>CM062289.1:387596339-389078006 GCA_031216915.1 Pictodentalium vernedei
AAAAGGAGAATCCTGTTAATGTCTAGCATCTGGAGGGCAATGATGATTTTTTTTGTGTGGAATGTGGTAGCAACTGAAAATGAACAAGGTGCAACGCCACCGGTATCCCCGGCCAAGAAGTGGTCTACTAAAAAGGGGACAAAGTTGAAAAAAACAGAAAAAGGCACATTAACTCCAGAACTAGAGTGATGTCACGCATGCAGCCGGCTGTCCCAGGAATGGCAATGCTTAGACGCAAAATAGTCGGAGCCATTTTTTGTTAACAGTTTACCTAACGAATTTGCCATATCTGCACTCGTGATATACAAAATTTGCTATTCAAATTTTATTTTTTCATTTCTCTACTTCAAAACATACTTCCTGACCTATTAATGGAACAAACTTGATGAGCTCGTTCCAATAAGGAGTAATAAGCCATGGTTAGAAGTAAACAAAAAATGAAAAAATCTGATGTTTCAGAAAAATAATTTGTACTGTTGGCTTCAACTTGTGTTAGGTAAAGGATTAAAGATGCAGTACATAAAGCAATGTTGGGCTATATGAGTCAATTTTCTTTTTTGCATGTAATAACTCCCAATCCTTCAAAATGCATTTTGGGAATAATTGCCTAAGTGACACGTTTGTGTGTGTGTGTGTGTTTGTGTGTGTGTGTGGGAGGGGGGGGGGGGCATGGGGGAGGGGGAGGGAGGGAGGGAGGGAGTTGTGGAACCTATATTGAAACCTGGCCTGTATTACTAGATGGAAAATGCACATATCACCTTTGGTTGAAATGAAATAATCCAAACTGGAGTTATCAGTCGGAACCAATTGTTTACAGACAGATGGATGGACCGACAGATGGACGGACGAAAGTTATGACTGTAGCCCTGACTATAAACAGTCAGGCTAAAAATGCATTTTGTACCAAAGAAGAAATATTGCATGAATAGCACTGGGTGAGGAGGAGGTGGGGTGGGGGTGAGGGAGAGTGGGGTGTGTTAGGGGAATCCATTTTTTTTTTCCACATGTGGTCGGTCTAAATCCTTCAGAATGCATTTTGAGCAGAGAAAAAATACCTAACTGGCACCATGGGGTGGGGTGGGTGGTGGTGTTTGTCCTAATTAAAGGGGGGGGGGGGGGGTTACGTGAGTTTAAAAAAAGGTTCCACATGTAGTGACTGTAAATAGTTCAAAATGCTTGTTCGAGGAAAGAAAAAAAAATATGCCTAATTGGGTGGGGGTGGGGGGGGGGGGGGGGGGGTATATTTCTGTCTGGATTTTTAATGACAAACTTTAACCAAAACTGTAAAAGAGCATTTTTGACAAAAGGAAAAAAAAAGGTTCTGCATGTAGTGACTGTAAATAGTTCAAAATGCATATTGGAGATAAAAAAAAAAAAATATGCCTAATTGGGGGAGGGGGGACGGTGGTGTTTGTCTGGGTTTGTGATTAAAACTGTAAACAAGCATTTTTGACGAAAGAAAAAAAAAAGTGCCTAATTGGTCTAGGTGGGGTAGGGGTGGAGTTGGGGGGTACGTAAGTTTAAAAAAAAGGTTCCGCATGTAGTGACTGTAAATAGTTCAAAATGCATATTGGAGAAAAGAAGGGAAAAAAGCCTCATTGGGGAGGGGGGGGGGGGTGGGTGGGGGCAGGGGTGTTTGTCTGAGTTTTTAACCACAAACTTGGAGTCATCCTACCAAGCTACAATGAAATCCCTTCATAATTATGGCCTGTTGAATATTCTAAAGGTTTTCGGGCTTCGGGCCTCTGTTGCCGTCACATTTGCCCAAAAGGGGATTCTCATCTAGACATTATATGAAGTCAACCTATCAAGTTACAATGAAATCCCTCCATAAATATGACATGTGGACTGTGCTAAAGGTTTTCAGGCTTCGGGCCCCTGTTGCCATCACAGTTGCCCAAAAGGGGACGTTCTCATTTAGACATCATATCAAGTTACAATGAAATCCCTTCAAAAATATGATGTGTTAAAGGTTTTCGGGCTTCGGGCTCGGGCAGCCATCATGGTTGAATGATCGCAACCAAAAGGGGACATTCTCATCATGTGGATTGATCCTACGAAGTTACAATGAAATCCCTTCAAATATATGACCTGTAGACTGTGCTGTCTGTTTTCTGGCTTCGGGCACCTGTAGCCGTCACAGTTGCTCAATCACATCCAAAAGGAGACTTTCTCATGTAGACATTATATGAAGTCAACCTATGAAGTTACAATGAAATCCCTCCATAAATATGACCTGTAGACTGTGCTAAAGGTTTTCGGGTTTTGGGCTTGGGCAGTCGTGATGGTTGAAAGATCATGCCCAAATGGGGACATTCTCATGTAGACATCATACAGAGTCATCGTATCAAGTTACAATGAAATCCCTCCATATTAAACATGACCTGCAGACTGTGCTAAAAGTTTTTGGGTTTCGGGCTTGGGCAGCCATCACGGTTGACAGATCATGCCCAAACGGGGACGTTCTCATCTAGGCATTATACAGAGGCATTCTATGAAGTTGCAATGAAATCCCTTCATAAATATGACCTGTAGACTGTGCTAATGGTTTTCGGGTTTTGGGCTCGGGCAGCCATACCGGTTGACCGATCACACCCAAAAGGGGACGTTCTCATATAGACATGACCTAAAACCTGCATATGAAATTTCGTGATGATCAGACAAGAACTACCGGGTATAGCCTGTACTTGAAGGTTGAATAAAAAAACTTTAACCACAAACTTTAACCAAAAGTCCAAATGTCAACTGAACAGGAAAAAACCCCCAAAAAACCCACTTGAACCTTCAGTAAAAAACTTTAACCACAAACTTTAACCCAAACTCTAAAAGTTAACAGACGGACAGACGGACGGATGGACGGACAAAAGTCATTACTATAGCCCTCACTGTAAACAGTCGGGCTAAAAATGAAAGTGTCCATGACACTGTCGCTTAACTTGTCTGTGTGTAATGTTTGATGAAAAGGATAATGTTCAATGTTTATGAAAGGATTATGAAATAAGACAAGAATTGTGATAATTGAGAATATGTTAACTTCTCTTCCCTATGTGCTATGTTTTCAATAAGAATAATTTGAGGTGTAGACTGTACTAAAGAATTGAAGCCTGGGTAAATATCGCCCTCACAGTTAATGTATGTCAAACAAAGTTACCCAGTTACAGAAAATCATTCCAAACCGAGTCATCCCACCAAATTACAATGAAATCCCTTGTTAAATATGGCTCGTAGACTTTGCTAAAGGAATCTAGGTCATGTGCCGGTCTGGTGGTCATGGTTGACTGATCGTGACCAAAATAGGACAGTCTCATCTAGATATCATACCGAGTTATCCTACCAAGTTACAATGAAATCCCTTCATAAAAACAACCTGCAGACAGTGCAAATAGAATCTAGGTCACATGACTGGACAGTGGTAATGGCTGACCGATCGTGACTAAAATAGGACAGTCTCATCTAGACATCATACCGAGTTATCCTTCCAAGTTACAAAGAAATCGCTTCATAAATGTGAACTGTAGACTGTGCTATACAAAGCTAGGTCACATGCTTGTGTGGCGACCACAGTTGACCAATAAAGACCAAAATAGGATGTTCTCATCGACATTTTACCAAGTCATCCTACCAATTTACAATGAAATCCCTTTATAAATGCAGCCTGTAGACTGTGCTAAAGGAATCTAGGTAATGTGCCCGTACTGGTTGACTGAACCCAACCAAAATAGGACATTTTCATCTAGACATTATACTGTGTGATCCTACCAAGTTACAATGAAATCCCTTCATAAAAAAGACCAGTGTTAAAGGTTTTCAGGTTTCAAGCCCGTGCAGCCATCACGGTTGACCGATTGCAACCAAAAGGAGACGTTCTCATCTAGACATGACCTTGAACCTGAATATGAAATTTTGTGATGATCAAACAAAAACTGCAGGGTGTAGCCTATACTGAAGAAAATGTGAACAGACTAACAGACATCCACACATGATGGCAATAGCTTATCTTGACTTTGTCAAGTTAAGCTAAAAATGAAAGTGTCATTGACACTGTAGCTCAACTTGTCAAGACAAAGACATGTACATGTATAGTATGTAACACAGCAATGACAAACATCTAGGTAATGACCTGATAACAAAGGTACATATAAAGTATTGTAACGGTCTGTACATAAATACTGACCGTTGCCTGTAACAAATGTATAGGTAAAGTATTGTAAAGGTAGGTGACAGTCAGATGCTAAACTAGAAAAAAATCTTTTGAGTCCCAGAGTGGGTCTGACTGAACCCCAAAATATTTGTTCTCATAGCACAGTGATAACAAAGGCACCCCAAAACACACTCGTTCCTGTCCCAAGGTGAAAACAAAGGTACCCAAGAAGTTTTGTGAAGATCAGTTCATAAATACGAGCTGTATAGAACTTGTGACAAAAAACTGATTGGACCTAATTTCGGTACAAAATGGCCACTGGCAGCCATCTTGAATTTGGATCCAGAAACACTCATTCTCGTCCCAAGGTGATAACAAAGGTACCCAAGAAGTTTTCTGAAGATCGGAACTTCATAAATACAGCCTCTACCCTGTGCCGTATTGACATGTGTGCTTACATTGTGTAAGTAGCACTGAATAAATCAAAGTTCATCTAATTTGCATAATTTCTGCACGAAAAAAAAAACCCTTACAATATGTGATGTATTCCATGTTACTAAACATTCATACAAAAATTTATTCAAATCAGAACTTTCATACAGAAGTTCTGTACAAAAGACTGATTGCACTAATTTTGGTACAAAATGGCTGCTGGTGGCCATCTTGAATTTTGGACCACACCCAAAAACACTCGCTCTCATCCCATGGTGATAACAAAGGTGCCCAAGAAGTTTTGTAAAGATTGGTTCATAAATATGGCCTCTAGTCTGAGCCGTATAGAAGTTGTGTACAAAAAACTGATTAGACCTAATTTCGGTACAAAATGGCCACTGGCAGCCATCTTGAATTTTAGACCGCACCCAGAAACACTCGTTCTCGTCCCAAGGTGATAACAAAGGTACCCAAGACATTTCGTGAAGATCAGTTCATAAATACAGACTCTAGCCCGAGCCGTATTGACATGTGTACTTACTGTGTGTAAGTCGCACTGAAAAAATCAAAGTTCATCTAATTTGCATAATTTCTGCACGAGAAAAAAACCCGTATTATATGTGATGTATCCCATGGTACTAAACATTCACACAAAAAATTATTCAAATCAGCGCTTTCATATGGAAGAAGTTCTGTGCAAAAATCTGATTGCACCTAATTTTGTACAAAATGGCTCCAAACGGACATCTTGAATTTCGGACCGGACCCAAAAACACTCATTCTCGTCTCACGGTGATAACAAAGGTACCCAAGAAGTTTCGTAAAGATCGGTTCATAAATACGGCCTCTAGCCCGAGCCGTATTGGCATTTGCACTTACAGTGCTGAAAGTAACACCAAAAAACATCAAAATTACTGTAATTTGCACAATTTACGCACGAGAAAAAAACCTGTATTATATGTGATGTATCCCATGGTACTAAACATTCATACATAAAATTATTCAAATCAGAGCTTTCATATGGAAGTTTTGTACAAAAAACAGATTTCTGCATCGTCGGTACAAAATGGCGGCTGGCAGCCATCTTGAATTTCGGACCGCACCCAAAAACACTCGTTCTCGTCCCACGGTCATAACAAAGGTACCCAAGAAGTTTTGTAAAGATTGGTTCATAAATACGGCCTCTAGCCCGAGCCGTATCCAATTGTTGACGTACGGACAGACAGACAGATGGCCAGACAGACGACGGGCCATGACAAAAGCTCAAATTTGGCTTTGCCAAAGTTGAGCTAAAAATGGACAAAACCTGTTACTTGTGAATATCTTTTCCCCCATGGTGGTCTATCAACATACCAAAGACCATTTAAGTCCAATATCCTCTGACTGAGATATTAAGGTCTAATGTTGTTACGGATGGACAGATGGATGGACAGATGGATGAAAGAAAGAACGAATGGATAGACAGACCCCCAATTCTATATCCCACACAAACTTTGTTTTGGCAGGGAATAATTACCTATTAACTGCTAGCAATTTGGTAGTGCAACAGAATTTTCTCCAATTGGTCTGTATTTCTCTTGTTTTAACTATGAATTTAACAAATTATATCTTGTTTGACAGAGCTCACTGAGCTCTGTCAAACAAGGTATATTTTGTTAAATATCAAACTGCATTGTGGGAAATATTTGCTGCTGAAAACTTTGCCGATTTGAATCAGAGTGTAGTGGGTTAATTGAACAACCACCTTGGCAGAGAAAAATGTTCAATTAACAGGAATTTGACCAATATTTGGATTACAGTAATAAACTGAGCATTTATATTATTATATCTTAACAGAGCCAAATGAAATCTTTGTCAAACAAAATATAATAGATTAAATGCACCTATTTGATATACTGAAGCCAAATTGGTTTCAGTGGGTCTCAGAATAATGCAATAAATCATAAGATTCTTTAGTCAATTAACAGGAGTTCACTCGTTAACATAACCTGTATGCAATTAACAAGTAAAATATCTGAGGTTTGGTAAATAGTTTGGTGTTTTGAAGTTATATTCAATTAACAGGGTTATTCAGTAAAGAGATATTCAATTTAGTAGGTAACACTGTACATATTTCTAGTGTGCCCACCCGTCCCAGAACGGCAAGCCCCACACAAGCAAGGATGGAAAGTAGCCCATTGCATATCAAAGGAGATACTCAAAGTGAGAATTCTAGCTGGATGGAATTACAGACTTCCCATTTATATAATAGATTTTGTGCATCCATACAAAAACTCGAGCTTCTCATTTTATTATGCATACTTCGAAAAAGATTAAAAAAGTTTTGTTTGTGCCACCAGTGATTCATTCATTCATTCATTCATTCAGAACACTTGCAACAGCCAGGGTCACCTCATGTCGGACAGTTTTATGGGTGGAGGAAACCAGAGTACCCAGGGAGAACCACAGAGGTAACAGAGAGAAACTGTCCGACTCCCCAATGTTAGCTGAAGACAAGTGCACCATTGACGTGAAGTACTCCTCAGTTTATAGAACCACCAATCGAGATGAAGTGCCTTGCCCAAGGACACAACAGTTACTCCTGGTGGGGACTGAACACTGGACCTTTCAGTTTGAAGTTCAATGCCACAACCAATGAGACACTATGCTCCCAATGATTCATTCAAAACACAATCCAGCTGCTCATTGTCTAACCTGTTGCCAGTATTGAATCGGCGCAAAATGTATGTTCGGATATAAACACCTTACACATAGAAAGACTATCATATATTCTTTTTACCCTTTATCTAACAAAGTGCCAATATTTCCAGCCAGTTCTATTCAGTAAAACTGTCATTCAAATTTATTATAGTTTCAATTTTTTACTTCCAAACATAGCTTATGCAGGCCTGGCATTCTTAAAAATGCATTAGGGCTAAAACTTGCTCCCCTCGCATGGCCTAGGCGAGTGATTAGCTCTCCTCAAGCTTTAAAAAGCTAAAATTGCAAAAGAAGTTTTACTGTTAATGAATTCTGCCAAGTGGTCTTTGTACATTTTATTTGGTGCTGCTAACAAGGTAGTCTCTGTGAGACAGCTACACTGCCCCTCCCACACCTCTGGGCCTTGGCAAGGCCCAGAGATGTGAAAGGGGCAGTGTGGCCATCTCACAGCGACCACTAGCATACATGTAGCAGAGATCTTAAAAATTGGGGTTTTTAGGCATAAGCGGTTATGGTAATCATTATTTTCTAAGGCCAGGAGGGCTAGTTTTCGCCCTCCTTAATTTTTTTAAGGCGAGCAGCAGGTGAGCGAATAAATCGCTCTCCTGAAAATGCCAGGCCTGCTTATGATCCCCCTCACTGGAAAAAGCTTGACAAGCTTGTTCCAGTGAAAAGTCATAAGCTATGTTTGGTGCCCAAAAATATATTTTTCAAGTTATTAAAAATGACAACAGAAGCTTGATTTAAACAAACTTGTAAATAGTTATCACAAAATTTCATATGCCAAACATGAACACATTTGAAGCAGCAGTTTGAGAGAAGATATTTTTAAATGTTTTCTCAATCATCCAGTGTCTGGGGGCTCCACAACATCCCTATGTAAGACCCATGGATCATTTTTATTCATTTTTACTATACTTTGACAGTTTACATACTATGACTTTGAAGTAGAAATTCCAATCACAACACATATATTTTCTCTAATAGTCACTAACAATTAACAGGTTAAATGAAGTACTGAAGGTATGGTAATACACAGAACTTCACGATGTGTGAATGTGTTCGTCAACGCAACACAAGTGCCAGTGGGCAAGGAAAGGCGAGTCATATTGATGAATGCATTAACACATAGTGGCATTCCGAGATTATAACATGCCTCTATAACAAAAAATCCATACATTTAAAAATTTACTCTTATTAGTAGAATATGACAGTTCTGATGTCTGCTTGAAATAAAAAAAATCAAAACTCAGGTGTGATTGGCAAACAGATCGATACATAAAGAGAAAAACCTAAATGAAAATCGTGTCCAAATCGGTTATTTATTTGTATTATTTGCCGTTATCTGAGTGAAGTTCACTTCAAAGTCAGAACTTGATTGTTATAAAATCACTCCCCATTTTGAGAATAAGTTTAATTTCATAAAAGTTGGTGGATTTGAACAAAAACATTTTCCAATTGACATTTGAATTATCAAATGTCTGAATGGATCTGGGTCAGAATGTGACATTTTCGATTGGCTAACTGTGAAAATGGGCAGAGATTAGTTCTTTTGATGGATCTATGACATCAGGTGGAAAAATAGTGCCTTAAAGGAAATCTGTATGGAACATGTGTTCCATATGGATTTATAAATATGAAACTGGAGGAAAAGTAATAGGCCTGTCATAAATACACAGAATGCAATGTGAGTTTGAATCGGTGGGTGTTTTACATAATGAGTTGGAATGGCAAAGTCATATTTCACTCGAGTTTACGGCTCTCGCGAACTATGACTATGCCATTCCAACTCATAATGTAAAACACCCACCCATTCAAACATAATCGCATTCTGTGTTTATTACACACCCCATGCATTAAAATTCAGATAAATAAACCAATTTTAATTCCGATGTTTAAACCCAAAGGTGAAGAGTCCATTTGTTTTGCTTGAAGCTGTACTGATCAAATGGGTTGATAAAAAATGCCGATATGATCACCAATCCAATGTTGAGTTGTGACAGCACAAAAGTGGGTTTAATCATTATCAACTTATCATCCGGAAACCAATTGTTTACAATTTACTATGTGAAGGGTCACTGTGACCTTGACCTTTGACTTAGTGATTCCGAAATAAATAAGGCTCTTTCTTGAACCAATGCCAACCTACCTATGCAGTTTCATGAATGTAGGTGGAACCATTGTCAAATTATCATCTGGAAACCAATTGTTTACAATTTATTATGTTCAAGGTCACTGTGACCTTGGCTTTTGACCTAGTGAGTCCAAAATAAATAGGGGTCTTCCACTCACCTAGGCCAACCTACCTATGAAGTTTATGAATGTGGGTCAAACCATTATCAATTTATCGTCCGGAAACCAATTGTTTATGATTTACTATGTTGAAGGTCACTGTGACCTTGACCTTTCACCTAGCAAGCCCAAAATACATAAAGTTCTTCCTCTCACTGATGCCAATCTACCTATGAAGTTTCATTAACATGGATCGAAATATTATCAAGTTATCATCCGGAAACCAACTGTTTACGATTTACTATGTTGAAGGTCACTGTGACCTTGACTTTTCACCTAGTGAGTCCAAAATAAATAGGGTTCTTCCTCTCACTGATACCAACCTAGCTGTGAAGTTTCATGAACATGGGTCGAACCATTATCAAGTTATCATCCGAAAACCAGTTGTTTTGATTTACTATGTTCAGGGTCACTGTGACCTTGACCTTTGACCTAGTGAGTCCAAAATAAATAGGGTTCTTCTTCTCACGAAGGCCACCCTACATATGAAGATTCATGAATGTGGGTTGAACCGTAGTCAAGTTATCATCCGGAAACCAAATGTTTACAATTTACTATGTTCAAGGTAACTGTGACCTTGACTTTTGACCAAGCAAGTCCACAATGAATAGAGTTCTTCCTCTCACCGATACTAACCTACCTATGACGTTTCATGAACATGGGTTGAACCATTATAAAGTTATCATCCGGAAACCAATTGTTTTCGCCCGCCCGCCTGCAAGCTCAACCGCCCGCCATTCATCAAACTATAAGTCGAGTTTGACTTTGTCACAACTCGACTAAAAATCAAAACAACCTTTTGAGAGCCAGTCTAAATTACATTCATTATCTTTTCTATTGGGCGTGTTTGTTGAAATTTGTAAAGCCGTTTCTCTTTGGCTTCAGCTGGTGACCATTCACACCAAACCATTTGGTGGCTACTACTGTTAGCAAAAATAAAAGCACAAATTTCGACAGATTTGTAAAATGGCTGGGAGAAACTTTTTTAGTTCAAAGCATGTCAGGATGTCTGAAGATTTACTGAAATAAAGTTGAGCAATTTAGATATATCGGGATCCTTAGACAAGACGGCCACAGAATTGGGTTAATGTTGTGGTTGAAAATGATTGTTTTTTTTAATATTATCTCATTGTTGGTTAGCTAATTGTTTTATTTTGCTTTGGACGTTTTCATTTTTACACTACGTGACAGATGTTTGATAATTTTATAACTAAATTTGGAAACTTTTCGAAGCTTAACTAATGACTCAACGGGAAAGGAACTAGTATAAGTGGTGCTGGGAAAAATGTTCTGGCTTGTACATCACCAGTTGAATACAGAAACATTTATGTCATAGCGGCCATTAAATACAAGGGTTTAAAGTTTAATGGTTGTGTAATAAAATAGTTTATGTTTACATATTATACTCAATTAACTGGTAGAGTGTGGGAAGCACAAATTTGGGTTTTATTCAGAAGTACAGGTGCTGCAATGCAAAGGATTCATACTCAGCAGATATGCTTCATACTATCTTTAAAATAAAATTATTTAGTCTGTAAGGATTTTCCTTGTTACAATGTATGGGAGAGTCCCTGCAGGCACTCTCCTATAAATTTCAACAAGACGATGACATGTGAACAAATTTTGATACCCAAAAATAATTCAGTGGGCTACACAGTACCAACACATGATCATTTAAATAGAGCCCCACTAGTGGCTTCCAACACTAAGACAATTTTTTGGGGTAATTTTCAACAGCCAGAGTCATATTGTGTCAAAACAGTTTTAGGAATGGAAAAATCTGGAGTACCCAGAGAGAACCATCCAGCAGTGATGAGCAACTGACTCTAACTTACAAACCCAGCACAAGCTGAGTTATCATTGCTGAAGGCAAGAGTACCATTGACGTGCCAAACATCTTAATACACAGTGCCACTGTACCACATGGAAAATCCGAAAAACAGTGTCTTGCCCAAGGATACAATGCTGATGGGTAGATCAGGAGCAAACTGTCGACCTTTCAGTTTAAAGTCCAGGCCTGGCATTCTTTTGGAGTGCAGGATTGCTGCACGCCTACTGACCACCTAGAAAAAATTGAGGAGAGAAATTTTTTGCACCCCTTGATTTTCTGGAATGCCAGACCTGTTTGGGACTGCCTTTAAAATCTATTATCATTTCATCCCCTGAGTTCCAATGTGTTCTCTGTGCCTACTGGCACAGAGAACACATTGGAACTCAGGGGACGATTTGTCAATGTTGTATTGATTCGCAATAATTCATGACCCATTCTGTCGCATTTCGATCCATTTTGAGTGTAGAAGACAGTCACATAAGAATTGAATGCAACATTTTGAATAATGAGAAGATGTGTGTGCCAATTTTTCCACGATGTAGCTGAATGTAGTACAACTTATCAGTCACAAATGTGTGTGCCAATTTTTCCACTATGTAACTGAATGTAGTACAACTTATCAGTCACAATATTAATACCTTGAAGTGAATTTCACCAAAATAGCATACAAGTGAAAATTTCAGGTGCAATTGCACTCCCAAGCAATCTGAGGAGGGCAACTGTTTTGCACTCCATGATTTTCTAGCTTGCCAGGCCTGAAAGTCCAATTCTCTAACCAATGACACCATCCTTCCCTACTGAGAAAGTTAAGTACACTTGTAATGAAGTATTTAAATCACAACAGAATTCTCTATTTACCCAATCATTCCGGATGACATGTCTTGGTTAACTGCACGCACTCCTCGAGCATCTGTGAAGCTCCCTTTAAATATAACAAAAATAAAACTAAGAATTAAAATGTGCTTGACACTGTTTGCTTCAACTGCAGACTGCTGATGCAGATGCCTCCATCAAACCTGTATGTAACAAACACCTGAATCCACCCCATTGCTTAAAAAGAATGAGAAACTCAGAATTCCAAAAAACTGTTTTAAACTTTTCAAAACATTTCAACAAAACCATATGATGTGTCCCCCTCACTGGAACAAGCTTGTTCCAATTAGGGTTCATTTGATACAGTTTTGTTAAAAATTAAAAAAAAAAATTATCTGCCAATCAATTGCAAACTCCTGCTGACAAAATCTGAATTTACAATTCTTAAATTAAAGAGTATCATTGTGAGTGAAACCAGCACATATTCCATAGTGAACCTCAAACCTCATATATTTGCTAGAGTTTAACCTCTGTGTGCCTAGCTCCAATCTTGGTAAGTTTCTCATCTTACATATAAATGCAGAACACAAGCTCCAACATAGATTTTTTGCAGTTTTGCTGATACAAGTTACAGTACCTTGGCAGTTGTTTCTGGTGACGTCTTGACCTGTCTTGTCTTCACTGCCTGAATTAGGCAGCCAAGGCTTCCCTAGACAAGCCTGAAAATAAGCAGGCTGTCATCTGCAAAATGAGGTCCCCAAAGGGTGAATTTGGTGATGCTACCCTGCTGTATCACAAAATTTACCCTCTGTGAACCTCAGTCTGAATCAGGATCTCAAGCCAAAACAGAAAGATGTACCTAGAGGATAAATTGGCCCACTGTATGGGATAGCATCAGCAAATTCACCATCTGGTGATCCCATTTTGCAAATGACAGGTTGCTTATATTCCGGCTTGCCTCTTGACAATACTACCAATTCCAAGTGCTGCATTATTATGAAGGAGCAAAAATAAGAACTCTCAAGGCTTTTAACCCTTTACCTAGCATGAAAAGCAGACGAGACTTGCAAAAATTTTTTTTGAATAACTAATTTTTTTCATCAAAAACATAGGTTAGGACCCCTCATTGGAATGAGCACGACAAGCTCATTCCAACGAGGGGTTGTAACCTATTTTTTTGAGACCAAAAATGAAAAAGTAATGAAAATTAATTGGCGATTTTTGAGAATAGCGCTGGTCAGTTTTGGCTGTTATGTTGGGTAAAGGGTTAACCCTTTACCTAACACAGGCGGTATCAAAATTTATTATTTTAAATATCATTTTTTAAAATTTCTCAAAATATTTCGACAAAACCATATCATGTGACCCCTCATTGGAACGAGCTCAATGAGCTCGTTCCAATGAGGGGTCACAAGATATCGTTTTGTCGAAATATTTTGAAAAATTAAATTTTTTCAACTGCTCAATTTGCATATTACAGGGGGCGGATGCGGGCGATTCGTTAGGTAAAGGGTTAAGGAGACAAGACTCAAATTAACATTTTGAGAGAATCTAAGTAGATTCTCATAATTTTCCCTGTGAGAATCATTTGCGCAAATCAATTCTGATTCTCGCATGGATTTTAAACCTTGATTTTGATAATTTTGATTGGATTTATCACTCTGTAGAATGAATTTATGAGAAGACAAGTCAATCATGAACAAACTGGAGTCAATAACTCATTCATCAATACATACCAGAAATGGGGAATCATTTCAATATAGAGTTATTTCCCTTTAACTATAATTCAGTCTCCAGATAATCACATTTTGCCTCCCAGTGCAGGTACAATAGTCATAAAAAACATACGCCACTGTGGCATTTGCAAGTTTGAATCAATTTTCAGACATAGCAATAAAGTCTTGTATGATATTTCAGAAAAAGATTACAAAAGTGTACTCAACAAAAACAGAGAAATTCATCCATTAAAATTAATCCTTTACCTAACATAATGGTTCCAAAAGGAGCAATTCATAAATTTATTTATACATTGGTATTTAACCCTTTACCCAAGGCAAATAATATCAAAATTTATTATTTTAAATATCATTTTTTCAAATTTTCAAAAAATTCCAACCAAACCATATCATGTGACACCTCATTGGAATGAGCTTGACAAGCTCATTCCAAAGAGGGTCACATATGGTTTTGCTGTAATTTTTTGAAAAATAATATCTTTTCAGCTGCTGAATTTGCATATTACGTGGGCGGATGTGAAGGGTTCATTGGGTAAAGGGTTAAGGTCACGTATTTCTGCACAATGCCTAATTGTGACTGCAACATTGGCTATAAAGTCAAGTCCAGACAATCATTTATGATGATTTTACCCATTTTTGAAGACTTCCAACCAAGACATTGGTTATTAGTTCCTATTTCATCAGTAAAACAGAGCTTATTTACTAAAGTAAACAAGCACTGCTTCACTTTCAGGGGGTAGCAATTCATCAAAATTGCCACACAAATTTTAATGATTTTAAAAATGTTTTTTTGTCTCAAAACATAACATTTGCCTCCTCATGGAAACCAGCACATTGAGATCATTCCAATCAGGGGGTCATAAGGTATATTGTGTGGACAAAAAAATAAAAGATTAAAATTGTGTAAAATGTTAACTCTTCTCAATCAGCATAAAATGAAAAGAATCACACAGTACATTTCTAACTTCTTATTTTTACTCACAACCAATCATCCTCATCGGAAAAGATGAACAATCTCTGGAACTGGTAACCAGGTCCTATTTTAGTGGTGAAAGAGAACTTGTTTAGCACAGAAAACAAGCACTTTTCTACTGCCCAGGGTTCCCTGAGGAATGACGATGTATTGTTCAAGGACAGTGATGGTGGTGGGCGTGGGGCTTGGCATGTGAAAAGTGGATGCTAGGAATGAAATTTTGGATTATTTTGGAATCAATATTGGTACTAAAATATTACAACTGTACTTAGTGACAATTAAACATCTGTCAGCAAGAGACAGACAATAAAGCAGATAAGTAGTACAAAAAAGTACAATGCTCACTTGATCATAATCACCCTTTGACTGAATTCAAAATATGACAGAATTTAAATGAATTGAGCAACAATGATTCTTTTAACCTCTTCAATGAATGACATTTAGTGTTAAACTGGTAGAGTGCTGAATTATTTTTCAAAGGCGACTTGTAACGAGAGTATTTTGTTTCAAGGTTATCAAGCCATAAGCAAAAGGAGCCCCAGCTTAATAAGATTTTGTTTATAAACAACGGTTTTGTAACAAATTATTGGAGAGTGCCAAGAGGCACTCTCCAATAAATTGTAATAAAACAATTTTGTTTCAATACTGTTGTGTTTCAGCTGCTGAGCAAATGAGGTAATGAATACAGTGTAAAGCCACTAATGTGCTTTCTGCACTTTTCAGTTGAGTCCTGATAGTGTCTTTCAGCACTCAACCAGTTAAGCCTTTACCTAACAAGACTGATAGTCCACAACCAGAATATTTTTGCCATAATGCAACATGGAATTTATTATTATTATTATTTATTGGTGTTTAAGGTCACATATTAATGCACAATGACCACAACATGAGTTGTGGTCATTGTGCATTAGAACAAGCTCCCTGAGGTCGCTCCAATGAGGAGTTACATGATGAATCTGTTTAATTTTTTTTTTAAATTTGAAAAAATATTTAAAATAACAAATTTTGATATCGCCTGCATTTGGATAAAAGGTTAACCAATTCAATCTTGTTTGACCGTGCACAGCGAGCTCTGTCAAACAAGACTGAATTGGTTAAATTCTAAGTTGCATTATGGGAAATATTTGCCTTTGAAATCTTGGTATTTTAACATCAGTGTGGTTGAGTGAGGGCTGACAAAAATTTATTTTTGGGGGGCTTTCAAAACACAAATGATGACCCCATTGTGCAACAAATATAAATGTTAATCTGAATGCATAGCGGTGGGAGAATTTTGTTAAGTTTGTTAGGTAAGGGGTTGACAATTATTATAGCAAGACCAATATGAGAAGCACAGAAGGCTACAGTTCATTCCTGGAATTCCTTCAGGTCTCCAGATGAGGTTCATTCAATGACTTTCAAGGAACTTTTCAAGTCATTTTCAAGGACCATTTGGACGATGTTTTGAGGCTATATAAATTATTATAGGTTTGAGTAAACTTATGATTAAGATTTACATATATGTTAAAAAAGGACTGCTTTTGATCATAAATAAAACAGCGACATTTACTATTCATGTAAAATATCTCAGAGAACACTGAAACAAATTTTAGTTGGTCAAGTCCTTAATTTTAACCCTTTACCTAACATGAAAAGATGATGACACCTGCAAACAAAATTCTTGAATAACTAAATATTTTAATTTTTTGTCTCAAAAACATAGCTTGCGACCCCTTGTTGGAACAAGCTCATTGAGCTCATTCCAATGAGGGGTCATAAGCTATGTTTTTGAGACAAACAATAAAAAACATAATGAAAATTGAATGGTGAATTTTGTAAATAGCACTGGCCAGTTTTGGCCATTACGTTGGGTAAAGGGTTATTTATTTATTTATTGGTGTTTAAGGTCACATATTTATGCACAATGGCTAATCATGACCGTGACAGTTTTACGGGTGGAGGAAGCCGGAGTACCCGGAGAGAACCACCGAGCAATGGCGAGCAACTGTCAGCTCCCCAACTCCACACAAGCAGGGTTAGCATTGGTTGAAGACAAGTGCACCATTGACGTGCAATTCGCCTTAGTACACAACGCCACCGTGCCCCCACGTGGGCAATGGAGATGAAGTGTCTTGCCCAAGGACATAACGCGGTTGCCGCAGGTGGGATTCGAACCAAGGACCTCTCGGCTTGCAGCCTGCACCTCTACCAACTGAGCCACCGCGCTCCCAGGGTAAAGGGTTAAATAATGTGCCAACGTTTTAAAATTTTCAAGCATTAATCTATAAAATCCAGGACTTTCAAAGCTAAAGTGTAAATTTCAAGTACTTTCAACATTTTTCAATTCACCAACTTTCAATGACCACAATGAACCTTACAAGTCATTCCAATGTTTGTTTATTTATTTTGGTATTTGATCACATTCAGCATCTATGGCTACATCATGACAACAACAGAAATAAAAAGTGAAGTTTAGCCCATCATTTATACCTATGCTGTCCATTTAATTGGTAAAAAATTATTTTTGGTTGTCTAAATTTATTCACATGTTTTGCCTTGTTACAATTCCTAGGAGAGTGCCTATGGACACTCTCTCATTAATTTACAGAAGGCAAATACATACAGACTAAATAATTCCATTTCATAGATAATATGAAGAACATTCACAGAATTTGAATTCTTTAAGTTGGGGTACCTGCACTTCACAATGAAGCCCAAATATGGGCTCCCATCACTCAACCAGTTAAGAGGACTTACATCAAGACACTGGTTACATTATCCTATTATATCAATAAAACATACTTGTTTGCAGCAGTACTCAAGCATTGTTCCCCTTCCCGATGCTCTAACAGGGAAGCCTTACTATTAAGAGTAAAGAATTTCAGGGTTTTTTTTGTTGGAGTTTAACTCTTAACCTGCGGAGTACTTTCAAAATATTTTTCATCAAAAGTAGTCATGGCTGCTGTGAAGCAGCCATGACTAGATTTGATGAAAAATTTATTTAAATTTACCTCAAGAAATGATTGGTCAAAAAGTCCATTCCATTTACAGGGACGAATACTGGTTAAATGTGTCTTAATTATACATATTTCAGTGGCAAGTGATTTTGTGTCCTGGGCAGGTTATCTTCCAGCAGCATGTAAGAAGCTAACGACACTTTCATCATCCACGGTCACCTCATGTCAGACAGTTTTACGGGTGAAGGAAGCTGGAGTACCTGGATAAAACAACCAAGCAGCAGCAAGCAACTGTGAAAATAATTTATATGATGGGAACATATATATTCAATACGAGAGAACACTTGTATATCATATCCATAGTGAAGTGTTTTGTGTTGGAGACATATACATAATTCATACACATTTTCAATTATTCGAGTATACTGATCACAGATTAATGCTGTAACGACATACCTGAGAATATTGCATGATTTCTGAGTGCATTCCTATAACAGTGTATTTTCCAAATGTACTGGTTATACCAACTATGTGGTCGTTTAGTGACCACCACTTCACTTTGGTCAACAGTTGCTGGCATTTTTATGTCTTATTTTAAGACAGTTTGTTGGTACAAAGTCAAAATACAATCGCAACCACCACAGTTACATAAACTTTCTTTGCAAACTATTCAAATGAATTCACTTCCTGTGTTCATTTTACTTCAATCAACTGGTAAATATTATTTCTTCTCAGAATACAAACTGTAATATTCACGGACTTGTTTCACAAACATCAAATGACAACATTCAAAGACAACTTATCTGACATTAATATCAAATGAACTTCCATTTTGAAAATACAGGTACATCAATTAACACTTTAACCCTTTACCCAACGTAACGGCCAAAACTGGCCAGCACTATTCTCAAAAATCGCCGATTAATTTTCATTATTTTTTCATTTTTTGTTTCACAAACATAGGTTATAACCCCACGTTGGAACGAGCTTGTTGCAATGAGGGTCATAACCTATGTTTTTTAGACAAAAAATGAAAAAAATTCGTTATTCAAGAATTATTTTTGCAAGTGTCGTCTGCTTTTCATGTTAGGTAAAGGGTTAAACAGAACAGCCTTTCATTCCTTGCAAACTTATATTATAATTTTTCCCCACCAATATTGACCAATAAATAAAAAAAAAAATTCTTGAGGATAAACAATACAATGTATCCATATTTAAAAAAAAATAAATCAGTTTTAAACCTTTGTGTAAAGAATCGGCAGCACTCAACCACATAATTTATAAATTAAGCTGATAGAAAAAAAAAATTTCCAGAAATTTTCAACAAAATCATGTCATGTGACCCTCATTAGAATGAGCTCATCAAGTGGTTTTGCTGAAAATTTTTTTTAAAACTATAAGAAATAATAAATATTTGTTATAGTGTTCTCTGGGTAAAGGGTTAAAATGGCTCACCAAATGAGTTGGAGAGAAGGAGTCTGGACTATAGCCAGGGGTTCAGGACTGCACTTGGATTAATAGTCATTTTAAGGAGTTCTCAGGATCCACCTGGTATATTTTCAAAGGGCTAGAAAGAAAAATTCAAGGATTTTCAAATATTTTTTTCGGTAAAACAATGATGCTTCCCTCCAAGAGTTCCATGAATATGTAAGCTAAAGGAATATGTGCTCAAAATTTCCTGTTTTAACCCCCTGCACACTGTTGTCGAAATATCTAAAGTTTAAGGTGAAAATTTTTCCCATAATGCAACTAGAAATTTAACCAATTCAATCTTGTTTGACAGAGCTCACTGAGCTCTGTCAAACAAGATTGAATTGGTTAAATTAAGTGAGCTCTGTCAAACAAGATTGAATTGGTTAAATTTCTAGTTGCATTATGGGAAAAGTGGCTATTTGAAATTTGGATATTTTGACAATAGAGTGAATAATAATCACAATCTAATGCATGATTCTCATTTTATCTGGCAGACATGTTGTTAGGTGAAGAAAATCCATTGCAGAAATATTCAGGTCGCTTCAAAGCGAGCTGAATATTTCTGCACTGAATCTCCTCTGAAATCACATATTTCAAGGAAGGTTCCAATCTTCAAGAACTTTCCAGGTGACTTTTTGCAAAGGGTTTCTCAATTCCAAGACTTCCAAGGAATTCAAGGAACACTGACAGTTAAATGCAAGAACCAGAACTACTCAGCACTAACATATACAGTAATCAATTCCGTTTTTGTCAGAACAATTTATATTTCCTGACTTACTCAACCTTAGTCCTGTAATCAATGACCAAATATTCTCTCAAGGCTGACTATCATCCCCTAGAATATTTATAACAGTGGGTCAACTTGGTATTTCATTTCTCTGATCATGTATTCAGACCAGAAATGCATTCAGGGTTTGATAATACTTCAGCGAAAGAAAAAGAAGATCCATGAATTTCAAGAACTTTAGAGGAAATTTTCAAGCAATTGCATTAATCTTGGTCTGTTTATTTTATTGGCACCTTTCAGGACCTATGCATACCCTGTGTTTTGGATTTCTGTAAAATCAGTTCTCCAGAGGGTTTCTGTAAAGTCAGTCCCTTAGAGACTGTGGATCTGTCAAGGTAGGACATATTTATTTATTTATTGGTGTTCAAGGTCACATGTTTCTGCACAATGGCTAATCATGACTGCAACTTAGTCAATCGTTTATACCCATGTTGCCCATTTTAGAGTAATTTCACACCAAGCATTGATGACTGGGTCCTCCTATATTGCCAGTAAACCAAAGCTGCTTTACCACAATACACAAGCACTGCTTCACCTTCTGAGGTTCTCACCGAGAAGGTTATTCAGCAAAAATGCACTGAAAAACATTGTTCACAATTATGATTTAAATTTAAAATGACTGCATTCATAATCTATCATATCTTAGTTTGTTTAACCCTTTACCTAACGTAATGGCAAAAACTGGCCAGCGCTATTCTCAAAAATTGCCAATTAATTTTCATTATTTTTTTCATTTTTTGTCTCAAAAACTTAGGTTATGACTCCTCGTTGGAACGAGCTTGTTGAGCTCGTTCCAACGAAGGGTCATAACCTATGTTTTCGAGACAAAAAATGAAAAAATTAGTTATTCAAGAATTATTTTTGCAAGTGTCATCTGCTTTTCAGGTTAGGTAAAGGGTTAAGGGGGTTTATCCAGACACTTTCAAATATCAGGGTCATATGTCAGACAGCTGTATAGGTGGAGGAAGCTAGAGTGACTAGGGAGAACCACTGGGCAGCAGTAAGTAACTTAACTGTCCAACTTACTTACCTGGCACATGCAGGGTTAGCATTGGTTGAAGCAAGTTGGTTATTGCCCTGTCTTGCAGTACTAAAGGAAGAATTTAATCTATTATATCTTCTTTAACAGATCTCACATTACTAAACAGAAGGAGATCTGAAAAAGCAGAGTAGTTTTCCAGTTTTTGGTATAATGTTTTTTTGATTGATCATATTTTTATTCTATAATTTGTGATTTGCTCTATAACCTAGATTCATTATATTTATTATTTATTTATTGGTGTTTAAGGTCACATACTTATGCACAATGGCTAATCGTGACCGTGACAGTTTTGCGGGTGGAGGAAGCCGGAGTACCCGGAGAGAACCACCGAGCAACGACGAGCAGCTGTCAGCTCTCCAACATCGTAACTCTGAACTCTGCACCGCAGCACAGGCAGGGTTAGATTGGTTGAAGACATGCGCACCATCGACGTGCAGTATGCCTCAGTACACAGCGTCATCGTGCCCCCATGTAGGCAATCGGGGTGAAGTGTCTTGCCCAAGGACACAACGCGGTTGGCGCAGGTGGGATTCGAACCGAGGACCTCTCGGCTTGCAGCCTGCACCTCTCCCAACTGAGCCACCGCGCCCCCGACCTAGATTCATTTTAAAGGTCAAACTGCATTAAAAGAATGGTACATACTTTGTTGTCTTAAAACTGATAAGAACTTAAAAGAATTTTCCCCTTTACCAATATCCATTTCAGCACGTCCCGCTGTAATGAACATCCACATCAAAGATAAAAAAATTAAGTGAATCCTTTTTGATGAGCAATGATACTATTTTATACAAATACAGCATGCAAAATTCAATGTATTTCTTACAAAAACTTCTGAATGAAAATACACATTCAAATTACAGAAATTTTTTTTAATGAAATTTGTTTGCAATGAATTTGCCAAGTTTATATAGAAAATATTGTAAATAGTTTGGTTTGGCACAAGAAAAATATTTGTGCAGAACATAAATTGTCCCTTGAGTGTAACAAGGTGGCATCTGCAATGCTTTGCACCTTGTTGCACTCATGGAACAATATATGCATGAAGGGAAATGCCTGCAAATTGTAGCTTAAAAGATCGGTGTTTAAGGTTACATATTTCTGCACAATGGCTGCTCTTGACCGCAACATGGAGATGAAGTCAAGTTTAGGAAATATTTTACACCCATGTTGCCCATTTTAACAGGCCTGGTCTTTTGAGGGGAGCTATAGCTTCAGTGCCCCCCATGGCTCCTGCAAAGTCAATTTAAGGAGAGCCATAATAGCTCTCCTTAAACCTTCAATTCCCTTATTAATAACTGACTTAAGTATAGAATAGCTCTCATGGCACAGGTGTAGGGGGGCCATAGTAGCTCCCCTAGATTTTAAAAAAGTCCAGGCCTGTTTTAGAGTACTTCCACTCCAAGCATTGGTGACTTGGTCCTGTTTTACCAGTACAAGAGAGCTTGTTTACCACAAAAAACAAGCACGGCTTCATTTCCAGGGTTTCCCACAGGGGAAAAGAATTTATAAGATCAATATTTCAAACAAAAAAAATTCAAAAGAATTCACATAAAATGTGGGGAAGAAATCAGCTTGTCCAAGTAATTCCCTTCTGAAATGTAAGTAAAGTCCTTCTTGAGAAAGATCAATCCAACAAATACAAACTACACCAAACAATACACTACAACAATGCTTTTGAGACGAGTGAATGCTCAGTTGTTAATGACTGTGAAATGAACTAATCAATTCAACTAGAAAATGTAATCACTTCCACTTTGAACAACTCCAAAAACAATGAATTTCTCAATTAACCTCTGCACAAATGATGATTAAATTTATATGCAAATGACAGAAAAACTCAATAAATGTCCAATAAAAAGACTATTCAACTGTTAGATTCTATAGCTGAGGTGGTCAACAAAACACGACATCCGGTTACAACCTATATCATAAACATATTTAGTTGAATGTATCACTATGGATGGATTCTTAAATAAATGTTGAAAAACCAGATATCAACTTATGTGTTTAACCTCCTCAGCTTTGATGAAGAAAGGTTGACTCTGAAATATTTCTGTTGTTAGCCAAAGGTAAACTTGTCCTCTTTACATTATCTGCCTAAACTAACCCAATATATTCTGATTTCGACAACTGTCTTCATCATTCCATTCTTCAAAAGAAGAGACTGCCAGCCTCAAGGTAGATTACTTGTTTCAGCAGATGTGAGCGCATTCAGCATTTAACCTTTTACCAAACAAATCAAACAAACTTTCCAAATGCAATACTTTTGCCTGCCTAATAATAGTGATGGCTGAATAATAGTGATGTCCGGATATTTCTTTGGAAATAATGATAGTAAGGCCTAAAAAAGTTAAAAATCTGTTTCTCAAGCCCTCCCACATGGTCCTTTTGGCTGCCGCATGCTTTCTTTTTATAACCAATGCCAACTTAAAAAAATTAATATTAAATGGTTTATGTCCGATATTTTACCCAGTTTAATAAAATTTATAAATTTCTCAGTTGAGTGCAACAAGTCTTTGCAACGCTTTAACACTGCGAAAGCTTTCTTGCACTCAAGGGACGAAATACATCATCACCCATACTACTGTCGATTATGAGGCCTAAAACAGAAAACAAACCAAGAACATGAACTTTTGATGGCAAAGAAATAATTACAAAAAATAATAAAAAATAAGATAAAAAAATGCCCGCCCATAT
This sequence comes from Pictodentalium vernedei, assembly GCA_031216915.1. NCBI lineage: Eukaryota > Metazoa > Mollusca > Scaphopoda > Dentaliida > Dentaliidae > Pictodentalium > Pictodentalium vernedei. The sequence continues at coordinate 387,620,193 of CM062289.1, forward strand.
GCAATTTTACCAAAAAATCGCCTGAGAAACAGAAGATCTACTTTGTGGGCCTTAATAGCAATTTCCCTCCATTCCGCAGCTACATATGAAATTTGAAAAAGATCGGATGAGAGGTGTGACTTGTAGGGTCTAATGGAATTTTTGACAATTTATATGCCAAATCTAAGATGGCCACAGACGGCCATGTTTTTCAATGGAATTCGGAAAAATTTGATGGCTCCCATCTGGACGTTGCCCCAAAGCTACATATGAAATTTGGGACTGATCATTTGAGAGTTGCAGCCTGTAGAGTGTGCTAAAGGAATTGTTGGACAGTTTATATCCAAATCCAAGATAGCCACTAGCAGCCAAGTTTTTCAACGAAATTAGAAAAAATTTGACAGCTCCCATCTTGACATTGCCCTAAAGCCATGTATAAAATTTTGAAATGATCGGGTGAGAGCTGCGGCCTGTAGGGTGTGTTAAAGGAATTGTAGAGGACAGACATACGGATGTGCAGATGGACGACATATCACAACCCATCCCATTAGCTCAAACTTGATGTTGTCAAGTTGAGCAAAAAAGGTTGCAATTATCTAAGCGAGTGTGTTAGTTCATATTCACCAAATCTGGCTGAAAGCCAGTGATTTTGTCAATATGGTGTTCGTTAAAAATAGTTTTTTGACAAAGTTTCAATGTTAATTATCAATGAGTGCAATTGGGCATTGTTTTTTCTTCGATAAAACATTGAAGGTTATCAACCTTACAAAAGGTTGAATTTAATTTGATAAATACTTCATACAATTGTGAATCACGATGGTTTATTTATTGGAGTTTAACCCTTTACCCAACGAATCACCCGCATCCGCCCGCGTAATATGCAATTTCAGCAGATAAAAAAACATTATTTTTCGAAAAATTTCAACAAAACCATATCATGTGACCCCTCTTTGGAACGAGCTCGTCAAGCTCGTTCCAAAGAGGGGGCACATGATATGGTTTTGTTGAAATTTTTTGAAAAAAATTAAAAAATGATATTTAAAATAATAAATTTTTATATCGTCTGCATTGGGTAAAGGGTTAACAACACTTTCAAGAGTCAGACAGTTATAAGGGTGGAGGAAGCTGAAGTACCTAGAGAGAACCATCAAACAGCTATGAGACTCCTCAACTTTGTAACACCGCAAAAGAAGAATTAGCATTGGCTGAAGGCAATTTCACCACTGACATGCAGTATACCTTAGTACACAGTGCCATCATGCCCCCACATGGACAATCAGGATTTAGTGTCTTTCTCAAGGACACAACACTATTTATTTATTGGTGTTTAAGGTCACATACTTATGCACAATGGCTAATCGTGACCATGACAGTTTTACGGGTGGAGGAAGCCGGAGTCCCCGAAAGAACCACTGGGCATCGACGAGCAACTGTCAGCTCCTCAATATTCTAACTCTGTTCAAGCTCTGCTCAAGCAGGGTTATAGCGGTTGAAGACATGTGCACCATCGACGTGCAGTATGCCTTAGTACACGGCGTCATCGTGCCCCCATGTAGGCAACCAGGATAAAGTGCCTTGCTCAAGGACACAAAGCGGGTCGTCGCAGACAGGGATCGAAATCGGGACCTAAGGACACAACACTGTAATCTCTGGTCAGATCTAACCATGGACCTTTTTGTTTGAAGTTGAATGCTCTAACCACCTAGTCACCAAGCTCCCAGATCTCTATTATTTGTAGAGGAGTATTTTGTTTACAAGAGGAAGAAGGATACCTCTATTAGGCCCTGCAAAGTAGATGTTCTGTTTCTCAAGCCATTTTTTTTATAAAATTGCATGTGAGCAAAAAAATATTTTTTTTGTAATTATTTTTCTACCATCAAAAGTTCATATTCTTGGTTCGTTTTATGTTTTAGGCCTCATAATCTACAGAATAGCATGGGTGGTGGTGTATTTCACCCCTTGAGTGCAAGAAGGCTTTGCAATGCTAAAGCATTGCAAAGCCTTGTTGCACTCAAGGGACAAATTTATCAGTTTTATTAACTTGGGTAAAATATCAGACATAAACCATTTAATTTTAATTTTAAGTTTGCATTGGTTATAAAAAGAGGGCAGCCAAAAGGACTATGTGGGAGGGCCTGAGAAACAGATTTTTAACTTTTTTAGGCCTTAGGTAAACAGGATTACATTTTAGTATTGGACCAGAAAATTCGCCTGCAGCATACAATGAGTTCAAGGTAAACCTCAACTATGCTGAATGTAACTACACTTGATTATCCAATCCTTCTAAAAATGTTCTCTGTTTCAATCAATGATCCACTAACAATAGTCTCGCTGTTCACGGAAGACAAAATTTACCTTCTTACTCAATCACACTCAATCTTTTTCACAAAGCAGTAATAAAAGTTTAGCAGTGTACACTCCAAGAGAGAACAAAAGTTACTTGTGGCCTTTTATCTTATTGGTCTTTGTTGACACATTAGCGATAAGTACCTTTCACTTTTCATTTCATCTTTGTAGAGGAGTATGGAACTCAGAAGTCAAGGCTCATAAAGAGTAGTGGTGAAATGGTGAGAGAATTCTGTAAATAGTTAACCCTTTACCTAATGCACATGAAATCAAAATTTATTACTTTAACTGGTAGAGTCCCGGAAGCCCATATTTGGAATTTATACAGAAGTGTGGGTACTGCAACATGAAAGCTTCATACTCTATGGATGTGCTTTATATTATCCTCAATGCCACATTATTTAGTCTGTGGTGATTTGCCTTATTACAATGTATGGGAGACTGCTTGTTGGCACTCTCCAATAAATTGCAACAAGGCAAAGACATGTGAACAATATTTAATGACCAAACACAATTTTGCATTCTACCAGTCAATTACATGTTTTTCAAATATTTAAAAAAATTTCAACAAAACTATATCATGTGACCCATTGTCGATGAGCTTATTCTAATGAGGGGTCACATGGTATGGTTTTGTTGAAATTTTTGGAAAAATAATATTTTTCCAACTGCTCAATTTGTAAGTTATCTGGAGTGGATATGATCGTTTCGTTAGGTAAAGGGTTAAGTATTTAGTTATGGGTATCATTAAGTGGTTGAGTGCTAAAAGCCACTATCAGGGCTTTAAAAAAAAAAATGAGGGTACTAGTGCAAAAGCTAACATTTTCCTTGCTCATGTTTCATATTCAGTCCAACCCAAATAATATTTTGTTTATATAAATTTGTTTTATCACAAATTATTGAAGAGTGCCTGTGGGCACTCTTCAATAATTTGTGATAAAACAACTTTTGATGAACAAATTCAGACCACAAAAAATAATATAGCCCTCAACCAGTTAAGGGGGTGGGGGAAGCCCAAATAAATAAAGAACCTCCACTTGCTGGTCGAACAGAAATGTAATTGGTTGAGTGGTTGTATCCACCATTACGGCTCTTGTGCTAAAAGTGGCTTTTCACTGAATGCATTTGTATTCACTCTTTGCTCAGCAGTACAAAATATATTACATAAAATTGTTGTGACAATTTATTGGAGAGAGTCAACAGACGTTCTCCAATAAAAGAATATACAACAACTAAGCTTGCAAAACTAAGGCTTCCCTCACTTGTAGCATGGTATCTTTGAACAAATAAGCAAAAAGTTGGCACAGCCAACATATGCTCCCCAAAATGCAAATTGATGGAATCAACATACTGATTTTTCCAAATGCAGAACTATGAAATGGTGTAAGCCATATAAACACCACCGCCCCCCCCCCAACCCCCCCAAAAAAAAAATGTGTAGAAGGACAAGGGTAACACCATAACAGTATTCAGTAAAGCTGTATTAAAAGCTCATTGGGAAGGAGATTAAACTGGCCTTTGAAGACAGGTTTCTGCTTAATTAGGGTGAAAGTATAAGCAGGTTTGATTATACATGTCCTGGGCATTTTAATAAGATACCATAAGAAATGTTTTATCGCTTTACCATTTTGCCATATATCAAGGGGCATAACTCTGGAAAGGTAATTGACATAACGTAGTAACGTTCCAAAATTATAAGGTCATACATCAAAGTGAACTTGAGTCATCTGGAAACACTGATTTTACCATTTTGAGACTTTTCAAGGGGCATAACTCTACAATGGTAAGTGCCATAACAATGACAACTGAACTTGACCTGCATTTCATCGTATAGTTATGTTGCAAATTATATGGTCGTACATCAAAGCGATCCAGAGTTATCATCCGGAAACCATTGATTTTATCATTTTACAACTTTTCAAGAGGCATAACTCTGGAATGGTAAATGTCATAATGGTGAAAACTGAATCTGACTTGCATTTCATAGTTGTAGTACAGTTGCAAAATTATAAGGTCCCGTACATCAAAGGGAACTAGAGTTATCATCCGGAAACCATCGATTTTATCATTTGGTGACTTCAAGGGGCATAACACTGGAACGATAAATGTCATAATGGTGAAAATCGAACTTGACCTGTATTGCACGATTGGTAGTAATGTTGCAAAATTGTAAGGTCGTACATCAAAGAAAACTGGAGTTATCATCTGAAAAGCATTGATTTTACAATTTTCTGACTTTTCAAAGAGCATAACTCTGGAATGGAAAAAGCCATAATGGTGAAAATTGAAACAGACCTGCGTTTCATGACAGGTAGTAAGGTTGCAAAATTGTAAGGTCACACATAAAAGCAAACTCGAGTTATCGTCTGGAAACCATTTGTTCAGGGAGCATAAAAATCCACAAGATACCAATTACAGTAGAATCCTCTTAATTGAATATCCATTTTGCCAGTGAAAATTATTCAATTAACAGGAGTATACAATTAACAGGGATTTTGTCAGTTTCCTGTGTTCTGGAGGTAAACTGAGCATTTATTCTATTATATCTTGTTTGACAGAGCTCATAGAGCTCTGTCAAACAAGATATAATAGAATAAATGCCTGCATTGGATGTAGTGAGGCCAAAAAGGTTGATAAATAAGGGGAATTTGGTGCATCTCACAGTAATTTTTCCAACATATTACAAAAATTTATATACAATTAACAGGAATTTACTCTACAACCCATACGCAATTAACAGATCAAATTTGTTCTGAAGGTATGGTAAATGGTTTTGTGTTTGAAAATTATATTCAATTAACAGGGATATACAATTAAGAGATACCCAATTAAGTGGGCTCCACTGTACCAGTGAATTTTTTTTTTTTTAGCCAGGGTCACCTCATGTTGGACAGTTTTATGGGTGAAGGAAACTGGAGCACCTGGAGATGACCAGACCACCAAGCAACTGTCTGACTCCTCAACATTCTAAAACCACACAAGCAGGATTTGCATTGGCTGAAGACAAGGGCTACATCGACATGCAGTACACTTTAGTACACATTGCCACCATGAGCAATCAGAATTAAGTGACTTGCCAAAGGGCACAATGCAGCTACCCCTAGCAGGGATTGAGTCGTGGACCTTTCAGTTTAAGTACAATGACGTAACTTCTGAGCCACAGCGCTTCCTATCGTTGAAATAGAATTTACCACTAGACTATCACTTACAAATCCAACAAGCAAATAGATCTGCAGTTTACAAACCAACAAGCAATCTAACTGTCACTCCATAAACTGCTAGTGTGATTTTCCAGTTTCCATTAATGCCGTGCCTAGGGTTATGGGTCAATGCTCACCCAGCTGGGGGAAAAGTGCAAATCATTCGGTGTGTACTGTACATTGCAAAAAACATATAAAACCTGTTCGAGATAATTTCCTGTTATAAAAAAAAAAACATCATCCTTGTGCCTTGATGATTTCCTTCATTGACACACCCTTAACTTGTTAACAATCCTTAGAGGCTTAAATGTCATAGAGATCTAGAAGTATTAATCCTTTATGAAACAAAATCACTGACAAAACAAGAGGCCCCAAGGGGGCTAAATCGCGCACCTGACAAAGTGGTTCAAAGAAGTATTTATTTGAGGTCACATTCAGTTAGACATGGTTCATCAACACTACAAATGAATGAATTGATGAAAGGCAAATTTTATGGAAAAACACTAAGGAATGGATATGACCAACTTGAACTTAACCTGCTCCACCCTCTCCCCCAAAGAGAGCCCAAATATTAAGCCAGGGACTCAAACTGAACAAACTTGAACCTGATCCCCCTTGAGATGTTATATACCAAATATGAAAGAGTTCTGACGGGTGGATCTGAAGAAGGTTTTTTTAAAGAAATGTCCTCACATTGCTCCAAGTTAAAATTTGGGCCCCCACAGAAATCTCAATGAAAGTGTCAATGACACTGTAGCTTAACTTGACTGTGTGTAGTGTTTGATGAAAAGGATAAGGTTCAATGTTTATGAAGGAATTATGAAATAAGACAAGAATTGTGATAATTGAGAATAAGTAAATTTCTGTTCCATGACACATATATGGGACTTGAAAGTTATCTATAATTAGCTAATCAAAAATATGGCTCATTGATGGTGGGAAGAAATAACCTGTCATCTGACACTTGGCCACTTGATACCGACCCAGCCCTCAAAATTGGCCACAGTAATCCGCACTGCCGTGGTGAATGCTGTAGTAAAGTAGCTTTACCACGGCACATTAATGCTGTGGTAACATTTTCCCCAGATGCTCAATTTATAATATTTCAATAATGTGTATTAGAAATCATGAGCAACGTCCCACCCAACACACCCTTGTTCAACACTCTTAATTATATAACTCAAGTATTGAATATCAGGACTGGCAGTTACCTGCCAGTCCTGATACTTAATGCTTGAGTTAGGAAAGGCTAGATGCTTTGTACTAGTACTTGCTTTGTGATGTTCTTTAGTTCAAACCATATTCATTTCCAAGAAGCCAAGTGAAAAAATCTTAAACTATACAAACAAGGCCATGGATTAGACATAAAGCCTGAGGCTACAACTCATCGTCTCCACATAATGTGCAGAATTGATTGCCATGGTAAAATATTCCTAATTTCAAGGACTGCAGACCAGATGTGGAATGCAGACTTGAGATTTAATTTTGATTGTATTATTCTTTCACCTATATTAAATGAATTCAGTGATAATTTTTTTTTTTTTGAAATGATACAAGCAATGCTAACATCTACTGAATATGAAAATAATTTGACAGACATAATCTGGTTTGGATTACCTCTGCTGGTGATGGCCAATTGTTTCAATTATCCTGTGAGTTTAATAGCATCAGTAGCAACTTGGTCAGAGCAATGAGGTGTTGATAACCTGACATGACAAACCAGAAGGTCTGTCTCAATGTTCCTTTACAAGATTCACTTATAACTAAGTGAAGAATGAACAGCTTACATAGAATTTAGATTCTGACTGGTGGATCTGAAGAAGATTTTTAAAGAAATTTCCTCATATTGCACGAAGTTAAAATTTGGGCTCCCATAGGGAGCCCATATATAAACCCAGGAACTCAATTTGAACAAACATGAATTTAAAGAAATTTCCTCATATTGCACTAAGTTAAAATTCGGGCTTCCATAGGGAGTTCAAATATAAACCCAGGGACTCGATTTGAACAAACATGAATCTGACCTCCCTAGAGATGTTGTGTACCAAATATAAAAGGATTATGACTGGTGGATCTGAAGGAAGATTTTCAAAGAAATTTCCTCATATTGCACCAAGTTAAAATTTGGGCCCCCATAGGAAGCCCAAATATTAACTGAGAGACATGATTCAAACAAACTTGAATCTGAACCTTGTAACAATGATCCAGTGGTTCTGAAGAAGATTTTTGAAGCTTATTTCCCTAAGATTTGGGCTCCTGTATTGAGCCCAAATACAAACTGAGGGGCTTAAATTGAACACATTAGTATCTGACCCCTCTATGGATGCTGTATGCCAAATATAAGAAGATTCTGATCTGTGGTTCGAGAGAAGATATTTTTTTTAATATCTGCAAATATGCTGACTCAGCATTTTTTCGATGCCCTCTACAGAGTACCCTAACACAACCGATGACAATTTTTTTTATCAATCGATTCTACTGGTCTTAAGGATGCTTCATACCAAATAACAGTTCTCTGTTCCATGTGGTTTGGGAAATATGGGTGTTTGAAAATATTTTCTTTTTTTTAGCTCATGAGGTTCCCACAGGGAACATGGGAAATTTTTTTTAGCATGAATCAAGTACTTATGACTCAATAATTGAATTTCGTTCAAATCAGACCAGGGGCTCAGAAAATCAAAATTTTGGGTGAGGCCAAAAATATTGCTCCACGAGCTTCGTTTGAACAAACTTGATACTACACCTCAGAAGGAAGCTCCATACCAAATATCAAGTCATTGTACCCACTGGTTCATGAGAAGATTTTTCTAGAATTTTGGAGCATTTCTGCCCCCCCCCCCCCCCCCCCCCGCCCCCTCCCTATTGAGTGTGGCAACATTATTTGAACAAACTTGAATGGACATACGATAAGGACCAGGGGTTTAGGAGGAGAAGTCGACAATGTAAAGTCCACACCGGACGGATGGACAACGGACAGAAAGTGATCACTTGAGCTCCCCCTGACTTTCAGTCAGGTGAGCTAAAAACCTCTTACTAGCATCACCATCATCTGGATCATGCTTTAAGTTCGCAACTGCCGACCGGTCTTGATTATTACACTGACGGTTCAAAAGTTCAGAACATCAAAGCTTTGAATGTACCTGAAAGACAAATTCTTCTAACGGCTTCTTTAGGTTTAACGTCAACATTCTTGACCTTTTACCTGTAGTAGCAATAGTTTCTTTTTTTAATTATTAAACATCTAAAGCAGGGTAAAATTTACAGATTCTTTGACAATGAAAAATACCAATCGATTTCGGCATGACCGATCGACAATCGTTTAATCGTGGCAGCCCTAGTTTAGCTGTAATTTATAGCCATGTCTTGTTCAGCCTCTCGAGGCAGCCAAGACTTGACAAGAAATCACTGCCAAGGTAATATTGACTATTGTCAACAGGACTTCTTGAAGGTTTGCTCAAGTACCTGCTCCGAGACCACAAAGCAGGGATCAAAATAATTTTTTTTATTTGCATAGCGAAAAACTATGCATTTTCAAAAAATATATAGCATTTTTTTAATATTGTGTAGCATTTTTATGTTTCAAATTCAATATACAATAATGAGTGCTTTTGTTCCCTAGAAAGCATATGACACTAAATTACATGTATATTAGTGGTAAGCCTACTTGAAGAAAAAAAAATCCCGATAGGATCACCGATCCAATGTCGAGTTGTGAAAGCACAAAAGCACAAAAGTGGGTTTATTCATTATCAACTTATCATCCGGAAACCAATTGTTTACAATTTACTATGTGAAGGGTCATTGTGACCTTGACCTTTGATCTAGTGATTCCAAAATAAATAGGGCTCTTTCTTGCACCAATGTCAACCTACCTATGACGTTTCATGAATGTAGGTGGAACCATTGTCAAATTATCATCTGGAAACCACTTATTTACGATTTATTATGTTCAAAGACACTGTGACCTTGGCCTTTGACCTAGTGAGTCCAATATAAATAGGGGTCTTCCACTCACCTCGGCCAACCTACCTATTAAGTTTCATGAATGTGGGTCGAACCATTATCAAGTTATCATCCGGAAACCAATTGTTTACGATTTACTATGCTGAAGGTCACTGTGACCTTGATCTTTCACCTAGCGAGTCCAAAATAAATAGGGTTCTTCCTCTCACTGATGCCAACCTAACTATGACGTATCATGAACATGGGTCGAACCATTATCAAGTTATCAGCCGGAAACCAATTGTTTTGATTTACTATGTTCAGGGTCACTGTGACCTTGACCACTGACCTAGTGAGTCCAAAATAAATAGGGTTCTTCCTCTCACAAAGGCCAACCTACATATGAAGTTTCATGAATGTGGGTTGAACCGTAGTCAAGCTATCATCTGGAAAGCTATTGTTTACAATTTACTATGTTCAAGGTCACTGTGACCTTGGCCTTTGACCTAGTGAGTCCAATATAAATAGGGGTCTTCCACTCACCTAGGCCAACCTACCTATTAAGTTTCATGAATGTGGGTCAAACCATTATAAAGTTATCATTCGGAAACCAATTGTTTACGATTTACTATGTTGAAGGTCACTGTGACCTTGACCTTTCACCTAGCAAGTCCAAAATAAATAGGGTTCTTCCTCTCACTGATGCCAACCCACCTATGAAGTTTCATGAACATGGGTCGAACCATTATCAAGTTATCATCCGGAAACCAATTGTTTACAATTTACTATGTTGAAGGTCACTGTGATCTTGATCTTTCACCTAGCGAGTCCAAAATAAATAGGGTTCTTCCTCTCACTGATGCCAACCCACCTATGAAGTTTCATGAACATGGGTCGAACCATTATCAAGTTATCATCCGGAAACCAATTGTTTTGATTTACTATGTTCAGGGTCACTGTGACCTTGACCGTTGACCTAGTGAGCCCAAAATAAATAAGGTTCTTCCTCACATAAAGGCCAACCTACATATGAAGTTTCATGAATGTGGGTTGAACCGTAGTCAAGTTATCCGGAAACCAACTGTTTGCAATTTACTATGTTCAAGGTCACTGCGACCTTGACCTTTGACCAAGCAAGTCCAAAATTAATAGGGTTCTTCCTCTCACCGATACCAACCGACCTATGAAGATTCATGAACATGGGTTGAACCATAATCAAGTTATCATCCGGAAACCAATTGTTTACGCCCGCCCGCCCACCCAACCGCCATTCATCAAACTATAAGTCGAGTTTGACTTCGTCCCAACTCAACTAAAAATACAAAGAAATTTATACAGTCGGGTAATGCTGCTATTAACTTGCAGTAACAGCATTACCTGGGTCTGTAAATTTCTGTAGAGCCACCTGGCACCAACAGACATGGAATCTTTAACTCTTTCACTACTGTAGCTTTCAAAGTTTCAAGTGGTTTGATCCATGCATTACCGATACATACATGTATGGTACAGACACAGAATTCAACTGGATAATTTTCAAACAACCTGAGGAGCCAATATTTGTTGGATATTAATTCCATTTCAATTTTGCTGGGTGCTTTATTGGAATTTATTATTGGAGATTACTGAATTTCTGAGTAAACATTTCATTACAATTTATTGGATATTATTTCTGCAGACACATTTGTGGACATTATAATACCAGCTGGAAAGTTTCTTCATCACTGGATTACTGGATTCCACTGAACTTTATTTTGGACTAACTGATAAGTATTTCTGTTTTATTTTACTGTAAACCATACAGTGTAAAAGATATTGTATCATTTTCTTTTCATATTAATTTTTTATTATTAAAATTCAGGTTATTTATTTATTTACTTATTTATTTATTAACTGGTAGAGTGCTAAGTTATTTTTGTTTGTCAGAATTTGTTTGCATGTCATTGCCTTGTTACAATTCATGGGAGAGTGCCCACAGGCACTCTCCCATGAATTGTAACAAGGTAAGTTCATGGTGATTAAATTATTTAACTTCGAAGATAAAATGAAGCAAATCCACAGAATATGAAGCCTTTAAGATGTGGTACAGGCACTTCAGAATAAAGCCGTAATGTGGGCTTCCAGCACTCCACCAGTTAAGGTTTAATGACACTTTTAACAGCCAAGGTCAAAACGCGTCGTTGACAGTTTTACGGGTGGAGGAAGCCGGAGTACCCGGAGAGAACCACCAAGCAACATTGTGCAGCTGCCAGCTCCCCAACATCGTAACTCCGCACTGCAGCACAGGCAGGGTTAGATTGGTTGAAGACATGCGCACCACTGACGTGCAGTATGCCTTAGCTCACAGCGTCATCGTACCCCCATGTTGACAAATGGGGTTAAGTGCCTTACCCAAGGACACAACGTGGGAGACCGAATCGATTGCTCAGATGTTCACCCATCCAAGGACTTACCGGGCTTGACATTGCTCAAGTTCTGATGAGAACCGGTTACCTCAATGCCCCCACGCCCCCTTCAGAATGGTTAAAGTGGAGTTATTGTTGTTGGTTCTCAGAGATCTGTTACAATTATTGTTATTACACCCATAACAGTTAGCAGTAGTTGAAATCAAGTGCACCATCGACGTGCAATACACCTTACAGTGCAGCAGGTGCCGTAATCCATGCAGTGATGTCCACGCATACGTTTACAAGGTAAAAAAAAAGTGATCAGGAAAATATTAATTAATGAAGCACCGGGTTGTACCCGGTGCTTCATTAATTAAATTTTTTATGATTATTCCTGTAATTAGTGTTTGGAATCTAATTTTAGTGCATACGTGAAAATATTGCCCACCCGTGGAAAGTGACCAGTCTACGTTGGTCGTACTGCAGAACACAGCGCCACTGCTCCCACTTGAGCAATCTGGGTGAAGTGTTTTCCCCAAGAACACAAAACAGTTACCACAGTTCAGAAATGAACTGTCAACCTTTCGGTTTGAAGTTCAATGCTCTAACTACTGAGCGACTGCCCCCTGGCCTGTCTTTCTATACATAAAACAAGCTATAAAATTACACAACACTTATTTCGCCGCAAGAATTGTTTCCAAAAACAATCATCTAAATCACTAAGAAAAAATACTGATTCCATCAAGATTTCCATCCAATATATTGATTTTTATCCTTATCACAGAAAAGAGATCAAAACTTCTGAAATTATTCACATTTGCCCCAAACTTAACTATCAACAATTGAAATTATTCTGAATGTGACATGGAAAACATTGAATATTCCCTTTCCATCTTCAACCCTTGAAGCAATATGATTGACGATAAATATTGAGTGACTGTTCGATTTATATTTGATGTGCCTTGACATGATTTGGTAAAATGAAACTGCACTGTGATTCAAATCAATAAAAACAGATTTAAATCTGATCCTGGTGTGACATCTGGAAATCAAACTTCCTGAATAATTGTTTTTCTATTTCCTTGTATAAACTTTGAGCTCACTGTACTTGCACTAATAGTCCAACTGAACAACATATTAATTGTTTCAGTGCTGTATTGATTAAAATGATCTTTAGAAATCTAATTAATGTCTACTACCACACCCCTCATTTATTTTGAATCACAATTTGCTTGTACAGAAATTTTTTTCTTGTACTTGGTAACTGCTGGGTCACCTGCTTTCCAATAAAATGTACTAAAACAGCTTTTATACCGAGAAATAAATTTCAAAATTTTAATGCCACAAAAAAATCACTTCAAAACTTTGTTGCACTTTCCAATATAGTCCTGACAGTCTTCAAAACAGTTTTCAGTGAACATCATGTGTAGAATACAGGCACTTTATCCATAAACAGATCTTGCCTACCACAGTATACAAGTACTTCTCAGGGTTTCTAAGAGGAGCATTCTGGTGACTAATTTAGCATTTATTCTATTAATTTTGTTGGACAGAACTTTTTGAGTATGGAAGTAAACGATCTGTGAAACTGGGAAGCATTCTTTCAATTCTGAGGTGAGTTGTCTCTCTTGCGCATCATCACACATGCAGTTTTTACTTTTTGTGAGTTGACAACAGCTTACATCGGTTCCACCTGGTGAGCAATTAACTTTACCTAAGAAATTGACTGGGAGCATGATGGCCCAGTGGCTACAGCATTGGACTTCAAACAGAAAGGTTCATGGTTCATCAAACACCGCCAGGGTTAAATCATCCTGAGTGATTGCCCATGTGGGGGCATAGTGGCACTGTGTACTAAGGCGTACTGCACATTGATGGTGCACTTGTCTTCAACCAATGTTAACCTTGCTTGTATGGAGTTAGTATGTTGGGAGTCTGACAGTTGCTTGCCATTGCATAGTGGTTCTCTCTGGGTATTCCGGCTTCCTCAACTTGTAAAACTATCCAACATGAGGCGACCCTGGCTGGCTAAAGTGTTGTTAAACCCCAATGAATAAATAAATGAAACGGCTGCATCTGCTACATAATATACAACAATCTGTGCAGTAGAAAAAAAATCAACAAAAACATATCATGTTATACATTGGGTATAGGGTTAATTGAATATAATTTACAAAGACCATACCATTTACCATATATACAAATTTAACCTGATAAATTAATATAGGTTATAACGATTTATTCCGACAACCACTGGATTCATGGTGTTTATAGCTCTATTTGGCCTCAGTACATCCAACAGAGGCATTTAATCTATTACATCTTGTTTGACAGAGCTATGTCAAACAAAATATAACAGAATAAATTCTCAGTTGATCATGAGAATACAGGAAAACTACCAAATTCCTGTTAATTGAATACTCCTGTTAACTGAATATTTTTTCACTATCAAAGTGGCTATTCAATTAACAGGGTTCTACTGTATCACTTCTTCACATTCTACATTCTCCTCTGGAGAAAAACAGTCAAACAGGTGTCATATCACACATAAATCCAATAAGAAAGTCTTCCTTTTCGAACACAAAACATTACCACAGCAGCCATATTATTCTAATGCCCTTAAGTTAATACACAGTTAAAATTCAGTTTGATCAGTATAACATGTCCTTCACTGATATCGGTCCAACAATGTATTGTATCTATAATTTCCAGGTGCACGTAGGCTTTCAGACCCACCCACTGATACACATACTGATATAGCCCAGATCTCACTGTTATCTAATCACTAACCATACAAAATCTCTGTGTAATTATAATCATGACGGTGGGACATGCAGATGTTAAAATTTTCCAAATTATCCAAGATAATATGGTTATTAATATTCTAACCTTACATGTTATGTTCAAAGCAAATAAACTGTCTGCTCAAGTTAGTACTGCAGTCAGAATTCTGTAACAGTAATCAAGCCAACAAGTACTACTGGTAAATTAATGCTTTGATAGCAATGATCAATTTTACAAATAAAACAAGACCTATGCCTGCATGTATCACATGTTAAAAGATCCTGACAGGTGGATCTGACAAAGATTTTCCCCATATTACACTAAGTTAGAATTTGGGCTCCTATGAAAGGAGCCCAAATAAGAAGAAAGGAACTTGATTTTAACAAACCTAAATCTACCCCTCCACACACCCTGCCCATGTCTCACTCCTAGGAAGCCATAAATCCAAATATCAAAAGATTCTGACAGGTCGATCAGAAGAAGAAGTTTAAAGAATTTGCCTCATATTGCAATAAGTTAAACTTTGGGGCCCCACAGGGTGCCCAAATATGAACCAAGGGGCTTGATTTCAACAAACTTGAATCTGACCTACCCAAGGATGTTATGTAACCAAATACCAAACAGACTCTGATTGGAGATTCTGGAGATGATTGATATAAATCTTTGATAAAACAAAGAGGCCCCATGGGGCCGGATGAGCTCATCTTGAACAGAACACAATATAAACAGAGTCCAAGAATGAGTCTACATTAAGCAATCCATCTCCATAGGATACACTGTCAATCCTTGAGCCCTGCAAGAGTAACAAAAATAATCCGGGCATCATGCCTTTTCTTCTGTTGATCACAATGTAAAATGTTGAGCTCCCCTATGAAGCCCCTTGATACAACCGATGTGGATTAATCAAGAGATGCTGTGTACCAAATATGAAAGCATTCTCACTGTTACGATCTGAAGAAGAGAAATTTTAAAGAAATTTCTTCATATTGCACTAAATTAAAATTTGGGCTACCATAACGAGCCCAAATATTAACCTACAAACCCTATTTGATTGCGACCAAAAGGAGACGTTCTCATCTAGACATTATCTGGAGTCATCCTACCAAGCTACAATGAAATCCCTCCATAATTATGACCTGTAGACTGTTTTAAAGGTTTTCGGGCTTCGGGCCCCTGTAGGTGTCACAGTTGCCCAATCGTGCACAAAAGGGAACGTTCTCATCTAGACATCTAGACATTATAAAAGGTCAAACCTACCAAGTTTCAATGAAATCCCTTCATAAATATGACCTGTACACTGTGCTAAAGGTATTCAGGCTCGGGCAGCCATAATGGTTGAATGATCTCAACCAAAAGGGGACATTCTCATCTGGGCATCATCTGGAGTGATCCTACGGAGTTACAACGAAATCCCTTCATAAATATGACCTGCAGATTGTGCTCAAGATTTTCGGCTTCGGGCACCTGTAGCCATCACAGTTGACCAATCATGACCAAAAGGGGATGTCATCATCTAGGCATTATATGGAGTCAACCTAACAAGTTACAATGAAATCCTTCCATAAATACGACCTGTAGAATATGCTAAAGGTCTTTGGGCTTGGGCAGCCATGAAGGCTGAATGATCGCGACCAAAAGGGGATGTTCTCATCTAGACATTATTTGGAGTCATCCTACCAAGCTACAATGAAATCCCTTCATAATTATGACCTGTAGATTGTGCTCAAGGTTTTTGGGCTTTGGGCCCCTGTAGCCGTCACAGTTGCCCAATCGTGTCCAAAAGAGGACGTTCTCATCCAGACATTATATGAAGTCAACCTACCAAGTTACAATGAAATTCCTTCATAAATATGACCTGCAGACTGTGCTAAAGGTTTTCAGGCTTCGGTCTCGGGCAGCCATCATGGTTGAATGATCGCAACCAAAGGGGACAATCTCATCTGGGCATCATCTGGAGTGATCCTACGAAGTTACACTGAAATCACTTTATAAATATGACCTGTAGACTGTGCTGAAGGTTTTCGGGCTTCGGGTACCTGTAACCATCACAGCTGACCAATCACTACCAAAAGGGGATGTCATCATCTAGGCATTATATGGAGTCAACTTAAGAGGTTACAATGAAATCCTTCCATAAATATCACCTTTTGCCTACACTAAAGGTTTTTGGGCTTGGGCACCGCTCAAGGCTGAATGATCGTGATCAAAATGGGACATTCTCATCTAGACATTATTTGGAGCCATCCTACCAAGTTACAATGAATTCCCTTCATAAATATGACCTGTAGACTGTGCTAAAGGTTTTTGGGCTTCGGGCACCTGGAGCCGTCACAGTTGCCCAATCAGGACCAAAAGGTGACTTTCTCATCTAGACAGTGTATGAAGTCTACCCACCAAGTTACAATGAAATTCCTCAATAAATATGACCTGTAGACTGTGCTAAAGGTTTTCCGGTTTTGGGCTCGGCAGTCGTCACGGTTGGCAGATCATGCCCAAATGGGGAAATTCTTATCTAGAGATCATAAGGAGTCATCCTACCAAGTTACAATGAAATCCCTCCATATTAAACATGACCTGCAGACTGTGCTAAAAGTTTTTGGGTTTTGGGCTTGGGCAGCCATCACAGTTGATAGATCATGCCCAAAAGGGGACGTTCTCATCTAGGCATTATACAGAGGCATCCTACCAAGTTACAATGAAATCCCCTCATAAATACGACCTGTAGATTGTGCTAATGGTTTTCGGGTTTTGGGCTCGGGCAGTCATACCAGTTGCCCGATCGCGACCAAAAGGGGACGTTCTATCTAGACATGACCCCAAACCTGCATATGAAATTTTGTGACGATCAGACAAGAACTGTGGGGTGTAGCCCGCGCTAAAGGAAAATGTGAACAGACTTACAGACTCATAGACTAACAGACTCACAGATTTCTGCACGCGTGATGGCAATAGCTTATCGTGACTATATCAAGTTAAGCTAAAAACCAGTGTCTTGATTTGAAGAAAGTTAAATAAAAAATTTTTGAAAATTTTTTAGCAAGTTTTCTTGTAGGAAAAAGTCTTGACCTTTTGACGGAACCACAATTTTCATTATGCAAAAATACACTTATGTTTCATATATTGTTTGTATGAAAACATTTGTTATAAGTATTTGGCAAACGAGTGGCATGTACATGAATGAAAGTGTCAATGACACTGTAGTTCAACTTGTTAAGACATGTACATGTATAGTATGTGACACAGCAATGACAAACATCTAGGTAATGACCTGATAACAAAGGTACATATAAACTATTGTAACGGTCTGTACATAAATACTAACCGTAGCCTGTAACAAATGTATAGGTAAAGTATTGTAAAGGTGGGTGACAGTCTGATGCTAAACTAGAAAAGAAATCTTTGAGTCCCAGAGTGGGTCTGACTGAACCCCAAAATATTTGTTCTCATAGCAGTGATAACAAAGGCACCCCAAAACACACTCGTTCCTGTCCCAAGGTGAAAACAAAGGTACCCAAGAAGTTTCGTGAAGATCAGTTCATAAATACGAGCTGTATAGAAGTTGTGACAAAAAACTGATTGGACCTAATTTTGGTACAAAATGGCCACTGGCAGCCATCTTGAATTTAGGACCGCACCCAGAAACAGTGGTTCTCGTCCCAAGGTGATAACAAAGGTACCCAAGAAGTTTCGTGAAGATCGGTTCATAAATACAGCCTCTAGCCCGAGCTGTATTGACATGTGCACTTACAGTGTATAAGTGGCACTGAATAAATCAAAGTTCATCTAATTTGCATAATTTCTGCACGAGAAAAAAAACGGTACTATATGCGATGTATTCCATGTTACTAAACATTCATACAAAAATTTATTCAAATCAGAACTTTCATACAGAAGTTCTGTACAAAAGACTGAATGCACTAATTTTGGTACAAAATGGCTGCTGGTGGCCATCTTGAATTTCGGACCACACCCCAAAATACTCGTTCTCATCCCACAGTGATAACAAAGGTACCCAAGATGTTTAGTAAAGATCGGTTCATAAATACGGCCTCTAGCCTGAACCGTATAGAAGTTGTGTATAAAAACTGATTAGACCTAATTTTGGTACAAAATGGCCACTGGCAGCCATCTTGAATTTTGGACCGCACCCAGAAACACTCGTTCTCGTCCCAAGGTGATAACAAAGGTACCCAAGAAGTTTCGTGAAGATTGGTTCATAAATACAGACTCTAGCCCGATCCGTATTGACATGTGTACTTACTGTGTGTAAGTAGCACTGAAAAAAATCAAAGTTCATCTAATTTGCATAATTTCTGCACGAGAAAAAAACCCGTATTATATGTGATGTATCCCATGGTACTAAACATTCACACAAAAAATTATTCAAATCAGCGCTTTCATATGGAAGTTCTGTGCAAAAATCTGATTGCACCTAATTTTGTACAAAATGGCTGCCATCGGCCATCTTGAATTTCAGACCACACCCAAAATACTCGTTCTCGTCCCACGGTGATACCAAAGGTACCCAAGATGTTTTGTAAAGATCAGTTCATAAATACGGCCTCTAGCCCGAGTCGTATTGGCATTTGCACTTACAGTGCTGAAAGTAACACTAAATACATTAAAGTTAGTCTAATTTGCATAATTTATGCATGAGAAAAAAACCCCGTATTATATGTGATGTATCCCATGGTATTAAACATTCATACAAAAAATTATTCAAATCAGCGCTTTCATATGGAAGTTCTGCGCAAAAATCTGATTGCACCTAATTTTGTACAAAATGGCTGCCAGTGGCCAACTTGAATTTCAGATCGAACCCCAAAACACTCGTTCTCGTCTCGTCCCACGGTCATAACAAAGGTACCCAAGAAGTTTCGTAAAGATTGGTTCATAAATACGGCCTCTAGCCCGAGCCGTATTGAATTGTTGACGGACAGACGGACGACTGGCCATGGCATAAGCTCAAATTTGGCTTTGCCAAAGTTGATCTAAAAATCATGGCATGTACACAACAAATTATGTATTACCTCATTAAAAGAAAATATTTCTTTAAAATTATAACAATAAATGAATATTTTGGACAGGTTTCATTTCTTATTGTTCAACTATTAACCTGCTGAGTATTTTCAAGATATTTCTCATCGAATCTAGTCATGGCTGCTGTGAAGCAGCCATGACTAGATTTGATGAAAAGTTCTTCTAAATTCAACGCAAGGAATCATTGCAGAAAAAATCCATTCAATTTACATGGAGAAAATTTGATTAAATGTGCCCAATTTATACATATTTCAGCGGCAAGAGAAATCCTGTCATGGGCAGGAATAATCATCAGCAGCATATAAGTACATGTAGTTAACCCTTTACCCAACGAATCGGCCACATCCTCCTGCGTAATATGCAAATTCATCAGTTGAAAAAATATTATTTTTCAAAAATTTCAACAAAACCATATCATGTGACCCCTCGTTGGAACGACGAGGGGTCACATGATATGGTTTTGTTGAAATTTTTTGAAAAATTTCAAAAAATGATATTTAAAATAATAAATTTTGATATCGTCTGCGTTGGGTAAAGGGTTAAAAGCAGTATACTGCGTTAGGTTCAAGTTTGTACTGACAGTCAACAACCCAGGAACTCTTGATGAATTTTAACACTTTTGAGAGCCTAGCTTCAGCTAGGCCTGCTAATTTCAAGGAATGCAAATTGAAGTTAATCAATTCTCTAATGTAGACATCAAATAGACCATAAATACATTTGGTATTAAGTATTCATTTTCTCTTGGTCTGAACCTAGAGTGAACTGATTTTGATGTATCCATTTCCTGAACAGAGAATTACCAACAGGTCACAACTGTTACATTATTCTGTTGACTGGACAATTATTGGACTTCTGAGGGTAACTGTTAAATAAACAGATCCAGCATGAATATTCATATCCATAAAATTCAAGTATGCCCATCAGGATTTCTTAACAATCTCAGTGTCATGTTAATTTTTCTGAACTCTACCGAATAATTGCAATTTACATTTTGAGTCGACGTTTTATGTACAAAAGTGCATGATGACCGTCTTTCTGTTTCATTACAACTGTCAAATTTTTTTTTATCTGTTTATCTAACACGAATAGCATACAACACTTGAAAAAATTTTTTAAACAGTTTTAAGTTCTTCCATCAAAAGCTGATCTTATGACCTTCTCATTGGAATGAGTGCTATAGACTGATTCCAATAAGAGTCCTGCGTATGTTTTCGATGAAAAAAAAGCTGCTATGACTGGCAAAAATTAAAAAAATTCCAAGTTGAAAGAGGGCAATCACTCTGACAAAATATCCAATATCAAAAATACTCTGACAAAAGTATTCTGAATAACACCTGCATTGCACATGAGGCTAGACATCAATAATGAAGTCATTCCATCAAGTATTTTAAAAATTATTGACAAGCCTGGAAATAAGCAGAATTAGGTCTCCAGAGGGATGAATTTGGTGATGCTACACTGCACAGCAGAGTAGCATTATAAAATTTACCCTCTGTGAACCTCTCAATCTGAATCAAGGTCTCAAACCTAAACAGAAAGAGGTGCCCAGAGGATAAATTGGACAATTCTAGTCCACTGTATGGGATACTATCAGCAAAATTCACCCTCTGGGGACCTCATTTGGCAAATGGCAGACTGCTTATTTCCAGCCTTGGTTACTGAGCTTAAAACTTGTTGATCACAGACTGGTAAACATACCGAATGACATTGCCAAAAATAGAGCTGCTTATCGCAACTAAAACTCTAATAGAATTTGAATGGCAAATTTTGTAAATAGCACTGGCTGGTTGGGTAAAGGTTAAGATCAAAACAATCAGATTCCCGGCCTGGTTTAGATGGCACAAGAACGTGTGGGGATTGTAACTGCCATGTCTGGCTAGTGCTAAACATAATGAAAGTGTCAATGACCCTGCAGCTTAACTTGACTGTGTGTTGTGTTTGATGAAAAGGATAGTGTTCAATGTTTATGAAAGGATTATGAAATAAGACAAGAATTGTGATAATTGAGAACATGTTAATTTCTGTTCTTGGTATGCTAAGTTTTCAATAACAAGATCAATGCCTAGCATGGCTAAATATGCCTGTTGCGCAATTTGAGTTGTAGCAATGTTTCTTCCGAGAGCAGTGAAAAATCCAAGTCCACCTGGCCATAACTTTGAAAGGATTACACGGACGAGAACCCAGAATGCAGGTGCACAGGTTCCTATTGTGGCTATTATTCATACCAAGTTTAGAAATGTTTGGTTAAAACACGACTGAGAAAACCACAGGACAATTGTTTACAGCAGTTAACAACTTGTCAAGCAATGCTCCACTTCTTGGGGTTCTCACAGGGGACAACAAAGGGCCATAACTCTACTGCAAATAGGCTTTCAAAACCAAAAATGAAACTCATCCTTTATTTTGTTGTAATAAACCCACATACCGAATTTCTTTCCATTCCGTTTATAACATCTTAAGTTATCAGCCGGAAACGAGAACTTGGGCTAAATTCCCCTAAATAAAGGGCCATAACTCTACTGCAAATGGGCCACTAGAAATGGAAAACGAACCCATCCTGTATTTTGTTATACTAAATCCACATGCCAAATTTAACTCAGCTCAAACCATTACAACACAAGTTATCGTCCGGAAACAAAATGTGTCCAGACGGACGGATCGAGAGACCATTCAATTAATATGTCCCTTTTTCAAACGGGCGTATAAACCAAATTTCTTTCCATTCAATTCATTTTTACTGGTTATTATCTGGAAACGAAAAAAAATGTGTTAAATTCTCATAAACAAAGGGCCATAACTCTACTGCAAATGGGCTTTCAAAACCTGAAATGAAACTCATCCTGTATTTTGTTGTAATATACCCACATATC
Source organism: Pictodentalium vernedei (assembly GCA_031216915.1). Classification (NCBI taxonomy): domain Eukaryota; kingdom Metazoa; phylum Mollusca; class Scaphopoda; order Dentaliida; family Dentaliidae; genus Pictodentalium; species Pictodentalium vernedei. The sequence goes on from CM062289.1 coordinate 387,642,738, forward strand.
AAATTTCTTACCATTCCTTGTATAGCATCTTAAGTTATCATCTGGAAACGAGAAATTGGGCTAAATTCCCATAAATAAAGGGCCATAACTCTACTGCAAATGGGCCGCTAGAAACAGAAATCAAACCCATCCTGTATATTGTTACATTAAATCCACATGCCAAATTTAACATACCTCAATCCATTACAACTAAAGCTATCGGATGGACAGATGGACGGATGGAAGGCGAGACCATTCACATAATATGTCCTGTTTTTCAATAAAAATAATTTGAGGTGTAGACTGTACTAAAGAATTGAGACATGGGTTAATGAAGCCCGCACAGTTAATGTATGTCAACCAAAGTTACCAGGCTACAGTGAAATTATTCCAAAACGAATCATCCTATCAAGTTTTTATGAAATCCCTTCATAAATACGGCCTGTATACTGTGCTAAAGGTTCTTGGCTTTGGGCCTGTGTGGCCATCACAGTTGAATGATCGCAACCAAAAGGGGATGTGCTCTCCTCATCGAGACATTATCCTGAGTCATCCTGCCAAGTTACAATGAAATCCCTTCATAAATACATGTAGTCTGTGCTAAAGGTCTTTGGGTTTTGGGCTCAGGCAGCCATCATGGTTGAATGATTGCGACCAAAAGGAGACGCGACCAAAAGGAAACGTTCTCATCTAGACATTATCTGGAGTCATCCAACCAAGTTACAATTAAATCCTTTCAAAAATACAATCTGTAGACTGTGCTATAGGTTTTCGAGGCTTTGGGCTTCTGTAGCAGTGACAGCTGACCAATTGCGACCAAAAGGGGGATGTTCTCATCTAGACATTATATGGAGTCATCCTACCACGTTACTATGAAATCCCTCCATATTAAATATGATCTGCAGACTGTGCTAAATGTTTTTGGGTTCGGTCAACCATGATGATCCCGACCAAAAGGGGTCATCCTGATCTAGACATTATACCGAGTCATCCTACCAAGTTACAATGAATTCCCTTCATAAATACGACCTGTAGTCTGTGCTAAAGGTTTTTGGGCTTGGGAAGCCATCACAGCTGAATGACCATGACCAGAAGGAGACTTTCTCATCAGGACATTATTTGGAGTCATCCTACTAAGTTACAATGACATCCATTCTTAAATATGACCTGTAGACTGTGCTAAAGGTTTTTGGGCTTTGGGCCCCTGTAGCCATCACAGCAGACCAATTGCGACCAAAAGGGGATGTTCTCATCTAGGCATTATATGGAGTCATCCTACCAAGTTATAATGAAATCCTTACATAAATATGACCTGTATACTGTGCTGAAGGTTATCAGGTTTTGGGCTCGGGCAGTAGTCATGGTTGACAGATCGTGACCAAATGAGGAATTTCTCATCTAGACATCATACAGAGTCATCCTACCAAGTTACAATGAAATCCCTCCGCATTAAAAATGACCTGTAGACTGTGGTAAAAGTTTTTGGATTTTGGGCTTGGGCATCCGTCACAGTTGACAGATAATAACCAAAAGGGGACATTTTCATCCAGATATTATACAGTGTCATCCTACCAAGTTACCATGAAATTCCTTCATAAATATGTCCTGCAGACTGTGCTAAAGGTTTTCAGGTTTTGGACTCAGGCAGCCATCACGGTTGACCGATCTCAACCAAAAGGGGACTTTCTCATCTAGACATGACCTCAAACCTGCATATGAAATTTTGTGACGATCGGATAAGAACTATGGGGTGTAGTCTGTGCCAAAAGAAAATGTGAACAGACGAACTACAAATAGTTCGTCAAAAAGTTGTGTCTTATCATCTTGTTTGATAGCACTGTTTTAAAATGTTCCTATGGGAAGACCCCTCTCTTCAATGCTCAAACTCCCTAAGACAGCTGAACCCCCTGTGCTTGCTGAAGATGCTTTCGAGATCTGTGAAATGCCATACAATAGGGCCATCGTGGATGGGTCAAAATCCATGGGTTGTCATTTTTCCACGCATATAATTCAGAGATGATTGGCTATGAAGCTTAGCAAAATTTCCACCAATGAAGCACTGGATTACCTCGGTGCTTCATTTTTTACTAACATAGCAGACTTAGCAACGGCTGAAGGCAAGTGCTTCATCAACATGCAGTATGCCTTAGTACACAACACCATTATATCCCCATGTGGGCAATCAGGATTAAGTGTCTTGCCCAAGGACACAATGCAGTTACTGCTGGTCAGGATCAAACTGTCGACCTTTCAGTTTACAGAGCAATACTCTAACCACTGAGCCATCACATTCCCACTGGCTACAAGCACTCAACCTGTTAAATCTGAAGCCCTTCATTTTATGCACTTTCCAAGAAAGAAATCTGATGCGAGAAAAATTATATGTAATCAAGAAGGCTATTCTATTAACTGGTAGAGTGCTAAATTATTTATGGCTATCAAAATTTATTCACATATCTTTGCCTTGTTACAGTTTATGGGAGAGTGCCTGTTGGCACTCTCCCATAAATTGTAACAAGGCAACGCTTTACAGACTAAATAATTTAACTTCAAAGATAATACAAAGCTCATCCTCTGAGTATGAAGCCTTCAAGCTGCAGTATCTTCACCTCAGTATAAAGCCCAAAAATAGGCTTCCAGCACTCCACCAGTTAACTACAAAGACCGTAACTCTGTTGAAAAAATATGGGCAACCTTTTTATAATATGTGCTTGTCATTGTCAGGCCATCACTATCCACATGGGAGGGGTGACATGGGGTTGTTGAGCCTCGCCATTAAAAGTATTGGGCGGCGAGGCAACTAGGAGGGTCGGAATCCGGTCTCGGCCAAACTCGGCTCACAGAGCTGAGTTGGGACCGCACTATGATTTTCTTCCCTGCCGAGTGAACTCGAAATATAGGTTTGTTCTTTGTTAGATGTGATTCCTAATCACTTCAGGCTGCGGAAAGGAAACAATGATTAAAGTAACAACCATTCTTTTATTTACATTGAAAATAACCTCATTTCCATATTCCACACTTTTAACAATTTGATCAACATGGTAGAAGATTTATCACAGGGGTTAATAGTTTTTCATCAAATTCGGTTTATCTACAGCCCTGTACTGGTGCTATAGTACACTCTCAAAATGTCACTGTTGCGGGCTCGCAACAGGAGCTTAAAACACTGAGTCTTAAACTGTTGTGCCTGTACAGCTCTGACTGCCGGGGGATCCTGACTAGCAAATGTCAGTTACTTTGTGGCAACACAGTTCTGATTTGGATTCAGTTTATCCACTCTGTCGGCTAGTTTATTAAGTCTATGTCACATACCTTATTCATGTGCTCCATGTGTCCTTTGATGGAACTCTCCTTGAATGTTCCTGTCCTTTGAAATACACACAGTTCATGCAGAACTCACAAATTCAATAAGTGCTTCGAGCTTGTGCGAATTGTCACTGTCGACCCTGAGTCGATACTCTCAGTACTCTGATACTAAACAGGCTACTACGCGATCAACATCTGTGTTCATAAGGGTCAACAGCACAATACGAAAGCCTACACTTTGAGACATGTGCGAGTTGATCCTCGCTAATGACATCTAAACTTAGCCGTTACTTGGGTTTGTAATCTGCTCTCTAAATTCGGGCTTGTAGCCCTCGTCAACCTAATCTGATAATAGTGGTGTACAACGGAGCTTCATGGATTGCCCAGCAATTCCACTTGCACGAGAAAAATTTTTTTCGAGGCCTAACCGGGTGGGGGAGGGAGTGTTAGGGCATAGGAGTAATCACTCTAAATCCTTCAAAATACATTTTTGAGCAAAGAAAAAAAAAATGCCTAATTCACAATGGAGTAAACAAACATTTTCGCAGGTACACACTCTAAATCCTTCAAAAATCATTTTGCCCCAAAGAAAAGAAAAATTGCCTAATTGGCATCGGTGGTGGTGGTGGGGGGTGGGGGAAGAGGTGTGTTTATAGGAGTCAAATTTCTTTTATGCATGTAGTCACTCTAAATCCTTTAAAAATGCATTTTGGCCCAGAGAAAAAAAAATGCCAAATTGGCATGGGGGGAGGGGAGGGGGTTGGAGGAAGGAGGAGGAGGAGTCAAATTTTTTTTCCAGATGTAGTCACACTACATCCTTCAAAGTGCATTTTGGAGCAAATAAAAGAAATTGCCCAATTGGGAGCGTGTTTTAGGAGTCAAAGTTTTATCGGCAATTAGACACTCTAAATCCTTCAAAACTCATTCTGAAGCAAAGAAAAATGAAAGTGTCAATGACACTGTAGCTCAACTTGACAAACTTGAACTTGGTAAGTTATAAATGAAATGGCAAAATTGAAGATCATTGGTACCAATGTTATTTGGTGAAATTTCAACATAACAGCATTGTGTGTGCACAACGTCAAGAGTAATCCTTGAATTTATAATTGTAAACTGTAAGACTGGCTAAAGGAAGAATGTTGATACACAAATGCAGTAAGTTCAGAGGTTATTGTAAATGGCAACTTTTTTCACAGGAATGAATGATAACCAATAGCTCTTATCTAAAGGTCTCAACCAATGAGCACACCAAGTTAAAAAAAAATCCTGATAAATGTGGCCTGTAGGCCATGTCAAAGAGGAATGTTGATGCACAAATGCAATAAATTCAAAGACTGTTGCGAACAGCAACAGTTTTTGATGGAAATGAAAAGAAAATCGATAGCTCCTATCTTTGTCATCCTGCATAAGCATACAAAGTTTCAAAACAACCTGATAATGAATGCAGCCTCTGAGGCATGCCAAAGGAAGATGTTAATGCACAAATGCACTAAGTTTGAATGCCATTGCTTGTGGCAATGTTTTTTTCTCTTTTTTATGGAAATTCATAAATATACCCTGCAGAGAGTGCAAAAGAGATAAGTTGCTACACAAATGCAGTAAGTTCAAAGGCTGGTGAAAACGACAATAATTTTTTAAAGGAAATGAAAATAAACGCAACCTGTGAGGTGTGCCAAAGGAAATTGTGGATGTACGTACATACGTACGCCGATGGACGAGAAGTGATTGCAATAGCTCAGCTTGACTTTGTCAAGTTGAGCTAATAAATTTGCCCTGTAGGGTGTGCCAAAGGGAAATATTGAGGTCTGACTAAACTAAGTTCTAAGAACGTTGGCAGCGGCAACATTTTTCGACGGAAATTGAAGAAAATCGCTAGATCCCATCTACTGGTCTCCCCAAACAAGCATACCAGGTTTCAAATCAATCCGATCATAAATGTGCCCTGTAGGGTGTGCCAAAGGGAAATATTGAGGTCTGACAAAACTAGGTTCTAAGAACATTGGCCGTGGCAACATTTTTTGACGGAAATGGAAGAAAATCGATAGCTCCCATCTAAAGGTCACCCCAAACAAGCATGCCAGGTTTCAAAGCAATCTGATCATAAATGTGCCTTGTAGGGTGTGCCAAAGGGAAATATTGAGGTCTTCTGACTAAACTAAGTTCTAAGAACGTTGGCCGTGGCAACATTTTTTGACGGAAATGGAAAATGAAAGTGTCAATGACACTGTAGCTCAACTTGTCAAGACATGTACATGTATAGTATGTGACACAGCAATGACAAACATCTAGGTAATGACCTGATAACAAAGGTACATATAAAGTATTGTAACTGTCTGTACATAAATACTGAGCGTTGCCTGTAACAAATGTATAGGTAAAGTATTGTAAAGGTGGGTGACAGTCAGATGCTAAATAGAAAAGAAATCTTTGAGTCCCAGAGTGGGTCTGACTGAACCCCAAAATATTTGTTCTCATAGCACAGTGATAACAAAGGCACCCCAAAACACACTCCTTCCTGTCCCAAGGTGAAAACAAAGGTACCCAAGAAGTTTCGTGAAGATCAGTTCATAAATATGAGCTGTATAGAAGTTGTGACAAAAAACTGATTGAACCTAATTTCGGTACAAAATGGCCACTGGCAGCCATCTTGAATTTTGGTCCGCACTCAGAAACACTCGTTCTCGTCCCAAGGTGATAACAAAGGTACCCAAGAAGTTTCGTGAAGATCGGTTGATAAATACAGCCTCTAGTCCGAGCCATATTGACATGTGCACTTACAGAGTATAAGTAGCACTAAATAAATCAAAGTTAGTCTAATTTGCATAATATAAGCACGAGAAAAAAACCCATATAATATGTAATGTATCTCATGGTACTAAACATTCATACGAAAAATTATTCAAATCAGAGCTTTCATATGGAAGTTCTGTACAAAAAAAAATTTCTGCATCATCGGTAAAAAATGGCTGCTGGCAGCCATCTTGAATTTCGGACTGCACCCAAAAACCCTCGTTCTCATACCACGGTCATAACAAAGGTACCCAAGAAGTTTCGTAAAGATTGGTTCATAAATACGGCCTCTAGCCCGAGCCATAGCAGCTTGGCACTTACAGCTCTGAAAGTAACACTAAATAAATCAAAGTCAGTCTAATTTGCAGAATTTACGCACGAGAAAAAAACCTGTATTATATGTGATGTATCCCATGGTACTAAACATTTATACAAAACTTTATTCAAATCAGAACTTTCATACAGAAGTTCTGTACAAATGAAAGTGTCAATGACACTGTAGCTCAACTTGACAAACTTGAACTTGGTAAGTTATAAATGAAATGGCAAAATTGAAGATCATTGGGACCAATGTCAGTTTTTTTGCCAGTGGCAACATTTTTTGACAGAAACCAAAGAAAATCGATAGCTCCCATCTAGAGGCCTCCCCAGACAAGCATGCCAGGTTTCAAAGCAATCCGATCATAAATGTGCCCTGTAGGGTGTACAAAATGGAAATATTGTGGTCTGACTAGACTAAATTCTAAGAACGTTGGCCGTGGCAACATTTTTTGACGGAAATGGAAGAAAATTGATAGCTCCCATCTAGAGGTCACCGTAAATAAGCATACCAGGTTTCAATGCAATCTAATCATAAATGAGCCCTGTAGGGTGAGCCAAAGGGAAATATTGTGGTCTGACTAAACTAAGTTCTAAGAATGTTGGCTGCGGCAACATTTTTTGATGGAAATTGAAGAAAATCGATAGCTCCCATCTAGAGGTCACCCCAAACAAGCATGAAAGGTTTCAAAGCAATCCGATCATAAATGTGCCCTGTAGGGTGTGCCAAAGGGAAATATCGAGTCTTCTGACTAAACCAAGTTCTAAGAACATTGGCCGTGGCAACATTTTTTGATGGAAATTGAAGAAAATCGATAGCTCCCATCTAGAGGTCTCCCCAAACAAGCATACCAGGTTTCAAAGCAATCAAATCATAAATGTGCCCTGTAGGGTGTGCCAAAGGGAAATATTGTGGTCTGACTAAACTGAGTTCTAAAAACGTTGGCCGCGGCAACATTTTTTGACGGAAATTGAAGAAAATCGATAGCTCCCATCTAGATGGCACCCCAAATAAGCATGCCAGGTTTCAAAGCAATCCGATCATAAATGTACCCTGTAGGGTGCGCCAAAGGGAAATATTGAGTCTTCTGACTAAACTAAGTTCTAAGAACGTTGGCTGCGGCAACATTTTTTGACAGAAATTGAAGAAAATCGATAGCTCCCATCTAGAGGTCTCTCCAAACAAGCATACCAGGTTTCAAAGCAATCTGATCGTAAATGTTCCCTGTAGGGTGTGCCAAAGGGAAATATTGAGGTCTGACTAAATTCCGTGGCAACATTTTTTGCCGGAAATTGAAGAAAATCGATAGCTCCCATCTAGAGGTCACTCTAAATAAGCGTATCAGGTTTCAAAGCAATCAAATCATAAATGTGCCCTGTAGGGTGTGCCAAAGGGAAATATTGTGGTTTGACTAAACTAAGTTCTAAGAACGTTGGCCGCGGCAAAATTTTTTTACGAAAATTGAAGAAAATCGATAGCTCCCATCTAGAGGTCACCCCAAACAAGCATAAGAAGTTTCAAAGTAATCTGATCATAAATGCGACATGTGAGGTGTGCCAAAGGAAATTGTGGACGTACGTACTAACGTACTAACATACTAACGTACGTACGTATGTACGTACGTACGTACGCCGACGGACGAGAAGTGATGGCAATAGCTCAGCTTGACTTTGTCAAGTTGAGCTAAAAACTGATTTTTGCATCATCGGTACAAAATGGCCGCTGGCAGCCATCTTGAATTTCGGACCACACCTAAAAACACTCGTTCCCGTCCCAAGGTCATAACAAAGGTACACAAGAAGTTTCGTAAAGATCGATTTATAAATACGACCTCTAGCCCGAGCCATAGCCAATTGTTGACGTATGGACAGACGGACAGACGGACGGACGGACAGACGGACGACGGGCCATGACAATAGCTCAAATTTGACTTCGTCAAAGTTGAGCTAAAAATTGATACCTCCCATCTAGAGGTTACCCCAAACAAGTATACCAGGTTTCAAAGCAATCTGATTATAAATGTGACCTGTAGGGTGCGCCAAAGGGAAATATTGTGGTCTGACTAAACAAAGTTCTAAGAACGTTGGCCATGGCAACATTTTTTTACAGAAATTGAAGAAAATTGATAGCTCCCATCCAGAGGTCACCCTAAACAGGCATGAAACGTTTCAAAGCAATCCAATCATAAATGTGCCCTGTAGGGTGTGCCAAAGGGAAATATTGAGGTCTTCTGACTAAACTAAGTTCTAAAAACGTTGGCCGAGGCAACATTTTTTGACGGAAATTGAAGAAAATCGACAGCTCCCATCTAGAGGTCTCCTCAAACAAGCATACTAGGTTTCAAAGCAATATGATCATAAATGTGCCCTGTAGGGTGTGCCAAAGGGAAATATTGTGGTCTGACTAAACTAAGTTCTAAGAATGTTGGCCGCGGCAACATTTTTCGACGGAAATTGAAGAAAATTGATAGCTCCCATCTAGAGGTCACCCCAAACAAGCATGCCAGGTTTTAAAGCAATCCGATCATGAATGTGCCCTGTAGAGTGTGCCAAAGGGAAATATTGAGGTCTTCTGACTAAACTAAGTTCTAAGAATGTTGGCTGCAGCAACATTTTTTGACAAAAATTGCAGAAAATCGATAGCTCCCATCTAGACGTCTCCCCAAACATGCATACCAAGTTTCAAAGCAATCCGATCATAAATATGCCCTGTAGGGTGTGCCAAAGGGAAATATTGAGGTCTGACTAAATTAAGTTCTAAGAACGTTGGCCGTGGCAACATTTTTTTGACGGAAATTGAAAATGAAAGTGTCAATGACACTGTAGCTCAACTTGACAAACTTGAACTTGGTAAGTTATAAATGAAATGGCAAAATTGAAGATCATTGGGACCAATGTCAGTTTTTTTGCCAGTGGCAACATTTTTGGACAGAAACCGAAGAAAATCGATAGCTCCCATCTAGAGGCCTCCCCAAACAAGCATGTCAGGTTTCAAAGCAATCCGATCATAAATGTGCCCTGTAGGGTGTACAAAAGGGAAATATTGTGGTCTGACTAGACTAAATTCTAAGAATGTTGGCCGTGGCAACATTTTTTGACGGAAATGGAACAAAATCGATAGCTCCCATCTAGAGGTCACCGTAAATAAGCATACCAGGTTTCAAAGCAATCTAATCATAAATGAGCCCTGTAGGGTGAGCCAAAGGGAAATATTGTGGTCTGACTAAACTAAGTTCTAAGAATGTTGGCTGCGGCAACATTTTTTGATGGAAATTGAAGAAAATCGATAGCTCCCATCTAGAGGTCACCCCAAACAAGCATGAAAGGTTTCAAAGCAATCTGATCATAAATGTGCCCTGTAGGGTGTGCTAAAGGGAAATATCGAGTCTTCTGACTAAACCAAGTTCTAAGAACATTGGCCGCGGCAACATTTTTTGATGAAAATTGAAGAAAATCGATAGCTCCCATCTAGAGATCTCCCCAAACAAGCGTACCAGGTTTCAAAGCAATCAAATCATAAATGTGCCCTGTAGGGTGTGCCAAAGGGAAATATTGTGGTCTGACTAAACTGAGTTCTAAAAACGTTGGCCGCGGCAACATTTTTTGACGGAAATTGAAGAAAATCGATAGCTCCCATCTAGATGGCACCGCAAACAAGCATGCCAGGTTTCAAAGCAATCCGATCATAAATGTACCCTGTAGGGTGTGCCAAAGGGAAATATTGAGTCTTCTGAATAAACTAAGTTGGCCGCGGCAACATTTTTTGACAGAAATTGAAGAAAATCGATAGCTCCCATCTAGAGGTCTCCCCAAACAAGCATACCAGGTTTCAAAGCAATCAAATCATAAATGTGCCCTGTAGGGTGTGCCAAAGAGAAATATTGAGGTCTGACTGAACTAAGTTCTACGAACGTTGGCCGTGGCAACATTTTTTGCCGGAAATTAAAGAAAATCGATAGCTCCCATCTAAAGGTCACCCTAAATAAGCATACCAGGTTTCAAAGCAATCAAATCATAAATGTGCCCTGTAGGGTGTGCCAAAGGGAAATATTGTGGTTTGACTAAACTAAGTTCTAAGAACGTTGGCCGCGGCAACATTTTTTGACAGAAATTGAAGAAAATCGATAGCTCCCATCTAGAGGTCACCCCAAACAAGTATGCCAGGTTTCAAAGCAATTTGATCGTAAATGTACCCTGTAGGGTGTGCCAAAGGGAAATATTGAGGTCTGACTAAACTAAGTTCTACGAACGTTGGCCGTGGCAACATTTTTTGCCGGAAATTGAAGAAAATCGATAGCTCCCATCTAGAGGTCACCCTAAATAAGAGTATCAGGTTTCAAAGCAATTAAATCATAAATGTGCCCTGTAGGGTGTGCCAAAGGGAAATATTGTGGTTTGACTAAACTAAGTTCTAAGAACGTTGGCCGCGGCAACATTTTTTGACGGAAATTGAAGAAAATCGATAGCTCCCATCTAGAGGTCACCCCAAACAAGCATAAAAAGTTTCTCAAAGTAATCTGATCATAAATGCGACCTGTGAGGTGTGCCAAAGAAAATTGTGGACGTACGTACTCATGTACTAACATACTAATGTACGCCGATGGACGAGAAGTGATGGCAATAGCTCAGCTTGACTTTGTCAAGTTGAGCTAAAAATCGGTAGCTCCCATCTAAACGTCACCGTAAACAAGCATACCAGGTTTCAAAGCAATCCAATCATAAATGTACCCTGTAGGGTGTGCCAAAAGGAAATATTGTGGTTTGACTAAACTAAGTTCTAAGAATGTTGGCCGCGGCAATATCTTTGGACAGAAATTGAAGAAAATCGATAGCTCCCATCTAGAGGTCACCCCAAACAAGCATACCAAGTTTCAAAGTGATCTGATCATAAATGCGACCTGTGAGGTGTGCCAAAGGAAATTGTGGACATACGAAGTAACGTACTAACGTACGCCGACGGACGAGAAGTGATGGCAATAGCTCAGTTTAACTTTGTCAAGTTGAGCTAAAAATTGCCTAATTGGCAAGGGGGTGGGGGGGGGGGGGGGATGGCAGGCAGGGCAATAACTCCCACAATTTTCATTGGATAATTGTGGTCATCGAAATTGAGGTAGACATTGTACCCAAAGAGTTATACACAAAAAAAAAATTGATATTTGGTTTCTAATGTTTTAAGTTATTCCATAAACAAGCATTACACAGTATTTTTTAACAAAGGGCAATAACTATCATAATTTTCAGTGAGTATCACTGGTCAATGAACTTGACGTAGACACTGTTGCTATATAGACATATGCCCAAAAGAACTGAAATCTGTAAACTATGGTTAAAAGTTATGCCATAAACAATGTTCAGACGGACAGACGGACATATGGGGCATAAAAATTACAAGTTTGCATTTAAGCTGCAATGGATGGTAAAAATGAAAGTGTCAATGACACTGTAGCTCAACTTGTCAAGACATGTACATGTATAGTATGTGACACAGCAATGACAAACATCTAGGTAATGACCTGATAACAAAGGTACATATAAAGTATTGTAACGATCTGTACATAAATACTGACCATAGCCTGTAACAAATGTATAGGTAAAGTATTGTAAAGGTGGGTGACAGTCAGATGCTAAACTAGAAAAGAAATCTTTGAGTCCCAGAGTGGGTCTGACTGAACCCCAAAATATTTGTTCTCATAGCAGTGATAACAAAGGCACCCCAAAACACACTCATTCCTGTCCCAAGGTGAAAACAAAGGTACCCAAGAAGTTTCGTGAAGATTAGTTCATAAATACGAGCTGTATAGAAAATGTGACAAAAAACTGAACGGACCTAATTTCGGTACAAAATGGCCACTGGTAGCCATCTTGAATTTTAGACCGCACTCAGAAACACTCGTTCTCGTCCCAAGGTGATAACAAAGGTACCAAGAAGTTTCGTGAAGATCGGTTCATAAATACAGCCTCTAGCCCGAGCCGTATTGACATGTGCACTTACAGTGTATAAGTAGCACTAAATAAATCAAAATTCATCTAATTTGCATAATTTCTGCATGAGAAAAAAATCCGTACTGTATGTGATGTATTCCATTTTACTAAACATTCATACAAAAATTTTTTCAAATCAGAACTTTCATACAGAAATTCTGTACAAAAGACTGATAGCACTAATTTTGGTACAAAATGGCTGCTGGTGGCCATCTTGAATTTTGGACCACACCCAAAAACACTCGTTCTCATCCCACGGTGATAACAAAGGTACCCAAGAAGTTTTGTAAAGATCGGTTCATAAATACGGCCTCTAGCCTGAGCCGCTTAGAAGTTGTGTACAAATGAAAGTGTCAATGACACTGTAGCTCAACTTGTCAAGACAAAGACATGTACATGTATAGTATGTGACACAGCAATGACAAACATCTAGGTAATGACCTGATAACAAAGGTACATATAAAGTATTGTAACGGTCTGTACATAAATACTGACCGTTGCCTGTAACAAATGTATAGGTAAAGTATTGTAAAGGTGGGTGACAGTCAGATGCTGAACTAGAAAAAATCTTTGAGTCCCAGAGTGGGTCTGACTGAACCCCAAAATATTTGTTCTCATAGCACAGTGATAACAAAGGCACCCCAAAACACACTCGTTCCTGTCCCAAGGTGAAAACAAAAGTACTCAAGAAGTTTTGTGAAGATCAGTTCATAAATACGAGCTGTATAGAACTTGTGACAAAAAACTTATTGGACCTAATTTCGGTACAAAATGGCCACTGGCAGCCATCTTGAATTTTGGACCGTACCCAGAAACACTCATTCTCATCCCAAGGAGATAACAAAGGTACCCAAGAAGTTTTGTGAAGATTGGTTCATAAATACAGCCTCTACCCTGAGCTGTATTGACATGTGTGCTTACATTGTGTAAATAGCACTGAATAAATCAAAGTTCATCTAATTTGCATAATTTCAGCACGAAAAAAAACCCCTTACAGTATGTGATGTATTCCATGTTACTAAACATTCATACAAAAATTTATTCAAATCAGAACTTTCATACAGAAGTTCTATACAAAAGACTGATTGCACTAATTTTGGTACAAAATGGCTGCTGGTGGCCATCTTGAATTTTGGACCACACCCAAAAACACTCGCTCTCATCCCACGGTGATAACAAAGGTACCCAAGAAGTTTCGTAAAGATTGGTTCATAAATATGGCCTCTAGTCTGAGCTGTATAGAAGATGTGTACAAAAAACTGATTAGACCTAATTTCGGTACAAAATGGCCACTGGCAGCCATCTTGAATTTTAGACCACACCCAGAAACACTCGTTCTCGTCCCAAGGTGATAACAAAGGTACCCAAGACATTTTGTGAAGATCAGTTCATAAATACAGACTCTAGTCTGAGCCGTATTGACATGTGTACTTACTGTGTGTAAGTCGCACTGAAAAAATCAAAGTTCATCTAATTTGCATAATTTCTGCACGAGAAAAAACCCTGTATTATATGTGATGCATCCCATGGTACTAAACATTCACACAAAAAAATTATTCAAATCAGGGCTTTCATATGGAAGTTCTGTGCAAAAATCTGATTGCACCTAATTTTGTACAAAATGGCTGCCATCGGCCATCTTGAATTTCGGACCGGACCCCAAAACACTCGTTCTCGTCCCACGGTGATACCAAAGGTACCCAAGAAGTTTTGTAAAGATCGGTTCATAAATACGGCCTCTAGCCCGAGCCGTATTGGCATTTGCACTTACAGTGCTGAAAGTAACCCCAAAAAACATCAAAATTAGTCTAATTTGCACAATTTACGTACGAGAAAAAAACCTGCATTATATGTGATGTATCCCATGGTACTAAACATTCATACAAAAAATTATTCAAATCAGAGCTTTCATATGGAAGTTCTGTACAAAAAACAGATTTCTGCATCGTCGGTACAAAATGGCGGCTGGCAGCCATCTTGAATTTCGGACCGCACCCAAAAACACTCGTTCTCGTCCCACGGTCATAACAAAGGTACCCAAGAAGTTTCGTAAAGATCGGTTCATAAATACGGCCTCTAGCCCGAGCCATAGCAGCTTGGCACTTACAGCTCTGAAAGTAACACTAAATAAATCAAAGTCAGTCTAATTTGCATAATTTACGCACGAGAAAAAAACCCGTATTATATGTGATGTATCCCATGGTACTAAACATTTATACAAAACTTTATTCAAATCAGAACTTTCATACAGAAGTTCTGTACAAAAAACTGATTTTTGCATCATCGGTACAAAATGGCCACTGGCAGCCATCTTGAATTTCGGACCACACCTAAAAACACTCGTTCCCGTCCCAGGGTCATAACAAAGGTACACAAGAAGTTTCGTAAAGATCGGTTCATAAATACGACCTCTAGCCCGAGCCATAGCCAATTGTTGACGTACGGACAGACGGACGACGGACGACGGGCCATGACAATAGCTCAAATTTGACTTCGTCAAAGTTGAGCTAAAAACTGATTAGACCTAATTTCGGTACAAAATGGCCACTGGCAGCCATCGTGAATTTTGGACCACACTACTGTATGTGATGTATTCCATTTTACTAAACATTCATACAAAAATTTTTTCAAATCAGAACTTTCATACAGAAATTCTGTACAAAAGACTGATTGCACTAATTTTGGTACAAAATGGCTGCTGGTGGCCATCTTGAATTTTGGACCACACCCAAAAACACTCGTTCTCATCCCACGGTGATAACAAAGGTACCCAAGAAGTTTTGTAAAGATCGGTTCATAAATACGGCCTCTAGCCTGAGCCACTTAGAAGTTGTGTACAAAAAACTGATTAGACCTAATTTTGGTACAAAATGGCCACTGGCAGCCATCTTGAATTTTGGACCACACCCAAAAACACTCGTTCTCGTCCCAAGGTGATAACAGAGGTACCCAAGAAGTTTCGTGAAGATCGGTTGATAAATACAGCCTCTAGCCCGAGCCGTATTGACATGTGTACTTACTGTGCGTAAGTAGCACTGAAAAAATCAAAGTTCATCTAATTTGCATAATTTCTGCACGAGAAAAAAACCTGTATTATATGTGATGTATCCCATGGTAATAAACATTCACACAAAAATTTATTCAAATCAGAGCTTTCATGTGGAAGTTCTGCGCAAAAATCTGATTGCCTCTAATTTTGAACAAAATGGCTGCCAGCGGCCATCTTGAATTTCAGACCGCACCCAAAAACACTCGTTCTCGTCCCACAGTGATACCAAAGGTACCCAAGAAGTTTTGTAAAGATCGGTTCATAAATACGGCCTCTAGCCCGAGCCGTATTGGCATTTGCACTGACAGTGCTGAAAGTAACACTAAATACATCAAAGCTAGTCTAATTTGCATAATTTACATACAAGAAAAAAACCTGTATTATATGTGATGTATCCCATGGTACTAAACATTCATACAAAAAATTATTGAAATCAGCGCTTTCATATGGAAGTTCTGTGCAAAAAATAGATTTCTGCATCGTCGGTACAAAATGGTGGCTGGCTGCCATCTTGATGTATCCCATGGTAATAAACATTCACACAAAAAATTTTTCAAATCAGCGCTTTCATATGGAAGTTCTGTGCAAAAATCTGATTGCACCGAATTTTGTACAAAATGGCTGCCATCGGCCATCTTGAATTTCGGACCACACCCAAAAACACTCGTTCTCATCCCATGGTGATACCAAAGGTACCCAAGAAGTTTCGTAAAGATCGATTTATAAATACGGCCTCTGGTCCGAGCCATATTGGCATTTGCACTTACAGTGCTGAAAGTAACACTAAATACATCAAAGTTAGTCTAATTTGCATAATTTATGTTCGAGAAAAAAACCTGTATTATATGTTATGTATCCCATGGTACTAAACATTCATACAAAAAATTATTCAAATCAGCGCTTTCATATGGAAGTTCTGCATAAAAATCTGATTGCACCTAAGTCTGTACAAAATGGCCGCCAGCGGCCAACTTGAATTTCGGATCGGGCCCAAAAACACTCATTCTCGTCCCACGGTCATAACAAAGGTACCCAAGAAGTTTCGTAAAGATCGGTTCATAAATACAGCCTCTAGCCCGAGCCGTATTGAATTGTTGACCGACAGATGGACGACTGGCCATGGCATACGCTCAACTTTGGCGAAGAAATTTCAAGACAATCAAGGGCAATAACTGACAAAAGTACCCCAAATAACACCTGCATTGAACATGGGGGTTAGACATCAATAAGATACACTCGTAGTTTAAAATACATGATGTCATTCAATCATGTATTTTAAAAGTTATTGAGGTTAAAAAACTCTTTGGTCAGAGGTTAAAAACTATATTGCCACCTATCGTGCAGCTCATGCTGCTTGTTGCAGCTAAATATTCCATTCAGAGAATCCCCTGTATTATCTATTTATGTTTAACACAATGCCTGATGTTCATGTGTACAGAAATTTGTGAGTGGAATGGTTAATAAACAGTTTTTATTTACACACTGTTGATCTGTATAAACTTGGGGTTCCTATTCCAACTTCTGGTGCACTGTTCTCTATTTACATGACAAAATGGCCATCAACCAAAACTCACAATTTGATCAATAAATCTACATTTCAATATCCTAAGCTCAAATAGCACATGTTGCCATATGGATAAAGTTAAACTTCTAGAGTTGCTTTCCTTTTTAAGTAACCCTTCAAACAATAAACCAGTCAAAATGGCAAATATTCTTATTATCACAAACACTGAATGTGATGTTCCCAATAGTCTTGGCTGTACCAAATTCAGTTGCCTGTATTTGCACAATGTTTAACCCTTTAACCAATGTAATGGGAAAATCCAGCTATTGCTATTCGCAAAAATCACATTCCACTTTTCATTATTTTTTTCATCTTCTGTCTCAAAAACATAGCTTATGACTCCTCATTTGAACAAGGTCCTTGAGATCATTCAATGAGGTTGCATAAGCTTTGTTTTTTGATGCAAAAAAGTGAAAAAATTTAGTTATTCAAGAATTTTGTTAGCAAGTGTTGTTTGCCTTTCGTGTTAGGTAAAGAGTTAAAAACTAACATACTTTGATATCTGATGAGCCCAATGTTTAGGTCATATCAGACATAAGCATTATTCAATCAAGAAAGCTGAAATCAACGGAAATTCCCATATTTTTGTAAGGATTAAAGAAAAATCATATTTCAACAAAATACAAAGGAATATCTAAAATCAACATGTACTGATCAAGTTTTTATTTCTATCAACTTAACTCCTTGCTTGCTGCTCTCAGATTTTCCTGATAGGGCAGGATTTCTCTTGCCACTGAAATAAGTATAATTTGGACACATTTAATCACATTTTCCCCCTAAAAGTTGAATGGAATTTTTTACCAATTATTTCCTGAGTTGAAACAAGAGATTGAACCAGAGGTGCTGACATATCCCCACCGGTGTCAATTTGAGGGATCAGACTGTGTCAGATGGACAATATCTCTCACCCAATGTACCAACCCAGCCACCAATATCAAGGGGCTATCTCAAGGGAACAAGCATAGCATATGCACCCCCTCTCCTCTCAAAATGCTATGGTGGACATATTTTCAACACCAGGCATACACACATTTAGAGTTTATTGTCTTTGTTTTATGACAAGGAAAATCCAAACCAGTAGAAATTGTGAGATCCATTACACACCTATTACAATTATTATCAGACCATCAACATGAGAGATGTGAAACTATTATCTTTGTTTTACAGCCCAAAATTAATGCCCCCCCCCCCTCCCGAGGTAATTGTGAAGGCCACAAAAACCTGTTACTGAAGTCAAGTGACGATTGGACAATTCACATAAGGGAAAACAGCAAAAACATAATGCCACATGTTGGGAGGTGATTTGCATGTTGTTTTTTTTTGCTTTACTGCAAGAACATGAAAGCCAATTCCTCAGTCACAATTATAAAGTCCACATGCTTCCATGGGCTAAGTTTGGTGATGATCGGACCATCAAGTGGGAGAGGATGTTGAACAAATGCACCCACAAACAAACCATTCTCAAACAAGCTGAACAAACAAAAATTGGCTATCTTGTACACTTTAACCCTTTACCCAACGTAACGGCCAAAACCGGCCAGCGCTATTCTAAAAAATCGCCAATTAATTTTCAAAATATTTTCATTTTCTGTCTCAAAAACATAGGTTATGACCCCTCGTTGGAACGAGCTCGTCGAGCTCGTTCCAACGAGGGGTCATAACCTATGTTTTTGAGACAAAAAATGAAAAAAAATAGTTATTCAAGAATTTTTTTTGCAAGTGTCGTCTGCTTTTCATGTTAGGTAAAGGGTTAAGGGTCATACATTATGGAAAAAAATATATGGACAGCAAAATGGCACACGTTTTTCTGAAAGAGCTCAAAACACCTGTAAGAAATTTCTTTAACATCCATGCGCTAATGTTGAAATTATGACCTGAACAGACATCGGATGGGCAAATTCAAAAATTTTTCAGGCAAATTCAAATTTTTTTCTAAGTCGAAAAAGGGGGATAGCTCTAGAAAGTGAAATGTAAGAAACATCATTGAGACTTGTTTGAAATCCTTTCCCATAAGGAATCTTCCTGCTAAATTTCATTGAGATCCGACAACCCAAACCTGAGATACAAGGTGAACAGACAAAAAAAATTTGCTATTTTGTACACTCTAAGGGCCATAACCCTTGGAGGAAGCCAAACGGCTTATGTTTCTGAAAGAGCTCATGATACTGAACACCTGTATAAAATTTCATCAAAATCCAAGCAATAATCTTCAAGTTATGCCCTGAGTAGACATTAGACGGATGTACAGATGGACGCATGCATGGACAGATGCAATCCAGTAAAAACACTTTTTTTTTAAAAAGTGGGGGTATAAAAATAAAATCTAAATGGTAATTTTTGTTAATAGTGCTGGCCATTACATTCCTAAAGGCTACATATATACAATGAAACCCACCAAGGACATGTATCAATAGCACAGGTTTCTAGAAATCAAGTATCATCAGCTATTCTATTCTAAACTCAGTCATTACAAGAGTATTTTCCCTTGATATGCCTGATGTCTGGAATTGCAAATGGGAAACACACTATAAATCAGTGATAATTGTGTTTAACCCTTAACTGGTAGAGTGCTAAATTATTTTTGGTCCCCAAACTTTATTCACATGTTTTTGCCTTGTTATAATTTTGGGGAGAGTGCCAATAGGCACTCTCCCCTAAATTATAACAATGCAAAGCCTTACAGACTAAATAATTTCACTTTTAAAGATAATATGATACATATCCACAGAATATGAAGCCTTAAGTCATGGTACCTGCACTTCTGAACAAAGCCCAAATATGGGCTTCCAGCACTCTACCAGTTAAAGCCTAAAATTAATTTTATGATAATAACTACCTTATATACGTGTTTCTACATCATTGTTGGCTGCCTGTATAAAACACTGCCAAGATAAATGCCAAGGAAAAAAAAACACTTGGGGATTACTTTTTCAAACAAATGGAAAGGTGGCAGTTTGGGCCTGTGTGGGAACTTAAGGGTTCATTTTTTTTTCTCATACATTTGGACCTGTATGGGAACTTTAAGTTTAATTTTTCTTTCTCATATATTTTCATTACTCTCATATTCTCACGTAAAAAATTTCCTCATAAGAAACAATATTTAGGCCTCATGGAGACATTTGTTAAATATGGAGGAAAAAAAAAGAGCATTTTTCCCAATGTAGAGGTTCATGAGCTCAAAACAGCTTTGTATATTGTATCCCTACCATGCCACCAATACAAATGGGTCACTACTGATATATATGGGGCCCCTGTATGACCTCTCCCCCTCCCTCTCCTGTCGAAATCCTTCCTACATCACTGATAACATCTCCAGATTTTCAAGGAAGGTTTCAATATTCAAGGACCTTCCAAGACCATGGAAAGGTATTCCCAAATTCCAGTATTTTAGAGAAATTCAAGGTGCAGTGGGATCCTTGATGTAGAATAAATAATAAGCCACGTTTTGAAAGAAACCCCTATTCAGAATTTTTTCATCTTCCATGCTGCGCGTATTTGGTCAATTTTTTGGGTAAAGAATTAAATCTTTAACCCTTTACCTAACATGAAAAGCAGACGACACTTGCAAACAAAATTCTTGAATAACTATAATTTTTTTCATTTTTGTCTCAAAACCATAGGTTATGACGAGCTCATTCCAAAGAGGGGTCATAACCTATGTTTTTGAGACAAAAAAATGAAAATATAATGAAAATTAATTGGCAATTTTTGTGAATAGCACTGGCCGGTTTTGGCCACTACCTTAGGTAAAGAGTTAACCAAAGAATACCCTTGAAAAGGATGTTTTGGAAAGTAGCTACTAAATCAAATCATAGCTGCTAAAAATCTTGAAGAGCAGCCATGGCTAGATTTGAAAAAAAACCTTGAACCTCTCCAGGTTAAAGAGTATATTTAGCACTAATGACAAAAACTAGTGGTCAAATTAAGTCAGGCTGATGTAGATCATGCAAAAAAGATATGACGTAATTTGGAATAATTAACTTATGGCTGCAGGAGATCACATGAAGTCATGTGGTAATATGACAAATAGTAGTACTGCACCACAAACAGAGTGATTTTAGAACTTGCCACCAGATGTGTTGATATGTATCCACACTGAATGATACCTAACTGGAACACACTCATTCCCATCAAATGAGCAAAAGCTATATTGAAGGCACAAAAAATCAGGAAAATTTCTTTTCTTCTTGATTTCGTTTCCCCTCAGCACACTGATACCAAAATTTTAAACAGCAAATTTTTCCAATAATGCAACACGGAATTCAAACAAATTTAACCCTGTTTGACAGAGCTCAGTGAGCTCTGTCAAACAAGATTGCATTGGTTGAATTCCTTCTTGCATTATGCGAAAAATCCCTGCCAGCATACATGGGGGCACGGTGTACTAAAGCATACAGCACTTCAATGGTGCACTTGTCTTCAACCAATGCTAACCCTGCTTGTGTGGATGTGGAATTAGTATGCTGGGGAGTATGTTAGTTGCTCGCCATTGCTCGGAGGTTCTTTCCAGCTTTTTTGGCTTCCTCCCTATAAGTATCACGGAACTAAATATTTTCCCATAGGCGACCATTATATCGTTCAGGCAAAAAAAAATATGATCGCGTCACTTTAATTTTGGCATTCAAATATCTTTAAGTATAGCCCTCCAGACAACTTTTTCTGACCCCAAAACAGGGGGGGGGGGGGGGGGTCATGCAACAAATAAGAGAGAAAAATTGACAGCAATGGAGGTAGCGGTCACATGCACATATTTTTCAGGAAAGTCCCTACAAAAACACACCAAATGTAAATTGAATTTTTAGGTCCAAAAGTCATAAAATCCCCCTCTTTTTTATCTGGAATATTCATCAATAATGCAAGATGTCAATAGAATGTTTGAAACGTTTACTGAAACAATTTATTTCCCAAAGGCTGTTTATTTTTATTTAGAGATTGCATCACTTCTGAGTGCAACATTTCAAGGTGGGTATTTTGAATTCAAATATTTAGTTCAGTGATACCTATAATCATCCCCAACCCTACCAAAGAAACATTTTACCACTTTGATGAGATAAAAGAATCATTCCTGCATTAGAATCCAACTTTGGCTTCTACTGAGTCAAAAACATGGAAAATTTGCTCTTTTAAGAAAAAGTGTCCAAACTATGTCAAATGAGCTTCAAAACTGGTATTGCCCCCAAAAGATTTTTCTAGCCCGTTACGTAATAAATTACCTGGGAGGGATGAAATTTATAGCTTTCTTTAAAAACTACCCTCATCCCAAAATAAAACTAAAATCTGCATCAGCACACAATATTTTGGGAAAAAATCTGTCTCATTTAACCGTATCACAAGCAAAACAGTGCCGCAACCCCCACGAAACAATATGAATTCCAATTTTGTTTCAAAAATTGGGGCTGCAGCTATATATTTCACCAATAAAAAAGGACTCTGCCATTTTATCCTAAGAGCTGAAGTAAAATTTTCTTCTATCTACTCATGTGGTAAAATATAGCACTGAATCGGACAACCTGGTATGCCCCTTTTCATCAAAATCTATGACATAATTCAGAAATTAATTGATATTGACCCAAAATAAACCCACTGTGAAATTAAATTCCTATTTGTGATAGATTTTAAATCACATTCTGGCTTCTGAAGACATTTCACCTTGTGCTTGATGAATATTTTACAATTTATGTGAAAGAAAGCATCGGTTTTCTCAGTTAAGGCACCAGTCATTGGTATGGCACTGACAAAACATAAAACAGTGCTTTTTTCCAAAGGAAAGACCAGTACCTGCTACTGTGGTAACTCATAACAATGTCAAATGCCTAAAACCATCAAATATTGATTCTATAGTGCTATGCTTGTGCTGCAAGTACCCATCAGTGCAACACTTCAAGGTGGGTATTTCTAATTCAAATATTTAGTTCAGTGATACCTATAAGACTGTAGCAGACCTGGAAATAAGTCATTGAGGTCTGTCAAACAAGATTATATTGACTGAATTCCTTGTTGCATTATGGGAACAATTTGCTCTTTCAATGAGCTCTGTCAAACAAAAATGAATTGTTTAAAATTCTGTATTACATTGTTTAAAACATTTCGTCCCCTGAGTTCCAATGTGTTCTATGTGCCAGTAGGCACATAGAACACTTTGGAACTCAGGGGACGATTTGCTGCTTGAAATTTTGATATTTAGACAGTGTGAAGAGGGTCAAAGAACTAGTGTTTAGTATCAATGCACTAGATATTTTATAACTCACCTGTCAAAGTAGCTCCCTGTAAACCAGATGGAATGTCACCAGACACTTCTGAAAATAGACAATAAATCAACATTATTAGTTTGATCATGCTCTTTTCATCAAAGAAGGTGAAACATCTGTTTTGGAACAATGTGAATTCAGCATGAAACTGATAGGGTTACCCACAACTTAACAACTTAACTGTTTTTGAGACAAAGTTTTATTTTTTTTATAATTATTCAAGGAATTTTATGGCGAAATGTCATCTGCTATTCAGGTTGGGAAGAGGATTAATAAGAGTAAGTGTTGAACTAATATTCTCCTTGCCAGGGTAAGATCATGGTAGTGAATGTGATCCATAACTTATGACATCAGTAAACATCAGTAATTGCAAAGCAGCCCTAGTATAGTCCTTCAATCCAGGGCTTTTCACATATGTGGACAAAGGTCTCCAAGAAAAAGCTCAATTCTCACAAGTTAGTTATCTCCCTTGATATGCAGGTTTAATTGTGCATGTTTTAATAAACTCAAAATTCTCTGTTTCAACAAAGAAGAAATTAATTCAAAGACTTTCAAGGACACTTTCCAGCCATTTTCAAAAGATCTTCCAGATCATTTTCATATTATACCAATCTATTTGCATATAGCTTAAAGTAAAACGTATGATTTAACCGGTAATGTGCTAAATAATTTTTGGACTCCAAAATTTGTTCACATGTCTTTACCTCGTTACAATTTATGGGAAAGTGCCTTTAGGCACTCTCCCATGAACTTTTACAAGGCAAATCCATACAGACTAAATACTTTCACTTCAAAGATATAAAGCATATTCACTGAATATGAAGTTTTTATGTTACAGTACTTGCCCTTCAGAGTAAAACCCAAATGTGGGCTTCCAGCTCTCTACTAGTTAAGAAGATAGATTTCAATTACAGGGCTGGATATGAACAAAATTTACGGGTGCAGGTTTAAGCTCCAGTAAAATCAGAGACGGGAGTAAACTGCACCTTTAAAATATTTGCAAGCCTGGAAATAAGCAATCTGTCATTCGTCGAATGATGTCCCCAGAGGGTGAATTTGCCAGTGTCACCCCCACCGAGTGAGCTAGAATCCCCAATTAATCCTCTGAATACCTCATTCAGTTTAGGACTGAGACCTTGATTTGGACTACGGTTCAGAGAGGGTAAATGTAGTCATCCTACCCTGCTTTGCAGGGTAGCATCACCAAATTCACCCTCTGGAGAGCTCACTCTACAGATAACAGTCTGATTATTTCCAGGCTTGAATTAGTACATGAATTTTGAAGAAATACTGTCACCAGACATCAGAAACTTTAACCCTTTTACTTTAACCACTTTAGCCACATATAGAGGATCTGTATGCGAGGAAGTTTATTAAAATTTATGACATACTTGAAACTCAATCAGCTGATTAATTGTTGGAAGGGGCTCAGAGAACCCTTTCCAACAAGTAAACAAATGGTAGGTTTGATCTGCGCATATCAGAATGTAGATAATCATCATAAAATAGGTGGCAATAGTTGCTTTCGGCAGCGTAAGTGTTAAATGTATAATGATCTGAACTTTTACAGTAACTTGCCACTGGTCACATAGTTCAGTTTTCTCAAAACAACACACATTTATATGCCCTCACGGTATATAAGTGCTACACAATTTTTTTTCAACAAGTGCATTTTTCAGCTTCCATAAAATAGAAAACATACATGCTGACAGGCGCAATTGCCCTCGTACCCATCTCATTTTCAGGACTGATCAATCAACACCTTGAAGCCCAAGCTCGAGTCTTAGAAACCACTGGCAGGAAAATTGATCATTTTCTCACTGGCTTCCTATCATTGGACAGTGAAGTACCAGGTTCTGAGAACATGAATTATATCAAAGTGATGTGAAGCTTTAAAACTATCAACCATGAATCAGTTCAACCAATTGTTGCCAAGCATTTTTTGTGATGATTCATTAACTGCATTTTACTATCTTCTGCAATTGTTTAATTGTTAATGTAAAATGATGTCTATGATACCAATAAAGTTGAGAAACAACCATAATGTGTATTCTTAATTTCTCCAGATGCCCCTTTATGGGATATACAAGTTAAACAACATGTAAAGCTTACAATTGAGCATACTTGCGGCAATCGCCAGATCATACCGGAAAAAGTGAAGATTGCACTACACTGATTCAAATTAAATGACCTGTCACACACACTTGGGTGGTATAAGAGTCACATATACCACCCAAGTGTGCGTGTCTGGTCATTTTACTGCGACCTGAGTCAACGACGTTTAACACTTAATATGTTCAATTTAAAGTAGTTCTTTCAAGCCCCGACTCATGTAGTAGTGCACAGTATTACAATCGGAATCGGCCGAGGGTGAGCTCAAATAACCAATAGGCACTCTCCAATTAACTGTAACAAATCAACAAATCAATTATTATGAACAAAATCTTGCTAAACTAAGCCCCCCCCCCCCCCCCCCCACCCCCACCAAAAGGTTGCAATGGAATCTTTAAAAAAATGCCCATGTTACAAATCACCTTTGAAAAATAATTGAGCACTGGACCAGTTAAGAACAGAAATTTGAGTAATTACTGTCAAGATACCCGTCATTTGGCATTATTTAATGGTGAACCATTAAACCTCTTCAGTGGAAATCTAAATTGCTACACTTGCTAAATATTCAAAGAAAGATAAACCACTTTTCAGTCAAACTTCCTGTATCACATACAGTTGTGCAGTGTGTATCAATTCAGCCAATTTGTGAAGCACATGTAGATATATACTCACAGTAGACACAGCATAATATATATATAGACTACTAACAATACATAATCATCATACTTACCTACAAAGCTCCAGTGTCTATATGCATGATTAGTATGTCATTTATTTATTACATTTCTGGGGTTTAAAGCCTGAGCCAAACAATCTACTGCTTCAGGGAATATTTTAACATAGTATAACAGCTGATGAAGTAATTATTAACTCTCTTCACTTTTTAAACAGAATTTCCTCACCCATCAGCAGACCTGTTGTTATCATTTTTTTTTTATTGAGGTTTAACTCCTTGCATGCTATTGGCAGATATTCCCGCCCAAGACAGGAAATCTCTTGCTATTTAAACAAGAGATACACAAAACATGGGCCACTGCCCCCGAACCATAGGCATGTTCAAAGCAGCCTTAAAGATATTGTGGGACAGAAAAATTTTCAAAGTCGAAAGAGTGAAAACAGAAAAATGTTCTTAGTCGAAAAAGGGCCATAACTCTGGGACAAATTATTGGACTGAACTCGTTCTTTGTGTATATACGTTTCCCCATGCAGGTCTATCAGCATACCAAAGGAGATCCAAATTCAACCAATGGCTTTGAAATTACAATGGAAAAAGTTTGTATGGACAGAGGGGCAAACAGATGGATGGAGGGCTTCACGAGATACCCACGAATCCTCCCCTCCTTTGGAGGTCGGGGGCATAATAAGTCAAAGCACAAGCAGATATTCCTGCCCAGGACAGGAAATCTCTTCCTATTAAAATAAGTCAAATTTGAGGATATTTTACCAAATTTTCCCCAGTAAGTTGTGTAGATTTCTTGTATCAAATGTTAATGAAATTTTCATCGAATCTAGTCATGGCTGCTCTACAGTAGCCAGGACTAGATTTGATGAAAATATTTAAATGTTACTCAGAGGGTTAAGAGTTAATGACTTTTCTGACAGCCAGGGTCACCTCGTGTTGGACAATTTTACAAAGTGGAGAAAGCTGGAGTGCCTAGAGAGAATCGCCGAGCAACAGCGATTAATGTCAGACTCTTTAACAGGCTCCTCAACAGGGATAGAATTGATTGAAGGCAAGTGCACCACTGATGTGCAGTACGCCTTGGTACACAGTGCCCCCACGTGGGAAATTAAAATGGTTTAGTTTAATTTACACAATGTTTTATTTCATAACTAAATTTTGCATGATTATTCAAATAACTACAACGTGACAAATGTACCAATAGTTTTAAAAGTGCATTCAGCAGCAAGATAAAAGCTTATATGGGCGGTTTTAGAGATGTTTGTGCTGTGAGACTGAAAATGTCAGGAGTTACATGGGATAATTCGAAGAATTTTGTGCTCAATATACTTTTTCTTTTAACCCTTTACCTAACGAATCGCCCGCATCCGCCCGCGTAATATGCAAATTCAGCAGTTGAAAAAATATTATTTTTCAAAAAATTTCAACAAAACCATATCATGTGACCCCTCGTTGGAACGAGCTCGTCGAGCTCGTTCCAACGAGGGGTCACATGATATGGTTTTGTTGAAATTTTTTGAAAAATTTGAAAAAATTATATTTAAAATAATAAATTTTGATATTGTCTGCGTTGGGTAAAGGGTTAAAAGAAAGAATGTTGGTATGCTTTCTGTGTTCTATTTTTTTGTCAGGCAAGAAGATAAGAATCCTGATGATGAAGGTGCATAAAACTGGATAAACTCACAATTTGGGGCAAAATAGAAATGTATCTCTCCGTCTGAAAAGTGGTTGCTTATGACCAAAAGCCCACAAAGTGGGTAAAGCTAGTGAGGAGTAATGACCATAAGTCTCTTGTACTGTTAGAGCCTGAGATGACTTGGAGTTTCTTTCCTTAAGCTGGCTTGTAGCATGCCATGTTTTAATGTTTTACTGTTGAAAAATTGACATAAAAAAGAAACAACATTATGTACAGAGAAACTTTCAAAATGTTCTTTCTGACACAAAATATTCTCACTGGAGTGGTGAAATTCCTCAAGATGGCATAAATGTGTGCCATATGAATAAACAAACGAACACACATGCAGACTAACTCAGCTAAACTCCCTGTGCATACCCACTGAACATTGGCAATATAAAAATTATTCAATTTTTTGCACCCATTCAACAAATATTATTCCCCATGGACAACAAACAATGCAATAAGTCTAACAAGTATAACTGTGGTAATTATGCATGGATGAAACCTGCAAGTGATGGATATCCTTTCCTACAATACCGGTTTATCACCACACCCAAGAACACCAAACCTGCAATATGTGGATATCCTTTCCCCCATGCTGGTCTGTCACCATACTAAAGGACATTAAAATCTGACAAGCAATGCTTGAGTTATGATGCGAAATGTACAAAAGTGCAGAATTATGGACAGATAGAGCCCTTAACTTTCAAAACTTCCTACAAAGTTTGGGGATATAACAAACACCAAAACACATACACACACACTTTGAAAGAAAAATAAGCAATGCTTGGTACTCATGCTTACATATTCAGTTAAAAATGTGATATAGGAATAAAACTTTAGACAGACTAAACTCACAAGAGAAATTATTCGCGACTCTCCCTTCAGTGTTAGATTTGAAAATCCTGCAGTCATGTGTGTGAATCAGACCTATTAACCTCTAAATATGTCTGTCAGTGAGATTTTGTTGAGCTATCAGGGAGATTTCCATGCTTGTCAGGGAGATTTGTGCATGCAGCCAGCACATTGATAATTTAAATGGTATTTGTCAATAAAAGCATACAAGTTATATATGGACACTACTAGATCCAGCTCTCTGAGCTTGTCCCAATCACATCCATGTTTAAATTTAAATTTTTTTCTTGACAAAGTTCTAAGATATTCCAGGTTTCTGAGACCTGTATCAGTTTTGGCTACCCTGTTAGAATTTGGCATCCAGTTTGGGTAATTTTCTGGTAATTTGATATCCCCCTCCACCTATGACTTGTACAACAGAACAAAGATCAGTGTTATTGATTACTCAAAAATACGCTCACTGTGTATCAATTTTCTGCCATAAATTTTCGTAAGCAAGCTAAATTTCTGTGAGGAAATTATGACCCATTTTGAATACAAAAAGAATGGATATTTGAACTGAATAAATAAATCTATATTATTCAATTCTTTTTCATACATTTTATTCATTAGGAATCATAATTTAAGTGAAGGTGGATGCCAAGAGGTGATGTGCTTAAGTCACCTGTTTTCGCCTTTAGCACTAGTAATGTGACCCCACATCTCACTTGAAATGAACAAAAAAAAAACCCAAGAATTATGCATCAACGATGTAGGGTTGACTTTTTATGCACCTGTAAGGTTTGTCATTATAAGTCCAAGCACTAAAGAGGTGAAAACAGGCACAAATGAACTAATTAAGGGCCATAACTCTGCTCAGTATGGCTGAACCATACCAGTTTACGAACTCCTTCAAGACATTAAGAAAATCTCACATACCAAATATTGACCAAATCCATTGATATTTATTGGAAGTTATATTGCACTAACGAGCTGAAAACAGGCAAAAATTAACCAATTACGGGCCATAATTCCACTATGGCTGAACTGTACCAATTTTCGAATTCTTCAATACATTATTACATAAGTTCACAATCACATACCAAATATTAACCACATCTACTGATATTTGTGCAGGTTATCGCGCTAACGAATTGAAAACAGGAAATAATTAACAAATTAAGGGACATAACTCTGCTCAGTATGACCGAACAGTACCATTTTTCGAACTCATTCATGACATTGTGAAGAAAGTCTCACATACCAAATATTGACCAAAT
The DNA here is from genome assembly GCA_031216915.1 of Pictodentalium vernedei. Lineage (NCBI taxonomy): Eukaryota > Metazoa > Mollusca > Scaphopoda > Dentaliida > Dentaliidae > Pictodentalium > Pictodentalium vernedei. The sequence goes on from CM062289.1 coordinate 387,672,560, forward strand.
CCATTGATATTTGTTGAAGTTATCACACAAACAAGCTGAAAACGGGAAAAATTAATGAATTAAGGGTCATAACTTCGCTCAGTATGACTGAACCACACCCCAGTTTTCGAACTCATTCAAGACATTGGTAAGTCTCACATACCATAAATTGACCAAAGCCATTGATATCTGTTCAAGTTATCATATTACCAAGCTGATAAGCATGTTCGCTCACCAACTTCATCAGACGAAAGGTCTAGCCTTTTACAAAAACTTGACCCTAAAAAACATGAGTATAAGAGAAATAATTTAAAACAAAAGACTCCTTTATTAAATATAATTCACTTGTGTGCATATTTTTTGTTTCATTCGTTACGATTGGAGCTTCGAAGTCATATGAACAGAAAAGTCTGACAGTACTGAACAATTATTTTAAAAAGTGTCCAAGAGGGATAAAATCGGCTCTTACCATGAGGGCAAGAGACTGGGCTTCAAACTAGGAGTCTCCCGGCAAAATCAGGAGGGTTAAAAGGTCTAGTGTAAATACAGAATTGTTAAGCTGATGACAGTGAAACCTCAGTTCAGTAGTGCTGAAACAGTTACGGTTAGAGAATCCTGTAACTGCTTCACCATTTAGTTATAACCATTCAATTACCAGTTAACTTACTTTGCAACACTGAGTATTCATATACAAGGATGGTGAACCGCAAAATGTAATCATGACCTGGTCACCTACATGGGAATATTTTGTATTGATGGATTCAGACAAGAAAAACCCAGATGGTACCTTGTGGATATCTTGCATAAAATATACTAGTTTTTTTCTGTGGTAAATATTTCAAATGTGTTATGGATTATTATTTCAGTGTTTGGATTTTGATGTTATTTCTTCATTACTCATTAAATTTTGATGAGTTTTGTTGTCTTAACACAGATGGCATTTGCATGGATAACGTTCAAATGTGGGTACTCTATGCCATCTCCTGAAGAAAATCAATAGCAAGTGTACCACCCGGGGCTTAAGTCACTGCTCTAATTCTCCTTACCAATGGCCCCATCAAATTGTTTATGGTTCTTTGTGGGATGTTATTTCACTCCTGAAGAAGGGCCTGCGTGAGCTGAGCAATGCTGTTTGGGACATTGATGCGCTTCCTGGCCCTTCTGTCCAGCTCGTCCCACAAATGATTGATTGGGGACAAATCTGGACCTTAGGTGGCCAATCAAGAACTGGGACATTGTTTTGGCTGAGGAAGTCACGACAAACCCTAACAATGTGCTGCCTCTCATTATCCTGCTGCAACGTAAGGTTATGCACATGGATAAGTAGAAGGACATGAGACATGAGGACCTGATCCCGATATCTTATAGCTGTAAGATTGCCCTGGATGATCACGAGAAGTGTTTTCACGCCATGACAAATCCTCCCCAAAACCATAACAGACCCTCCCCCAAATCTGTTGTTTTCCTTAATGCACGCATCAGAATATCGCTCACCTCGACATTGATAGCAACATTGTCATCCACCTGACTGGTATAGTGTGAACCGACACTCGTCAGTGAATAACACATGTCTCCAGGCGGCCATGTGAAACCGATTTGGTGCATGTGTCCAGAGCCATTGCAATCGACGTTGACGTCGCCTGGGTGTAAGTTGCGGACCAACGTAGGGATGACGTGGCCTTAAATTGAGCTCCCGCAACCGATTCCTATCTGTTCTTGGACATACTCGGTGACCATGAGTGCATACATGATTCACCCTCTCCATTGCCGTCTGAAATCGGTTATGGAGGTTGAGAGACGTATGCCTGTATCTTGACATGGCAACGTAACGTGCAGACGTCCAATCCTGGGATGGTCAGCTAATCTTCCTGTGGCTCTGAGACACCCAACAAAATGAGCTATCATTGACTTGTGGACCCCAAATTGCTGGGTGACGAGACCCTGTGATTGGCCCTGCATAATTAGAGCAATAGCCCTACCCCTATCAACTTCAGACATTCACAGCATTTTGCTTTTCAATCGAGTTGAAATGAAATGTTGTGCAATCGATGTGTACTGTTCGAAACTTTGATTTGGTATGGTTTTCAAGCATGTGGTAGTGCCCCGGATGCACCCTTTATCGAAAAATCTGTTGAAAGCCTGGTTGACTGAATTTTAACCCAAAACTCTTTAGACAGTACACTAAGGTAGCTATGTGTAAAATTTTACTACATTTGGTCTACAGACAAATAAATTATATTACCAAAACTGAACTTGTGTTTCTTTTTTCTGTCAGTATACTTCTTCGTCATGGTAAGGTACAACCCACTTTAACCCTTTACCCAATGCACGATATCAAAATTTATTATTTTAATTACTGTTTTTAAAATTTTTTGTAAAATTTCAACAAAACCAGATCATGTGCTCCCTCATTGGAATGAGCTCAATGGGCTCATTCCAATTAGGGGTCACATGATATGGCTTTGTTGAGCTTTTTGTTTTTTGTAACTGCTTAATTTATAAATTACGTGGACGGATGCGGTTGATTTGTTAGGTAAAGGGTGAAGTGAATTCTCATACTTGCGTGGTGCAAAGACAACTATACTAGTTTTTTTTATCAGTGTTTAGGGTCAGTTTAAACATCTTTGGCTATATCATGACCACAACATAGATACAACATAGATATGAAGTTAAATATAGTCAATCATTTAAACCTTTGGTGCCCACTTCGACCCCAGGCATTGGTCCCAGGTCCTATTTTACCAGTAAAACAGCACTGGTTTACGGGGATCATGCCTTTTATAATTGCTTTCAAAAACAAGGGAGTTCTCTGTAATGTCATTGTTCACAGAATGGCATATCGTTGTGTAATGACAAAATATATCTTACACACAGAGTTTTAACCCTTTACCAAACGCAGACGATATCTTTAAAACCATTCAACAAAACCATATCATGTGGCCCCCTCACTGGAACAGGAGTTTAAAAACATTTCAACAAAAACATATCAAGTGGACCTCTCACTGGAACAAGCCTGACAAGCTCGTTCCAGTGAGGGGTCACATGATATGGTTTTGTTGAAATTTGTTATTTGTTCAGCTGCTGAATTTGTCTACTACACGTGCAGATGCTGTTCTTTTGTTATATTTATCTACTTATTGGTGTTTAAGGTCACATATTTCTGCACAATGGCTAATCATGACAACAATATGGAGATAAAGTCAAGTTTAGTCAATTGTTTATTCCATGTTGCCCATTTTAGAGGATTTCAATCCTAAGCATTGGTGACTGGGGGCTATTTTACCAGTAAAACCGAGCTTGTTTATCACAGTAAACAAGCACAGCTTCACATCCTGGGGTTCCCATGGGCAGTGTTCACTCTGGCATGTGCCAAATGCACATTTTTTAAAAATCTGGCACATAAATGTGAGCGTTTCGCACAATAAATTGGCACATAAATTCAAAATCATGAACCTGGTATATTCTTACATTTTCTCCTAGTAAAGCAAACAAATGAGAAGTTAAATTTTTCAGTATGAATGCCCACATAATTAACTCCAAAAAAATTAATCTCATTCAACTGCGTACACAATGACCAGTCACTCTCCAATTGTCCTTACCTGTAACCTAGGATTAAGAAGTCATGTATTGTGTAAACAATGCATGCTTTGTTTCTTCACCAGCAAACACCAGACCTGATTACCAATTGTCTTTAATTGTTGGTAGTACTTTCCCCATTAACACAGTAATACAGGGGTGTGATTACACCCTAATGAAACAACTGAAATCATGTCTGCATAGGGGAAAAGTTTCAAAATCCAGCTTTATGTCCCCATATCACTAATATCCTGTAAAAATAATGCTGTTTGTGGCATTTCAATTCCTTGAATTTACATAAAAATGGTCTGAAAGACGATTTTCATGTATATTTAAAGAAATAAAAAATTTGCAGTTTGGAAAGAAAAAAACTGAAGTCAGATAAAAAACTGAAAAATCACACCCCTGGTAATAAAATGACAAAGGTTTCAATCCACATGTCAATCAGTTATTGTATAGATTGTCAAGGTGCAAATTTCTATATAAAAATGCACAACTAAAACAATTTTATTTATTAATTTATTTATTTTATTATTTTATGTTCCGTTTTGTTATATTTGATTTTATGTAGGTTTATGCTTTTGATCTTTCTTGAATAAAATATGAAAAAATGTACTTATAGTTCTCCCACATAAAACACCCAAAGAGTTGACACAATACTTGCCTCAATTGTTTTAAGCAGAATATGACTTCATGTAAGCATAAATTCCAAGATAGTTAATTTCTCATTACTTAAAAGCTGGAATAAGACGGTTGGCTTTGTAGAGGTAAATGATCATTCACCCAATAGAGGTCTGCAGGAATATCCAGATAGTTTCATTAATGCAACTATCTGTATTTATGCAACAGCAGGTTTAATGCATAAAAGAAATCGACAAACTTCGTCTGGGAATCAGTTATCATTAGTTGCCTGTTCCCGACGCCGTATCGGTTCCACCTTTTCAGATCCAGTTTTAATTTTAATCATGCTAAATCCCATTTAGTAGGTAACTCTGCAAGTTCTCTCATTTACGGAACCCCCCTCTAGGTCATAAAATAATTGCGCAAGAATATGGGAATGACCACTCGACCGGTCCCTTTGATCCTGCGAGATTATCCAATGGAAATACGGATTATTTTCTCAGTGGTTTTCAAATGGTGTTCTGTCAAATTTTTGGGCTGGGAAGCAGTCATTCCAACATTTATTATTTTCAAAGTTAAAGCAGTCAAACAATTCCACCGCCATCCCCGCCTCCATTCCGGTTCCTCATTTTTATAACTATTCATACTTATATTGTATCTGTATACTGATAACAGGCGTATTATTCGCCCACCTATGTTCAATTACCATAAAATATGCTTTGGCTAGACTGCTGTATACATAATTAATCAAAATAATTTGAAAATAAAAGCAGTTTTTAGTCAATTTTTCAATTCAAATCAGTTTTGTTGTATTTGTCAGTTCCTTGTTATTTTGCCTCTATCCACTAGCTCTCCTAGAAAAGTTGCCTGTTGGTGCATAAAGTATAATAATACTGAAAACATTTCTGTCACAAAAGCCTGATTATAATGTTACAATGAAATTGGCTATTTTTTAAAAAGTATTAATGTTATATGTAAAGTTCCAGATGAAATGATACTGTGTTATTTAGTTTCAAAACACCACAAATTACCATTAGTACTGCTGAACCTAGTTTCTTATCTCCATCAGATACAAGATCAATCAAGCTCTTACACGCTGATTGAAAGGCCAATTTATGAATAAATAGTTGGCAAAGTCTTCATTTTGAAGCCAGTTTTATTAGCAATTTAACCCAAAAAGCTGACACTGTGCATACAATGAAAAACCTGAACGCTTACTTGGCCATTCAGAGAATTCCAAAAATGAGACTAGACCAAAGCAAGTATGATAATTACTGTATAAAAATGTCTACTAAAAATTCCTTGAGAATTACAATGAGGTCTGACTGAGGAATACACCAATGTGAATCATTCTGGATGCAGAATTATATCAATTTCTTTGATGTGAACAATTGCGTAATATATTGGCCAAATCTACATGTACAAGCACTATACAAAAAACCCCCCACATACATTCATATTTTTTTTTCAGCGTTTGCTTCCCAAACATTGTTGATAATGACCCACTGGAATATGCTCGAAGACCAAATTGCAATGAGGGGTCCTAAGCCATGTTTCAGATGAAAAAAACTTATTATCAATATAACAATGTGGGGTGCACTGTATGTATGTAATCACAACTGCACAGATGGTTTGGGCTAAAATAGTCAGGATTTGCAGAGGATAGCTCACAGAATTTAAAAAAAAAATTCCTTCAAAGAAGAAATGTTGGAATGCTAAATGCTTTCTCATTTTCATGTTATCATAAAGAGAATATCTGCCATGATGATGCTGAAAGTCTATCCCACGAAGGTGAGTTTAATTGAGACAGGAGGAAATATGGTTCTTTCTGTCAGTTCTATTTATATACAAAAGGACATTGATGATCGAATGCTCACTCTTTAACAATCACCAAATTGTCAGGAGTTGCAGAGGTTATCTCGAAAAACTGAGCGCGCAATATATTTTTTCACTATAAGAAGGAATGTTGGTATGCTTACTATGTTCTCATGTTCCACTGGTAGAGAAGAGATTTGCCATGATGCGGGAGAAACTCGAGCCTATGCGCTGGAAAATACAGTTCTCTCCGTATACAAAACGATGTTGATAATGGAATTCTCGGTTAGAAATCTGACCAGAGTAGTGTCCTCTGTGGTCTTGTGCAATATTCGCAGATCAATAAAGAATTCTATTAATGAACCCCCCCCCGCCTCCCCCTCCCTCAGTGTTTCATTATTGAGTATTCAGTATTGAGTTACCAAATGAGAATGCATAATAGTTTGAGAACAAATTATCACTCTTCCTTTCAAATATTTAGTAAAGTTACAGACACATTACCAATCAAACAAAGGGCTTAACTACATTAAAAAATTAAACTCTTAACGAATGGAAAATTCTGCTTATGCGATGAACCAGAGATCAGAATCGAGTAACTGAAAATCGGCCAGTGAGAACAATGCACCTTAATGCACTTAAGGGATGATATATAAGTGGTTTGCGATCAGCTGATGTTAGATTCACGTAAATCTTTTCACATTTTTGGCCCCCCAATCTTGGATACATGAGCCAAAAGTCGATTAAGGATGGGGAACCGGGTGCTCACTCATCCACTCCCATAGGATGGGTCATGGTTTATTTATTGGTGTTTAAGGTCGCATATTTCTGCACAATGGCTAATCGTGACTGCGCCATGGATATGAAGTCAAGTCCAGCCAATTGTTTATACCCATGTTGCCTATTTTAGAGGACTTCCACCCCAGGTATTGGTTACCAGGTCCCATTTTACCAGTAAAACAGAGCTTTTTTACCACACGAAACAAGCACCACTCACTTCCCAGGGTTCCCATGGAGAGTTTCTTTCATTAATGTTCAGAGTATATACCTAAAATGAAAACAACACTTAGAATCAGAGTCAGTGGCATATACTTTGGGGATGAGGGGTTCCTTCATGCAAGGACTGATCAAATTTAAGGCCATTCAAGGCCATTTCTCGATAGATTTCAGAATTTTTCAAGGCTAAATTCAAGGATTTTCAAGTCCTGCCTTGACTCGTCCTCACTAGGACCTCCTGTCAATACCTCTCCTCCCACTTCCCTAAAAGCCTCAGTTGAACTACTTCCTAGGCCATGTTAAGTGCCTGTGGGAGCCCTGAGAGAATGTTATTGCTGAGATGGTTATGTCAAAAGGCAATATATATTTTTGAATAGATAGATTTAAAGAAGTGAGATAAGAACTGAGTGGGAGAAAGCAGAAAATAGAGAAATATGAAAATAGAGGAATGCATCTTTTTTCTACTTCATGCTGAGTTAAACTGTGCAAGCAATCATCCTTTATCATACTTCAGAGAACTGGAAAAAAAATGCCCTTCTTTCTTCTCACAGTTCTATTCTTAGGGAGACTTGCTGATTGACTGTTAGTGCTGATACATTTTACACATGATCTGTGTGCCTTTTCTGAGACAATGTATTGAACATGTTAAATCTATTATTCTGAACACCCCATTCAAGACTAATGTTGACCTTCAGCACTGTTGGATGGCTAACCAACGCTGGTCAATATAAAACTTTGTTAATGTCTCAGTGGTCGAACCAGACTGGGAAGGAGGGAGTGGATGGTGGGGGAGAGTGTTCAAAATCACTAACTTGACTTTAGTGTCAATGTTATGGCAGGTTTTAATCCAAGTAGATTGGGAAAGGGACCTTCTTCTTGGTCTTGGGAAAATTATTCAATTGGTCATTTAAACATAAATCTGCCTGGAAGACTTTTTCCAGAGAGAATACAGGTTAAAATGAATATCACTTATTAGACTTAACTATCAGAAGATCACAATGGTTTGTGTTTTGTGCCAGAAATTCGGAATTTTATAGCATGTAGACCAGGAATGGGGCCTTATTTCGGCCCCAAAAAGGGCATAGATAAAAACCCTTACGGTTTTTTTTTCCTTTGGGATTCAGGATGGGATTGGTATGGTGAGGTTGGCATATTCAGGCTTCAACTCTGCAAGGCCAATAGGCTTCTAGTTCAATAGACTCACTCAGGGTTCCAGTGAAATAGTCAAGGCATTTTCACGGAGCCTTAAAGAAACTTTGGAAGCGATAAATATATACAATAAATTTTTTTTTAACCCTTTACCTAACAAATCTCCTGCATCCACCCACGTAATTTACAAATTAAGCAGGAGAAAACAAATATATATTCAAAACAAGAGGCCCCACGGGGCCTGAAGCGCTCTTCTTGTACAGAACACAATTTAAACAGAGTCCAAGAATGAGTCTACATTAAGCAAGCCATCTCCATAGGCTACACTGTCAATCCTTGAGTCCCTCAGGAGTGACAAAAATAATCTGGGCATCATGCCTTTTCTTCAGTTGATCATAAGTAAAATGCAGAGCTCCCATATGAAGCCCCTTGATACAACCTATGTGGATTAATCTTAGTACCTCTAGAGGGTACTGAATACAAAATTTTTAATTCTTCAGCAAAATGGCCAATTCTGGCTCCCATAGAGAGTCCAAATATTAACCCAGGCTCTTGATTTGAACACAGTTAAATCTGACTTCCCTAGAGATGTTGTGTACCGAATATGAAAGCATTCGGACTGATGGATCTGAAGAAGAGAAATTGTAAAGAAATTTCTTCGAATTGCACTAAGTTCAAATTTGGGCTACCATAGCAAGCCCAAATATTAACCTATGGATCAGATTTGAACAAACTTGAATCTGACCACCCCCCCCCCCCCCCCCCCCCCCCCCAGAGATGTTGTATACCAAATGTGAAAGCATTCTGACAAGTGAATCTGAAGAAGATTTTTGAAGAAATTCCCTCATATTGTACTAAGTTAAATTTCATGTTCCCATATGGAGCCCAAATATTAACCTAGGCACTCGAATTGAACAACCTGGAATCTGACCCCCCTAGAGATGTTGTATACCAAATATAAAAGCATTCCGACTGATGGATCTGAAGAAGAAGATTTTTAAAGAAATTTCCTCATATTGCACTAAGTAAAAATTTGGGCTACCATAGTGAGCCCAAATATATACCTAGGGATCTGATTTGAACAAACTTGAATCTGACCCCCATAGAGATGTTGCATACCAAATATCAAAGCATTCTGACTGATGGATCTGAAGAAGATTTTTTTAAATTACCCTCCATATTGAACAAAGATAAAATTTGGGCTTCCGTAGGAAGCCCAAATATTAACCTAGGGACTTGGTTTGAACAATCTAGAATCTGACCCTCATAACAATGATGTATACCAAATATTAAAAGATTCTGACTGGTGGTTCTGAAGAAGATTTTTAAAGAATATTCCCCATATTACCCTATGTTAAAACTTCGAGCTCCTGTAGAGAGCCCAAATATGAACCAATGAGCTTTATTTCAACAAACTTTTATCTGACACCCCTATGAATGCTGTATACCAAATATCAAATGATTCTGATGATTGGTTCTGGAGAAAAGATTTTTTAAAATTTTTGCAAATATGCTGACTCAGCATTTTTTCGATGCCCATTACAGAACACCCTAACATAACCGATGGCAATTTTTTTTTACCATTCAATTCTATTGGTCATAAGGATACTTCATACCAAACAAGAGGGATGTTACATCCCAACGCTCACCTACATTCGCGCTTGATAATGTCGTTCCAATGTAACATGCCTAATATTTAGTTAATATAAATCATTAACTAGGCATCAAATGATTAATGTGGTTTATGTGATGGCTTTGGAAAGTCTATATTTCTGCATTTATTATATATCAATTCAACATAGAATCATTGGATATAAAAGCATTTTTTTCTTTTAGAAATGTTTATGATTAAGAATATGAATCGTGAGGACAGGTATTAAATCATAAATAAGAATTAGGAAAGGCTTTCATAAATCACTGAAACTGTAATTGAAGTACATTCATTGGTAAAAGAGGAGTTGTGGAAAAACATTCATTCAAGAAAGTGACTATAAGTCCCAACAAAAATACATCACATCAACAACTAAAATAAGCCTTAATGTTACTAGTAACAAGTATGAGAAAGTATTAAATGAAAAAAAAAAGTTGAAAAAACTTTTTTTAAAGAAAGTGAATATAAGTCCCAAAAATCCCCATTAAATTCCTCAAATATGCATGTAATAAGGGCGCAACGTTACCGCAACGTAGTTCAGTAACCCATGCGTACAATATCAATTGCCTGGAAAGACACATAGAAACAGAACTCAACTTAACACCTCACCTTAACACAAACTTTTAGAACTTAAAATTGAGTAAGTCAGACAAAAACGTGAACATTGTGACTGAAAAAAAGAAAAGAAATCAGTTAAATTTCTGCATACAGTAGGGTTAATACCTATAGTTGTTATTGAAATGAGAAAATAAAAAGTAATGAGAGGTGAAGGCACCACAATCTGCACAAAAGCTGACTTTAACGCAAATTCTTACAACACCTAAACGCTAATTCTTACAACAAGTTTTGGCAGAAAATCAGCCTCAAATTCCTCAAATATGCATGTAATGAGGGTTAAATATTACTGCAACGGAGTTCAGTAACCCAAGCGTAGAATATTAATCGCCTGGAAAGACACATAGAAACACAACTCACCTAAACACAAAGTTTACAAAGTTTTACAACTTAAAATTTACTAAGTCCGAGAAAAACATGAAAATTTTGAGTGAAAAAAAAGAAAATTTTCTTTAAATTTCTGCATACAGTAGAGTTAATACCTACAGTTGTTATTGAAATATGAAAATCAACAGTAATGAGAAGTTAAAGCAGCACAATCTGCACAAAAGCTGACTTTAACGCAAATTCTTACAACACCTAAAAGCAAATTCTTACAACAAATTTTGGCAGAAAATTTTAGGTGAAATTTGGAAAAAAGTCATAGTATCAGGGTTAAATACTATTCTGATAGTCCCCTACAACCTACATATGCAATATCAAAGGCCTGAGCCCACTGATCTTTGAGAACTCAGCTTAACACCTCACCTTAACACAAACTTTTAGAACTAAGTCCGAGAAAAACATGAAAATTTTGACTGAAAAAAAAGAAAATTTCCATTAAATTTCTGCATACAGTCTGGTTAATACCTACAGTTGTTATTGAAATATGAAAATCAACAGTAATGAGAAGTTAAACCAGCACAATCTTACAACACCTAAATGCTAATTCTTACAAGTTTTGGCAGAAAATCAGCCTCAAATTCCTCAAATATGCATGTAATGAGGGTTAAATATTACTGCAATGGAGTTCAGTAACCCAAGTGTAGAATATTAATCACTTGGAAAGACACATAGAAACACAACTCACCTGAACACAAAGTTTACAAAGTTTTACAACTTAAAATTTACTAAGTCCGAGAAAAACATGAAAATTTTGAGTGAAAAAAAAGAAAATTTTCGTTAAATTTCTGCATACAGTAGGGTTAATACCTAAAGTTGTTATTGAAATATGAAAATCAACAGTAATGAGAAGTTAAACCAGCACAATCTGCACAAAAGCTGACTTTAACACAAATTCTTACAACACCTAAACGCAAATTCTTACAACAACTTTTGGCAGAAAATTTTAGCTGAAATTTGGAAAAAAGTCGTAGTTTCAGGGTTAAATACTGTTCTGATAGTCCCCTACAACCTACATATGCAATATCAAAGGCCTGAGCCCACTGATGTTTGAGAAATTCACCTTAACATTAAATCTTACAATATTGGACATGCCGGACGCCGACGCCCGAGGTTATCACAATAGCTCACCACATCTTACTGATGTAGGTGAGCTAATAAAAGCACTCTGTTCCGTGGGGTTTGGGAAATATGGGCATTTGAAAATATTTCTATTTTTAGCTCCCAGGGTTCCCATGGGGATGCGGGAATTTTTTTTTTTGCATGGGTCAAGTACTTATGACCCAATACTACCACAAACGAAATTTGGTTCATACCGGACAATCGGTTCAGAAAATAGAAATTTTGGGCGGGGCCAAAAATCTCACCCCTCCTATTACAAAGCCAAATATTACTTCACGAACTTCGTTTGAACAAACTTGATTCTACACCTCATATGGAAGCTCCATAGCAAATATCAAGTCATTGTACACACTGGTTCTTGAGAAGAAGATTTTAAAAATATTTTGGAGCATTTTCCCCTACTCCCTCCCTATGGGGCTGGGCACGCTGAGTTGAACAAAAATGAAATGCCCTTTGGGACCATCACTCACACAAACTTTCACTTGAATTGGTCCAGTGGCTTTGGAGGAGAAGACCAAAACATGGTGTTGACAGACGACGAATGGACGACGGACAGAGAGCGATGAGATCAGCTCAGCTTGACTTTGTCAAGATGAGCTAAAAATTTCAACGAAATCATATCATGTGACCCCTCATTGGAATGAGCTTGTCAAGCTCATTCCAATGATGGACCACATGATATGGTTCTGTTAAAATATCAGGAAAAATTTCAAGAAACACTAATTAAAATAATAAATTTTGATATCTTGTTCGTTGGGTAAAGAGTTAATGATATCCGGTTTACTTACATATGATTGGTCAAGATAAATTTTTCATAACTTTTGTCCGAAGTATCAAAGTTTCAAGCTGCAAATTTCTCCCATAATGCAATTTGGATTTCAACCAATTCAGTCTTGTTTATCAGAGCTCCTGATCTCAGATAAACAAAAATGAATTGGTTAAATTCCTAGTCGCATTATGGGAAAAAATTGGTTCTTGAATTTCAGTATTTTGACATGCAAAAGGTTAATCTCATATTTTTGTCTTGTTATGAAAATGTAAGCACTTTAGATGGAACAGAAATATTGTTATTTGCACACAAGGAAATTCATTTTCTCCCTTGATGATAACCAACTCCTATAATGGATTCGTACAATGCTCTCTCAAAGTGTATTCTAAGAATCACTGTTAAAGGCTTGTATCATCAGCAAAGGAAAAACAATAGAACAACTTTCTTTGCAGTTATTCTACTGTTTTTCTCTATTAGAACTGTATTTTGATTAATTCTTAACCCGCTGAGTAATTTTAAAATATTTTTCATCAAAACTAGTCATGGCTACTTCACAGCAGCCATGACAAGATTTGATGAAAAATTAATGAAAATATCACTTGAGAAATCATCGGTTAAATAGTTTATACAATTTATAAGAGAAAATTTGGTTATAAAATATCCTATTTTAATTTCCCGAGCTTTTCTGTCCTGGGCAGGAATATCCACCAGCAGCAAGCAAGGAGTTAAAATGATCTGGTTAAAAAATAAACTTGAAGTCAACTCTTATTAATACCTGCTCCACATATTGAAACATTTTATAGCTTTTCTGTTCAGTCCATGAAGTCAAAATAGTTCATAATATTTTGACAACTGTATATTTATCAATGAATAAATAATATGGGGTTCAAAATTTGGGAATAATGTAACTAGATTTATACCTACATTTAAGGTGTAGCAATTACTTGATTTGTCCATGTGCATGTTTCAACAAGACTCAAAGGTTGTAACATCCATCCAGTAACCAGAGATATCTATCTGGCTTATGACTGTTGAAGGCAAAAAATGTGTTTTTCTCTTTCAAAAACCCTTTCATTATTAATTATATTCTAAACAACTTAGGCAAAATATCACTGTATAGTGCTCACAAGGGATTTCCAGCAATATTACCAGGATAATAAAATACCAAGCTCATGTGAAAACAGACTGCTGATAAAAAACTCTGATTTGAGACCAACTCAGTATCAGTATCATGATTGTCAAGGAGAATAGGTCCATTCAATGGGCACATGGCAGGACTGGAAATAAAGGGCTTACATAGTAACACCTGTTGGCAGGTTATACTGTATAGCATGGTGGTAACCCATAGGAAAAAGAGTGTTGCGATGCTTCTCTGCCTCGACTGTTTTTACTATATCAGTCATGCTCTTTTACGTCTACAGTACAAGTCAAAATAAGTTGTGGGATAACCACTATAAACTACGTATCTTTCTCTTCCTACACTGAAAGGAACAGAAGCTGACATCATTTTCTGGAAAGCTCAGAGCTTCCCAGAAAATACTGTCAGATTCTGATCTTATCAGTGCAGGATCAGCAGTATACATAGTTTATTGTGGTTATGCTACAAATTATATTGATTTGTACTGTAAACAGGATTTGCACCAAAATTATTTTAACTTGTACTGTAAACCGGATTTGCGCCAAAAAACATTTCAACAACAAAAGTGCGATCTCGCTTAGGTGAGATCGCATGTTATTTGTTTCTATTTATTTTGATAGAAATTCTTTAAAATGGAAATAGCATGCCATTCTGTTCAAATGTGGATGCAAAACTAAAGCTTTGAGTCAAGATAGTTCGGAAAGACTGTCAATTCTTTCTGGTAAAACATGCGTGATTAGTAATCTGATAAACTTAATATATTGTATTACTTTATCATAGCCTGTAGTTCGTTTGCATATTTTACAATTGATGTGCAAGGCTCTTCACCCCAATTGCCCATGTGGTGGCACTGTGTAGGCTGTATTGCATGTCGATGGTGCACTTGTCTTCAACCAATATGAAGCCCACATTGCGAAGTTGGTATGTTAGGGAGTCTGACAGTTGCTTGCCCTTGCTTGGTGGCTCACTCCAACTTCCTCCACCCGTAAAGCTGTCTGACACAAGGTGACCCTGGCTGTCGAAAGTGTCATTAAACCCCAATAAATAAATAACTTTTTCCAATTGATGTAATCCACATGTAACCTAAACGATCGTTTGTGAGTTATTTTCAGGCCTGTACAGCTGCCTTAGGTAAAACCCTGCCACTTGCTTATTTCTGTGATTCAACCATTAGAATGCAATCGACCTTTTATCCAACACAATCTGGAAAGGACAATACCAATATTTGAGGGATGATAAAATACAGATTATCATGATAATGTGCATGTCCTGTGGTTTGTATCAGATTCGAGGCGGTGTCCAGAATGGGATCTCAATGAGCCGGCTTTGCCGGCGAGTTGTGATCCCATTTTTGGACACCACCGAGAATCTAATGCAAATCACAGGACATGCACATTATCATTGTAATTCATTTATCTAACAATTCTGTCACATACACAGATTAAATCTTAACCCTTTTACCCAACATAGTGGCCGAAACCGGCCAATGCCATTCTAAAAAATCGCCAGTTAATTTTTTCATTTTTTGTCTCAAAAAACGTAGGTTATGACCCCTCATTGGAACGAGCTCATCGAGCTCGTTCCAACGTGTGGTCATAACCTATGTTTTTGAGACAAAAAAATGAAAAAAATTAGTTAGTTATTCAAGAATTTTTTTTGCAAGTGTCGTCTGCTTTTCATGTTAGGTAAGGGTTAAATTATTTTTAAACATTTTTGGGACATAATGTTCGGTCGATCACTGAAACGCACATAGAATGTATCCATGCGACTGTTATGATAGCCCATAGCGCTACCAGAAATGAGTCGTCTATATGATACAGAATCAGAATGAGTCGTCTGTATGATATGGAATCGGAACACATTAGGTGACCTGTACCGTTTCTCGTGGTTTTCAGGCCAAAATCTATATTACTGTTAGTGTAACTTGCCAACAGGTTATGATATATGCCCTTTATTTCCAGGCTTGAATATACATACATCATTGGAATTTGAAACAAGCTGCAGAATTGTTGATTTATTGGCATTTAAGGCTACTTTCAGGATCTTTGGCTATCTCATGACTGGTGCTGCAGAAAAGGAGCAACTTTATCAAATGAGCCAAGTAGTATAATAAAACAACTATTTTACAGTATAACTGTACATTTTTTATATAAGGTGTTTCCTTCCTAGTATCTGAAGATAACTTTTCTCTCACAATCCAGGCCATATAATCAGTTTGTGATAAGCAGATAATTAAAGTGGTGAGGATATCACAAAGGTAATGAGGCCTTAACAAATTTTTCACACAAATAATGAAGATTACATTTTGTCAAAAAACAATGCACCTTTAGTTTGTTAACTGACAGATATTTCATTTCTACAAATTTGCATGAAAATGGGGTTTAGAATATTTCATACAAATTTAAACAGAATAAAATTCCAGGATGTTTTTTAAAGCATTGGATAGCTGAAATCAGCTAATTCTTTTTACATCTCTCAACCCTACAAAAGAGTATTTCTGTATATCCTGGAAAATTGGGGAGACATCAGGGCTTATCATTCATCAATAATCCAGAATCTGATTCTCATCAAGATTTTCACAAACTGTTGGACATCCCATATAGTGATGTATAGCAGGATTCCAATATGAATTCTTGCAAAACTGAACAAAATTCAAGCCTTGGACAGGGGGGTTAAAATTTCCAATACCCAAACTTGAGATCGAGCAGTTGATGGTTAGACACTAACCCAAGTCATTTGTGTTCTGTCCTTGGCCAAAACACTTCATCCTGACTGCATATGTAGGATCATGGTGGCACTGTGTACTATGTCATAGGGCATGACAATGTACAGTTGCCTTCAACCGACTCTAACCCTGCTCATGTCGGGTTAGTAAGTTGGCAGGTCTGACAGTTACTTCCCATTGCTCGGTGGTTCTGTTTGGTACTCCGGCTTCCTGTGACATGTCTGACTTGATATGACTCTGGCTGTTGAAAATGTCATTAACCCTTTACCAATTGAATCGGATGCATCAGCCTGAATAATTTACAAACTGAACAGTCGACAAAAAATATATTTAAAAAAAAAATTCAACAAAATCATATGATGTGAGAGCGCGCTCATTAAGCTTGTTCCAATGAGGGATCATCACATGATATGATTTTGTTGAAATTGTTTGAAAAATTGGAAAAAAACAAAAAGTAAAGTAATAAATTTTGATATTCTGTGTACTAGGTGAAGGGTTAAATCCCAATAAACCAACACACACATATAGAAGACAATACTTGCAACAAAAAAAATATTTTGAATTAGAAAGAATTTCCATTTTTGGCCACCAAAACTTAGTTTATGACCTCTCATCAGAATGAGTTCATGAGTTGTTTCTGAGGCAGGAAATGAGAAAATGATAAAATTAGAATAGTACTGACCAGGTATGACTAGAGTGCAAAACACATGATTGAGGAGTTATCTTGGGCACACATTGTTTTAATACTTTACCTAATGAATCAGTCACATACGCCCACATAATATACAAATTCCACAGAAGAAACAAACTTATTTTTCCCCAAAATTCCAGCAAAACAACAGGATGTGACCACTCATTGGAACAACTTCATCATTCCATGATAATCTCATCCTTTTCATGAGCTGGGAAAATCATGTCAAAAGAAAAGTCTGAAAAAGACATGCCTACTCACCTTCATAATATCTTTTCTGAAGGACCTGTTGTCCCAGTGTTGCATGATGATTAACTGCTAGCATGTTGCTGGCAGATATTCCTGCCCAGGACAGGAAATCTCTTGCCAGTGAAACAAGTATAATTTGGGTCCATTTAACCAAATTTTTCCGCTGAATATTCTTTTTGGCAAATAATTTCTTGAGTTAAATTAAGATGAATTTTTTTATCAAATCTAGTCATGGCTGCATCAGAGCAGCCATGACTAGATTTGATGAAAAATATTTTTAAAATACTCAGTGGGTTAAGAGTTAAAAGAAAATACATATTTTATATCCACGGTCTAAAAAGCTTCCGGGATTCTCACTTTAAAAATGTTTAATGACGCAAATTTTCTTTGCATTGAAACCTGAGGTTGTTTATTCTTTGCTGTATGCTGCATTTATTATATTTCACCTTTTACATAATATAAATAGAAGGGAAGGCAGTGGCTGATTGATTAGAGCAATGACTTGAGATCGAGCAGTTGAGGGTTACCTCGTCATTTGCGTTATGTCCTTGGGGAAAACAGTTCATCCCTACTGCCTATGTGGGAGCATGGTGGTGCTTTGTACTAAGTCATAGGGTAAGACAATGTACAGTTGCCTTCAACAGTTGTTAACCCTGCTCATGCTGGGTTAGTAAGTTGGCGAATCTGACAGTTACTTTCCATTGCTCAGTGGTTCCCTTTGGTACTCCGGCTTCCTCTGACATGTCTGACATGATGTGACTCTGGCTGTTGAAAATGTCATAAAATCCCAATAAACAAAATACATATAGAAGATGACAATCTTGAATTTGTCAAAATTTCTATTTAGCCTTTGATCTCTCATTATTAGAATGAGTTCATAAGTTATATTTCTGAGGCAGAAAATGAGAAAATAATAAATATGAATAGCACTAACCAGGTATGACCATGCGATTAAGTAATCTTTAACCCTCTGACCTCGAATGTCAAACTTTTCAGCAGCAAATATTTCCCATAACACAGTTGGATATTTAACTAAATATACCTTGTTTGACAGTGCTCAGTGAGCTCTGTCAAACAAGATATAATTGGTTAAATTTATAGGTAAACAAAAGAAAAACAGAGTGAATGGAGAAAATTCTGTTGCACTACCCGAGTGCTAGGGATTAACCAAACATTTTATTATCAGTAAAGTGGGACACTTTACTGATAATAAAATCTTGGTCTTCTCCTCCAAAGCCACTGGGCCAATTCAAGTGAAAGTTTGTGTGAGTGATGGTCCCAAAGGGGCATTTCATTTTTGTTCAACTCAGCATGCCCAGCCCCATAGGGAGGGAGTGGGGGAAAATGCTCCAAAATATTTTAAAAATCTTCTTCTCAAGAACCAGTGTGTACAATGACATAATATTTGCTATGGAGCTTCCATATGAGGTGTAAAATCAAGTCTGTTCAAACGAAGTTCGTGAAGTAATATTTGGCTTTGTAATAGGAGGGGTAAGATTTTTGGCCCCGCCCAAAATTTCTATTTTCTGAACCGATGGTCTGGTATGAACCAAATTTGGTTTGTAGTAGTATTGGGTCATAAGTACTTGACCCATGCAAAAAAAAAAAAATTCCCGCATCCCCATGGGAACCCTGGGAGCTAAAAATAGAAATATTTTCAAACGCCCATATTTCCCAAACCCCACGGAACAGAGAGCTGTTATTTGGTATGAAGTATCCTTATGACCAGTAGATTTGAATGGTAAAAAAAAATTGCCATCGGTTATGTTAGGGTGTTCTGTAATGGGCATCGAAAAAATGCTGAGTCAGCATATTTGCAAAAATTTAAAAAAATCTTTTCTCCAGAACCAATCATCAGAATCTTTTAATATTTGGTGTACAGCATTCATAGGGGGGGGGGTCATATAAATTTTGTTGAAATAAAGCTCATTGGTTCATATTTGGGCTCACTGCAGGAGCCCGAAGTTTTAACATAGGGTAATATGGGGAATATTCTTTAAAAATCTTCTTCAGAACCACCAGTCAGAATCTTTTAATATTTGGTATACATCATTGTTATGAGGGTCAGATTCTAGATTGTTCAAACCAAGTCCCTAGGTTAATATTTGGGCTTCCTATGGAAGCCCAAATTTTATCTTTGTTCAATATGGAGGGTAATTTAAAAAAAATTCTTCTTCAGATCCATCAGTCAGAATGCTTTGATATTTGGTATGCAACATCTCTATGGGGGTCAGATTCAAGTTTGTTCAAATCAGATCCCTAGGTATATATTTGGGCTCACTATGGTAGCCCAAATTTTTACTTAGTGCAATATGAGGAAATTTCTTTAAAAATCTTCTTCTTCAGATCACCAGTCGGAATGCTTTTATAGTTGGTATACAACATCTCTAGGGGGGTCAGATTCCAGGTTGTTCAATTCGGGTGCCTAGGTTAATATTTGGGCTCCATATGGGAACATGAAATTTAACTTAGTACAATATGAGGGAATTTCTTCAAAAATCTTCTTCTTCAGATTTACTTGTCAGAATGCTTTCACATTTGGTATACAACATCTCTAGGGGGGTCAGATTCAAGTTTGTTCAAATCGGATCCATAGGTTAATATTTGGGCTCGCTATGGTAGCCCAAATTTGACGGACGACGGACGACAGACGACGGACGACGGACGGAAAGCGATGAGATTAGCTCAGCTTGACTTTGTCAAGATGAGCTAATAAAGTTAAGGCATTCAGTAAAAATTGGAGTTGGGGTGGGGGGGGGCCTGAGGGGTTAATATGTCCATATCCCTGGCTGTATCATTGAGAGATTTCCCAGCTTCAGTTTCAGAACCATATTTGGCGAGTCTTGAAAAATACTCTGTAAAACCTCACTTGTCTTGAAACGTTTCCGTGTAGAACTCATCGCAGACATTTCTGTCTGAAAGACATGCCAAAAACCGAACATACCTTTTGATCCAAGCTGTATTCATATCCGTGTGTGTTTGTAATGCGAAATTTTACTTGACCTTTGATACTGAACATAAATACAAAGGCAAACTGCACGCTGATGGTACCATTGGCTTCAACCATGGCTTACCCTAATTGTGAGGAGTTGGTACGGTAAGGAGTCTGACAGTTGCTTGCCACTGTTTGGTGGTTCTCTCTGGGTACCATGGTTCTCCATCCATAAAACTATCCAATACAAGGTGACCCTGGCTGTCAGAAGTGTAATTAAACACCTATAAAAACAAGAAGCCCCAAGGGGCCTTAATCGCTCACCGGCCAAAGTTGTTCAAAGAAGTGTTTGGGGTCACATTCAGTTAGACATGGTTCATCAACACTACATAGGAATGAAGCCATACAAAGACAAATTTTATGGAAAAACACTAAGGAATGGATTTGAACAACCTTGAACCTAACATGCCCCCCCCCCCCCAACCCTGCCCATACAGAGCCCAAATAATAAGCCAGGGACTCAAATTGAACAAACTTGAATTTGATCCCTCTTGAGATGTTACAAATGTATATACCAAATATGAAAGAATTCTGACTGGTGGATCTGAACAAGAAGGTTTTTTGAAGAAATGTCCTCACATTGCATTAAGTTAAACAAGGGACCCGATTTGAACAAACTTGAATCTGACCCATCTAGAGATATGTTGTATACCAAATATGAAAGGATTCTGATTGGTGGATCTAAAGACTTTTAAAAGAAATTTCCTCATATTGCACTAAGTTAAATTTCGGGCTCCCATAGAAGCCAAATATCAACCCAGAGACCAGATTTGAACAAACTTGAATCGGATCCTCCTAGAGATGTTGTATACCAAATATGAAAACATTCTGACTACAGAGTCTAAAGAAGAGGATTTTTTAAAAAAATTCCCTATATTGCACTAAGTTGATATTCAGGCTCCCATAGGGGGCCCAAAAATTTACCCAGGTAACCAATTTGAACAAACCTGAAACTGACCCACCTCAAGATGTTGTATGTTGTATACCAAATATGAATGCATTCTGACTGGTGGATCTGAAGAAGAAGATTTTTAAAGAAATTTCCTCATATTTCACCAATTTAAAATTCAGGCTCCCATAGAGAGCCCAAATATAAACCCAGGGACTCGATTTGAACAAACTTGAATGTGACCCCCCTATAGATGTTGTATACCAAACATGAAAGGATTCTGACTGGTGGATCTGAAGAAGATTTTTAAAGAAATTTCTACAAATTGTACGAAGTTAAACTTTGGGCTTCAAAAGAGAGCCCAAATACTAATTCAGGGACCCGATTTGTACAAGTTGAATTTGCCCCCTCCCCCCCCCACATCCCCCCCTCCCTATAGATGTTGTATACTAAATATGAAAGGATTCTGACTCATGGATCTGAGGAAGAAGATTTTTAAAGAAATTTTGTCAAATTGCACGAAGTTAAACTTTGGGCTCCAATAGAGAGCCCAAATACTCACTCAGGGACCCGATTTGTACAAACTTGAATCTGACCCCCCTATAGATGTTGTATACCAAATATGAAAGCATTCTGACTGGTGAATCTGAAGAAGAAAATTTTTAAAGAAATTTCCTCATATTTCACAAAGTTAAAATTTGGGCTCCTACAGGGAGCCCAATTATTAACCCAGGGACTCAATTTAAACAAACTTGAATCTGACCCCAATAGAGATGTAAAAAACCAAATACCAAAAGATTCTAAATGATGGTTCTGGAGAAGACTTTTTTAACTTTAAAAAAAAGAAATTTATGGGTGCTATCAGAGTAATGCCCCTTGTGGTGCCCCTTGTGGGCGCAGAAAGTTTATTTGTACAAACGTGAATTGACATATGATAAGGAACATGCACACCAAATTTGGTTCAATTTGGTCCAGTAGTTTGGGAGGAGAAGTTGATAATGTAAAGTTCACGACGGACGACGATGACGACGGACGGCAAGTGATAAGTTAAGCTCCCTTCGGTGAGCTAACAAGGGTTATTGCTGAAGGCAATTATACCCCCACTACATACTGGGCCTATGAAGCATAATTGAATTAATGAAAGTGTCAATGACACTGTAGCTTAACTTGTGTGTTGTGTTTGATGAAAAGGATAATGTTCAATGTTTATGAAAGGAGTATGAAATAAGACAAGAATTGTGATAATTGGGAATATGGTCATTTCTGTTCCCTGTACGCTATGTTTTTGATAAAATATTAATATGAGGTGTACACTGTATTAAAGTGCTGAGGGGTGGGTTAATATGACCTCACAGTTAATGTATGTGGCCCTCACAGTTAACGTATATCAACGAAAGTTACCAAGTTACAGTCAAATTATTCCAAAACATGTCATTCTATCAAGTTACATTGAAATCCCTTCATAAATATGGCCTGAAGACTGTGCTAAAGGTTTTCGGGCTTCAGGCCCCTGTAGCTGTCAGTTTCCCAATTGCGTCCAAAGGGGACATTTTCATCTAGACATTATATGAAGTCAACCTATCAAGTTACAATGAAATCCCTTCATAAATATGATCTGTAGACTGTGCTAGAGGTTTTTGGGCTTTGGGCAGCCATCATGGTTGAATGATCACAACCAAAAGGGGACATTCTCATCTGGGCATCATCTGGAGTGATCCTACAAAGTTACAATGAAATCCCTTCATAAATATCACCTGTAGACTGTGCTCAAGATTTTCAGGCACCTGTAGCCGTCACAGTTGACCAATCACGACCAAAAGGGGATGTCATCATCTAGGCATTATATGGAGTCAACCTAACAAGTTACAATGAAATTCTTTCTTAAATACGACCTATAGACTATGCTAAAGGTTTTTGGTCTCGGGCAGCCATCAAGGCTGAATGATCGCGACCAAAAGGGGACGTTCTCATCTAGACATTATATAAAGTCAAACCTACCAAGTTACAATGAAATCCCTTCATAAATATGACCTGTAGACTGTGCTCAAGGAATTCGGGCTTCGGGCTCGGGCAGCCATAATGGTTGAATGATCGCAACCAAAAGGGGAATTCTCATCTGGGCATCATTTGGAGTAATCCTACGAAGTTACAATGAAATCCCTTCATAAATATGACCTGTAGACTGTGCTCAAGATTTTCGGGCTTTGGGCACCTGTAGCCATCACAGTTGACCAAACACGACCAAAAGGGGATGTCATCATCTAGGCATTATATGGAGTCAACCTAACAAGTTACAATGAAATCCTTCCATAAATATGACCTATAGACTATGCTAAAGGTCTTTGGGCTCGGGCAGCCATAAAGGCTGAATGATCGCGACCAAAAGGGGATGTTCTCATCTGGACATTATTTGGAGTCATCCCACCAAGCTACAATGAAATCCCTTCATAATTATGACCTGTAGACTGTTCTAAAGGTTTTCAGGCTTCGGGCCCCTGCAGCCATCACAGTTGCCCAATCGTGTCCAAAAGAGGACGTTCTCATCTAGACATTATATGAAGTCAACCTACCAAGTTACAATGAAATCCCTTTATAAATATGACCTGTAGACTGTGCTAAAGGTTTTTGGGCTTCGGGCAGCCATCATGGTTGAATGATCGCAACCAAAGGGGACAATCTCATCTGGGCATCATCTGGAGTGATCCTACGAAGTTACACTGAAATCCCTTTATAAATATGACCTGCAGACTGCGCTCCAGGTTTTCGGGCTTCGGGCATCTGCAGCCATCACAGTTGACCAATCGCAACCAAAAGGGGATGTCATCATCTAGGCATTATATGGAGTCAAACTAACAGGTTACAATGAAATCCTTCCATAAATATGACCTTTTGCCTATGTTAAAGGCTTTTGGGCTCGGGCCCCAATCAAGGCTGAATGATCGCGATCAAAATGGGACGTTCTCATCTGGACATTATTTGGAGTCATCCTACCAAGTTACAATGAAATCCCTTCATAAATATGATTGTAGACTGTGCTAAAGGTTTTTGGGCCCCTGTAGCCGTCACAGTTGCCCAATCAGGACCAAAAGGGGACTTTCTCATCTAGACATTGTATGAAGACAACCCACCAAGTTACAATGAAATTCCTCAATAAATATGACCTGTAGACTGTGCTAAAGGTTTTTGGGTTTTGGGCTCGGGCAGTCGTCGCGGTTGCCAAATCCCGCCCAAATGGGGAAATTCTCACCTAGAGATCATAAGGAGTCATCCTAACAAGTTACAATGAAATCCCTCTATATTAAACATGACTTGCAGACTGTGCTAAAAGTTTTTGGGTTTCGGGCTTGGGCAGCCATCACAGTTGATAGATCATGCCCAAAAGGGGATATTCTCATCTAGGCATTATACAGAGGCATCCTACCAAGTTACAATGAAATCCCTTCATAAATACGATCTGTAGACTGTGCTAATGGTTTTGGGGTTTTGGGCTCAGGCAGCCATACTGGTTGGCGATCGCGACCAAAAGGGGACGTTCTCATCTAGACATGACCCCAAACCTGTATATGAAATTTCGTGACGATCAGACAAGAAGTGCGGGGTGTAGCCCGTGCTAAATGAAAATGTGAACAGATTCACAGACTCACAGATTTCTGCATGCGTGATGGCAATAGCTTATCTTGACTATGTCAAGTTAAGCTAAAAATGAAGTGAGGACCATAACTCTGTTGAAAAAATGCAGACAACTTTTTATAGCATGTGCAGGAGTGGCTTGTCATTAGGATCCCTCATACCAAATTTCAATGAAATCCATCCACTCACTGGTAAGATATCACTGCAGATGGAGACACATGCATGGATCAACAGATGAATGGATTGATGCATGAAATTGAGTTCATATTATGTGACCCCCTCATTGGAACGAGCTCATTGAGCTTGTTCCAATGAGTGGTCACATGATATGGTTTTTCCAAATTTTTTGAAAAATTTGAAAAAAACATTATTTAAAATGAATTTTGATATCATCTGCATTGTGTAAAGGGTTAACCTTTCAGTCAGTTTCTGACAATAAAACCTTATAAATTACCTTTCTGGGAGAAGAACTTCAAATATTCCTGAACAGAGTGACATGACAGACTTTCACCATCAAATTCATTCATATTGAATTATTATTCACCAGCATGGCCTTCAATAGCTGGTCAACAATACGAAAAAAAACATCCTAATATAACAAATCACAGGCCAAAGAATTAATAATGAGCACATTTTTTCAACCTGCAACCTGCTCAAAATATTCCTTGATGTACCCTTCATGGTGAAGATGAACTTTTCAAATCCCAGTTAATGAATGGAAATAATTATACCATTCCGTCTACACAGGGTTATAAAGCATGTTGAATATTACTTTATATTGAAAGGCCAGAATATGCTTCAATGGTTCTCATTTGTTCAATCATACCAGCAAGCACGATTTCAACAGCGGGGTCCAGTGTATGCATTTGTTATTTGAATAAGGCAAATATAAATCTCTTATGAATACTTCACAATGCAAATCCGATATATTTATTACACAAGGACAGTGAATGTAGGTTTAAAGTGTATGCATGTAAGTAAAGTGTAAAAATCTTCTTCGACAATGCTATTTGTTCCACTGTACCACTATTTAACTCTTAACCAGCTGAGTATTTTCAAGATATTTTTCATCACACAGTCATAGCCCCGTGAAGCAGCCATGACTAGATTTGATGAAAAATTCAGCAAAATTTAACTTTAGAAATCTTTGGCGAAAATAACCATTCTGTTTACAAGGGGAAAGACTGGTTAAAAGTGACAAAATGATACTTATTTCCATGGCAAGTGAAATCCTGTCCTTGGCAGGAATATCTGCCAGCAGCATGCAAAGAGTTAAACCTTCCACAGGGACCAAATTTTAGGTGAATGATCATTTCATTTACTTTCAAGATACCTAAAATAATTTTTAGTGGACTTGTGGGCCTGTTTTTTTTTCTGTTGTTTTTTTGTTGTTGGTGTTTTAGGTCCAGTTAGCACCTAAGGCTACATCATGACCACAACATGGGTATGAAGTCAAGTTTAGCCAATCATTTATATCAATGCTACTTTTTACTTTCTTTAGACTTTCTTTCTTTGCACTGTAAATTCTTTCAACAAACTTGTTGCAGCATTAAAAGCACATCAAATGACAACAAGGGTTCACATCACCGATGCAGGGTCGAGTTTTCAAGGCTAATGCAATGGTGGCTAAGAACTAAAACATATGTCTTCCTGACAGCTGCTTCCTTTCTATCAGCTGTAGACAGGCACTGCCCAACTTCCATGGGTTGTTATGTCACTGCAGTTTGAAAGGCAAATTTTAAGGAAAAGCACTAAGGAATTGATTTGAACAAACTTGAACCTAATCTGCACCCTCCCCCCCTCCCCCCATAAAGAGTGCAAATAATAATCTAGGATCTGGAATTGAACAAACTTGAATCTGATCCCCCTAGAGATGTTATATATCAAATATGAAATGAAAGAATTCTGACTGGTGGATCTGAAGAAGAAGATTTTTGAAGAAAATTTCATCATACTGCACTAAGTTAAACTTTGGATTCCAATAGAGAGCCCAAATATTAACCCAGGGATCTGATTTTAACAAACTTGAATCTGACACCCACCTCTCTAGAGATTTTGCATATCAAATATCAAAATATTTTGACTGGTAGATCTGAGAAGATTTTTAAAGAATATTTCTCATAGTACACTAAGTTAAACTTTGGGCTCCAAAAGAGTGCCTAAATTGTAACCCAGGGATCCATTTTGAACAAACTTGAATCCATCCCACCTAGAGGCATTGTATATCAAATTTGAAATTGAAAGGATTCTGACTGGTGCATCTGAAGAAGACTTTTAAAGAAATTCCTTCATATTGCACTAAGTTAAACTTTGGGCTCCAATATAAAGCCTAAATATTAACTCAAGGACCAAGTTTGACCAAACTTGAATCTACCCCCCCCCCCCCCCACCCCCCCCCCCCCTTCCCCAACTTGAATCTGATGCTCCTAGAGATGTCACATACTAAGCAAGAAAGGATTCTGACTGGTGGCTCTGAAGAAGAAGATTTTCAAAGAAATTTCCTCATATTGCACAAAGTTAAACTTTTGAGCTCCAATAGGAGCCCAAATATTAACCCTGGGGCCTGATTTGAACAAAACCTGAATCTGACCCACCTATAGATTTTGTATCCCAAGCATGAAAGGATTCTGACTACTGGATCGGAAGAACAAGATTTTTCAAGAAATTTCCTCATATTGCTCTTTAGGGAGCCCAAATATTAGCACAGGGACTCGATTTGAACAAACTTCAATCTGACCCCCAGAGAGATGCTGTATACCAAATATCAAAAGATTCTGATTAGTGGTTCTGGAGAAGAAATTTTAAAAAATTTTTGCAAATATGCTGACTCAGCATTTTATTGATGCCGCCCAGCCCCAACCCCCCCCCCCCCTTCCCCACAGAACACCCTGACACAAATGACGGCAATTTATTTTCAACATTCTATTCTATTGGTCCTAAGATTGCTTCATACCAAATAACAGTTCTCTGTTCCGTGAGGTTTGGGAAATATGGGCGTTTGAAAATATTTCTTTCTGAATGAATCAAGTACTTTGGACTCAATGATATCACATACCAAATTTGATTCAAACCGGACCATTGGTTTAGAAAATAGAAATTTCAGGTGAGGCCATTATGATGGCAAATATTGCTCCAAGCATTTTGTTTGAACAAACGTAATTCTACACTTCAAAAGGAAGCTCCATACCAAATATCAAGTCAATGTGTCCATTGGTTCATGAGAAATTTAAAAAAGAATTTGGAGCATTTTCTCCCACCACCTCCCTATGGAGCGTGGCAACTTTATTTGAACAAACTTGAATTGACATATGATAAGGACCATGCATATCTATTTATTTATTTATTTATTTATTTATTTATTGGTGTTTAAGGTCACATATTTCTGCACAATGGCTAACCATGACCGTGACAGTTTTACAGGTGGAGGAAGCCGGAGTACCCGGAGAGAACCACCGAGCAACGGCGAGCAACTGCCAGCTCCCCAACATACCAACTCCACACAAGCAGGGTTAGCATTGGTTGAAGACAGGTGCACCATCGACGTGCAGTACGCCTTAGTACACAGCGTCACCGTGCCCCCACGTGGGCAATGGGGGTGAAGTGTCTTGCCCACAGACACAACGCAGTTGCCGCAGGTGGGATTCGAACCGAGGACCTCTTGGCTTGCAGTCTCCACCTCTACCAACTGAGCCACCGCGCCCCTACCATGCATATCAAATTTGGTTTAATTCGGCACAGTGGTTTAGGAAGAGAAGTCAATAATGTAAAGTTCACGCCGGATGGCTGGACGCTGGACAGAAATTGATCTCCTAAGATCACCCTGACTTTCAGTCAGGTGAGCTAAAAAATGGACACAGCCCATTTTCGAACTCGATGAAGAAAACATTCCTGAAAACCCACATAACGAAAATGAATTGGATCAGTTGACGTTTGCTCAAGTTATCGCTAGACTGAGAGCAAAACTTGCAAAAAATGACCAAATCAGTCCAATAATTTTGCTGTCTTATATCGAACTGAGCCCATTTTAGAACTCGTGAAATAATCTTCTTGAAAAAACCATATAACAAAAATGAATCAAACTGGTTGAAGTTTGTTTATGCTGTCGTGCTATAAAGCACAAAGTTTGAAAAAAATGACCAAGTCAGCCCAATAATTCTGCTGCCATACATCGGACCGAGCCCGTTTTCGAACTCCATCAAGACAGTGTTCCTTAAAACCCATGTACCAAATATCAGTCAAATCAGTTGACGTTTGTTGAAGTTATCATGCTATCCAGCTCAAAATTAGTTGATTTTAACAAAGGTCCATAACTCTTGTGAAGAAGCATGAACATGCCCTATTTCCCGTCATCAGGTGTCGAACATGCATATCATGTCACATACAAAATATCAAAATCCATCCAGAAACAACTAAGTTATAAGCAAAAAGGGCTGCCCGCCATCAATAGTCAAGGTTTTCTTTTTTGAAAACTCAACTAAAAATATGGTACAAGACAAAATCAACAGTCGATTAATCCTTTAACTAACACAAATAGAGGATGACCCTTTCTAAATTCCTTAAACTAAATGTTTCATTTTTTGCCTCTAAAACATAACGTTTGACCCCCACACTGGAATGTGTGCAATGTGCTTGTTCCAATGAACTGTTACACTCTCACACCTGTGATACATTGTATATATAACTGAGGTATATTTTTTCTTGTGTTCATATTTTTATAATAATTTCTAAGCAGCATCCCAGGCCTACTTGGGTTCTGAGCCAAGAAGGCCTGAGATGTGGCATAGTCTTGCAAAGACTGTATTAACTAGCAATGACAATGATACTACTATGAACTGGATGCAATGTTTTATTCCCATTCATTAATTTTAACTTCCTGGCTATGCCTATTTGAAAGCAGACCTATGGCATCAAACTTTCAAGCAAATATCAAGTTATTTTCATCTCTGTACATTGTGTTATAGCATTGAGTTATAGCAGCAACTCACATAGACATAGACCTAGCCAGTAAACTTATATTACATTATAAAGTATATTCTTACAAAAAACAAGAGCTATTGCTGAAGGCAATTCATACTCCCACTGCAGAGCTGGACCGATGAAGCAAAAATAAACAAAAATGAAAGTGTCAATGACTCTGCAGCTCAACTTGTCCAGGGAGGGACTGAACAAAATAGAAAGATCCAGTAATGCCAAGCCATTCACTCAAGTTTCTGCATAAAAGACATCACACCAAAGCTACATATGAAATCTGAAATGAAAGTGTTAATGGCACTGCAGCTCAACTTGTCCAAGAAGGGACTGAACTAATTATAAAGATCCCGTAATGCCATGTCACTCACTCAAGTTTCTACAGAAAAGACATCACGAAATCTGAAAAAAATCGGGTGAGGGATGGGGCCTGTTGGGTGTACTAATGGAATTGTTGACAATTTATATGTCAAATCCAAGATGGCCGGTGGCGCCTATCTTTTTCAATGGAATGCAGAAAAATTTGATAACTCCCATCTGGACATCATACCAAAGTTACATATAAAATTTTAAAAAGATCGGGTAAAAGGTGCGGCCTGTAGGGTGTGCCAATGGAATTGTTGACAATTTATATGCCAAATCAAAGGTGGCCACTGCTGGCCATATTTTTGAATGAAATTCAGAAAAATCTGATAGCTCCCATCTAGACATCACACCATAGCTATATATGAAATTCATAAAAGATCAGGTGAGAGATGCGACCTGTAGGGGTGTGGTAATGGATTCGTTGGACAATTTATATCCAAATCTAAGATGGCCACTGGTGGACATGTTTTTAAACGAAATTCGAAAAACATTGATACCTCCCATCTAGACATTGCCCCAAAGCCACATATGAAATTTGGAACTGATCGGGTGAGAGCTATGGCCTCTAGGGTGTGCTAAAGGAATTGTGGACGGACAGATGTACGGATGGATGACAACCCATCCCAATAGCTCATACTTGACGTTGGCAACTTGAGCTAATAAATTGTGTGAGGGATGGGGGTGTACTAATGAAACTGTTGACAATTTATATGTAAAATCCAAGATGGCTGGTAGCGGCTATCTTTTTCAATGGAATGCAGAATAATTTGACAACTCCTATCGAGACATCATACCAAAGTTACATATAATATTTTAAAAAGATTGGGTGAGAGGTGCGGCCTGTGGGGCCTGCTAATGGAATTGTTGCCAATTTATATCCAAATCCAAGATGGCTGCTGGCAGCCAAGTTTTTCAACAAAATTCAGAAAAATTTGATAGCTCCCATATAGACATCACACCAAAGCTACATATAAAATTTGAAAAAGATCACGTGAGAGATGCGGCCTGTAGGGGTGTGCCAATGGAATTGTTGACAAATCTAATATGGCCACTGGTGGCCATGTTTTTCAACTAAATTTGGAAAAAAATTGATAGCCCCCAAGTGAGAGCTGAGGCTTGTAGGGTGTGCTAAAGGAATTGTGGATGGACAGAGGGACAAACGATGGATCACAAACCATCCCAATAGCTCATACTTGACGTTGTCAAGTTGAGCTAAAAATCACTGAAAATTTGACAAAGTAAGGGCTGTAACTCAGGCGAAAATAGTGTGAGCAACTCCATTCAATTGGGGCAGAAGTGGGTCATCCCAGGGATATCGCAAACCGATTATCGTTGAAATCTATCCACTCACTGTAGAGATATGGATCTGGACAGTCCTGAAAAATTGACAAAATAAGTAAGGGCTAGATGGACAGTACTGAAATATTCACAAAGTAAGGGCTGTTACTCAGGTAAAAATAGTGTGAGCAACTCCATGTGGTGGAAGCAGATTATCCCAAGGTTACTGCATACCAAATTTCATTTAAATCCATCCACTCATTGCTGAGATATGGCTCTGTATGGATGGACATACAGACTGTATACCTCACAATCTATTCAAGAGTAGGGGTATAATTGCAAATATTTTGCACTATCAATTGTTTTGGAACACCTGCGGTAACAATTTTAGCTTCCGTGACACAGAATAATATTTTTTTAATCTTGAGTGTGCTATTTTTTTTATTTGTTTTGACGCAACTGAAACATAATATACTCAATTTCAACTTCAGGACTGATTTGTAAGAATACATGTAACAACAGAGAACACCAAATGTGTGTAGCTTTGAGTGTAAGAGACATCACAATACTTCCTGCCACAATGATCAAAGTACTTCATAACACACTTGAAATCTTTTAACAAGTAATCTATGATAATGTACTGCAGAATTCACTTAACTCAACAAAGAAAAATCAGTCCAATTAATTCTTTGTTTATTTGAATTTAATGACACTTCCCACAGACAGGGGCATTTCATATCAAGATAGTTTTTTTTTGCAGATCGTGGAAGCCTGAGTAACAGAGTGAACAAGAGGGGGGGGGGGGGGGGGGGCATTCCTTGGGGCAAACAATGACAAGAAAAGAAATGAACCATGATACTGTGAAGGCTATACCCATAAACAATCTTCATTCCAAATTTCACTGAGAGCCACAAACCCCAAACCAGAGATACGAGGTAAACACAAAAAATTGGCTATTTTACGAGGCAAACAGCAAAATTATTGACCTTGTTTTACCGCAAGGTAATTATGAAGGCCATAAACACCTGTTACTGAAGTCCAGTGATGATTATCCACATAAGAGATGTAGAACATAATGCCACATGTGGGGAGGTGATTTACATGTATTTTCTTTGTTTTACCTCAGGGACATGGCTCATTTGAAAGCCTTTCCCATAAACAATCTTCATTCCAAATTTCATCGAAATGATAAACCAAACCTAAAAGAAAAAAGACATAATGCCAGATGTGGGGAGGTGATTTGCATGTATTTTCCTTGTTTTACTGCAGGGACATGACTCATTTGAAAGCCTTTCCCATGAACAATCTTCATTCCAAAAAACAGACAAAAAATTGGCTATTTACGAGGCAAACAGCAAATTTTCAAAGTTAAAATGGAGGATAAGTCGAAAAAGTGAAAAGTAAGAAACATTATTAGAGACTCATTTGAAAGTCTTTCCCATAAACAATCTTCATTCCAAATTTCATTGAGATCCAATAAGCCAAGCCCAAGATACGAGGCGAACAGACAAAAAATAATCTATTTTTGTATGTTCAAAGGGCCATAACTCACAGAAAAAATATTCCAACAGCAAAACATCTGATGCTACTTAAAGACCTCATGCTAGTGAACAATTGAATGAAGTTTCATCAAAATCTGAGCAGTAATGTTGAAGTTATAATGCAAACAGACATCTGAGTGTGGATGGACAGACGTATGGCCGGATGCATGGATGCACGGAGGGCGGAGGGACGCACGGACAGGCACAATCCAGAATACCCCACTTTTTAATTATCAAAAAGACTGGGTGAGAGTTGCGGCCTGTAGGGTGTGCTAATGGAATTGCTGACAATTTATATCCAAATCCAAGATGGCTGCTGGTGGCCATGTTTTTCAACAAAATTCAGAATACTTTAGTAGCACCCATCTAGATATTACACCAAAAAAGACTAGTTGAGAGATGTGGCTGTAGGAATTGTTGACAACTGATATGCTAAATCTAAGATTGTCGCTGGCGGCCATGTTTTTCAACAAAATTTGGAAAAATTCAATAGCTCCCATCTGGACATTGCCTCAAAGCCACATATGAAATTTGGAAGTGATCTGGTGAGAGCTGCAGCATGTAGGGTGTGCTAAAAGAATTGTGGATGGACGGACGGACAACAGATCGCAACACCAGCTGTGGTAAATGCCGCAGTAGATTGATCTGGCTACAGCAATCAAGTGCCATAGCCAGAAAATTGAGATTCAAATTCTTATAGAACCTTTTGACATATTCTACACAACACCGAGCCTGTTAATAGTTTTGTCCATCAGTTAAATTGCGAAAGAATAATGATCAAAATACATTAAAATAACCCAGTAAACTATAGATGAATGCAGGTGTTACGTATACATTACAACGTAATTGATACTGACAGAGTGCTTGTGCCAGAGAATTATACAAAATATAAAATGTGTGGCGATCAAAATCAGTTTGTGACTTGGACAACTTGTCATAAGTTGGTATCAAATTCACAGTGTAACAGTACTGTACAGCAGGTTTAACCTGGTTTTTTGCTTACTACTACAATGTCAGGAATGACTCACAGAATTGAAAGCGTGTGTACTGGTACATGTAGTCGCGACAGTGTGTGAGAATCATTGAAGAAAGCATGTGTTCACAGTTAAAATTGTCATTCAAATGTTTACAAAGATTCCAAATTTCGATTATTCCCTGTAGCTAAATATAGCCAACGGAATGACATTGTCCCAACCAACCATTATGCAGAGCTGAACTGAGTAAAATATAGCACTGTCAGATCATGCGTTGTCACTGTGGTGTGACCATGTTTACAGCACAGTTGAGATCGATCGGAATAATCTTGTTAGTTTGAATGATGGTGAGCTGCATTTATACGAGCCAGTTGTTGATTAAATTCAGCAGGTTTTGTGAATATAATTGCCTAAAAGCATGATGGTATACAACAATCATGTAACCTAATTGTTGTAAACTATCATTCTTTTTTGACGACAATATTAACAGAACTAACAGAAACTCTTGTAAAATTAAAATGGTCAGCAATTTTGGCGCACATGTTGACACTCATGGGTTCACCGCTGTCAGCGTGCCTCTGATACCGAACCACTTACAACCAGAATAAATGCTGCTGCAGTGCGGTGGCAAACTGGTTTTGCATGGCAGTATAGTGCCTTGGCCTAAAAATGCTAATTTCAAGGGCTGCAACATATCCCATGTTGTCAAATTGAGCTTCAATGGGGCTAACAACAGCTGACTGACTTGGCAACTCTGAGGTGTCTCCAAATTAGACCAATCTAAAGCTCTGATGACAGTGGCTTCCAGCATTCAACCAGTTAATAATCTTTTCCATGCAAGTTCTGCTTATACAGTGGAAGGTGACTGAGTACCAGATACAGTCTGGCCCAGTATAAAGAATCTGTGTTATCTCTCAAAATGGAAAACAGTAAACCACATCAGTGAAATGAAGTAACCTAAACCAGAGATCATAAATCCAGTAATTATTAGAACAGACAGGTTCAACAGTCACACTGCAAGGCATTCCACCCAGTACTTAATTCTTTCTTTAGCAAAGAACATCCTGAAAGCTCATCAACAAAATGTCTATTTACTGAGTTGTTACTCATAAACACTTATTTAATTAATTTTATCCACAGCCAGAGCTGAAGTAAATAGTCAAGATATCACAGCTAAAACAATCAAGAAAAACGTGCATAATAGCTAAGGCCTTTCATACCCACACCACCCATGTTTCTTGGTCCCAATTTAATGAGTTGCTGAGATGCTGTGTGATTAATAAATTTGTGCACATGTTTGGAAATTGGCCTTGTGAATTTGCATTATTGGCAGGGGAATAACCGATTATTGATGCCAACAATGTATTTTTCAGTTCAGAAAAATACATATTTTACTCTTCTCATTATACATGTCAACAGTGTGCTTGTGTTTTTTCCTCTCATAATTACCATCCCCCCACCCCCACCCCTCAACCCATCATATGTAATCTCCCCATAAATCTACATGTTGCACATTTTCTGATTTGTGAAATAGTTGTTTGAAAAAAAAAGCAACATTCAAACTTTAAATAAGAAAATCCGAAAATCCATCATTTCTGAATAGAAATGATCACCTGTTCATTGCATGAACAATTTCAATGCTTGAATTCCTTGACTCTGCTGTGAGATGATGTTGAGAACACCACAAGTGCATTGGTGCAAAATGATGCAGAGTTTCTTTGGAAAATAGTAGACAACACATTTCAATCTGGATAAATTTTTATAATTTGGGCACAACAATTTGCTCAAGTGATTTTGGAGGGGGTTTGAAAGCATATATATGTTGTGAACAGAACAGTTAGAGAGAAGCATTAAATTTTGTTTTCAAATTGAGAAATTTGCATTACAACAGAACAAATCCACAAATGGGGCAAACCATGGTCATTCCTGTTTGATTCACATCTGTAATGCATCAAGTTCTATCATCACATACTAGAAACTTGTCCTTGCAATTATACAAATCTCAAATAAATTACAGTCATGACATTTACTACCTACTTCCCTTTGCACCTCAGGTTTTACAGGGTTATGAGCAGACTGTCATCTGCAAAATGGGGTCCTCAGAGGGTGAATTTAGTGATGCTACCCTGCACAGCAGGGTAGCATCACTAAATTTACCCTCTGTGAACCCCAATCTGAATCAGGGTCTCAAAACTAAACAGAAAGAGGTACCCAGAGGATAAATTGGCCCACTTTATGGGATAGCATCATCAAATTCACCCTCTGGGGACCTCATTTTGCAAATGTCAGACTGCTTATTTTCAGGCCTGAGTCAAAGTACAATGAAAGTGTCAATGACACTGTAGCATAGCTTGGCACTGTGTAGTGTTTGATGAAAAGGATAATGTTCAATGTTTATGAAAGGATTATGAAATAAGACAAGAATTGTGATAATTGAAAATATGTTAATTTCTCTTCCCTGTATGATATGTTTTCAAGAAGAACAAGTAAATTCAGTGAATTCATGTCTCCCACTGGGCAGCAGTTTCAAGGTGAATTAATGCATCCAGTGGAATATAGTTCAGTTGCAAGTGGAAGTTATTTAGAAGAGACAGAATAGACAGTGAGTGCTTCAGACAGTGGTTATCAGATTTATTTTCATGGCGGTCACTGTCAAAACAAGTAAAGTGATGTGGAGTATAACTGTGAGAATCACTAAAAATTCAGACTGTATGATAAGACATATTACATTAAACTGATGTGAAAAGTGTTAACCAACCTGTAAAGCTTGTGATTGGAAGTTAATGAAACCTTGGAAGTGATGTCCAGATAATATGGTGGTCTGTATATGGTACTGGGAAAGTCTGACTTTGTAGAGTTGCAAAAGAAGTAATGATGAAGACATATTCTGGTCTCACAATGATAACAAAGATACACAAGAAGTTTCGTGAAGATCGGTTCATAAATACGGCTTTTAGTCATAGGTACATTGAAGCAAATTCAGTGAATTCATGTCTCCCGCTGGGCAGCAGTTTCAAGGGGAATTAATGCATCCAGTGATGAAAGTGATCAACAAACCAAATTTCATCAAAATCAACTGACTGAAAGGAAAGTTAGAGCCTGGAACCGAAAAACATGGAAGGTGTGCACTTACTGTGTATTAGTAGTAGCACTGAATAAAGCAAAGTTTCCCTAATTTGCATAATTTTTGCACGAGAACAAAACCCGTAATATATGTGATGTACTTCATGTTACTAAACATTCATACAAAAATTTATTCAAATCCGAACTTTCATATAGAAATTCTGTACAAAAAACTGATTACACCCAATTTCGGAACAAAATGGCTGCTGGTGGCCATCTTGAAATTTGGACCAAACCCCAAAACACATATTCTGGTCTCACAATGATAACAAAGATACCCAAGAAGTTTCATGAAGATCGGTTCATAAATACGGCTTTTAGTCCGAGGTGCGTTGACGCACGGGGCAGACGGACAGATTTTCGGTACAAAATTTCCCACATTCGAACTTGATCTAGGTAGTGATAAAAGTAATCCATATCTGAAATTTCATCGAAATCGGTTGATTTTAAGGAAAGTTAGAGTCTGGAAACCGTCAGCCAACCAAATTTCAGCAACCTAATTAAATATGCGCAGAAATTCCCACGTTCGAACTTGGACCCACAATTGATGAAAGTGATCTCCTACCCAAATTTCATCGAAATGGACTAAC
The DNA here is from genome assembly GCA_031216915.1 of Pictodentalium vernedei. Lineage (NCBI taxonomy): Eukaryota > Metazoa > Mollusca > Scaphopoda > Dentaliida > Dentaliidae > Pictodentalium > Pictodentalium vernedei. The sequence continues at coordinate 387,710,385 of CM062289.1, forward strand.
TGTAAGGAAAGTTAAAGTCTGGAAAAGAAAAACATGGAAGGTGTGCACTTGCTGTGTATTAGTAGTAGCACTGAATAAAGCAAAGTTTCCCTAATTTGCATAATTTTTGCACGAGAACAAAACCTGTATTATATGTGATGTATTGCATGTTACTAAACATTCATACAAAAATTTATTCAAATCCCAACTTTCATATAGAAGTTCTGTACAAAAAACTGATTACACCCAATTTCGGAACAAAATGGCTGCTGGTGGCCATCTTGAATTTTGGACCAAACCCCAAAACACATATTCTGGTCTCACGATGATAACAAAGAGACCCAAGAAGTTTCGTGAAGATCGGTTCATAAATACGGCTTTTAGTCCGAGGTGCGTTGATGCACTGGGCAGACGGACTTGCAGGACAGATTTTCGGTACAAAATTTCCCACATTCGAACTTGACCTAGGTATTGATAAAAAATAATCCATATATGAAATTTCATCAAAATCGGTTGATTTTAAGGAAAGTTAGAGTCTGGAAAATGTCAGCCAATCAAATTTCAGCAACCTAATTAAACATGCAGGAAAAATGCCCATATTCGAACTTGGACCCACAATTGATGAAAGTGATCTACTACCCAAATTTCATCGAAATCCGGTCACTGTAAGGAAAGTTAGAGTCGGGAAACGAAAAACACGGAAGGATGGAAGGACGGAAGGATGGAAGGACGGAAGGACACCCCAAATTTAATATCTCCCATTTTTTTAAAAAAGCGGGAGACAATAATTTGAGTGTAGACTGTACTAAAGAATTAAGGCCTGGGTTGATGTGGCCGAACAGTTAACGTGTATCAACCAAAGTTACCAAGTTACAGTAAAATCATTCCAAAACGAGTCATCCTACCAAGTTACAATGAAATCTCTTCATAAATATAATTCAAAGACTTTGCTAAAGGAATTGAGGTCACATGACTGTTCGGTGGTCATGGTTGAATGATCACGATCAAAATAGGAGAGCCTCGTTTAGATATCATACCAAGTTATCCTACCAAGTCACAATGAAATCCATTCATAAAAACAACATGTTAGCAGTGCTGAAGGAATCCAGGTCAAGTGACCAGGCGGCGGTAACGGCTAACCGATCGTGACCAAAATACGACAGTCTCATCTAGACATAATACCAAGTTATCCTCCCATGTTACAATAAAACTGCTTCATAAATATGAACTGTGGACTGTGCTAAACAAATCTAGGTCACATGCCTGAGTGGCTGTCACAGTCGACCGATCACGACCAAAATATGACCTTCTCATCTAGACATTATACTGAGTCATCCTACAAATTTGCATTGAACTCCCTTTAAAATGCAAGCTGAAGAATGTTCTGAAGGAATCTAACCTAGGTAACATGCTCCTGTGGCTGTCACTGATGACAACACGACCAAAACGGATGTTTTCATCTGGACATTATACAGTCATCCTATGAAGTTACAATGAAATCTCTTCATAAATACGACCTGTAGACTGTGCTAAAGGTTTTTGGTCTCTCGCAGCAGGAACAGTTGACAGATTGTGACCAAAAGGGGACGTTATCATCTAGACATTATATGAAGTCATCCTACCAAGTTACAATGACATCCCTTCATAAATATGATGACATGAAGACTGCGATAAATGTTTTCAGGTTTCAGGCTCTTGCAGCCATCATGGTTGAACGATCGCAACCAAAAGGTTTTGTTCTCATCTAAGCATGACCTCAAACTTGCATATGAAATTTTGTGATGGTCGGACAAGAACTGCGATGGGATGTAGCCTGTGCCAAAGAAAATGTGATGGCAATAGCTTATCTTGACTTTGGCAAGTTAAGCAAAAAATTGAAAACAGCATATAATTTAACCAATTCAATCATGTTTGACAGAGCTCAATGAGCTTTGTCAAACAAGACTAAATTGGTTAAAATTCCCAGTTGCATTATTGGAAAAATATGCAGCTTGAAATTTTGTTTTTTCGACATCATTGTGCAGATTGTTAAAATTGTTAAAATTTATTCACTGCAGAATACTTCAAATGATTTTTATTGAGCCTATGAAATGGTGTCATGTAACACACTTTTAGAAGAGGCTCAGAGAGTCGAGCCTCTCCAAATAGTGTGTTACAAAACAGCCATTGACAATTTCACAAGCAAAACACACTTCCAGCATTTTCCTGATTTCACTCACAGGATATGCCCAACAGGTGTGTGCAACTAGATGTACATGAATGCATAATTCTACACAGTTCTAACATTCCACCATTTGTTCTTCAGTCTCTCCTAGGTGATTCATTTGACAACTTTCTGGCAGCTAACACAATCTCATAATCAGTAATCACATAATTATTTTAACTCTTTAGAGAGGATGGTACCAAGTTATCACATGCATGAGTAGAGTTGTTTATTTATTTACTGGGGTTTGAAGACACTTTTTACAGCCATGGTCACCTCGTGTTGGAAGTAGAGTTGTTATATCACTACAAAATTACTGCAGGTGAAAGAAGGAAGAAATAGTTTAACGGGGGCTTTCATCACAATTTCGGAAAAATAAACACAATTCTTTTATTGATCTTTAAAGTCACAGTCTGAATCTATGGCTATATTGTGACCACAACGCAGGTATGAAGTCAAGTTGAGCCCATTGTTTATACCTATGACGCCCACTTTGAAGGACTTTCAATCTTGGCGTTGGTTACCAGGTTTGCCTGTAAAGTCGAAGTTGTTTACAACAGTAAATGGGGGCGCGGTGGCTCAGTTGGTAGAGGTGCAGGCTGCAAGCCGAGAGGTCCTCGGTTCGAATCCCATCTGCGACAACCGCATTGTGTCCTTGGGCAAGATACTTCACCCCCATTGCCCTCGTGGGGGCACGGTGACGCTGTGTACTAAGGCGTACTGCACGTCGATGGTGCACCTGTCTTCAACCAATGCTAACCCTGCTTGTGTGGAGTTGGTTATGTTGGGGAGCTGACAGTTGCTTGCCGTTGCTCGGTGGTTCTCTCTGGGTACTCCGGCTTCCTCCACCTGTAAAACTGTCACGGTCATTGTTAGCCATTGTGCAGAAATATGTGATTTAAACACCAATAAATAAATAACAACAGTAAACAAGCACTGCTCCACCCAACAGTTCTCACAGTGCATATTCATATTACTGATCATCGAGTGCACCCTAGACCTGCCATTATCAAGGAGGGGTACCTATCTATAGCCTACATAATCCGATGTGAGTGGACGTGGGCATGGGGGCATGTAGGAGGAACTTTTTACCCACCTTCATTTCAAATAGCGAAGTGTGATACATTACTGTGATTAAAAAGCAGAGCTTGGTTGTTGTTAACAAAATAATATACTCAAAATAGCCCTCTTAGCAGTGATTTCTTGATTTCTGAGTAGTGAATTTCTTATAAAATCAAGTCATGGCTGCTTAATAGCAGCCATGACTTGATTTTATGAGAAAAAAATTAAAGAAATTACTCAGCAGGCTAAGAATTAATCTTGTTGATCACTACAATTTTACACGGCTAATTATTCCAAGTCTAATGGTACATACACTTGTTGCTTCAGTTCACACAATTTCACCCGATATATACCTGAAATGCGCAATTTCAACATAGGTATGTGTTATGTCATAAAATGAATCAGACAAGAGAGAGAGAAGGTTTATATCAAACTGCTTTGTTTTGATGGTAACTTGTTTCCATAAACAAGAATTTATTACTCATCTGATTTCCATCAACTCAAGCTGCTTTGAAAACTTTCGTTTCAGACAAATAATGTACCAGTTGAATTAACCTTCCAACCTGGTATGCACAAATTCATACATGAGAGAAATGTGAAGTCTACTAGTAAACAACACACTATTTATTAATTTATTTATTAGAGCTTAATGACACTTCCAACAGCAAGGGTCATATTGTGTTGGATAGTTTTATGAGTGGAGAGGAAATCAAGGGTAGCTAGAGAAAACAAATGTGCCGTGGTGAGTACCAGTCAGACTTTCCAACTTACTAACCGCACACAAGCATGGTTTGCGTCGGTTGATGGCATGTGTTCCACCAACATGCAGCTCATCTTAGCACACTGTGCCACAATGTCTCCACTTGGGCAGTTGGGATTAAATGTGTTTCCCAAAGACAAAATGCTAATGATGTGAGTCCTGGTGAACAGTGGCTCAGTGGTTAGACCATTTAGCTTCAAACCAAAAGGTTCACGGTTCAATCACAACCAGCAGTAACTATGTCATGTCCTTATGCAGGGCACTTAGTCCTGATTGCCCATGTGCGGGCATGGTAGCACGGTGTCCTAAGGCACATGTAGATGGAACACTTGCCTCAAACAATAAAAATACTGCTTTTGCAGACTTAGTATGTTGGGGAGTCTGACAGCAGCTTGCCTCTGCTTGGTGGTTCTCTACGGTTTCTTCAGCTTCCTCCACCCTAAAATTGACTGGCACAAGGTGACAATGGCTGTCAGAAGTGTTATTAAACTTCAATAAATAAATAAATTAAGTGTGTCAGGATAAACACACTGAATAACAAAGTGGTAGGTAATCAGTAATAATTTATTGCTACAATTCTTTAGGGTGGTGGGATTAAATTATCATTGAGCCTTCAAACTCATTCCAACTGGTTTCAACCCTTAGTTGTACAAAATATCATATTCAATGATCCTAGGCTTAAAGGATTAAACTTGTTTATAGGGATTGAATATGACTTTCAGCACCTCTGGTTACTACATAACAACAAAAGTGTGCATGTAATTATATTTCTCCCTTTCAAGAGCTCATCATTATTATTATTTATTGGTGTTTAAGGTCACATACTTATGCACAATGGCTAATCGTGATCACGACAGTTTTACGGGTGGAGGAAGCCGGAGTACCCGGAGAGAACCACCGAGCAACGACGAGCAGCTGTCAGCTCTCCAACATCGTAACTCTGAACTCTGCACCGCAGCACAGGCAGGGTTAGTTTGGTTGAAGACATGCGCACCATCGACGTGCAGTACGCCTCAGTACACAGCGTCATCGTGCCCCCATGTAGGCAATCGGGGTGAAGTGTCTTGCCAAGGACACAACGTGGTTGCCGCAGGTGGGATTCGAACCGAGGACCTCTTGGCTTGTAGCCTGCACCTCTACCTACTGAGCCACCGCGCCCCCAAAGAGCTCATACCCTGAGCAAAGGCTACCAGGTCTTATTATAGATCACCCAATAATTAGAGATCATTACTTGGTTAGTTTCATATTGGCCACAATATCAACCCGAGGAAACTTCATATCAGCCTGAGGCCAAAAGTTGAAGGACTGATAAAATTGTGTAAAAAAGTATTGTAATCTGGACAAATAAGATCTCACAATTTCAGTCAAATGGCCAGAGTGACCTAGTTTTGGGGTATGTGGCTTACTGATGAGCCATGTTTTGAAATCCCAAGCCCAAAACTGTCATTGTCAAGTTCCAGAAAAACATTTTCCCACACAGATAGCTCACCATGAAGAGTGGCTACATTGACATAGTTTTCTACACAACACAGGACCATTCCAAACTGCAACAGTGGTACAACTTTGGTGATCCTAGGTTGCAGTTATGTTTCATACCAAGGTTATCTAAACAGACATCAGAACCAGATGTCATTAGTAGATGTCATTAACATAGCATCTGACCTATCTAAATACACTGTATCTTTGCTTCTGCTGATAAAAAACTGAAGCGCCCTATCCACAAGTACAATACATATCATCAAATTAAAACATCACTTGGGATGTGTCCTTGAGTAAGATACTTTACTCAGCTAAAAAATGAGTTCTGGCATAACCTGGGAACTAGCAATGGATCCACAGTCTAACTGAATCTAAGCTCCTTGGTAGGCATCAGTAAGGATTTAACTGGTTTAGTGTTAAATTATATTTTAACCCTTTACCTGGGGGCGCGGTGGCTCAGTTGGTAGAGGTGCAAGCTGCAAGCCGAGAGGTCCTCGGTTCGAATCCCACCTGCGACAACCGCGTTGTGTCCTTGGGCAAGACACTTCACCCCGATTGCCTACATGGGGGCACGATGACGCTGTGTACTGAGGCGTACTGCACGTCGATGGTGCGCATGTCTTCAACCAATCTAACCCTGCCTGTGCTGCGGTGCAGAGTTCAGAGTTACGATGTTGGAGAGCTGACAGCTGCTCGTCGTTGCTCGGTGGTTCTCTCCGGGTACTCCGGCTTCCTCCACCCGTAAAACTGTCACGGTCACGATTAGCCATTGTGCATAAGTATGTGACCTTAAACACCAATAACTAAATAAATATAAATAACCCTTTACCTAACATGAAAAGCAGACGACCCTCGCCAAAAAAATTCTTGAATAACTAATTTTTTTCATTTTTTGTCTCAAAAACATAGGTTATGACCCCTCGTTGGAACGAGCTCAACGAGCTCATTCCAACGAGGGGTCATAACCTATGTTTTTGAGACAAAAAATGAAAAAAATAATGAAAATTAATTGGAGATTTTTGAGAATAGCGCTGGCCGGTTTTGGACGTTACTTTGGGTAAAGGGTTAAAGGTGATTTGAAACATGGGTATTTTTTTCAAAGATACCATGCTACCAGCATGAGTAGCCTTAGTTTAGCAAGATTTTGTTCATAAATAATTGTTTTGTTGCAATTTATTGGGAGAGTCTAAGCCCCCTGATAGGCATCAGTATGGATTTAAGTGAGTAGTTTGGCTCATTGGTAGCATGGTAACTCAGTGGTTAGAGTATCAGGCTTCAAACTGAGAGGTTCATGCTTTGACCCTGACTAGGGGTAAATGCGTTGTGTCTTTGGGCAAGGCACCAAATCCAGACTGCCCACATAGAAGCATGGTGGCACTGTACACATAAGGCGGACTGTATGTCGATGGTGCACTTGCCTTCAACCAATGCTAACCCTGCAAGTGCAGAGTTAGTACATAGGGGAGTTTGACAGTTGTTTGCCACTGCCCAGTAGGTCTCTCTGGGCACTCCAGCTTCTTCCACCATAAAACTGTCTGGAACGAGGTAATTCTGGTTGTCAAAAGTGTTGTTTAACCCCAATAAATACTTTGGATCATTAGACAGTGCATTCACCATTGTATACAGAATCAAACAGCTGTGAGTTTAACTCTTAACCCGCTGAGTATTTTAAAAAATTTTTTTAGCAATCTAGTCATGGCTGCTGTGAAGCTCACCCATGACTAGATTTGATGAAACATGCATCTGAATTTAACTCCTGATATCATTGGGAAAAACTCATTCAATTTACAAGGGGAAAATTTGTTCAAATGTGCCCAAATTCTTCTTATTTCAGAGATAAGACAAATTGTGTAGAGTCCTGGGCAGGAATATCCATCAGCATTATTCAGAGTTAATCCTGACCCACATCAATTAAGAATCATCCTTGATAAACATTAACTATCTGCACAACTGATATTGTAAAATAAATATTTCAAACTACCCAACTGAATCATGATCGACATAGCTCATTGAGCTTTCTCAAACAAGACTGAATTGGTTAAATTCCTTGTTGCATTATGGGAAAAAATTGCAGCTTGAAATTTTGATATTTTGACATCAGCACCAACAGCAAGCAGTAAAACCCACTGGTGCCATGTGTCCTGATCACAGGAAGCCATGCATTGGTGTGTAAGGTCACTTTCAGCATCTATGACTATATCATGACTGCATGGGAATGAAGTCAAGTTTATCCAATTGTTTATACCTATGCTGCCAATTTAGAGGACTTCCTATTGTTGCTTTCAAGGTCTTATTTTACCAGAAAGCAGAAAATGTTTATCTGTTACAATGCACTCATCCACTTCCTGGAGTGCCCATGGGGTGTTCCCATGGGGTTCCCAGATCACCATGAGGTTCTTGTATCAATGAGAGTGGGTGATGAACTGTGATACAATCGATATTAGAGTGAAAAAAGTTGATTTTAGTCCCCATAATGTGAAGATGAAGAAAGAAGATTCAACATTCAAGCAAATACACAGGATTGTTTTTTGATGAATTCATTTTTGTGGTTGCAGAGGAATTACCCAATGCCCAAAGTGCTAAAACATAGGCTCCGGAAGGTAGGGAGAACACAGGTACCGGAAGGTATAGTAGGTATGAGCAGAAGTGTCCTTCTCTGGATAAGGTTTCAAATTAGTTGCCTTGTGGCGTTGTTTCATGTGTTTTTACTGAAATTGAGATAAAGTATTCTGTTTAAATAAAAGTGTCAATGACATGGCAGCTCATCTGGTCCGAGAAGGGACTGAACAAAATAGAAAGATCCAGGAATGACAAGTCATTCACTCAAGTTTATACAGAAAAGACATCACGCCAAAGCTACATATGAAATCTAAAAAAGATTGGGTTAGGGATATGGCCTGATGGGTGTACTAATGGAATTGTTGACAATTTATATGCCAAATCCACGGTGGCCATGTTTTTCAACAAAATTCAGAAAAATTTGATAGATCAATCTAGACATCATTCCGAAGATACAAATAAAATTTGAAAAAGATCAGGTGAGAGGTGCAGCCTGTAGGGTGTGCTAATGGAATTGTTGACAATTTATATGCTAAATCTAAATGGGCCACTGGCGGCCATGTTTTTCAATGAAATTCGGAAAAATCTGAAAGCTCCCATCTTGACATGGCCTCAAATCCACGTGTGGAATTTGGAACTGATCAGGTGAGAGCTGCAGCCTGTAGGGAGTGCTAAGGGAATTTGGATGGACAGAGGAAAGCATGGATGGATGGCGGATTGAAACCCATCCCAATAGCTCATACTTGATGTCAAGTTTAGGTAAAAAGGCATTCATTCGACTAGACTATTTATTTCTTGATTTGCAATGACACTTTCAGCAGCCAGGGTTATATCGTGTCAGACAGTTTTATGGGAGGAGGAAACTAGAGTGCCCAGAGAGAACCAAAAAAGAGGGGTGAGTAACTGTCACATACATAACTCAGTAACCTAACACTTGCAAGATTGGCATTGGTTGAAGGCATGATTGATTTGATTTATTGGTGTTTAAGGTCACATACTTATGCACAATGGCTAATCGTGACCGTGACAGTTTTACGGGTGGAGGAAGCCGGAGTACCCGGAGAGAACCACCGAGCAACGACGAGCAGCTGTCAGCTCTCCAACATCGGGTTGAAGGCATGGGTACTACCAACGAGCAGATGACCCCAGTACACTGTGCCATCGTGCTTTCACTTGGGCAATTGGGATTAAGTATGTGTCTTGTCCGAATACCCAATGCAGATGAAACGGGTCAGGAATGAGCGAGCCTTTGATCTTAAATGCAATACTTGAACAACGAGCCACTATGCTCCCCTTCAGATATTGATTTATTAGTGTTCAAGGTCACATACTTATGCACAACGGCTAATCGTGACCGTGACAGTTTTACTGGTGGAGCTAGCTGGAGTACCCAGAGAGAACCACCGAGCATCGACGAGCAACTGTCAGCTCCTCAACATACTAACTCTGTTCAAGCTCCGCTCAAGCAGGGTTACAGCGGCTGAAGACGTGTAACATCGACTTGCAGTACGCCTTAGTAAACGGCGTCATCATGCCCCCATGTAAGCAACGGGGATAAAGTGCCCTGTCCAAGGACACAACGCGGGTCGTCCCAGACGGAGATCGAACTCGAGACCTCTAGCATAGAAGTTCAACAGTCTACCACTGAGCCATCACGCTCCCTGCTCCCCTTCAGATAGATAACATATTTGTGTGGGAACACTTCTTCTTAATATTTCCAAAATTCAAGGCAGCTGCTAAACTATCAGAATGGGCAGAATTACACAATCTAATCAACAGCATCATAATCTTAAGACTAATGTCTTATCACTTTTGTTTTTAGTTGGTTTCAAATTAAGTCATGGCTGCTTTACAGCAGCCATGGCTCCATTTAAAAAAAAATCAAAACAAATCAACTTTCTCAAAACTCTTAACTTGAAGATTGCTACATTAATTTTGGTCATCAAAATTTTTTGACATGTTTTTGCTTTGTTATAATTTATGGGAGAGTGCCCAGAGGCACTCTCCCATAAATTATAACTCGGCAAAATCATACAGACAAAATAATGTTACTTGAAAGATAATATAAAGCTCTGCCACAGAATATGAAGCTTTTATGTTGTGATACCTGCACTTTAGTATAAAAATCAAATATGGACTTTCAACCCTCAACCAGTAAAGTGAAAGGGTTAACTGGTAGAGTGCTGGAAGCCCATATTTGGGCTTTATTCTGAAGTGTGGGTACCACAGCTTGAAGGCTCATATTCAATGCCTGTGCTTTGTATTATCTTTGAAATGATATTATTTAGTCTATAATGGTTTGCCTTGTTACAATTTATGGGAGAGTGCCTGGGGCACTCTCCCATCAATTGTAACAAGGCAAACACATGTGTACAAGATTTGATGGCCAAAAATAATTTAGCACTCTACCAGTTAAAAGATGTGTGGAACATGATGTCCCACTCGCTGACACTTTCAAGAACCTTCGGTATAGAATAGTTATGAAGCATCAAGTAATATTGACAGCTCATCATTCACAATAATAAAACACCTGTTTAAACACATAAAAATCTTCACCTACCTGTAAAACTGGACTCCTCTTTCGTCTTTGAAACTGTCTTGCCACCTCTTTTGATCTCTTGCTCCTGTTTAATATTATAAGACATAGATTTACCAACTGGTCTTAGCTTCCAAGACATTTTTTTTATAATTTATTACTAAACTCCTCGAAATAATAAAGTATCACACACAAAATCAACTGATGTTGAATGGGAGAGATGTTAATCCAGGTCAGGACAGGTAAATTCCAAAGAAAAAATCCCAGATATCAACCAGGTTAACCAGGGAAAAATATGTCCACTTGGAAAAGTCAACGAAAATATACAGACACAAAACTTCCTGGATTCAGTTAAGATTTTATTTTGATGAACAATACTATATATCTAAAATTAGCTTTTTGTACATCGTTATGGCAACTGCTTGGAAATAAACAGTGCCAAAAACATATTGGTGAGCTTTCTATTAGGCCAAGCCAATAACAGACAACTGTACTGTTAGATGTGCTGACTGAACATTTACTGAAGAAGACTCCTTGGTTAATATTGCCTGGGATACCACTGATGCCAAAATTAATCTTACATCTTTAGACTAAAAAAATATTCCTTGACCTTTCACTAAGTAAGATCATCACTTCTTCCCTTTATTATCTATTCAAAAATCTGGCAAACACTCATCTATTCTTTTGGACAGTTTTACGAAATTCCTAATTATGTAACACCTTCACTGAGAGGATGCAACTCTGTGGCCTGACAGTGATTAGCAGTGAAGTCTTGGCTGCCTGTATAGGCAACCAAGACTTAACTACAAGCCACTCTCAGGATAACTGAACACTATTTATTTATTTAAGGTCACTTTAGTATTTATGGTCAGATCGTGACCTCAACATAAGTACAAAGTAAAGTTAGGCAATTGTTCTGTGCTGTTCATTTTGGATGACTTCCACACTAGAATCCAATTTTACCAGTAAAATTTATTTATTTATTAGAGGTCACGTTCAGTATCTACGGCTCTGTAATGACAACACCATATATATGAGATCAAGTTTAGCCAATTGTTCATAAATGTGCTGCCTACTGAGGCAGACTTTCAGCCAACGTGCAAGGTCCTATTTTACCAGTAAAACATAACTTGTTTACTACAGTAAACAAGGACTGCTCCCCTTCCTGGGGAGAATTTTACCAGTAATGCAGAACTTTGTTTACTATTTATTTATTTATTGTTGTTTAAGGACACATACTTATGCACAATGGCTAATCATGACCGTGACAGGTTTACAGGTGGAGGAAGCCGGAGTACCCGGAGAGAACCACCGAGCAACGACGGGCAGCTGCCAGCTCCCCAACATCGTAACTCCGCATTGCAGCACAGGCAGGGTTAGATTGGTTGAAGACATGTGCACCATAGACGAGCAGTACGCCTTAGTACACAGCGTCATCGTGCCCCCATGTGGACAATCGGGGTTAAGTGCCTTGCCGAAGGACACAACGTGGGAGTCCGAATCGATCGCTCAGACGGTCACCCATCTGAGGACTAATCAGGCTCGATGTTGCTTAACTTCGGTGATCTGACGAGAACCGGTTACCACAATGCCACCGCACCCCCACTTTGTTTACAACAGAAAACAAGCATTGCTTCCCTCCTCTGGGTACTCACTGGGAGACATTTGTCCAAAAGACGTCCTCATAGTTACACAGAGTAGCACATATTCAAAGCCAAATAGTTTCTGGAAATTTCACCTAGGCTCTAGGAGTTGAGCTCATTCCAGACACTTCATACATATCGGATTTAAAAGGAAAATCTACCGGGTAAGTGTACATATCTAATTTGAAAGTGGTTTATGCAATATTTCTTTTGGTCAGGTTGCAGATTTTTTCTCACTCCAGTAAATTTATCAAACAATTGAAAAGGACTTTGACCTATTGAAAACTGGTTTCAGGAGAAATCTCTCTTAGATTTCTACTCAACATCAACTGATATCGAATTTGAACAATTAAACAATTAATTAATTATACCTTGTTTTGAAAAGCTTGCAGAGCTCTGGTCAAACAAAACGTAATGAATCTGAAAGTGTCAACGACACTGTGACATACCTTGACTTTATGCTGCAATTATGAGATTAATGTCATAATTACTGACTTTCTGTTATCACTTTTTCTTGTGCTCCTAAAATATTAGCAGTTGGCTACACCTCATGGACATCTGGACTCTAAGACAGGTAGGCTCAAGAAGTGACACAGAAATTACTTTTGAGCTCGAGAAAATACCACATAGGTCAGAAGGGAGGCTTAGTATTACAGAGAGTACAAGTCTAATAACCTCCCCCACCACCCCAAGTCATCCATTATGTTCCCAGATTAATGATAAGCAGTTCAAATAAAGTTATGAGGGACCATTTATTTCTTTGAATTTACATGAAAATGGTATGAAAGACCATTTTTCATGTAAATTTCAAGAAATTAAAATTAGTAAAAAAAAAATAGTTCTGCCTTAAACTGATTTCAGCATTTTATTCCAGTTGTTAAATTTAAACCTCCTGGCTTTGCCTGACCTCAGAATGGATGAAGGGCTGGGGTGTAGTGTAATTTTATCCTGTGATTACCATACAAGCTATTTTCATTACTGTGGGAGTGTGGTGGCTCAGTGGTTACAGCATAGGACTTCAAATCAAAGGGTCTAGGCAAGGCACTTTATCCTGACTGCCAACGTGGGGGTACTGTGACTCTGTGTACTAAGGTGTGTTGATGGTGTACTTGCCTTCAACCAATACTAATCCTGCTTGAGTGCACTTTAGAGAATGTTCAGGCATTGGTTCCAGGTCCTATTTTATCAGTAATGCAGAACTTGTACACAGGTGCTGCTCCACTTCCGAGGTTCCCATGGGGAAACACTACTTTTTACACCGCTTGTGTTGACAAGAATAAGCACTTTGGATGAAATTAACAGTTTTAAAAACATGTTGTGGTTTAATTTATATATTTATTGGGGTTTATTATTGACACTTTTGACAGCTAGGGTCACCTCACGTCGGACAGTTTTATGGGTGGAGGAAGCCACAGACAGTCCTGGAAATGAGACAGGTGCGAGAGTAATTGCTGAAAAATATTGTGCATTACAAATATACTGTGAGGGCATATAAATGCATGTTGTTTTGAGAAAGCAGCACTCTGTGGCCAGTAGCAAGTTACTGTCATAGTTCAGCAGGTCCATATACATTTAAAGTTTCTGGTGTTTGTGGACATAATTCCCTCAAAATTCATACACTAACTTTACTCCCATTTCTGATTTCACGGAAACTTAAAACCACATTGTTAATTTTCTTCATTTCCAGCACTGCAGAGAGTACTTGGAGAGAACCACCAAGCAATGGCGAGTAACTGCCAGACTCCCCAACGTTCTAACTCTACACAGGTAGGGTTAGCATGGGTTGAAGGCAGGTGCACCATCGACGGGCAGGTGCACCATTGACGAGCAGTACGCCTTAGTACACAGTCCCACCCTGACCCCACATGGGCAATCAGAATTAAGAGCCTTGCCCAAGGACACAATACAGTCACCCCTGGTGGGGATTGAACCATGGACCTTTCAGACTGAAGTCTAATTCTGTAACCATTGAGCCACCACACTTCCCTGCAAGCCAGAAAATAAGCAGACTGACATCTGCAAAATGAGGTCCTCAGAGGGTGAATTTAGTGATGCTACCCTGCATGGCAGGGTAGCATCACTAAATTTACCCTCTGTGAACCTCAATCTGAATCAGGGTCTCAAAACTAAACAGAAGGAGGTTCCCAGAGGATAAATTGGCCCACTGTATAGGATAGCATCATCAAATTCACCCTCTGGGGACCTCATTCTGCAAATGTCAGACTGCTTATTTTCAGGCCTGCTTCCCTGTGGTTTAATTACCAGCAATATTTTATAAACCAGTATACTGGTATACAGAGTATAGTTTATACTCCACGCAGTAAACAACAAGTCATCCCTTGAGTAGAACAAGGTGCCATCTGCATTGCAGATGGTACCTTGTTCCACTCAAGGAGCAAAGTGTAAACATGTAAATAGTTCTACAGAATCACATATGCTTGGCCTATGCTTCTTTTCTATGTCAATTTAGTGTAGGAGTAGTCTATGAGAATCCTATACATGGTTACAGTAAAATGATATTGAGAGTATGTTGACTAACAGTAGCATAAGTGAGAAAATAATTTTACCAATTCTCTTTTACGTAATGAATGAAGATTAATTAATCAATTAATAGGAAGTGTTTTAATAAAGCAAGGATTTACAAGCAAGGTAAGATGTTGTTACTGTTTTCAGTTTTTTGTTTAGATTATTGAAATAGATGGTATCTATAGGTAGGAAGAAAGTTCATGTCTCAGAGGTACATAATTATCATAACTTCCAGCATATGTTTTACTCACTTGCTGTTGAGAAGAAATGAAAAGAATTTTGGAGGGTTATTATTACAGGATAATAATGTTAATGAAAGAATGGAGAGAAACACTCTACCATTTCTAACTATTTTCTATTTCATATGTTGAACATTGTTCTGGGAAATGTTCTTAGTTTATTGGTGTTCAATGTCACTTTTAGCAACTAAGGCAATATAATGACCGCAAAGTAAATATACGGTCAAGTTTAGTCAAATGTTATCCCTATGCTGCCCACATATGGCGATGATGCGCTTGTCTTCAACTAATGCTAACACTGCTTGTGTGGAGTTAAAACGTTGGGGAGTTTGACAGTTGCTTGCCATTGTTCGATGGTTCTCTGTGGGTAGTCCAGCTTCCTCCACCCATAAAACAGTCCGATACAAGGTGAACTTGGCTGTTGAAAGTGTCATTAAACACCAATAAATAACAGAGGACTCACATCCATGACGGTGGTTATCAGGCTCTCTATATCTATAAAAGTCCCCTGCGGGAACCCAGGGAAGTGAAGCAGTGCTTGTTTACTGTGGTAAACAAGCTCTTTTTCACTGGTAAAATAGGACCCAGTCACTAATGCTTGGGGTGCGAGTCCTCTAAAATAGGCAGCATGGGGTATAAATGATTGACTGACCTTGACTTTATCTCTATGTTGTGGTCATGATTAGCCATTGTGCAAAAGTATGTGACCTTAAACCACCAATAAATAAATAAATATCTATAAAGTGAAATTGTTCAACTATGTTTTCAGAAAATTTCTTTATTGGGGTTTAACATCACTTTCAGCATAAATGGCAATATAATGGCCACAAAATAAATACACAGTCAAGTTTAGCCAAATATTATCCCTATGCTGTCCACAACAAAGGACTCGCACCCCCGGTGGTGGGGACCAGACCCTCTACACCTG
This sequence comes from Pictodentalium vernedei, assembly GCA_031216915.1. Classification (NCBI taxonomy): domain Eukaryota; kingdom Metazoa; phylum Mollusca; class Scaphopoda; order Dentaliida; family Dentaliidae; genus Pictodentalium; species Pictodentalium vernedei. The sequence goes on from CM062289.1 coordinate 387,726,299, forward strand.
TAAAAGTGATATTGTTCAACAATGTTTTCAGAAAATTTCTTTACTGGGGTTTAATGTCACTTTAGCATCAGTGGTAATATTATGACAAAATAAATCTACAGCCAATTTAGCCCATATTCTTCGAAGTCTGGAAGTCCCACAGGAACAACCACTTAACTGGTTGAGTGCTAATTTATTTTTGGTCATCATAATTTGTTCACGTGTCTTTGCCTTATTACAATTTATGGGAGAGTGCCAACAGGCACTCTCCCATAAATTGTAACAAGGCAAACCCATGAAGACTAATTAATTTCACTTCTAAGATAATACGAAGCACATCCAGAGAATATGACGCCTGTGAGCTGGGGTACCTGCTCTTCATATTAAAGCCCTGATAGTGGCTTCTAGCACTCTACCAGTTAAAAAAGAACCGTTTCTGATTACTTAGAGAGTATTAACTGGTAAAGTGCTAAGTTATTTTTGGTCCTGGAAATTTCTTTGTACATCTTTGCCTTGTTACAATTTATGGGAGAGTGCCTATAGGCACTCTCCCATAAATTGTGACAAGGAAAATCCTAACAGATAAAATAATATCACTTCAAAGATAATATGAAGCACATCCACGGAATATGAAGCCTTTAAATTGTAATACTGGGACTTCAGAATAAAGCCCAAATATGGGCTTTCAGCACTCTACCAGTTAAGACCAAATGGGTGAATTTTGCATCGTGAGACTGAAAATGAACATGACATAACAAGAAGTTTATGTATTACATGTGTCCTACTGTATAACATTATGTAATAATAGTTTTATGAAGTTGTTCAGTTTAATGGATTTGCATAATGGACTCCAAACATTATATTCAAGACTAAAGTACTTGTGGTATCATGTTCTTTGTAGTGAAAGCTGAGATATCTTTTAGTCATGCTAAATTAATCCAATACCAAGGAAATGTTTTTTCCATGAACCTACAAAATCTGTATGTTTATTTGTGAATACATGTATACTACATCTGGGTAACTTTCCAGAAATATTACTACACACCACCCCCTTTTGAGTTTAGTGGCTTAGCAGTGATTCTAGCCAGGTCTTGGCTGCCTCTAGATTTGATGACTGTTAACAGGCCTTCTTCTTGTATGCAAAAGAACCTATTCCGAGACCATAGACATTGTCACAGGCAGACAAAAAATCCTGACGGTTATCAGCTCCCAATTGATGATAATATTGAACTGTATCATATTGTATGATAACCGATAAAATTTTCGGTATCCACTCAAAAAACACTAGATTTTCATTTTATTATACACATTTCTGAAGTTGGTAGTTTTCAGGTATATATTGCTGGTATTTGCCTTGATTAGACTTCAAATCAAAGCCAGAAAGCCAGTAATGTTCCTAATAAATGAAAGTGAAAATATCCTTATCTTCACTGTGGGGGGATAGGATAATTACTTTTTCACAATGTTTTCTATAATCTATAGTTGGGCAAGTAATATATATTTTCAGCCTTCATAGTGTCTCTTTCAACACAGGGGTAAAGCCAGCATTGAAAAGGTTAATCGATTAACCTGTATTGGGACAGCTACAAGCCTTTTCCTGATCACGATTTTTACTGTCGGGTGACAGCTCACTCTTATCAGAAGTATGGACAATCTTTTGCATTAGTTGATTTAGACAATGGCCAATGCAATGAATGTAACTTATGCAAATCTTGCATAAAATATTTTTTCTTATAACAAAATCGTATTTCCTCCAATGCAAGTGAAAATGCCTAGACAAAATACACGTCTCTACTGAGGGTAGCAACTGCACATGTAATCATTCAATTCATAAAGCGAACGTTTTTACCTGCACTCATTGAAAACTGATTACCAATGTTGAGGGCACCATTTCTGATAACAGTAATTAAATGATAAATAACTAACTCAACAAAATAAATTAGACTAGATTATTCTTTGCCATGATGATATTTTTATATAAGCTTACGTTAAACCTGAAAAATAAAACACACCGCTGAAACACTGCTTTAAACTTTTGCAGCTATAGCACCAGTAGAATAATGAATGGGGATTACGTAAACACAGCACAAGAATGCAAAACCATCATATCATGATTTTCATTCATAAAAAAATCCACTCATAGATGCTGAACGATTGTCAAAATATATGTCAACAAGTCAAGAAAGGGAGGAATATTGTAAGATAAATTGGTTATTACCTTCAAGTGGGTTTTCTCAGCTCTGGGCATATTTCGATGAGTTCACAAGGAGGAGGCAATATAATTATGACCCAGAGAAGAGGTCAAGCATGGTGGTAATAACCTATATTTATGCCAGATTTGCATAAGTTACATTTTGTTAAGACCAGGTATTTTAACCCTTTACCCAAAGCAGATGATATCAAAATTTATTATTTTAAATATCATTTTTTAATTGTTTTCAAAAAATGTTAACAAAACCATATCATGTGACCCCTCGTTGGAACGAGCTCGACGAGCTCGTTCCAACAAGGGGTCACATGATATGGTTTTGTTGACATTTTATTAAAAAATACTATTTTTTCAACTGCTGAATTTGCATATTATGCGGGCGGAATCGGCCAATTCATTGGGTAAAGGGTTAAGCAAGATTTGCATAGGTTATTTTTCTCTTCGTTTTAACCCTTTACCTAACAGTATTTTTAATAAATAAATTAAAATTTCATATTTTTCGAATAAAAAATTCACAATTTTTCAATAAAACCATTCAAATATGGATATCATTAGAACCAGCTCAGTGAGCTGGTTCTAATGCTGTCAATATTTGTGTGGTTTTATTGAGAAACTTTTGAGACATTTTAGGATGTCGTAAGGCTTATTCTCGTTAATTTTCTGGACGTTTTTGACTGCTATGTTAGGTAAAGGGTTAATGCACTGCTACAAAAACCTCCATCTTGGTCAGGACTACATTATTGCATTTTTCAACATCCCATACCCCCAGGACTTGATTTAATCTGGAAATTTTGAATAGCAATTAACAAATTCATTTGGGAAAATTGATTGGATGTTGATGAAGATTAACTTCAGATTGATATTTATTGAATTGCAAAACTTAAAAATTGAATTGCAAAATATGCGAATCCAGTTAAATTGAGTGCTGCACAACATAAAAAAAATCAGTGGTTCATTGGTAATGAAATGCTTATAACTAAGTTGTTAACCAATTACACAATTCTCGAACTGTTTCAACATTAGTTAAAGCTATGTCACATCACCACCCATGAGATCAGAATGCTGTGACAGTATCAGTTGCATAATGAATGCTGTCTCAGGGAATCAGATCATCTTAGAACCTTTTCCAACAGACAATCAAACCCGCCAGGTCATTTGGTATTTGAAACATTTAGCTATCCAAATGTTCACCACTCCCCAGAACTTATATTTCATCTGAATTTGAGAGAATCCATTTGGATTCTCGCGAAAGTGGTTGCAAGAACCCATACCTGCTATGAATGTCCCAGGATCCCATTAGGCCACCATGGTTGACCCCCTGTTGTACATGTATACTGATAACACAACAAAGCTTTTTAATATTTAAAGTATAAACTAAATTTGATAATTTTTTTATAAAATGAACAATATTTATCAAAGAAACTTCACAAATATGGATGCCATTGGAACCGTCTCACTGAGCCGGTTCCAATGACAGCCATATTTTTACAATTTACTGACAAAGTGTCAGGATATTTCCGGTCATGTTAGCCTTGTATTGGTTAATTTGCTGCTGCTGCTGCTGCTGCTGCTATGGCAGGTAAAGGGTTAAATTGACTAAATTCTTTTCACACAAACCCTAGCAGAGGTGCAGCAAGAATCTACATGGATTCTCGCCGAGTTTGTTGGACGATCTTTGCGTGAATGGATTCTCGTTGAAACATAAGCCCTGCTCTCTAAAGAGATTGTTACCAGCTGATAAAAAAAATTGATAATATGACCTTGAATGAACTCCTCAAAAAATCAATTTCGGGCACTCTATGAATCCCAAAATATGTGAATGCCAAGACTACGAGTCCAGTAATCTACAAAACTCCAGACAAAAACAGGTTGTATATAAACTGCTAATAAAGAATGAAGCACAGCCAGTTCTTGCGAGAATAATCCAACTTCCTAAGTAATATGTGGGAAGCTCTCTCCAAGGAGTGATAATAGACCAATTCTGTCAACAAAAACTGGTCTCAAATAATTAGCAGTCAGTCTGCAATTTGTTCTGAAGTGAACAGTAAGTAACATGTGTGCAAGGGGGAGTAGACAAAAAATAATACAATCCCATGTCTATCTTATCTGGGAACAAAGTTTATGTTTACCTTTGTACAATGAAATTATATACATTTTGTATTTGCACAAGCAGTTATTGGATGCAAATTAATTGTTAACCTTTTGTTCGTAAATAAAGATGGCTGCTGATTTTTAACTACTGCAGCAAAGTGCGGTGGCTCAGTGGTAGACTGTTGGACTTCTATGCTAGAGGTCCCGAGTTCGATCCCCGTCTGGGACGACCCACGTTGTGTCCTTGGGCATGGCACTTTATCCCGGTTGTCTATATGGGGGCACAATGATGCCGTGTACTAAGGTGTACTGCACGTCGATGGTGCACATCTTCAACCGCTGTAACCCTGCTTGAACGGAGCTTGAGCAGAGTTACAAAGTTGAGGAGAAGACAGTTGCTCGTCGATGCTCAGTGGTTCTCTCCAGGTACTCCAGCTTCCTCCACCCGTAAAACTGTCACGGTCACGATTAGCCATTGTGCATAAGTATGTGACCTTAAATACCAATAAATAAATACCTACATGAAGATGACTGCTGATTTAACTACTGCAGCAGAACAGTGTAAATTAACTGGCCCCTTTGCCAGTGAAAATTATTCAATTAACATGAGTATTCAATTAATAGTAATTTGGTGACTTTACTATATTCTGAAGATATACTGAGCATTTATTCTATTATATCTTGTTTGACATAGAGCCCTGCTAATCTTGGAATTCGATTTGAATTTTGATCATTTGTCTAATTCAATTTGATTTGATTTTTGAATACCTGACCCTTGAATACTGAAATCAAATACCCCAATGATGATCATGTCAACTTATTTCCTTTCATTTGCTTATATCATTATATGTGGTCATTATTTCTCGCCAATTTCATCAATATCAAGAATAACTAGAGGGAACTGTTTTAGTGAACTAAAACACATGTCTCCCCTTTGATTAGTTCCATGCTTCCAACTTACGACTAACAAAGATCAAACCAAAGGTCAAATGTCAAGATCATGGAAGTTTAAGATAGAATGTGACACGTCAGCCTGGCTGTTGCATTCATATGCCACATATCATAAACCCAGCTGAACAATTCAATAATTTGAGCTTGATGTCAAAGATCAAGGTCATCTGTCATCACAACAGTACATGATACAATGTTGTCTTACGTTGATACACCCACCTGCCAAATATCATAAGCCTAGGTGAAAAGATAAAAAAAAAAGAGTTCTTGCCCCAACAAGTTTACTTACCAAAAATTCAATAATTTTACCATGAGGTGAAAGGTTACCACTATGATAGGTGTTTTCATAAAAGTTTTCAGATCTTAAGGAAACCTTACCAGGCCTGTCAGTATGAGGCAAGTGATCCTCGGTTTGAATCCCACCTGCGGCAACCGCGTTGTGTCCTTGGGCAAGACACTTCACCCCCATTGCCCACGTGGGGGCACGGTGACGTTGTGTACTAAGCCGTACTGAACGGTTAAAATTCCTAGCTGCATTATGGGAAAAATGGAAGATTGAACTTTTTATATTTTGGGCAGTGGGTTAACTTTTTCAGGCAAAAACTGGAGCAATTAGCTCTCCTCAAGCTTACAAAAGCGAAAAGTGGCAAAATGAAGATTTACTTTTAATGAATTCTGCCTTGTGAGCTTTATACATTTTATATGGTGCTGCTAACAAGGTAGTCTCCGTGAAACGGCTACACTGCCCCTCCCACACCACCGGGCCTTGGCAAGGCAGTGTGGCCATCTTACAGAGAACACTAACATTGCAGTGTGGCCATCTTACAGAGACCACTAACATTGCAGAGATCTGAAAAGTTGCAGGCTTTAGGAATAGAATGTTATGGTAATCTTTATTTTCTGTAGCCAGGAGGGATAGTTTTCGCCTTCCTTAATTTTTTTAAGGCGAGCAGAAGGCGAATGAATAAATCGCTCTCCTGAAAGTGCCAGGCCTGAATGCTAGGACCTTTGAGTGGCACAAGCCCCTGGAGCAGGTTCCAATGACAGGAGCTTGTTCCAATGAGGGGACAAACTACATTTTTAAACAAAAAGTGAAAAAATAACAACAAAATTTGAATCATAGTTAATAGTTATTGTGTGGCACTGGGTTGATTTGAATGAGTTGTTACATGAAGGGTTAAATAAGTGTACCTAGTATACACAGGGCTGATCTGGTACTTGACAACCTGCCAGATGCATATATATCCATATGCTTACTTGGTTCAATAGACACTTGAGACCACAATACAGAAATTTACAGTTCATGGACCAATGGTGGGACTACTTGGTGGCCCATGAAGTGAAAGTATGTAGATGAGTCTGCAGGGTTGAAAGGCACTTAAATTTAAGAATATACAAAACCTTGTACTGAAAATCAACATGTCAGCCAATGAGAATATATAATAAATTCCCCCCCCCCCCCCCCCCCAAAGCTCCACTTTACAAGAGCCTAAATACTTCTGATATAAAGAGAAAAATGTGACTGCAAATGAAACATGTCTCTGTGGGACAATCAGTATGGTAATCAATTAAATGCAGTACATTGAGGGTGAATTGTCTAAAAAATCACCCTTCGAGTGGAGGTATCACCCAAGGTACTACTCTCAAATTTTGTACAGAAACACAACAAGCACAGGCAAAGTTTCAACCAATGAACCTCTGGGACTAACCCAGAGGTCCATAGGCTGAAACTTTGCTTATGCCACTTGACAACAAATTAGCATTTATTGCTTGAGAAAAATCATCACTCCATCAAGCCAGAAAATAAGCAGACCTGTCATCTTCAAAATGAGGTCCCCAGAGGGTGAATTTAGTGATCATCACATACTAGAAACTTGTCCTTGCAATTATACAAATCTCAAATAAATTACAGTCATGACATTTACTACCTACTTCCCTTTGCACCTCAGGTTTTACAGGGTTATGAGCAGACTGTCATCTGCAAAATCAGGTACCCAGAGGGTGAATTTAGCGATGCTACCCTGCACAGCAGGGTAGCATCACTAAATTTACCCTCTGTGAGCCTCAATCTGAATCAGGGTCTCAAAACTAAACAGAAAGAGGTACCCAGAGGATAAATTGGCCCACGATATGGGATAGCATCATCAAATTCACTTTTTGGGGACCTCATTCTGCATATGTTAGACTGTTTATTTTCAGGCCTGTACTCCACCGGTGATTTATTGATAACTTTTTACTCAGTATGGTAGTGATTAAATATGGGATATTTACCAAACTTTTTATCATGTCTGATACTTTGTTGAAAGGATAAAGTCTATCTTCTTGGTTTTCATAATGAACAGAGCTTTGAATAGAACTCTCAGAGGTGGTAGTTTGATTTGCCAGTCCACCTATTTGCTCAGCCTTTTCTGACTTATTAGAATCTTGTGAGTCTTTCGAAACGAAATCTGTGTTTAATTCTTTGCCTGATGTAGTGAACCCTGCATTTTTAATATCGTCTTCTTGCCTTTTCTTTCCTTCCCGCACAATCAAATTATCTCTTTGCTTGTACTCCCAAAGATTGTCAACAGATTTTGAAATAGTTTTATTCAATAATGAATAATCAACTCTTCTAGAATATTGAGAATCAGTTACATCTTTTAAAAAAGCTTCTTTCCTGGCCTGAAGTGATCCTTTACTTATAACATCAGATGGATCATTTCCTGAGTTATCACTCTCAGTCACTGCAGAGTTATCACTCTCAGTCACAAGTGTTATTTTGTCTTCAGGTGCAATCAGGCTGGAATATTTGTTTTCCTGAAGATTTTTGAGAGAAGTTGATACAGTTCTAGCAAGTGAAGAATGCTCGTTTTTCCTTAACACCACAGGATCAGATGCATCTTTGAGGAAGGCTTCTTTCCTTGCTTGAAGTGATCCTTCAGTTAAAATATCCAAAAGGTCATTTTGCAATTTTTCACTTTCACTATGCAATATAACATTCTCTTCAATCAAATTAGAATCTTCTGGCAGATTTTCATGATCATTCACAACAGGTGATGAAAAAGTACTGCTTACAAAATCATCATCTTGCCTTGAAACATCAGAATCAGAATCTTTCAGAAATGTTTCTTTACTTGTTTCGAGCGATCCTTCCACTATGATGTCAGATAAATCATTCTCTAATTTATTATTTTCATGGTGCAAGGTTATTGCATCACCCGCGGAAACTGAATTTGAATTTTCTTGCATGTATTTTAGTGGGTTATCAAATGAACTTGGAATAATATTGTCCAGTGAAGTATTTTCAACCATTTGTATGTCTATTATTGGTATGTTTGGTGAGTAGCTTTCATTTTCAGACACAGTTTCTTCTATTATATTTTTTATGCCTTGATGCTCTAAATTTGTTGTCTGTTCAATAACAAGTGGAGAGTATTTTTCATTTTCGGGCCCAATTTCATCCATTATATCTTCTATGACTTGATTCTCTTGATTTGTTGTCTGTTTGATATCAACAAGCTCTTCAAAGGTGGTTTCATCGTTATGAGCAATTTCAGAACTGGAATCATTGACTGTAATAGGGTCGGTTTTATCATCAATATTCATATATTCTGCAGTTGAGGTCATTTCACTATCAATAGAACATTCATTATTTCCATTTTTCATAACCTCACCTTCACTGTTTGTGTTGACTGTATTTGTGGTCTTTTTCATATTTTGTAAACGTTCCATTTTTTCTCTCAATTTCTCTTCAAGGGACTTTGTATTCCCTTTTCTGGTATTTGAATTCTTATTAGTTTTACCAGAAATTAATTTGTTGGAGTTTTCTATTCTTTCACCTTTCATGTTTATCTGTTTATTTTCTTCAACAGTTACAGTTTTGTATTCACTGTTCACCTCAACACACTCAGTGTTATGTCCAGTTGTTCTGTCCACTGATTCACCTCCAATGACCTCTAACTCTAACTTGTCAACAGTTTGTTCACTAAAAAGACTGTTATGTAACTCAGTGTTGTCTACTGCCCTATTTTCAATACTGTGTTCCTTGTTTTGATCAGCAAATAATCCCAATTGATTGTCTCTGTCAATCTCATCACCAACAGAATGTGAAGGGTGTTCTTCCCTCAAATTACCTGCAGAAGATTCAGAGACCTCTGGCACATTTTGCCAGTCTATTTGATTTAAACTCTCAACTTCCATGTTTTCTTGCTGAAAATACTCAGCATCATATAGGGGATTGAAGCCTTCAATCTTATGAGAATATGTCGCAGGTCCTGAAGTCTCTGATGCAGGATGTAATTGTCCTGTATTTTCCACAGAAAGCATTAGAAAATTTGAAACTCCACTGCTGGTTGGATTTATTATGTCATTTTCAAATGAAGTGCTGTTAATCAGCAAAGGATTTTTAATTTCATCCTGAGAACTACCATTTATCTGAAAAAAAGTCTCAATTTCATCCATTCCATTTTCTTCCACTACTTTTTCTAATTGTGTAACAGAAGGTGAAGTAGAAGATTCAATATTTGCTATTTTGATATCGATGGGATCTACTGAACTTTCCATTTTCAACAAACAGTTCAAGTAATCTAACCGATCATTTAAAGTCAACTTCTTCTCATCTTCTTTCACATGATGAAGGTCTTGTACCCTAATTCCTCCAGCTTCATCTAATCGTGCACGTCCAATCTCAACATTATGAGGAACGCCATTTGAATTGTGATTAGGGAAAGATTCAACCATCACAGTTGTACTTAGGTCATACATTTATAGATATCAAACAGGTACCTACAGATTGAATGGAAATATTCAGATAACGTTGCTAAGCTTGACATTTGACTGCAAGGCTGTTAAAAATGTATTCAAGATAAAATTACAATATCTCAAGGTATATGTATCAGAGTTAAAAGACTAAAATTTAAAGCTTTTGTGAGAAAAATGACAATAAAAAGGGCACTGAACAGGAAGAAATAAAAAAAATGTACATATTTGTTTTGATCAATAGTGTGACAAGATAACAAAACTGTTGACATTTATCTGTTTAAAGTAACCCCTGTTTTGCCAAATAAAATAAAGAGCTTATATTCTGGCAAGCTTATCACTTTTTGTTCTGTGATCAATGTTTGATTCTTTTCTGTCTATTTTACTGAAGGAATAAAACAATTAAGTTTTGAAGTGGAAATGCAAGACAGGGGTTTCTTCAAAAATACTCTTCGCTCTTTTTTAACCCTTTGCCCAACGTAACGGCCAAAACTGGCCAGCGCTATTCACAAAAATTACTATCCAGTTTTCATTATGTTTTAATTTTTTTGTGTCAAAACATAGCTTATGACCCCTCAGTGGAACGAGCTCATTGAGCTCGTTCCAATGAGGAGTCATAAGCTATGTTTTGACGCAAAAAATTAAAAAAATTATTCAAGAATTTTATTTGCAAGTGTCGTCTGCTTTTCCTGTTAGGTAAAGGGTTAATTTACTTTGTATTCATTTGAGTACATGCACATAAGGGGTACAGTGGCTCTGTTAACCTTTCACCTGACATAATTGCAATATCTGAACAGCAGTATTCACAAAATTCTGTATTCAAATTGTATTATTTTTTTCTCAATATTTTTTGGCCTCCAAAACATAGCTTATGACTCCTCATTAGAACGAGCTGAGCTAGTTCAAGTGAAGAGTCATAAGCCACATTTCTGACACACTTAATTCTCAATTGCCCAAATGGAAGCACGGTGGCACCTAGCTTCGTAGAGTACAGAAGGTCAATGGTACCCTTGCCTTCAACGAAATGCGAACCCTGCTTGTCGTGATTAGTGTATTGAAGAGTTCAGTAGTTACATGCTTCAGCTTGGTGGTTCTCTCCAGGTACTCTAGCTTTCTCCACCCATAAAACTGTCAGACATATCACCCTGTATCAGTTGAGTCTTGTCAAACTCCCCAAAACAGTTGATCTCATTCAGGCACTTTGGTTTGAAAATGTTAAAGCCTTTAACCATTACTCTTAACTCACCGAGTATTTTCTAGATATTTTTCATCGAATCTAGTCATGGCTTCTTAATAGCAGCCATGGATAAATTTGATGAAAAATTCATCTAAATTTAACTCAAGTTGGTGAAAAAATCCATTCAATTTACAAGGGAAAACTGGATTAAATGTGCCTAAATTATACTTTATCAAGGTCAAGAGAAATCCTTCCCTGGGCAGGAATACCCGCCAGCAGCATGCAAAGGGTTAAGTTCCCCTACAGCCACAAAGTCCTCCTTGAGAACTCTACTGGTGAGATGGATTTCTCTTGAGAGTGTTTTTACTTCATTGTTGGTTGCCTGTACAGGCAAACAACAATAATGTCGAATCACTGTTAACCCTTTACCTAACATGAAAAGCAGACAACACTTGCAAAAAAAATTCTTGAATAACTAATTTTTTTCATTTTTTGTCTCAAAAACATAGGTTATGACCCCTCATTGGAACGAGCTCGACAAGCTCGTTCCAATGAGAGGTCATAACCTATGTTTTTGAGACAAAAAATGAAAAAAATAATGAAAATTAATTGGCGATTTTTGTGAATAGCGCTGGTCGGTTTTGGCCATTATGTTGGGTAAAGGGTTAAGTCATCTGCAGCTCATAAACATGTATATATGGTAGTTATTACGAAAAATTAATCAGAGGTCCAAAGGGTTAAACATTGGACGTGATGTCAGCATTGTGTGACGCGATATAGAGAGAAATCACTTGACTGGACTGGTTGCATGAAATAATTCATGAGAGGTGAGGGACGTTGTATAAACACGAGTGTGCGAATGCACACGAGTGTTTTACAATCTAGTCCCTTGCCTCAAATGAATTATTTCACGTAACCAGTCCAGTCAAGCGATTACTCTGTTTATTACTTTTCATTATTAACGATGATTATATTATTTAACCCTTTACCTAACGTAACGGCCAACAAAAATCGGCCAGCACTATTCCAAAAAATCATCAATTAATTTTCATTTTTTGTCTCTAAAACATAGGTTATGATGCCTCATTGGAACGAGCTTGTCAAGCTCGTTCCAATGAGGGGTCATAACCTATTTTTTTGAGACAAAAAATGAAAATAATAGTTATTCAAGAATGTTTTTTTGCAAGTGTCATCTGCTTTTCATGTTAGGTAAAGGGTTAAAAAAACAAAAAACAATGAAGTCCCCAATACACCCATGGCAAAGCGTCTTCGTTTGCACGCACAGATAGATAACACAATTGTTGACTGCATAATTCACTTGTGAAGTTATCGTTTATAATCAAACCCGGAAATCCCAGTATATCACACTTTGGAAAGTAATAAAAAGTAATAATTAACCCTTTGTATACTGATGTCAAGCTACCAACATTTCACACTGCAAAATCTTCCCATAATGGAACTAGGAGTTTAATCATTTTCAACTGTGTTTTACAGAGCTCCATGAGCTTCAAGCTCCAAGTGTCAAATCAATATCTTAAGAAAATTATATGTAGGTTGCTGCACAAGATTTTCGTACTACCACAACTGTCGAATTCATAACTCTTGTAATGCTTCAATCAAGTGGTAATATATTCAGGTCATGCACATCTGCATCTGATGTTGAACATGTACTGCAAGTTTCAAACTAATATCCGAAGAAAAGTAGCACACATTTGCCCCACATGATTTTCCCATACTATAAAGGAGATCGGCATTTCCCACTTTGATCACGTGCCCCACTCTTAACCCTTTACCCAACGTAACAGCCAAAACCGGCCAGCGCTATTCTAAAAAATCGCCAATTAGTTTTCATTATTTTTTCATTTTTTGTCTCCAAAACATAGGTTATGACCCCTCAGTGGAACGAGCTCGTCGAGCTCATTCCAATGAGGGGTCATAACCTATGTTTTTGAGACAAAAAAAAGAAAAAAAAATAGTTATTCAAGAATTTTTTTACAAGTGTCGTCTGCTTTTCATGTTAGGTAAAGGGTTAAGTGACTTTTGTTTCCAAAACAAATCACACCTGGAATTCTCGCAATGCACAACCGACTCAAAAGTTTTAAATAAATTGATCTTGTTGTTTATTTGATTGATTTATTTATTGGTGTTTATGGTCACATGTTTTTTCACACTGGATATCGCTATGTTACATGCTTGACCATTTGTGATAAAATTAACTTTCATAGTGGTGGCTCAACAGGTGAAGATGCAGGCTGCAAGCCGAGAGGTCCTCGGTTTGAATCCCACCTGCGTCAACCGCATTGAGTCCTTGGGTAAGACACTTAATCCCAATTGCACATGTGAGGGAACGGTGGTGTTGTGTTCCAAGTACTGCACGTCGATGGTGCACTTGTCTTCAACCAATGCTAAACCTGCTTGCGTGGAGTTAGTATGTTGGGAGTTGGACAGTTGCTTGCCATTGCTTGGTGGTTCTCCCTGGGTATTCCGGCTTCGGCCACCCGTAAAACTGTCCAACACAAGGTGACCCTGTCTGTCGAATCTGTTGTTAAACCCCAATAAACAAGAAGAATGTTAATAAGGTAATACATCCCCCCCCCCTGTGACCTTCACCTTGCAGATGCGGCTGAAACTATTATACACGACACACCTTCTGACAGTCCTTAAAATTTGTAAAAAGTTTAACAATTGTACTATGATTCGTTTCTGTGTTACGGTTGAGACACGAATATTGACCGATTTTTAGTGTGACCTTGAAATGTGACCTTGCCCTTGAAGGTACGAACACGGCTATGGTGTGTGACACATCCTCCCATGGTCCTTTATAATTGTGTTAAGTTTGATGACTGTAACCCTAATAGTTTTGGAGTTATGCTTGAAACACGATTTGTGACCCTGAACATATGAAGGTCAATTGTGACCTTCACCTTGCAGATGCGGCGGAAACTATTATAAGCGACACACCTTCTGACCATCCTTAACATTTGTAAAAAGTTTAACAATTGTACTATGATTCGTTTCCGATATGGCCGAGACATGAATATTGACCGATTTTTAGTGTGATCTTGAAATGTGACCTTGACCTTGAAGGTACGAACCCGGCTATGGTGTGTGACACATCCTCCCATGGTCCTTTATAATTGTGTGAAGTTTGATGACTGTGGCCCTAACAGTTTTCGAGTTATTGGCTCGGACACACACACACATGGACATACTGACACACACACGGACGCACGCACACTTCAATCACTATATGCCACCCGACTTAAGTCAGGGGGCATAATAAATAAATAATCAGTAATTTTCATAGTAAGCAGCAATTGTAATATTTAATTATATAGTAAATTTGAGTTTAAAACAGAAACTTTACGTCAAGAACACTGAAATAGGATGCATATAGCTCGAGTCAAGTTGCATATTTTTGTTGCTTTGCAAAGCAAAACCATGAACTACCCTTACAAAAGTTTAACATTCTAAATACATAGAAATAAATAAAGTATTGTTAATATCAATCATTTATTTATTTATTTATTTATTTAATGGGGTTTAACAACACTTTTGACAGTCAGGGTCACCTCGTGTCAGACAGTTTTATGGGTGGAGGAAGCCAGAGTACCTAGAGAGAACCACTGATCAACGGCATACATCTGTCAGACTCCCCAACAAACCTGAGCAACGGCATGCATCTATCAGACTCCCCAATAGACTAACTCCAAGGACACAATGCTGTTGCCCCTGGCAGGGATCAAACCACAGACCTTCGATTTGAAGTCCAATGCCGCAACCACTGAGCCAGTGCACTCCCAATATCAGTCATTTAGCAGATTGCATAGTTATATTATACATCACGAAATGTGTGAAAAATCAAATGAAGTGATTGATGGTAACCATCATCATTGTCCCTTCATTTTGCTTTGCATGTGTTTTTATTGTTTTGTAAATAAAAGTCACATAAGGGGGGGGGGGGGGGGGGCCTTACATCATGAATATGGGAAATGCTGTTAACGTCTATTACACCTGGTGAATTCAAGGTTAAAAACACAAATCTCAGCATCTCACTTTTACAAAAATGTTTTTAGATCCTTGTTTAATAAATAGAGGATATGAAATGAGTGTTTCTTCAATATGATATTCATGAAACAAATCAAGAATTTTCTATTTTGCTAAGGCATTGGCTCAGCAAAATGGAAAATTCAGACGAGATTCATCAATATTATATTTTGTTTGTTTGTTGGTGGTTAACGTCACATATTTATGCACTATGGCTAATCGTGACACAACATGGAGATTAAGTCAAGTTTAGTCAATTGTTGATCAACATGTTGCCCATTTTAGAGGACTTTCACCCCAAGCATTGGTGACTGGGTCCTATTTTACTAGTAAAGCGGAACTGGTTTACCACAGTAAACAAGTGCTGCTTACTTCCTGGGGTTCCCACGGGGAATCAATATTATATTGTAGAAACATGAGCCATATTTTATATATCATATAGCTGCCAATTGAACAAGTGTGGGTGGGGTGGGGGGGGGGAGACTAAAACAAAATCGGTAAGGAAGTGTTAAAGAAAGGAATTTCAACATCAAACAACAATGCCGTTGAGACGCGTTACAACCACTGACTACTGTACTGCAAGTTCACAGATCGAAAAAATAGCTGGCAAAACTGTACTAAAGTCATTTCCATCAATGTGCACTTCATAAACATAGCCAGTTGTTGCTGATATTTTTCTAATTACCATCTCACCACTAGAGCTGAAACGGTTAAAGGGTTTTCTTGATCGATTAATCAGAAAGATTAACCTTTGTTAACCGATTAATCAGTTGTCCCGATAGATCACTGAATAGCTGCTGCACTGTTGATGATTAACAGCGTTAATAATGTCCCATTTTCTGGCTATTGATGCAGTGTAACATTCACACGAGTGAACAAGTACATCAGCATGAAATTTACATGCTGTATTCTATTCCGTATCGCACAAGAATCTTAACAATATGAAACAGAAACATCGTTCATGGCCTAAGATTTACCCATGTGGTATGTGCAGAAACAAAACAGCAGTTATTGTGCATAATCCCAGGTAAGTATACTGCGGCAGACTTTCAATTTTTAGGAGTGCATGATCGTCCTTGCACCTGCACCAGGCGCTAGGAAACATGTGCAGTGTGATGCACTCTGGAAACTGGAAAGGCTGTGGTTAAAATAATTTACGTGTGTCTGCACTGTCTTCCAGTTCCAGACTGCCAGCAGCTTTGAAGTTTTGTTGATGTGGGGGTGTGTATGAATAACGATGATTCGCTTGCAGTGCGTGTGTCAAATCTCGCTCATTGAGTCTGCACATAAAATTAGTTTCGGTGGCATCGTTCGATCTTTTCCAGCAAAGTTGCCGACTTGCAGCTACTTTGAGAATGTCATAAACCAAACAACTCAATAATTAATAATTTAAATAGAGGCATAGCTCTTAACATTCATTCCCTACAATGCCCATGTTATAACTGTTGTAATTCCCCCCCCCCCCCCCCCCACCTCCCCCCTCACACACACACCCTTGTTTCCTTGTTTGACTCGATTTGATCTGCAGTTGAAATGACGAAAATGGAGACCATATATTATATATCTGTCAATCTTATAGTTTATCCGCCCCATTCATATGATGTCACGCTTGAATTTGCTGATGGAATTACTAGGATATAGGATACGTAACATTCAAATGCCGATGATCACATGCAGTGCTGACAATGACAATACTGAGTTTTACTTTAGAACATGTGCCTACAAAATGTAATCAAGATTATCGAACGAAGGCCCAGTGTATGGTGCCCTGAAAGTGAGCATGGGATTAAGTAGATGACACCACTGGGAAGTGGCATCTACAGAAATCTCGCACTCAACGTCACGACTGAGGGAGAGAATTGCCTGAAAATTTGGAAACTGAAAGTGACAACGTTATCAGGATAAAACACATGCCGACTTCACTGATGTTTTGACAACGTCATAGCGAGTACTGCATGCATTTGAAACTGACAACTCGTCGACGAGTGAGTTGGCAATGTCTACGTGAGTCGGGGGTGTGTTTGTTACAGTGTTAACACCTGTAATGCGGTAGTTCAAAGGTAGCATTTAATCGATCAAAGACTTTTTTGATCGATCATGATGTTGATCGTTGGTTAACTGATTAACCGGTTAACCGTTTCAGCTCTACTCACTACCCACATCATCAATTTTTATTTCTGAATTTCATGGAAAATCAAACATAAGGACTTTGTTTTTATTTTGAAATACCGTATTTACTCTATGTATTGGGACACTCTATGATTTGGGACACACATTTTTTCCAGAATACTATATTTTTTTTATGCTCTAAGGTTTGGGACATTCAGGAGATTTGTTTCCAGCTGACCCCTCGCTAGTAGCAGATGACACTCATAAAAAAAATTCTTGAGTAACTAAAAATTTTCATTTTTTGCTTCCAAAACATAGCTTATGATCCCTCATTGGAACGAGCACATTGTGCTCGTTCCAATGAGGGATCATAAGCCATGTTTTGGAAGCAAAAAATGAAAATTAAAAAAAAATTGGAAGGCGATTTTCGTATATAGTGATGGAAAACGAATCACACACAACTTTATTCAGCATCAAATCAAGACCAGGCTGTGTTCTTTCCGCATTTTCTTAGAATTGGGACACCTGTGAAAATAATTATTTTTAGCTGTCCCAATACATAGAGTAAATACGGTAGTTCTATTTATATGTGCATTAATTCATGCCAGAAGTATATAGATGTACCAATGAGATTGCTTGATCTTTTACACCGCGATAAGTCAGCTAAACAGGTTGCATGACTCTCTGATAGCCAATGAAACTGATAAGAGGTCATATGAATTAGTGATTCATAAAGCTGAAAAATATGAAACGATCGTAAATGCAGAAAGCAGTTTATAGGATAAATAATGATCGCACACAGGAACCACAATGAATATCAGAAAAATTCACATTGATGCTTTCCAAGTCCATTGTTTTGAATCTCATATTCTTTTCACATAAACAAACCAACCTTCACTGATTGATAAATATTGCAGAATGGACAGACCACTGGGCACAATAAATTTATTTACTGTTCACAGCTCAAATCAAAAGATGTGATCAAGACAACTACTTCTTCCGAAAAATTCTAATAACATTTTTACAGAACAGAATGCCTGATTTGTCATCTGACATTGGAAAGCTCTCACAGAGAGCTTTTCACTGACTTATGGCAGCATTAGGTGTTCTCAATTTAAAATGAAGGGAGCAAAAAGGTTGCCTTTAATTGTTGAAAACAACTTATGTGGAATCCAACAGTATTTCAAGAGTGTGCATAAATAAATCAAGCGGAAAATTATATCAATAAGTCCTCAATGTATATCTACAAATTGAACACCAATATTCAGGACATTTAACAACCATTAAGTTATTTCTTATCTCAATCACAAATCACCATTCGCAAATGTATTATCAACCACTCTCCTCTTTAACCCTTTACCAAACGCATAATATATCAAAATTTATTACATTAAATATTATTTTTTTAGATTTTTTCAAAAATTTCGACAAAACCATATCGTGTGACCCCTCATTGACAAGCTTGTTCCAATGAGGGGTCACATGATATAGTTTGGTTGAAATGTTTGGAAAGAGAAGTTTTTCATCTTCTGCATTTGTTTGTTGCACTTGTGGATGTGGCAGATTCATTGGGTAAACCATGTACTTGTGTATTTATTTATTGGGATTTAACGACACTTTTGACAGCCAGAGTCACCTCATGACAGACAGTTTTACGGGTGGAGGAAGCTGGAGTACCTGGAGAGAACCACCGAGTAATGGCGGGCAACTGTCAGGCACACCAATATACTAACTCCACACAATCAGCAGGGTTAGCATTAGTTGAAGACAAGGGCACCATAGACGTGAAGTATGCCTTAGTATACAATGCCACCGCACACCCACGTGGGCAATGGGGGTAAAGTGTCTTGCCCAAGGACACAATGCGGTTGCCGCAGGTGGAATTAAAACTCAGGCTTGCCAAGGACACAACGCGGTAGTCCGAATCGATTGCTCAGACGGTCACTCATCCAAGGACCAACTGGGCTCAACGTTGCTTAACTTCAGTGATCTGACGAGAACTGGTTACTGCAGCGCCACCACGCCCCCATTAGATACATCCTGCTGCCAATCTTTTAAGAATCACGAGAACAAGTAGGCCTGGGATGAGTCATATTGTTAGAGAGTACAAGTAAAATAGACCTAGCAATGTTGCTGCCTTAAAGTGGATTCAACATTTTGTTCCCATTTATTAATTTCTACTTCCTTGCCAATTCCTGAGCTCCAAAAGCACCCAAGCATACGTTTTCCTGCTATTTTCATACAAGTTATTTTCACAACTATACCTTGTGTTGAGATACTATTTATTTATTTAGTTATTCATTTATTTATTGGTTTTTTTTTTAACAACACTTTCGAGAAAGCCAGAGTCACCTTGTGTCGTACAGTTTTACGGCTGGAGAAAGCCAGAGTACCCGGAGAGAACCACCAAGCAACTGTCAGACCCCCCAACAAACTAACTCTGAACAAGCAGGGTTAGCACTAGTTGAAGACAAGTGTACCATCGAAGAGCAGTACGCTTTAGTAAACAACGTCACCATGATTGGGATGAAGTGCCTTGTCCAAGGACACAATGCAATTACCCCTGGTGGGATTGAAATGTGGACCTTTCGGTTTGAAGTTCAATGCTGTAACCCCTAAGCCACCACACTCCCTATAACAGATTATTTATTTATTTATTTATTGGTGTTTAAGGTCACATATTTCTGCACAAAGGCTAATCATGACCACGACAGTTTTACGGGTCGAGGAAGCCGGAGTACCTGGAGAGAACCACCGAGCAATGGCGAGCAACTGCCAGCTCTCCAACATACTAACTCCACACAAGCAGGGTTAGCATTGGTTGAAGACAGGTGCACCATCGACGTGCAGTATTCCTTAGTGCACAGCGTCACCATGCCCCCACATGGGCAATGGGGGTAAAGTGTCTTGCCCAAGGACACAACGTGGTTGTCGCAGGTGGGATTCGAACCAAGGACTTCTCGGCATGCAGCCTGCACCTCTACCTACTGAGCCACTGTGCCACCCCCCCCCCCCCCCCCTATAACAGATACTGACACAGAAGATAACCAGCAACATTTGTATAAAGAAAATAACATATACTTTCCAAAATCACTTTCCTTTCACTTCTCTAACAACAATGTTAGTTCCTCTAATTGTGCACTTTATATTGTAACCCTTTACCATTACTAATGAATCAGCAGCATCCACCTGCGTAATTTACAAATTTAGCAGTTAAGTTGAAAAAAGAACAAATTAAAACAAATTTCCACAAAACCATACATATCATGTGACCCCCTCATTGGAACGAACTCATTCCGATGCGGGACACGCATGACATGGATTCATAGAAATTTTTGAAAAATTTGGAAAACACTACTTGAAATAATAAATTTTGATATCCTGTGCATTGGCACTATATTTAACTTGCCTTTTTATCACACAAATGAAGCACTACCTTTGATCAATGATCTGATGAAAGTAAAAAGCAGTTGGATTGTTAGCACATGGAGAGTGTGACCAATAACAGTAGGAAAGCCACATATATACTGAATACTAATACTAATAAATTAATACCCTCTTAAGAACACCCCCAAAAAGTACTTTAGCACTTCTTCCTTCCAGCTAATTGTGTAAAACAAGTCAAACAGGTACCAGCATGCCACTTAGTTAAACATGCCTGAACAACTTTTTTAACCTGTTTTTTTTCTTTTCCTGGTCCATTAAGGGATAAGCTTAACAATATGGGAGATGACACAACCAGGTGAGGTTCACAAACCAACCAATCTTGTAACTCATTTCCATGTTTTCCACATCATTTAAAGTAGTGAATTTAGTCATTCTCTACATTATGAAATACTGATAAAAAATGTCTGAATTTAAAATGAAATTTTCTGCATTCTGAGAGACAGTGCTTTAACCCTTCACACAACGTAACGGTCAAAACCGGCCAGCGCTATTCTAAATGAAAGTGTCAATGACACTGCAGCTCAACTTGACAAACTTGAACTTGGTAAGTTATAAATGAAATGGCAAAATTGAAGATCATTGGTACCAATGTCATTTTTTTTGCCAGTGGCAACATTTTTTGACAGAAACTGAAGAAAATCGATAGCTCCCATCTAGAGGCCTCCCCAAACAAGCATGCCAGGTTTCAAAGCAATCCGATCATAAATGTGCCCTGCAGGGTGTACAAAAGGGAAATATTGTGGTCTGACTAGACTAAATTCTAAGAACGTTGGCCGTGGCAACATTTTTTGATGGAAATGAAAGAAAATCGATAGCTCCCATCTAGAGGTCACCCTAAATAAGCATACCAGGTTTGAAAGCAATCAAATCTTAAATGTGCCCTGTAGGGTGTGCCAAAGGGAAATATTGTGGTTTGACTAAACTAAGTTCTAAGAACGTTGGCCGCGGCAACATTTTTTGATGGAAATTGAAGAAAATCGACAGCTCCCATCTAGAGGTCACCCCAAACAAGCATGCCAGGTTTCAAAGCAATCCGATCATAAATGTACCCTGTAGGGTGTGCCAAAGGGAAATATTGAGTCTTCTGGCTAAACTAAGTTCTAAGAACGTTGGCCGCGGCAACAATTTTTCACAGAAATTGAAGAAAATTGATAGCTCCCATCTAGAGGTCTCCCCAAACAAGCATACCAGGTTTCAAAGCAATCTGATCATAAATGTGCCCTGTAGGGTGTGCCAAAGGGAAATATGGAGGTCTGACTAAACTTAGTTCTTCGAACGTTGGCCGTGGCAACATTTTTTGCCGGAAATTTAAGAAAATCGATAGCGCCCATCTAGAGGACACCCTAAATAAGCATACCAGGTTTCAAAGCAATCAAATCATAAATGTGCCCTGTGAGGTGTGCCAAAGGAAATTGTCGTCGTACGTACTAATGTACTAACATACTAACATACGTACGTACGTACGTACATACGTACATACGTACGCCGACGGACGAGAAGTGATGGCAATAGCTCAGCTTGACTTTGTCAAGTTGAGCTAAAAATCGCCAATTAATTTTAATTATTTTTTGTCTCAAAAACATAGGGTATGACCCCTCATTGGAACGAGCTCATCGAGCTCGTTCCAATGAGGGGTCATAACCTATATTTTTGAGACAAAAAATGAAAAACATTAGTTATTCAACAATTTTTTTTGCAAGTGTCGTCTGCTTTTTATGTTCAGTAAAGGGTTAACATTCTGAATTTGAATTGAAAGTCTTTCAAGATCTGAAGTGAAGGGCACTCTTGTGGTTTGACTAAACTAAGTTCTAAGAATGTCGGCCGCGGCAACATTTTTTGATGGAAAATGAAGAAAATCGATAGCTCCCATCTAGAGGTCACCCCAAACAAGCATACCAAGTTTCAAGTAATCTGATCATAAATGCGACCTGTGAGGTGTGCCAAAGGAAATTGTGGACGTACGTACTAACGTACTACGTACGTACGTACGCCGACGGACGAGAAGTGATGGCAATAGCTCAGCTTGACTTTGTCAAGTTGAGCTAAAAATCGCCAATTAATTTTAATTATTTTTTGTCTCAAAAACATAGGGTATGACCCCTCATTGGAACGAGCTCATCGAGCTCGTTCCAATGAGGGGTCATAACCTATATTTTTGAGACAAAAAATGAAAAACATTAGTTATTCAACAATTTTTTTTGCAAGTGTCGTCTGCTTTTTATGTTAAGTAAAGGGTTAACATTCTGAATTTGAATTGAAAGTCTTTCAAGATCTGAAGTGAAGGACACTCTTACCTACATAACAATAGTAATGGCTGAAAAATATTGATGGTCATCATATTTGATTGGAAATAATAATAGTGATGGTATTTGCCCCTCTATTCCTCACTCCCAAATGTTATTATATGCCAGCCTGTGAATTATCGCAAATTATCTAAAAGATATTTCTCGATATCCATTGACTCAATGGATACCGAGGAATATCCCCCCCAGTAGCTTCCAAAATGACATCACGCTATGCCGCATCACGTCGCCTTGAAGGAACGATCAGCTGATCTTTGTTATTATTTTGAAACTTATGCATTTGGGGTCAAAATGGGTTGAACATTGTGAAATAAAATGTCCGTAGCATATATAATACAAACAAAATCTACTCTATTTTAGTCAATACTTGGAATTATCTCATGAATCTGGACCTCAAAGTTTTATTTTTCACGATTGTTTGCACGAGTGAAAAATAATATTTTCAGGTCCACATGATGAATTTTTTCAGTAGCTTCCTAAATGACGTTACGCTTCAGCACATGACGTCGCCTTGAAAGAACAATCAGCAGCTTTTTGTTATTGTACTGAAACTGTTTGCAAATTGGGCTGAATATTGGGCAGTAAAATGTCACGTAGCATACAATAAAAAGAAAATCTAAGCCATTTTAGTGAATATTGGGTATTATCTCATTTGTGTGGACCTGACAGTATTATTTTTCACTCGCTCAAGCACTCATGAAAAATAAAACTTTGAGGTCCATTATATTCACTAAAACAGCGTAGATATCCTTTATATAGTGATTGCTGGGATATTTTCTCGAAAAATTAATAATGGTGTTGAATTATTATTTGGCAGTTGAGAGTAGATAATTTTAGAGGTATAAATAAATGCAGTGAGAAAAAGTTTACCCACAATCTAAACCATTTACACCGCCCCTCAATAGATAAGGAAGAAAATGTAGAATAAAAAAAGGATATCCCTTTTATTCATTTTGAGTAAAATATGAAAAATGAAATTTTGCCTGTCATCCCAAACTTGGTACAGTGGGGTTGGCTTAATTAGAGATCTTTTAATTAAATAACTCTATTTTAAGCCAGGTGAAAATTTAAATCTCCTAATGTTTGCAAAGAAATCAGCCTATTTTACAAATAACAAACTTCTGTATTACTGAAGCTAAGGCTTGGTTAACATGATTTAAGTTTTTGTGAATAGTAGAGAGTAGGGTCACTTAACTTTTAGACTGCTGGAAGTCCATATTAGGGCTTTATTCTCAGGTACAGGTACTGCAACTTAAATAAAGGCTTCAAATTCAGTGGCTGTGCTCCACATTATCTTTTGAGGTGATATTATTGAGTCTGTTAGGATTTGCCTTGTTACAATTTATGGGAGAGTGCCCACAGGCACTCTCCCATAAATTGTAACAAGGCAAAGACATGTGAACAAATTTTGATGGCCAAAAATAATTTAGCACTATACCAGTTAAGTGTTTTTCTTGTTCATACGAAATACAACTTCAAGTAGCACAAAGTTTCAAAACATTTCCATGTGAAGAGACTGATATATGAATGCAACAGTTCAATTCAAACTGCCCTATCATCAAATGCCAAGTACAGTTAGCTCCCTTGATATTCAACAAGTCCTCTCTTTCTCAATGGAAGCAAGCTGATGGACATGGTTTATTTTTCTTCTGAACCTACTGCACACCCTTTTCAAAATAAGGAAATTTCAAGCCGAAAATTCTTCCAATAATGCAACTAGAAATTTAAACATTTCAGTCTTGTTTGACAGAGCTTGTGTTTAAATTCCAAGTTGCATTATGGGAAGAAATTGCAGCTTGAAATTTTGATATTTTGACATCAATGTGCTGGGGGTTAACAGTCTTTCCTTCCCACTCATTCTTGAATACTTTAAAGGAAAAAATCCTAAGCAGATATCATTCATTTCAAACTGCCATGTCTAAAAAAATAACTCTGAAGATCATTATTTGCAATTGGGTATTTTCATCTTTAACCAGACAAAAAATAACAGAAAAATCCCCCGAAAGCTTTTGCACGTTTCAAGCCTTTTGAAACCAAATTATAGAGACATTTTACCCAGTGAATCAACGAAAATACTCATGTTAACCTATATCCTAACATAACAGCCGTATTCAACCCACACCACTGATCAAAATTAACATCCGGATTCTATTATATTTTCAATTTTCGCCTCAAAAACACAGCTTGTGACATCCTCAGTGGAACAAGCTTTTTTCATGACAGAGAGCATGGTCTGACCATATGAAGACAACAGTAAGCCGTATAGCTGACTGTATCCAAAATATGGTCAGCACTCTCAGTGCCTATGGATTTGATAACATGTCAGCTTTCACCATAATTGAATAACCCTGTTAAATGTACAGAACTTACAAACACCAAACCATTTACCACAGCTTCAGAACAAGTTTGACCTGTTAATTGCATACAGGTTATAGAATAAACTCCAGTTAATTGAATAAAAAATCTTGTAATCTGATGAAGAATTACTCTGACATCCACTGAATTCCCCATATTGATAAGATATTTATGGCATCAATACATTCAATATAGCCATTTAATCTATTATATCCTGTTTGACAGAGCTCAGTGAGTTCTGTCAAACAAGATATGATACAATGAATGTCAAGTTTATAACTTGAAAATAGGATAATGGCCCAATTCTTTTTAATTGACAAAGTTAGGGATTTAGATTGGTCTAATTTGGGGACACCAGAGGCAAGTAAAAAAAAGTCCCCAAAATATGAGAAACAACATGATTATTTATTTATTAGTGCTTGAGGACACATATGTTTGCACAATGGCTAATCATGACCACAACATGAGTATTAACTCAAGAGCAGGGGTGAGTGTTAATAAACCATGTTGCCCATTTTAGAGAGGGTTTGCACCTCCCAAGCATTAGTGACTGGGTCCTATTTTACCAGTAAAACAGAGCCTGTTTACCACAGTGAATAGGCACTGCTTCACTTCCCGGGGTTCCCGCGGGGAAACGACATGATTAGTCAATTTACATACAAATAGAATATAATACAGGACTTTCTAAGACCTATTTTGCATGGTGCAAAAGTATTTCTTAACAAATATCTTCATTTTAGAATGTTACAACAAGCTGTTGGTAGCGCTCTCCTAATTTGGAGACATTCTTTACTGACTTGAATTTGGGGTAATATAAAGGCCTGCAAAGTGGCTATTCATTAGCCGAGTCCCATCAACTGAATTGGGATGATACAGTTGAGTTGGCCATACTGAAAGAATATAAAGAAGTAGCAATGGACCTTACCACATTTGGAGTGACATGGAGTGGGTGTGGGGGGGGGGGGGGGGGGGGGTGTTCTATTAGAGGTTACATTTATGTCACACTGTGGCCAGAGTTAACTTTTTATCTGACATGACTAGAAGACAACACTTGCAGGTTTGGGGGAGGTGGAGGGAGTTCTAGAATAATTAAAAGTTTAATTTCTGCCCCAAAATCCTTAATGACCCCTCTCATTGATTACTGTGTTCGAAATTAAACTGGTATGTATCATAAAATATGAAAGAAAAAATATAGTTTATACAGTTTCCTGGGTCTGGTGCAAGGACAGGGTAAGCCAATTATTCACAGAACCACACAGCAATGACACAGGACGATCTTGACTTTCCAATTTACTATCTGATCATAAGCAAATATTGTCCTCTGTTTGCATTTTGTCCCCAAATGACTACCGGAAACGTGTTATACTCTTAAGCAAAATCTTCTGCTGTACCACTGCCTTTTAATGCAGCACATGGGGGCGCGTTGGCACTGCGGTAACCAGTTCTTGTCAGATCACCACAGTTAAGCAACGTTAAGCCCGGTTAGTCCTTGGATGGGTGACTGTCTGAGCAATCGATTCGGACTCCCACGTTGTGTCCTTGGGCAAGGCACTTCACCCCGATTGTCCACATGGGGGCACGATGATGCCATGCACTAAGGCATACTGCACGTCGATGGTGTACATGTCTTCAACCAATCGAACCCAGCCTGTGCTGCAGTGCAGAGATATGATGTTGGGGAGCTGGCAGCTGCTCTTTGGTTCTCTTTTGTACTCCAGCTTCCTCCACCCATAAAAACTGTCACCGACATGATATGACCTTGTCTGTTAAAGTGTTGTTAAACCTTAATAAATAAATAAATAAATAAATAAATAAATAAATAAATAAATAATGGTGCATATGCTTTTAACCACTAACAGTGCTTGTGCAGAGCAAGTAAGTTGGAGAATGTGGCAGTTGCTCGCTGCTGCTCAGTTGTTCTCTTGAGGTTCCACCACCTGTAAAACTTTCTGCCACGATGTGACACTGGATGTTGAAAGTGTCATTAAACCCCAATAAATAAACAAAGAAACAGAAATATATAACCTTATCCCAGTCCTGGTAAACCACACAAGTGAATCCCAAACCCTGTGACAAGTGCTAAGTTTAGGATTACAGTAAAAAAAAACTGTTGTACCTGTCACAATGACAGACACCATAAAAACTATTATTAGCAATCTTGTATAAAACCAATGTCTAGTAGCTCTTACTGTATGCAAACACACAAAAATCTGAAAAACACAGTTCCCATGTTTAAAAATCAATATCAACTGCTGGTGAGGTGACAGTGATGATGTCAGCCAGTACTTCGGTTTTTATTTCCTTATAAGGCAATTTCCATTTCCAGTCTGAAGCTTTCAACATCAGCAGACATATATGGATCACACTTGCATCCTTTGTCTGACTTCAAAGTACCAATTAATATTTTTAATGACAATTAACCCAGCTCACCAAAAAGAGGATAAGTTATTTCTGCACGGTAAATTAATCTATTCAATTAAATAAAAAGATTAAGTGATGCTTGATATAAAACAAAGTCATCATATTTATTTATTTATTTATTTATTTATTTATTTATTTATTTATTTATTTATTTATTTATTTATTTATGGGTGTTTAAGGTCACATACTTCAGTCTTCTGTGCAATGGCTAATCATGACTGCAACACGGAGATAAAGTCCAGTCCAGCCAATCATTTATATCCATGTTGCCCATTTTAGAGGACCTCCACCCCAGGCACAGGTGACTGGGTCCTATTTTAGTAATTTTACCAGTAAAATGTAGCTTGTTTACCACAGTAAACATACGTTGAGTCCTCATTGTCACATTTTCTCCCTTACTGACTCATCCACCAGACAAGTCATTAAAGCTTTACCCAACAAATCGCCCGTGTAATATGCAAATTCAGCAGCTGCAAAAATATTATTTTTCGAAAAAGTTCAACAAAACCACAACATGTGACCCCTCTTTGGAACAAGTACATTCCAAGGGGTGTCACATGATATGGTTTTGTTGAAATTTTTTGAAAAAATTTAAAAAATGATATTTAAAATAATAAATTCTGATATTGTCAGTGCTGGGAAAAGGGTTAAAGGAATGAAAGTGTCAATGACACTGTAGCTTAACTTGTCTGTGTCTTGTGTTTGATGAAAAGGATAATGTTCAATGTTTATGAAAGGATTATGAAATAAGACAAGAATTGTGATAATTGGGAATATGTTAATTTCTGTTCCCTGTATGCTATGTTTTTAAAAAAAATAATATGAGGTGTACACTGTACTAAAGGGCAGAGGGGTCTGTTAATATGACCTCACAGTTAATGTATGTGGCCCTCACAGTTAACATATGTCAACGAAAGTTACCAAGTTACAGTGAAATTATTCCAAAACGAGTCATCCTAACAAGTTACATTGAAATCCCTTCATAAATTTGGCCTGAAGACTGTGCTAAAGGTTTTCGGGCTTCAGACCTGTGTAGCCATGACAGTTGACTAATTACTACTAAAAGGGGACGTTCTCATCTCGACATTACACTGAGTCATTCTACTAAGTTACAATGAAATCCCTTCACAAATTCGACCTGTAGTCTGTACTAAAGTTTTTTGGGTTTTGGGCTCGGGAAGCCGTCATGGCTGAATAATCGGGGGACGTTGTCATCTGGGCATCATCTGGAGTGATCCTACAAAGTTACAATGAAATCCCTTCATAAATATGACCTGTAGACTGTACTCAAGGTTTTTGGGTTTCAGGCCCCTGAAACTGTCACAGTTGACCAATCACGACCAAAAGGGGATGTCATCATCTAGGCATTATATGGAGTCAACGTAACAAGTTACAATGAAATCCTTCCATAAATATGACCTATAGACTATGCTAAAGGTTTTTGGGCTCGGGCAGCCATCAAGGCTGAATGATCATGACCAAAAGGGGACATTCTCATCCAGACATTATTTGGAGTCATCCTACCAAGTTACAATGAAATCCCTTCATAAATATGACCTGTAGACTGTGCTAAAGGTTTTCAGGCTTCAAGCCCCTGTAGCTGTCACAGTTGCTCAATCACGTCCAAAAGGGGATGTTCTAGACATTATATGAAGTCATCCTACCAAGTTACAATGAAATCCCTCCATAAATATGATCTGTGAACTGTGCTAAAGGTTTTCGGGTTTTGGGCTCGGGCAATTGTCACGGTTGACAGATCGTGACCAAATGGGGAAATTCTAATCTAGACATCATCCGGAGTCATCCTACCAAGTTACAATGAAATCCCTCCATATTAAATATGACCTGCAGTTTTTGGGTTTCGGCCTTGGGCAGACATCACGGTTGACAGATCATGACCAAAAGGGGACGTTCTCATCTAGGCATTATACAGAGGCATCCTACCAAGTTACAATAAAATCCCTTCATAAATACGACCTGTAGACTGTGCTAATGATTTTCAGGTTTTGGGCTCAGGCAGCCATACCGGTTGACCAATCGGGACCAAAATGGGACGTTCTCATCTAGACATGACCCCAAACATGCATGTGAAATTTTGTGACGATCAGATAAGAACTACGGGGTGTAGCCTGTGCTAAAGGAAAATATGAACAGACTCACAGACTCATAGACTAACAGAGTTCCGCACACGTAATGGCAATAGCTTATCTTGACTTTGTAAAGTTAAGCCAAAAATGTGACAATGAGAACATTACATAGATCAGACGAACTTTATTCACTTTGTTATCCTAATTTATGCATTTTCTTTCTGAATAGGTTTAGTAACTAATCCCCAACAACCCCCAAAGAATGACTAAAGGGATGGTAGACTGAATCCAAAGGAGATTCTTACAGACAGGGCTTTTTGTAATGAGTAGGATCGTACAAAATTATACATATTATTTCCAAGTTAAGGGGCCTGAAGCATTATTTACTATATTTTTTTAACACAAAGAAAAACCAAACAGAAACCAAGTTTTTTTCCTGAAACCAAACTAAAACCGAACCGAAATCTGAAAAATCAATTCCTCTCTGCACCAGAAAAAATAATCCTAAAGCCTGTAGAAGTAAATTACTTCTCATCCTCCTCAACTATTTGTTGCCATTTATATTGTTTGCTGACCGACCACCAAACTTTCCGTCATATCAAAATTTTACATATTGTTGTGAAAGGGTTAAAACATGGTTTGTTATACTCTCACTGGTTCAGAATCATACCCTCACAGTATTGGGATTGTTTACCTTGTTCTCTTTAACCCTTTACACACCGATGTTGAAATATAAAAATTTCAACCTGAAAATTTTTCCCATAATGCAACTAGGAAGTTAACCCTTTACCCAACGTAATGACCAAAACCGGCCAGCGCTATTCTCAAAAATCGCCAATTAATTTTCATTATTTTTTTCATCTTTTGTCTCAAAAACATAGGTTATGACCCCCTCATTGGAACGAGCTCGTTCCAATGAGGGGTCATAACCTATGTGTTTGAGACAGAAAATGAAAAAAATTAGTTATTCAAGAATTTTTTTGGTAAGTTTCTGCTTTTTATGTTAGGTAAAGGGTCAACCAATTCCATCTTGTTTGACAGAGCTCAATTTGCATCATAGGAAAATTTTGCTGCTTGAAATTTTCGTATTTAGATATCAGTGCACAGAGGGTTAATAATCTGACATAAGGCTTAATAAAATTAAAAATCTGTTTCTCAGGCCTTCCCGCATGGTCTTTTTGGCTGCCGCATGCTCTCTTTTTATGACCAATGCAAACTTGAAAAAATGAAAATTAAATGGTTTATGTCTGATATTTTACACAAGTTAATAAAATTGATAAATTTGTCCCTTGAGTGCAACAAGGCTTTGCAATGCTTTAGCATTGCAAAGCCTTGTTGCACCCAAGGGATGAAATACACCACCACCCTTGCTATTCTGTAGATTATGAGGCCTAAAACATAAAGTAAATCAAGAATATGAACTTCTGATGGCAAAGAAATAATTACAAAAATAAAATATAAAATAAAAAACCGCCTGCCCGCATTCAATTTTACAAAACTTGGCCTGAGAAACAGAACATCTACTTTGTGTGGCCTAACTGTCTTTATGCTGAGAGCCAGTATCATGGCTCAACTCACTTTGAAGTGCTGGATCAGTGATAAAGGCTTCATGTTCACAGGAAGTATCCTGTATTCAGATGTATTTATTTATTTATTTATTTATTTATGTATTTATTGTACAGAAACATGTTACCTTAAACACCAATAAAGGAATTTATGTACAGGGTGTTTTAGTTCACATATTTCTGCACAATGGCTGATAGTGACCAAAACATGGATTTTAAGCAAGTCCAAACAATCATTTATGCCCATGCTGACCATTTTAGAGGACTTCTAGGCAAGGCATTGCTTACTAGGTCCTATTTTACCAGTGAAACAGATCTTGTTTACCACAGTAAATATGCACTGCTTCACTTCGCGGGAGTCCCACAGGGACACATTCAGAAGTGAAATGATTTATTGTTCATTCAGAGTTGTAATAAAATAATTTATTATAGAGTGTCAATGAATTTATTTATTTATTAAGGTTTAATGACACTTTAACAGCCAATGACATATAGTGCCGGTGACAGTTTTACAGGTGGAGGAAGCCAGAGTACCCGGAGAAAACCACTGAGCAACGACGAGCAGCTGCCAGCTCCCCAACAACCAGTAACTCCGCTCTGCAGCACAATCAGGGTTAGAATGGTTGAAGATATGTGCACCATCAACGTGCAGTACGCCCTGCCCAAGGACACAACACGGGAGTCCAAATTGATCACTCAGATGGTCACCCATCCAAGGATTAACCGAGTTTGACGTTGCTTAATTTCGGTGATCTGACGAGAACCGGTTACCACAATGCCACCGGGTCCCCAGTGTCAATGAATAAATTTTGACCATTATAATAAATTTAGCACATTACCTGTTAAAATCAACGGATAGTTTAACCCTTAGGCACCTGGACAATTGTCCTGAAGCCAACCAAACCACCCCCTGCACATGTCCAGTTCCTTAGTGATTTCTTGTCAAGTCTTGGCTGCCTATTCAGGCAGCAAAGATTTGACTACAAGCCACTGCCTAGGTAATTTGTCTATTGTCAGAAGGACCTCCCCATGATTACATGTTCAGGGTACTTGTTCTGTGTTTCTGAAAGTTGGAAATAAGCCCTTAAGGGTTGACACTCTGCATAATAATGTTGAAATATCAAATTTCAAGCAGTAAATTTTTCTTACAATGCATTTAGGAATTTAACCCATTCAATCTTGTTTGACAGCGCTGAGTGTTATAAACCTCTGCATTCAGTAGAGACCTGACATTTTAAATTGACAAAACATTGGATGTTAATGGGACCCCTTCACATATTTCCAAGCTTCAATTTACATTTGTTTCTTCCGTTAAAATTCCCAATAACCAACCATCATAGGAACAAATAAAAAGAAATATGACGATAACCCACAGCATTTTTAGTATTTCCGTAGTTATCAGTTCCTGCATCATCCTACTGAATTTTCACTCCACAGTGAATGAATTACAAAGAAAGGGTCACCGTTAAAAAATCATTCATGCCAAAAAATTCTGCTTGTACAAATTCGAAATTCAGGCAACCCCAGAAAAAGTTACCTGGACATTTTTCAAGCAACCATTTTTTCAACCAACACTCTTCAAGAACATGGAGTAGTACTGATATGTCCACCTACAGTAAAAACTAGAAGTCCTGTCACGAACTGTGCGCTTATCTAAGCTTAACTGGTAGAGTGCTAAATTATTTTTGAACATCAAAATTTGTTCACATGTCTTTGCCTTGTTACAATTTATGGGAGAGTGCCTGTAGGCACTCTCCCATAAATTGTAACAAGGCAAATCTACACAGATTAAATAATTTCACTTCAAAGATAATATGAAGTATATCTACAGAGTATGAGGCCTTTATACTACAGTCCCTGCACATCAGACTAAAGCCCAAATATGGGCTTCCAGCACTCTACCAGTTAATTGCATGCAGGAATTGCGTGCAATTGCCATATCGAATGGCATCCAAAGCACGGCAGGTTCTCCTGCAAACACAGGCAATGTTTCTGCCAATGGACCTCTGGCTGAAACATACATTGCTTGTGCACAGCCCATGTGTACAGAATTTGATAGCCTTTCTATGGTCATAACGCGTAGATTAACGCGCAGATCGGCGTGCTATTTGTGCGCATTTAATGACAGGACTTCTAGTTTTAACTGTATGTTAGTGAGGAAACTGGGTAAGCAATCTGGAATACAGTGATCACAAAAGCAGACTGGAAATTTCAACAGAATCACAAATGCATCGATCTGGTCAAAATTCTCTGTCTGTCTACCTCCTAACAAAACCAAAATAGAATCTTACTTCTCAAAAAAGAAATGCAAACACATTAAATTTCAGTGGTCATAAGCTAAGTTTTGGGGACAAAAATTGAAAACATATTCAAATTTGAATGGAGAATTTTGTATATAACACTGGCTGGTTTTGTCCGTTATGTTGGGTAAAGGGTTAATGCAGTAAATCATCAACGGTATGGCAATTATTCAGCTACCTATTAGGGTAAGTGATCAATCGGTTAAGCGAGGTTACACCATGTGATTAATCGATCAAGAAAACCCTTTAACCATTTCAGTCAGCTCTACCCTTTCTATCAGTGTTTTACATCACAGTATTTCATCAGTGAAGTAAAAGAACACCTACTTTTATTAACCCTTTACCTAACGAATCGGCCGCATCCGCCCGCGTAATTTGCAAATTGAGCAGTTGAAATAAATAAATTTTTTAAAATATTTCAACAAAACCACATCATGTGATCTCTCATTGGAACGAGCTCATCGAGCTCATTCCAATGAGGGATCACATGATATGGTTTTGTTGAAATTTTTGGGAAAATTTTTTAAAAATATTAATTAAAATAATAAATTTTGATATTCTCTGCATTGGGTGAAGGGTTAATATCATAAAATAGATCATCATTCCAAATAAATAAACCTGAATGAACTCCAAAAAAACATTTAAGAAAAATCTTGTGCTTTATCTCTACAGTCTATTATTGAAGATGAACAAAAAACAAAGAACTATTTCTTTTGAGGTGATAATGGTTGAAGGAAACGATCATTCATCGAATTTGCACAGGCGTGAAGTTAACAACACTAATATAAACTGCAACTCATTGTATTGAAAAATCATGAAAATGAACAGTAATCCATGAAAATGATCTGAAAAAAGTCCCAAAAGAATCACAAATTCAAGAATGGTCACAAAGAAATATAAAAAAGAAGCGTTTCCACACAAATTCTTTTCACAAACTAAATCCAACCCAATGACTTCACCAAATTGCCTGGGTATGACAAATTAATACCGGTATCCATATTTAGAAGTTATTTAATACGATATGAATTGCCTGTCAATTGAACAGTTTTTTTTAAAACCATCCATATTTAACAGTGACATCCATGTATAGCAAACATTAGAAGCGTGTCAAAACAAATTGAGGACTGATGAAATGAATGTACTACATGAGAATATTTACATCACAACACTGCCAATGTTGATATTGTCATATTGATTTGAACTGTTTATGCTCTCTGAAAATCATTAAAAAAAGACTGCTGAGGGCAGTCTCAAAGAATCAATAATTTGATAAGGTGTAAAGATTTTGTTTGTATCTGCTTTCAAGTGGCAGAGAGGTATTTGTAACACATTAGGTTCATTAGTCAGTTCATCCAACCATACAAAACTCAAGGTTAGTTATTTATTAATTTAGTTTTTGGTGTTTTAAGGTCACATACTTATGCACAATGGCTAATCATGACTGTGACAGTTTTACAGGTGGAGGAAGCCGGAATACCCGGAGAAAACCACCGAGCATCGACGAGCAACTGTCAGCTCCTCAACATTCTAACTCCATTCAAGCTCTGCTCAAGCAAGGTTACAGCGATTGAAGACATGTGCACCACCGATGTGCAGAATGCCTTAGTACACAGAATCATAGTACCCACATGTAGGTAACTGGGATAAAGTGCCTTGACCAAGGACACAACGGGGGTCGTCCCAGACGAGGATTGAACTCTGGACCTCTAGCATAGAAGTCCAACAGTCTACCACTGAGCTCCCTTCAAGGTTACCAACCTCTTGCTTGCCACTATTTAATCCCTATGAACACTTAGCCCAAAAAGATGCCTATGGGTGCCTTAATTATGCACCTGTTTACCAGAAGGATTTAATGTCACATTCTGCATCTGTGGCTAGTTAACACTACAGAGTCCTAACATGAACCCAGGCACTTCATTTAAAAAAAGCTGGAATCTGTCACACATACCACACCCCAAAGATGCTGTATAGGCCAAATATCAAAAAATACTGACCGGTAGATCTGAAGAAAGAGATTTTTAAAGAATTTTTCTCATATTGCAAAAGGTTCAGTTTTCTGTATACCAAATATCAAAAGATTCTGACTGGTGGATCTGAAGAAGATTTTAAACTCTTTACCTAACATGAACAGCAGACGACACTTGCAAAAAAAAATTCTTGAATAACTAATTTTTTATTTTTTGTCTCAAAAACATAGGTTATGACCCCTCATTGGAATGAGCCAACAAGGAGTTATAACCTATGTTTTTGAGACAAAAAATGAAAAAATAATGAAAATTAATTGGCATTTTTCAGAATCGCCCTGTCCGGTTTTGACCATTACATTGTGTAAAGGGTTGAACAATCTTTCTCATTTTCTCATATTTCGCAACGTTCAACTTCAAGCTCCCATAGGGGGCCAAATATGAACCCCCAGGGTCTTGATTTGAACAACCATGAATCTGACCCACCTGAGGATGCTGTATGTTAAATATCAAAAGATTGTGATTGATGGTTCTAGAGAACATTTTAACTTTTTGGGGTACTAGGAAGGTATGCCCCCTGTGCAGCTACCCTATGGAGAGGGCAACTTTATTTGAACGTGAACTGACATATGAGGAACATGCATATCAAACTTGGTTAAATTTGGTCTGAAAGTTTTTGAAGTGAAGTCGAAAATGTAAAGTCCACGACAGACTGAGGACAGATGGATGGAGGATGGACAGAAAATGATCATTAAAGCTCCCTTTGAGCTTCGCTCAGGTGAACTAAAAATGGTTTTGATTCTCAAGCAATCTCATTTCTGGGATCATTTTGGGTGTCTACAGGGACTCTTTCCCAATGGCATTTTGGCATGATTTTTCACAATTCAAACCAAAAATTTCCCAATCTCACTTCTCATTTAAATAAAAATTTAATTCTTCTTTCAACTCTTGAAGACCTTATTTTGACTTTAACAGGTAAAGTGCTGAGTTTTTTCTGACAACAAATCAAAGCTCATCATATACTGCTCTATTACATTTAATTGGATAGTGCCTTATAGGCACTATCCAATTAAATGTCAAAGAGCAAGGTATTGTATAAAAAATCTGATTCATATCAGGGACAATAAAGGCTTCCTTAGGCAGAATGTAGCTACATACAGTTGTTGCCTGTCACTTTTAGTAAAGCCCAAAATAGGGCTTCCAACACTCTACCAGTTAATCACTTTTTACTGCAACAAAACAGGTGCCTCAACAGTCAGTTTTTAGATACATTTGCTTACATCCCAAGAACCTTGTCAGTTGTTTCTGAGCATGTCTTGGCTGCCGATACAGGCAGCCAAGTCTTGCCAAGACACAACTGCTAAGCCATAGAATGTAGACTATCTAACTGTAGCAAATACAACAATTTATAATAGACATTACAAAGACTGATAATTATTTCATGTTACTGTTTGTTATAAAACTTACTACATGTAGTATATTGTGTGCTTCTGTATAATGTTCTCAGCTCAATATGAAGGAAACAATTCTTATTTGGATTTTCCTAAAGGGAAAATCTATTTGTTATTGCAATGATTATTTTTTTTTTATTATTATTATTTGGATTTTCCTAAAGGGAAAATCTATTTGTTATTGCAATGATTATTTTTTTTTTTTTTTTTTTATTATTATTATTAATATTATTATTATTACTATTATTATTATTATTATTATTCCACACTTTTTATTTTCACTATTTCTCGAAAACGCTCTTGACGATTTTTTTTAAAGTTTCTGTACTCGTAAAGGGTCATAAGTTGTAACTAATCGTCATATTCCCATTTTTCTGAAAATGTTTTAGTTAACCCTTTATGCCAAAAAACACAAAAATATTTAGCAGCTCATATCTTTGGACTGGAAAGGGCGACTGACTTGAAAGTTTCTCAGACATGTCAGCAATACACCCCTCTATCAGCATATGGTACAAAAATGTATCTAGTTTACAGTTTTCTGCCAAAACATTTTTCGTAACGAAAAAAAAATTCAAAATTTGACCATTTTTTAACTCAATCTCGGGACAGGGATATGCTGAACCATCTAAAATGGCTTAGATATGAAGACTGTATCACCGAATTGTAAAAACCATCGAAAAAATTTCGATTCGAATTTCCGACAATCCAAAATGGCGGCCAAAAAATCGAATTTTTATTTTCGGTTATTTATGCATTTCAGAACATTTGGAGACTAAAAAAAAAATTTTTTTGCACCAGAAAAATTTTCGGTTTGGACTTAAAAATTTTCGACCAAAAGTCGGAATTTTTTGTTTCCACCGGGCTACTTTGCCGTCACAGTACTCAACAAGTGGGACGATTTGAAAGCTTCTAAGGGTAGAAATGTTGAAGTCACAGTGTACATGAACAGTTATCATCTTTTGGAAATGGAGTTGTTCTTAATTTGGCTTCCGCTAGCAGTCAAACATGGCTTCGGGACACTGTGACCAAAAATTGAAAAAAAATTTCTTGTTTTTTTTTTACTTTATTATGTCTAGATTCATTATTTCTCATAAATAAAAACTATCAATGACGGCCATGAGTCCTAATAAATAAAACCATCAGTATTTTGGGCAAAATGTTTCTTGTTGAGCAAAATCGCCCACAAACGCCCAAAACTTTATAGGCCAATATCTCATGAAGAAAAAAAAGCTATCGACTTAATTTCTTGAGAGACTTGTCAGAATTACTCTTGTCTAAAACAAACATAATCAGTATTTTTTTCCATTTTTTATGTTTTCTGCCAAAATTTTTCACAAAACGGAAAGTTATCTCGAAAATCGGCCATTTTGGATTGAAATATCAAGATTTAAATATAATGAGCCCTCTAAAAGGGCACCTGGGAGGGACCCCCCTCCACCCTACACTTCTCTATTAATCAAGGGCACAAAATGGTAGTTGGTTAACATCTTTCTGCCAAAACATTTCACGGGACAGAAAAAAAAATCAAATTTTTATTTGGTATCGAGCCCCCTTAGGGCTTGCTGAGTAGAACAGTGAGTAAAATCACTAAGGAAAATCCTGTGTATTGTTCCGAAGATACAATCACTTCCTCTAGTTCTTTGTGTGTTTCTTCTTCCAAACAAATTCCCAACTGGAGCCTAATGACATGAATTTTCCCAATGGGATGGACTCCTGACCTTTTCCCAAAAAGGATAGAAGAATCCCTGCATTTGAAACTGAACTCCCTTAATTGCAGAACATTTTTATTGGCTTCAAGAGACTTGCAATGTTAGTACAAGAACCTGAGTCTTTAAAATCTTACCTTTTTTTTAACTGAAGATTATTTATTTATTGGTGTTTAAGGTAACATACTTCTGCTCAATGGCTAATCATGACCACAACATGGAGATAAAGTCAAGGTCAGTCAATCGTTTATACCCCATGTTGCCAATTTTAGCGGACTCGCACTCCAAGCATTAGACTGGGTCCAATTATACCAGTGAAACAGAGCTTGTTTACCACAGTAACCGCGGAGTTTTTACTGAAGAATATTTATTTGAAAGTGTTTGCAACAAAACCTGTCAGTTTACAATACAGTGCCTATTTATTTTATTTGTTGTTTTAACCCTTTACCTAACACGAAAAGCAGACGACACTTGCAAATAAAATTCTTGAAGCTCTAATTTTTTTGAATTTTTGCATCAAAAACATAGCTTATGACCCCTCATTGGAATGAGCCTGTTGAGCCCATTCCAATGAGGGGTCATAAGCTGTGGTTTTGCAACGAAAAATTGAAAGGTAATAAAAATTGAATGAAGAATTTTGTGAATAGCTTGGCCGGTTTTAGCCGTTACGTTGGGTAAAGGATTAACATCCAGTTTGCAATGTCTGGCAGAAAATAACACCAATATTATGTTGATCCCTATACAGTATTTATTTTTCAAAAAAGTTACATAACATAACTGAACACAATTTATTACATGCCTGTTCTATGTAATCCCCATCTACAGCAGCACTAAACCATGCGGAAAATGAAAATCTGTTCCGCACATATGTGCGGAATGGAAATCATTGGAAGACTGTTTTTAAATAGAAGCAAAATTTCACTGAAAGTTTCTACAAATCGTGCAACGCAATCACAATTGGAATCGCCAGCGATAGGTGAAAATCGTCCTCTGAGTTCCAGTGTGTTCTATGTGCCAGTAGGCACATAGAACACAATGGAACTCAAGGGACGAAATAGTAACAATTTGGATGGCGAAAAAATGGGTTGTTTTTGTTGATAATTGTCGAATGAATTGCTGAATGTCCTTCTAATAATTGTTTTTTTTTATAGACATAAAGCACAGAACGACACACACGTGTGAATGGGTTAATTGATACGGCACTAGTGCCATCGAGGAAGGATAAAACTCATGCGATTTAGGTTAACCCTTTCACACGCGTGTGTTGTTCTGTGTATGTATTTCACATTTCTATATCAACTGGTAGAGTGCAAATTTTGTAGGGGGTTGACAAAGTTTGTGTACATGTCTTTGCCTTGTTACAATTTATGGGAGAGTGTCTATAGCAACAGATGAAATAAACTTAACTCACTTCAGAGATAATGTGAACCACATCACAGAATATAATACCTTAAAGCTGTGATGCCTCCACATTAGAATGGAGCCCAATTTTAGGCTTTGGGCACTCCACCAGTGAACAAACAAGTGAGCCTGAAATGCTCATCTAGATCAAGCTGTCTACAAGGAATAAAGGTACAGTGGAACCCTGTTAATTGAATAGCCACTTTGCCAATAAAAAATATTTAATTAACAGGAGTATTCAATTAATGGGGATTGTGTCATTTTTCTGTATTCTGGAGATAAACTTAGCATTTATTCTATTATATCTTGTTTGACAAAGCACTATGAGCTCTGACAAACAAGATATAATATATTAAATGCCTGTATTGGAAGTACTAAGGACAAATAGGTCTATAAACAAAGGAAAAATGGGGAGAGCCAGGGTAATTTCTTGACAGGTTAAAAAAAATTATTCAGTTACAGGCATTTACTCTATAACCTATATTCAATTAGCAGGTCAAATTTGTACTGGAGGTATGGTAAATGGTTTTGTGTTGGGAAATTATATTCTATTAACAGGGATATCCAGTTAAGAGATATCCAATTAAGTGGGCTTCATTGTATTAGTGCTGAAGAAGGACAAAGACAAAAAGGAAGTGTCATCTTGTACCTGTATGCATACTGCAATGACTGTCACCAAAAAGGCTCTAAAAAATTTTGTCTGTTTTTTAACCCCTGCTCACAGCACACTTCCTACATCAGGATTGATATTAGGTTAAATGAAAGTGTCAATGAAACTGTAGCACAACTTGTGTAAGATATGTACATGTATAGTATGTGACACAGCAAAGATACACATCTAGGTAATGACCTGATAACAAAGGTACATGTAAAGTATTGTAAAGGTCTGTACATAAATACTGACTGCAGCCTGTAACAAATGTACAGATAAAGTACCGTAAACCGGGGTGTATAGGGACTGCGGTGTGAGTAGGGACAGTAAACTGAAAAGTTGTTTCATGTTTTGTAAACATGCCTAGATATATATTTTTTATTCTTTATGTATTATTTAAGGATGGGTCTATGACTGAAGAAAACTCATCAAGATAGAATAATACATCAAGTGTAGTGATAGAGCCAAGAAGAAGGGACGTAATTTCTGAAAAATTTTGGAAGGGGCGAAAACTTTGTATGTCCAGAGCTAAGTATAGCAGATATGGGCTCCTGCAACATTTGATACCTCAACCACAGGTGTCACAAAGGTAAATTTCCGATATCAATGAATTCCTGCATTACGTTGTTCTAATATGAGTTTTTTCTATTTTTCAAGTGTTTGTTAAAGTTTTCGAGGGGTGAATAGGGACAGACATGCCGTGAAACTATAAACCAAAGCTGGGTGGAAAAATCTATCGTAAGCACGACAAAGATGCTTTGAATGCTGTATTAGCTGCTGTGAAGGGGGGTATGTCATTTCGAAAGGCCGAGTAAAAGTTTAATATCCCCAAAACTGTTCTATACAGACATAAAAAATGACTTGAAAACAGGGTGGGCAGACTGAACTGGATAAATCTACTGAAGATCACTTAGTTAAGGGGTTGAAGACTTCAGCAGAGTGGGGCTATCCTATGGATCAGTATGACGTCAGAATAATTGTGAAAGGCTATCTGGATCGGCGTGGCATAACATCAAAAAAATTTAAAAACAATATGCCGAGTGGGGATTGGGTGCGTTCATTCCTGAAAAGGAATAAAGATGAAATAGTACAAAGAATGTGCCAGAACATAAAACGGTCAAGGGCCGGGGTTTCACCAGAGACAGTTAATGACTATTTTGACAATCTGTCTGAAACACTAAAGGATGTACCAATCCAAGCCCCCCTCCTTGCTCAATGTTGACTTATTGTGAATCTAGTCTGCCAAAATATCAGTTCATTTTGCCTTATCATTGTTCAATTTGTTTTTTAAAAACCTGTAAAATTTCCCTATTATCCCCAAGCAGGGGTAGAAAAGAGACAGCTATATGAATGGCAGACTGTCCCAATTCACCCCACAGCTGTTTATTAAAAAAAATATATACTTAAATAATCAACAGAAACTAAAACTATTGATGGATCTCAAGTATCACAACGGGGTCATAGTTCAGTATTAGGAAATCCCCAAATTTTGTATCCTAACATAGTTTAAAAATATATAAATGTTCAAAAGTGTCCCTATACACCCCGGTTTACGGTATTGTAAAAGTGAGTGACAGTTAGATGCCTCTAGCCAGAGCCATATTGAAATGCACACTTACTGTGTACAGATAGCACTGAAAAAATCAAAAATTGTCTAATTGGGAGCTGGTGGCCATCCCGAAATTTCGGACCGCATCCAAAAACACTTGTTATTGTCCCAAGGTGATATCAAAGGTACCCAAGAAGTTTTGTGAAAATCAGTTCATAAATACAGCCCCTAGCCAGAGTTGTATTGACATGTGTACTAACTGTGTATCAGTGGCACTGAATAAATCAAAGTTAATCTAATTTGCATAATTTCTGCATGAGAAAAAAACCTGTATTATATGTGATGTATTCCATGTTACTAAACATCCATTCAAAAATTTATGCAAATCAGAACCTTCATACAGAAGTTGTTTACAAAAAACCTAATTTTGGTACAAAATGGCCACTGGCAGCCATCTTGAAGTTCGGACCGCACCCAAAAACACCCGTTCTCGTCCCAAGGATCATAACAAAGCTACCCACGAAGTTTCATAATGATTGGTTCATAAATTCAACCCCTAGCCCAAGCTATTGACATGTGTACTTACTGTGTTTTAGTAGCACTGAATAAACCAAACTTCATCTAATTTGCATAATTTCTGCATGAAAAAAGACCTGTATTAAATGTGATGTATTTCATGTTACAAAACATTCATACAAAAATTTATTAAAATCAGAACTTTCATACAGAAGTTCTGTACAAACAAGAGGCCCCACGGGGCCTGAAGCGCTCATCTTGAACAGAACACAATACAAACAGTCGAAGAATGAGTACATTATGCAAAT
Organism: Pictodentalium vernedei; assembly: GCA_031216915.1. NCBI lineage: Eukaryota > Metazoa > Mollusca > Scaphopoda > Dentaliida > Dentaliidae > Pictodentalium > Pictodentalium vernedei. Next base: position 387,769,624 of record CM062289.1, read on the forward strand.
CATCTCCGTAGGCTACACTGTCAATCCTTGAGTCCCTCAGGAGTGACAAAAATAAACTGGGCATCATGCCTTTTCTTCAGTTGATCATAAAGTAAAATATAGAGCTCCCCTATGAAGCCCCTTGATACAACCTATGTGGATTAATCTTCGTTACACACCTCTAGAGGGTACTGAATACAAAATTTTCAATTCTTCTGCAAAATGGCCAATTCCGGCTCCCATAGAGAGCCCAAATATTAACCCAGGCTCTTGATTTGAACACAGTTGAATCTGACTTCCCTAGAGATTTTGTGTATCGGATATGAAAGCATTCTGACTGTTGGATCTGAAGAAGAGAGACTGTAAAGAAAGTTCTTCGAATTGCACTAAGTTCAAATTTGGGCTACCATAGCGAGCCCAAATATTAACCTATGGATCCGATTTGAACAAACTTGAATCTGACCCCCCTAGAGATGTTGTATACCAAATATGAAAGCATTCTGATGAGTGGACCTGAAGAAGAAGATTTTTGAAGAAATTCCCTCATATTGTACTAAGTTAAATTTCATGTTCCCATATGGAGCCCAAATATTAACCTAGGCACTCGAATTGAACAACCTGGAATCTGATCCCCCTAGAGATGTTGGATACCAAATATGAAAGCATTCCGACTGGTGGATCTGAAGAAGAAGATTTTTAAAGAAATTTCCTCATATTGCACTAAGCAAAAATTTGGGCTACCATAGTGAGCCCAAATATACACCTAGGTGTCTAATTTGAACAAACTTGAATCTGACCCCCTTAGAGATGTTGCATACCAAATATCAAAGCATTCTGACTGGTGAATCTGAAGAAGATTTTTTAAAATTACCCTCCATATTGAACAAAGATAAAATTTGGGCTTCCGTAGGAATCCCAAATGTTAACCTGGGGACTTGGTTTGAACAATCTTGAATCTGACCCTCATAACAATGATGTATACCAAACATTAAAAGATTCTGACTGGTGGTTCTGAAGAAGAAGATTTTTAAAGAATATTCCCCATATTACCCTATGTTAAAACTTCGGGCTCCTGTGGAGAGCCCAAATATGAACCAATGAGCTTTATTTCAACAAACTTTTATCTGACCCCCCTATGAATGCTGTATACCAAATATCAAAAGATTCTGATGATTGGTTCTGGAGAAAAGATTTTTTTAAATTTTTGCAAATATGCTGACTCAGCATTTTTTCGTTGCCCATTACAGAACACCCTAACATAACCGATGGCAATTTTTTTTACCATTCAATTCTACTGGTCCTAAGGATACTTCATACCAAATAACAGCTCTCTGTTCCATGTGGTTTGGGAAATATGGGCGTTTGAAAATATTTCTATTTTTAGCTCCCAGGGTTCCCATGGGGATGGAATTTTTTTTTTTGCATGGGTCAAGTACTTATGAACCAATAATACCACAAACCAAATTTGGTTCATACCGGACCATCGGTTCAGAAAATAGAAATTTTGGGCGGGGCCAAAAAATCTTACCCCTCCTATTACAAAGCCAAATATTATATCACGAACTTCATTTGAACAAACTTGATTCTACACCTCATATGGAAGCTCCATAGCAAATATCAAGTCATTGTACACACTGGTTCTTGAGAAGAAGATTTTAAAAATATTTTGGAGCATTTTCCCCCACTCCTTCCCTATGGGGTTGTGCATGTCGAGTTGAACAAAAATGAAATGCCCCTTTGGGACCATCACTCACACAAACTTTCACTTGAATTGACCCAGTGGCTTTGGAGGAGAAGACCCAAACATGGTGTTGATGGATGATGGACGACAGACGACGGACAACGGACGGAGAGCGATGAGATTAGCTCAGCTTGACTTTGTCAAGATGAGCTAAAAACTGATTGCACTAATTTCGGTACAAAATGGATGCCAGCTTGAATTTTGGACCGCACTCAAAAACACTGTGATAACAAAGGTACCCAAGAAGTTTCGTGAAGATCGGTTCATAAAAACGGCCTCTAGCCCGAGCCATATTGAATTGTTGGTGGACGGGCAGGCGTCCAGATGGACAATGGGCCATGAAAAAACCTCAAATTTGACTACGTCAAAGTTGAGTTAATGAAAGTGTCAATGACACTGTAGCTCAACTTGTTTAAGACATGTACAAGTATAGTATGTGACACAGCAATGACAAACATCTAGGTAAGGACCTGATAACAAAGGTACATGTAAAGTATTGTAACGATCTGTACATAAATGCTGACCGTAGCCTGTAACAAATGTGTAGGTAAAGTATTGTAAAGGTGGGCGACAGTCAGATGCTAAACTAGAAAAGAAATCTTTGAGTCCCAGAGTGGGTATGACTGAACCCAAAAATATTTGTTCTCATAGCACAGTGATAACAAAGGCACCCAAAAACACTCGTTCCTGTCACAAGGTGATAACAAAGGTACCTCAAGAAGTTTCGTGAAGATAAGTTCATAAATACAGACTCTAGCCCAAGCCGTATTGACATGTGCACTTACTGTGTATAAGTAGCACAGAACAAATCAAAGTTCATCTAATTTGCATAATTTCTGCATGAGAAAAAAACCTGTATTATATGTGATGTATTCCATGTTATTAAACATTCATACAAAAATTTATTCAAATCAGAACTTTCACACAGAAGTTCTGTACAAAAAACTGATTGCACTAATTTTGGTACAAAAAGGTTGCTGGTAGCCATCTTGAATTTTGGACCGCACCCAAAAACACTTGTTCTCATCCCAGGGTGATAACAAAGGTACCCAAGAAGTTTCGTAAAGATCGGTTCATAAATACGGCCTCTAGCCTGATCCGTATAAAAGTTGTGACAAAAAAGTGATTGGAAATAATTTCGGTACAAAATGGCCACTGGCAGCCATCTTGAATTTTGGACCTCACCCAGAAACACTCGTTCTCGTCTCAAGGTGATAACAAAGGTACCAAAGAAGTTTTGTGAAGATCGGTTGATAAATACAGCCTCTAGCCCAAGCCGTATTGACATGTGCACTTACAGTGTATAAGTAGCACTGAATAAATCAAAGTTCATCTAATTTGCATAATTTCTGCACGAGAAAAAAACCCGTACTATATGTGATGTATTCCATGTTACTAAACATTCATACAAAAATTTATTCAAATCAGAACTTTCATACAGAAGTTCTGTACAAAAGACTGATTGCACTAATTTTGGTACAAAATGGCTGCTGGTGGCCATCTTGAATTTTGGACCACACCCAAAAACACTCGTTCTCATCATACGGTGATAACAAAGGTACCCAAGAAGTTTCGTGAAGATCAGTTCATAAATACGGCCTCTAGCCTGAGCCGTTTAGAAGTTGTGTACAAAAAACTGATTAGACCTAATTTCGGTACAAAATGGCCACTGGCAGCCATCTTGAATATTGGACCGCACCCAGAAACACTCGTTCTCGTCCCAAGGTGATAACAAAGGTACCCAAGACGTTTCGTGAAGATCGGTTCATAAATACAGACTCTATCCCAAGCCGAATTGACATGTGTACTTACTGTGTGTAAGTAGCACTGAAAAAATCAAAGTTCATCTAATTTGCATAATTTCTGCAGGAGAAAAAAACCTGTATTATTATATGTGATGTATCCCATGGTACTAAACATTCACACAAAAAATTATTCAAATCAGCGCTTTCATACAGAAGTTCTGTGCAAAAATCTGATTGCACCTAATTTTGTACAAAATGGCTGCCATCGGCCATCTTGAATTTCGGACTGGACCCCAAAACACTCGTTCTCGTCCCACAGTGATACCAAAGGTACCCAAGAAGTTTCGTAAAGATCAGTTCAACAAGAGGCCCCATGGGGCCTGAGGGCGCTCACCTGATACTGGCCGAGTCATATCACCAAAATAGCAAGGGATTCTGCCTTGTGGTTATTATCAGTTTTTCAACATAAAAGTGTTTTCTCTACTTAGTAACCCAGAGTGTTCATATGTTAGATCCCCATATTGGGTACTCAATAATTTATCTATTTATTTATTGGAATTTAAGGTCACTTTCTAAGGCTACATCATTACAGAGGCATAATTATAATATCAGGTTTGGTCAATCGTTTATGCCTATTACTGCCCACTTTACAGGGCTTTCAACGCAGGAATTGGTTACTGGGCCCAATTTTATCAATAAACCAGAACTTGAACAAATTTCAATTTGCCGCTTCTAAGAAAACTAAAAATCAAATATCAAAAGATTCTGAGAGGAGTATCAGAAAAAAAAGATTTTTTAAGAATATTTCTCATACTGAATTAAGTTATACATTGGGCTCCCATAGGGAACCCAAAAACAAAAGCTTCTGAAGCAGTGGTTTGGGAGAAGAAGATTATTCAACGTTATTCCCATTACCTACAGTGTTAAAAAATGATGACTCGGCACTTTTAGTCCTGGAAAAGTACTTATGATAAAACCAATGGCATTTTTTTCACCATTCCTTTCTCCCGGCCCTAAGGAAGCTTCACATTGTATAAAAATTCTCAGTGCCATGTAGTTCTGGAAATATGGGCATTCAAAAAAAAAAATTTTTTCAGCTCCTGTAGTTGCCGTGGGGGACAGGAAAACAATTTATGGCATAAATTAGGTATTTGTGACCCAATAAGCCCTCATATCAAATTTGGTTCAAATCGACCTCTTGGTTTGGAAAATAAAAATTTTGGTATAATTTGGGCTTCTACAGTGAGCCCAAATATGAACCAAGGGACTTGGCTTTAACAAACTTCACTCTCAGCCCCCCCCCCCCCCCCCTCCCCCCCCCCCTACGAATGCTGTACATCAAATATCAAAAGATTTTGACTGGTGGATCTGAAAAAAAATTTTTTTTTAAAGAATATTGCTCATATTGAACTAAGTTATAATTTGTGCTCCCACAGGGAGACCAAATATGAGCCGAAGGACTTGACTTGAACAACTTGAATCTCACCTCCCTAAGCATACTGTATACCAAATATCAAAAGATTCTGACCGGTGGATGCGAAGAAGATTTTAAAAGAATATACCTCGTATTGCACTAAGTTACAATTTGGGCTCCCAAATATGAACTCAGGGACTTGGCTTGAACAAACATGAATCTCACCCCCCTAAGGATTCTGCATACCAAGTATCAAAAGAATCTGATTTGTGGATCCGAAGAAGAAGATTTTCAAAGAATATCCCTCATATTGCACTAATTTAGTTTAAACAATATTTATTCAAAAATTGAAAAATGTATGCATTTCACAACAATAGCTGAGTAACGAGAAATATGAACAGCAAAAAGTACAGTATTATACATGAAACAACTAAAGACATGGAAATGTGTTACTGTGTAAGAGGGGGATTTGACAGAAAGCTTAAAGCTTATATATAAGTCGTCTCCCGATTTGCACTAATTTGAACATTTGGGTTCCCACAGGGAACCCAAATATAGACCGAGGAATTTGAGTTCAACAAATATGTGAATCAATGTTCCAAAGATGTTATATGTAAAATTTTCGGCATAAATTAGGTACTTATGACCCAATAAGCCCTCATATCAAATTTGGTTCAAATCGACTTTTTGGTTTGGAAAATAAAAATTTTGGTATAATTTGGGCTCCCACAGTGAGCCCAAATATGAACCCAGGTACTTGGCTTTACCAAACTTCACTCTCAGCCCCTAAGAATGCTGTACATCAAATATCAAAACATTTTGACTGGTGGATCTGAAAAAAAATTTTTTTTTAAAGAATATTCCTCATATTGAACTAAGTTATAATTTGGGCTCCCACAGGGAGACCAAATATGAGCCGAAGGACTTGACTTGAACAAACTTGAATCTCACCTCCCTAAGCATACTGTATACCAAATATCAAAAGATTCTGACCGGTGGATGCGAAGAAGAAGATTTTAAAAGAATATACCTCGTATTGCACTAAGTTACAATTTGGGTTCCCAAAGGGAGTCCAAATATGAACTCAGGGACTTGGCTTGAACAAACATCAATCTCACCCCCCTAAGGATGATGCATAGCAAATATCAAAAGATTCTGATTTGTGGATCCGAAGAAGAAGATTTTTAAAATATATCCCTCATATTGCACTAATTTGAACATTTGGGTTCCCATAGGGAACCCAAATATGGACCGAGGAATTTGATTTCTACAAATATGTGAATCAATGTTCCAAAGATGTTATATGTAAAATATGAAAGCTTTTAGAGCAGTGGTTTGGAAGAAAACAATTCTTTATTTTTTTCCCATTGCCTACTGTGTTAAAAAATACTGACTCAGCACTTTTTCAGAGTCCCGAAAAAGTACCCTATGATAAAACCGATAGCAATTTTTTTTTACCAATCCTTTCTGTTGGTCCCAAGAAAGCTTCACACCAAATAAAAATTCTCACTGCCGTGCAGTTTTTGAGATATAGGCGTTTTAATTTTTTTCTATTTTTAGCTCCTGTGGTTCCCACGGGGCTACAGGAAAAAAAATTTCTGCATAAATTAGGTACTTATGACCCAATAAGCCCTCACATAAAATTTGGTTCAAATTGGCCTCTCGGTTTAAAAAATAGAAATTTGGGGTGGGGCCAAAATTTTTGCTCCTCCCATAACATCGCCAAGTATAGACCTACAAACTTCTCTTGAACAAACTTGAGTCTACACCTCAAAAGGAAGCTGCATACCAAATATCAAGTCTCTGCTATTGCTGGTTCTTGAGAAGAAGATTTTTTAAGAATTGGAGCATTTTTGCCCCACCCCTCTGCTCAATATGAGCCGAAACCTAATTTGCCCAAAAATCAAAATGCCGCTATATAACCCCTACTCACATGAAATTTCATTAACATGCGGCCAGTGGTTTGGAAGAAAAAGACCCAAACACCACCTTCACGCCGGACGACGGACGACGGACGACGGACGAAAAGTGATCAGAAAAGCTCACCCTGACTTTCAGTCAGGTGAGCTAAAAATACAGCCTCTAGCCCGAGACGTATTGGCATTTGCACTTACAGTGCTGAAGGTAACACTAAATACATCAAAGTTAGTCTAATTTGCATAATTTGCGCACGAGAAAAAACCTGTATTACATGTGATGTATCCCATGGTACTAAACATTCATACAAAAAATTATTCAAATCAGCACTTTCATATGGAAGTTCTGCACAAAAATCTGATTGCACCTAATTTTGTACAAAATGGCTGCCAGCGGCCGACAGACGGCCAGACGGATGACTAGCCATGGCATAAGCTCAACTTTGGCTTTGCCAAAGTTGAGCTCATTATTCAAATCAGAGCTTTCATATGGAAGTTCTGCACAAAAATCTGATTGCACCTAATTTTGGTACAAAATGGCTGCCAGCGGCCATCTTAAATTTTGGACCGTGTGTCCATACACACTCATAATGCAAGGTATTCATTAATGAAAACAGAACAAATGATAGAAACAAAATTTGTTTTCTTACCAAATATCAAAAGATTCTAAAGAAGATCTCTCAGGAATATACTTCATATTGTACCAGGTTAAAATTTGGGCTCCACAGAGAGTCGAAATATGAACCCATGGACTTGTTTTGAATGTACTTGAATCTGCTCCTGCAAGGATGGTGTATACCAAATATGAAGAGTTTCTGCCAGGTGGATCTGAAGAAGATTTTTAAAGCACTTTTTTCATATTGCAGAGTTCAAATTTGGGTTCCTATAAGGATCTCAAATCAGGGACTTGGTTCAAAAAAACTTGAATCTGGCCCTCACAAGTAAGCTGCATACCAACTATCACAAGATACTGAGCAGTGAATCTCCAAAGGATTTTGAAGAACATTCCTCATATTGACAACGGTTAAAATTTGGGCTCCCATTGAGATACCAAATATGAACCCATGGACTTGATTTAGACAAACAAAACTATTATTCAGATCCATGAGTAACAGTCTTTCGATTTTGAGGCGTGATGTCACTCTTGCATGTCATCGCACCTGTAATTTTTATTTTTTGCGAGGAGACAAGAGTGCACATCGGTTCCACTTGTGACCGAATAACCCTTACCTAACTGCTGTATCCATAGTGTAATATCCAAATTGTGCAATAGAATTCAAACAATTTTCGTTCCAATAAGGGGTCACATGAGATTTTTAGTTCCTCCCTGATTTGAAAAATTAACTGCTTGAGAATCCAATGTATTTTTTTATTTGGCCTAAGTGCATAATTATCACAAGTCTGGTCTCAAATAAAACATTTGTGTAGTCCTCCATGTCAAGTAAAAGTCAGACTTGGTGAGTGGTTTCACATCAACCAGCCATCAGCTGGATGAGTCAAGATTTCTTGAACAATAAATACAAAAATGTTTATATCTTTTGTTTTGTTCTTTTCACAAAAATAAAATAAATTTTAGTTAGAAAAAAAGCATGTTCAGCTATTTCCAGTGCCGTTGCAAAAATTGATCCTTTTATCCATTTACCCGCATCATTATGCAGAGTTACCAAACTCTTTACAACCATTTGGTTTAATGGTATCACTTCCATACCATATGTTATATTTAATACACACACCATTTTCCAAAAGCTTCCCATACAAAAATCTTATAGAAGCTATTTCTCCATAAAAGTTTCATGTAATTAAGAAATCACTTACCTTTTACTTAGTTTGTTCATGTGGTTTTGTTTGATACCTCTTCCCGTGATTTTTATAATGAGCCCCCGAATACTCCTAGCCCCTTGTCTCTCATTGAGAGTTTGCTGTCACCTTTCAGAATAGAGAACTTACACCCGGGTTTGAGGCCAATCTCTACATGCAACCTTTTTGTTGTCACATGATCCAGCCTGAGCTCACTCTACATATCCCTAGAGTGCTTTCAGCCATTTTTGTTGTTTATATTTTTATGTGAACAACCATCAAAGAGGTATGTGTCTTGAGATGTTACTATTCTCAATACTTTGAAGACCTCAATATCTCAAACCCATATCACTTGCCCTGTGACATTGGGGTATCTAGGTTCAACAGCTGTATTCATTTGTTACCTTTTGCCATAATGCTTCCACAATGTGACAATATTTATAACTTTCCAAATTATGTTTGCAAAATCATGTAAAGGCATAATGATTAGACATTTTTAACCTTTAATGAATTGGAAGCATTGGACCGTGTAATATGCCAATTCAGCAGTTGTGCCCCCCCCCTCCCCCCCCCCCCCTTTTTTTTATATATATATAAGGAGCAAAAAAAACCCAAAACTTTTTGGAATGAGCTCACTGACCTTGTTCGAATGAGGGGTCACATATGGTTTTGTGGAAATTTTTTTTGAATTTTGAAACATTTGAAAAAAATAATTTAAAACAATAAATTTTTATATTGTCTGCATTGGGTTATAATTATTTATTATTTATTGGGGTTTAATGACACTTTTGACAGCCAGGGTCACCTTGTGTTGGACAGTTTTACAGGTGGTGGAATCTGGAAAACCCAGAGAACCACTGAGCAACTGCAAGCAACAGTCAGACACCCCAATGCAATAACTCCTCACAAGCAGGGTTAGCATTGGTTGAAGACAAGTGATCTGACGACATACAGTATGCCTTGGTATGCAGCTCCACCATGTCCCCACCTGGACAATTGGAATTAAGTGCCCTACCAAAGGACACAATGCAGTTACCCCTGGAGGGATCAAACCATGGACCTCTCGGTTTGAAGTTCAATGCCATAACCACTGTGCCACTCATTCTACAGATGACAATCTGCTTATATCTAGATTTGAAACTAACAATATTTAAAAATTGAAACTTTCCAAAATACGTTGAAGACCTCAATATCCCAAACTCATATCACTTGCCCTGTGACATCAGGGTATCTAGGTCTGCAGCTGTATTCATTTGTTACCTTTTACCATAATGTTTCCACCATTTGACGATATTTACAAATTGAAACTTTCCAAAATACATTTGCAAAATCAAGTAAAGCTATAATGATTAGGCTTTGAACCATGAAGCCATTTTTAAACCTTTATCTAACGAATCGGCAGCATCTGCCCACTTAGTATAATGAAAGTGTCAATGACACTGTAGCTTAACTTGTGTGTTGTGTTTGATGAAAAGGATAATGTTCAATGTTTATGAAAGGATTATGAAATAAGACAAGAATTGTGATAATTGGGAATATGTTCATTTCTGTTCCCTGTATGCTATGTTTTTGATAAAAATAATATGAGGTGTACACTGTATTAAAGAGCTGAGGGGTTGGTTAATATGGCCTCACAGTTAATGTATGTGGCCCTCACAGTTAACGTGTATCAACGAAAGTTACCACGTTACAGTGAAACTATCCCAAAACGAGTCATAATATCAAGTTACATTGAAATCCCTTCATAAATATGGCCTGTAGACTGTGCTAAAGCTTTTCGGGCTTCGGGCTCCTGTAGCCGTCAGTTTCCCAATTGCATCCAAAGGGGATGTTCTCATCTAGACATTATATGAAGTCAACCTACCAAGTTACAATGAAATCCCTTCATAAATATGACCTGAAGACTGTGCTAAAGGTTTTCGGGCTTCAGGCTCGGGCAGCCATCATGGTTGAATGATCGCAACCAAAAGGGGACATTCTCATCTGGACATCATCTGGAGTGATCCTGTGAAGTTACAATGAAATCCCTTCATAAATATGACCTGTAGACTGTGCTCAAGATTTTCGGGCTTCGGGCACCTGTAGCCATCACAGTTGACCAATCACGACCAAAAGGGGATGTCATCATCTAGGCATTATATGGAGTCAAACTTACAGGTTACAATGAAGTCCTTCCATAACTATGACCAATAGACTATGCTAAAGATTTTGGGCTCGGGCAGCCATCAAGGCTAAATGATCGCAACCAAAAGGGAACATTCTCATCTAGACATTATTTGGAGTCATCCTACCAAGGTACAATGAAATCCCTTCATAATTATGACCTGTAGACTGTTCTAAAGGTTTTCGGGCTTCGGGCCCCTGTAGCTGTCACAGTTGGCCAATCATGTCCAAAAGGGGACATTCTCATCTAGACATTATATGAAGTCAAGCCTACCAAGTTACAATGAAATCCCTTCATAAATATGACCTGTAGACTGTGCTAAAGGTATTCAGGCTTTGGGCTCGGGCAGCCATAATGGTTGAATGATCGCAACCAAAAGGGGACATTCTCATCTGGGCATCATCTGGAGTGATCCTACAAAGTTACAATGAAATCCCTTCATAAATATGACCTGTAGACTGTGCTCAAGGTTTTCGGGCTTCGGGCACCTGTAGCCATCACAGTTGACCAATCACGACCAAAAGGGGATGTAATCATATAGGTATTATATGGAGTCAACCTAACAAGTTGCACTGAAATCCTTCCATAAATACGACCTATAGACTATGCTAAAGGTCTTTGGGCTCGGGCAGCCATAAAGGCTGGATGATCATGACCAAAAGGGGATGTTCTCATCTAGACATTATTTGGAGTCATCCTACCAAGCTACAATGAAATTCCTTCATAATTATGACCTGTAGACTGTTCTAAAGGTTTTCGGGCTTCGGGCCCCTTTAGCCGTCACAGTTGCCCAATCAGGTCCAAAAGGGGACGTTCTCATCTAGACATTATATGAAGTCAACCTACCAAGTTACAATGAAATCCCTTCATAAATATGACCTGTAGACTGTGCTAAAGGTTATCGGGCTTTGGGCTCGGGCAGCCATCATGGCTGAATGATCACAACCAAAGGGGACAATCTCATCTGGGCATCATCTGGAGTGATCCTACAATGAAATCCCTTCATAAATATGACCTGTAGACTGTGCTCAAGGTTTTCGGGCTTCGGGACTTGTAGCCATCACAGCTGACCAATCACGACCAAAAGGGGATGTCATCATCTAGGCATTATATGGAGTCAACTTAACAGGTTACAATGAAATCCTTTCATAAATATGACCTTTTGCCTATGCTAAAGGTTTTTGGGCTCGGGCAACCATCAAGGCTGAATGATAGCGATGAAAATGGGATCTTCTCATCTAGACATTATTTGGAGTCATCCTACCAAGTTACAATGAAATCCCTTCATAAATATGACCTCTAGACTGTGCTAAAGGTTTTCGGGCTTCGGGCCCCTGTAGCCATCACAGTTGCCCTATCATGTCCAAAAGGGGACTTTCTCATCTAGACATTATATGAAGTCAACCCACCAAGTTACAATAAAATTCCTCAATAAATATGACCTGGAGACTGTGCTAAAGGTTTTTGGGTTTTGGGCTCGGGCAGTCGTCACGGTTGGCAGATCATGCCCAAATGCAGAAATTCTCATCTAGACATCATAAGGAGTCATCATACCAAGTTACAATGAAATCCCTCCACATTAAACTTGACCTGCAGACTGTGCTAAAAGTTTTTGGGTTTCGGGCTTGGGCAGCCATCACGGTTGATAGATCATGCCCAAAAGGGGACGTTCTCATCTAGGCATTATACAGAGGCATCCTACCAAGTTACAATGAAATCCCTTCATAAATACGACCTGTAGACTGTGCTAATGGTTTTCGGGCTCGGGCAGCCATACTGGTTGCCCGATCGTGACCAAAAGGGGACGTTCTCATCTAGATATGACCCCAAACCTGCATAGGAAATTTCGTGACGATCAGACAAGAACTGCGGGGTGTTGCCCGTGCTAAAGGAAAATGTGAACAGACTTACAAACACAGACTCACAGAATCACAGACTAACAGACTTCCGCATGCGTGATGGCAATAGCTTATCTTAATTATGTCAAGTTAAGCTAAAAATTCAGCAGGTGAAAAAAATTATTTTTCAACAAAACTACCTCATTCCACACAAATGGTTTTGTTAAAAAAAATTTGAATTTTGAAACATTTGAAAAAATACTATCTTGGCACACTTTGTCATGGACTGTGCTGTAAAATAAACAAAGGGTAACCAGTAATATCTGGGCTACCATATAAGAAATAAGCACTGGTTTAAACAAACTCACCTCTTGTTCATCTGTGATTTTAGCAGATTCTGTGGCCTCTTCTTCAAGGGTTGGAGGTTCCTTAACAACTTCATTTTGTTCTGATGTTTCACCCTGGAGTGATTTTTCTGACTTTTGAGCTGGTTGTTGTTCATCAACTTCCTCATCCTGGAGCAATGTTTCTGTCTTTTGAGCTGCTAGTTGTACACCAACTTCCTCATCTTGGAGCGATGTGTCTGTCGTTTGGGCTGTCAGTTGTACATCATCTTCCTCATCTTGGAGAGATGTTTCTGTCTTTTGAGCTGCTAGTTGTACATCAACTTCCTCATCATGAAGCGATGTGTCTGTCTTTTCAGCTGCCAGTTGTACATCAACTTCCTCATCTTGGAGAGATGTTTCTGTCTTTTGAACTGCTAGTTGTACATCAACATCACCATCTTGGAGTGATGTTTCTACTTTTGAAACTTCCTGTTTCTCCTTATTCAACACTTGTTCTGGAACCACTTCATCTTGCACCAGGGAATTTTCTGATTCTGCAAGAATCACATCTTCATGATGCACCTCTTGTGGAATATCTTCACGTTCTTCTGACTTTTTTCTTTCAACAATTTCATCTGGAGAATCATTAATTACTTGAGGTGATGTTTGTTCGAGTGTAGCATTATCAGTTTGTTCAAAAGTCTGTTCATTATTTTGTTCAAATGGAGCTACAGAGTTATCAGCAGGAATTATTTCTTCATTTCTCTCTTCCTTTTTTTCCAGAACTAAATCTGCAGACACCTCTACAAAATCAACTACAGGTTCATTGTTCTCAGGTTTCTTTGTTTCCATTTCTTGGTCCCCATTTTCATGTACTTCATTAAAATTAAGCAGCACCTCATTTTGAGTATCCCCATTTACAGCCCTTTCATTTATGTCCTTATCTTCTGGAACAGAATATTCTACAACATCAGGACTTTTGGGATCTATTGTGACATAAACATTTGATGCGGTTATGTCAACAATATCTGCAGATTCATCATTTGACAATTCCATTTTTGTTTCCAATTTATTATTTTCAGAGAAGTCACACAAGGGATCTACACTACCATTGAATGAATCATCAATGAGAAAATCGGCACTGTAATTTATCGTTTCCTTCTGTGGAGAAAGTTTTTCAGGTTGATCTGTAAGTTCATATAATGGGTTCACTGGTTCATTAAATGATTTTTTTTCTGAGGATGACAATTCACAAAGTGGGTCCACTGTATCATTTGATGTGGAAATATCTAACTGCAGTATGTCACCTTCTGCAGAACCATTTGTCACTACCTGAAAGTAGAAAAAATGACAATTCTCGGTTATTCAAGAAGTTCCATCTTCTGGTCCTCTTAGCTGAGTTAAGTACAGAGAAGCTCACTTAACTGTGATATCTCTTATTTGAATAACAATATTAACTGAATATAACTTCCAAACACAAAATAATTTACCATATCGTCAGCATAAATATGGCCTGTTATTTACATATTGGTTGAAGTGTACTCTCCTGTTAATTGAATAATATATAATGTCTGTTAATTACCCTCAACAAATATTAGACTCACAGTCCAAATATTAGACTCACATCTAATATTGTCATTTTATACCTATTATATCTTCTTTGACATCACACCATTTTATTATATCTTATTTCACAGAGTTCATGGAGCTCTGTCAAACAAGATATAATAAATTATATGCCAGCACTGGATATATTGAGGCCAAATAGCCCTACAAACAATGGAATTTGATGACTGTCAGGGCAATTTCTTGACACATTACAAGTTTTTTTTTATTCAATTGAAAAGTCTACTCTATAATCTATATGCAATTGATAGGTCAAATTTGTGAAGGTATGCTAAATGGTTCAGTTTTTGGACATAATATGCAATTAACAGGGTTATTCAATTATTAATAAGACCGACCCAATTAAATGGGTTCCACTTTATAAAAAAAAAAAGAGTTCAATAAGTGGATGTGTGTGAAAGACATCAAGTTAGATAACTCATCCTAATAATATAGAATAAATCACAAAAAGAACTATTTTTCTGTGTACCAGAGTTCCTATTCATTTAACAATGATGGGAGTTTTCAAACAAACTGTTGTCAAATGACTCATTATGAAATATGTTCATAACAGTTACATTACATAAGCATTACATAATTTTTAAAAATGGAAAAAATAGCCAAAACATTCAGCAACAAATATTTTTAGGAAAAAATAGTTGTGATATTCAGTAACCAATAGTTTTTTATCTATTTTCACTTTTAAATAATTATTTACTTGATAAAAGATTTACTGATTTCATGTAACTCCAACTTTACAGCACCTGCAATGTTTTTTTTTTAAATTGGAAATTTCAAATTTTTGTTTCCTTAGCATGTCTCATGATTACTCAATGAGCTTGTATTAAGGAGAGATCACAACATGTTTTCTCAAGCAAAAATTGAAAAACTAAAGCTATTTTTTACTGGGCAGATTTGACCATTTCATTTGGTAAGTGGTGATGCAGTGTGAGAGCAGCAAAGCCCTCATTCCAAACAGAGCAGTGAGAGCAAGCGCGTCTGCCACCTACAATTTTAATTGTCTGGTACAATAACAAAAAATGCATGTAGACTTCTGCTCTTAACCCTTTACCCAACGCAGACGATATCAAAATTTATTATTTTAAATATAATTTTTTAAAATTTTTCAAAAAATTTCAACAAAACCATATCATGTGACCCCTCATTGGAACGAGCTCAATGAGCTCGTTCCAATGGGGGGGGGGGGGGGGGGTCACATGATATGGTTTTGTTGAAATATTTTGAAAAATTTTATTTTTTCATCTGCTCAATTTACATATTACCTAGGAGGATGTGGGCGATTCGTTAGGTAAAGGGTTAACCCCAAGCACCCTGGTAGTGCAACAGAATTTTCTCCAATCACTCTGTTTTTCTCTTGTTTAACTATGAATTTAACCAATTATATCTTGTTTGACAGAGTTCACTGAGCTCTGTCAAACAAGGTATATTTGGATAAATATCAAACTGCATTATGGGAAATATTTGCTGCTGAAAACTATGACATTTTGACATCAGAATGCAGAGGGTTAATTAATAAATGACTAAAAACATAGCTTATGATCTCTTATTGGAATAAGCTCATTGAGCGCATTCCAATGAGGGGTCAAATGCTATGTTTTTGAGGCAAAGAAAAATGGAAATATTCAGTTATTCCAGAATTTTATCTCAAGTGTCACCTGCTATTCAGGTTCAAGCCTGGAAATATACAATCTGTCATTTGCAGAATGAGATCCCCAGAGGGGGAATTTGCTGATGCTACCCCATACAGTGAGCCAATTTATCCTGTGGGTACCTCTTTCTGTTTAGGCCTGAGACTGTGATTCAGATTGAGGTTTCACAGAGGGTAAATTTAGTGATGCTACCAGCTGTGCCCTTTCTGTTTTGGCCTGAGACCTTGATTCAGATTGAGGTTTCACTTGAGACCTTGATTCAGACTGAGGTTCCACAAAGGGTAAATTTAGTGATGCTACCCTGTTGTGCAGGACAGCAACTCCAAATTCCGCCCTCTGGGAACCATTCTGCAGATGACAGCCTGCTTATTTCAGGCTTGTTCAGGTTAGAAAAGGGTTATTGTGGATAGTTGTTAAAAAATATTGAACAACAAATTCAGACAACAGAAACTCATTTAACCCTTTACCCAACCTAATGGCCAAAACCGGCCAGTGCTTTTCACAAAACTCACCAAATAATTTTTATAATTTTTTTCTCGTCGAGCTCATTCCAAATAGGGGTCATAACCTATGTTTTTAAGACAAAAAATGAAAAAAATTAGTTATTCAAGAATTTTGTTTGCAAGTGTCCTCTGCTTTTCATGTTAGGTGAAGGGTGAATACACTTTCAGTTAACATTCCATCAAGTACTGCAATCATTCACAGCTCTGCTTTCACTGAACTCCTTCCATGCCGGAAACTAACAGTATTTATTTATTATGTTTCACTGACACTTTTGATGCCTGGGGGACATTTCAGGTTGTATAGTTTTAAGGTAGGGGGAGCTGGCATATCCAGAGAACAATCATGCAGCAGCTGAGGTGAGGGAAGCAAATAAAAAGTGGTAGTGCTGTCACGGGACTTGTGTTATTGTAAATATAAAATATGCAGAAAAATTTAAAAACCTAAACAACAAGAGACTGCATCAGAGGTGCTATCATACCCCATCTCGTGTCAAGTTGAGGGATGAATGTGACTGGTTGGACAAAATAAAAAATCACTGAAAATTTGACAAAGTAAGGGTCGTAAATCAGGTAAAAATAGCGTGATCAACTCCATTCAACATGCAGTGGAAGTGGGTCATCCCAAGGATACCATATACCGAATTTCGTTGAAATCCATCCACTCATTGCCGAGGTACATGTATGGATGAGGATGGATGGATGGACAGACAGACAGATGTGTGTAATCCGATACCCCCCACACCCCCATTCTCTTTGAGGGTAGGGGTATAAAAATCAAATTCACCAACATGCTCTTCACTACATATCCAAAGTTTGGTCATTTAACTCATTTTTTCAAATTTCCTGCTTAAATTTCCAGGCACTGTTACAACAAGAGCAATTGCTGAAGGCAATTCATACGCCCACTGCAGTGCTGGAACACTGAAGCATAAATGAATAAAACAAGTAATAAAAAAAAATGAAAGTTATGAATATTCTCGGACGGACTCACACATGGACAGACGGAAAGTGGGGGTATAATGATACAACTGCAATACGGTACAATTAATTTTTCTTCGACAGAGCATTTTTTTGGTCATTTATTTATTTATTTATTAGTGTTTAAGGTCACATTTTTCTGCACAATCGCTAATAGTAAACACAACATATCAAGTCAAGTTTCCCCCTCACAAGCATTGTTTAGTGGGTCCTATTTAACAAGTAAAAAGAGCTTGTTTACTACAGAAACAAGCACTGCCTCACTTCCCAGATTTCCCATGGGAATGTCACGGTTATATTTTCCGTAACTGTATTATTGAGATGATAACTGGGGGACCAACACACATGGTATAGTGACCCTGGACAATGATTATAACTGCAACAGTCAACATTCAATTCACCTTCATCTACATCGTCCCTTGAAAGCATAAAGGTGACAACTGCAATGCTGAAGCACCTTTGTGCTTACAAGGTATAACATGCACAAAATGTAGAAAATCCTAGAATCTAAAATTCCAGACTAAACTGTGAAATGTATATATTCTCTAGAAAAATCTGGAAATATGTACCTACTACAGCTTGAGTATGTGTCGGACAATCAGTTGTCATGCATCACCAAGACTTCAAATAGTGGAAGGGCTAAACTATACTACAGCCTACAGCTTTTTGAAAGTGGTGGTGCCAAGCCTCAACTAGCCTACAGACTCTGCTGTGCATGTTTGTTTTTTTTTTATTGGGGTTTAACAACACTTTTGACAACAATGGTGACCTCCTATCGGACCTTTTTTTGGGTGGAGGAAGCCAGAGTACCCAGAAAGAACCACCAAGCAGTGGCGAGCAACTGTCAGACTCCCCAACGAACTAACTCCACACAAGCAGGGTTAGCATTGGTTGAAGACAAGTGCACCACTGATGTGTAGTACACCTTAGTAGACAGCACCACCGTGCCCCATAGGCAATCAGGATTAAGTGCCTTACCCAAGGACACAATACAGTTAGCCCGGATGGGGATCAAACCATGGACTTTTCGGTTTGAATTATAATGCTGTAACTACTGAGCCACCATACTCCTGCCATGCAGCTGCTAGTTTCTGTGAGACTTTCCAACATACTAACCAATCATTAGCAGGCTTGTCATTTTGAGACGGGCAATCGCCCAGGGCTGCAGTCGCCTGCCCGAGTTCAAAATTCCGTGGATGGTAAATGTCCATCTAACCCCGATTTCTGCGGCCCATTAATTCAGTCGAAGGCACTTCAAAATCGGCTGCCTCAAACAGCAATTTTTGTGGATTGAAGTAGGTACATGTATCAAAAGCGCAGTTTGTGAAGTTTGTAGTGTGTCGTCAACGCAGTCACCCAGAGACAGTAACTTTCCAAATATACATTATAATTACACAAACCATGTACAGTACGTGGAGAGTGTATTATCGCTAAATCACCCACAGAGTGGAGATTCCACCCAAGCAATAATTACAAATTTGTTGCAAAGCATAACAAGCACAGGCAAAGTTTCAACCAGTGGACCTCCGGGTTAAACCCGGAGGTCCATTGGCTGAAACACTGCTTGTGTTTTTTGTCCATATGTATAAAATTTGAAAGTTATAGTTTGGGTGATAACTTCACTCCATGAGTGATTTAATTACAATCCACTCTCCACGTACTAAATCTTAAAATGATATTAGTTGTCTATCCAGCAGGCTGAAACAAAAAGGCCCTCGCAAATCATAAATGACCCTCCTAGGGTCATTTTAGGTGAACCCAAAATGGCCCTCCTGTGGTGATTTGAGGCAATCCATAATGGCCCTCCTGCAATTTTCAAAATGACAAGCCTGCATTAGAGAAGCTGATTCTCACCTCACATTTGTTGAGATTGATATGTCATATGTTTCTTAACATGCCATATGGCTCAGCATATACTGTTGCCAGGCACCCATATGATCAGCTGGAGTTACATAAAGCGTTCCTATAACGTTAGAGGCAAGGACATACTTCACAAAGCTTTTCCTCAGTAATCATAATCTAGCCATTGAGAGAGGAGAGAAACACACTTAGCCATCTGTTCCAGCTGAACAATGGGTGTGTAATGTCGGTCAGTCTGATGGGATAGTAAATGAAATTCAATTCATTAAGGATTGTCCCACCTTTTCATCTTTGAGGAAGGAATTGTTTACTTTAATTGGGAATGTAAACACAAACTTTCCAGAGATGAATAGACAACAGCAATTCCATCTTATTATGCAAAATAATCAGCCTGGCACATGCAGTGTTGTCTGCAACTTGATCTGTCAATTCTTCCAATTAAAAGCATTCAAGTTGACAAAATAATATTATATTGTTATGCGCTAAACGATAGATTATCGAAGCAATTGCGAAAAGATAGAAATCGTATCCCCCACTGTGAAGATATAGAAATTTTCCACTTTCACGGTATCAATCAAAATGGCGGCTTTCAAAGCATCACTTCAAGGTGATTATCACTGGAAATGATCAATTTGTTCTCATAATGTATAATGAAAAGTAAATCTAGTGTTTTTGAGTGGAAACCGATCATTTCCAGCAATAATTCAACACGTATTCACCTTGAATTGATGCATGAAACCTGCTAGTCCAAACATGGCCTGAAAGTCCGAAATAGAAGTTTTTGGTTTGGTACGTCCTTTCAAAGGACATACCAAACCAAAAACTTATATTACAGACTTTCAGGCCATGTTTGGACTAGAAACACGCCAGCTGAATCAGATCGCAAGATGCTGTCTGTTCTGATTATCAATCAAATCACTTCCACATATCAATGATTCGATGCACTGTTTACATTCATGTATCAATTCAAGGTTGAAACGAGTGGCATTATCAGGTTCTTATAAAAAGCATACAATAAAAAGAAAATCTAGTGTTTTTGAGTGGATACCGAAAATTATCTCACTTGTGACAGAGACAAATGGTTATTTTCTCTCCTGCAAGCACTCGCGAAAAATAAACATTTGTCTCGGTCACTCATGAGATAATTTTCAGAATCCACTCAAAAACACTAGAAATCCTCTATATATTTTTAATATTGACCTACATTGCAGGTTATATGCAAGAATGCTATATTTAACTCCATGTTAAATATGTTGATGGTTATATTGTATTGCATGCATACTGTCCGTTTTTTTTATTTTGCAACCTGTCTTACAGGAGTTGCTAATTGCAATAAAATACTATTACAATTTTACAAATGTACTATTACTGAAGTATCTTGTTCAACAGGTGTTTGAATCTGATTGAACTGCCTTTTTTTTGTCCTTCACCAAACAGAAATGCATCTGGTAACATTTTCAAAGAAAGCCCTCCAATAGAACTCACATGGGAAACACAAGTGGTTTTGGCAGGTTTATTAGGTTTAGTGCAAACCAACAACTTATTTTGATTCTATATCTAAATAAACAAGGCTAAATGTGTTTCTAGTGAACCTTTAAAAGACTAGGAAATGATATAAGCATTAATGTGTAATAAATTATCCTATTACAGGAGTGTATTACTTTAGCGATGCATTTCCCAAGATATTCAAGAACTCAGAAGAAACAGGGAGTGACAAACTGTTTGTGATGTGTAAAGAAGGAAGGAAAATAGAGTACTGAACTGAAACATGAAGGTGCACATTTACTCAGGGTGGTAGGAGTAATGGGGGTGGGGGTGGGGGGGGGGGGAATAAGGACTAACTGAATCATAATTATCATAGACTGTAAATACACTTCCTTAACCCTTAAGTTATCAGACATCCACAAACTGACCCTTTTATATTGCAATGAAAAAGTTGTCCCAAGTTTATTCTTCCTTGAGAACTCTACTGGAAGGCTGCGTATATCTTGACATTATTTATAGGCTACATATATCTTGACGTTACTTATAGGCAGCCAACAATGATGTAGAAACACTGTTAAGTGATCTGCAGCTGCATACAAGTAGATACAGTAGTTATTACCATAAAATTAACCTGAGGATTTAACCCTTTACCCAACGCAGATGATTTCAAAATTTTATTATTTTAACTATCATTTTTGAAATTTTTTCAAAATAATTCAACAAAACCATATCATGTGACCCCTCTTTGGAACGAGCTCAACAAGCTCATTCCAAAGAGGGGTCACCTGATATGGTTTTGTTGAAAATTTTCGAAAAATAATATTTTTTCAGCTGCTGAATTTGCATATTACGTGGGCGGATGCGGACGATTCGTTGGGTAAAGTGTTAAGGTTACATATGGACTAGCACTAGCTCCTGTAATATTTACCCTTTACCTAACTTAGCTAGTAGATGCCACATGTAAAAATATTCTTGAATAACCAAAACCTTTCAGTTTTTGCCTCCAAAACGAAGCTTATGATCCCTTGTTAGAATGAGCTCAACAAGCTTGTTCTAATAAGTGGTCATACACTTTGTTCGGGAGGAAAAAAATTATCTAGTAATAAAATCTCGAAGGCAATTTTTCTGAACAGTGCTTGCCAGATACAGCTGTTGTGTTAACTGGTAGGGTGCTGGAAGCCCATTTTTGGGCTTTATCCTGAAGTGCAGGTACCACAGCTTAAAGGCTTGATATTCTGTGGATGTGCTTCAATTAATTCTTCATGTGATATTATTTAGTCTGGATGGAATTGCGCTGCTACAATTTATGGGAGAGTGCCTGTAGGCACTCTCCCATAAATTGTGGCAAAGCAATAACATGTGAACAAAATTTTAACACCTCAAAAAACTTAGCACTCTACCAGTTAAGTAAAGGCTTAACTGGTGACGTGCTGAATTATTTTTGGCCATCAAAATTTGCTCACATGTCTTTGCCTTTTTACAATTCATGGGTGAGTGTCCATTTTTTTTTCTTTCTTTTTTTTATAGAGGGGAGGGGGGTAATCTCTCATAAAATGTAACATAGCAAATTCATACAGACTAAATAATTTCAACATATATCATCGTCTCAACTCTATTGCAATAGAGTTGAGACGATGATATATGTTGTTATAATAGCGTCCCTAACCTGGAGGGCAATGGTTGATATGAATACTTTAACCCTTTACCCAACGTAACGGCCAAAACCGGCCAGCGCTATTCTCAAAAATCGAAAATTAATTTTCATTATTTTTTTCATTTTTTGTCTCAAAAACATAGGTTATGACCCCTCGTTGGAACGAGCTCGTCGAGCTCATTCCAACGAGGGGTCATAACCTATGTTTTTGAGACAAAAAATGAAAAAAATG
The DNA here is from genome assembly GCA_031216915.1 of Pictodentalium vernedei. Lineage (NCBI taxonomy): Eukaryota > Metazoa > Mollusca > Scaphopoda > Dentaliida > Dentaliidae > Pictodentalium > Pictodentalium vernedei. The sequence goes on from CM062289.1 coordinate 387,792,531, forward strand.
AGTTATTCAAGAATTATTTTTGCAAGTGTCGTCTGCTTTTCAGGTTAGGTAAAGGGTTAAATAATTTCACTTCAAAGATTATGTGAAGGTCATACACAGAATTTAAAGCCTTTAAGTTCAGGTATCTGTGCTGCAGAATAAAGTCCAAATATGGGCATATCAGTTAAAACAGAATAGTTATTGATACAAGGAGAGAAGAGGTCCATTTTGTGCAAGAGGCATCTAAGTAATTTTGCAAAGTAGTCTCCCTTCAAGATCATAGAATTTGAATGTAATCCTTCAAATGAAATAAACATATTGTTTTTTTACATTACTTCAATCCGCCTCCTCCGGTGGTTTCACCACCTATTAACATCCAAATCTGATATTTTTTTTGTGTCAGTGATTCTGTGATGGAAATAAAATTGCCACAGAAAACTACAAGGAATTCATCAAAGAAAAATCAAATTATCACAACCTAAATCTAGTTGACACAAGGTTTGGCTGCATCCATCCATGATTTGTGTGAGGATTTTCTTTTGTTTTATAATGTTGGTATGTTCTCACCCCCATTATCTCCGTGCTGGGGGAGTGTGATAGCTCAGTGGTTATGGCATTGGACTTCAAACCAAAAGGTTCACAGTTCAATCACAACCAGGGGTAACTGTATAGTGTCCTTGGGCAAGGCACTTAATCCTGACTGCCTATATGGGAGCATGGTGACACAGTGTACTAAGGCGTACTGTACTCGTCTTCAGCCAATGCTAACCCTGCTTATGCAGAGTTAGTATGATGGGGAGTCTGACACTTTCTCATCACTGCTTGGTGGTTCTCTCCAGGTACTCCAGCTTCCTCCACCCATAAAACTGTCCAACACAAGGAGACCCTGACTGTCAAAAGTGTCATTAAACCTTAATAAATAAATATACTCCATGCTGAGAAATTTGGCTTAATGAGTCCATAAAAGGCTGGATTGATAAGTTTATTTTGTTTTATAGTGCAAATTATTATGTAAACACTTTTCATTATTACTGGCTAAACTGTTTGTCATCAATTAGAAAGATATGAGTCTTCTCTGATAAGGCCTAAAAACATTAAAAATCTGTTTCTCAGGCCCTCTTGCATGGTCCTTTTGGCTGCCATATGCTCTCTTTTTTATAACCAATGCAAACCTCAAAAAATAAAAATTAAATGATTTATGTTTGATATTTTACCGAAGTTAATAAAATTGATAAATTTGTCCCTTGAATGTAATAAGGCTTTGCAATGCTGTAGCATTTCAAAGCATTCTTGCATTAAGGGATGAAATACACCTCCACCAGTGCTATTCTGTACATTACGAGGCCTAAAAAATAAAACAACCCAAGAACATGAACTTTTGATAGCAAAGAAATAATTACAAAAAAAATAAATTAAACAAGAGGCCCCAGGGGGCCTGAGGGCTCTCACCTGACATGATAGCCTAAATATCAACCCAGAGAATTGATTTCAACAAGTTGCATCTGCTCCTCCTAAGAAAAGCTTGTACTAAATATTCAAAGATTCTGACCAGTGGATCTAAAAAAAAAAGATTTTTAAAGAATATTCCTCATATTGAACTAAGTTATAATTTGGGCTCCCACAGGGAGCCCATATATGAACCCAGGGACTTGACTTTAACAAACTTGAATCTCACTCCCCTAAGGATGCTGCATACCAAATATCAAAACATTCTGACTGCTGGATCTGAACAAGAAGATTTTTAAAAAAAAATCCTCATTTTGAACTAAGTTATAATTCGGGCTACCACAGTGAGCCCAAATATGAACCCAGGGACTTGGCTTGAACAAACTTGAATCTCACCCCCTTAAGTATGCTGCATACCCAATATCAAATGATTCTGCCTGCTGGATCTTGAGAAGAAGATTGTCAAAGAAATTTGCCAGAAATGCACTAAGTTCAAATTTGGGCTCCTATACTGAGCCCAAATATAAATCTAGGCTGCCAATTTGAACAAACTTGAATCAGATCTACCCCACAATGTTGCATACCAAATATCAAAAGATTCTGCCTGCTGGATCTGGAGAAGAAGATTTTTTTAAGAAATTTGCCTAAAATGCACTAAGTTCAAAATCGGGCTCCTATACTGAGCCCAAATATGAACCCAGGGGGCCGATTTGAACAAACTTGAATCAGATCCACCCTACAATGTTGCATACCAAATATCAAAAGATTTTGCCTGCTGGATCTGGAGAAGAAGATTTTTTAATGTTTTTCCCATTGCCTACAGTGTTAAAAAGTGCTGACTCAGCACTTTTTCAAAGTCCTGAAAAAAGTACCTTGTGATCAAACCGATAGGGATTTTTTTTTTTAACCATTCTATTCTACTGGATAAAAGTAAGCTTTATACAAAGTCCCTCCCATAACGAAGGCAAATAATGCCCGACAAACTTCTCTTGAACAAACTTGATTCTAAACCTCAAAAGGACTCTGTATTCCACATATCAAGTCTCTGCTACTGGTGGTTCATTAGAAGAAGATTTAAAAAAAATTTGGCCATTTTTTCCACACCCCTCTGCTCAATATGAGCCGAACCTAATTTGCATAAAAATGAAAATGCCCCTAAATAACCACTACTTACATGAAATTTAATTAAAATGTTGCCAGTGGTTTAGGAGAAAGAGGCTCAAACACCACCTTCATGCAGGACGGCGGATGGACAGACGAAGAGTGATCAGAAAAGCTCACCCTGACTTTCAGTCAGGTGAGCTAAAAAAATGTCATGCATGCAATGCAATTTTACAAAAAATTACCTGCGAAACAGAAGATCTACTTTGTGGTGCCTAAAGAGTAGCTCTTTTATCATCAAAACAGTATGGCATCTCTTGAGTGCAATAAGGTGCCATCTGGAATTCTAAAGCATTGCACATTGCACCTTATTGTACTTAAAGGATGAATTATGTTCCAGTTGTTTTGTCTTGTCCTGTAGCATAAATGGTACACTAACACTATAACTTGATTGAAGAAAACTATGCCACAAATTCCACTTGACTAATGTTTTGTTCCAAACAAAATATCCAACACAATATAAACAAGAAAAGCCCATCAACATTCCAAAAGAGCAATTTGCAAACTAGACCAATTTCTGTCAATTATTGATAGAGTGCTCTAGATTCTTTGATCATTTCAAGTTGTAATTTCCAAAAAAGGTCAGAAGAAAACCACCTCCATGACACAGTTATTTCCCCAACTATGTCCTTCGTTGGTGGATAAGTGCATAATATATGATAAATACCTCTTACAGAATACTTCTTAATGTAAGTAGAACATTTCCTTGGAGTGTACAAATATTGACTTATTTTATATGCAGTAGATAGCTCCACATCTACAGAGAACTGTATAATTATTGTGTTACAAGAGTCCAGGCATTGCTCCAAGCAAATTTGTCTCATTCATGTTCTGTCAGGATAAGGATATTTGACAAGCCTCCATTGATATAAGCTGATGTAAGTTACAAGGGCCGAAGTAATTTCCATAACATGTAATCTCTTTTTGAGTTGCTCCAAAGAGAATTTTGTACACAAGTTAAAACCCTCTACCTGACATGATGGCTGTAACTAGCCTCTGATCTTCACAAACACTACTGTTCAAATTTGAAGGTTTTTAAAACAAGAGGCCCCACGGGGCCTGAAGCGCTCATCTTGTATAGAACACAATTTAAACAGAGTCCAAGAATGAGTCTACATTAAGCAAGCCATCTCCATAGGCTACACTGTCAATCCTTGAGTCCCTCAGGAGTGACAAAAATAATCTGGGCATCATGCCTTTTCTTCAGTTGATCATAAGTAAAATGTAGAGCTCCCCTATGAAGCCCCTTGATACAACCTATGTGGAACAATCTTAGTACCTCTAGAGGGTACTGAATACAAAATATTTAATTCTTCAGCAAAATGGCCAATTCCGGCTCCCATAGAGAGCCCAAATATTAACCCAGGCTCTTGATTTGAACACAGTTAAATCTGACTTCCCTAGAGATGTTGTGTACTGAATATGAAAGCATTCTGACTGTTGGATCTGAAGAAGAGAAATTGTAAAGAAATTTCTTCGAATTGCACCAAGTTCAAATTTGGGCTACCATAGCGAGCCCAAATATTGACCTATGGATCCGATTTGAACAAACTTGAATCTGACCCCCCTAGAGATGTTGTATACCAAATGTGAAAGCATTCTGACAAGTGAATCTGAAGAAGAAGATTTTTGAAGAAATTCCCTCATATTGTACTAAGTTAAATTTCATGTTCCCATATGGAGCCCAAATATTAACCTAGGCACTCGAATTGAACAACCTGGAATCTGACCCCCCTAAAGATGTTGTATACCAAATATAAAAGCATTCCGACTGGTGGATCTGAAGAAGAAGATTTTTAAAGAAATTTTTGCACTAAGTAAAAATTTGGGCTACCATATTGAGCCCAAATATATACCTAGGAATTTGATTTGAACAAACTTGAATCTGACCCCCATAGAGATGTTGCATACCAAATATCAAAGCATTCTGACTGATGGATCTGAAGAAGAAGAGTTTTTTAAATTACCCTCCATATTGAACAAAGATAAAATTTGGGCTTCCGTAGGAAGCCCAAATATTAACCTAGGGACTTGGTTTGAACAATCTAGAATCTGATCCTCATAACAATGATGTATACCAAATATTAAAAGATTCTGACTGGTGGTTCTGAAGAAGAAGATTTTTAAAGAATATTCCCCATATTACTCTATGTTAAAACTTCGGGCTCCTGTAGAGAGCCCAAATATGAACCAATGAGCTTTATTTCTACAAACTTTTATCTGACCCCCCTATGAATGCTGTATACCAAATATCAAAAGATTCTCATGATTGGTTCTGGAGAAAAGATTTTTTTAAATTTTTGCAAATATGCTGACTCAGCATTTTTTCAATGCCCATTACAGAACACCCTAACATAACCAATGGCAATTTTTTTTTACCATTCAATTCTACTAGGCGTAAGGATACTTCATACCAAATAAAAGCTCTCTGTTCCGTGGGGTTTGGGAAATATGGGCGTTTGAAAATATTTCTATTTTTAGCTCCCAGGGTTCCCATGGGGATGCGGGAATTTTTTTTTTTGCATGGGTCAAGTACTTATGACCCAATACTACCACAAACCAAATTTGGTTCATACCGGACAATCGGTTCAGAAAATAGAAATTTTGGGTGGGGCCAAAAATCTTACCCCTCCTATTACAAAGCCAAATATTACTTTACGAACTTCGTTTGAACAAACTTGATTCTACACCTCATATGGAAGCTCCATAGCAAATATCAAGTCATTGTACACACTGGTTCTTGAGAAGAAGATTTTTAAAATATTTTGGAGCATTTTCCCCCACTCCCTCCCTATGGGGCTGGGCATGCTGAGTTGAACAAAAATGAAATGCCCCTTTGGGACCATCACTCACACAAACTTTCACTTGAATTGGCCCAGTGGCTTTGGAGGAGAAGACCAAAACATGGTGTTGACGGACGACGGACGCCGGACGACGGACGACAGACGACGGATGGGAAGCGATTAGATTAGCTCAGCTTGACTTTGTCAAGATGAGCTAAAAATATTTGGCCTCTTAACGATAGCTTTTGACTGATGAACACCCCTCCCACCTCCCCCACCCCTCACTGGAACAAGCTCAAAAGGAACCCTTAAGGGCCTAATTCCGACTTTGATCAGATTTTTTGCAACAGAAGAAGTGACCCTACATTCAGTCTTTGGGTTAACTCACAAGGTACATTCTAAGCACCTTGGTAGTTGGTTTTAGGCAAGTCTTGACTGCCTATATTGGCAGCCAAGACTTGCAAAAAAAACAGCAGCAAAGTCACAGGATGTAGATTGTCTAAGTGTAGCAAAAATATGTCAAAATCTCTAGGCCTTTTACGGCAAAATAATTTTGAATTTGAGAATACTGTTATATCCTTGTCAGAACAATCTGTAAATATTCCATAGAAAAACCAATGAGCCTCATATTTATTTTTTTTACCAGAGTTTACCCCTTAATCCTTAAAGGCCTAGCTCTGACTTTGATTACTGTTCACTGTGGCTGAACAGGTGCTTCAACATGCTCTCTCTGGGAACATTTGAAAGTTACATTCCAAACACCTTTGCAGTTGTTTCTAGGCAAATCTTGGCTGCCTAAACAGCCAGCTAGGACTTGCCTTCAATACCCTTTTTCTTTTAGGGTCTGTCGCTTATCACCACGATATAGCCTTGGTTGCTGACGTGGTGTTGGGCACCAATAAATGATAATAGTGATCCATGTATCAATGTATCTGAGAGAGAATGTATGTGTATGTGTGTATATGTATGTATGCAATTATTGTACAGCCACTGAGCACCGTGTGTGGATTCCAGGCTTAAAAATAATTATTATTATTATTATTAACTGCAAAGACACAGGGTGTACATTGTTAAAGGGTAGACAAAATGTATAAAAGCCTCCAGGCCTTTAAGGGTTAAGGGCCTAGGTCCAAATTTGGTGAGTTTTCTTGTCTTACAGGTCCCAACATGCAAGCTTTCAGTGGTCTTGCTGACTGAAGTTCCAGTAAATGGAAAGTGCATCTAGTGAAGTCAAGACATTACTCGACACCACTAGTAGTTAGTCATGAGGTGGGTAGCTTATTACTAGGAAGCAAACAAATAAGAACTCTCCATGGCTTCGAGGGCACTTTTAAGAATCAAAGAGATGAAACAAATGGGGGGTGCAGTGGCTCAGTAGGGAGAGGTGCAGGCTGCAAGCCGAGAGGTCCTCGGTTCGAATCCCACCTGCGGCAACCGCGTTGTGTCCTTGGGCAAGACACTTCACACACACAACCCCCCACCTGGCTGCAGAACTCATTATTAAATCATCAGTGATATTTCTTTCAATAAACCAGCCACCTTGAGGGTGGCCCATTATTATCATCAAACAATTTGCTGTTGTTTTTTGCCAAACAAAGCCTCTCCCCAGGTAGGCAGGGTAAGAGTTATTTCATTAGATGGGTGGTCTACCATAAAAACAACTCAGATAAGCAGATACATTTGAATTTCACCCCTGAATTTAAATTCTTTCAAATACCTAGAAGCTCAAGTAAGCCTGAAAATTCTTACTAATCAAGTTGTCTACAGACATAAGAGTATTAATATTGAGGGATCCAAAAAACAGAGGCAAAACAAAAGTATCACCTTGTACATGTTTGCATACTGCAATGACTGTCACCAAAATGGTTCTGAAAATAATGCGTTTTTTAACCCTCAATTCATGCACACATCCACTGGGCTTGAGGTTATGTTGAAAAATGACAAAAGGGCTTCTCTCTGAAAAGACCATGTGGGATGGTTAAAGTTTGGGCTTGAAATTCGGTGAAAATTCCCTCAGTGTTCCTGGAAGCTCTCAGCTGTGTGAAGAAACAGAGTGAAATGGCAATTAACATGATTGAGACAAGCTGTTTTGGATAAATTAGGGCTTTCTGGTTGTGTGACCTTACACACACGCAAACAGATGTAATCATGAATGAAAATATAACCACCTCTGATTGAAACAAGAGTGCACGTATTGCTGAAGCAATACAATGTCCCCTACCAGACTAATGAGCATTAATAATTATACAAATGTTTTAACCTAGATGTGATCAGCATGAATTCTGTTGAAGTGTTTCCAAAAAAAGTGCGGAAAACTGATATTTTAGCGCTTTTCCATATTTCCAAGGGTCATAACTCACACAAGAATAATGCAATCAGCATGAAACTCAAACTTGATCTGTAAGTCATCATTCTATAGTAGGTTACCAAGAATGAAATCATTCGGTTGAAGCATTTCCAAAAAAGTCCGGAAAACTAAAGTGTGACTGACAGACTGACTGACAGATGGACAGAGTGCAAATGAAACTTGATCTGTAAGTCATCGTTCTATAGAAAGTTACCAAAAATAGGCCGTTGAAATCGTTTGATGTGTACCCATACGCACAACTAGTAGAAAGCTGTATGATGGAGGGCCACCACGGATGCCGACATTATGTACACCATACATGGTATGGGTACATATAGAAATGGATTGGAGGAGTGTCTAATTTGATGGATAAAGGGTTAATATCTCCGGATCAAATTATCAGATGTACATAAAAAACTACACAGCACAGCACATCAGTAACCTGAATAAATATATAAAGTAACATGACAATTGGATTGACATTTTTGAAGTTATCCCATGCCAAAGGGATTGGAGGAATTTTCAATTTGAAGGATAAAGGGTTAATATCTCAGGATCAAATTATCAGATTTACACCAAAAACTATACAGCTTGGCACATTAGTAACCTGAACACAAATATAAAGTAACTTGACAATCCATGCAATATTTTTCAAGTTATCGAATGCCAAAGAGATTGGAGGAATTTTCAATTTGAAGGATAAAGGGTTAATATCTCAGGATCAAAATAACAGATTTACACCAACAAGAGACCCCACGGGGCCTGAAGCGCTCATCTTGTACAGAACACAATTTAAACAGAGTCCAAGAATGAGTCTACATTAAGCAAGCCATCTCCATAGGCTACACTGTCAATCCTCGAGTCCCTCAGGAGTGACAAAAATAATCTGGGTATCATGCCTTTTCTTCAGTTGATCATAAGTAAAATGTAGAGCTCCCCTATGAAGCCCCTTGATACAACCTATGTGGATTAATCTTAGTACCTCTAGAGGGTACTGAATACAAAATTTTTAATTCTTCAGCAAAATGGCCAATTCTGGCTCCCATAGAGAGCCCAAATATTAACCCAGGCTCTTGATTTGAACACAGTTAAATCTGACTTCCCTAGAGATGTTGTGTACTAAATACGAAAGCATTCTGACTGTTGGATCTGAAGAAGAGAAATTGTAAAGAAATTTCTTCAAATTCACTAAGTTCAAATATGGGCTACCATAGCGAGCCCAAATATTAACCTATGGATCCGATTTGAACAAACTTGAATCTGACCCCCCTAGAGATGTTGTATACCAAATGTGAAAGCATTCTGACAAGTGAATCTGAAGAAGAAGATTTTTGAAGAAATTCCCTCATATTGTACTAAGTTAAATTTCATGTTCCCATATGGAGCCCAAATATTAACCTAGGCACTCGAATTGAACAACCTGGAATCTGACCCCCCTAGAGATGTTGTATACCAAATATAAAAGCATTCCGACTGGTGGATCTGAAGAAGAAGATTTTTAAAGAAATTCCCTCATATTGCACTAAGTAAAAATTTGGGCTATCATAGTGAGCCCAAATATATACCTAGGGATCTGATTTGAACAAACTTGAATCTGCCCCCCATAGAGATGTTGCATACCAAATATCAAAGCATTCTGACTGATGGGTCTGAAGAAGAAGATTTTTTTAAATTACCCTCCATACTGAACAAAGATAAAATTTGGGCTTCCGTAGGAAGCCCAAATATTAACCTAGGGTCTTGGTTTGAACAATCTAGAATCTGACCCTCATAACAATGATGTATACTAAATATTAAAAGATTCTGACTGGTGGTTCTGAAGAAGAAGATTTTTAAAGAATATTCCCCATATTACCCTATGTTAAAACTTCGGGCTCCTGTAGAGAGCCCAAATATGAACCAATGAGCTTTATTTCAACAAATTTTTATCTGACCCCCCTATGAATGCTGTATACCAAATATCAAAAGATTCTGATGATTGGTTCTGGAGAAAAGATTTTTTAAAATTTTTGCAAATATGCTGACTCAGCATTTTTTCAATGCCCATTACAGAACACCCTAACATAACCGATGACAATTTTTTTTACCATTCAATTCTACTGGTCATAAGGATACTTCATACCAAATAAAAGCTCTCTGTTCCGTGGGGTTTGGGAAATATGGGCGTTTGAAAATTTTTTTATTTTTAGCTCCCAGGGTTCACATGGGGATGCGGGAAATTTTGTTTTTGCATGGGTCAAGTACTTATGACCCAATACTACCACAAACCAAATTTGGTTCATACCGGACAATCGGTTCAGAAAATAGAAATTTTGGGCGGGGCCAAAAATCTTACCCCTCCTATTACAAAGCCAAATATTACTTCACGAACTTCGATTTAACAAACTTGATTCTACACCTCATATGGAAGCTCCATAGCAAATATCAAGTCATTGCACACTCTGGTTCTTGAGAAGAAGATTTTTAAAACATTTTGGAGCATTTTCCCCCACTCCCTCCCTATGGGGCTGGGCATGCTGAGTTGAACAAAAATGAAATGCCCCTTTGGGACCATCACTCACACAAACTTTCACTTGAATTGGCCCAGTGGCTTTGGAAGAGAAGACCAAAACATGGTGTTGACGGACGATGGACGGAGAGCGATGAGATTAGCTCAGCTTGACTTTGTCAAGATGAGCTAAAAACTATACAGCTCGGTACATCAGTAACCTGAACACAAATATAAAGTAACTTGACAATCCAAGCAATATTTTTCAAGATATCAAATGCCAAAGGGATTGGAGGAATTTTCAATTTGAAGGATAAAGGGTTACTATCTCAGGATTAAACTAGAGGTACTGTGAGCAAACTCACAAAGTGATACCCCCCACGTGCCTGAAATGTATGTTAGATTATCTCCCCTTGGAAATGTCAGAACAGAATTATATTGCTTCATGCACATCTTCATATGGAGTTCTTCCATCGTGTAAAGTTTCATGAAAATTCTTCAAATGGTTTAGGAGGAATTGCGCTTACAAGGATGGACAGATGGTATAAGTTAGATTATCTCCCCTTGGAAATGTCAGAACGGAATTATATTGCTTCATGCACATCTTCATATGGAGTTCTTCCATTGGGTAAAGTTTCATGAAAATTCTTCAAACGGTTTAGGAGTTGCGCTTACAAGGATGGACAGACGGACAGATGGACTGACGGACGGACAGGGTGATTCCTATATACCCCCCCAAACTTTGTTTGTGGGGGGTATAATTATCAGATTTTCATCAAAAACTATACAGCTCGGCACATCAGTAACATGAACACAAATATAAAGTAACTTGACAATCCAAGCAATATTTTTCAAGTTATCGAATGCCAAAGGGATTAGAGGAATTTTCAATTTGAAGGATAAAGGGTTAATATCTCAGGATCAAAATAACAGATTTACACCAAAAACTATACAGCTCAGTACATCAGTAATCTGAACACAAATATAAAGTAACTTGACAATCCAAGCAATATTTTTCAAATTATCGAATGCCAAAGGGATTGGAGGAATTTTCAATTTGAAGGATAAAGGGTTAATATCTCAGGATCATATCATCAGATTTACACTAAAAACTATACAGCTCAGCAAATCAGTAACCTGAACACAAATATAAAGTAACTAGACAATCCAAGCAATATTTTTCAAGTTATCGAATGCCAAAGGGATTGGAGGAATTTTCAATTGGAAGGATAAAGGGTTAATATCTCAGGATCAAATTATCAGATTTACACCAAAAAATATACAGCTCAGTACATCAGTAACCTGAACACAAATATAAAGTAACTTGACAATCCAAGCAATATTTTTCAAGTTATCGAATGCCAAAGAAATGGATACAGACGCCGGATGGACAGACAGACAGATGGACAAAGGATGGACGAACGACGGATGACCACCCCGGATGCCAGCATTATGTGTACCATACATAGTATGGGTACACATAAAAATGAAATCATTCCATTGAAGCATTTCCAAAAAAGTCCGGAAAACTGATATTTTGGAGCTTTTCCATATTGCCAAGGGCCATAACTCAAACAAGAATAATACAATCAGCATGAACTTGATCTGTAAGTCATCGTTCTATAGTAGTTTACCAAAAATGAAATCATTCCGCTGAAGCATTTCCAAAAAAAGTCCAGAAAACTAAAGTGTGACTGACAGACTGACGGATGGACAGAGTGCAAACCTATAGTCCCCTCCGGTGATGCCTGTTGGGGACTAATAAAATTTGTTTTCTTACGAAATATCAAAACATTCTGTGCGGGGGAGCTGAAGAAGATTTTTAAAGCATTTTCCTCATATTGCACTGAGTAAATATTTGGGGTCCCATGACGAACCCGAATTTGAACCCAGGGACTCAATTTGAACAAACTTGAATTAGATCCCCATTGGGATGCTATATCTTAAATATTAAAAGATTCTGACAGGCAGATCTGAAGATTTTTAAAGAATTTTCTTCACAAGGCACAAGTTAAAATACGGATTTCCACAGGATATTATTGTATACCTAATATCAGAAAATTGTGATTGGTAGTTCTATATTTTTTTCCCATTTTTGAAAAGCGTTGACTCATCATTTTTCATTAACTCCTGCCCCCCTCCCCATGTCCCCCACAATGCAACCGAATGAATTTTATTTTTGGACCATGCAATTCTAATGGTCCTAAGGATGCCATATACCATACCATTTGGGAAGTATGGGCATTTTAATTTTTTTCCTATTTTTAACTCCTGGGGTTTTGTCCAAATTAGCCAGCATTTTCCCACCATAACCCATGGCTTGGCAGATCATTTGGATGTTTACGACCCAATGAATGACCAAATGTTTTTTACAAATGTTCGACAGATATGGATACATCTTGAGGTGTTACTCGCCGCCACTCAGTAGTTCTCTGAGGCTTCCTCCACACATAAAACTCTCTGATATGATGTGAGGTTGGCTGTTGAAAGTGCCATTAAACCCCAATAAACTAACAAACAAACAAACATACATCTTGAGTTAAGAGATAAAGAGGAGCACTTTCAGAATCTAAGACCTTAAAATAAGTAAAGTTTAGTCATTTGTCAGAATTAAAGAACAGATGACAGAAATGGGCGAAGACTCGAGTTAAATGTGGCTTTTGAATCTCTCTACACTAATGCAGAAAGTACACCTCCAGAAGTAAGTGAGCACGACTCAAAATGTCTTCTTTTTTCGTGTGTGTGTGTGATGTGGGGTGTGTGGTGTGTGTGTGTTTTTTTTGTGTGTGCATGCATGTATGCACGGGTGTGTGTGTGCATGTGGAGGGGGCATTTTGTGGAGCCCCATTACTGCTCTCTGCAAAATGATAATAGCAAAAGTGAACACAACAGGTGTCTCTTGCCTACCCTCCCCTTTCTAGCAAGGCAAAATCTAGAAAACCTGAAACATTAATATAAAAATTTTTTAAAAGTCTTACCTCTCAATAAAGTACGTAACAAAACCCTAAATAATAAAATCCAAGCAGTTAAAGTACTTAAAAGGCAAGTGAGCTACACCTTTCATCTCAATTATACAAGTCTGTCATTTAATAACCAAATAATGCACACTTAATGACATACTTCAACAGGCAAACAATGTGAGTAATGATAAAATTCCTTGTATGAAAATGCCATCAATTTAACCTGAAGACCATTACTAACCTCATATTGCAATCCAACTAACATTTTTCATTGTTTGTACCAAGGCAATATGTTTAACCCATAAGTCAGCACACAGCCACAAACTGCCACTTTTATTTTGTTTTTAACCCTTTACCTAACATGAAAAGCAGAAGACACTTGGAAACAAAATTCTTGAATAACAACTTTCTTTCATTTTTTGTCTCAAAAACACGTGTTATGACCCCCATTGGAACGAGCTCGATGAGCTTGTTCCAAAGAGGGGTCATAACCTAAGTTTTTGAGATATAAAATTGAAATGAAAGTGTCAATGACACTGTAGCTCAACTTGTCAAGACAAAGACATGTACATGTATAGTATGTGACACAGCAATGACAAACATCTAGGTAATGACCTGATAACAAAGGTACATATAAAGTATTGTAACAGTCTGTACATAAATACTGACCGTTGCCTGTAACAAATGTATAGGTAAAGTATTGTAAAGGTCGGTGACAGTCAGATGCTAAACTAGAAAAGAAATCTTTTGAGTCCCAGAGTGGGTCTGACTGAACCCCAAAATATTTGTTCTCATAGCACAGTGATAACAAAGGCACCCCAAAACACACTCATTCCTGTCCCAAGGTGAAAACAAAGGTACTCAAGAAGTTTCGTGAAGATCAGTTCACAAATATGAGCTGTGTAGAAGTTGTGACAAAAAACTGATTGGACCTAATTTCGGTACAAAATGGCCACTGGCAGCCATCTTGAATTTTGGACCGCACCCAGAAACACTCGTTCTCGTCCCAAGGTGATAACAAAGGTACCCAAGAAGTTTTGAGAAGATCGGTTCATGAATACAGACTCTAGCCCGAGCCGTATTGACATGTGTACTTACTGTGTGTAAGTAGCACTGAAAAAATCAAAGTTCATCTAATTTGCATAATTTCTGCACGAGAAAAAAACCCGTACTATATGTGATGTATCCCATGGTACTAAACATTCACACAAGAAATTATTCAAATCAGCGCTTTCATTTGGAAGTTCTGTGCAAAAATCTGATTGCATCAAATTTTGTACAAAATGGCTGCCATCGGCCATCTTGAATTTCAGACTGGAATCAAAAACACTCGTTCTCGTCCCTCGGTGATAACAAAGGTACCCAAGGAGTTTCGTAAAGATCGGTTCATAAATACGGCCTCTAGCCCGAGCCGTATTGGCATTTGCACTTACAGTGCTGAAAGTAACACCAAAAAACATCAAAGTTAGTCTAATTTGCATAATTTCTGCACGAGAAAAAAACCTGTACTATATGTGATGTATTCCATGTTACAAAACATTCATACAAAACTTTATTCAAATCAGAACTTTCATACAGAAGTTCTGTACAAAAGACTGATTGCACTAATTTTGGTACAAAATGGCTGCTGGTGGCCATCTTGAATTTCGGACCACACCCAAAAACACTCGTTCTCATCCCACAGTGATAACAAAGATACCCAGGAAGTTTCGTTAAGATCGATTCATAAATACAGCCTCTAGCCTGAGCCGTATAGCAGTTGTGTACAAAAATCTGATTAGACCTAATTTCGGTTCAAAATGGCCACTGGCAGCCATCTTGAATTTTGGACCGCACCCAGAAACACTCGTTCTCGTCCCAAGGTGATAACAAAGGTACCCAAGATGTTTCGTGAAGATCGGTTCATAAATACAGACTCTAGCCCGAGCCGTATTGACATGTGTACTTACTGTGTGTAAGTAGCACTGAAAAAATCAAAGTTCATCTAATTTGCATAATTTCTGCACGAGAAAAAAACCCGTATTGTATATGATGTATCCCATGGTACTAAACATTCACACAAAAAATTATTCAAATCAGCGCTTTCATATGGAAGTTCTGTGCAAAAATCTGATTGCACCAAATTTTGTACAAAATGGCTGACATCGGCCATCTTGAATTTCGGACTGGACCCAAAAACACTCGTTCTCATCCCACAGTGATAACAAAGGTACCCAAGGAGTTTCGTAAAGATCGGTTCATAAATACGGCCTCTAGCCCGAGCTGTATTGGCATTTGCACTTACAGTGCTGAAAGTAACACCAAAAAACATCCAAGTTAGTCTAATTTGCATAATTTACGCACGAGAAAAAAACCCGTATTATATGTGATATATCCCATGGTACTAAACATACATACAAAAAATTATTCAAATCAGAGCTTTCATATGGAAGTTCTGTACAAAAAAACATTTCTGCATCGTTGGTACAAAATGGCTGCTGGCAGCCATCTTGAATTTCGGACTGCACCCAAAAACACTCGTTCTCATCCCACGGTCATAACAAAGGTACCCAAGAAGTTTCGTAAAGATTGGTTCATAAATACGGCCTCTAGCCCGAGCCATAGCAGCTTGGCACTTACAGCTCTGAAAGTAACACTAAATAAATCAAAGTCAGTCTAATTTGCACAATTTACGCACGAGAAAAAAACCCGTATTATATGTGATGTATCCCATGGTAGTAAACATTTATACAAAACTTTATTCAAATCAGAACTTTCATACAGAAGTTCTGTACAAAAAACTGATTTTTGCATCATCGGTACAAAATGGCCGCTGGCAGCCATCTTGAGTTTCGGACCGCACCCCAAAACAACTCGTTCCCATCCCAGGGTCATAACAAAGGTACACAAGAAGTTTCGTAAAGATCGGTTCATAAATACGACCTCTAGCCCGAGCCATAGCCAATTGTTGACGTACGGACAGACGGACAGATGGACGGATGGACAGACGGACGACGGGCCATGACAATAGCTCAAATTTGACTTCGTCAAAGTTGAGCTAAAAATAATGAAAATTAATCGACGATTTTTGCGAATAGGGCTTGCCAGTTTTAGTCATTACATTGGTAAAGGGTTAAACAATTGCTCCAAGTGTATTCTTACTTGAGAACTACTGGTAGGCCGCATTCATCTTAACCCTTTACCCAATGCAGACATCAAAATTTATTATTTTAAATAGCATTTTTTCAAATTTTTCAAAAGCTCGTTCCAACGAGGGGTCACATGATATGGTTTTGTTGAAATTTTTTGAAAAATAATATTTTTTTAACTGCTGAATTTGCATATTACGCGGGCGGATGCCATTGATTCGTTGGGTAAAGGGTTAACAATGTTACTGCATCATTGTTGGCTGCCTGTACAGGCAGCCAACAAAGATGGAGAAACAATGTTAAGTTATCAGCAGATGTATGGGGGTGCGGTGGCATTGTGGTAACCGGTTCTCGTCAACCAATCTAACCCTGCATGTGCGGAGTTACGATGTTGGGGAGCTGGCGTTGCTCAGTGGTTCTCGGGCATTCCGGCTTCCTCCACCCGAAAAACTGTCACCATCATGATTAGCCATTGTGCATAATTATGTGACATTAAACACCAATAAATAAATAAAATATAGAACCTTAGTGAGCATGCTCACATACCACACACGCCCCGATATTTCAACCTCTAATCATTTTCTAAAAATAAACATAGATTCTAGGAATACTGCAGAAAACAGTGTTCTGTAGTTTCAACGGTATTGAAAGAATTCAAGCAGAGAAAAAGCCCGGAAAACTGTAATTTTGATGAACTTTTCAAAGTCTATGGGGCCGTAATTTTGGTAAAAATCAGTGGAGCAGAACAAAACCCAAACTTGTTCTGTAGGCCACCATGTTAGACTAACATATCAAAAATCAGCTCAATATCTGGAAGCGTGTAGGAAAAAAGTCTGGAAAACTGTAATTTTGATGAACTTTTCAAAGTTCAAGGGCCGTAATTTCGGTAAAAATCAGTGGAGCGGAACAAAATGCAAACTTGAACTGTAGGCCACCATGTCAGACTAACATACCAAACATCAGCTCAATATCTGGAAGCGTGTAGCAAAAAAAAGTCCGGAAAACTGTAATTTTAATGCATTTTTCAGAGTCCAAGGGTCGTAATTTCGGTAAAAATCAGTGGAGCGGAACAAAATGCAAACTTGTTCTGTAGGCCACCATGTTAGACTAACATACCAAAAATCAGCTCAATATCTGGAAGCGTGTAGGAAAAAAGTCTGCAAAACTGTAATTTTGATGAACTTTTCAAAGTTCAAGGGCCGTAATTTCGGTAAAAATCAGAGGAGTCGAACAAAATGCAAACTGGATCTGTAGGCCACCATGTTAGACTAACATACCCAAAAACAGCTCAATATCTGGAAGCGTGTAGAAAAAAAGTTCGGAAAACTGTAATTTTGATGAACTTTTCAAAGTTCAAGGGCCGTAATTTCGGTAAAAATCAGTGGAGCGGAACAAAATGCAAACTTGATCTGTAGGCCACCATGTTAGACTAACATACCAAAAATCAGCTCAATATCTGGAAGCGTGTAGAAAAAAAAGTCCGGAAAACTGTAATTTTGATGAATTTTTCAGAGTCCAAGGGCCGTAATTTTGGTAAAAATCAGTGGAGCGGAAAAAAATGCAAACTTGATCTGTAGGCCACCATGTTAGACTCACATACCAAAAATCAGCTCAATATCTGGAAGCGTGTAGAAAAAAAGTCCGGAAAACAAGTAGGACTGACGGACTGACGGACTGACCAGTCAAAAACATTATACCCCAACAACTTTGTTGCGTGGGGTATAATAAATTCAAACACCAAATCATTTACTTCACCTCTAGTACAAATTCGATATGTTACTTGTATATAAGTTTTAGAGTAAAACCATGGTAACCCTTTACCTAATGTAACAGTTATATATTACAAATATATTAGTATATATTGGAGCCTGTTTAATTGGATATAATAACCCTGTTTACTGAATATAACTTGCAAACACAAAACCATTTACCATACCTTCAGTACAAATTTCACCCATTACTTGCATATAGGTTATAAAGTAAACTTCTGTTAATTGAATTTATTCATTTATTTATTGGTGTTCAAGGTTACATATTTCTGTACAATGACTAATCGTGACAGAAATGTCAGGTGTACAAAAACTTCATCTTTGGCATATTTTTGGCCGCCCAGCAGCTTAGTACTGGTAAAGAAAGGTATTGGGATCAGTCCATAAAGGACATGATCTATTTGATACATGCTCTTTGTAGTACTATTTATATTTGTAAATATTTGTGTTGTTATTGGCTATACTTTATCCAAAACAATTTGGAAAAATTGAAGTAAGTTAATAAAGTACAGCCCTCAATCATCAACAAGCCTCTTTGGAGTTATTTTGTTTTGCATGGGTGGCATAAATGTCAGGTTGATGATAACATCAGCCAGCTTTGTGCCACAGTGCAACGTAATGTCTTATAGTAATTTTGGCAGTTACTGTACATAAGTCTTCAGGAATTATTATCGGATCAGTTTTGGCGGACTGCACAAGAATACAATGTGGGAAGTCGGACTAATTTGTCACATGACAATGCTCCTTTGTTTTAGCTGTATTGTGCGGAAGTGGAGAGGGTTACTTGTGAAACAAGAAAGTAATTTGGCAAAGTAGTTCATCTTCCCAGTTTCAGTAACAGTTTCTCATTTAGCATAGCACAAGTTTAATTATAAAAGTTTATTTTTAAAGTGTATTTTCAACCCACCACCACCCCCATCATCCACCAGGCGCTTACCTAAGGGGCATATTTTTGGCTGCCACTTGGCAAATTGGAAAGCCAGACAGTTGCTCATTGTTACTTGGTGTTTCTCTCCTCCTCCACCCTTAAAACCAACTGACATGATATGACCCTGACTGCTTAAAGTGTCAGTAAACTCCTTACCTGCTGCAGGCGGATTTTCCTGCCAGAACAAAATACTCTGCTTCCCAGGACAGTTATGTAAGTGCCTCTTGTAAACAAAAATTTATAAAGTAGTCTTTAAAATGATTTCTTTATGCCAGACTCAACTGAATTTTTCATCAATCAAGTCAGGGCTGCTTCACAGCAGCCATGGCTTGGTTTTATCCAAAATTCATGAAAAATACTCTGAAAGTTGAGCCCCTACACACAAAACCTCTCTGCCTCTCATGACTGGCATCCTCACTTCAACCCTGGTCACTAGTAACTCAAAACTATATACAGTGGAGCCCACTTAATTGGATATCTTTTAATTGTATATCCCTGTTAAATGCATATAATTTTCAAACACAAAACCATTTACCATACCTTCAGTACAAATTTGATCTGTTAATTGCATATGGGTTGTAGAGTAAACTCCTGTTAATTGTATATAAATTTTTGTAATATGTCGAGAAAATTGCTGTGACACGCCCCAAATTCCCCTTATTTATCAACCTTTTTGGCCTCATACATCCAATACAGACATTTATTCTATTATATCTTGTTTGACAGAGCTCTAAGAGATCTGTCAAACAAGATATAATCATTTATTCTATTATATCTTGTTTGACAGAGCTCTAAGAGCTCTGTCAAACAAGATATAATAGAATAAATGCTCAGTTTACCTCCAGAACACAGGAAACTGACCAAATCCCTGTTAATTGTATAGGTAATTGTATACTCCTGTTAATTGAATAATTTTCACTGGCAAAATGGATATTCAATTAAGAGGATTCTACTGTACTTGTAACATTGTTGCTTGGGCTACCATATTTACTAGTGCAGTACATACAAACATTATGTTTTATGACAGTGCACCACCGCCTTCCCAAATCTATTTAATAGTCACACACATTCCAGGTAAAGAACAATACATACCTACAAGCACAAAAGTATCTTGACAATGTCAAATATCAAAGAATCGAATTTACTTGACACATCACCAAAATGTCCAACCTGTGCTCTAGATGTACAGGTGATGAATCAACTAACACTTCCATGCAACTGTCACATACCTTCATGTCATATAACTTCAGAATAAAGTCAGAAATTTTCTAAAAGCATGTTGCGCATGAACAGATATATTGATGACAGTATATTGTATACATAAATAAATCTATACAATTGTTGTGTGCAGATGTTGGAATTTAAAATATACAGTGGAACCCTGTTTATGGTTGACCAAGTTTGCCATTTAACAATATCATAAGAGCCATAACCGACCAATGCTATTCCCAAATTCCCATTCAAATTTAGTATTTTTTCTATTTTTGCTTGAAACGCAGTCTTATGACTTCTCGTTGGAACGAGCTCAAAGGGCTCATTCCAATGAAGAGTCATAATCTTTGTTTTTTAACCCTTTGCCTAATGAATTGGCCGCATCCGCCTGTGTAATATGCAAATTCAGCAGCTGAAAAAATATTATTTTTCAAAAAATTACAACAAAACCATATCATGTGACCCCTCAATGAGCTCGTTCCAACAAGGGGTCACATGATATGGTTTTGTTGAAATTGTTTGAAAAATTTCAAAAAATTATATTTAAAATAACAAATTTTGATATCGTCTGCATTGGGTAAAGGGTTAATGCAAAAAACTTTTGCAAGTGTTGTCATCCAATGTATTAGATAAAGTGTTAACCAGAATTTTGTAAAATTCCTACACTGATGATTTATTAATTTATTTTTTTATTTATTTATTGGTGTTTAAGGTCACATATTTCTGCACAATGATCTATCATGACCGTGACATGGATATAAAATAAAGTGCAGCTAATTGTTTATATCCGTGCTGCCTGTTTTAGAGAAATTCCACCCTGGGCAGTGTTTACCAGATCCTATTTTACCAGTAAAACAGAGCTTGTTTACCACAGTAAATAAGCACTGCTTCACTTCCCCGGGTTCCCAGGGGGAGACATTGATGATAAGCTGAGTATTAAGTCCATTCATTATATCTTGTATTACCAAGCTCATAGAGCTGTAGCATTGGAACAATTTCAATGCTTACCAATAAATGTCAGGTTGATAACATCAGCCAGATTTATGCTACAGTGCAACGTAATGTCTTACAGTAATTTTGGCAATTACTGTACATAAGTTTTCCAAGCTCATCATCAATCAGTTTTGGCTGACTGCACATGAATACAATGTGAGAGGTGGGACTAATTTGTCACGTAATGCGGTTCCTTTGTTTTAGCAGTGTTCCGCAGAAGTGGAGAGGGTTACTTGTGAAACAAGAAAGTAATTTGGCAAAGTAGTTTGTTTTCTCATTTTTAGTACCAGTATTTCATTTCTCATAGCGCAGTGTAATTATAAAAGTTCATTTTTTTAAAGATATTTTTAATTTGCAAGACAGTTTTACCTACCGATAGATTCAGCTGCGACATCACCTTTACTTCTACGTCATTTCCAGTGACGAGGTGAGTTTTTATTATGTTAATATTCTGTTGACATCATTTTCCCATCGCCGCCATGGCTGTTCGCATATTAGTTTTCGGCCATTCTTTCATTGCTCGCGCCGGTTTGTTTTTGTATGGTAATAAACACTTCCCTCGTTCCTTTAATTTTGCTCAATCATTGAATCTTTTGGAGTTCCGAGGCCGTTCTGTTGATCTCCGGTTTGTTGCTTGGAGTGGTGCTGGCATTGACGACGTTTTCACACAGATTGCTCCCACCATTCGCCAATTTCAGCCGAATATGGTTTTATTGCAAATTGGTGCGAATGATGCTTGTTCCACTCGTCCCGAGGCAGTCGCTTGTAAAATTGACGAGCTTGTTACGTATTTGCGTCTCACTTTGAATGTTCGGGAGGATTTAGGGCTATACATTATTAATTTACTTCGCATTTTCCAAATGGTTTTGGATAAAGTATAGCCAATAACACAAATATTTACAAATACATATGGTACTACAGAGAGCATCTATCAAATAGATCATGTTCTTTATGAACTGATCCCAATACCTTTCTTACTTTACCAGCACTAAGCTGTTGGGCGGCCAAAAATATGCTAAAGATGAACTTTTCGTACAAGGGTGGATTTTTGCCCTTTCCATGTTTTGTACGAAAACATCCCGCCCATACAGTTTTGTTTTGCATGGGTAGCATAAACATCTTTAAACTGTCTCTGCATTCCATTAACTGACACTGTATTAATAGAACTACACAGAGCACTGTTTTTGTGCATTAGTCAGGAAGTTTCTATAATTCCTTTCAGTCATAACTCCCTACTGTTTTTCAAATGAAAAGTTAAAACAAAATTTCAAATCAACACAGAGAGTGCCAAGTCATCCAATTTTCTCTTTGCTCTTTGAATGATAACTGAGGTTAGAAAACAGCCCTGAAGCTGAAGAATCTGGAGCTTTCAGCTTCACAAGGTTGACCATCAAACCATTCCAAACAGTCCAATTTTAAATTACAGTAAAACCTGTCTTGAGAGACCACTGTCTTGAGAGACCACCTGTCTTGAGAGACCACATCTACCAGGCACCGATTGGTTTTACTCTATAATGGACCTGCTATGGGAGACCACCTGTCCTGAGAGACCACCTGTCTTGAGAGACCACTGTGACCTGGTACCAACTTGTATTTTTATGCCATAATGGACCTGTCTTGAGAGACCGTCCCTTTGAAGACTGAAACCATGACAAAAACTTTTTACCTGTTCTGGAATTGGAAAATCCATTGTGGTTATACTAACATAATTAAAAGTATTAAAAGCTCTTAATTGGGTTTCAATTGCTAACTCATTAAAGATTGAGATGTTTTTATAAGACCCCTGTGAAAAGATTAGGAATATTGCTGAATAAACAATTTCATACATACCTGAAATGTGACAGGAATAAAAATAAATTTGTGTTGAAAATCTTTTTGTAACAAATTGAAATGAACTGTTATAAAAATTATAAAAATAAATTAGTGTTGAAAATCTTCAATGAAGATTTTCAACACTAATTTATTTTTATAATTTTTATAACAGTCCATTTCACTTTGTTACAAAAACTTCATAAAAAAGAACAACTACAAAGTAATTACAAAAATCCAATCTTCTTCATTTCTGAATTTTGTGGTTGGTTATTCACTGACTTGAGAAAACCTGAAACCTGTTACGAGAGACCACCTGTCTTGAGAGACCACTTTTGTGTGGCCCAAAGGGTGGTCTCTCAAGACAGGTTCTACTGTAACACAATTTTCTCCACAAGGGACTCTACAAACAGCACCCATATTTTTATTTATTTATTTATTAAGGTTCAACAACACTTGAACAACCAAGGTCAAATCGTGTTGGTGATAGTTTTATGGGTGGAGGAAGCCGGAATACCCGGAAAGAACCACCGAGCAACGATGAGCAGCTGCCAGCTCCCCAACATCGTAACTCTGCACTGCAGTACAGGCAGGTAAGACTGGTTGAAGACATGCGCACAATCAACGTGCAGTACGCCTTAGTACACGGCATCATGGTGCCCCCATGTGGACAATCAGGTTAAGTGCCTTGCCCAAGGACACAACGCGAGAGTCTGAATCGATCACTCAGATGGTCACCCATCCAAGGACAAACCGGGCTCGACATTGCTTAACTTCGGTGATCTTACGAGAACCGGTTACTGCAATGGCACCCAGCCCCTAAACAGCACCCATCAACCAAACACTTCCCCAATACAAACTCATAACCAATTTTTAATGTCTTGGCAAAATCCCTGGACGCAATTGTAATTATGTGGTGAGGGCATGCCTGTATATTTCATATGCTGATACCAAAGACTAACTGTCTATTGCTTGAGAAAGCATCTCTTATAGCTCACCAACGAATAAGATTAAACTTAAGACCACAGATTAATTTTACATTAATATCTACAGTATATATTATTAGTTACACAGTTTGTTGGTGGCCTAATATGGTCTATATGGTGTCAGTTAATTTCATATTGGACGAGAGGGAAGCTCGAGTCCAATATGGAATTAACTGACACCATATAGACCATATTAGGCCACCAACAAACTGTGTAACGAATATAATATCTTACTGACTGCTGCATCGATGCACAAAACTAATAACAACAGCGATCAAAATTAAATGAGAGAATTCTCACAATGTGTTCACATGTTTTTGCCTTGTTACAATTTATGGGAGAATGCCTACAGGCACTCTCCCATAAATTGTAACAAGGCAAATTCATACGTACCAAACAGTTTCATTTCGAAGGTAACATGACACACATCCACAGAATATGAAGCCTTTTTAAGTTGCCTAACCTGCACTTCAGACCAAATATGGGCTTCCAATACTCAATTTTTCAACTTGAAGCATTTATCGGCTGCCGCCATTTTGAATAATCAATGAACAAAGGGGAGATTACCCATAGCTGTCAGTGTATATTGATGTTGACAGGCAGTATATGGTTTTATATGCAGTCTGCATGTGACGTCTTTGAACCAATGCTGATGACTAAACATTGTTTTTATATTATTGTTGGCTGTCTGTACAGGCAGCCAACAATGCTGTAAAACACTGTCAAGATAAATGCGTCCTACCAGTATAGTTCTCAAGGAAGAATACACCTGGAACAATATTCTCAGAGCCATATAAAAGGGACAATTGGTGGCTTTACAGGGACTTGAAGAGTTAACAATGCACCCAACCAATCCTTTTGAAGTGTGGTGAAGTGCAAGCGTTGTCGGTACCCACAGATTCAAACACCAGCTGCAGGTGATGAGCAATGGTTTAGAAAGAAATGAAATGATTAAAAGCTGAACTACAATCTTTTGTGAATAGCGGTTTGTTGATTTTCCACTTTGGGATAATATTTACTTCCAGATAACTATAAAATTTCATTATTTTCTCCCAAACCACAGATTATGACTCAGCAGTGAAATAAATAGTCAGAGGTTATGTGAAAGTATAGCCAGGGAGTAACAGGGGTAATGCGATGCAAACCCAACCCCTCCACCACACAAACCTCATAAATGGCAAAAAGGTCCACTCATGGTGGACAAGGGTGATGGTCCCCTAAAATTTGTCTAAAAAGAGCACTGGGGCAACCGATTCACTCCCATGAGCTTGGATTTTCATTACTTTTCCCATGGTAGTCCCCACAACCCCCACAAATGAGAGGTAGAGATGGGTGGTATTGGAATTTTGATTCTGGTATTGGTTTCGGTATTTTTAAGGGGATATACCTCGGTATCAGTATCTGACTTGACTGAGATTTGCTGATAGTACCAAAGGGGAATTCACATCAGGAAAATACAGCCAACACAAATCATATCCATGGTAATTTTGTGACTTGTTCTAAACACACTTTAACCTTTAAAGTCCTATTTTGGGAGCATGGTTGTTCAGTAGGTAGAGATTCGGGCAACAAGCTGAGAGGTCCTTGGTTCGAATCTCACCTGCGGCAACCACATTATGTCCTTGGGCAAGGCACTTAATCTCAATTGCCCACGTGGGGGCACGATGACATTCTGTACTAAAGCGTACTGCACAGCGATAGTGCACTTGTCTTCAACCAATGCTAACCCTGTTTGTATTGAGTTAGTACATTAGGGAGTCTGACTTGCTTGCCATTGATTGGTGGATCTCTCCAGGTACTCTGGCTTCCTACACCCATAAAACTATTTGACACAAGGTGACCCTGGCTGTCAAAAGTGTTGTTAAACCCCAATAAACAAACAAAGGCCTATTTCAGGCATATGCAGTCTCAGAGCATGTGCCCTGACCATGCAATCTTCAAGAAGTTCTGCTGACAATAGACAAAGCACCAGGGCAGTGATTTCTAGCCAAATCTTGGTTGCCTGTTAAGGCAGCCAAGACTTGGATACAAATCACAGCTAAGCACCTGGACATGTACAGGTTGTAGACCAGTCCTGAAAAGATGAGTGCGAGTGCAACTGCTCCTGTCAGCACTCGTGTTTTCTATTTTATGGGAGCTAAAAAATGCACTTGTTGAAAAATATTGTGGAGCACTAATGTACTGCGAGGGCATATGAATGTGTGTTGTTAATTCACCTGACTGAAAGTTAGGGTGAGCTATTCTGATCACTTTTCGTCCGTCGTCCGTCGTCTGGTGTCCGTCGTGAAGGTGGTGTTTGGGCCTTTTTCTCCCAAACCACTGGCCGCATATTAATGAAATTTTATGTGAGTAGGGGTAATATAAGGGCATTTTGATTTTTACTCAAATTAGGTTTCGGCTCATATTGAGCAGAGGGATGGGGCAAAAATGCTCCAATTCCTTAAAAATCTTCTTCTCAAGAACCAGCAATAGCAGAGACTTGATATTTGGTATGCAGCTTCCTTTTGAGGTGTAGACTCAAGTTTGTTCAAGAGAAGTTCGAGGGGCTATATTTGATGATGTTAAAGGAGGGGCAAAAATTTTGGCCCCGCCCTAAATTTCTATTTTCCAAACCCCGAGGCCGATTTGAGCCAAATTTTACGTGAGTTTATTGGGTCATAAGTACCTAATTTATGCAGAAATTTTTTTCCCCATAGCCCCGTGGGAACCACAGGAGCTAAAAATAGAAAAAAATTAAAACGCCCATATCTCCAAAACTACACGGCACTGAGAATTCTTATTTGTTGTGAAGCTTCCTTAGGACCAACAGAATGGAATGATAAAAAAAAATTGCCATCGGTTTTATCATGTGGTACTTTTGGGGGGACTTTGAAAAAGTGCTGAGTCAGCATTTTTTAACACTGTGGGTAATGGGAAAAACATAAGACTACTTTTCTCTCAAACCGCTGCTCCAAAAGTTTTCAAATTTCACATATAACATCTTTGGAAGATTGTTTCACATGTTTATTGAAATCAATTGCCTGGGTCGATATTTGGGCTCTCTATGGGAGCCGAAATGTTTAAATTAGTGCAGTATGAGGAGTATTTTTTAAAAATCTTCTTCTTCAGATCTACCAATAAGAATCTTTTGATATTTGGTATGCAGCATCCTTAGGGGGGGTGAGATCCAAGTCCTTGGGTTCATATTTGGGCTGAAAATTTGGGGTCCCGTTGCGGACTTCGAAATTTTGGACCAAAATCCGAAAAAAATTTTTTATTGCTTTTTTATGTGTTTCTGTCAATTTTAAGACAAACATTTTTTTTTTTTTTCCCCCTGAAAATTTTGGGGTTTTTTTTTGTTTTTTTTATGCGTTTCGGACAATTTCAAGACAAAATTTTTTTTTTGTTTCCCCTGAAAATTTTTTTTTTTACACCGAAAATTTGGGGTCCGGGTGGACCAAAATCCAGAAATTAGTTTTATCGTTTTTTATGCGTTTTAAGAAAAAGAAAAAAATTTAGGCTGAAAGTATTTTATTTGGGAAAAAAATCTGTTTTTTATGCATTTATCTCAATTTTGGGACGTAAAAGTGCAGGAACTGAAAATAGAAGGAAAATCCTGTGTATTGTGTGGACACAATCGCTTCATCTAGTTGGTATATGCTTTTCTTAGGAGAGGCGTATGCAGCTTATTCAAGTCAAGTCCCTGGTTTGATATTTAGACTACCATGTCAGGTGAGCACCCTCAGGCCCCTGGGGCCTCTTGTTTTGAGAAAGCAGCACTCTGTGGCCAGTGGCAAAATACTGTTATAGTTCATTTAAAGTTCCTGGTGTTTGGTGACAGTATTTCCTTAAAATTCGTATGCTAACATTTTACGGGTGCAATTTACTCCAGTCTCTGATTTCACGGGAGCTTAAAACAGCACCCGTCCATTTTGTTAATTTCCAGCACTGTTGTAGTCTAGTGAGAATTCAGGGCACTTGCCCAGGCCATTGGGGGTTAACAAAACTGAAAAGAAAATCAGCCACTTCTTTCATAACTAGAGGGGGTATCAGTACCCCGTGGCTCACCAACAGGTGGCCAATGTAAAGGGGTGGCTGGAGTAAAAAAAAAAGTTCAAAACCTGCACACAAAAGTCCAAAATTAAAGAAAATAAGCAGCTAAAGGGTTAAATAATATAATAATAACCCCTAAGAAACATGCTAACATAAAATAGGAACCATGGCAATATGCTACAAGGTAAGTCTCACTTTGAAAAAAAGAAAGACAAACCTCAAAACCTGCACATAAAAGTAAAAAAAAAAAGTATCACATTTGTTTCAATGAATCTATTGAAATTGTTTTTTTTATCACAACCTGTACATAAAAGTAAGAAGCTGTAAGCCTAAGTCCAAAAGCTGTACATAAAAGTCCAAAATTGAAGTAATTCAGCAGGAAAAGGGTTAAATAATACAAACATAGCCCTAAGATGCATGTATACATACAATAGAAAGCATGGACATATGCTGCAAGGTAAATCTCCACTTGGAAGAAAGGGAAAAAAAAACATCAAAACCTGCACGCAAACATCAAAATAAGTCTAAAATATGATTCAAAGGGTTAAAATGAAGACAAAATACCGTGGAAAAGAGTTAAATGTTATAGTGAACCACCATAGCAATATGCAGAAACTGTACACTTGAAAGAAAGGAAAAAAAAAAACCCATGAAAACCTGCACGCAAACGTCAAAATAAGTCTAAAAATCTATTGAAGGGGTTAAAAATTTTTTAAAAATGCACTGGAAAGATATCAATGTTATAATAACCACCACTGCAATATGCAGTGAGGTCAACCTCACTTGAAATTGTTTTTTTTTATCACAACCTGTACATAAAAGTAAGAAGCTGTAAGCCTAAGACCAAAAGCTGTACATAAAAGTCCAAAATTGAAGTAATTCAGCAGGAAAAGGGTTAAATAATACAAACATAGCCCTAAGATGCATGTTTACATACAATAGAAAGCATGGACATATGCTGCAAGGTATATCTCCACTTGAAAGAAAGGAAGAAAAAAACATCAAAACCTGCACGCAAACATCAAAATAAGTCTAAAATTTGATTCAAAGGGTTAAAATTACGACAAAATACCCTGGAAAAGAGTCAAATGTTATAGTGAACCACTATAGCAATATGCTGAAACTAAAAAAAAATTTGAAAAGCCAAAAAATCAAAACCTGTACACAAAAGTTCAAAATATTTGAGAGCGGACGCCGACGCCGACATGAGGGCTATGCCATAGGCTCACACAACTAACGTTGGTGAGCCAAAAATGAACCCTTCAATTGCTATCAAGCCTCAACATGGCCTTAGAAATAGAGAATGGAGGAAAATTTGAATATTCACACAGATATTGGTTTGGGTTGGTTTTTCAGTATGCACATGATATCAGTATTGGTTCAGTTTTTTTGGTATATATCTCTAATGAGAGTGGACACCCCTTTAGCCCTTTACCCAACGCAGACGATTTCAAAATTCATTATTTTAAATATCATTTTTTTTAAATTTTTAAAAAAAATTTCAACAAAACCATATCATATGACCCCTCTTTGGAACGAGCTCGACGAGCGCGTTTCAAAGAGGGGTCACATGATATGGTTTTGTTGAAATTTTTTGAAAAATAATATTTTTCAGCAGCTGTATTTGCATATTATGTGGGCGGATGCGGGCGATACGTTGGGTAAAGGGTTAGTGATCTCCCTTGGATTAACTTACAAACTTGAACCCACAGGATGTATATAATATTTGTTTGGTGTGGTAATCCAATGTACTGAATCAAACAGTTATTTTATAGTTTTTGGGCCCAAATTTGGACTAGAATCTTCAATCATCGATGGTCCATAAAACCAAAATTATTAGCCACCCTGAAATCCTGGCTACAATGATATTAATGAAACCCAAGAGTCTCTAAAGAGCCTGTAGTCACTCACCTGGCAGAACTACATATCCCTCAGTTATTCTAATCAAAATCAAAGAGTGAGGCTGGCTGCCATGCTCCTTCATCTGCGTGAAACAGAATGATGACTGTTTTCAGAAGACTTTCCATACATTATTTGTGCCAAGTTTGGTTCACACTGGCCACATAGTTTCAGATAAGAAGATAAAAATGTGATTTCCCACAGGGTTTCCACAGTAACAATGAGCTACAATTGCGGCCATGATTGCAACCCGATCAGCATTACATGATGATCATTGGTAGAGCATGTCCCAGTCATCAATCATGAGAAGTTTCAAAACATTTGGCCTTGTAGTTTCAGAGGAGAAGATTCTTCAAAATTGACCAATCAGAAGCAAAGAATGCCTCTGGTGGCAATGTTTTTCATCCAACAGGAACAAAATGAGGAACAGTTGGAGAGAACCTCCCATAGACCATTCCTGCCAATTTTGGGTCACATCAGCATAGGGGTTCTAGAGAAGAAGATAAAAATGTGAAAAGTTTACAGACGACGGACGCCAAGTGATGGCAATAGCTCACATGGCCCATTGGGCCAGGTGAGCTAAAAATGAAAATATTTATACAATAACAAAATTTGTACAGTTTTTGGGTAGGATTTTTGGGTTCATGCACACTGCCAGGGAGATTTGGTTGATTTATTAGGTTAGAATGTACTTCTAAGCAGTAACATACATACCAGAGTTAAATGTCAACTGTAAGTATATAGTTGTCAGATCATTAAAAGCATTCTCCCCTTCAAAATACCATGACTTCACTCAAGTTCAGTGTTAAAATGTTCACATTATGTAAACGGATGTGAAAACTCCCTACCTCTCACTTTCAAGGATTTCCTATCAGAGTATTAAGTATGTAGGTATTTGTTAAATGTCAGATAACTAAATCTCATTATAATACATTCTTCTGCACCAGTGATTTCTCAGTGTCACTGATCACAAAGACAGTTACGAGGCCTTAATCTTTTCAGATAAGAGACAAATTGGACATATAATAGCCTTTTCCTAACGGATAAATCTTGTTAGTATGGAAGTGCATGGTGAGGTACACAATAGCCGATAATAAAGTGGAAACCAGTGGTGGGGCAACTAATATGTTAAGAACATATTTAGTCATCATGATATGTTACCACAGTGTGACAGGATCAAAGAACAAAAACTTTGCAATTAGTTTTTCTGGTGAGGAGGCAACAGCAACAGCTTATGAAGTGCATGAATAATATCTTTACACAACACTGCATTATTGCCTCATTAAAAACAATATGGCAAAATGAGTTAATAGTCTGGAGTTGTTTATTTATTGGGGTTTAATGACACTTCTGACAGTCAGGTTCACCCCGTGTAAGGTAGTTTTACAGGTGGAGGAAGCTGGAGTACCCAGAGAGGACCAACAGGCAGCGCAAGCAACTGTCAGACTCCCCTATGTACTAACTCCGCACAAGCAGGGTTAGCATTGATTGGAGACAGGAGAACAAACGACCTGCAGTGTGCCTTAGTACACAGCACCACAGTGCCCCCATGTGGGCAATTTGGATTATGTGCCTTGCCCAAGGACACAATACCCCTGGTGAGGATCGAACTGTGGACATTTTGGTTTGTAGTCCAATGCTGTAATCACTGAGCTACTGTGCTCACAATAGTCTGGAGTTGTTATGAAGAAGATAATGTTACCTAACTGTAGAGCGCTAAATTATTTTTGGACATAAAAATTTGTTCACATGTCTTAGCCCTGTTACAATTTATGGAAGAGTGTCCCCTAGACATGCTTGCAGACATTGTAACAGGGCAAATCCATATAAACTAAATTATTCCACTTCAAAGGTAATATGAAACACATCCACAGAATAGGAAGCCTTGAAGTTGCAGTACATGCACTTCATATAAAGTCCAAATATGGGCATCCAGGACTTAACCAGTTAAGAGGTCTATAAACAAAGAAAACTGGGGAGATTCAGGGTAATTTCTCAACAGGGTACAAGATTTTTTATTCAATTAACAGGAGTTTACTCTATAACCTATATTCAATTAACAGGTCAAATTTGTACTGGAAGTATGGTAAATGTTTTTATTACACACCCGTAACTGTATTTGTCACGATCACATGGATTTTAGGGGCATGCGGTAATTTTAACCAGAAAGCTCTAGTGCAATCCGATAAAAAGTACCCTTCGCGTGCACAAGTTCTCTCGTTAGACTGGTTCTTATAGTTTGCAGCGTTCAGTGGAATATAACCAATGAGAACCATCGGCTATATTTATATGTCGGAATTACCGATTCTCATCACAAAATGTTTGATGCACAACTATGCTAAAAACTGTTGAAAGTCATGAAAGACACATGATCTCTGCCAAGAAATTGAACAGTGAAACTCAACCTTTGCTTTTGTTACTGAAAATCGAAGAAAACTTAATTAATTTTAGTGCAAAAAAGTCCAATTGGGTTCGACATTGCAGCCAGCCACTAATACAGTTCCTATAAAACTTTGTTACAAAGTTGCCCTCAACGCTGCGTGCTGCCGGCGAGTCGACACGGGGCCTACCGTGTAACTGTAATCTTATTCGATACACACTTCGGCAATGAAGCAGCACATTTGCCAATGCAAACATACTTTGAAAAGCATGTTAAGGTGAAGTTGTCCTCCTGAAGCAAGACTAAATGAATCTTGAATACTGGTTAACATGAAGCGGAAAAACAGACGACGACACGCCAACAGCACCTGGAGATGTTTGACAGCTAGAGCATGCAGTTACTAATTAACTATCTTCAATTCCACCCTTACTATGTAGATGACCACCCCCCACACCCCCTCCCCACTCTAGCTGAATAAAGAAAATAAATTCGAAAGGATGGAAAGCCTGGTTTTATAAGAAAAACTCGGTATTTTACATTTGTGGAACCAATGCTTTTTACGTGCTAGTGGGTGTTGGGGCAACAGGTTTATTTTATTTTTTTTTTTTTTTTTGTGGGGGCAGGGTGGAAGGGCTTTTTTAGGGGGATATAGTATTGCTAAAATATGACCTTCTGGAAATTGTACTGGGGAAATTAAAAAATGTTACCAGCTACCCACTACAGAAGTTCTGAAAAATCTCGAGTAGGGTGGGAATGAGACCATGAAGAGGGAAGGGGTGATAAATACATGTGGTCTGATGAATGCAATATATTGTCAATTTTATGAGATGACTTCCCTGAAATTCAAAAATAATTATTAGAATATTTAAAACATAGACAATATGACAATATTTTCCAGACACAGATTGATGTGTATTTTTAAATGACTAATGTATTTCTGTTTTATACAAGGATATTTCTTATTTTGCTTTAATTCTCAGCAACAAAACTTAAATCGAATGCCACCTATGTGGCTTAGTTACATGGGTGTATGAGATGGGGAGGGGGTTGAGGCACTCTCACCCCCTTCACCAATAAGCAGTTAATTTTGCAGTTTTCATTGAAAAGGACTGGTATTTTCAGAACAGAGTGTTCAGAGGGGGGGAGGGGGGTTATTTTTATTTGTTATTTTAATTTTGGCAAATATCAGGGCAGTGGGAGGAGCATTTTCATAGGCAAATTCGAGGCAAGGGCCTGCATTTTGATTTTGAAACAAAAGTTCTGGGCAGTTTGATTGGTCAGCCCCCATCCCCCAAAAAATGTTCTCCAAAAGCCTATCATTTTAGCCACATTCTATCAGTCCTCTTTAAAACTACTTACTAAATGCAAATTCAGAATACCAAATTCCAAATTTAAGACACTGACAAGATATTGGAGCAGACACATAAAAAATTATTTTGTTTTGAACCAGATACCAAGAAAAAAATATTGACAGAACCGTTCAGATAACAAACTGGTGAAGTATAGTACTACTAGTACAAAATAATGTAAACATTAATCAATCTTTGAAAATATTATTAACCAAAATAGGTTGGAGCTTACTGGTGAGAACGCCCCCCCCCCCCCCCCTCTTATTTCTCTTTCAGCCTCTGACTAAGACTGCTGGATACTCATTTTGTGAGCTTTCAAGAAAATGCTGTCAGGTTATAGATGGGTGGGGGGGGGGGAGGGGGGTGTAAAAACGGTGTACAAACTAAATTACTTGTGCTGTGGAGACAAGACATGACATTTTCTTGCAGTTATCATGTAATATATTTCTCCCTTTGTATATCTGTGTACTGTAGTATTATGTGGACAGCCAAAAGCTTTTATTTTTAAGTGCAGCCCATTTCAAACAAAGGTTATCAAGACTTGAGGTAAAATAAAAAGAAGGCTAAATTTCAAGTCAGAAACTTTATAATGTTGAAAAATAAAGTGCAAACTTACCAAGACTGCAGAGTTCACTCAGAGTCAGAATGGAATCTCAAAGTTCAAACTGCCTCACTGCCCTCAGGCTCAGTTACTTCAAACGATCAAATGACTACCCCAGTAGGTTAATTATTGTGCAAAATGTCTTTTCTCGTCCAGTGTTTACGTTTGTTACAATGCAGAACAGAAATGACCGATGTACAGTCCACATGCGATAGCCTTGTGGCAGTAGTGCATGTATCGTCAAGCCGAGTTCAGACTTGTATTTTTAATATCACTCAGTTTAAAAAGCACGAAATTTAAACAGAGCGGCCAGTTCGCACTGTATTCAAATTAAAATCCTTGTACATTTTCCATCCTCCAGATATAATGATGCCTGCACACACAATTTTGAAAACACATTTGAGACCTCATAATTTGTGACGTCTGGTATGCTGAACGCAATCGTTTGAGTTTTGAGTGTTCGGATCGACATTTTTTGCGAATAAAATGAATCAACAGCGATTCTACAGATGGCAAGGTCAAAGACTTAAGACTGGTTCTCTGACAAAATTGCCCGTTTCTCTCTAAAATTCTTTCAACCGTTCAAATTGTTGACTATTTAATTAAATTAGCGATTAATTATAGTAAATTCTTTTTCATGGTTGGGTGTGTAATAAATACAGAACCACACTTATGTTTGAATGGGTTAACGATTACCGGACTCGAGCGTGTGGCGCTGGGATTCCTGCGCCACTCGCTCTCGTCCAGTAATCGTTAACCCATTCAAACATAAGTGTGGTTCTGTATATTTGTGCTTGGAAATTATATTCAATTAACAGGGTTATTCAGTTAAGAGATATTCAATTAAGTGGGCTCCACTGTACTGTAAAAGGGCTTATTTATTTATTTACTTATTTTATTTATTCTTCTTCTAGAGACTGGTTGCCTTCATCAAGCCGAACGTTTTACCAGTTTATGCAGTGTACTTTGTTAAAAACAGAATAAAAAACTGGAGTAGCAGTTAACTAGGGGTAGCTTGTGACTCAAGACTAGAATGCTGCAAGTGATGAAATGGCTGGGATATCAAGTGGTAAGATATTTATTTGTGTTTAATCCTTTAACCAATGCATGGGATATCAAAATGTGTTATTTTAATTATTTATTCTTCAGTTTTTTCAACAAGTTTCAACAAAATCATTCATATCATGTGACCCTCCCTCCCCTCCCCACCCCCCTCCCCCAACACACACACACACACACACACACACACACACACACACACACACACACACACACACACACACACACACACACACACACACACACACACACACACACACACAAGCCTGAAAATAATTTTCATTGTTCTTCCAGACAAAATGTCAGACACCAAATGAATCACGTCTGTCATTTAAGAATGATATCTGACATATTACAAAATGGAGTTTGAGTATTTGAAATAATGTGTTTTTGGTGTACATGTACCTTCATCTTAAAACTGCTCAGAATTCATCCAACCATACCTTGTTTGGCAGGGCTCACTGAGCCCTGCTAAACAAGGTATGATTGGTTTCATTCTAAATTGGAACTGAATTACCCTTCATACATAACTTTGATACATGTATGGCTATATCAAATCATATTCCTTCACATGCTGTTAATACTGATGAGCTATATGGTCACTTTCTTCACCCTTTGCAACTTGCCAGGACCAGAAATCACAATAATCATTAATTTTAGGCTTGCTAGTTATGTACATGATTTCCAGCATACATGATGTTCTGATCACTGAACTTCATTGATAATTTTGGCATCAGAAATTTTGACCGATGATTTTAAACCTCAGTCAGACATTGACCTTTTTGTGCCTGACATTGTCCTTGTCTGACCATTTATTTTCTGGTATGCACACACCCACTCATTGGAACAAGCTTGTTGAAAACCACATCTTGTGTGACCCCACATTGGAATGAGCTAATCACGCCCAATCAAATGAGGGCCACATATAGCTTTGTTGAAATTTTGCAAAAAATTATGAAGACCAGAACTTTTTTTTAAATGAGTGCTAGGAGAAGCATTTTTCTGCATTTTCGTGACAATATCTACTCAATTATTTCCTTACAATTTGGGCAATTTATTACCTGTATTTCTGCATGTATGGCTGTGTATGATGCATTTTCTCTCTGAAAATAATCGTGACCACCATGATGCAGAAAAGACCGGTGGGAAACCAACAAACTGGAACAAGTGAATGGAACCTGGTCAGTAATGCAACTACATACTCTTGCCACATCCACCAGCGTTGAAGGCCTGTACCAAAAGCCTTCCCACAACATTCAGCTTTTTAAAACAACAAAAATCTGTGGGTGGATGTTGCAAATTTGTGAGGTAAAGGGTTACTCCATTCACAAAGAAACCTGTAATGGACCCTTACAGCAGTAGTCATTGGTTACCTGGTCTTTTTTTAGCAGCAAAACAAAACTTATTTACTATAGTAAAGAAGCACTGCTCCACTTCCAAGGTTTCAATGGGGAGACAATTCATTTAACAGGAATGTGTGGTATCTCAACAGTACATGTGGCAGTGAAATATAAATCATACATTGATTTTGTTTAAAAGTAGCTATTTTGGGAAAGTGAACAGCTGTGATATATTGAACACATCAGAAATTCTGTAACAAAGTTGAAGATATTAAATTTTCATCATTACTCTGAGGATGAGGTTATAATGGTCTGATAAAGAATTAAACACCTTTCTTAACAGATTTACAGTATTTCCTCTATTTTACTCTAATTTTGTATGATTTAGTAACGTTAACACTTTACCTAATGTAACTGCCAAATACCAAGAGCAGTACACTCAGAGTTTCTGCAGGTAAGGAATGATAAGATTCAAGGCTATTCAAGGCTGTTTCTCAATATATTTCAGCGCTTTTCAAGGCCCTGCCTTCACTAGTCCTAACTAGGACCTTCACTCATTACCTCCTCCTCCCACTAAAATGGAAGCAGGAGGAGAAGGTAATGACAGGAAGGTCCTTGTTAGGACTATGCATTCACTAACTCTGGCATAAATAGACAGAATGTGATGTGTGTTTGAATCAGTGGGTGTTTTACATAATGCGTTGGAATGGCGTAGTCATATTTCATGAGAGCTGTAGGCTCGAGAGAAATATGACTATGCCATTCCAACGAGTTATGAAAAACACCCACAGATTCAAACAACACACATCGCATTCTGTGTTTATTACACATCCTTTGCATTTAAATTCCTTTAAATAAACAAATTTCAATTCTGATGTTTAAACTCAAAGGTGAAGAGTCTGTTTGTTTCATTTGAAGCTGTACTGATCAAAAGAATCGATAAAAAATCAAAACAACCTTTTGGGAACCAGGCTAAATTACATTTGTTATCTTTTCTATTGGGTGTGTTTGTTGAAATTTGTCTGGTGTCCATTCATGCCTAACCATTTGGTGGCTATTACTGATAGTAAAAATAGAACTACAAATTTGGGCAGATTTGCAAAACAGCCGAGAGAAACTTTTTTTAAAAGAAGTTTGAAGCATGTCAGGATGTCCGAAGATTTACTGAAATAAAGTAGACCAATTTAGATATGTGGGGATCCGCAGATGAGACGGCCATGGAACTGGCTTAATGTTGTGGTTGGAAATTATTGTTTTTTAATATTATGCCATTTTTGATTAACTGATTTTTTTTGTGAACCGACTTTATTTTGCTTTGGACATTTTTATTTTCACACTACACGACAGATGATCAATAATTGTATAATGAAATTTGGAAACTATTTGATGCATAACTAATGACTTGACGGTAAAGGAACTAGTATAAATAGTGCTGGGAAAAAGTTCTGGCTTGTACATCACCAGTTGAGTACAGAAACACTTATGTCATAGTGTCATTATGACATGTGCACAGCATAAAGCTGGAAGTTTGACAGTCTGACAATGTTTTATATATTTTATAGGAAATGCATTTAAAAAGATTTGTACCACTGAGAAATTCCCCGATGTCAGGCTGGTAAAGTCAGCCTGTTTATTGGCACTTTATGCCTGCAGATGTGAGCAATCTATCCTTGGATAAAATATGATTACAGTGTGTCAGATGCCAGGAAATGATCTTTCAGGCTGACAAAACTCCAGTTTCCCTACAGACCAGCCACCAACATTTTTTCCAAGCAGAAAAGTTATATATATGGGAACCATGCCAACATTATTTTTGAAAGTTTTCAAGAAAAAAATAAAGATTTGTTGAAAGATCACTGACTAACTGTAACAAATAATTATCTCTATATGTTAATTAAAGATAATAAGTGCCTTAAGATCCAACTTCCCGTGAATTTACAGGAAACAGAGTTTGGTAACTGAATGCACTGAGATCATTTCATTATCAGAAATATCTAATATCTGATACAGTGGAGCCCACTTAATTGGATATCTCTTATTTGTATATCCCTGTTAATTGAATATAATTTTCAAACACAAAACCATTTACCATACCTTCAGTACAAATTTGATCTGTTAATTGCATGTGGGTTGTAGAGTAAACTCCTGTTAATTGTATATAATTTTTTGCAATATGTCGAAAAAATTACTGTGACACACACCAAATTCACCTTATTTATCAACCTTTTTGGCCTCACTACATCCAATACAGGCATTTATTCTATTATATCTTGTTTGACAGAGCTCTATGAGCTCTGTCAAACAAGATATAATAGAATAAATGCTCAGTTTACCTCCAGAACACAGGAAACTGACCAAATCCCTGTTAATTGTATACTCCTGTTAATTGAATAATTTTCACTGGCAAATGGATATTCAATTAAGAGGATTCTACTGTACCTGCTTAGCTCCTTGCATGCTGCTGGATGATTTTTGTGACCTGAACAGCAAATCTATTGGCATTAGAATAAATATAATTTGGCAGCTTTTGACCAAATTTTCTTGTGAAAATTGAATAAACATTTCCACCAGTGAAGTTGGGGTTAATTTTTTCAATTTTTTTTTCATCATATCTATACATAGCTATGAAGCGGCCATGATTTGAAGAAAAATATTTTTAAATGAGAGGAAAAACCTGTATATTATGTTATGTATATTTTGCTAGTTGTTTTCCGTACCAAAAATAATCAAAATCCAAATCAATGTTTGGAAGTTCATCCTTGAAAAGTGTAACTGCTATTTTTAGAACAAAATGGCTGATGGTGACCAGTTTTGATGGCTGTCAAAACCCATAATGTGACATCCTGTTCCTCCCCTCTGCTCCACTGTGTCAGATCTTTTACTGTGTCATAGCGTTTGACAGTTGATTCATATAATTATGTTTGTATGAACTAACGGACAGATGGACAAATGAATGGACGAATGACTAGATGGACAAACAGATGGACAGATGAAATCCACTATACCCCGTACTCTTTGAATGGAGGTATAAAAATACTTAGCAGGTTAAGGATTAATTGGTTAGGTGCTAGAAGCCACTATCATGGCTCTACTGAAAACTGTTGGAAGCCACTTTAGTGACTTTACACTGTATGCATTAGCTTCATGTTTGAACAGCAGTAGAAATTTCTTTAATATAAAATTGTTTGCTTGCAATTTATTGGGGAGTGCCTACATGCACTTTCCAATAATTTGTAACAAAATAATTATTTGTGAACAAAATCTTGCTAAATTAAGGCTACTCATGCTGGTAGCAGGGTATTCTTGAAAAAATACCCATGTTTCAAATGGCCTTTGAAAAATAATTCAGCACTCAATAAGTTAACCCTTTACCCAACATAAGGCCCAAACCAGCCAGTGCCATTCACGAAAATCGCCAATTAATTTTCATTATTTTTTCATTTTTTGTCTCAAAAACATAGGTTATGACCCCTCTTTGGAATGAGTTCACTGAGCTTATTCCAATGAGGGGTCATGACTGATGTTTTGAGACAAAAAATGAAAAAAAATTTAGTTGTTCGTCTGCTTTTCATGTTAGGTAAAGGGTTAATTGAAGAATTCAATTATTTTCAAGGATCAACATTTTGAAAATCTACAGTACATGGAGTGTAATGAGACAGAACACAATGACGGTGAAGTACAGAAGACAGGAATAAACGGTCTGAGTTGAGGTTTTTCAGATGTTTCATGAGCACCATTAAATGTAAGAGAAATATAGGAAAACCTATGTTGATTCCTGTACCCTGTATTCTACCTGAGTTGTGTTCTGTATTAATATCATGATTAAACTAGAATTAAGTAAATGAAGCCTAGATTTTTTAACCCTTTACATAACACAAAAGGAAGACGACACTTGCACATAAAATTCTTGAATAATAGAATTTTTTTCATTTTTGCATCAAAAACATAGCTTATGAGACCCCTCATTGGAACAAGTTCAAGGAGCTTGTTCTAATGAGGGGTCATAAGATATGTTTTTGAGACAAAAAATAAAGAAAATAATGGAAATTGAATGGTAATTTTTTAGAATAGCACTGGGCAGTTTTGGGGAGAGGATTTAAAAAAAATATTACCTTCCGTGGTCTGTTTACTTACTGCGTGACACTGTTATTTTAAGTCAAAGCATTTCAATGTCATAATGTCAATCAGATGCGTAACAACCAATCAGATGTGTTTTTACATACTGTATGCCATATTCCACACATGATTTTCCTTTCACATTTTTCAATGTCTGTATTGTATCATGTTATGTTGAATATTTATGACAATCATAGTATAAATGATCAACCCAAATCATCCTTAGAGAATAGTGGTGTTTCCAACCAGGAAATAACTCTCAAATCCATTGTAAAGCATAAAAAGCTCATTCCAAAGAGGTTATATATTATGTTTTTGAGACAAAAATGCATTGAATGGCGATTTTTGTGAATGAGGCAGGCAACATTCAACTGTTTTGTTGGGTAAAATGTTAACCCTTTACCTAACATGAAAAGCAGAAAAACACTTGCAAACAAAATTCTTGAATAACTAATTTTTTTCATTTTTTGTCTCAAAAACATAGGTTATGACCCCTCTTTGGAACGAGTTCGATGAGCTCGTTCCAAAGATTGGTCATATCCTACGTTTTTGAGACAAAAAATTAAAAAAATAATGAAAATTAATTGGCGATTTTTGTGAATAATGCTGGCCAGTTTTGGCTGTTACGTCAGGTAAAGGGTTATAGAGATCTAACTAAAGAAATTTCTTGGTGTTGACGTCGAATTAAAAGTGTAAAAACTCGCATCCACATTTTTTTTTATCTTGAACATCCTAGAAGAAATAATTGATCAAAAAAGTCACAATAGGCTAGAATGTAAATATTAGCTGTTCATCCTCTTGTCATTTGCTCTGGGCATCTTAACTCTTTGAGTAAACAGGCTTTGTGAGATAAAAATATAATGGGATTCATTGGAAGCAGTTCAATGTTTAACCTTTCATTGTTCAACTCTAACATTCCTCTTAATCCTTTACTCAACCCAAATAGCAGACGACAGTTACAAAACAATTTTTTGAATAACGAAAAAAAATTCATTTTTTGTCTCAAAAACAGCTCATGATCCTTCATTGAAATGAGCAAAGTGAGCTGATTCCAATGATGTATCATAAGCTATGTTTTTGTGACCAAAAAATTATAAAATAATACAATTTGAAAGGTGATTGTTGTGAATAGCTCTAGCTGACTAGGCATTAGGTTTACCTGATACTCTTGACAATTTTTTTAATAAATCTTCCTTCCAAACCATGAGCTTATCTCTGCAATGCTACTTTGCAAAAAAAAATATGTGGAAAAAAACCTTTATCTAAGAAGCTGTTCCAATGATTGCTCATAAGGCCTAAAAAAATTAAAAATCTGTTTCTCGGGCCCTACCGCATGGTGCTTTTGGCTGCCGCATGCTCTCTCTTTATAACGAATGTAAACTTTAAAAAAATTTAAAAAAGAAGACTTTGCAATGCTTTACAAAGCCTTCTTGCACTCAAGGGATGAAATTCACTACCACCCATGCTATTCCGTAGATTATAAGGCCTAAACTTGAACCAAGAACATGAACTTTTGATCACAAAGAAATAATTACAGTAATAAAAAATAAAATAAACAAGAGGCCCCAGGGGGCCTGAGGTCGCTCACCTGACATGGTAGCTTAAATATCAACCCAGGGAATTGATTTCAACAAGTTGCATCTGCCCCTCCTAAGAAAAGCCTATACCAAATATCCAAACATTTTGACCAGTGGATCTAAAAAAAGAAAAGAAAAAATAT
Organism: Pictodentalium vernedei; assembly: GCA_031216915.1. Classification (NCBI taxonomy): domain Eukaryota; kingdom Metazoa; phylum Mollusca; class Scaphopoda; order Dentaliida; family Dentaliidae; genus Pictodentalium; species Pictodentalium vernedei. The sequence continues at coordinate 387,835,016 of CM062289.1, forward strand.
TCCTCATATTGGACTAAGTAATAATTTGGGCTCCCACAGGGAGCCCAAATATGAACCCAGGGACTTGGCTTGAACAAACTTGAATCTCACCTCCAGTGGGATGCTGTATACCAAAAATCAAAAGATTCTGACTGGTGGATGTGAAGAAGAAGATTTTTGAAGAATATTCCTCATATTGAACTAAGTTATAATTTGGGCTCCCACAGGAAACCCAAATATAAACCCAGGGACTTGGCTTGAACAAACCTGAATCTCCCCCCACCTCCAAGAATGCTGCATACCAAATATCAAAGCATTCTGACTGCTGGATCTGAAGAAGAAGATTTTTAAAATTTTTAAAATTCCTCATTTTGAACTAAGTTATAATTCGGGCTCCCACAGGGAGCCCAATTATAAACCCAGGGACTTGGCTTCAACAAAACGTGAATTTCAACCCCCTTAGGATGCTGCATACCAAATATCAAAACATTCCGACTGCTGGATCTGAAGAAGAAGATTTTTAAAGAAAAATTCCTCATATTGAACTAAGTTATAATTCGGGCTCCCACAGGGAGCCCAAATATGAACCAAGGGACTTGGCTTCAACAAACTTGAATCTCACCCTCTGAGCATGCTGCATATCAAATATCAAAACATTCCGACTACTGGATCTGAAGAAGATTTTTAAAGATAAATTCCTCATATTGAACTAAGTTATAATTCGGGCTCCCACAGGGAGCCCAAATATGAACCCAGGGTCTTGGCTTCAACAAAACTGAATCTCACCCCCTAGGCATGCTGCATACCAAATATCAAAACATTCCAACTTCTGGATCTGAAAAAGAAGATTTTTAAAGAAAATTCCTCATTTTGAACGAAGTTACAATTCGAGCTCCCACAGTGAGCCCAAATAAGAACCTAGGGACATGGCTTGAACAAACTTGAATCCCCCCCCCCCCCCCCCCCCCCCCCTCCAAGGATGCTGCATACCAAATATCGAAACATTCCAAATGCTGGATCTGAAGAAGGAGATTTTTAAAGAAAATTCTTCATTTTGAACTAAGTTACAATTCAAGCTCCCACAGTGAGCCCAAATATGAACCTTGGGAAATGGCTTGAACAAACTTGAATCTCAACCCCCTAAGGATGCTGCATACCAAATATCTAAACATTCCAACTGCTGGATCTGAAGAAGAAGATTTTTAAAGAAAATTCCTCATTTCCTCATATTGGACTAAGTTATAATTTGGGCTCCCACTGTGAGCCCAAATATGAACCCAGGGACTTGGCTTCAACAAACTTGAATCTCACCCCCCTAAGCATGGTGCATACCAAATATTAAAAGATTCTGATAGGTAGATCTGAAGAAGATTTTTACTGCACTAATTTAAACATTTAGGCTCCCATAGAGAGCACAAATATGGACCCAGGGATTTGATTTCAATAAACATGTGAAACAATCTTCCAAAGATGTTATATGTGAAATTGGAAAGCTTTTGGAGCAGTGGTTTGGGAGAAAAGTAGTCTTAAATGTTTTTCCCATTGCCCACAAGTGTTAAAAAATGCTGACTCAGCACTTTTTTCAAAGACCAGAAAAAGTACCCCATGATAAAACCCATAGCAATTTTGTTTTACCATTCCATTCTGTTGGTCCTAAGGAAGCTTCACACCAAATAAGAATTCTCAGTGCCGCGTAGTTTTGGAAATATAGGCGTTTTAATTTTTTTCTATTTTTAGCTCCTGCGGTTCCCATGGGGCGACAGGAAAAAAAATGGGGCATAAATTAAGTACTTATGACCCAATAAGCCCTCATATCAAATTTGGTTCAAATCTGCCTCTCGGTTTGGAAAATAGAAATTTTGGGCGGGGCGTAAATTCTTGCCCCTCCCATAACGAAGGCAAATATAGCTCATCGAACTTCTCTTGATCAAATCTGAGTCTACACCTCAAAAGGAAGCTGCACACCAAATATCAAGTCTCTGCTACTGCTGGTTCATGAGAAGATTTTTCAAGATTTAAGCACACTTTTCGGGCGTGGCCCTACCGAGGGGCGAGGCAACTTGATTTGAACAAAATCAAATTGTGATGTCATAACATACTATTATCTCAAATATCAATTAAATTGGTTCAGCGGTTTGGGAGGAGAAGTCACAAACACCATGTTCATGGTCGACGGACGGTGAGTGATCACTATAGCTCTCCTGACTGAAAGTCAGGTGAGCTAAATACTCCTTGCCCCCATGCAATTTTCCAAATAATGGTCTGAGAAACAGATCTACTTTGTGTGGCCTAACCTATGTTTTCTTGACAAAGGTTTTCAAAAATAACAAATCTTTGTGTACAAGCCTCAGTGGATTTGGTCAGTCTGTTGGTTTGTGGGTTAGGAACTGATTTTGATGAAGATATCTGAAGCACAGTACTGTGATTACAAATGTAGATAGAGAATTTCAACAGGTGTGCAGATAGAATGCAATCTGGTTGAAGTTATCTGTCCACTTTTTTCCCCACAGCACTTGTTGAAAACAACAATGTGAGAATATTATATTGAATCTTTTCCATTCATGTTTCTTGATTCAGTTTTGATTTTGCAATATTTTATTTACAAAATCTTGACCCCACTGGCAGAAGTGTGTCATGACTAGATTGTGATTTGATTAAGAAAGAGACCACATTTGTGATCACAATAATGGAGGTTCAACGAAACAGATTAACCCTTTGAACACTGGTGGTATCTTCCATCCCAGTTATTTATTTATTTATTGGTGTTTAAGGTCACATACTTATGCACAATGGCTAATCATGACTGTGACAGTTTTACGGGTGGAGGAAGTTGGAGTACCCAGAGAGAACCACCGAGCAACGAGTAGCTGCCAGCTCTCCAACATCGTAACTCTGCACAGGCAGGGTTAGATTGGCTGAAGATATGCGCACCATGGACGTGCAGTACGCCTTTGTACACGGCGTTATCGTGTCCCCATGTGGACAATCGGGGTTAAGTGCCTTGCCCAAGGACACAACGCGGGAGTCCGAATCGATTGCTCAGACAGTCACCCATCCGAGGACTAACCAGGCTCGATGTTGCTTAACTTCACTGATCAGACAAGAACTGGTTACTGCAATGCCACCACACCCTCGTCCATCCCAGTTAAATGGCAGAAATTGGAAGAGACCATATCCATTATTTGGGGGTAGATCAATTAATATTTTCAACGTGCAGCCTTCACTTAGTAGCCATCCTACTTAATGAAATTATGACGTATCATGTTCCTGGATCGAAAAAGCGGCCTCTCGTGTTGAAAGAGTTAACCTTTTCAACAAACAAATTCTAAAATGCGCACTGCATGTTACACTTAATTGCCATTTTAAATTTTTTTTTTTTATTTTCTCTTTTTGCAATAAAGGATAGCTTGCATGCTGAAGGCCAATAATCCTGCACAGGACAGGAAATCTCTTACCATTCAAATAAGTAAAATTTGAGGATATTTAACCAAATTTTCCCCTGTTTATAGTATAGAGTTTTTAACCAATGACTTCTTTTGTCAAATTTTCCTGAATTTTTCATAAAATCTACTCATGGCTGCTGTGAAATTGCCATGACCAGAATTGATGCAAAATATTTTAAAATAAAAGGCAGCGTGGCCACACGCCACCCCCCCCCCCCCCTTCACACCCCCCTCCCCCCCCCCCAAAAAAGTGTGCAATTCGAGGTATTTGAAATGAAAGTGTCAATGACACTGTAGCTTAACTTGATTGTGTGTTGTGTTTGATGAAAAGGATAGTGTTCAATGTTTATGAAAGGATTACGAAATAAGACAAGAATTGTGATAATTGAGAATATGTTAATTTCTGTTCCCTGTATGCTATGTTATCAATAAAAATAATTTGAGGTGTAGACTGTACAAAAGAAGTGAGGGGTGGGTTAATGTGGATCTCACAGTTAATGTATGTCAACCAAAATTACCAAGTTACAGTGAAATTATTCCAAAGTGAGTCATCCTATCAAGTTACAATGAAATCCCTTCATAAATATGGCCTGTAGACTGTGCTAAAGGTTTTTGGGCTTCAGGCCTGTGTAGCCATCAGGGTTGACCCTTCCCAACCAAAAGGGGACGTCCTCATCTAGACATTATACTGAGTCATCCAACAAAGTTACAATGAAATCCCTTCATAAATACGACCTGTAGTCTGTGCTAAAGGTTTTCGGGTTTTGGGCTCGGGCAGCCATCATGGCTGAATGATCGTGATCAAAAGGGGACGTTCTCATCTAGACATTATCTGGAGTCATCTACCAAGTTACAATGAAATTCCTTCATAAATACGACCTGAAGACTGTGCTAAAGTGCTTCGGGCCCCCGTAGCCATCACAGTTGACCAATTGCGACCAAAAGGGGACGTTCTCATCTAGACATTATATGGAGTCACCCTACCAAGTTACAATGAAATCCCTTCATAAATACGAGCTGTAGACTGTGCTGAAGGTTTTTGGGTTTTGGGCTTGGGCAGCCATCACGGCTGACACATCGCGACCATATGGGGAAGTTCTCATCTAGACATCATACAGAGTCATCCTACCAAGTTACAATGAAATCACTCCGTATTAAATATGACCTGTAGACTGTGCTAAAAGTTTTGGGGTTTTGGGCTTGGGCAGCCGTCATGGTTGACAGATCATGACCAAAAGGGGACGTTCTCATCTAGACATCATACAGAGCCATCCTATTAAGTTACAATGAAATCACTCCGTATTAAATATGACCTGTAGACTGTGCTAAAAGTTTTGGGGTTTTGGGCTCGGGCAGCCATCACGGTTAACCGACCGCAACCATAAGGGGACGTTCTCATCTAGACATGGCCTCAAACCTGCATAAGAAATTTCTTGACAATTGGACAAAAACTATGGGGTGGAGCACTGGCAGTATGCTCCATTGTGTTGAGCTGAGAATGTCATGGAATGATCAGAGGATGTGTACACCTATGATACAGGGTAATAATGTAAGTCAGAGAGCACTAAGTTAGATTCTAGACATTAACATTGCATTATTATTATTATTATTATTATTATTATTATTATTATTATTATTATTAAAGGCCTAATTCCAACTTTGATCATATTTTTCTGCAACAACTCCTGTGCCCCAACATGCCATCTTTAGATACATTTGAAAGTTAAATTTTAGTACCATGGCAATTGTTTCTATGTAAGTCTTGGCTGCCAAAATAGGCAGCCATGCATGCCTGGAATCAACTGCAAAATCACAAGATCTAAATTTGTAAACTGTCAAAGTGTGGCAAAAATGAAAAAACATCTTCATGTTTTCGAGGGTTAATAGGAGTGGGTTTGTTCTGAAATTTATTGGAAAATACCTGATGATGCTCTCCAATAAATTAAAATGAAACAATTACTGATGATGAAATTCTGACTCCTGAAACTATTTTAACATTCTATACATTTCAGGGGAAACATATTCGTTCCTCATTCTTTCATGAATCACCTTTATCCCCATGGAATTTCTTATTTTATCACACACCTATGAATGTAAAACATGGGATTTCCAATGTTCTGCCTTTACAATAAAAATAAAGTTATATTGCACATGTGGTGATACAAAACATTTCGATTTCATTTCCAACGCAAACAGAGAAGGAACAAGTCTAAATAAAGCATGTCAATCATTGGTCGAATGCACTGGAGTCGAGATTGTTTGAAAATTCCAAGTTTCTCATTTAGAATTGTTTACCCAGGATATTTAAACAATCAGATTCAAGTCCAAACTTTACAAAATAAAAAAAACCATTCTGACTGCTTGTTCCTTGACAAATACTTTCCACAACTGGTAATATAGTTATGGAGTGTGCTAAACTTATTAGCTATTTAAAAACTTTTCGTTGTGTTATTCCCCACAGTTTAGTCAATATCTGAAGTTCGATCATCGTGACCGTGTGTCAAGCTGATAGCTTGAATTTTCAATTTTATTGTTTAAAAGTGTATATATCTTTGATAATCTTTCTCACTCAGGCTAAATGTGAAGCGTAAAGATAGGTATATGACAGACCCCAAAAATTATTTGTCACTTAAACAGACTAGCAATAGTTCATGTGCTGCTAATTAAGCATGAAATTTAATGGCCATAACATGCACGTTTATTGATTGCCATATGAGCTGTTAGGTAAGAGATTAAAGAAGTGAAGACAAGTCATCTCCTACAGTCATTATCTTTGTAATTATGGCCAGTTAATAGGTAATTGTAAAAACAGTACATCGCAGAGGTTCTGGCCACACACCCATATTAGACATCTAGCCTGTCACCGAATGTCAGGATATACCAAAATGTGAGACTTTCAAAGGAACTTAAAAGCGAATATTAAATTAAGATAGATCTAAGCAGCAAAGTTCAAGAGAAGTAATTAAATGAGAATTAATGTTCTGGCTATCTAAATAAAAATCGGGGATTTCTCGAAAAATTCATTCCAGTCTGAAGGGATGTAAAGCTGTGGATCGTAGGTCATAGGAGCTGGGGATGTCCCCTGCTATAGGTTAGAGGAGAAGCTGCATCGGTTTCTAAGGTAAAGGCACGTTGTAATGTAGGGGCGCCACAGAGCTCATATTTAGAACAGGGGCAGTCACGGGTCAAGTTGGTGGCCATATATCAGAATAGGATCAGAAACACGAAGTAGGAAGCTCAGGTAGCTATTTGCATTTAGGTAAACGGAAAGAATTCAATTTAAAATTGTCCTTTTGGTGTTTAAGTGTATCTCGGGATCTGCACCATCCTACCTGTCCGATCTGCTTACCATCCACAAACCACCCAGGTCTCTTAGGTCATCAGGTCAACTCAATCTGGTTCAGCCCGCATCTAAATTTACTAGTGCTGGTGATAGGGCCTTTGCGGTTGCTGGCCCAAGGCTTTGGAATTCTCTTCCAATCGACATAAAAAATAGTAAATACTTGAATCATTCAAGTCTGGTACTAAAACCTACCTTTTTCGAAAGGCATTTCCTTCAGTGTTTTTTTTAATTTGGTCATAAAATGACATTACCAGGTGCGTGAGCATGGCTGAGTCAGTGAGGATTGCCTCGTTACTCATCCAGTCACACTCACATACTTGTTTTGGTAAAGTTGTAGTTTGTTTTTGTTTTGTTTTAATTCAATATCCTTTTTCTTTTAGGTTCTGTCGCTTATCGCCACGATATAGCCTTGGTTGCTGATGTGGCACTGGGCCCCAATAAATGATAATAGTGATCCATGTATCAATGTATCTGAGAGAGAAAGTATGTGTATGTGTGTATATGTATGTATGCAATTATTGTACAGCCATTGAGCACCGTGTGTGGAATCTAGGCTTTAAAATTATTATTATTATTATTATTTAATGTAAGTCACAAATTACCATATTTATTTTTATATCTATGTATTAAAATTGTTGTTTTTCGGTGAAACCCTGTTGATTTATGCTTTTTGAGGAAGTCATTGACCCCTTCATGATAAGAACCACCCCAACAAAAAAGGAACGGGCAGGTTTGTCACGGTGATACATACGGATTCAGCACAGATTCAGGCGACACTCCTGGAGTTTGAGTGTGAATCTATTTCTTCAGCAGTGACAAAGCCCAGTTTCCTACACCATAACACTGATCGGTGTCCATTGGTTTTGACCAATTGAATGCCATAGGAATTAAAAAGCAAATTAGGGTGGTACCCCACCATCTAACAGTGATGTCTTATTGGCAATGAAGGAAATGTGGCAATTATCCAGTTGAAAAGTGCTTTTAGTTCAATTTTTGTATAGACTAGTTGTTACATGGGAGGTGTGTGATAAATACAGAACAGCACATACGTTTGAATGGGTTAAGAATTATCGCACTTGATTGCTTTGTGTGATGATTCTTAACCCTTAAGCCCCCATATAGCCCCAAACCGCCACTTTTATATTGCATTGAAGCAGGTGCTCCCTTGTGTAAGCTTTTTTATTACTCTTGTGTGTAGACTGAATTTTCCCTGGCAGTGGTTCTACATCACTGCTGGCTGCCTGTATAGGCAGCCAGCAGTGATGTAGAACCACTGCCAAGTCATCAATAACTATGTAAGCAGAAAAAGGCCATAAATACTTTAAAATTAATCTGAGGACTTGAGGGTTAACCCATTCAACATATGTGTGGTTCTGTATATAAATCATGTCCGCTGTAAAAGAGTACATTGCTAATGGATTTAATTATTTTAGCAGAACCCGTGAGTACCAAAGTACTAAAAGGAATTCCAAAGTTAACTCATCTTTCTGTCTTTAATTTAAAATGTTTCAGAAAACTTCTAATATGAAGAAAAAGATGGAATTGAAGTTTCAAACAATACAAAACACCAACTAACAATTAACTGCAAATTAATCTTACCATCTACAAAAATCAACAAAAATATTCCTCTTCAAGTTTAATCCATCAAAAAGGTGAAAGGAATATGCAAAATGCTTCTAACATGAAAATTTAAACTAGCAATTTTTCCTTAAAACATGAAGTAATTTGAGTGAGACTTTAACACAGCAACCAATTTTCTTTTCCAGATTGATTTTGGAGAAATTGTGCTCATTCAAATGAAGTTGAGGCAGTACTTAAAACTCACTAAAGAGTTCTTATTTTAGATGTTCCATGAATAGAAAAAAACTGATCAATGAACTTAATTTCCTGACTTAAATACCACACTACTTTCATTGCAGAACAGATCATTACCCAGGGAAGAGGAAACAATAGAACTGCAGACCAGGAAATGATTAACACCAAGTGAAAGCTTGAATCTACAGGTAGGATTACAAAAAATTCTGACCTTATAATTGAACAGCAAACTTCAAATCAGATGGTTGTTTCTCTCTCTAATGTTACCAGATCTGTGGAACTGATCCGTTATTTCTCAGAATAGCCTTCACAGAACGCAAGTCAAGATCATTTATTAACACTTTCCCAATTCTGAACAGAATTAATCTACTCTCTAACATAGGTAACAACCAGCCTTTTCGTAAAATAAAACTACCCATTAAATCTAAAAAATCCATTAGTTTTGTGACTAAAAATCAGTACTGAAATTTTAGGGTTTTTTATTTTCAAGTTTTATAAAGTGGAACCCTGTTAACTGAATAGCCACTTTGCAAGAAAAAATTATTAAATTAACAGGAGTATTCAATTAACAGGGATTGTGTCACATTTCTATATTCTAGAGATAAACTTAGCATTTTTTCTATTATATCTTGTTTAACAGAGCTCCATGAGCTCTGTCAAACAAGATATAATAGATTAAATGCCTGTATTTGATGTACTGAGGAGGCCAAATAAGTCTATAAACAAAGGAAAACTGGGGAGAGTCAGGGTAATTTCACGACAGGTTACAAGTTTTTTATTCAATTAACAGGTGTTGACTCTATAACCTATATTCAATTAACAGGTCAAATTTGTACAGGAGGGTATGGTAAATGGTTTTGTGTTGGGAAATTACATTCAATTAACAGGATTATTCAGTTAAGACATATCCAATTAAGTGGACTGCACTGTACCAAGAAGAAAGCCTGTGTGGGAAAAGCAGCACCCTAACATTGTTCCAATAAGGGTTTGAAAGCAAAACTAGAAGAGTTATATGAGAAAATACTGTGTTTTGTCCTTTCATTAAATTAACAGGAGTATTCAATATTTATTGTCCTATATTTATTTTATAGATGTTTATTGTCATGTTTATTGTCATTTTCAGCATCTACAGCTATATCATGACCATGTTTTCTCCTATAGTATGAAATATGAATTAATGCATGAAACCTACAACGGAATAACTATATTGAAGCGTTTCAACCAACTTTTGGCAAAAACTGTAAAGATTGATTCAAACCGTGATCAAATCATGAATTGAGATTTTATACTTGCAATATCATGATTTTTACTCAAAGTAAAGCGATACCACCCAGCACTACAGATACGTCTATTTTCTTCCAGTTTTTTTTAGAGTACCGACAGGAACTCTCCAATGAACAGTAACAAGCAGGCCTGACATTTTGAGCTGTGTGATAGCCGGCGCGATCGCCTGCGCGATCGCCTGTGCCAACTATGGCCTCACACGATTTGAAAATAAGGAGAGTGACAAATACCTACTTAGAATATCTTCATTAACTGAGGCACTCTAAAATCCACGTTCGCACAACAAATCTAATGGAAGCATATTAAGTCTCTTTTAACCCTTAGTATTTTATTTTTTTTATTATTTTTATTTATTATTGGGGTTTAATGACACTTTTGATAGCAAAATTCACCTCGTGTCAGACAGTTTTAATAGTGGAAGAAGCCAGAGTACCTGGAGAGAACCAATGAGCAGTAGCAAGCAACTGTCAGACTCTCCAACACACTAACACCGCATAAACAGGGTGAGCATTGGTTGAAGATAAGTGGATCATCGATGTGCAGTTTGTCTTAGTACATGGTGCCACTGTGCTCCCACAAGGGCAAGTGGGATTAAGTGCCTTGCCCAAGGACTAGGGATCTGCGAATCATAATTTTTTTTAATCGAATCTTGTCTCTGATATCGATATCGACCAGAATCTCTAATCAAATCTTAATAAACAGATTATTTGCTTAGATGCTGAAAATGACCTTAAACATCAATATATAAATATTCTCTGTAGTACCATCACTGAAACAGTTAGGCCTATTATCCAGAGTTTTAGTTTTTGAAGGCTTAGCTTGTAACTATTCACTGCAATCTGTGACAACGACTGCTTCTGGACAATGTGAGCCACACAGACTCACCAAATATTATTTCCTTAGCATCAATCAATATTACATCTTCGATTTGGGGTATGGACAAGTGATATATCCTGACAATGCAGGTGGGGAGGGGGGGGGGGGGGGGGGGGTGATGGGAGAGGGGGTACAGTTGAGGATGTATGTTTACCATATTAAATTGTGTACTGTTGCTTCTGTTCTTCATTATATCCAGCATTCCATCTGTATTTGTATTTATAGTACAATAGGGCAGAATGTTGTAGCAGCATCAATATCACAATTGTTGCCAGAGAATGTTCGGTCAACTTGGAATCTCTCGTGATGGAGATCAAACCTGTGACCTCCGGCATGAGAGACCAGCACACGAATCCACTCAGTCACCACATCACTCTCTTGCTCCACTCTGTTTGTATGAAACGACTCAGTGTGAAGTGACTCTGTACGAAATGGTAAAGGAACAAAACAACCTGGGGGACAAACTTGTAAAGGAACAAAAAGACCTGACATCCTATTAATCGGTCACGCCCAGTGATGGTCTTTGTGACACGTTGCTTTGTTAATACTGTTCATTATGGTTGATGGCATGCATGACTTTTAATTTAGTGTCTATTTTCATGGACAGGATTATATAGTTTGCAGTGTTAATGTGTTACTATCACCACAAAAATGCACAATTAATCATATCAAACCGGATATTCTGAACTCTTACCTAACCGAAGATCATTATTCATTTATAAGTAGATCTGAGAAATTAACTGCACATCATGCACAACCCGTGGACGTTCTAAAGTCTATACTACTAACCTAACAATTAAACATTGTCAATTACTCAATTAAATAAGAATTGAGCCTATATGAATGAATTGTCTAACGTCAATTTTATCCTTTCGTTGGAAATGTAACAAATTGCACTAAGCACGAGATATTTGAAAAAATCGAATCTTGAGACTGATTCGGGATCGATCTCGAAGCAGATGTATGATATTGACATCGAGTCAAATCTCGAATATTTGCAGGAACCTACCAAGGACACAATGCAGTTACCCCTGGCAGGGATTGAACCATGGACCTTTTGGTTTGAAGTCCACTGTCATAACCACTGAGACACAACACTCCCCTTTTAACCCTTAAGGATCTGGGTAATTTTCTAAACTTTTTAACACACCACACTTGCAGCTCAGGAGTGATTTCTGGCCAAGTTTTTGCTGCCTCTGGAAGCAGCCAAGACTCGACAAGAAACCACTGCCAAGGTAATGTGACTATTGCCAACACAACTCCCTCGGCATTGAATGTTACGTACCTGTTCTGAGATCACAAAGTTTGTCAAAGTCGGATCAAAGCCTTTGATGGTTAACTGGTTGAGGGCTACATTTTTTTTGGTGGTCTGAATTGGTTCATCCACATTTGTTTTATTACAAATTATTGAAGAGTGCCCATAGGCACTCTTCAATAATTTGTGATAAAACAAAGTTGTATAAACAAAATATTATTTGCATTTGATTCAATATGAAAAATGAGCAAGGAAAATGTTGGCTTTTTCCTCTGGTACCTTCAAGTTTTTGAAAGCCTTGATAGTGGCTTCTTGCACTCAACCAGTTAACAGCTCCAAATAGATAGTTTAAAGAAAGGCCTATGCTATGGAGTTTCCCATCATTGTGAAATGAGTGTTTTACTGTGGGGACTGTGAGAATCAAGCCCTCCAGAAACTTTTCTTAGGAGTACATTAGGGGCTCTTCTGAGATTTTCAAGACTACAGGCCTGCAAAAACTTACTTACAAGACCATTTTTGATGAACAAATTCTACCAAAAATAAACCAATACTTTACCAGTCAAGGGTTACTGAGCCTCTTCAACTCTGGTTGGTATTAAACCCTAGCAAATAAAAAGTCCATGAACTCTACAACCTCTTCCAGCATACTTTTGTGGAACATATATGCTGCAGTAAAACTCAACATGAAACCAAGTTATATGTTAGGTTCTGACAAGTGTAGCAGATACAACAAGATGATGTTGATAAGAGCTTTCCACTCCACCTTCAGTGTGAGATAAGAGGTATTCTGGAAGCTTTCTCCCACAAATATTCTGAATACTGATTTGTAAAAACACAATGATGCAGTGATAGACATATACCAGAGAAGTCATAATATTTATTGAAATATACCACATTTCTCAAAACATGCTTTTTCACTGAAACTATATTTTGTGAATCATACTCCTGTATGACCTTGGAACCAGAGAAACAATATTGGCTTGTACATGCACCACCTGTTCAAATTTACCTATCTCAGTGACTGGGTTATATATTTGGTACACAATGCATTTACTCTATGCTGAAACAAGCATTCTGAGAGTATTGCTAAAGCAATACAAAGTCCCCTACCTGTCACAGCATCTATGATAAATTTAGTGAAACATTCAAGAGTACATCCCCTAAAAACTATGTCAACAGGAACAAAAGTAACATTCAAGAGTACATCCCCTAAAAACTATGTCAACAGGAACAAAAGTAACTGTCAGTGTGTAGCATTACATACAGTTTGTTAGTTATTGGTGTTTAAGGTCACATATTTCTGCACAATGGCTAAGCATGACCACGACAGTTTTACGGGTGAAGGAAGCCGGAGTACCCAGAGAGAACCACCGAGCAACGGCGAGCAACTGTTAGCTCCCCATCATACTAACTCCACATAAGCAGGGTTAGCATTGGTTGAAGACAGGTGCACCATCGATGTGCAGTACGCCTTTTTACATACAGTACAGTCACTGTGAACTAGTCGTAATCCACACGTGGGCAGTGATGTCCATGCAGGTAATAAAAATCATCAGCATCAAAATTTTAATTAATGAAGCACCGGGTTGTACCCGGTGCTTCATTAATTAAATTTTTGATGATTATTCCTGTAATTAGTGTTTGGAATCTAATATTACTGCATCCGTGGAAATATTGCCCACCCGTGGAAAGTGACCGTTCCACGGCGACTGTACTGTATTATGATTACATGTAAAATGAAAGTGTCAATGACACCGTAGCTCAACTTGTGTAAGACATGTACATGTATAGTATGTGACACAGCAATGACACACATCTAGGTAATGACCTGATAACAAAGGTACATATAAAGTATTGTAACGGTCTGTACATAAATGCTGACCGTCGCCCGTAACAAATGTATAGGTAAAGTATTGTAAAGGTGGGTGACAGTTAGATGCTAAACTAGAAAAGAAATCTTTGAGTCCCAGAGTGGGTCTGACTGAACCCAGAAATATTTGTTCTCAGAACACAGTGATAACAAAGGCACCCAAAAACTATCGTTCCTGTCCCAAGGTGATAACAAAGGTACCGAGAAGTTTCGTGAAGATCGGTTCATAAATACAGCCTCTAGCCCAAGCCATATTGACATGTGCACTTACTGTGTATAAGTGGCACTGAATAAATCAAAGTTTATCTAACTTGCATAATTTCTAAATGAGAAAAAAACCTGTATTATATGTGATGTATTCCATGTTACTAAACATTCATTCAAAAATTTATTCAAATCAGAACCTTTATACAGAAGTTCTGTACAAAAAAATGATTGTACCTAACTTTGGTACAAAATGGCCACCAGCAGCCATCTTGAATTTCGGACCGCACCCCAAAACACTCGTTCTCATCCCAAGGTGATAACAAAGCTACCCAAGAAGTTTCGTGAAGATCGGTTCACAAATAGACCCTCAAGCCCGAGCCGTATTGACATGTGCACTAACTGTGTATAAGTAGCACTGAATAAATCAAAGTTCATCTAATTTGCATAATTTCAGCATAAGACAAAAACCTGTATCTTATGTCATGTATTCCATGTTGCTAAACATTCATTCAAAAATTTATTCAACGCAGAACCTTCATATAAAGGTTCTGTACAAAAAACTGATTGTACCTAATTTCGGTACAAAATGGCCACCAGCTGTCATCTTGAATTTCGGACTGAACCCAAAACACTCGTTCTCGTCCCACGGTGATAACAAAGGTACCCATGAAGTTTCGTAAAGATCGGTTCATAAATACGGCCTCTAGCTCGAGCCGTATTGGATTGATGATGGACAGACGGACGACGGGCCATGGCATAACCTCAAATTTGACTACGTCAAAGTTGAGCTAAAAAATCAGGTCAATGAGGAGGAAGTGCCTCTTTTGAAGTTTGGTGAGAATGGGATGAACCATTGACAAGATAATCTCTGAAAACCATTTCAATTCCCAAATTAGAGGACAGTTATGGCTGCTGTGTCCTTGACTTTTGACCAACTGACCCTAAAATCAATAGGGTTCCCCCTCTTCCAAAAGGATATCATGCAACCAAGTTTGATGGCAGTTGGATATTAATTAAAATTAATAGGGTTCTTCTTCTTCTTAAAAGCATTATCTATTCAAGTATGGTGAGAATTGAATGAACCATTGAATAGATAATATCCGGAAACTGTTTCAAGTGACAAATTAGTGTCCATTTATAGCCACCATAACCTTGACCTCTGATCTATAGACCCCAAGAGAAACTGTGTGTGTGGAGAGATAGAGCAAAAGAGAGACAGATAGAGAGATTGAGATGGAGGGTAGCCAGGGTGGATAAGTTAGAGCATGCAGCAGAACTTATGCAGGGTGAACAAATTAGAGAACCCTGCATTAGGTTCCTCCAAAGGTTATCCCAAATTTTATTGGATAACCTTTTCATGCTCCTCTAAAATCACCGATTCAAATTAGAGTTTCAAACAAATGTATCATAAACCTTTTCTGATTGTTGATTTTATTATTATTATTTATTAATGTAATTTTTTTTATTTTTTGGAGAAGTTTTTTTTTTTGGTTTAATATTTTTTGTTTTCAAGTACTTGAGGATTACTCAGAATTCAAGGGATTTATGATTATGCTTTCACTTGCCTTACAGGTTGTGTATTTTGATCAGACAAGTTATTCATTTAACCGCTTATATACTTGGTCAATGAAAGTTGAAGGGGTAGGTGATGGAGACATCACAATGTACTCACAGAAAATATATCAACTGAACAGTGTTAAAGATAGATATTTTATTTTTGTGTTCCTTAGCCCTTTACCCAACATAATGGTTAAAACCAGTCAGCACTATTCACAAAATTCACCATTCAATTTTGATTAAGTTTTCATTTTTTGTCACAAAAACATAGCTTATGACCCCTCAATGGACGAGCTCAATGACCTCGCTCCAATGAGGGGGTCATAAACTATGTTTTTGACACAAAACATTTTAGAAAATTAGTGCTTAAAGAATTTTATTTGCAAGTGTTGTCTGCTTTTCATGTTAGGTAAAGGGTTGACTGGTAGGGTGCTGTAAGCCCATATTTGGTCTTGAGTACAGGTGCTTAAAGGTATCATAAAGTGGAATTATTAAGTCAGTGTGGATTTGCCTTGTCACAATTTATGGGAGAGTGCCTCTAGACACGACCAAAATAATTCAGCACTCTACAACCAAAGAAACACTGACAAAAGAGAGCACAATAGTATTGAGGTTACCTTGGCTCAAATGGGTTATGCAAATTAGTTTGGCATAACCTTTGTGGGGTTATCTTAAATTTTCATTTTGTGCATCCCTGATTATGTTTGCTTGGGATATATCCTTATGTTAAAATTCTGACACTGTTCTTTACCGCATGTTTTGAAATTTTTGTGTACTCAGTTGTCATGTATATTTGATGTTCCATTTCCACCTTTTGTGGTAGCGCAAAAAAATAATTATCTTATCTTACTGATTAATTACCTCTGAGTTTCCCGAAAAATCAACCAGTAAGTCACCTCCTGCTCCTCCTTTGGATTCCATAGGTGACGTAGATCCAAAGGGGTCGAAATCTGACATATCATTGTGCTTGCTGGTTCCATTTGTAACAGGCTGATCTTCAAAGTCTAACAGAGCATCAAAATGAGACATAGTTAACTGCACAGCTTCTGAAAAAGACAAGAGATAAGAAATTATATTGAATGTATGACTGAAATGCCAAGCAAATGACATACAGACTGATGACAACAATATGAGATGGCAAATTTCTTGACTTTCATAACAGATTTGTAAATAATTCAAACAAATTTTGTTCCCATACCAGAAGGCCTTGATTCATGTTTAACTAAAGAGAATTGCAGTAATTGGCATCAATTACAACCCAAAGTAAAAATGAGTAGTACAATCATCTGAAAAAAAAAAAAATTTCTTTAACCCTTTACCTAATATGAAAAGCAGACAGTACTTGCAAACAAAATTCTTGAATAACTAATTTTTTTCAATTTTTTGTCTCGAAAACATAGGTATGACTCCCCATTGGAACGAGCTCAAAGAGCTCGTTCCAAAGAGGGGTCATAACCTATGTTTTTGAGACAAAAAATGAAAAAATAATGAAAATTAATTGGTGATTTTTTAGAATAGTGCTGGCCGGCTTTGGCCATTATGTTGGGTAAAGGATTAAGGCCCCACAAATTAGATCTTCTGTTTCTCCGACAATTTTTTGTAAAATAACAGGTGGCTGGGTGTTTTTTTATTTTTATAACTATTTCTTTACCATCAAAAGTTCAGGTTCTTTGTTTGTCTTATGTTTTAGGCCTTATCTCATAATAGCATGGGTGGTGGTGTATTTCGTCCCTTGAGTGCAAGAAGGCTTTGCAATGCTAAAGCACTATAAAGCCTTGTTGCACTTAAGGGACAAATTTATAAATTTTATTAACTTGGGTAAAATATCAGACATAAACCATTTAATTTTTATTTTTTCAAATTCGCATTGGTTATAAAGAGAGCATGCAGCAGTCAAAAGAACCATGCAGGATGATGGCCTGAGAAATGGATTTTTAACTTTTTTAGGCCTAATTAGTAATATGGTCAGACCTCAGTGGTTAGAGTATTGGACTTTAAACCAATAGGTTGATGGTTCTATATGTTCTGTCTTTGAGCAAGTTACTTAATCCTGATTGCTCATGTGGGGGCATGGTGGCACTGTGTACAAAGGCATAATGTACATCGATGGTGCACTGGTCTTCAACCACGTCTAACACCGTTTGTGTAAAGTTGGTAAGGAGAGTCTGACAGCTGCTCACCACCCAATGGTGGATGAATCCAGGTACTCTGGCTACCTCCAACAGTAAAACTATCCGACACAATATGACCCTGTATGTTGAAAGTGTTGGTAAATCCCAATAAATAAACAAACAATATATGGTCAGTAGAAAAGTTCTCAACACAAATTAAAAGTTGATTGCAGTAGCCATATTTTTGCTTGTAAACAGTGATATATTTCCATACAAATCAAACCCCGACAAGCTGAATCTTAATGCAAAGTTTCCACTTCCTCCAAAAGATGATTATCCTAAATGAATTAGTCAGTAAAGTCTGTTCAGGAACTAAATCATCATCTTAAAATTTTGTTTATTCAACAGGTTCACTTTCTAGAGCTAATTGAACCTCAAATCCCCAAATCCAAATTTGACAAACATCTGACCTCAGAACAGGGTCTCCACTGTGTTTCCGTGATTCACCTTTTACCCAGACAAAAATTTAGAAATTTTAGAAATACTTTCACATGACAATTTAACTCCTTACATGCTTCTGGCAGATATTCATGCTCAGAACATTGTTTTTCTTGCCACTGAACTACGTATCATTTGGTCAAATATAACAAAATTCACACCTGTAAAATGAATGAATTTTTTTACCAATGATTTTGTAAGTAAAACAAGCCTATCATTCTGAGGAGGGTGATTGCTCCAGATCCTTATAGCTCGCCTGAAATTGTGCTGAGGAGAGCAAGTAACTGCTCTCCTCAATAGCCTGATTCTGATGATTTTGGTATGTACCAGCCCACCTGGGTGGGCTTGTGCCCACCTAAATATAAATCAAGGAGAGTCTGCAACTGCCCTCCTGTGATTTTCAAAAAGACAGGCTGGTAAAAGTTAGATGAATTTTCCATTAAATCTCGTAGTAGCTGCTTCATAGCAGTCATGACTAGATTTGATGAAAAATATTTTGAAAATATTTAGTGGGTTAAGAGTTAACTCTCATCCTGCTGAGTATGTTTAAAAATATTTTTATCAAATCTAGTCATGGCTGTTATAAAGCAGCCATGACTAGATTTGCTGAAAATCTTTTTTGTAATTTAACTCAAGAAATCATTGATGAAAACCTTGATTTAATTTACAGGGGGTAAATTTAATTAAAAATGCCCAAATTTTACTTATTCTTGCGGCAAGAGATTATCGGTCCATGGCAGAATATCTGCCAGCAGCAGGCAAAGAGTTACAAGTTATGCAACAACAGTAAAAACATTTCTCTTGTATTTTAACTTCACCAATAATATTAGCTCTATGCTCCTCAATGTAAGGTTCTCATGAGGAAACTTTGCACACCTGGGACAAGGCGATCTTTTGTATTCAGGAGACAGGAAGTGCAGTGGATCAGTGGTAGGGGCACTGGACTTCAAACCAAAAGGTCCACAGTTCAATCTCACCAGGGGTAACTGCATAGTGTCATTGGGCAAAGCACTTAATACTGATTGCCTATGTGGGGGGCACAGTGTACTTAAGACGTACTGCAATGGAGCACTTGTCTTCAATTAATGCTAACTCTGCTGGTGTACATTAGTTAGTACATCGGGAGTTTGATGGTTACTCGCCACTGTTTGGCAGTTCTCTCCGGGTGCTCCGACTTCCCCCACCCATAAAAATATCAGACATGAGGTGACCCTGGCTGTTGAAAGTGTCATTAAACACCAATAAACAAATAAATAAATTCAGGATAATGGGGTCATTCACTCTTGACAACAACTGTACAAAATAAGAATAAACCTGTTGTAAATATTGGCATGCTTATTATTTGTCTGTCAAAGATTTCTGCCATTGGGATATCTAAATTGTAAAATTACTGATATCATTATTGCTTCACTGCAGGATGCTATGCATGACAAGATATCACTCAGGTGTCATCACAAATGTTCACAAAACTTGAGCTTTACCACATATCGAGGGTTTCCCTGTATGTGACATACTCTTGGGGGTGGGGGGGGGGGGGGGCATCTTGATGTTCCTAATAATTCATCAACCTAATTGAAACATAAAAGCTGCAAGCTAGCAGCTACCACTTTGTCAATTACCATTAACCATTACAATTCAGTAGCATTATCAGTCATTTTTTTTTCTGGCATGTAATCACTCTAAACCCATCAAAATGCATTTTGGTGCAATAAAAAATTCCCTAACTGACAGGGAGGGGGGCAATAACTCCAACAATTTTCATCGGATAATGGTGATCATCAAATCTGAGGAAGACATTGTTCCCAAAGAACGGGATGTATACCAAAATTGATATTTGGTTACTAATGTGTAAGTTATTCCATGAACAAGCATTACACAATATTTTTTAACAAAGGTCAATAACTCCCATACTATTTAGCGGATATCGCTGGTCATCAAACTTGACATTGACATTGTTGCTACAGAGACATGTACCAAAAAGAATGAAATCCGGTTTTTATTGTTAAAGTTTTGCCATAAACATGCATTACACAATATTTTTTATTAAACAAAGGGCAATAACTCCCATAATGACTTAGACATTGTTACTATAAAGATATATACAAAAAAGAATTTAAATCTGTTAATTATTGTTGAAGTTATGCTATAAATAAACAAGATTTACAGGATATTTTATAACAAAGGGCCATAACTCCTATAATTTTCAAGAGATATCGGTGGTCATGGAGCCTGACATAGACATTGTTGCTATAGAGACATATACCAAAAAGAATTGAAATCTGTTAACTATTGTTCAAGTTATGCCATAAACAAAGTTTGGATGGACGGACAGACTTGTAGGGGGGATAATAATAAGAATATGATTCAGCCCTTGAGTGCAACAAGGCACCAATTGCAATGCATTTGCATTGCAGATGGTGCCTTGTTGCACTTAAGGGATGATATGTAGATTTCATTAATTACTACAACAGGGGCAAAAAAGGATGAGGAGGTTTTTCATTACTCTCAAAACAGGTATTTTTGGACATTTAGGGTTTCGTTAATCTCCTACTAATTGCATTGGCATATCTATTAGTGGCAGTTGATTATTAGTGGCAGGAGAGACATAAAATGAACTGCAATGCTTGTGCTGAATGAATTTAATTTGTGGAATTTACTTCAAAACCTACCTAACTAATACTTAATCATCACTTTTCTATGCTTTTAGGGACTAAAGCACGTTCAGTAACATAACAGGTGGCCACACAACACATACAATAGAATTTAAGGATGTTTTAAGGCAGTTCGGCAATTTTTAGGGGCTTTTCATGACTATTAAATGTTTTGGGGCCATTTTATAGCCAAGGTTGAAAATTCAGAAAAAAGTTTGAATGTATTATTTATTTATTTATTTATAATGGTTTAATGACACATTAACAGCCAAGGGCCTATCGTGTCTGTGACAGTTTTACGGGTGGAGGAAGCCGGAGTACCCAGAGAGAACTACCGTGCAACGACGAGCAGCTGCCAGCTCCCCAACATCGTAACTCTGCACTGCAGAACAAGCAGGGTTAGAAGACATGTGCACCATCAAAGTGCAGTACGCCTTAGTACATGGCGTCATTGTACCCCCATGTGGACAATCAGGGTTAAGTGCCTTGCCCATGGACATAACGCGGGTGTCCGAATCGATCGCTCAGACAGTCACCCATCCAAGAACTAACCAGGCTTGACGTTGCTTAACTTCGGTGATTTGACAAGAACTGGTTACTGCAACCTTTTGGACGTATTGCATTCTAATCATGGTAGGTAAAAAAAGGTAATAAAATAGCCCCGTAGAACCAACATTTAACTCTTTATCAAGTTTGAAAAGTTTCCTAGGGGTAAACTATGTACGGGAAATATGTGGGGGTGGTGGGAGCGGGATAAATGACCTTTACACCAAAATCTTATTCAAAACCCTAAAGTGAATTTTTGCAACATCAGATCAGCCATGGCATAAAAACAGTTAACCCCTTTACTTAATAAAATGGATATATCTGGACAATGTTTTACACAAAAACTGCCATTCAAATTTTATTCTTTTACACTTTTTTCCTCCAGGCAATAGCTTATCAGCCTTAATTTGAAGAAGCTCATCAAGCTTGTTCCAATGAAGGGTATCAACCCTTAGGTCCTAGGATTAATTTTACATTTATAAGGATACATGTACACAGCTGCAAATCACTTAACAGCATTTCTTCATTATTGTTGGCTGTCTGTACAGGAAGCCAACAATGATGTAAAAATATGTCAAGATAAATGCATCCTACCAGAAGAGTTCTCAAGGAAGAATACACTTGTGAAAACTTTTTTCGAGTAATATAAAAGGGTCAGTTTGTGGCTGTTTGGAGACTTAAGGGATAACCCTTTACCCAATGAATCAGCCACATCTGCCCACGTAATATGCAAATTCAGCAGCTGAAAAAATATTATTTTTTAAAAAATTTCAACAAAACCATATCATGTGACCCCTCATTGGAACAAGCTCGATGAGCTCATTCCAAAGAGGGGTCACATGATATGGTTTTGTTGAAATTTTTTCAAAAATATTTAAAAATGATATTTAAAACAATAAATTTTGATATCATCTGCATTGGGTAAAGGGTTAGGCTGTTTTTTAGACAAGAGTGATTTTTTTTAGGAAATTGTTTTGTCAGTGTCATTTTCAAGTCAAGCTATGTCAAGAGGTAACACACACTGTTGGGTTACAACCATTTAAATTACAAAACAACAGTATACCATCAAATTCATCCATGATCCTTTCCTTGAGTACAGGTATATGTAACTGGTGCAATGAAGAAAAATCCAGGCAATATTCTATGAAATATCATAAAAACATCACTGAAGCATCAAATTCAACATTTATTTTTCATTGCCTTATCTTCAGCCTTCAAATCTCAATGTGCATATTATAATTTCTTGTTACAGAAATCCCATGTTGAATCTGGTGAAGAAGTGCTATTTTCAGTATAATCTCAGAAAATTTAAAAGAAGATCGCTTGTTGGCTTCACTTTACAATTAAATCCAGCTCAATTAATTATTTCAATTATTCTTCATCAAACTGAGAAGATTCAACATTGCCAACATTAACCCTCAGCACAAAAATATACTGAAATTTCAGGCAGCAAACTTTTCCCATAATGTAACTAGGAATTTAAAGCAATTCAGTCTTGTTTGACAAAGATAAGCTTGATGAGGACTCTCACCTTAGACACAAGTTATCAGATCCTATTTATTGGTAAAAACATAAGTGTTTACCACAGTAATCAAGAACTGATCCATCTCCTGGGATTCCCATGGGGAATGATATTTAAATTAAAAAGATGGATGGATGGATGGATGGATGGATGGATGGATGGATGGATGGATGGATGGATGGATGGATTGACAGACAGACAGATTGATGGACAGACAGACAGACAGATTGACAGATAGAGTTTTTTGCACAACCTCAAGAAACAGTGGGTAGGGCACATCGTAACAAACATGTACAATGGATAAATAGTCAAATATAAGTACACTAGAACATCACAAAAAAAACCAAGACTACACAATCCCCCTGCATCCACGTCTCCAGCAGGCTTATAATGTAAAATGTTTTCACACAGTTCTGGAAGTCCAGAGCATTTAGTTTGTTTGTTGTGTCATTACTTTTGAAGCCTTGGACATTCCAAGAACATACAATTTACTTTACTAATTTCTTCATATGTTGTAGTACAAAGGCTGAAATACATAGTTCAGAGAGTTGGAAAGAACAGAAATATCTGGAAAAGAAACTAGAGAGTTTTTTTAAATGAAAAATTAGCTTGAAAATCAGATGGATAACCACCTTTTCTTGCAAGCTGCTGAGAGAAATAACATGCAAAGACAGTGGTAGTGGGAGATCAGAGAGAATGGTAATGAATTGGGCATGCCCTGCAGACAAAAAGATGACAACACTTATGGGGCTTCATACTGGACTGCAGAAGAAAAAAGGAAATTCAAACACTACATGGCGCAGAACATGAAGAACCAAGTTCAAGAAGATGTCGACAACTGGAAAACCATTGAGGTGCTGATGAACCACAGAAACATGTTGAAAGGATGCCTAGAGTCCTAATGCTCCCTCTGGAATGAAGATAATTGAGTAGTTAGATTGAATTTAGATGCATTTTACCACGAGTGAATGCATATTCAGCATTACATAATTCAGTCAATACAGACATTGGGTAATGTGCTGGGTACACCATGGGTCGAATTTGGAATATGCTTAACAAAGTCAGGTAAGAATGCATATGATTGGATGTTATGATGTGGATGAAATGCGTCAACACCAAACAGTGTCAGAAAAGGCCGCAAAGGTGAAATTTTTCAAAAAAATATCAGCTGGGGAGCAGCGCTTTCCTCCCCGTTTCAATTTTGCCAAGGCTCTCAATCTAGAATTTCATCATGGCCGACCTGTTGATATTCAGTTTTTTGGAGCCTTCAATGCGTGTAAAATACAGGAAAAACTCTGCCTTGGGTCAATTATTCCAGTCCCCCATACTCCACCATCTTGTGTTCTGTCTTAGTAGCCACAATTTTGTCATAATTTGTTCGATGGCAGATCTCATTTGCCCAGTGTATTCCAGCTCATTTCTGGTATTTCTTCCATTAAGATTATGAAATACATGTACTATTAAAGGACACAATGTTGGAAGGATCTCTAACTGCTCTTTCTGGCAGTGTAACCCATAATATCAACAGTAGTAATAATAATCAAAATATCTCATTCCAGGCCTTGAAATTTGTCATGAATCATGAGAATCAATTTTGATTCTCACAAACTTCTTAAATAATTTAGAATTTGAGAGTGCTGTTGTATCCTTGTACCAGTACATATTACATAGTAAAACAACAACACCTCATATTTATATATTTACTACAGTTTAACCCTTAACTGGTAGAGCACTAAATTTTTGGTCATCCAAATTTGTCCACATCTCTTTGTCTTGTTACAATTTATGGGAGAGTGCCTAGTGGCACTCTCCCATAAATTGTACCAAGGCAAACCCTAACAGACTAAATATGAAACACATCCACAGAATATGAAGGCATCAAGCTGTGGTGCCAGCACTTCAGAATAAAAGCCCAAATATGGGCTTCCAGCACTCCACCAGTTAAGGTCCTAGTTCCAATTTTGGTGAGATTTGTGCCTTACATGTAGAGCACATGTTCCAACATACAGGCCTTTGGTGGTCTTGCTGACAGAAGTTACAGTACCTTGGAAGTGATGTCTAGTGAAGTCTTGGCTACCGAAACAGGATACTTTCTGAATCTATGACAAGAATCAAATGAACACGAACACTTCATCAGAATGAAAGTTGATTCTGACTGTTTTCCTAGCAAGGATCAGATATGCTAATTGATTTTGATTGTCACATGAATTTTAAGCCCTGTATTCTGATTCTGGAATGGCTCACAACACCTAAACAAATTTAAATCAACATTCACGCATTACACTTACCTAACACTATTTTGTTTAGTGGGTTACTGCTGGACTGGTACTGTTATATTGTTTGAAAAAGGATTAAACTGCCCATCAACTATACACAGAGACTGTTCTAATGTATGTGTTGATGAAAGAGATAACCCTTTACCCAGCGCAGACGATTTCAAAATTTATTATTTTAAATATCATGTCTTAAATTTTTTCAAAAAATATCAACAAAACCATATCATGTGACCCCTCTTTGGAACGAGCTCGACAAGCTCGTTCCAAAGAGGGGTCACATGATATGGTTTTGTTGAAATTTTTCAAAATATAATATTTTTTCAGCTGCTGAATTTGTATATTACATGGGCGGATGCGGGCGATTCGTTGGGTAAAGGGTTAAACACTAAGCAAAGCTCTGTATGAGAAACTATTTCTATATTATAGGTTTCTTTATTATAGGTATCAAACAAATTGATTTTTGGCAAACTTCATTTGAATTAATCTTGTCGCACACAAATGCACTTTCTAATTTAAAGGCTATTATTTCCAAAAGGGGAAAAAAAAAGTCCGATTGAAACTATAATCACAGGTGCACAGGTTCCCATGGTAGTGAACATCCATACCAACTTCCAAAGAAATCGGTTCATAAACAACCGAGAAAAGCTCCGGACAAAATTATGTCCATGGACAGACGGATGGACAGATGGACCAGCTGATACAGTGGAACCCTGTTAATTGAATAGCCACTTTGGCAATGAAAATAATTCAACAGGAGTATTCAATTAACAGGGACCATGCCACTTTCCTGTATTCTAGAGATAAACTTAGCATTTATTCTATTATACCTTGTTTGACAGAGTTCCATAAGCTCTGTCAAACAAGATATAATAGATTAAATGCTTGTATTTGATGTACTGAGGCCAAATAGGTCTATAAACAAAGGAAAACTGGGGAGAGTCTGGGTAATTTCTCAACAGGTTACAAGATTGTTTATTCAATTAACAGGAATTTACTCTATAACCTATATTCAATTAACAGGTCAAATGTGTACATGAGGTATAGTAAATGGTTTCATGTTGGGAAATTATGTTCAATTAACAGGGTTATTCAGTTAAGAGATATCCAATTATGTGGGCCCCACTGTACCAGTATACCCCCCACCCCCCCCCTCACAACTTTGTTGCAGGGTGTATAAAAATAAGAATCATTCAAGATTCACCAGTTGGAAATAGGTGAATCTAATAGTAATTACATTCATCTATTTTGAACAAGTAAATTTCTAATGATTCTTATTTTCGGTTTTTGTTATGGTGAGAGCAGGGGTGCTGAACCAATGATAATAAGCAGGCCTGGCATTCCTAAAAATGCAGGAGGGCTAAAAATCGCTCTCCTCGTATTGCCTAGGGGAGCGATTAGCTCTCCTCACACTTGCAAAATGTAAAAGTGGCAAAATGAAGATTTACTATTAATGAATTCTGCTAAGTGGACTCAGTACATTTTATTTGGCGCGGCTAACAAGGTAGTCTCTGTGAGATGGCTACACTATCCCTCCCACACCTCCGGGCCTCGGCAAGGCCCGGAGGTGTGGGAGGGAGTGTGGCCATCTTACAGAGACCAGTAACATAGCACGGAGATCTGAAAAGATGTGGGTTTTAGGAATAGGCTATTATGGTAGTCATCATTTTCTAAGGTCTGGAGGGCTAGTTTTCACCCTCCTTAACTTTTTTAAGGCCAGCAGTAGGCGAGCAAATAAATCGCGCTCCTGAAAATGCCAGGCCTGAATAAGTTATTTATTTATTTATTTGTGTTTGAGGCCACATACTTCTGTACATTGGCTAATGGGGTCCTCAACATGGAGGTAAAATCAATTTTAGTCATTCGTTTATACTCATGCTGAGAGTGCAGTGGCTCAGTGGTTATAGCATTGGACTTCAAACCAAAGGGTCCATGGTTTGGTCCTTAGGCAAGGCACTTAATCCAGATTGCCCACATGAGGGAGCGGTGGCGCCGTGTACTAAGGCGTACTGCTCGTTGATGGTGTACTTGTCTTCAACCAATGCTAATCCTGCTGGTGTGGAAATGGTACTTTGGGGAGTCTGACAGGCGTTTGCCATTGCACAGTGGTACTCTCCAGGTACTCCGCATTCCTCCACCTGTAAAACTGTCTGACATGAGGTGAACCTGGCTGTCAAAAGTGTCAATAAATAAATAAGGGCTATGCAATGCATGGGTAACTGCTCTCGACCCTTAGGCATGTTCGAAGTAGACTTAAAAGTATTGTGGGACAGAAAAATTTTCTACGTCAAAACAGTAAAAAAGGGCCATAACTCTGGGAAAAATTATTGAACGGAACCTGTTCCTTGTGCATATCCGTTCCCCCCATGTGGGTCTAAAAGCTACCAAAGGAGATCCAAATACGACCGATGGCTTTGAAATTACAATTCAAAACGTTTGTACGAATAGACGGACAGAGATCTTCACCAGATACTCCCGAATCCTCCTTCGAGGTTGGGGGCATAATAAATACCCATATTGCCCATTTTAGAGGATATCCACCCCAAGCATTGATGACTGGATCCTCCTTTACCAGTAAAACAGAGCTTGTTCTCGAGTTCCCATGGGCCCCTTCTATGACAATGCCCTCCATCTCCAACTTCAAAGTGCCTCCTGTGCCCCTGATCAATAGAGATGGGCGGTACTGGAATTTTGAGTTGGGTATCGGTATTTTTAGGGGGGTATACCTCGGTATCAGCTAGGTATTCGGTATCTGACTTGACTGAGATTTGCTGATAGTACCAAAGAGGAATTCACATCATGAAAAACAGAATAAGTTGTTGTACATGTAGTATCATTCTACCACAATGCTATAAATACGACCACAAATCATATCTATAGTAATTTTGTGACGTGTTCTAAATGTGCCTTAATGTTTAAAGACCTATTTCAGGCTTTTCCGATCTCAGAGCATGTGACCTGACCATGCCATTCTTAGGTCTTGCTGACAATAGACAAAACACCTGGGTGGTGGTTTCTAGGCAAGTCTTGGCTGCCTGTTAAGACTTGACTAGAAATCACTGCTAAGCAATTGGGCATGTACAGGTTGTAGTCTAGTGGGAATTCAGGACAGTTGCTCAGTCCAATGAGGTTTTACAAAACTGAAAAGAAAACCAGTCACTTCTTTCATGAAAATTCCATGTGCTATAAAGCCTCAACAATGCCTTGTAAATAGCGAATGTTGAAAAATTTGAAAATTCAGATGGTTTAGGTATTCAACGATTGGTTTGCTTTGGCTTTTTGGTATCCCCCCGTGATATCGGTATCGGTTCAGTTTTTTGGTATATTGCCCATCTCTACTGATCAAGTGCATTATTAAAATATATCTCCGACAATCAAGTCTTTGTCAAGTGTTTCGAAATCCTGCATTCTCCAACAAAACAGCAAGTGTTCTATATGATGAATCATGATCTATCCAAGAGTAGCCACGTAATTCATCCAAATTACAGGAAAGAACTGAAATGATACAAAGAAAGAACAAAGCACAAATTGCTTTCTTTTCAGCAAACAGGAAGAATCCTCAAAACGTTTCCAAGCTATCAGTACACCATTTTCAATACAGTAGTCAATATGTAATTATTGATTCAACATGGGATACTGCAGAAAATCTTGTGAACATCATTTCAAAAGTAAGATAATCTTCAAAATTCCTTTACTGCTAAGAAAATCTGTTGCTTTGATTCAGCACAAACAGAGTAGGAACAACATTTGATGAGAATGAGGTTAATTTTACAACCTTTATTTCATTACCAGCTTTACAACAATAAAGTTATCACGCTCTCATCTGAAGTTGTTGACTTTATAAGAGCCAAATCAAACTTCAGATTCAGCACCCCTTACTTGCCGGAGTAAACTTTCAGAATGTTACTAACATTATACTTAAGTAAGAAGTTCATGAGCCATCAAAGCACCATCATGGTTCTCGTAAACCAGAATTTATAAAACATCCAACAATCACAATAAAATCAACTGTTCTTTTACCTAAAACATTGTTCAAAAGGAGTTGACATCAGCATGAACTCTTAACTTAACAAGTATCCTTATTATATGTTAATGATCTGCCGCATTCCATCGCCCTACCACTCCTGTCCTTTGCTGATGACACCACCGCATCTTCCTCCATTAAAGATATTAATCATTTGACCAGTTATGTGAATACTGAATTGGCCAAAATCTTTGAATGGTGCTCCATTAATGAACTCATGTTAAATACAAATTGTTGAATGTCGATCAATAAATGCCATCCGCAAAAAAAATATATTAAATCCTTTTATATACAAAATACCAGTATGTTTTAGTTATGTCATTTATTTTCAGAATGCTGTCGACATTCCCAAATAAACAGGTATTTACCTGAAAAAAGCATTTCATTTTCAAGAAGAAAAGTCTTAAAAGTGGGAACCACTCATTCATCTTCGGCCACAGCTTTTGAGCTATGTCGGAAAAAGTATGCATGATCGAGTCTCAATGTGTCAGTTATGTGTGAATGCCCATTGATATCGACTGAAATTTCAAACCCCATATAGGGTGATAAGTTTCCCCATTCTTTACACCCAATACAGTGGTCTGTCAAAGACTGACGCTTGTGTTAATTTTGCAAATTCTGGTATTACCACCAATGGGCATAATTCCCACGGTGCATGATTTAACTCTTTACATAACATGAAAAGCAGATGTCACTTGCAAACAAAATTCTTGAATAACTAATTTTTTTCATTTTTTTGTCTCAAAAACATAGGTTATGACCCCTCTTTGGAACGAGCTTGTTGAGCTCGTTCCAAATAGGGGTCATAACCTATGTTTTTGAGACAAAAAATGAAAAAAGTAATGAAAATTAATTGGAGATTTTTGTGAATAGTGCTGGCCGGTTTTGGTTGTTACGTTGGGTAAAAGGTTAATGAATAAACTATCTTGTTCATGTTAGATCCATAGAAGGAATCAAAATTTACATACTCTAAAGAGTCTAACCATACAGAAATAGTAAATGCTTTTCTTAGATACTCAGATCCACGGAGGGGCAAAAAGTTGCAACCCTCAATTAGTTGAGGGGTGTTATTTCTATAGTCCTAACTAAACCCTCAGGTCATCACCTTCTGCTCCCACTTCCCTTCAGGGTAATAAGGGTAATAATGTGTGGTCCTAGTTTGGACTACTATTTCTGGACCCGTGGACTTGGCTTTAACACACTTGAATCCCCCCCCCCCTCCCCCCCCCCTCCCCCCAAGAATGCTACTCACCACATATCAAATTATTCCGACTGCTGGATCTGAAGAAAAAGATTTTTTAAGAAAATTCCTCATTTCGAACAAAGTTACAATTCAAGCTCCCACAGTGAGCCCAAATATGGACCTAGGGACATGGCTTGAACAAACTTGAATCTCACCCCCCTAAGGATGCTGCATACCAAATATCACATGATTCTGCCTGCTGGATCTTGAGAAGAAGATTTTCAAAGAAATTTGCCTGAAATGCACTAAGTTCAAATTTGGGCTCCTATACTGAACCCAAAATATAAACCCAGGGGGCCGATTTGAACAAACTTGAATCAGATCCACCCCACAATGTTGGTGAGGGGCTGTACACCAGGACAATCAACAATTTTATTTTAAGTTCAATCTTGGTGCCAAGTTGTTGAAGCCACAATTATTTGTGGTTATTATCCCCTCGCAAGGGAGGAAAATAGCAAAGACCTCCATCCCTCTGTCCATCCATCTTTCCGTCCGTCAGAACTTTGTTTACGGCATAACTTGAACAATAGTTAACAAATTTAAATTCTTTTTGGTATAGGTCTGTAGCAACAATGTCTACATCAAGTTCGATGACCACCAATATCCGATGAAAATTATAGGAGTTATTGCCCTTACTATAAAAAATATTGTGTTATGCATGTTTATGGAATATATTTGTTTGCAGGGGGATTGGAAATGCTTTGCAATGCTTTTTCTGTTTTGTTAGGTTATGTGCATTACTCATTGGTTGAAAGTTACTGTTGGGTGATTTAACCATACAGAAATAGTAAATGCAGTCCTTAGTTTCTCTGGCTTGACAGAAAATGAGAGTCTCAACATTTCCAAACCCATACCATACTAGTTTCATCACTGTCATACTCAGATTTTCAAGGCAACAATTTACAAACATGAAATAAAAACTTGAGTGTCTTTTGCTGAACACTCTGAACAAACATCCCATTATTTCTATTTTATTTCGATTTCAAAGACCATATTCAATTTTCTTAAATATTCACTGTCATATAATAAACAAATTATAACAATAGTCAATAAGGCCCCACAAAGTAGATCTTCTGTTTCTCAGGCCATTTTTTGTAAAATTGCATGTGGGCAGTCGTTTTTTTATTTTATTTTTTATTTTTGTAATAATTTCTTTGCCATCAAGTTCATGTTCTTGGTTTGTTTTATGTTTTAAGCCTTATAATCTATAGAATAGCATGGGTGGTGGTGTATTTCGTCCCTTGAGTAAAATAAAAGTATTAATTTATTAATTTTATTAACTTAAAAATATCAGATTTTTATTTTTATTTTTTTTAAGTTTGCATTGGTTGTAAAAAGAGAGCATGTGGAAGCCAAAAGAACCATGTGGGAGGGCCTGAGAAACAGATTTTAAATTTTTTTTAGGCCTAACTCTTCATTGTTATATTCCATCTTGTTGATGAGACCAGATCAGCCAGATGAAACACAGGGCCAGTAGGTGTCTTGTATGATCTGGCTCATCTTGTCTCATCAACTCGAAAGAATTTGACAACCCACCTCAGTGCACTGTTGTAATAATCTGCATTTGTTTATTTATTAATCAAATTATTTATTTACGTTTTTACAAATTTTTAATAGTGAGTCGCATGTGATGACAGTTTCATTGGTGTAGAAAGCAGAATACAAGCAGGGAACCACTGAGTAGCAACAAGTAACTGACATTCTTCTCAACTTACTATTTACTCTTGATCAAAAGCCCAATAAGCTAATTAGTGGGCCACTGCTGCTCCCACTACCCACATTGATACAGTTAACATTTATCAGAGCATAACATGAAAAACTGTTTCAAACTATTTTCTAATGTATCTCTCAAGGAATGTTTAATCTGTCCACTGTTGGATAAATGTTTGCAAGAGGTTATTCAGTTCTTAAATGAATGGAATCTAGAATATATGTGACATGCACACCTCTCAAAATGATATAATTAACACAAAGTGTATATGCCTCAAGTGTGTCATGAATAGCAGAGATTAGTTGTGCATTCACATGTTAGTACTACTGAACAAAGAAAAATTTATATACCCTGAAAAGTTTAACCATTTAGGCCTGAAAATCTAAATTTTATAGTAAATTTCCTTTCTTATTATACCTACCACAATTGTTTACTACAGGCTTGCACTACAGTGGAAGTCCCTAACTCGGATAAAATACTCTCTATTTTTGTCTTTCCCAAGCAAGTTGGGAAAGAAAAGTGGTGCAAAAGCACCAATAAAAATAAGCCAAAACTGGGTCGAGTGCAACCGGTGCAGACCCAGTACGGGACGCTCTCTCCCAAGTACAACTCCACGACTTCCGTTGCCAGTGCGCATACCGTCTCTAAAGACTCATTCTTTTTGAATCCGTAAACGTTAGAGTTATGTGATCAGCGGGGAGGAAAGATTCTTTACCCGTAAAGAAGACGGGAGGGCCTCCATGTAAACAATTGTGGTAGGTATAATAAGAAAGGAAATTTACTATAAAATTTAGATTTCTTATCAACCTACTCACAATTGTTTACTACAGGCTGAATAGACAAAAGGCTGGAGGGAATCGCATAACCAACCCCCACATAACCCTAGTGCACTGGAACCGTGAAGCAGAAGGAAGAGGTCCCGAGGCTTATCAACCAGAATGTCGCAATCATTGGTAAAGGACAATGAAAAGAGACATATGAGCCTGTGTGACACACAGACAGAAAAAAGGGCAGTAACAGCACAAGGCTGAAACTGACCTTCAAGAAGCCTAATGGCTATGGCAGACAACAGCCTGAGCAGAAGAAAGAGGACCCAAGGCAAAAAGGTCCTCCGACTGCTCCTGCAACTGGCGTAAATAAAAGGTGGAGAAAGTAGAAGCATTTCTCCAGTAGGCTGCCTGCATAACATCCGACAACTTGACGGAGTTAGAATAAGCCCAAGAGGTAGACAGTGCCCGCACCTCGTGGGCAGAAATACGATTGGTAATACAATCGCCAGCTGCTAAACGACTATAAGCCGTACGAATAGCAAGACAAATCCATCGAGAAATGGATTGAGGAGAGATCTTCTGTCGACCAGGAATGAGAGACAGAAAAAAACGTTTTCTGCCCTTCCGTATGAAGCGTGTCCGATCAAGATAAATGCGAATAGCACGGACCGGACAGAGCAAAGGGCGAGTACCCTCAACAGAGGGAAGAGCCCTGATACAGATAGGAGGAGGAGTAGTATCTGGTAACTGATTCTTAGCCAAAAAGGAGCAATCAGTGGTAAAAGTAACACTGTTGGGAGAACTCCTAAAAAAGGCCGGGTCAACCGAGAGGGCGTGAAGCTCACTAACCCGTCTGGCCGAAGCAAATGCCATCAGAAAAGCCGTCTTGTATGTGAGAAATTGCATATCCACCTGGGATAAAGGTTCGAACGGCGCCCCCCCCCCACCCCCCCCCAAGCAAAGCAGCACCCACGAAAGATTCCATCGTGGAGTAAGCTGCAAAGTCCGAGGCCTTTTCAAAGAAAAGTGCCGAACAAGCTTGGAGAGGTAAGGATTAGTGCCGATACGACGCTTCCCCACATAAGAAAAAGTATCTGAAAGCATAGACCTGTAACCCTTGATGGTAACAGGCTGGAGACCCCGAGAATCAAACAGATATACCAGAAACTCCGCAATCTGTGAAATCGAAGGATTGGCATAATCAACAGAGTGATCAGCACACCATCGACAGAAGACCTTCCATTTAGCTGCATAAGCTAAACCAGTGGAGTGCCTCCTTGAAGAAGAAATGCACTCCACTGCTCGTCTCGAAAAACCTCTACGGAGGAGACAGGACCTGACAAAAGATATGCGTGAAGGCACAATGAAGTCGGGTCGACGTGAAACCTCCTCGGGCGACCTTGACAAAGAAGGTCACGACGTAGCGGGAGACGTGCCGGAACCGCCGCCATCAGCGAGCGGAGCTGATTGATCCACACCCGCTGAGGCGACAGGGGAGCGATCAGAATGATTCGACAACTGCAGGTTCGAATTTTGGCGAGAACCTGAGGAAGAATCGGAACCGGCGGGAAGGCGTAGCCGACTAGACCGTTCCAATCGAGTGACAGAGCGTCCACGGCAAAAGCCAGAGGATCTGGACACGGGGACACGAAAGTGTCCACCTGATGGTTCCAACGAGTCGCAAAGAGATCGATGTGGGGACGTCCCCAGAGATCGCAAAGCGACTGGAACACTGCCCTGTGAAGCATCCACTCGGTGGAAATAACCCTGCCCTGTCGGGACAGGGAGTCGGCTAGGACGTTCAGACGACCGGGAATGTGACGAACAACCACCCCGGCGTGAACCTCCTGAGCGAGCAGTAAAAGATCCCGAGCTAACTCGTACATCGGAAGCGAGTGCGTGCCGCCCTGGTTCCGAATGTAAGCAACCACTGTCGAATTGTCGGATAGTAGAAGGACCTGGCGATTCGACAAGTGAGGGATCCACTGCCTGAAACTCAGAAGAAGAGCAAGAAGCTCCTGGTTGATGTGTAGAGCTGCTTGATCCTGGTCCCACATCCCGTGTAGGGAAAGACCGAGAGGATCCAACGTCGCACCCCATCCGAGATCGCTGGCATCTGCCGTCAGGACGCGATCGGACGTGGGTAAGTCCAGCGGAACACCCTGCGTAATCCACTGAACATCTGTCCAGGGAAGAAGGTGAGGATACAGAGAGTCCGGAAACGGAAGCACCTGATCCAGAGAATCTACATTCGGTCTCCAACGACTGAGCAGAAAGTGTTGGAGAGGTCTGACACGCAGCCGACCTAGAGGAATGAGATCCGTCACCGAACCGCAGAGACCGATCAGCCGGAGAAAACTCCGAGCGGTCGCGGACCTGGACTGGGACAGAGTCAGAGCAAAAGCTGAGAGAATCACAGCCTTGGCCTGGGGAACAGCCACCAAATTGAATTTGGTTTGGAAAGACATCCCCAGATGACAAAACGACTGAGAAGGGACCAGGTCCGACTTCTCCTCGTTGACTCTGAATCCTAGCGACGTGAGCAAGCTCAACAGAGTGGCGACATCCGATTCCAGTAAGGCAGCATTGGAATGCCTCTGGAGGATATCGTCCAGATATGCCGAAGTAGTCACCCTGGACTGTGTGCGATGGAACGCTATCACATGCGACATCAGTCTGGTGAACGCCCAAGGAGCCAGGTTGAGGCCGAAAGGCATGGTCTTGAACTGGTAAACTCGCCCCAGAAAAGCGAACCTGAGATACTTCCGTGACGCCCGATGCATCGGAACGTGGAAGTAAGCGTCTCGCAGGTCGATGATGGCGGCGAAATCTCCCTGGTGAATTGAATGGCGGACCGACCTGAAAGTCTCCATGCTGAACTTGGGAGCAATGATAGACTGGTTCAGGATGCTCAGATCGATAACCGGTTGGAGTCGGCCGTCATTCTTCGGCACCAAGAACAGGCGGGAATAGAAACCCACTGACTGAACGTTCTTGACGACCTCGATCGCCCCCTTTGCCAGGAGATTGGCAATCTCCGTGGACAAAAGTTCCCGACGTAAAACGTCTGAAGGAACTGTGGTTGGAAGAGGCACCCTTGACTGAGTGGGGTGCCGTCGGAAGGATATGCGCAGCCCGGACCGAACAACATCTAACACCCATGGATCGGATGTGATGGTGGTCCAATGGTCTGCAAACTCTGCTATCCTTCCTCCAACCTGGGACGAGTCGAGGTGAGGACCTTCATTTCGAGCCCCGACGAGGCCCGCGAGAGGAGAAACCACCTCCTCTGCTAAATGAAGAATCCTGAGACTTCCCTCGATTCTGCCGACCCCTACCTTTACCCCGTGAGTAAGAAGCAGAGGCGGCGGCAGAAGGACCAGCCTTTTGCTTCACAGAGGAAGCAGAAAGGTACTTGTTAGGCTTGGAACGGCCCTTGCCTCCCCGAGAAGGCTGATCAAGCTGACGAAACAGCAGCTGATCTTTGGAATGACATAGGACGTCATCCCGGACCGTCGACACGGAACCTTGGAAAAGTTGCGGACCTGCCAAAGAAGCAGATCGAAGAGTAGCACGCTGCTCCTCGGGAAGGGATCGTCCTGTGTCCAGCACAGCGTCCTTTCGAACTAATTCCAAATTGGCCGTGTTACAGGCATGCGTGTGAGTAAGGTGCATAAGCGCCTTGGACAGCACACGCAAAGGAGCCTGTACCTCGTCAAACTTATCTGGAGGCAGATAAGCAGCCAAAGCTGAGACGACGTGATCTGAGAGAGAAAGCATGCCAAGCATCTCTCTAGAGAAGCCCAACGTGGACTCCAGAGTCGTCATTGGAATGACGGCAGACTTGGGCTTGGAAAGCCCGAGGGAAGTGGAGTCCTGATCCAGAACCGTCAAAGTCTGGCAGACTGACGGATTGGCGGAATCGTAGGAACGATAACGCACAGGAGGCAAAAAGGTGTCAACCCTGGTGAAGAACGAAGTCTTCAAAGCCTTGGAATTCAGCTTGGCATCCAATGCTGAAAAAGCTTCAACCACCTGTACCGACTGGCACGGTCGAAGGCGCCCAGAAGCAGGTTGCTCCATAGGCTGTTGGCACGCGACCGAAGATCGCGGCCAGGCTGACACTGTCGGCTGGTTAGCAGGTTTGAGCTCAGGCAGAAACCCAAACACAAAGTCAAGAGCCGCCCCCAAGTCCGAAGACTGCTGGCCCTCGACCTCAAGCATGTCGGACTCCTCCCCAGAGTCGGAAGACACATAGCCCATCGTGGGCAAACCAGCCGACGCCTCCCATGGTGTCGGGACACCAGAGGAATCAGAAACCGGCCTGTTTCCAATCCCGGGAGGCGGCGCCATAGGAGGCGCCTGGAAACCACCCATAGCCTCGCTGGAAGCAACAGGAAGGCTCTTTGAGAGAACCTGAGTGAGTAAGGAGAGGGCCTCCCTAAGCTCACTGCCTGTACCGACCGGTTCGACAGGGGAGCGAACCGGCAAAGTGGCTTCACCTCTGACCCTCTTAACCAGCGAAGGGTCACGATCCTCCAAAACACCCGACGCGGGACGACGGGCGGCAGCCGAAACATCTGAAGGCAGACGTGTATAGGGGTACGATGCACCCCGAGGATCAATATTGCGAGAACTCATGAGAGTCACCGCGGACCTCTGCGGGGCAGAAGGTCCAGGCTGCACAAAAGGCGTTGGTCCCCCAAAACTGGTCGTGTGACCAGAGTGAGCGGACGGAAACGCCACGGAGTTCATAGTGTTTCCACTATGAACATCCGAATCCAAAGACACAACTGTGGTACTCGACGGCGACGAGACCACAGCGATGGGCTCGGCCGGCAGCCCCTTCCGACTTCGCCGAGTTGAAGTCAGGGAAGGCTGGGGCCGATATCCCACGTCTACAGTATCGGACAGTTCTGCAGTCCCCTGCAGCGAAAAGCCGAGGCCGGCTGAAACAGACAACGAAGCAGACGGACCAGCAGCAGTAGTAGATACGTCGAGAGTCGTTGAGGCTGGTGAAATAATGGAGAGAGCACACCGGCTCGGCTCCGAAGGAGGAGTCACAACCCTAGTGACAGCCTCAGATGTCGACTGGAGGGGGACCGTAGTCCCGGAACCAGGCATCTCTACACCAGAACACTCAACGGCTCCCGCAGTATCCACCACAGGAAAAGACTGCACATCCCCCACGGAGGAGGAATAACTCTCACCAGACAGAGTCGGCTCGGGAGGCCCCGAACGACCACGTTCTCCTTTCCCGCGGGAGCGGGAGGCACGGCCACGAGAACGAACGACACGATTTACAGACGCCCAAAAGGTGGAAGACCATGTTCCACAGACACCACACGGCCGCTCGGCCGAACACCCATTGCAGGAGGAACACGACGAATGTACATCGTCCACATGCTTAGGCAGCAGACACTGCCCACAAGGAATTGTCCTAGGCATGAAAGAGGTGAGAGGAGCAGAGAAGGTGAGATCAGAAAACAGAACACCCCCAAAGAGAGAAAGGTGACAGAAACAAAGACCCCAGACGGCCGACCGGGAACCACCCAACAGGAAGACTACTCTCAACAGAAAGAAGAAACACTGTAGGAGTGGTACCCCGCTGACACCTAACTCTAACACAATTAAAAAATTTTGCAAAAAAAGCATTAACAATAATTGTGAAATAATCTAAGTCCGAACCGCGTGGCCCACGAAATTCGCGCGCGACTCGAGAGAGAGCAAATAAATATACATGATGGACATATAATAGAAAAA
Organism: Pictodentalium vernedei; assembly: GCA_031216915.1. Lineage (NCBI taxonomy): Eukaryota > Metazoa > Mollusca > Scaphopoda > Dentaliida > Dentaliidae > Pictodentalium > Pictodentalium vernedei. The sequence continues at coordinate 387,873,757 of CM062289.1, forward strand.
AGAGAATATAAAACACTGTTCCTGAGAATACAAAGGATACACTGTGGTATAATGAATCAGGAATCATCAAACATCGAGTTGGTGGAACACTGATAAGCGTGCAAAAACATCTCGACACGAAGCGGATTTTAAAAAGAATGAGTCTTTAGAGACGGTATGCGCACTGGCAACGGAAGTCGTGGAGTTGTACTTGGGAGAGAGCGTCCCGTACTGGGTCTGCGCCGGTTGCACTCGACCCAGTTTTGGCTTATTTTTATTGGTGCTTTTGCACCACTTTTCTTTCCCAACTTGCTTGGGAAAGACAAAAATAGAGAGTATTTTATCCGAGTTAGGGACTTCCACTGTAGTGCAAGCCTGTAGTAAACAATTGTGAGTAGGTTGATAAGAAATAAGCAGTCTGACATTTGCAAAATGAGGTGCCCAGAGGGTGAATTTGATGATGCTATCCCGTACAGTGGGCCAATTTATCCTCTGGGTACCTCCTTCTGTTAAGTCTTGAGACCCTAGTTCAGATTGAGGTTCACAGAGGGTAAATTTAGTGATGCTACCCTCTATGCAGGGTAGCATCACTAAATTCACCCTCTGGGGACCTCATTTTGCAGATGACAGTCTGCTTATTTTCTAGCTTGTAATCATACAGAAATAGTAAATGCATCCTTGTATTCTCAAATCCATAAAGGAGTGAAAAAATGCATCCCTCAATAGGTCGAGGGTGCTATTTCTCCAGTCCTAACTAGACCCTCAGATCATTAGCTTCTCCTCTTTTTCCTTCAGGGAAGTGGGTGGAGAAGGTAATGATCTTAGAATTACAGTTAGGACTACTATTTCTAAAACCTGATGAGAGTTAAGGTGAGGGGCAGTGCACCCTGGCAATCAACAATTTTGTTCTTGAAGTTACATTTAACCCTTTACCTAACAAATCGCCCACATCCACCCACGTAATTTGCAAATTGAGCAGTTGAAAAAAATAAAATTTTCAAAAGATTTCAACAAAACCATATCAAGTGACCCCTCATTGAGCACGTTCCAATGAGGGGTCACATGGTATGGTTTTGTTGAATTTGTTCTGAAAAATTTAAAAAAAAATAGTAATTAAAATAATAAATTTTGATATTCTCTATGTTGGGTAAAGGGTTAATGGTAGTTACTTTTTTAAGGTTATGTGCATCACCCACTGTATGTTAAGTTACTGTTGGGTGATTTCCAGTCCACAGAAGTTCACATTCAAGTTCAATGGTAACTTATAGAGTTGGTAGGTGAATATTAGAGGTGTGAAGTGAAAGAATGCCACTGCAAATTCATCTCATACCATTGTGTCCTAAAGCGATGGGTAACTGCTCCAGTGTGAGAATGGCTGGATGTTTCAGCATACTGATTCAATGTGTTGTCCAAGCCTGAATATCAGCAACCTGTCATTTGCAAAACAAGGTCCCCAGCAGGTGAATTTGCTGATGCTATCCCATACAGTGGACCAATTTATCCTCCAGGTACATCTTTCTGTTTTGGCTTGAGGCCTTGATTCAGACTGAGGTTCACAGAGGCTAAATTTTGTGATGCTACCCTGTTGTCACCCTCTGTGGACCTCATTTTGAAGATGACAGTCTGCTTATTTTCAGGCTTGATGTTGTCTCTTCTTATGTGTCTTCATGTTTATGTGGGTGACTAGGGTGAGGACAGTTATGGGGTGTGTGTGTGTGTGGGGGGGGGGGGGGGGGGGTGGCATTTTATTGGCTAAGAGATTTATTTATTTATTGGTGTTTAAGGTCACATATTTCTACATAATGGCTAATCATGACCGCGACAGTTTTATGGGTGGAGGAAGCCGGAGTACCCGGAGAGAACCACCGAGCTATGGCGAGCAACTGTCAGCTCCCCATCATACCGACTCCACACAAGCAGGGTTAGCATTGGTTGAAGACAGGTGCACCATCGACGTGCAGTACGCCTTAGTACACAACGCCACCATGCCCCCCACGAGGGCAATGGGGGTGAAGTGTCTTGCCCAAGGATACAACGTGGTTGCCGCAGGTGGGATTCGCTTGCAGCCTGCACCTCTACCAACTGAGCCACTGTGCCCCCATTGGCAAAGAGATAAACCATCACAACCTGTAGTGTACAGAGGTGTGATTCAGAAGGGTTGAGGTGCACTCCTTTTCATACTCTTTGTGATTGAGTGAGGCATGCAATAGGTGTGCAGGTGCAATCATCAAGCCAGAAAAATAAGCAGACTGTCATCTGCAAAATGAGGTTCCCAGAGGGTGCATTTAGTGATGCTACCCTGCACAGCAGGGTAGCATCACTAAATTTACCCTCTGTGAACCTCAATCCGAATCAGGGTCTCAAAACTAAACAAGAAGATGTACCCAGATGATAAATTGGCATACTGTATGGGATAGCATCATCAAATTCACCCTCTGGGGACCTCATTCTGCAAATGTCAGACTGCTTATTTTCAGGCCTGGCAATCATACACCTCAGGATCTGAGGACTATAAATGGGGTGGTTTTATTTTCACTTATACATCAAGTTTTAAACAGGTAATTTCAGAGTAAAAGTAAACCTTCACATTGATACTATCTCAAATATCAGGTGACAAAATAATTTTGTTGATGAAAAGCTGTTGAAATTTCCTTATGCTTCTACCTGGACATTCAATTCCCTAAGGTATTTTAATTGCCTGATCATTTTATGCATTTGGTAGTGTATACAGTCTCATCAGGTTGCCGAGGAAAGCAAACAAGATTTAGTGATTTGTTTGAAGAAGGTTTTGTGTATTATCTGTGGTATCTTATCTTCTCACAAAAACTATCTGCCTCCCATTTATAAATGGGTGGCCATATATAAGTCACAATGAAGATGCATACTTCTTAGCTAAGCCACCTGTTCAACAGTTTCTGAAAGAGCCAAGTGGATTGTTAACTGTGTTCAGGCTGTCTTTTCAATTCAGCCAATTGCATTAAAAATATTGATGTGGAACTAAAATCCCCAGTGGCTAAAAACTATTGGCACCAAAAATATCCTTGGATGTATGCATAGGGGGAAAAGCCACTGCAGTAATGAATAGCTCAGTCAAAGGAAACCAAGAATTTATTTATCACTTGCCTTAAAATGGAACTGACAAGTATGGCAGAGACAATAACGGACTTTCTCAAACAAAAAGTTCAGTGATTGTACCTATATAGTCAGCCTGCTTGATAATATAATGCATTTGCTTTAACCGGCATATGCTATTCAGAAAAATAAGTATTCCAAATTATTTTCATCCCCTCAAACATTTGTACTTCTAGGTAAGTCTTCATTGTGCTAAAACTTCCACTAGACATCATTGCGGAGCTGCAAGTAATCCATCCATAATATGCAAAATATTGTTGAAGCCTTCCAGAGATGATGAAAGTGGACTTTCGCTACGAAAAGTACTGTACTTTTATCCTCCTGCAATTTGAATTCGAGTATGTATTCTACACAGGATAGATATATTTCCCTTCATTGACACAAGACCAAAGAATTTTGGATTCCTTTTTTTTTTAAATTTTAATCCTTTAAAATTATTTTAGTATTAGATACTGCTGTTGTACCCTGTCAGAAATTGGCCACTTTTGTTTAAAATGTGTAACTGGACTTGCAGGATAGTTTGTGTAGTTGGCAGGTGGATGGTGTGAGTAGCAAGCTAAAATACATGAAGGTACAGGAAACATAAATTAACTCCAACTAGGAATTTTAATACAATTCGGGTCGCTGCTCTGTTCTGGTACCTTATCGAAAGCCAGTGTTGAAATGCGAACATGACACCGTTTTAGATTTAACTATGATTCTGAAATAATCCTGGTCAGTGTTCAGTAATGTAAGCTATTGAGTAGTTCAACTCTCCTGGCCGTGGGAAAGTGTCGGCGAATTGCGAAGATAGGTGCTATTGAAGGGTTGGAAGGGAGAGAAACGCCATGAAGGCACCAAATAAGATTGGATCAGCCCTGTTGTCGTCCAGACGCACGGCGTGTAGTTTGTAGAGGACAGTTAGCTGGAATGATGTGTTAAGTGTGATGGAAATGACTGAATTACGAGCGAATCACGACCAGCACTTACGTCTCAGAATCCTTCACCTTCAGGCTTGTTAAGTCAGAACCGATCACAGACTCTGTGCTATACGTTTTGTGACAGGATAAAGTGATCTACGAATCAGACTCGATGGTACACGTTACGCAATGGTGAACTACAATTCAGAAGACTCAGTATAGTGTTAGATCCGAATCATGAATAGTGATATAGACTTCGCTCAAAGCTACCAGTTACTAAATCTCTGGAAGTGCAAGGGACGCGGTCTATGATGTGTTAAGTAAACAGTGAGGACGTTTTCTTGATCGGTGTCAAAACGCCGTAATCGAACCAAGGCTTCAGGACCAGCATATGACGACGAACAATTCTACAAATCATCGACAAACCGAGTGGAAATACCGTGACAATCCCGTAATCGGGAGGAGTATGCAGCGCTGCATAGAAAACAAATGACTTCTGCGGAACGGGTAACACAACGTATTATTCCATATTTTGTATGTATCATTTACTCTATAGCAATATACTCATCATATCATTTATATATGTAAAACGAGTCTTTTCTTGATTTGCCAGAATAAATTCATAGAAACCGAAGAGACCAAGACCCATCCACCCCTTTTAGTCGTCCACGCTCTACCCTGTGATAAGCAATGCAAGTCTCGGGGGACAGGCCTGGTCAACTCGAAGGGTTAACACTGTCTTTCACCTGACAATTCTGGTGGCTCATCCGGGATGGTCTCGAACGGTAAAGGGCAGTGATAGAGAAGACTCTCAGGAGGCTGTAGGGTTGTTTGACGTACAGTGTGGTCGTATCCAAGTTTGAGTCGTCGAAGTGTAGCTCAAAATACCTGGGGTGCATAGGTGTCTCTCCACATTAATATGCATAAGGGTTTGTAAAACGTTCTAATACGGGGATATTTTGAAGTTGCTTAAATAGTAAGAGTTGTAATTAAGTGCTTAAGTTGTTGTAACCAGACTATAGCCCGGGGTCGGGTTGAGCTGAGTAACTCAAGAAAGCGAACGCAAAAAATATATCGTTGTTTGTTTGAAAAGTTATAGTTTTTCAGCCCTGGTTGTTGTGGGCTGACGACAGAGCAGTGACCTCACGAAAAATCAAAAAATAAACAAAACTAATCGCTCAGCCATGGATATAAATGTGTGGCTTTCCGCTGGTAAGGAGTTGGGGTATAAAGGGCGGGCCTTGCGTGATTTTGTTGATAGGAAAGAAAAGGAGTATGCAGAAAAGGAAGAGCGTGAGTTGAGAGCACAAGTTGAGTGAAGGCGAGAAGAATCGGCTTTTAAGCGAGAGGCTGATGAGCGCAAGCGAGAGGCTGATGAGCGCAAACGAGAGGCTGATGAGCGTGAGCTTGAATTGCTGAGGCTGAGGTTAGAAGTTGCTACACGGGAAGGAGCCCGGAGTGAGTCCGTCCCGCAGAACAGAGGCTTAAGACCCAAGCTGCCCAAATTTGATGAACAACAAGATGATATGGACCAATTTCTGCAGAGATTTGAGGTTTTTGCAAAAAGCGCAGGTTGGCCAGAGGACAGCTGGGCTGTTAATTTGAGTCCCTTGTTGACCGGCATGGGATTGTCGGTCTATACTAGTATGCCGCCGAGCGAGGTTAAAAATTACACAGCACTCAAAAAGGAACTGCTGCAGAGATATGAGTTGACGGAAGACGGCTTCCGAAAGACATTTAGAGAAACAAAATTCGAGAAGGGCGAGGCCGTATTCCAGTTTGTGGCTAGGCTGACGAGATACTTCACCAGGTGGCAAGACCTAGCCGAAATTGATAAAACGTTCAAAGCGCTCAACGATTTACTGATAAGAGAACAATTCATGTCGACATGTTCTTCAGATATGGCCGTTTTCCTGAAAGAAAGGCGACCGAAAAGTGTCAAGGGAATGACGCAGCTGGCGCAGTATTACAAAGAAGCACACAGTTGTGACAGCAGTGGACTGAGGTCCCACAAAGGTGTGGCGCAGAACGTTAACAGGGTGGCGCCACGACCGAAGCCACAGGAAACGCAGAACCGAGGGGAAGGCACGAAATGCTTTATTTGTGGGAAAAGGGGCCACATCGCGAGGGTTTGTAGGACCAAGGTCGAACCTGGAGCTACCGACTGGAGAAGAGCTTCATTCCAGCCAAGGAAAAGGTGGGATGACACAGCAGGTAACTGGCGCCGCCGAGGCAACACAGAGGGCGACCAGCTGAGTAAAGCAGCAGCTATGTGCGAGGGTGTTAATGTGGAGCAAACTCCCATAGAGGATTGCATCAAGGATGGGAAATTAACCCTTGCAGACGGTAGATCTCTACCAATAATAAGTGGCAGTGTCTACGTTGGGCCGGAGAGGAAGACAGATTATGGCAATTGTGTAAGCCAAGGCTATATTGGAGAGAGAAAGATACAAGTACTGAGGGACACTGGCTGCACAGGCGCTGCTGTAAAGAAAGATTTGGTAGACCCTGTCCAGTTAACAGGGAAGAATTATTCATGTATCCTGATAGATGGAACAATCAGAGTGTTCCCATTAGCAGAAATAACGGTTGACACGCCGTACTACAAGGGTGTATTAACGGCGATGTGCATGAGAGACCCAATCTTCGATCTAGTGGTCGGCAATGTTCCAGGTGCGAAGCTGGAGCCAGACAAATGCTGGCGGAAGGAGACACCATTGGCAGTGGCAGCAGCGACAACTAGAGGACAAGCGGAAAGAGAGAAGCGTCCAATAAAACCACTGAAAGTGTCGACTGAGATGATTTGGCAGGTAGACCTGAAAGGGTTGATAAAGGCACAGAAAGAAGATGGCAGTTTGGAGAAGCTTTGGAAATTGGTTGACACAGGAGAAGAAGTAGCGACAAGGGGCGATGGGGTTTACAGGATGGAAATCCATAAAGGTGTCCTATATCGAATTTTTGAGCGGAAGCAGAGAAACTCAACAACTCATGTGAAGCAGATAGTCGTTCCCGCCAAATACAGGGGTCAAATAATGACTCTCGCACACGAGGCAATCATGGGCGGACACATGGGAGCGAAGAAGACTGTGGATAGGATCACCAGTAGTTTTCACTGGCCAGGTATAACAAGTGACGTTACAAGGTTCTGTAGAGCGTGTGATGCTTGCCAAAAGACGGTTCCAAAGGGGCGAATACGTCCTGTTCCTTTAGGGGAGATGCCATTGATGGAGGAACCCTTCCAAAGGGTCGCAGTCGATTTGATAGGTCCTATTACCCCTATCTCAGGAAGCAAGAATCAGTTTATTCTAACCGTGGTGGACTATGCGACGAGATACCCCGAAGCTGTGGCTTTGCCCAGCATAGAAACCGAAAGAGTTGCAGAAGCGCTTTTAACAGTTTTTTGCCGCGTTGGTTTCCCAAAGGAAATTCTAAGTGACCGTGGCAGCCAGTTCACCTCAGATCTTATGCGAGAAGTTTGCAGATTGGTGTCAATCAAGCAACTATTCACCACACCCTACAACCCAAAATGCAATGGGTTATGCGAGCGCATAAATGGTGTTTTAAAAAGCATGCTAAAGAAGATGTGCCAGGAACGACCAGCTGACTTGGACAGGTACCTCCCAGCAGTACTGTTTGCTTATAGAGAAGTACCTCAGTCCAGTACGGGGTTTTCCCCCTTTGAAATGCTCTATGGGCGTAGTGTGAGAGGGCCAATGGAAGTATTAAAGGAGCTGTGGACGGAGAGTGATACCACAGAAGTACGAAACACATACCAATATGTGTTAGCGCTACGAAATAAGTTAGAAGAAACTTGCCTGATTGCCCGAGCCAGCTTGGAGGAAGCGCAGGGGCGTCAGAAGCACTATTATGACCGACGCACTAAAGAAAGAAAGTTCAAGGTGGGACAGAAAGTCACTGTTCTGCTGCCCACTAGCCAAAACAAATTGTTATTCCACTTTGGAAAGGCCCTTATGAAATTGTTGAGTGCATTAACAAAATGGATTACAAAGTAAATGTGGATGGGAAAACCAAAATATATCATGCAAACTTATTGCGCAGCTACGAAGAAAGGCAGACTGAGGTACCTGAAGGAGATAATGCAGTGTCGGCGGGCATAGCTGTAATCAAAATGGAGCAGCATGATGATGTGGGAATAGCCGACGATGATGCACTCCTTCATCTTGGAGAGGTAGCCGGTATGGAGACGGACCATGACATCAACATTAGCGAAGAACTCACAACAGTACAACGGAAGGAAGTGGAGCGATTGCTCCATGAGTTCAGAGATGTGTTTTTGGACACGCCCGGTACTACAGATCTGGTGGAGCATAAAATTGAACTGAATACCTCCGAACCTATAAGAGTGAGACCATACACTGTACCCTATGCAAAGAGGGCAGACATTGCAGATGAAGTACGCAAGATGTTGGATGTGGGAGTTATTGAAAAAGCTAACTCGCTCTACAATTCTCCCGTCGTCTTGGTTTGAAAGAAGGACAACACAGTGCGGTTTTGTATTGATTTTCGTCAATTGAACGCAGTGACCAAGTTCGATACCGAACCAATGGGTGATATTGAAGATATAATTGGGAAGCTATATCGAGCTAAATATCTAACAAAGATAGACCTGAGTAAAGGGTATTGGCAAATAACCCTAACAGAGGAATGTCGGCCACTGACAGCCTTCACGACACCTGATGACTGTTATCAATTCAGGAAGATGCCTTTCGGGCTCATTAACTCGGGCGCCTCATTCAACCGCATGATGCCAATACTATTACGTGATTTGAATAATGTGGAACACTATAACGATGACATGTTGGAGCACACTGAAACATGGTCTTCCCACGTGCAAGTTCTCAGAAACTTGTTATCGAGAATACGGCAGGCTGGACTGACAATAAGACCGTCAAAATGCTACATAGGATACCATACGCTGGAATTTCTTGGACACAGAGTCGGCAAAGGAAGTGTCGCGGTAGAAGAGGGCAAAATACTGAAAATTCAAGAAGCTAACCCACCGAGGACAAAGAGACAAGTAAGGTCATTCTTAGGACTAGCCGGATACTACCGGAAATTTATTCCCAACTTTTCAGAGATAGCAGCTCCATTAACGGACTTGACCAAAAAAGGAAAATCCAATGTTGTCCAGTGGGGGGACAACCAAGACAGATCATTTAAGACCCTCAAGGAACTGTTAAATAGGGCGCCGATCCTACGCATGCCGGATTTCTCTCGGCAATTCATTGTACAGGCTGATGCATCTGATACTGGCGTTGGAGCTACGTTGATGCAAGAGTTCGATGATGGAAAATTTCCAGTTGCATATGGCAGCAAAAAGCTCCTTCCTCGTGAGAGAAATTATCCTGTTATAGAGCGAGAGTGTTTGGCCATCATATTTGCAGTTAAGAAATTTCAAAGTTATTTGTATGGTAGGGCATTTTTGCTCAACACGGGTCACGCACCATTGGCATACATTCAAAAGAGTAAGAGCGAGAGTAGCAGAGTGTTGAGATGGGCTTTGTTCTTGCAAAACTACAGGTTTAGGATAATAGCCATAAAGGGGTCTGAAAACCGGGTGGCGGATTATCTTAGTCGAGCATAAGTGAGAGTGAAAGCCTTGTATATAATAGTAAAATGCATGCCACAGGACCAATTTCTGTTGTATATCGAAAATAGGAGTATTTTCTAAAGTAGGGGGCTGTCAGAAATTGGCCACTTTTGTTTAAAATGTGTAACTGGACTTGCAGGATAGTTTGTGTAGTTGGCAGGTGGATGGTGTGAGTAGCAAGCTAAAATACATGAAGGTACAGGAAACATAAATTAACTCCAACTAGGAATTTTAATACAATTCGGGTCACTGCTCTGTTCTGGTACCTTATCGAAAGCCAGTGTTGAAATGCGAACATGACACCGTTTTAGATTTAACTATGATTTTGAAATAATCCTGGTCAGTGTTCAGTAATGTAAGCTATTGAGTAGTTCAACTCTCCTGGCCGTGGGAAAGTGTCGGCGAATTGCGAAGATAGGTGCTATTGAAGGGTTGGAAGGGAGAGAAACGCCATGAAGGCACCAAATAAGATTGGATCAGCCCGGTTGTCATCCAGACGCACGGCGTGTAGTTTGTAGAGGACAGTTAGCTGGAATGATGTGTTAAGTGTGATGGAAATGACTGAATTACGAGCTAATCACGACCAGCACTTACGTCTCAGAATCCTTCACCTTCAGGCTTGTTAAGTCAGAACCGATCACAGACTCTGTGCTATACGTTTTGTGACAGGATAAAGTGATCTACGAATCAGACTCGATGGTACACGTTACGCAATGGTGAACTACAATTCAGAAGACTCAGTATAGTGTTAGATCCGAATCATGAATAGTGATATAGACTTCGCTCAAAGCTACCAGTTAATAAATCTCCGGAAGTGCAAGGGACACGGTCTATGATGTGTTAAGTAAACAGTGAGGACGTTTTCTTGATCGGTGTCAAAACGCCGTAATCGAACCAAGGCTTCAGGACCAGCATATGACGACGAACAATTCTTCAAATCATCGACAAACCGAGTGGAAATACCGTGACAATCCCGTAATCGGGAGGAGTATGCAGCGCTGCATAGAAAACAAATGACTTCTGCGGAACGGGTAACACAACGTATTATTCCATATTTTGTATGTATCATTTACTCTATAGCAATATACTCATCATATCATTTATATATGTAAAACGAGTCTTTTCTTGATTTGCCAGAATAAATTCATAGAAACCGAAGAGACCAAGACCCAACCACCCCTTTTAGTCGTCCACGCTCTACCCTGTGATAAGCAATGCAAGTCTCGGGGGACAGGCCTGGTCAACTCGAAGGGTTAACACTGTCTTTCACCTGACATACCCTTCCACAGACCTTCAAATAAAGGGCTTATATTGTAACCTGTCGGCAGGTTAAACTATATAGCATGGTGGTATCCTGTAGGAGCAGGGTGTTGGAATGCTCTGATTTTACTAACCCAGTCATGCTTTTTTACGTTCTAACAGGATTTCCGACTATATAAAAATCAACAACTAAAGTGCGATTGCACATTAGTTGTTACTATTTATTTTGGCGAAAATTTGTCTAAGATGGAAAAAAGCATGTCATACTATTCATATGCGCATGCAATATTCAACCTTTGAGTCGAGATAGTTCCAAAGGATTGCAAAGTCTTTCTGGTAAAACATGCAAGATTAGTAATTTAATAAAGTTCTGTTGTATTACTTTATCATAAACCTGTAGTTTGTTTACATATTTTACAACTGACGTAACATACACGTAACCCAAAGGGCCGTTTGTGGGTTATTATTTCTGTTTCGGCCTGTTTTTGTGAAGAGATCAGAGTGAAATGATGAGTAAAAAGGAAGGATAATGTCAGTAATTATTTGTTTTCTCTTTCAGAATAAGTATTCCCATGAGCAGTCAAAAGTAGTACCACATAATGTAGACCAGTGGAGAAACTTTCCAAGGTTATGACACAGGTACTCGGCACAAGCTGGGAAATCGAAAGAAAAATGATATTTGATACCATTTTTGAATCTATGCTGAAGTGCCCCTGTAATGGTATATAAATATTAACATGGTAAACTATTTATTTATTTATTTATTTATTTATTGGTGTTTAAGGTCACATATTTCTGCACAATGGCTAACCATGACCGTGACAGTTTTACGGGTGGAGGAAGCCGGAGTACCCGGAGAGAACCACCGAGCAACAGCAAGCAACTGTCAGCTCCCCAACATACCAACTCCACACAAGCAGGGTCAGCATTGGTTGAAGACAAGTGCACCATCGATGTGCAGTACGCCCTAGTACACAGCATCACCGTGCCCCCAGGTGGGCAATGGGAACATGGTAAACAACTCGCTTTTTGAAAACAATAGCACTCATCTTCGTTTTTCCCCCCTCAAATTTGATTCACACAACGTATCCAACAATACCTAGTATCAATGGAAAGGGGAATGAATAAGCTTTACAGTGGTGTATTACATGACCGTTGGGTGTTCTTGGTTTGTTCATGATAACTGGGAGAAGTCGCAGAAAAGGCCGAAAAACATTTAGTCGGACAAGAAAGTGCACAGTGAAATGAGGTTTACGAGCGACAATGATCCGATTTATTATAAATAATTTGAGGTCCCATTGTATATGGAGGGCAGATTCAAATATTAACCGTATACCTTTATCAATTACTAATCTCGGATCCACATTTATTAATTTCTGGAGTTCACATGTAACGTTTATACACTTTTTAGCTGTAACTTTGACATCTTTTCCCAAGTTGACCTCAGTGGACGGCGTCCTTAGATATGAGACTTGCGCAAAAGCTTTCCCCATTGGCTAATTTTCATCGATGATTTTCTCGGCATAAATAGTAGCCAATGGGATGTCATTGTGCTTCTATGGATGCCGCTAGCTTTTTTAATTCCAAGGGAACAGTAAAAAAATGTATAAACGGCAAATGTGTCAGCGAGCTCGTTCCAACGAGGGGTCACATGATGTGGTTTTGTTGAAATTTTTTTAAAAATAATATTTTTTCAACTGCTGAATTTGCATATTTCGCGGGCGGATGCGGGCGATTCGTTGGGTAAAGGGTTAAGTATTGTGGCAAGCCCTTTAGGGCGAATCACGATACATAATAAGAACATCATCGAGATCTGATACAAGTTTCTTGATCAAAACATGGCGGTAATGACAAAATTATCTTACTCTCTCGGAAACCCACTTGGTGGTAATACCCAAGTTTTCTTACAATATTCCTCCCCTTTTTGACTTGTTAGCATTTATTTTGACAGCCTTTCAATGTCTATGAAATGATGATTTTTTATGAATGCTCAGTTAGTTTTGTCTGTCGATAATGCATTGCATATCGACATTTCATCACGTTTGCGACAATTCTTCTCCTTACAGCACGCTTGAGAGGCAACATTTAACCTTAGGTCTAAGGACAGTTTCATCATGCCTCGAAATATGCGTTTTCAGTTCATAGAAGTGTCACCTGGCATACTTATACTTCGGAAATCTGGTGGGAGGTCCCAAGTGAATAACTCCTACCTGGCATGTTCCTCAGTGCGAAATTCTTGCCTTGGAGTTGCCTGTACGCTCCTTAGCTCCACATTACTTATCTCAAATTTTTATAAAGTCGGAATTCATTGGATTGCCTGTGCGTTCCTTGGTTCCACAGTTAGCTCAGCTTTCCTGAAGTTAGGAATTCACTGCAGATGCCTGTGCGCTCCTTGACTCCCATTACTTGTCTCAGGTTTTTCTGAATTTAGTACTTCAGTGTACTCTACTGACTATGCCCAGGGTTGCTTGTGTGCCCCAGGTTAGGCTCCCTTTAGTGGCGGCAAGCACATCACTTTCTCTGCAGAATTGGCTTGTCCTGTCTGGGTTGCCTGTGCACCCATACAGATGCCTTAACATGGTTCCTTGGTTGGTTTACGTAGTTGGGATTCTTCATTCAGTTCCCCAGGCTTGCATTTGTTGTCACCCAGCTGTCTCAGGCAGCTTCAGGTGAGGTGACCACGTGCGGCATACATTCCTCACCAGCTCTCTACAATTTCAGCTTTGTCTGCTTTCACATGTTCTCCTTGTGGTGGGATGTGTCAGCCCTGAGATCTCACTCATCCGGTCGGTCAGACAGGCCTCAGGTCTCACTCATCTGTGGCGCTTTCTTCCACACGAGGGACTACATGTTAAAAGAGACAACTCATACAGACATCCAGTAATAGCTAGTTTCTCTAGCTGGTAGATTTTAGATTACATGTACTTTTATATTAATGCTTTGTTAATTGCTAGCCTTGGCTACACTGCATTCTATCACTTAATAAATAATAATAAAAAGGGCGGTGTAGCCCGAATCAATCAAACATATGCATATTTCTTTCTCCCTGTCCATGTTTCACAAATAACAACTGTAAAATGATAATTTACAAGTGGAATACTGTATGAACAGTTATTTCAAAGAACACTGGAAGCTTAACCCTTGTAATGACCAAATTTTCCAGATATTCTAAAAGACTACATACTATCTGTCTGTGGATAGACAGTGATTTTTTGTCAAGTCCATACAGGCAGCCAAGTCTTAACTCTTTCCCTGCTGAGTAATTTTAAAATATTTTTTATCAAATCTAGTCATGGCCGCTGGGATTCAGCCAAGACTAGATTTGATGACAATGTCTTGAAAATTTGACTTGAGAAATCATTGGTTAAAAAGTCTAGAATTTACAGGGGAAACTTTATTGTAAAATATCCTCAAAATTTACTTATTTTAATGACAAAAATTTCTTGTCCTGGGCAGGAATATCTGCCAGCAGCATGCAGGAGTTAACTGAAAACCACTGCATGGTAGTGTGACAACTGTCTGGAGGACTTCCTCCAGCACAATAGAGACATGGTTCTCAGACAACCAAAGTTTTTAAAGTTTGACCTGACTAATCCAGATAATTTTGGTACTCAAAACTTCTTTTTCAAAAACTTTGTACCAAAACTTGTTTTTCAAAATCTTTGTTACAATGTACTGAAGGGTGACACTCTTCATCAAATTGTTACACAACAAATCCATATTAAACCTTTTCCCAATGCACACAATTATCAAAATCTGTTATTCATTTTTTTTTTTCTTCAAATTTTTCAAAACATTTCAACAAACTATATCATATGACCCCTCAATGAAACAAGCTTGTCAAGTCAAATGATATGTTTTTTACTATATTTTTGGAAAATTGTTTCTTTTCAACTCAATTTGTAAATTGCAGGTGGGTGCAGCAGATTCATTATATAAAAGGGTTAACAATATATCATTAGTCACAAGGAGAATATGAAGAACAAATTAAAAGCAAGATAAAACACAGCTGTTCAATGGACAAGTCTCATCTCAACATGTTTTTGGGGGCTTCTTTTCTCTGCTGAAAGTCTTGATAAACAATTACATGCCCTGTGTTGTGTCTGTTAATGTCAAGCTCAACACACCCATAATCTTATTACAATAATGTCTAATTTGTATAATTTGATAGTGCTTAACCTTCTGCTGACCGATATCAAAATACTGAAAAGTCAAGCAGCAAATGATTCCCACAATGTAACCTGGAACTCAACCAATTCACTCTTGTTTGACAGAAGTCAATGAGCTCTGTCAAACAGGACTGAAATAGTTATATTCTTAGTTGCATTATGGGAAAAATGTGAATGCTGAAGTGTTGATTGACATCAATGTGCAGAGGGTATATGCCGTTAATTTATTGGTACCCAACCATTTACCACACACCAACAGAAATGAATCCTGGAAGTATCAATGATTTTGAACCATTAAAAATTGAATACAGAGGAGCCCACTTAATTGGATATCTCTTAACTGAATAATCCTGTTAATTGAATATAATTTTCCAACACAAAACCATTTACCATACCTCCAGTACAAATTTGACCTGTTAACTGAATATAGGTTATAGAGTAAACTCCTGTTAATTGAATAATAAGTCGTCTTGTAACCTGTCGAGAAATTACCCTGACTCTCCCCAGTTTTCCTTTGTTTATTATAGACCTATTTGGCCTCAGTACATCCAATAAAGGCATTTATTCTATTATATCTTGTTTGACAGAGCTCATGGAGCTCTGTCAAACAAGATATAATAGAATAAATGCTAAGTTTATCTCTAGAATACAGGAAAGTGACGTTACCTAGACTTCTGTGTAAACTAAAAGCCCAAGCCCAAGCACTCTACCAGTTAAATGTCATGCGTAATTTACTTTTGAATACGATTCAGCTCGACTCTGGAAAATGAAGAAACCTTCTCGAGTAAACTTTAGTTCAAGGAAGAGAACCAATATGATTGAAAATTATATGGAACATTTGCGGAGAAGGCGTAAATACTGCTGCTTTTCTCTCTCAACAGGTCACAATACATCTTGTTTTTGTTTTATTGGGGCTTTAACGACACTTTCAACAGCTCGGATCACCTCGTATCGGACAGTTTTATGGGTGGTGGAGTACCCGCAGAGAACCACAGGCAGCTTCAAGGAAGACTCCCAACATACTAACTATGCATATGCAAGGGTAGTACTCATTGAAAGCAAGAGCATCATCGACATACAGTATAGCAGTACTGTACTTCCATGCAGGCAATTGGAATTAAGTGCCTTGCCAAAGGACACAATGCAGTTATCCCTGGAGGGGACTGAACCATGGACCCTTCGGTGTGAAGTCCAGTGCAGTAACCATTGAGCCACTGCTCCAAGCCAGAAAATAAGCAGACTATCATCTGCAAAATGAGGTCCCCAGAGGGTGAATTTAGTGATGCTACACTGCAAAGCAGGGTAGCATCACTAAATTCACCCTCTGTGAACCTCAATCTGAATCAGGGTCTCAAAACTAAACAGAAAGTCAAAGAGGTACCAGAGGATAAATTGGCCCACTGGATGGGATAGCATCATCAAATTCACCCTCTGGGGACCTCATTCTGTAAATGTCAGACTGCTTATTTTCAGGCCTGCACTGCTCTCCCATCTCAATAAAGTGGATCTGTATTTGTCCTTGTGCCCAAATTATACTAATCTAAAACCAGTAAACAGCTTGATAATTCTGACAGCAACTACCATACTGTGGTTAATATATTAATAGAGTGTCTTAATCTTGTCCCCTTTAAAGGAACTTTATTATCCGATCCACATCATTATTTAACATTATACAGAGTAATGTGACTCGAAACAAAATTATGGCTCATTTACAGCCACTCAATTTGTTATAAACTGTGTACAATAAACCAAATAAAGTAATCAAGTCAAATTATTATAATGTCGGGTGCCGTTTACCTTTTAAATTAAGATTCAGTTAAGCATGAACACGTAGTGTTTGTGATGGCTAGAAATGAGTATGTATGTATCTCCTGATCACCTAGAAGTTACAACAGTCAGATAAGTCAGTGGTTACAATACACTTAACTGGTTGAGTGTTAGAACCCACTATCGTGGCTCTATTGAAAAGTGCTGGAAGCGACTTTAGTGGCTTTACACTGTATGCATTAGCTTGATGTTTGCTCAGCAGTAGAAGAAAAAATGAAAGTGTCAATGACACTGTAGCTCAACTTGTCAAGACATGTACAAGTATAGTATGTGACACAGCAATGACAAACATCTAGGTAATGACCTGATAACAAAGGTACATATAAAGTATTGTAACTGTCTGTACATAAATACTGACCGTAGCCTGTAACAAATGTATAGGTAAAGTATTGTAAAGGTGGGTGACAGTGAGATGCTAAAGTAGAAAAGATATCTTCGAGTCCCAGAGTGGGTCTGACTGAACCCCAAAATATTTGTTCTCATAGCACAGTGATAACAAAGGCACCCCAAAACACACTCCTTCCTGTCCCAAGGTGAAAACAAAGGTACCCAAGAAGTTTCGTGAAGATCAGTTCATAAATACGAGCTGTATAGAAGTTCTGACAAAAAACTGATTGGACCTAATTTCGGTACAAAATGGCCACTGGCAGCCATCTTGAATTTTGGTCCGCACTCAGAAACACTCGTTCTCGTCCCAAGGTGATAAACAAAGGTACCCAAGAAGTTTCGTGAAGATCAGTTGATAAATACAGCCTCTAGTCCGAGCCATATTGACATGTGCACTTACAGAGTATAAGTAGCACTAAATAAATCAAAGTTAGTCTAATTTGCATAATATAAGCACGAGAAAAAAACCCATATGATATGTAATGTATCTCATGGTACTAAACATTCATACGAAAAATTATTCAAATCAGAGCTTTCATATGGAAGTTCTGTACAAAAAAAAAAATTTCTGCATCGTCGGTACAAAATGGCTGCTGGCAGCCATCTTGAATTTCGGACTGCACCCAAAAACACTCGTTCTCATCCCACGGTCATAACAAAGGTACCCAAGAAGTTTCGTAAAGATTGGTTCATAAATACGGCCTCTAGCCCAAGCCATAGCAGCTTGGCACTTACAGCTCTGAAAGTAACACTAAATAAATCAAAGTCAGTCTAATTTGCATCATTTACGCACGAGAAAAAAACCCGTATTATATGTGATGTATCCCATGGTACTAAACATTTATACAAAACTTTATTCAAATCAGAACTTTCATACAGAAGTTCTGTACAAAAAACTGATTTTTGCATCATCGGTACAAAATGGCTGCTGGCAGCCATCTTGAATTTCGGACCACACCTAAAAACACTCTTTCCCGTCCCAGGGTCATAACAAAGGTACACAAGAAGTTTCGTAAAGATCGGTTCATAAATACGACCTCTAGCCCGAGCCATAGCCAATTGTTGACGTATGGACAGACAGACGGACGGACGGACAGACGGACGGACGGACGGACGGACAGACGGACGACGGGCCATGACAATAGCTCAAATTTGACTTCGTCAAAGTTGAGCTAAAAATTGTTTTTATATAAAATTGTTTGGCTGCAATTTATTGGAGAGTGCCTATTGGCACTCTCCAATAAATTGTAACAAATCAATTATTTATGAACAAAACCTTGCTAAACTAAGGCTACTCTTTCTTTAAAAAAAATACCCATGTTTCAAATCACTTTTCAAAAATAATTTACCCCTCAACCAGTTAATGATCTGCATTGGCGACAGTGTTAACATTTTCATGTATCCTAAGCTCATCAAGCTCATTTGGGGGGAACAGCCCTGTATCCAGTTAGTATACCATCTCATTACAAAAATGAACAGGAAAAAAATATATGTTGCCATGTGTTTTTCGTGTTCAGATCTGACGATTCCCCAACTACCGTTCAGTTTCACACTCAACTGAAAAGGCACATTTTACTTCTCCCCTTAACCTTAACTTTCAACTTTCACAATTTGGGGACAGCCAATGCAAATATTTTAAATCTTTTCTAAAATAGACACTGTAACATTTTTATTGAGGCTTTAAAAATCAATAAATATTGCCCCAATCAGCTGATCTTCTTCATTTCATGCTCTATTAAATGTTGCGGTAAAAACTGCTGCATGACGTTTCAGGTCACATATAGGCTATTGTATACCAGTCTATGTAGAATGTTTACAGTGTATTATCTCTTAACCCTTTATCCAACGAATCGCCCGCATCTGCCCACGTAATATGCAAATTCAGCAGTTGAAAAAGTATTATTTTTAAAAAAAAAATCAACAAAACCATATCATGTGACCCCTCGTTGGAACGAGCTCATCGAGCTCGTTCCAACGAGGGGTCACATGATATGGTTTTGTTGAAATTTCTTGAAAAATTTAAAAAAATGATATTTAAAATAATAAATTTTGATATCGTCTGCGTTGGGTAAAGGGTTAATTAACTCATGGAGTATTTAAAAAATATTTTCATTGAATGTGGTCATGGACATTTTCTAGTGTCATAAGATTTGTTGTCCTGGACAGGAATATTAGTAGCTTGCAACAGCTAGGTTAAAGATACTTTCAATGGGCAGGGTCATATTGCATTGGTTAGTTTTACAGGTGGAGGGAGCCAGAGTAATCAGGGAGAATCACAGAAAAACAGTCAAAAATCTCTAACCACTCAGAAGCAGAGCTTGAGCTTGATTCACACTATTTGAAAGCATACAAACCTTGAACATGGTACATGTCTGCTTCCAAATATGCACACCAGATGAAGTAAATCATGGGAAAAATAAACTTTCCAGATAGAATGAAGAGAAAAGAAAGGCGCACCTTCGATGAAAATATTTGTGCATGAATGCAACCGAAAAAGAAACTAAAGCATTAACTGGTAGTGTGCCAAATGATTTGTGATTTGTAACAATTATTTTTTTCAAAGGTATCATGGAACCAGCAAGGAGTCTTCATTTAGCAACATTTTGTTCATCAACATTTGTTTTATTACAATTTATTGGAGAGTGCCTGTAACAAAATAATTTTCTATTCCTACCAAGCAAACAACAACATAAGACATACAGTACAAAGCAAACAACTATACTACATACAGTGCCAAGGATGTTTTTGCCCTCTTTGTGAAAGGGTCTGGGGACCATGCCCTTGGGGACATTTGCATCATGAGGGATCGAATTGGGAAACATACAAATTTTACATTCCAACTGAACAGAGAACATTAAGACTGATACCTAAGCAGTAAGTAAGTAAGTGAATCTTTATTGACATATGCTATACATTGAATTGGTGGTATTCTGTCAAGATTATCTAAAAGCATACGGCCAATTTGGCCTATAGGTCACATGTATCCTTGAAATCGTTATATTTATTCCTCTCTCTCTCTCTCTCCTCTCTCCCCCCCCCCCCCCCCCTCTCTCTCTGCCTCTCCAGTGGTGTTCATCTGCTTACTGAGTTATTTTGAAATTGTACGACCGGGTAGACTCAGTCGCTGCGTCCAAAATGCGACACATATATAGTACAAGTAAGTTTACAACAAATAGTCACATGGAATCATATTCACCCTGTCTCTGTAGTCTCTATTAAACTGTTCTTGTACTAAATTAAAGAAGAACTTGTCATTTGCCTTTGAATTCAGACACTTTCTAAGCTTCGTTAGGAAAACAATTTAAATTTAATGCACAATTAGTGTCCTGAAATGGGTCGCCATAAGGCCTCAGAAAAACAAAGGTTTTCTGAGGCCTTATGACTTCCCAGTTCAGAACACCAATTGTGCATTAAATTTGTGTGCAAGTGGGGACTCAGATTAGGAAATTTGAGACAAATTATGCCTAAATGCCATTTGGAAAAAGTCTCATATTCGACCCGTGTACACAACCACAAGCCTGGAAATAAGCAATCTATCTTTGATTTACAGAATGAGGTTCCCAAAGGGTGAATTTGCTTATGCTATCCCATACAGTGGTCTAGATTCCTCCAATTTATCGTCTGTGTACCTCTTTCTGGTCACGCCTGAGACCTTGATCCAGACTGAGGTTTACAGAGGATAAATTTTTATGATGCTACCCTTCTGTGCAGGGTAGCATCATCAAATTCACCCTCTGGAGGCCTCATTCTGCAAATGACTGTCTGCTTATTTCCAGGCTTGCAACCAAAAGAATCCCCGAGTGCAAAGCTACTCAAGGTACTTTCAGCACCTAATAATAGAGCCGTGATGGTGGCTTCTCGTACTCAAACAGTTAAATGGAAGGAAAAAGACAAAAGGAGTAAAAAAACTTCCTCTGGAGTATTTTCAACAACATGCGGTGAAATGAGGTTCATGAATCGGGACCATTCAAATTAATTTGAACCTATTTATAGCAGCTACCAGCATGCAAGAGAACTTGGATAGCAGAATGAAAGGTGAAACACAGAATGTGCTTGAGTACTTGGATAGCAGAATGAAAGGTGAAAGATAGACTGTCAATATTAAGAGACCACACAAAATCACTTTCTAATTTAAGAAGAACCACTAAGTCAAATTTCTCTTTGTTTAATATATGCAAGATGAAAACAGTGTGGCTTGGCATTCTCATGGGGAAGGTGAATACAAAGATAAAAGTGGTTTCAAGAGGAAGCTCAAAATCTATATTAAAACCTATGAATTGAGTGAATGATGAGTTCATTTGAGGGGTTCACAAATACGGGGCTAAGAATGTTAATTATTAGCCACATTTATGGGAACGATCCAAGCCTTAAATTTATTAATTCTAAGTTATATCGACCAGCCAAGAATAGATTTGCCTTGCAGACGTATCCTCGAATGATTACGCCCTGTGCCATTTGCGACTTGCGCAACCCGGTCGCAAACTTCCGGTCAAGTTTAACACATGTTTGCGGCGCAAGAATACGTACTGTTATCATCAAGGTCCTATCATATTACTGCCAAATAATTAGGGCCAGTCTGCAATTTCTTTGTCTTTGTGCTATAATTAGCAACACTAGCGGAAAGGTCAGCCAAAGTACTTCAAGTATATAAGGAGTAGGACAAGCAAATTGCGTCCTTTTTCCAGCGTCATCTAAGTACAACTTGTAACAGTCGAGTCAAGGTTAAACACAGTCAATTTCCATTTTTCCTAGTTCACTTCGTTTCAACTTTCGGTTTCACTTTCGTTTCCACGTTTATTGTATTCACGTTTCCGAAGTCCGGTGAGTTTGTTCCATTATATTTTTTTTTAGCATTATTTATTATTATGGCGGGACATGGTATTCCCATTAAAGTGTTAGTTCTGGGCAGTTCATTTACTGCCAGGCTGGGGCGTTACTTAAGGCGGGATGTGCGGTTTCCGTCCGCCTTTGACTTTGCCCCGTCACTTAGGTTGAGCTCGTTTCATGGCCGACCGGTGCATTGTCGCTTCCACGGCAGGGGCGGTTCGACGGTAAAAAAATTAAGATCTTTGGATATGCACATTATTAAAGAATTTAAGCCGGAATTGGTTGTGTTGCAGATTGGTTCCAATGATCTCGCTGGTATTCCAGCGGAAACGGTCGGCAGCTCAATCGACGATCTGGCCTCCGAATTACAATCGGAATTCGGGGTCCGGTCGGTGTTTGTCTGTCAGGCCTTTTATCGAACCAAAGTGTCAGTTGCCCATGGTCGTGTTAGCGCCATGTCCGTGCCTGAGTTCAACATGCGTGTCTACAAACTTAACCTGTATCTGGAACACGTCCTCCCAGCCACTTCACCGGCTTTTCACTTCTGGAAGCACCGTAAATTCCACAGTGTGGCATCGCACTATTTGTGCGATGGTGTTCATTTTAATGACCGTGGCTTGGAAAGATATTGTCGTAGTGTAAGGGGTGCTATCCTCTTTTTCCTCAACAATTTTCTCTCCAAATGTTAACTTGAGGAAAAGGCTTTCTCAGGCCTATGTGCCTTACCACAACAAAACGAAACACCAAAAACAAAAAAAAAAAAACAAAAAAAAAAACGAGGCAGCCGTAACAAAACCGAATGCTACCAACATACGATATATTAAAAAAAAAAAAAAAAAAAAAAAACAAAAAAAAAAAAAAAAACATTTTTAATAATCTTTGTAGATATATGTTGATCACAGCCCACATTTGGGGGGTCACACTTGGGTCCGGTGTTGAAGGTGATCTTCTGGGGTGTACGTCGAATGAGTCGGCTCATTCCTGACTTTCCGTCAGGTTTATATTGTCCTTTTACTCCCACTGGCATGGCAATGAGCTCATATTCTGAGGTATACCACCACGGTGTCGTGATTAATACTGCTGCCCCTTTTTGCACAGGTGTCTCTCGTTATTACACAATAACACGTAATATTTATGTATCTTTTCATCGTTGGGGCACTTTATAAACTGTTGAGGGTAATTCATCTCTCACAACAACAACAAAAAAAAAAAAAATAATCAGCCCAGGTGTTCTCTTCTGGAGTGGGCTTACGTGTCCTCTTGTGAGGAAGTGTCGTGGTGTGGGCAGCAGTTTATTCCTGGCCAGCAGTTTGTTTTGTGCCCGTTGTGTTCGGACTGGCTGGACTTATGTCTTCTTGATCTGGATCGTTTTCAACACCGCTGCCTTGGACCTCCCATTCCTACTTGGCTTTTTTGGCATAACCTGGCTGCCTCCGCCCAAGTCTTACCGGATGGCATCATACATCCTCGTTTGATCACCCCATTATTCTTTGGCATCCTTCGTAAACGTGAATCGTGTTTCAACCTGCCGAATAACAGCGAGGACTGTTTGGGTCAACTGCCTTACAGCATGTGCCCTAAATTTTCCTGACCATTACAATTCACAGCCATTTTTGCTGTTTTTCATTACCACACCTACTGGGTGCTCGGCCTGCTTCCTCCCACCATTTCACATATAGGTCCTCCCTATTGTTCGGCAGGTTCTTCTCCGTTATCACTATCGGTCCTTACCTCCACAGCATGCCGTGGTCCTCTGCTTTCTCTTTCAGTCATGCCACCGAAACGTAAAAGGAGTCAACTTCAGGATGGCCTTTCTAGCTCCTATCAACCAAGGGCTAGTAAAAGGACACCTCGTCCGTCATCTGCCCGCAACACAGGGACCACTCCACCCTCTGGGCACAGTTCAACTTTACCTGTCCCTCCGCCGACAAGAGACTCTACATCAGCCGCTCCACCACCAGAGATTTCAGCTTCAGATACCACGCCGGCGGGGGACACAATCACAGTGACAGTTCATATCCCAGCCAGTTTGCGATCTGCGACCACCCTGGGCACTCAGGTTTCAGAGGCAGTGCGGGATGCCCTTCAGCAGGTTCCCACCATCCAAGGTAATAACCATGCGCAGGGTTTTCCTACTTCTACTAATGTCGACACCAATACATTTGGCCCTCCTCAGGTCACCCCTGATACCCAGGAGATGCTTCCTGCAGGCCCAGCAGGGCCGGTTCCGGAATTCATTTCCACCTCGCTGCCATTGGCGGCGAATGTGAGTTCAAAACTTAAAGCCCAGATTTGGGCTGGGGAATTTGTCACCTTGGCTGCCCTGCTTCCGCAGCATGCCACGGGGATAGATTCCTCTTATGCACTATCTGTGGATGCCTCGCAAGGCAACCCCACCATCATGTGGGTCCCCAAGGCACCGAAGGCACTCACATCTGTGGCTCAGTGGTTGAGTGCCTTTGAAGTGTTTATGTCCGTTCGCATTGAAAAATTTCCACAGGAAGCTGCAGCTTTGTTAAAGTACCAGTCAAATATTCGCCATCTCGCCACAATTGGCTTTGACTGGTCTTTCTACGATCAGCAGTTTAGGCTGATTAGACAACAGCAGCCACAGCTCCAGTGGGACCAATTCCATTGGGAGCTATACATGAGAGCAGCTCCCGGTGGCAGTGCTCCCAAATTTCAGAAGTCACAGGTCCCAGCCTCTAAGGATCGTGGATCTGGGCGGAGGGGGCGCCGTTTCATTCCTGCTGGTTATTGCTTTCGATTTCATGAAGGCGGTAACTGTGAGGGGCCCTGTAAATTTTCCCATACATGTTTCAAGTGCCAACAGGCCCACAGCTTCCAGAAATGTTCCTTTCGATACCAAGGGGGTCAGGCCTCCTTTCGAGGGAATGGTTACAGAGGCCGTGGTCGTTTTGGACAGCCTTCCTCCTCCAGTTCACACAGTCACTCCAATCCAGGTAAACAGACTCAATAAATTTCTTCACGGTTATGACCCCATTTTGGCCAGCACACTAATCCAGGGATTTTCACATGGTTTTCGATTAGGTATACAAGGTTGCCCCGCCCCCCGCAAGGTTTCCAACTTACGGTCAGCGAGCGACTACCCTGACGTTATGCATGAAAAAATTATGAAAGAGGTTCAAGCGGGGAGGGTGGCAGGTCCCTTTCGACACCCCCCTTTTCCAGATTGGTCTTATCACCCATAGGTCTGGTGCCAAAAAAGAACCCAGGGGAATTTCGGATGATACAGCACCTGTCATATCCTAAGGGTTTCTCTGTGAATGATCACATTCCAGCCGAGTGGTCGGCGGTCTATTATGATACCATTCAGGATGCCATTTCCATCATTTGTCGCCTGGGGAGAGGGTGTTTTCTTTCGAAGACCGATATTAAATCTGCCTTCCGCTTATTACCTATTCATCCTCTTGATCAGCCGCTCTTGGGTTTCCGGTGGCAAGAACAATATTTTTATGATAAATGTCTCCCAATGGGTTGTTCCTCTTCATGTCAGCTTTTTGAGTTGTTCAGTACCTCGCTCCATTGGGTGGCCCAAACTAAATTTAAAGTTCACGACATCCTGCATGTGTTGGACGATTTCTTCTTTGCTGCACCAACCCAGGACCTGTGTCAACAGTATCTGGACCGTTTTCTTGCTTTGTGCAGCTTTTTGGGGGTCCCCATCGCTGACGATAAGACGGTCCATCCTTCCCAGTGTTTGGTATTCCTGGGGATTGAATTGGATACCCAAGACATGTGTGCCCGCCTTCCAGCCGACAAATTAACGAAATGTGAAGTCACAATCCGTAATTTTTTGCAGCGCAAAAAAGCCCCACTGGTCGAATTGCAAGGACTTATAGGGCTGCTTAATTTTGCCTGCACAGTCATTTTACCTGGTCGGGTCTTTCTTCGCCGTCTCATTAATCTCACCATTGGTTTGACCCATGCCCACCACCGTGTCCGTTTGACTAGAGAAGTCAAAGCTGATTTGCAGATGTGGTTGGACTTTCTGACCTTCTATAATGGTAAGACTCTTTTTCTTGAAAACCAGTGGATGCAGAACGACGTCTTGTCTCTTTATACAGACGCTGCTGCTTCTCGTGGGTTTGGGGGAATATTTGGTCGCCATTGGTTTCATGGGACTTGGCCCCCACACCTCAGATCTTTGAACATTGCGATCCTGGAGCTTTATCCCATCGTTTTGGCACTCCACCTTTGGGGAGGGTCCATGCAGCACAAACGCATCTCCTTCTTATCCGACAATGAAGCTGTGGTCTCGGTCATCAATTCCCAAACTTCAAAGAATCCAGATCTCCTCAAACTCCTCCGTGTTTTAGTACTTATTTGCCTGCGCAACAATGTGCTTTTCCGCGCGAAGCACATTCCAGGCAAGACCAATGTGATGGCCGATCATCTTTCTCGTTCACAGGTGGCAGCGTTCAAGGTCCTTGCACCAACATGCGATCCAGAACCAACACCAATCCCACCGGAACTGGAACTTCAGACCTTATTAGTACCATGACCACCTTGTTGGATAATGCTCTCGCTCCATCCACCAGTCAATTTTACAGACACACCAAGGAAAAGTTTTATCAGTTTTGTTCTCGCTTCAGTATCGCTGTCCAGTGGCCCATCGGCGTTCATCTCATTTGCCTGTTTGTGTCTCACTTGTTCCACGAAAATTATTCTTCCAAATCAATCACGTCAATGCTTTCAGGTCTTTCCTATTATCATAAACTTCAGGCGCTACCTGACCCCACACAAGCATTTCTAGTGCGCAAGCTTTTGTCGGGAGTCCAGCGTCTACGACCCACTTCCGACCTACGGATGCCAATATCAGAACCTATTCTTGGTCAATTGCTGATTTGCCTACCTAGCTGTTCCCACAGTGCCTATCAGTGCAGCCTCTTCCGCGCCCTGTTTACCACAGCCTTCTACTCTTTTGCGCGCATTGGCGAACTTTGTCCCTCCCAGACATCAGAGGCAGGCAAGGTACTGCAGTATGCGGATGCTTCCTTTGCCCCCCAGTCGGTTAGTTTGACCTATCGCGATTTCAAGCATAACATCACCAGAAAACCGCACATAATGACAATTCAGGCAACTGGGGGACCCAGTTGTCCGGTTGGGCTTCTGCGTGCATTTCTAGCACTCAGGGGTTCCACTATGGGTCCTCTTTTTGCTTATCCGGACGGTTCTCCGATCCTCCGCAAAGATTTCACCCGGGCCTTGAATCAGTGCTTGACGTTTTCCGGTCTTGACCCCACCTTTTTCAAAGGTCACAGTTTCCGAATTGGAGCCGCTACTTTAGCGGCCTCCAGGAACTACAGTGATGCACAGATAAGGCAAATGGGTCGCTGGCGTTCCAATGCCTTTAGGACTTATATCCGTGCCCCTTCTCTTTCATAAACTCGGGCTTGGGCTCGATTCTTATAATATACCAGTGTACCCCTGGGAGGCTGTATTTGGACAACTATACCATTTTTTAACCCGATGGGTGGGGCGAGTTACATTGCTTTTTAACTGGGTTCTTCATAGGCCGGGCTGCTACTCTATTATCTCGATCGGCCGGCTTGGGCTTGGCCTACAACAAACAAATCCGCAAATCGATCACACTCGGCTTGGGCTGGACATGTTATCGACACCGTTGACAACCGTAGGTCACTCTCACAAAATAAGAAAAGGTGTACACACAGCTTCACCTGGGTCGGCTTGGGCTGGACCTGGGATAATTTCCCTTCATACAGGCTTGGGCTTGTACGCGTTTATGAATAATTGGTGGGTTGTCAGTTGGGCTGCAATTTAACTTCCGGGTAATCATAGAGTGGGCACCGATGATGGCAGTCACCTGTAGTCCCGATGTTTTCTCGATGATTACCCGATTGTTTCTCACAATGACACCACCATTGGCATCCCGCACACTGCCTTTTTAGACTTTGACCTTCAGCATTACTGGGAGATCTACAGACAACCTCTTCACAAGTTGCAAAAACTTTTCATTTCCCTCTATACGGGGGAGGCATGTACCTTTTACCTTCCGTTTGTGGTATATTGTACATAGTGTATAGTGACCAGCCAGTCTTTCTGGACTGAATTTTTCACCCTTCATATTGTGTTGTGTCATGAATTTTTTCTTCTCTCTGGACTCTGTACATAAATAGTGAATATAGTTTGTGTCGTCTTAGCCGCATTCCTCCGTGGGTCCCATGGACAGTATGGACTACAGGCATTTCGTTTCGGGACACTCAACGGTGGTTCATGGTGGTCTGCCAGTGTCATTCACCACAGATAGATTAGGTGCAGATTCGGACATTTCAAGCATGGAGTCTTCAGGATGCATTACGGTGTCACCCTCACCTTGTAAGTTCCTTTCCGCAGATGAGGCTGCTGCATGGTGAGTTCCTAGCATATTCTACCACTTCCCCTTCAGTTGCACTTTTTTCCATACTTGTCTAATTCCGTTTGATTTGTTATGAAGTTTGTTTATTTCAGTGGTAGGCCACACATGGTCACAATGGTGGTGTCTTTATCTCCATCCTTTCCCACCCGTACATGTTGGGAGTTCACATTTTTGCATCTCTTCCCTGGTCTCTCTCCTCGGGGACACTTTCCTCCAGCAGCTGCGGGTTGGCGGGATGGCACCCCCACTTCATTGAGGTTATGGGACTTCAATGCTGTGTGGGTGCCATCTGTGGCGGATCATCGCCAACCTTTGCTCTAGGCTACTGAAACATGCTTTGTTTTGTACATATTTCTGTAACTTTTATCATGGCACACTGCTCATTATGTAAACCAATCTCGTACATGTATCCATAAAATCCATGTTTATGTATAACAATAAATGGCAGTGTGTCGAATTCGCAAACTTGGTGTCAAGTTATCTATCTCACGGAGCAAACAAGCTTGCTGCTGGGTTGCTCCCCTTCGCTCACTACTGGAGCGTTCCCATAAATACGGGGCTAAGAATGTTAATTATTAGCCACATTTATGGGAACGATCCAAGCCTTAAATTTATTAATTCTAAGTTATATCGACCAGCCAAGAATAGATTTGCCTTGCAGACGTATCCTCGAATGATTACGCCCTGTGCCATTTGCGACTTGCGCAACCCGGTCGCAAACTTCCGGTCAAGTTTAACACATGTTTGCGGCGCAAGAATACGTACTGTTATCATCAAGGTCCTATCATATTACTGCCAAATAATTAGGGCCAGTCTGCAATTTCTTTGTCTTTGTGCTATAATTAGCAACACTAGCGGAAAGGTCAGCCAAAGTACTTCAAGTATATAAGGAGTAGGACAAGCAAATTGCGTCCTTTTTCCAGCGTCATCTAAGTACAACTTGTAACAGTCGAGTCAAGGTTAAACACAGTCAATTTCCCCTCCATCCAGCCCCATCATCCTCCATGTTTACAGCATTCATTTCTGTTAGTGGCGGATCATCGCCAACCTTTGCTCTAGGCTACTGAAACATGCTTTGTTTTGTACATATGGCGGATCATCGCCAACCTTTGCTCTAGGCTACTGAAACATGCTTTGTTTTGTACATATTTCTGTAACTTTTATCATGGCACACTGCTCATTATGTAAACCAATCTCGTACATGTATCCATAAAATCCATGTTTATGTATAACAATAAATGGCAGTGTGTCGAATTCGCAAACTTGGTGTCAAGTTATCTATCTCACGGAGCAAACAAGCTTGCTGCTGGGTTGCTCCCCTTCGCTCACTACTGGAGCGTTCCCACAAATGGTTTTAGTGAAATTTTTTGAAAAATAATTTATTCAGCTGCTCAATTTGCAAATTACATGGGTTTAGAAGTGAACTTTCCTCTTTGTTTAACACATGCAAGATGAAAACTCTGTGGTTTGGCATTCTCATGGGGCTGAATATAAAGATGAAAGTGGTCTCAAGAGGAAGGTCAAACACTCTGTTAAAACCTAAGGGAGTGAGTAAACCCCTTTGTAGTGTTAACAGTCGGCACATGTATACCTACAGCTCACTATAATTATAATTAACTTCAACAATTTAGGATAAAAAAATATGTTTATCCCTTTACCCAATGAATCGGCCACATCCGCCTGCATAATATGCAAATTCACTGAAAAAATATTATTTTTCAAAAAATTTCAACAAAACCATATCATGTGATCCTTCTTTGGAACGAGCTTGTTCCAATGAGGGGTCACATGATATGGTTTGGTTGACATTTTTTGAAAAATTTAAAAAAATGAAATTTAAAACAATACATTTTGATATTGTCTGCATTGGGTAAAGGGTTAACATCTTGTTACTATGCATTTTGAAGTATAAAAACTGATAGGCAGTAAAAACCACAGTCACAGTAGCTTGATTTCTGTCAAACACTTCCGGATATATCTATTTATGAGCAACTATTTCTTTGGCATTAACTGCCTAGATGAGTACGCTATACAACATACATTAACTGGTAAAGTGCTAAAATAATTTTTAATAAATGATTTATAAGTGTTTTTTTCATATATACCGGTACTATATTGGAGCTTTGAGTTGATACTGAAGGTCCATCAGATGAAAGTCCACTGCATGTTATTCATTTTTTTAAAAAAAAATTTCAAGTGATTTAGCCAGGTAAAAACTTCACTTTCTGTGAGTGTTTCAGTGGTCACAACTCTCCACAACTTGTACTCGGAGATCTGTCTTTGGGTATGAAATATATTTGAACAACACCTTAACCCTCCTCTGTGACCTGACCACACCCCAAATTATGAACTTCATTACTTTGGGAATGAATGCTTAGACTGTCAAACATGCCCCCCCCCCCCCCCCCCCCCCCCCCCCACAATTACCTAACACAATATTTTTTTAAAAATCAATTGAATTTCACATTTTTCGAAAAATTTCACCATTTTTTAATAAAACCATACAAATATGGATATCATTAGAACCAGCTCGATGAGCTGGCTCTAATGATATCCATATTTATATGGTTATTTATATGGTTTTATTTAGAAACTTCCGAGATATTTTAGGCTATGTAGGCTTATTTTGGTTAATTTTCTGGCCGGTTTTTGGCCACTATGTTCGGTAAAGGGTTAAAACCAATTAACCCTTTACAATTCAAATTTTATTATTTTTTGAAATTTTGGCCTCCAAAACACATCTTTTATGACTCCAAAATGGAACAAGCTTGTTGGCTTCATTCCAATGAGCGGGGTGGGTCATAAGATGTGCTTTTAAGGCAAAAAATAAAAATTTGTAGTCATTCAGGAAATGTTTTTGCAAGCATCACCTGTGACTCATGTTTGAAAAAATGTTAATAACTTTGGACTGAAGAAAGATTAGTGTATCATTAACCCACTGCACAACGATGTCAAAATGTCAAAATTTCAACCTGAAATATTTTTTTCCCATAATGCACTAAGAATTTAACAAATACAGTCATGTTTGACAGAGCTGACAAAATAGATTGAATTGGAGAAATTCCTAGCTGCATTAACCCCTACCACTTTGGTAGAGCAATAGAATTTTCTTCAATCCCTCTCTTTTTCTCTTGTTTAACTATGAACTTTAGCAATTATATCTTGTTTGACAAAGCTCACTGAGCTCTGTCAAACAGGTTATATGCAGTTAAATATCAAACTGCATTAACAGAAATATTTGCTTAGCCATTTTGATGGATATTCCTGCCCAAGACAGGAAATTTTTTGCCATTAAAATAAGTAAAATTTGAGGATATTTTATCAAAATTTCCCCTAAAAATTGTATAGACCTTCTGACCAATGATTTCTCAAGTTGCATTTTCATGAATTTTTCATCAAATCTAAATGGGGCTGCTGTGAAGCAGGCATGACTAGATTTGATGAAAAATATTTTAAAATTACTCAGCAGGTCAATTAACTGGTAAAGTGCTAAATTATTTCTGGTTATTAAAATTTATTCATGTGTCTTTACCTTGATACAATTTATCAGAGAGTGCCAAATGGCACTCCCATAAATTGAAACAAGGCAAATCCATAGAGATGAAATAATTTCATTTCAAAGATAATATGAAGCACATCCACATAGTATGAAACCTTTAAGTTGTTGTAAAGTAGGGCCCACTTTATTGGATATATCTTAACTGAATAACCCTGTTAACTGAATATAATTTCACAACAAAAAACCATTTACCATACCTCCAGTACAAATTTGACCTGTTAATTGAATGTAGGTTATAGAGTAAACTCCTGTTAATTGTATAAAAAATCTTGTAACCTGTCCAGAAATTATCCTGACTTTCCCCACTTTTCCTTATTTATAGATCAATTTGGCCTCAGTGCATCCAATACTAGCATTTCATCTATTATATCTTGTTTGACAGAGCTCATGGATCTCTGTCAAACAAGATATAATAGAACAAATGCAAAGTTTATCTCTAGAATACAGGAAAATGACACAATCCCTGTTAGTTGAATACTCCTGTTAATTGAATAATTTTCATTGGCAAAGTGGTTATTCAATTAACAGGGTTCCACTGTACCTACACTTCAGAATAAAGCCCCAAAATGGGCTTCCAGCACTCTACAAGTTAAGCGTTGAAGAGACAACATCACTGTGACCAATATTTGGCCCCGATTTTATTTATTTATTTGTGTTTAAGGTCACATATTTCTGCACAATGGCTAATCGTGACTGCAACATTGAGATAAAGTTTAGTTAATCGTTTATACCCATGCTGAGGACTACCACCCCAAGCATTGGTGAGTGGGTCCAATTTTACCAGTAAAACAGAGCTTGCTTGCCAGAGTAAACAAGCACTACTTCACTTCCCAGGGAGGGGGTCGATTTAATTTTTAAAAACTGAATAGCAGTTTTCTAACTTGGATAAATTTGGATTAGCATTTCCTATTATTTACATGATTTTTCATTTGAAATTAATTAGCTATATAGTTGAAAACTGATTCGAAAACTGCTATGCGATTCCAGTTAAATCGAGCCCTGTCCGGGGGTTTGGCCAATACAAATAAAACCATTGTATTTAATGTCTATCAATAGCAGACAGAAGTCTCTAACAGGTGGACAAGTGACAATTTGGATGCCTGGTTAAACATATGTTTTGACAAGGAAGTTCAAGGTCTGTTCTAAAAACCGCCCAAAAATATGCATGAAAAAAATGTTGATACATTATTCTACCATGTAACTGTGGTACATATCACACATACAATCTACACTAATGCCTGTAAATATGCCTTGATTATAGCACATACAGATATTATCACAGATAAACTGACAAGCAGTGATAAGAAAACAAACCTGACTCACATTAGCCACATGTGCAGCAATGCTCTAGAGATTTCCCAGTGCAGACCTGCTTAATGTAGAGGCAACTTTCAAGCATTATTAGGAAGCCTGATTGCCATGACTTCAATCAGGAACTATGTTTTGTCGTAAGATATCAACTACAACACCAGCTGTCATTCCATTTCAGATGCTGCTGGGATTCAGAATTGGATTTAGATATCCATAACTAAATCTACTTTACCCTTCATCTATCGCTGATCTAAAACCACAATCATAAACAGCAATACAGTGGAACCCCGTTAATTGAATAGCCACTTTGCCAATGAAAATTATTCAACAAGAGGCCCCAGGGGGCCTGAGGGCGCTCACCTGACATGGTAGCCTAAATATCAACCCAGAGAATTGATTTCCACAAGTTGCATCTGCTCCTCCTAAGAAAAGCTGAAACCAAATATCCAAATATTCTGACCAGTGGATCTAAAAAAAGATTTTAAAAGAATATTCCTCATACTGAACTAAGTAATAATTCGGACTCCCACAGGGAGCCCATATATGAACCCAGGGACTTGGTTTTAACAAACCTGAATCTCACACCCCTAAGGATTCTGCACGCCAAATATCAAAACATTCCGACTGCTGGATCTGAAGAAGAAGATTTTTAAAGAAGATTCCTCATTTTGAACCAAGTTACAATTCGAGCTCCCACAATCAGCCCAAATATGGACCTAGGGACATGGTTTGAACAAACTTGAAACTTACCCCCCTAAGGATGCTGCATAAAAAATATCAAAAGCATTCATCTGCTGGATCTGAAGATTTTTAAAGAAAATTCCTCATTTTGAACTAAGTTGTCATTCAGGCTCCCATAGTGAGCCCAAATATGAACCAAGGGACTTGGCTTGAACAAACTTGAATCTCAGCCCCCTAAGGTTGCTCCATGCCAAATATCAAAACATTCCAACTGCTGAATCTGAAGAAGAAGATTTTTAAAGAAAAATTCCTCATATTGACTAAGTTATAATTTGGGCTCCCACAGGGAGCCCAAATATGGACCCATGGACTTGGCTTTAACACATTTGAATACCTCCTCCCCCCTAAGGATGCTACTCACCACATATCAAACCATTCCGACTGCTGGATCTGAAGAAGAAGATTTTTTAAGAAAATTCCTCATTTCGAACAAAGTTACAATTCAAGCTCCCACAGTGAGCCCAAATATGGACCTAGGGACATGGCTTGAACAAACTTGAATCTCACCCCCCTAAGAATGCTGCATACCAAATATCACAAGATTCTGCCTGCTGGATCTTGAGAAGAAGATTTTCAAAGAAATTTGCCTGAAATGAACTAAGTTCGAATTTGGGCTTCTATAGTGAGCCCAAATATGAATCCAGGTGGCCGATTTGAACAAACTGGAATCAGATCCACCCCACAATGTCGCATACCAAATATCAAAAGATTCTGCCTGCAGGATCTGGAGAAGAAGATTTTTGAAGAAATTTGCCTGAAATGCACTAAGTTCAAATTCGAGCTTCTATAGTGAGCCCAAATATGAATCTAGGGAGCCGATTTGAACAAAATAGAATCAGATCCACCCCACAATGTTGCATACCAAATATCAAAAGATTCTGTCTGCTGGATCTGGAGAAGAAGATTTTTTAAGAAATTTGCCTGAAATGCACCAAGTTCAAATTTGGGCTCCTATACTGAGCCCAAATATAAACCCAAGGGGCCGATTTGAACAAACTTGAATCAGATCTACCCCACAATGTTGCATACCAAATATCAAAAGATTCTGCCTGCTGGATCTGGAGAAGAAGATTTTCAAAGAAATTTGCCTGAAATGCAGTAAGTTCAAATTTGGGATCCTATACTGAGCCCAAATATAAACCCAGGGGGCCGATTTGAACAAACTTGAATCAGATCTACCCCACAATGTTGCATACCAAATATCAAAAGATTCTGCCTGCTGGATCTGGAGAAGAAGATTTTTTAAGAAATTTGCCTGAAATGCACTAAGTTCGAAATCGGGCTCCTATACTGAGCCCAAATATGAACCCAGGGGGCCGATTTGAACAAACTTGAATCAGATCCACCCTCCAATGTTGCATACCAAATATCAAAAGATTCTGCCTGCTGGATCTGGAGAAGAAGATTTTTTAATGTTTTTCCCATTGCCTACAGTGTTAAAAAGTGCTGACTCAGCACTTTTTCAATGTCCCGAAACTGTACCCTATGATAAAACCGATGGCAATTTTTTTTACCAATTCTTTCTGTTGGTCCTAAGGAAGCTTCACACCAAATAAAAATTCTTGGTGCCGTGCAGTTTTGGAGATATGGGCGTTTTAATTTTTTTCTATTTTTAGCTCCTGCGGTTCCCATGGGGCTACGGGAAAAAAAAAATCAGCATAAATTAGGTACTTATGACCCAATAAGACCTCACATAAAATTTGGTTCAAATCAGCCTCTCGGTTTGGAAAATAGAAATTTTGGGCGGGGCCAAAAATTTTGCCCCTCCCATAACGACGCCAAGTATAGCCCCACAAACTTCTCTTGAACAAATCTGAGTCTACACCTCAAAAGGAAGCTGCACACCAAATATCAAGTCTCTGCTACTGCTGGTTCATGAGAAGAAGATTTTTTAAGATTTCAGCACACTTTTTGGATGTGGCCCTACCCACAGGCGGGGCAACTTGATTTGAACAAAATCAAATTGCGATGTCATAACAAACTATTATCTCAAATATCAATTAAATTGGTTCAGCGGTTTGGGAGGAGAAGACGCAAACACCATGTTCACGGGCGCCGGACGACGGACGGTGAGTGATCACTATAGCTCTCCTGACTGAAAGTCAGGTGAGCTAATTAACTGGTAGAGTGCCGGAAGCCCATATTTGGGCTTTACTCTGAAGTGTCAGTACCAGCACTTAACTGGTAGAGTGCTAAATTATTTTTGGTCATCCAAATTTGTCCATGTCTCTTTGCCTTGTTACAATTTATGGGAGAGTGCCTAGTGGCACTCTCCCATAAATTGTAACAAGGCAAATCCTCACAGACTAAATTTCAATTCAAAAATTATATGATGCACATCCATAGAATATGAAGCCATTAAGTTGCAGCACCTGCACTTCAGAATAAAGCCCAAAGCCCAAATATGGGCTTCCAGCACTCTATCAGTTAAAGGCTTCATATTTTGTGGATGTTGGTCATACCACCTTTGAAGTGACATTATTTAGTCTGTTAGGATTTGCCTTGTTACAATTTATGGGAGAGTGCCTATTGGCACTCTCCCATAAATTGTTACAAGGCAAACATATGTGAACAAATTTTGATGACCAAAAATAATTCAGCACTCTACCAGTTAACAGGAGTATTCAATTAACAGGGATTGTGTCACTTTCCTATATTCTAGAGATAAACTTAGCATTTATTCTATTATATCTTGTTTGATGGAGCTCCACGAGCACTGCCAAACAAGATATTATAGATTAAATGCCTGTATTGGATGTCTTGAGGCCAAACAGATCTACAAACAAAGGAAAACTGGGGAGTGTCAGGGTAATTTCTCGACAGGTTACAAGATTTTTTATTCAATTAACAGGAGTTTACTCTATAACTTATATTCAATTAACAGGTCAAATTTGTACTGGTGGTATGGTAAATGGTTTTGTGTTGGGAAATTATATTTGATTAACAGTGTTATTCAATTAAGAGATATCCAATTAAGTGGGCTCCATTGTATCAGTAGCTGTAACAATTCTGTGATAAACTAGAGGTGTCTACCCTAATGGGACTAAGAATATACCGCCCTTATCCCCCACCCTTGCATTCCACATTAACTAGACAGCAAAAATACTTAAAGAAGAAGAAAGCAATAACTCTGCAAAAATTAGTCTAGCCAATCGCAAAGTCAAATTCATTCAGTTAATTAATCTATGTGCCAAGTTTTAAAATATTAACTGTAAAATGAAGGAATACAAGCTCGGAAAAAAGGAGGACGCAAAAATACTCTTAAGTCGAAAAATGGCTATCCAATCATTCTCAACATCATGCCGATTAATTTTGGTGCAAAATCTTAAAACACTCTGGAAACTGAAGGAATACAAGCTTGGACAGAGATGTATCCCTATGGATGACAAATTCTAAGTAGAAAAGGGCAATAATTTCATAAGTCCGATCGAGCTCAAAAACGCAAGTGCACAGGTTTCCATGAATCATAAATGGACCAAAAAAGGCTCTGGGCAAAATTGTGTCCACATATGGATGGACAAATGGATATACAGATGGACGGGTGGAGAAGCTGATTTCAGTTTCCCACCCCCCTCCCCTCTACACACACACACACTTTGTTTCAAAGGGTACAAAGATTTTG
The DNA here is from genome assembly GCA_031216915.1 of Pictodentalium vernedei. Lineage (NCBI taxonomy): Eukaryota > Metazoa > Mollusca > Scaphopoda > Dentaliida > Dentaliidae > Pictodentalium > Pictodentalium vernedei. The sequence goes on from CM062289.1 coordinate 387,911,481, forward strand.
CATTCTTGTATTGTTATTGCAGTAACAATAAAAGTCAAATGATGTCACGAAAAACAAATGCATAGGTAGGTCCATGACAAGACTCTTTTGGTGTTACTGATAATCAATCACATTTCATTCCCTTCAAAAACCGATAATATTGGAACAAATGATGCAAGTAGTTTCACGATTCAGTACATAAACAATCCATCATATCCACTCAAGGAGCTCTATCAAACAAGATTGAATTGGTTAACCCTTTACCCAACGTAACAACCAAAACCATCTGTGCTATTCACAAAATCGGCAAGTAATTTTCATTATTTTTTCATTTTTTGTCTCAAAATCATAGGTTATGACCTCTCTTTGGAACGAGCTCGTTGAGCTCGTTTCAATGAGGGGTCATAACCTATGTTTTTTAGACAAAAAATGAAACAAATTAGTTATTCAAGAACTTTGTTTGCAGGTGTCATCTTTTTTATGTTGGATAAAGGGTTAAATCAGGGATGAGCGTGGAAGGAATCTGAATTATCAGAAAAACACTGAAAATCTAATAATTTAACCTGAATAAACAGCTGCGCCATGAGCGCATGATACGCCCGTTATTAATTACAAGAGGGAACCACACAAAATGAGTATACATGTGTACTTGTCAGGTTACATATACTTGGCACCAAAAAATCATGAAAATTGCTCAAAGTCCAACATGTGGAAAATTGCCTATATTTTGATGAATAAAGTCCCATAACTCTGGAATGACAAATCGGACAGCGACACAAATCGAAAGGGAGATTCCTTCTATCAACATATACTTGCAACCAAAAAATCATGAAAATTGCTTTAAGCATTTTCAAGTTATTGTTCGACATGTGAAAAATAAAGTCCCATAACTCTGGAATGACTAATCAAACGGCGACACCATCCGAAAGGGAGCTTCCTTCCATCAACATAAACCACCTACCAAAAAATTGTGAAAATCTCTCAAAGTGTTCTCGAGTTATCGTACGGCCTGTAAAAAATCAACAATTTTCTAAGTAATAAAGTCCCATAACTCTGGAATGACTAATCGAACGGCGACACTAAACGAAAGGGAGCTTCCCTCCATCGATATACACCACCTACCCAAAAATCACGAAAATCTCTCAAAGCGTTCTCGGGTTATCGTATTACGTGTAAAAAATCAACAATTTTCTAAGTAATAAAGTCCCATAACTCTGGAATGACTAATCGAACGGCGACACTAAACGAAAGGGAGCTTCCCTCCATCGATATACACCACCTACCCCGAAATCTCGAAAATCTCTAGAAGCGTTCTTGAGTCATCGTACGACGTGTGACCAGACAGACAGATGGACAGCGGCATACCATAATACGACCCATTTTTTAAAAAAAAACTGTGTTTCTTCAGAAAGTAAGAAGACATAATTTATAGCTAAGGTGTAACTTGATAGACATTTTATTTCTATAAATCCACATGAAAACGGTGTTCAATTTCTAGCTGTATTATGGAAAAAACATTTACAGCTTGAGATGTTTTTATTTTTGAATCAGCAGGACATGGGGTAAGGTTAAAAAGAACAATAGTCTTCAGCCTCCTTCACCCATAAAACTTCCCATATAATATGACCTTGACTACTGAAAATGTCATTTATTTATTCATTTATTGGTGTTTAAGGTCACATATTTTGGCACAATGGCTAATCGTGACCACAACATTGGAGATAAAGTCAACATAAGTCAATAGTTTATGCCCATGTTGCCCATTTTAGAGGACTTCCACCCCAAGCATTGGTGACTGGGTCCTATTTTACCAGTAAAACAGAGTTTGTTTACCAGAGTAAACAAGCACTGCTTTACTTCCCTGGGTTTCCACAGGGAGAAAGTGTCATTAAACTCCAATACACAAAAAAACGGTGTCAGTGATAATAACATGAGGATGTGAATCATCACTTCTGAAAACACAAGTAATAAAACCTGTCATATACCATATCACATAATTACATAGAGTAAGATGGTGTGGGTGCATCCATTGACTACAGGTGTCTAGACTTTATACATAGATTTTGATGATAGAAGTTCATGTAGATTATGTGGGCCATGAGGTGCATACAAATCTTGCTAACAACTTGCTTATTTTCTGGGTGTTACATTCACAAATGCATGTTATTAAGATGTTAAACAATGAGAACATAGGGTCACAGTCATCGTAATCCTTGATAAATAACATGGATATTTTTCATGACATTCTTTTCTAGTAATAATATAAACTTGTCATACACCTTCCGATCTATTTAAGGCCCTTACTCAATAGATATGATGTGAACGTTACATGCATTGCAATGAAGTAATATATTGCCTCGGTGGGGAATGTCTGGCTAACTGGACTGACAGGAAACTGTGCCGGGCATTGTGGCATTTATTCTCCCACCTCTGCTATTTGTGACATTAGATCATGGATTTGTTTTCGGGTTTACCTGTAAATAGTTACGTAACATCTGTCAAATAGCTGTAAACAAAAAAATAGAGGATATTCACGAAAATTTGATGAATACCGAAAATATCTCGTGAGTGGCTACAAAGAAATATGAGGATCTTCACGAGCGACGCAGTCGCGAGTGAAGATCCTCATATTTCTTGTAGCCACGAACGAGATATTTTCGGTATTCATCAAATTTTCGTGAATTTTCTTTTTATTTAATGCTCTACGACTACAAACTCTCCAATTTGTGGCCTTTATTTGCCATTAAGGCGCAAAATTTATGTGCCGAACCGGCGTCCATACAAAAATTACAACAACCAAACTCCAACCATTGGAATGTGTGAATATCCGCACAAAAAGTAGTCCCGTCTTATTTCTCCCCTAACTTTACGATTTACCAAGGCTGGCGAATTGAAATAATCGCAATGTGTTTCGAAGAAATAGAACAATAACAAAAAACACCACTTTCTTATTTTCAATAACAAGACACGTCATTTTATTTTTTTTTTTTAACTCAATGCACTGAAGACGTGTGAAGTTGAACTGAAGAAATTTGAAAGTGATTTCGGCTTTTCGCTGGAAGGTGAATGAGAAAGTCAAACTTTGAAACCGCTGATTTAATGAATTGATTTAGTCACTGTCACTATCAATTATTCGAATTCGTTTGTATTTGGGACTCTGGAATTCATTACTGATGTGCTGACTCGTTTAAGGTACATGTGATTCGTCATCCGAACCTACGATGAAATATCGATTTCTAAATATCATTTTGATATTTCGTTTTGCCGACCGACAGGGGAATATGACTTAATTTTTCAGCGTGAATTGATGCCTGAGCATTAAATAAAAATTAGTATTTATGTAAATACAGCGTGATATGGACTTGGCAGGTCAGGTGCCACAAAGATGATTTCATAGTATCTTTTTTTTCCATTGAACTATACCTGCTTTGTCCATATCTTTGGCGGTTGGTCGCCCACCTTCGAACAACTACTTTCTAGGCAGGATGCTTTTTTGGTTTTTTTTGTGACTTTGTAGTCACTGTATATTTGTAGATGCATATATGTCAGTGTTAACCCCTTGCATGCTGCTGGGGATATCCCTGGCCTGCCAGGACAGGATTTCTCTTGCCACTGAAACAAGTATAACTGGAGCACATTTATTCAACTTTTCCCCCAGTAAATGGCATGGATTTTTCACCAATGATGTCTTGAGTTAAACTAAGTAGAATTTTCATTAAATCTAGCCATGGCTGCTTCAAAGCTGTGCTGTGAAGCAGCCATGACTAGATTTGATGAAAAATTCATATAAATTTAACACAAGGAATCATTGGAGAAAAATCCATTTAATTTACAGGGAGATAATATGATTAAATGTGCCCATATTATACTCATGTCAGTGTCAAGAGAAATCCTGCTCTGGGCAGAAATATCTGCCTGCAGCATGCAAAGAGTTAATCTCTTATTTTTCATTAACTGTCAACCAAATACAAGAAGGAGAAAACATTTCCAGAATAACTAAATATTTTCATTTTCTGTCTCAAAAACATAGCTTATAACCCCTCAATGGAATGAGCTCGATGAGCTCATTCCAGTGAGAGGTGATAAGCTATGTTTTTGAGGCCAAATTTAAATAAAATAAAGTTTGTTTGGTGATTTTTATGAATAGCACTGGCCAGCTTTAGTTGTTACGTTGGCTAAAAGGTTAAATTATGCTTTATGTGAGAAAAAGAATCTCAAATTTGTCACGATTTGACCTGAAACCAAATCCTTGTTCGGTAAACCTCAGCTCAAATTGAACTCAGTACAGAAATTTCATATGAAATCGTGACTCATTAGAGATCCTCTGTTTGTTGTATAGAGAGTTTCACATTGATGGCATCAAACCATAAAGAATTTTCAAAATGCATGGGCATTGCCAGGAGAGTTCGAGGAGAGCGAACGAATGCCCTTTTATATTTTTTTCAAGAAAGGAGAATGCAAATAAATCCTGAGAGCTCCATTTAATACTAAATTAAAACATTTCCTCCTGGAATGCCCCCACCCCAATAGTATGCACGTGTCTCTGGCATTTGAGGCAGATTTCGGCATCTGCCAAGTGTACCCCCAGGGTACCCTTTTCAACAATATTGAACCCCTTTTGAAAAATTCTGGCGATGCCCATGAAATGAGAAAAAAATTTGATATTTGTTATTTTATCACAATGCCCAGAATGCTCGTATACATATGCAATGTGCATATATACATAGTGAGCAAATTCCTGTTACTTGAAGTATCAGTCAAATTTGCCAAATACTATGAACTAAAAAAGTCATTCAAAATTGATTTCTTCAAACTTTTACTTCTAAAAGCAAAAACAAACATAAATTTTTGGAACTTGTCACTGTTCAGGCAGAGAGAGAGAGAGAGAGAAATGTGTGTGTGTGGGCAAGGAAGATATTTTTCTGCTGTCACTGACATCAGAAAATGTTTTTCCCCAACTTCACTTCACCTTGTGTGGTGTTAAGAGAGTGTACCTCCAATAGGTGAAGACCCAGGGTCTTCCCTGGTAAAAATAATTGTTTATGACAAAGCACTAGGAACTTTTTAAAGGCTCTGAGTACAAAGAAAGTAAAGACAGAACTATAGGCAAAATGACCCAATTATTTATTTATTTATTGGTGTTTAAGGTGACATATTTACTTCTTCATATGTTTATTTATTTATTTATTGATGTTTAAGGTCCCATATTTCTGTACAATGGATAATCATGACCACAACAGTACCCGGAGAGAACCATGCATGAATGGCATGCAACTGTCAACTCCCCAACATACTAACTCCACACAGGCAGGGTTAGCATTGGTTGAAGACAGGTGCACCATCGACGTGCAGTATGTCTTCGTACACACCGCCACTGTTGAAGTGTCTTGCCCAAGGACACAACACTGTTGCTGAAGGTGGAATCTGAACCGAGGACGGCACAGCTTGCAGCCTGCACCTCTAGCTACTGAGCCACTGTGCTTGCCATTTAAGGTCACATATTTTGGCACAATGGTTAATTGTGACCTCAACATGGATATAAAGTCAATCCAGCCAATCATTTATACCCATGTTGTCCATTGTAGAGGACTTCCACCCCAGGCATAGGTGACTGGGTTCTATTTTACCAGTTAAACAAATCTTGTTTACCGCAGTAAGCAAGCACTCCTTCATTTCCTGAGGTTTCCATGATGAAAAATTACCCAAGAAATATCTGGTAAGAGTACATGAACCTGTTTTTATGGATTTCAGACATGAATGGATATAAGGCTCTCCCAATCCCCCACCCCATGTCCATGTCTCTGCAGAGAACATACTGACACATTATAATTTAAAAGTTTAATAAAGAAACAACCAACTATTATCAGACAGATAAAGCAATTTTCATCAAGATTGTGGTGGATCAAAAAAAATAAAATTAAGTTTGTTTGATAACTTTTGCTTCCTCATTCACATCGAATCGAGGAATGGGTGTAAAGACACTTCAAAATTTATAACTCTTATTAGATTTATGTTCTTGGTTTGTTTATGTTTGTTTGTTGGTGGTTAACGTCACATATTTATGCACCATGGCTAATCGTGACACAACATGGAGATGAAGTCAAGTTTAGTCAATCGTTGATCAACATGTTGCCCATTTTAGAGGGCTTTCACCCCAAGCATTGGTGACTGGGTCCTATTTTACTAGTAAAGCGGAACTGGTTTTCCACAGTAAACAAGTGCTGCTTACTTCCCAGGGTTCCCACAGGGAGGTTTGTTTATGTTTTAGGCTTCATAATCTACAAAATAGCATGGGTGGTGGTGTATTTCATCCCTTGAGTGCAAGCAGGGTTTGCAATGCCAAGGCATTGCAAAGCCTTGTTGCACTCAAGGGACAAATTTATCAATTTTATTAACTTGGGCCCCTTGAGTGCAAGCAGGCTTTACAATGCTAAGGCATCGCAAAGCCTTGTTGCACTCAAGGGACAAATTTATCAATTTTAATAACATGGGTAAAATATCAGACATAAACTTAATTATTTTTTTAAGTTGGCAATGGTTATAAAATGAGAGCATGAGGCAGCCAAAGCAATCATGCAGAAGGGCCTGAGAAACAGATTTTTAACTTTTTTTTAGGCCTAATTAACTCTCTGCACACTGATGTCAAAAATACCCAAATTACAAGCAGCGAACTATTCCCATTATGCAACTTAGAATGAGCTCTGTCCAAAAAAATTGAATTGGTTAACCCTTTGCCCAATGTAGACGATATCAAAATTTATTATTTTAAATATCGTTTTTTCAAATTTTTAAAAAAATTTCAACAAAACCATATCATGTGACCCCTCGTTGGAATGAGCTGAATTAGCTCGTTCCAACGAGGGGTCACATGATAAGGTTTTGTTGAAATATTTTGAAAAATAATATTTTTTCAACTACTGAATTTGCATATTACGTGGGCGGGTGCGGCTGATTCGTTGAGTAAAGGGTTAAAGTTGAAGTTGCATTACTGGATAAAATTTACTTCTTGAAATTTTGGTATTTCAACATCAATTATGCAGAGGGTTAATTAACCTTATTTGATTTAGTGCAAAAACATTTCATATTCATTGTTTCGTATCAAATATATTGATTTATTGATTCTATGAATGAATATAAAAGGTTGATGATGATAGCGACTGCAGTTCACGAAGAGCTCAAGAGAAAAAATGTGTGTGTAGTTTATTGACTAATAGTAGAAATCAAAATGACTGGACATGTGAATCACTGAGCATGCATCGCAGAAAGATAAACTTGGTGTACTTGATACATGTTTCTTTATTTATTGGTGTTTAAGGTCACAGATCTCTGCACAATGGTTAGTTGTGACTGGAGTGTGTGGGGGATGGTGGTGGGGACAGGGGGTGGGGGGGTTGATACAAACATTAACTCTTAACTTATTGAGTATTTTCTTTGAATTTTTACATAAAATCGAGTCATGGTTGCTATGAAGCAGCCATGACTAGATTTTAAGAAAAAATTGAACAAATAAAGCCAAGAAAGCTTTCATGAAATGATTGATCCAATTTGGGTGTGTGGTGGGTCATTGGTTAGGGCACTGGACTTGAGATTGAAAGGTCAACCCACATCATCTACATTATGTCAGTGGGGGAGACACTTCAATCCTTTGTCTGAGTATTTTGTGTTTTTAAAAATTTGATTAGCAGTTTTCCGCGCTATCCTGGAAAATTGATTAGCAGTGGGGACAAATTGATTAGCAGTTATAAAGAGACTAATAAATTTCATAAAAACACACTTTTTCAGACTAATAGTTTTTTTTTCATTAACAAGAACAGAAATCTGATGAATCTGAACAAAAATCAAACATCAAATCGAGTAAGAGTTCAACTTGAACTTCAGCCAGTTCAGGCTTAGATGGTCCATCTCACTGTAAGTGTCACAGTCTTAAAAAGTAATGTATCAATCTGATATTATTTTAAGCTTTCAGGTGTCCACATGCCACATGATTGGTATATGCTATGACATGGGTCCCTTTTCCTGCACTGGGAAAAGACAACTTTTTCCCAATTTCAACTTCAGTTCTTCATCCAATTTCCCAATAAATAAATAACTATCACATACTGCACTGCCTGGTTATTTGTGTCAGAGCTCATACTCTAGCATAAGCCCATCCTTAACTTTACAAATGTGAGTTACCAAGTGCCCCATCTGAATCTAATGACACCCCCCTACTTTTCAGTTTTAGAATCAAGATAATTTTAATCATAGGCTCTGGTAATTACAATGAAAATAGGTAAGTAGTCATATGAAGATCACGACAACAAACCTTACCAAATACATAAAAAGCTAGAGTACCTTAGTTCCGTGGGTTGACAATGAAAAATAAATACATCAGTGAGTGATCGAGACATGCTCTTGCAGCTCATGATTCGACTTCCACTTCGCAATTTTCAAATCGATCCACCCAAACAAAAAAAGCCAGGGAAGATGATTACGAGGAATGACTGGTGCACATCAAGAGAGCTAATTTAGAGGCACCGACATCATAGAAAACACCAGTGGAGCTTTGTCAACTGATCTGAAAACACTTGTAAAAAGGTGGTTAAATATATCATTTCGCATGACCAACGGACATTCAGCATAAATTGGTGTATTGTTATGCCGTTTATCTGTAGTTTACCATTTTTGAATTGGAATGTGGGATGATTGCATGAAATATTGAATCATACCATGCAAACAAAATTTTGGTGATTGGATTACACCTGGGAGATCTTGCTTCGCAAACAGCGATGCGATACCGAACAAAAATACCCTGTATGTGGAAGCACGGTGACACTGTGTACTAAAGCATGATGAGGTACACTTGACTTCAACCACTGCTAAACCCTGCTCTTGCTGGGTTGGTGAATCGGAGATCAGATAGTTACTTGCCATTGCTCAATGGTTCTCAAGGGATATTTTGGCTTCCTGCACTCATAAAACTGCCTGATAGAATGTGACCCTGGCTATTGAAAGTGACATTAAACTCCAATAAACAAACAACTAATCCAATTTACAGGGATAAATTTTGTTAAAGTGTGCAGGAATATCCCTAGTCTGGTGGCAAGTGTATTGATGTCCAGACGGGAATATCTGCCAGCAGCATGCCGAGTTAATTCACAGTGGACATACACTTGAATATTTACTATGGAAACAGAATGAACTTTTCTGTTTGCTCTTTCTGTACAACTGTAAACAAAATGGCTCAAATAGATATGCTATATACAGCATGTTTCTTTCATATTTATTTATTTCATCCTAAACATTCCAGTGAGAGGTTATAACACCATTTGCTAGGGAAAACACGAGTTTCAAGTCTTTTGCAAACAAGAGCTGGACTGTCGTCCGGTGCATACCCCCATGGGGTGTACCGCCTAGTGTGGGCATACCTATGACCAAATATTATAGAAAAAAATGTGTATTTTCCAACAGGATTGCATTTTCAGAACCTGAGATACACGCTGAACAGACAAGGGGGATAACTCTAAAAAGAGGAATGTGAGAAATATCGTTGAATCCTTTTTTTAAAGCCTATACCATAAGCAGTGTTCATGGCAAATTTCATTGCAATAGAACATTCAATACCCGAGATACCGGCTGAATAGACAAAATTTGGCTCGGACGGACACAATTTCTAAGTGAAGTAATAAAAAAAAAATGATAATCTAACAACACCGAAAATCATTCAAGTCTTGGGAAATGTTACAATTTAATTGCATAGCAAGTTCCAAAATAATTTACTTAAGTTATGAAAGTTATGAATATTCTCGGATGCACAAACGCTCAGACGGACGGATGCATGCAATCCAGTATACCACCCACTTTTGAAGAAAATGGGAGGTATACTGGATTACATGCATCCGTATAATAAATGTTTTGAGTCTGTAATCAACATCTTGCATGCTGCTGGGAGATATTTCTGACCAGGACAGGAAATCACTTATTACTAAACTAAGAATAATTTCAGCACTTTTACCCAAATTTCCTGAGCAGACATATAAAACCTACACTGAACATGGGGGCTAGATATCAATAAGCACTTCCACTCCAAATACCAGTATGCTGTCATTCCACCAAGCATTTTAAAAGTTATTAACTGGTAGAGTGCTGGAAGCCCATATTTGGGCTTTACTCTGAAGTGTCAGTACCAGCACTTAAAGGCTTCATATTTTGTGGATGTTGTTCATACCACCTTTGAAGTGAAATTATTTAGTCTGTTAGGATTTGCCTTGTTACAATTTATGGGAGAGTGCCTATTGGCACTCTCCCATAAATTGTAACAAGGCAAACATATGTGAACAAATTTTGATAACCAAAAATAATTCAGCACTCTACCAGTTAAGTTTGATGGTTAAAATTAAACAAATTCCAAGTCCAAAAAGGGCAAAAAGTAACAAAAATACTCCAATAACATCTGCATTGAACATGGGTCAAGACATCAATAAGATATACTTGCACACCAAATATGATGCCATTCCAGCAAGTGTTTTAAAAGTTACTGAGTTTAAAAACCCAATTTGCTGCAGACTGACAGAATGACACTGCCAGAGAGAGCCACTTGTTGCAGCTAAAAACTGGCATTCTAATTTTTATGTTCAACCAGAGGGCACCATTGGACGGTGCATATGCCCACACTTCCAGAAATTAAAAAACTGAACTTTACTGTCATTTTCTCCATTTTAGTTAATTAAACTTATTCAGAAAGTCCAGAAAATGAGAAAAAATCCAGAAACCTCTAAAAATTCTAAGTTCAAGGGCAGTAACTCCACCAAAAATCAACTAAGCAGAACGAAATTTGAACTTGATAGAATGTGATTTATTTATTTATTTATTTATTGGTGTTTAAGGACTTTTACTTATGCACGATGGCTAATCATGGCCGTGACAGTTTTACAGGTGAAGGAAGCTGCTGGAGTACTCAGAGAGAACCACCGAGCAATGACGAGCAGCTGCCAGCTCCCCAACATCGTAACTCTGCACTGCAGCACAGGTGGGGTTAGATTGGTTGAAGACGTACAGTATGCCTCAGTACACAGTGTCATCGTGTCCCCATGTGGACAATCGAGGTTAAGTGCCTTGCCCAAGGACACAATACAGGAGTCCAAATTGATCGCTCAGACGGTCACCCATCCAGGATTAACCGGGCTTGACGTTGCTTAACTTCAGTGATCTGAAGAGAACTGGTTACCCCAACGCCACCGCGCCCCTAATACATAGAATGCAGTGTAGCCAAGGTTAACAATTAACAAAGCACTGATATAAAAGTACATGTAATCTAAAATCTACCAGCTAGAGAAACTAGCTATTACTGGAAGTCAATATGAGTTGTCTCTTTTAACATGTAGTCCCTCGTGCAGAAGAAAGTGCCACAGATGCGTGAGACCTGGGGCCTGACCCACTGGATGAGTGAGACCTCAGGGCTGACACATCCGCCACGGGGAGAACATGTGAAAGGAGACGGAGCTGAAATTGTGCAGTGCTGGCAAGATATTTTATTATGACGCACACTTTCACCTGACTTAAAGCTGCCTGAGACAACTGGGTAACAACAAATGAGTTTTTGCTTTCGTTATAAAAAAAAAGAGCATGCGGCAGCCAAAAGTACCATGTGGGAGGGCCTGAGAAACAGATTTGGAACTTTTTTAGGTGTAACTATTATTAGGCAGCAGACTGTCTGGAAGGGTATTTATTCACAGCAGAGTGACTTTCAAGATATAAACTACTCATCAGTTCTCACTGTGATACATCTAAAGAAACATTGAGTGCAAATGAAGAATAAAATTGATTTTTGTTACATCTATGTAATTCCTACTTGGTCTAATCTAATATTTGTACATATATAGAGAGGTAAATTCTTTGCAATAGTACATTGTTGACTCAAAAAACTCATCCCTATCTAATCGATGGTATTTGAATAGCCGAATAGAAAATTTCTTAGAAATATAGGGAAGTAAAGCATTCTCATAATGAACCTCTCTTCCCCTTGGACTTGACTGCTTTGTGTTATATTATGGTATCCTGTAAAAGCTGCTGTCAAATGGTATCAAAAATCAATAAAGTTCATGATACTGTTGGATTTAGCCCTCTAATCTCTGATGTCAAAATACTAAGTTTTCTGCAGGAATATTTTCCCACAATGCAAATGAGAATTTAATAAATTGAAATATCTTAACAGAGCTCACTGAGCTCTGTCAAACAAGATTAGGCCTAACAAAGTTAAAAATCTGTTTCTCAGGCCCTCCCACATAGCCCTTTGGCCGCTGCATGCTCTCTTTTTATAACTAATGCAATCATAAAAAAAATAAAAATAAAATAGTTTATGTCTGATATTTTACCAAGTTAATAAAATTGATAAATTTGTCCCTTGAGTGCAACAAGGCTTTGCAAAGCTTTAGCATTGCAAAGCCTTGTAGCACTGAAGGGAGGAAATGCACCACCACCCATGCTATTCTGTAGATTATGAGGCCTAAAACATAAAAGAAACTAAGAACATGAATTTTTGATGGCAAAGATATAATAATTACAAAAATAAAAAAATAAAATACAAAAACGCCCGCCCGCATGCAATTTTACAAAAAATGGCCCGAGAAACAGAAGATCTACTTTGTGGGGCCTTAAATTGATTCAATTTCGAGTGGTATCAAGAGAAACAATTGGGGCTTGAAATTTTGGTATTTTGACATCAGAGTACTGAGGGTTAAGGGATAAAATAAGTTATTGCAAGTTACAGCAGTGTCTCTGTTCTGCAATATTGTTGGTTATTCCAAACTTTGTTTAAAATTGACAGCACAAGGAATTATTAATGATGTCAAAGTCTTTATAGTTCTGTGTGTGCATATTAGTTATTCTATCCACAGGCTTAAAAGGTTGTGAAGTCATTTATACCCCAATAGGTCACCTAAGTAACTCAGGGATAAGCTTAGACGGTGAGATATGACAACAAGACTAATTGGAATTGAATAAAAACTGCTTTTATTATACAACTTTATATCCTTAGTTACAGCAGCTTAGCCAAAAAACAGGTTGTATACAATAACATGAGAAAGAGTGGGTGACTGATACGCCGGTTGGAGGGGGGGTTGGTGGTGGAAAAGTTTGATGTCTCGCTGGTAATGGTTTTTTAATTTGAATGCCAGGAAAATGGTTGCCACCTGCCGTTAAGATCGGCAAAAGATGACTTGTAAATTCGCCAAAGAAAATAATTCCAAAGTCCAAACTATCTGACTATTACACAAAGTTAAGCAACATCATTCATGTTAACTTAACCCCCCTAAATATTTTTCACTGGCAAAGTGGTTGTATAATCAGCAGGGATTCACTATACTTGAAACTGTGAACAAAATTGCAAACTCACACCTGAGCTGCCTCAGATAGTGAAAATAAAACAAATTCCAAGTCCATAAAGGGCAATAACCTTGACAAAAATACTCCGAATAACATCAGCATTGAACCTGAGACAAGACATCAATAAGATACACTAGCTACCAAATAGGATGTCATTCCACACAAGAAAGAAAATAAGCAGACTGTCATCTGCAAAATGAGGTCCCCAGAGGGTGAATTTAGTGATGCTACCCTGCATAGCAGGGTAGCATCACTAAATTCACCCTCTGTGGACCTCAATCTATATCAGGCTCTCAAAACTAAACAGAAAAAGGTACCCAGAGGATAAGTTGGCCCATTGTATGGGATAGCTTGAACAAATTCACCTTCTGGGGACCTCATTCTGCAAATGTCAGACTGCTTATTTTCAGGCCTGATTCCACCATGTAATTAAAAAGTTACTCAGGTTAAAATCTCACTGGTCACAGACCAATTGACAGACCAATCAACCAACAGACAGACAACTGACCACCATTGCCACATATAAAGCTGCTTGTCATAGCTAAAAACATGAACTGCAATTTTATACTTGCAATATTATTATTTTCATTTTTTTTTTCAATACTACCTCGCACTATTTGACATTCTGAATGAGGCTGCTTCGTGTTTCAAGCAGAGCCTATTAACTGGATATTTCTTAGCTGAATAACCCTGCATATAACTTCCAAACACTAAACCATTTAACATACCTCAAGGACAAATTTCACCAGTTTGTTGCATGTAGGTTTATGGAGTAAACACCTCTTAATTGAATGGAAAATCTTGTAATCTGTTGCAGAACGACTCAAATAACCACTAAATTACCCTCCTTACATGTATATAGACATATGACATTGTGACCTCAGTGCATCCAATATAAACATTTAATCTATGACATCTTGTTTGATAGAGCTCCATATAAGCTGTCAATTTATTTATTTATTTATTTATTTATTTATTTATTTATTTATTGGTGTTTAAGATCACATATTTCTGCACAATGGCTAAGCATGACCATGACAGTTTTGCGGGTGGTGGAAGCCGGAGTACACGGAGAGAACCCCTGAGCAATGGCAAGCAACTGTCAGCTCCCCAACATACTAATTCCACACAAGCAGGGCCAGCATTGGTTGAAAACAAGTGCACTGCTGACGTGCAGTACGCCTTTGTACACAAAGCCACTGTGCCCCACATGGGCAAGGAGGTGAAGTGTCTTGCCCAAGGACACAATGTAGTTGCTGCAGGTAGGATTTGAACCGAGGACCTCTCAGCTTGCACCTCTACCTACTGAACCACCGTGCCCCCATATAGGCTGTCAAAGAAAATATAATTGAATAAATGTTCAGTTTATCACTAGATGTTAGGAAATTTAACAAATTCCTGTTAATTGAGTATGCTTGTCAAGTGAATAGTTTTACTGACAAAGTAGCTATGGTACCCAATTAACCCTCTGATGTCAAATTGGCAAAGTTTTGGGCAGCAAATATTTCCCATATGCAGTTTGATATTAACCAAATATAATTTGCTTGACAGAGCTCAGTGAGCTCTATCAAACCAGATATAACTGGTTAAATTCAAAGTTAAACAAGAGAAAAATGGAGTAATTGGACAAAATTCTGCTGCACTCTCAGAGTGCTTGGGGTTAACCCTTTACCTAACCTGAAAAGCAGACGACACTTGCAAAAATAATTCTTCAATAACTATCGAACTCGTTCCAACAAGGGGTCATAACCTATGTTTTTGAGACAAAAAAAATGACAAAAATAATGAAAATTAATTGGAGATTTTTGAGAATAGCGCTGGCCGGTTTTGGCCGTTACGTTAGGTAAAGGGTTAGCAGGTTTCACTGTACAATAATTCAGTTTCAATATTACATTATACCTAAAGATTATTCAATACAATCACAGTTTTTCAATTAAAAAACTGGTGAGCAGTTTAACTGATGCGCCATGTGGGAACATACATCATCAGGGAAATTATTTTCCAATGTATACATAATAATAGGAAATTTATGAGGTATCATAATTCAGTTTCGATATTACCTATATCCAAAGATTATTCAATACAATCACAGTTTTTTCAATTAAAAAAAATGCTGAGCAGTTTAACTGATGCACCATGTGGGTACATCATCTGGGAAATTATTTTCCAATGTAGACAAAATAATAGGAAATTTATGAGGTACATATACATTGGCATACCTCTGGCTACTGTCTTAAGTAAATAACATAAAGCAATAAAAATACTGTTCAGCCATATGTTAACATTTTCTAGTACTTCAAAACAGATCCTGAATTATTATAAATACCCGTGGAGTCCAGAACCAGCCAGTTTGTGGAAGCTCATAAAAGTTTCTAAAAAAATTCAAACAATTTTAACACACTGCATGAATATGAGGAATAGGTAACTTCTCTAGCTCTCAAAGACCATTTAATTTACACATTTCTCATTTGTCTGTTTTATTCTTGTACACAGTTCACAATTTATTTATTGGTGTTTATGGTCATTGTCAGCATCTAAGGCTATATCATGACAGCTGCATGGGTATGAAGTCTAGTCCATCGTTTATACCAATGCTATTAACATTAGAGGAATTTCATCCCAGGCGTTGGTTACTCAATCCTATTTTACTTGTACCTGGTTAGTATACTGAAAAGTCAGATGGGTGATTACCACTACTCGGTGGTTCTTTTTTGGTACATTGACTAGCTCCACTCACCAAATTATCCCCTGAAGAAACAAAAATACCAGAATCTGGGATCAGAAAGGAGCCCATAAAAATCCTTTCCCATCATCATTTTACCTTATCTTTACCAAATAAATGAGCTAGAATTAATGTCACATTGAGTCAATCAAATACAGTGGAACCCTGTTAACCCTTTACCCAACGTAACAGCCAAAACCGGCCAGCGCTATTCTCAAAAATCGCCTATTAATTTTAATTATTTTTTCATTTTTTGTCTCAAAAACATAGGTTATGACCCCTCATTGGAACGAGCTCGTTCCAATGAGGGGTCATAACCTATGTTTTTGAGACAAAAAATGAAAAAAAATAGTTATTCAAGAATTTTTATTGCAAGTGTTGTCTGCTTTTCATGTTAGGTAAAGGGTTAATTGAATAGCCACTTTGCCAATGAAAATTATTCAATTAACAGGAGTATTCAATTGACAGGGATAGTGTCGCTTTCCTATATTCTATAGAAGAGATAAACTTAGCGTTTATTCTATTATACCTTGTTTGACAGAGCTCCATGAGCTCTGTCAAACAAGATATAATAGATTAAATGTCTGTATTAGATGTACTGAGGCCAAATAGGTCTATAAACAAAGGAAAACTGGGGCGAGTCATGGTAATTTCTCAACAGGCTACAAGCTTTTTATTCAATTGACAATTTACTCTATAACCTATATTCAATTGACAGGTCAAATTTGTACTGGAGGTGTGGTAAATGGTTTTGTGTTGGAAAAGTATATTCAATAAACAGGGATATACAATTAAGAGATATCCAATTAAGTGGGTTCCACTTTACCTAGAAACATGGATGAAAGCCAGGTTTGATCAAAAGTCTCACTAAAGGGAGATAACACACTCTTCAAAACATAATTATTTTTAGGTGAGTGTCAGTAATTACAAGAGCTCTTTGGAGCATAGCAATATAATTACATTTTATCTAAGTCATCTGATATCTAGTAACAATTATAATTATCTAAAGCCCTCTGAATAAAATGTGAAATCAATAAACTAATTTTTTTTTCAGAGAACCCTCATTCTGCCATACCACTAAACAAACTAGATCGAGTTATTTGTGCGCAAAGCACACAATGGTGTATCCCTGCATTTCCTTAGCAACACCTTAGCATAGTTTTAACGTTTCGAATTAATACCCAAGGAGCCTTTCGATGAAAACTGATTTTCCAACAATAAAAGTGGTTCCACTGGAACCACCTGGGGCCAAATCAAAATTTCGAAACCCTCATGCACATCTAGAAATGTTACCTGAACACATTAGGATTGTTTAAGTTTTTCGAATTAAATACCCTAGAGCCTTTCGATGAAAACTGATTTTCTAACGATAAAAGTGGTTCCACTGGAACAACCTGGGGCCAAATCAAAATTCCCAAACCTTCATACACATCCAGAGTTGCTACCTGAACCCATTAGCATAGTTTAAATGTTTCGAATTAAATACCCTAGGAGCCTTTCGATGAAAACTGATTTGCTAACGATAAAAGTGGTTCCAATGGAACCACCAGGGGCAAAATCAAAATTCTGAAACGTTCATGCACATCTAGAGATGTTACCTGAAATCATTAGCATAGTTTAAACATTTTGAATTGAATACCGTAGGAGCCTTTCGATGAAAACTGATTTTCTAACGATAAAAGTGGTTCTACTGGAACCACCTGGGGCCAAATTAAAATTCCGAAACTTTCATGCACATCTAGAGTTGCTACCTGAACACATTAGCATAGTTTAAACATTTCGAACTGAATCCCCTAGGAGCCTTTCAGGGTGTGGTGGACGGATGGATGGACGGATGGACGGACGGATGGATGGACAGACGGACGGATGGATGGACAGACATACAGACGGATGGAGATCACAACTATATCCCCACATTTTTGAAAATGCGGGGATAATGAAAATGTCAATGACACTCCAGCTTAACTTGACAATGTGTTGTGTTAATTAAAAGGAGAATGTTCAATGTTTATGAAAGGATTATGAAATAATTCAAGAATTGTGATAATTGAGAATATATTAAGTTCTGTACCCTACATGCTATGTTTTCAACAAGAATAATTTGAGGTGTAGACTGCACTGAAGAATTGAGGCCTGGGTTGATGTGGCCCTCACAGTTAATGTATGTCAACCAAAGTTACTTAGTTACAATAAAATCATTCCAAAAAGAGTCATCCTACCAAGTTACAATGAAATCCCTTCATAAATATGACTCATAGAATTTGCTGGAGGAATCAAGGCCACATGCTCGTCCAGCGGTCATGGTTGACCAATCACGATCAAAATAGGACAGACAGTCTCATCTAGATATCATACCCAAGCATCCTACCAGGTTACAATGAAATCCCTTCATAAAAACGACCCCTATAGCTAGACAGTGCTAAAGGAATCTAAGTCACATGCCCAAGCGGTTGTAACAGCTGACCAATTGTGACCAAAATAGGACAGTCACATCTACACATCATACCGAGTTATCCTACCACGTTACAATGAAATCGTTTCATAAATATGAACTGTGGACTGTGCTAAACAAATCTAGGTATCTTCTGAGGTAAACTCATTTAAAACGTAATAAATAATTGCCGCTTTCATTACACTCTTCGTGAGGCAACGAGCAATAAATTTAGACTAGTTTGCATTCAGGTCGAGGTCACCGAAGGTCAGTTTGGATGTAGATCCACGGTAGGTGTAAATTTTAACTACTGAAATCCCATTGCTGGGGTGTTCACCACGGTTGGTGTGTAAAGATTTATGTCATAGGCTTTTTATATATAGCAGAATAGGTAATCATTGTTCCAACAGTGTGTCAGTGTGGACAAAGATGTACTGGGGTTTCAGCACTGTTTAACCATTTACCTAATGAATCAGTCACATTTACAAATTGAGCAGTTGAAAAAAGATTATTTTTTAAAAAAAAACATATTTTGTGGCCACTCACTGGAACGGGCACATTGAGCCCGTTCCAATGAATGGTCACATAATATGATTTTGTTGACACTTTTTGAAAAAATTGAAGAAATAATATTTAAATTATTAAAGTTTGATATCCTGTCCTAAATAACCCTCTGCACACTGATATCAAGATATCAAAGTTTCAACCAGAAATTCCACTTCAGTATTATTTGACAGTACTAGTACAGTAGAATCCTCTTAATCGAATATCCATTTTGCCAGTGAAAATTATTCAATTAACAGGAGTATACAATTAACAGGGATTAGGTCAGTTTCTTGTGTTCTGAAGGTAAACTGAGCATTTATTCTATTATATCTTGTTTGACAGAGCTCTTAGAGCTCTGTCAAACAAGATATAATAGAATAAATGCCTGTATTGGATGTACTGGGGCCAAAAGGGTTGATAAATAAGGGGAATTTGGTGCGTGTCACAGTAAATTTTTTCAACATATTACAAAAATGTATATACAATTAACAGGAGTTTACTCTACAACCCATATGCAATTAACAGATCAAATTTGTACTGAAGGTATGGTAAATGGTTTTGTGTTTGAAAATTATATTCAATTAACAGGGATATACAATTAAAAGATATCCAATTAAGTGGGCTCCACTGTACTTATAAATTGGTTGAATCGGTTGACTTCCTTCCAGGATTATGAGGAAAAACTGGCAGCTTGAAATTTGCATATTTTGACATCAGTGTACAGAGGGTTAAAGAAGAGGTCATGATACTGGAACAGTTAACCCTTTACCTAACTGAAAATCATCCAAATCTGCCTGGAGGTGCATAATGTTAAATTTTTGTTATCTTTGCATTTGCTTCCAAAAATGAGCTTATGACTACCAACTAAAATGAGCTCACAATTCAATCATGAGATGTGGTTCAGAGGATAAAAATGAATATTTCTAGTCATTTAGAAAAATAAAGAGTTGTGCATCAGAGATGCAGGCTTCGATTTGTGGCTACTTTCTTTGTGCACTCTGTATTGAAAATCAGAAAAGGCATCGTGCTGAGGTCAATATTCGTAAAAATTGATGCTAATGAGCTCAAAATTCATAAAACTAAAAATGGACTAATTAAGGACCATAACTCTGTAACGAGAAATTGGACCAGGCCATTTTTGAACTTGTTTGAGATATTACTGCAAAATACTTGTATGGCAAATATTATCAAATTGGAGAATGTTTGTTCAAGTTTATTAATTTATTTATTGGTGTTTAAGGTCACATACTTATTGCACAATGGCTAATCATGACGTAACAGATTTACGGGTGAAGCCAATTTCCAGGAGAGAATCACCGAGCATCGACGAGCAACTGTCAGCTCCTCAACATTCTAACTCTGTTCAAGCTCTGCTCAAGCAAGGTTACAGTGGTTGAAGACATGTGCACCATCGACGTGAAGTACACCTTAGTACATGGCGTCACTGTGCCCCCATGTAGGCAACCGGGATAAAGTGCCTTGCCCAAGGACACAACGTGGATCGTCCCGTACAGGGATTGAACTCGGGACCTCTAGCATAGAAGTCCAACAGTCTACCACTGAGCTCCCTTTGTTCAAGTTACAGCACTCACAAACCCAAAATTAGTAAAAATTGACTACTAAGTATAAGGCCCATAATTCTGTAATGAAACATCGGACCAGGCCAGTTTTCGAACCTGCTTGAGATATTATTACAAAAGACACTTATGGAAAATATTAGTCAAATCAGAGAATATTTGTTCAAGTTATTGCGCAAACAAGCTCAAAATTTGTAAAAATTGACAAATTAAGGCCCATAACTCTGTAACAAAAAATCGGGCCTGGCCAGTTTTCGAACTGGCTTGAGATATTATTGCAAAAGACCTGTACAGCAAATATTAGTCAAATTGGAGAACGTTTGTTCAAGTTATTGTGCTAACAGTGCAAGGACACTCGTATGCACAACGACCGTCGCCAAACCACAGGTCTCGGTTGTTAACACAACTCAACCAAAAATATTGCATAATGTCTTCTCATTGTGCAAGTATGGGATTAACCCTTTACCCAACATATACAATATCAAAATTTGTTAACCCTTAAGGGCCAACAGATTTTTACATGTTTTTGATACACTTTGACAGTCAAAATGCCGTGACATTGCTGTTGTTTTTTTGACAAGTCTTGGCTGCCTATAAAGGCAGCCAAGACTTGCCCTAAAAACAACTACCAAGGTGCTTAGAATGTTACTTGTGAGTTAACCCACACGGTTGGTGTGTAAAGATTTATGTCATAGGCTTTTTATATATAGCAGAATAGGTAATCATTGTTCCAACAGTGTGTCACCTAACAGTGTGGACAAAGATGTACTGGGGTTTCAGCCAGTGATGTATTGCTAAATAAATTTTCGGGGGACGGCAGTAATTGCAAAGACTGCACGTAGGGACACCTGTTCTGTTGCCAAAAAATATGATCAAAGTCAGAATTAGTATCTTAATAGTTAATATTTTTTTTCTCAAAAAAAAATTCAACAAAACCATATCATGTGACCCCTCATTTGAACAAGGTTGCTGACCCTGTTCCAATGAGGGGGTCACATGATGTGGTTTTGTTAAACTTTTCGCTCAATTTGTAAATCACAATGGTGGGCATGGCCAGTTCATTTTTGGGAAAGGGTGAAACTGATGATATGGTGTTACTGAGGCTGCAGAATAATGGAATGGCCTCCCAGAGCTCAGTATTTCAATACAACATGTTTGTGTCCTTAATGTAAAATGACTCAAGGCACTAGAAGGGTCCATCTGTGTCATAAATATCTTTTTCAACATAACTGAACTTACAGTATTTTTCAATTCCTTTGAAACAGATAGAGTAAATCACCTGGCACCTAATCTCAACAAAAAGAAATCCAAGTTAGTTAATTCTTCATGTATTCCACAAAATTATAAAATGTCAAAACAGCTGTTATTTTCCTTCCAGGGAAGTGTTTTTTTCTATATCCGGAACACAAAGATTTAACAGTGAAACAGATTTAAGACTGTTTAGTGAGCAGCTCAGTTTAATATTCACATAATAGTTGAAAATCCATTGTCATTCAACATCAATGAGCTTGGAGGGTTTGTCATGGCCAGGTATGAATCACAAAATTAAATGTCTGGGAGGACAGCACACATGTCATTCTGTATTACTAGTGGTATTGATCAAGAAAATATATCAGCTTAAATCTGTAGATACAGTTACAGATACAACACACTGGTAAGGCCATTGTTAATAATTTTTTTACTTTGCTTTAACCCTTTACCCAACGCAGACGATATCAAAATTTATTATTTTAAATATCATTTTTTCCAATTTTTCAAAAAATTTCAACAAAACCATATCATGTGACCCCTCGTTGGAACAAGCTCGTCTTTTTTGAATAATATTTTTTCAACTGCTGAATTTGCATATTACGTGACGGATGCAGCCAATTCGTTGGGTAAAGGGTTAATCCTTTGTTCTAAAACACAGATGCAAAAAATGCAAATTATTAACTTTTATTTATTTATTTATTGGTGTTTAAGGTCACATACTTCTGCACAATAGCTAATTATGACCACAACATGGAGATAAAATCAAGGTCAATCAATCGTTTATATCCCATGTTGCCTATTTTAGACTCGCACCCTAAGCATTAGTGACTGGATACTATTTTACCAGTGAAACAGAGCTTGTTTACCACAGTAAACAAGCACTGCTTCACTTCCTGGGGTTCCTGCAGTGTTATTAACTATTCATTTATCTCAAGGGCAAATATCCCCTTTGTAGGGGCAAGAGCTGTCACCCTTAAAATACTTTGTCTTGGCAGGCAGTAACTAGACAGAGTACTGTTCAGTATTGCCTTATAGTTTGTATGTTCTCCGTACAGGAGGCTGCAAGTTTTGTGATATTTTAGTCAGGCCTACCCGAATGAAAGTGTCAATGACACTGCAGTTTAACTTGACTGTGTGCAGTGTTAGATTATTATTATTATTATTTATTAGAGTTTAACTACACTTTAACACCAAAGGTCATATCATGTCGATGAAAGTTTTATGGTGGAGGAAGCTGGAGTACCCGGAGAGAACCACCGAGCAACGACGGGCAGATGCCAGCACCCCAACATCGTAACTCTGCCCTGCAGCACAGGCAGGGTTTGATTGGTTGAAGACATGTGCACCATCGACGTACAGTACGCCTTAGTACACGGCATCATCATGCCCCCATGTGGACAATTGGGGTGAAATGCCTTACCCAAAGACACAATGCAGGAGTCCAAATCGATCACTCAGATAGTCACCCATCCAAGGACCCACCGGACTCGACGTTGCTTAACTTCAGTGATCTGACAAGAACCGGTTACCACAATGCCACCGTGCATGCATATGGTGTTAGATGAAAAGGAGAATGTTCAATGGTTATGAAAGGATTATGAAATAAGACAAGAATTGAGATAAGGCCTCATAAAGTAGATCTTCTGTTTCTCAGGCCATTTTTTGTAAAGCTGCATGCAGGCAGCCAGTTTTTTATTTTATTTTTTATTTTAAATAATTATTTCTTTGCCATCAAAAGTTCCTGGTTGTTTTAAGTCTTAGGCCTCATAATCTACAGTCCAGAACAGCATGGGTGGTGGTGTGTTTTTCGTCCCTTGAGTGCAAGAAGGCTTTGCAATGCTAAAGCATTGCAAAGCCTTTTTGCACTCAAGGAACAAATTTATCAATTTTATTAACTTGGGTAAAATATCAGACATGAACCATTTAATTTTTATTTTTTAAAGTTTGCACTGGTTATAAAAAGAAAGCATGCGGTAGCCAAAAGCACCACGTGAGAGGGCCTGAGAAATAGATTTTTAACATTTTAGGCCTAATTGAGAATATGTTAAGTTCTGTACCCTGCATGTTATGTTTTCAACATGAAAAATTTGAGGTGCAGACTGTACTAAAGAATTGAGGTCTGGGTTGATGTGGTACTCCCAGTTAACATAAGTCATCAAAAGTTACCAAGTTCCAGTAAAATCATTCTACTAAGTTACAATGAAATCCCTTCATAAAAACAACCCGTAAACAGTGCTAAAGGAATCTAGGTCAGGTGCCCAAGTGGTGGTAACGGCTGACCGATCCTGACCAAAATAGGAAGGACAGTCTCATCTGGACATCAGACAGAGTTAACCTTCCAAGTTACAATGAAAACGCTTCATAAATATGAACTGTAGACTGTGCTAAACAAATCTAGGTCATGTATCCGTGCAGTCATCACGGTTGACCGATCACAACCAAAAAAGAACGTTCTCATCTAGACATTATAGTGAGTCATCCTACCAATTTACAATGAAATCCCTTCATAAATGCAACCCCTAGACTGTGCTAAAGGAATCTGGGTAACGTGCCCCTGTGGCTGTCATGGTTGACTGAACCCGGCCAAAATAGGACGTTCTCATCTAGATGTTATACAGAGTCACCCTAACATGTTACAATGAAATCCCTTCATAAATATGACCTGTAGACTGTATTAAAGGTTTTCAGGTTCCAGACCCGATCGTGACTAAAATGGGAACTTCTCATCTAGATGTGGCCTCGAATCCACACATGAAATTTAGTGATGATCGGACTAGAACTATAGGGTGTGGAATGTGGTAAAGAAAATGAGAACAGACTCACAGACTTATGCATGCGTGATGGCAATAGGTTATCCAGACTTTGTCAAGTTAAGCTAAAAATTAGATCAGGCAAAGCAGTCTGCTTTTACCATGACATTGCCGATTGTTAAGAATTGTGGACTCTTTGTCTGGAAACCTTGCCATGAAGCAGAAGTATGTGTACATAAGAACCAACTGGAAATTTCATGCGATGGTCAAGCAAACATCGGTCTCAATGAGCTCATTCCAAAGAAGAACCATAAGCTATGTTTTTTAGTTAACCGTTTTACCCAACGAATCAACTTTATCCGCCTGTATAATTTACTACAAAATAAGCTGTTGAAAAAATATATTTTTCAAAAATTTTCGACAAATCCATATCATGTGATCCCTCATTGGAACGAGCTCGTTCCAATGAGGTGTGAAATGATGTTTTTGCTGAAATGTTTTGGAAAATTTGGGAAAAAATAATTTTTTAAAATAATGAATTTTGATATCTGCATTGGATAAAGGGTTTAAAAAAAAAAAAGCAAAAAATATTAAAATACTGTTTGCTGGATATTATGTCCGTCGTGTTAGGTACAAGTTGAACTTTTCAATGATTCTATTCAGCTCAATCCGTAAGAAGTGTAATCCACATACCGCAGGGGTCGAATTAATTTTTAAAAATTGAAGAGCAGTTTTCTAACTTGGATAAATTTGGATTAGCATTTCCTATTATTTACATGATTTTTCATTTGAAATTGATTAGCAAAAGTTGAAAACCGATTCAAAAACTGCTATGCGAATCCAGTTAAATCGAACCCTGAACATATCGTCCCTTGAGCAGAACAAGGCACCATCTGCAATGCTCTAGCATTGCAGATGGTACCATGTTCCACTCAAGGGACGTTACGTTTTTTGGAAGAGCTGATATATAATGCCTTGTACAACATTTTTTGTATCAGGTCAGAGATGATGCCGAACAGAGGATGGAAACTTGTGTGCAAGGTGTGAAATGAGGACTGGATTATTCTGATGTGTATAAGATTACACAGGCTTTTAATTTAAGACTTTAAAAATTTTTTTATTGATTTCATCACTGGTAACACCTGTACCATTAATATCATGACAGATGTTATAGCAAAGTCTTAAACAACCCACACACAGAGGAATGACAATTACCATCAATAATTTTCATGAACAGTATAGGCAGTACTAGACAAAGTCACAGAGTCAAGTTACAATCACACATGTATAAATATAAGGTCACAGACAGCTGCATATTTCACATTTTTGACATTTGTGGGGGAAAAATGTCAAAATGGTAGCAATGATAGCAGTCTGAGTCACTTTTCAAACATGTGTATAACTTTTGACTGTCAACATATATCAGAATGTATATTCCCAACCCATGAATTCCCCATCATGTGGGAATGATTTTATCTTATACAAGAGTGGTAATTCTAAGACCTACTGTGAAATTTCCTCTCTGATTTCAAAGCTGATAAGTCTACAACTTTCTGAACTATCTTTGATGGAATGTTGTTTACTGACTATTTCAGCTGCCACAGATCAAATGGTGTTTTTAAATCCATCATCATGTCCAACGTTCATATTCATATTTCAAAAAGATAATGTTATTTACATCTGTGGAATCAATTTATACATGTGAAGGGGTTATTTCAATAAAATATGAAATCCAAATTTCTTTTTAAAAAAAAATCAAAATCTCCTTAGACATGGTTTGTACACCACTAGAAGAAAAATATTTAGCACATAATCCAGGGATTTTTTTTTTTTGTGTCTACAGGGGCTGTTTATGGAACCCTTTCTCGATGACATTTAGGCATGAATTTTCCCAATTTTTAACCCAGCCTCAGTTCCAATTCAAACAAAAAATTAATGTACAACAAGTGCCCTGAACTGAGTAGTCATAAGGCCTCAGAAAACCATTGGTTTTCTGAGGCCTTATGACTACCCAGTTCAGGACACCAATTGCAACTCCACCTCCAGATACTCCTTGAAAATATTTGTGTCCAAGGTCACTGTGACCTTGATGTTTTACACAAAAAATATAGGATTCTTCCTCTCATTATACCCAAACAACATGACAAGTTAAGTTTCGATGGGCCAAGCAGAGCTTCAATCAGAGGGCAGAAACCAACTCTGTCTATAGAGTCCTGAAAATAAGTTTATGGTCACTGTGACCTTGACCCAATGATCCTAAAATAACAAGAGCTGGACTTTCATCCGGTGCAAACCCCCACGTGGTGTGCCGCCTAGTTTGGGCATACGTATGACCAACAAATATCATTTATGAATATTCTTGTACGGACTGACGGACAGATGCACAGATGGACGGATGCAATCCAGTATACCCCCCCCCCCCCTACCATTTTCTTCAAAAGTTTTCAACAATTTCCAACAGTTTCTAAGTCAAAAGGTATGATAAATTGTTTGGTGTTAGGAAGTTTTATGCAATGAGGCAGAAGCCTTTGTCATAGGCAAACTGCATGCCATATTTCACCAAAATCCGATAACCCATACCTGAGATACAGGCTGAACAGACAAATGTCTATTTCCTACAATTTCTAAGTCAAAAAAGGGGGATAACTCTAAAAAGGAGAATGAGAAATATCGTTGAATCCTTTTTTTAAAGCCTATACCATAAGCAGTGTTCATGGCAAATTTCCTTGCAATAGAACATTCGATACCCGAGATACAGGCTGAACAGACAAAATTTGGCTCGGATACAATTTCTGAACGAACAAGTAATAAAAAAAATAATAATAAAAAACAAAATAAGTAGTGTGGGCATACCTATGAGGCTATGACCAACAAATATTATAAAAAATAATAATTTACTTAAGTTATGAATATTTTTAGACGGACTCCCACATGGATGCACAGATGGACGGATGGACGGATGGATGGACGGGTGGATGGACGGATGGACAGGCAGACGCACGGACACATGTAATCCAGTATACCCCCATTTTCTTCAAAAGTGAGGGTATAAAAAGGATTCTTCCTCTCATCATACCCAATCCACAAGCCAGGCTTGGCTTCAATTGGCCAACTAGAACTCCAATTAGGGAGTGGAAAACCAGCTCCATCTAAAGAGAGACAAATGGACTGACTGACAATGCCAGGGATATACCCCTTCTTCCCTTCCCTCAGCCAAAAAAATATATATACAATTTTCCAGGGTCGTAAAAGAACTCTACAGTTTAAGAACTATTGTCTTTTTCAAACTGCATATGAGGTTCACGATGAAAGAGAAATGTTCTTGCGGTTAACTCTTTACACGCTGCTGGTGGATATTCCTGCCCAGCACAGGGATTCTCTTGTCACTGAAATAAGTATAATTTGGGCATCTTTAATCATATTTTCCCCTGTAATTTGCATGGAATTTTTCACCAATGATTTCTTGTGTTACATTTGGATTAATTTTTCATGAAATCTAGTCATGGCTGCTTTACAGCAGCCCTGACTAGATTTGATGAAAAATATCTTGAAAATACTTGGCAGGTTAAGAGTTAACCCACAACTCACTTCTGCTCATACTCTAAGTTATCAGTGAGACAGTTAATGCACTAAGAACAGGCTTGTTATCACAGTGCACAACAAAGTTACTCTGAACACTTTAAGGGAGTATATACAAGACTTCTTTACTTCTCATGCACTTTGAATATTTACAGAGTGGTACACTGTTGTCTTCTGTATTGATTAACATTCTTGAGTACCTCATATGTAAATCTGCAGATTTAATTTCAATTTGGAGTGTGTGCTCAGAATAATCCTCAAAGGTAAAAGACTAGCCCTGTTGTACTAACCTGCAGATGTTATAAGTAGCAACCCTTGAAAAGAGAGGTTTCCTCCTCACACTCAGGACATTTGACTGTTTTATTCAAAAATAGGAACTGTATGATTGTCTTTCCTTTTGCTGACAAAGACAACAAACTGTTTTTCTTACATGATAGGTCTTTGAGAGGCTTTTAAATGTGGGTTGGGCTCATAAATTGAAATTTTGTGTCACACTTGTAAACACCACTGTGCATCATCAATAGAACTATTCCACTTGGCTGCTCTCCACAAAAATGTCAAAATACTGAAGAATGGTTCAAAGAAATTCAAATATAGAGATGTTGACTTACTGTGTGTAAAAAAAATCACTTGTGTCAAAACAATTATGGAATTTGGAGTCAACTAGATGAAACCCAAGTCAAGTCAGAAGTCGACTAATTGGTACTTTCCATCAACATTTTCATAGCTACCTCCACCTTATATTTTGTTCCCAGTCCACCCATAACTGGTGTCATTTAATGGGCGATGGTTCGCCGGTATATCATCGGTTTGGTCAGTAATTTATGTGAAAGCATCTTAATTCAACCAGAGGGAGAATCGACCATTGATGTTAAAAGACAATGATCAACAATCATTCATTCAGAACATTTAACCCTTTACCTAACATAAAAAGCAGACAACAGTTGCAAACAAAATTCTTGAATAACTAATTTTTTGTCTCAAAAACATAGGTTATGACCCCTAATTGGAACGAGCTCAATGAGCTCGTTCCAAAGAGGGATCATAACCTATGTTTTTGAGACAAAAAATGAAGAAAATAATGAAAATTAATTGGCGATTTTTGTGAATAGTGCTGGCCGGTTTTGGCCATTATGTTGGGTAAAGGGTTAACCAATTCACTAAACTAATCTCTCTTTGGGTTTTGCTTTGTTTATAATCAATTAATTTTGACACACTGGTGTTATAAAAAAACACCCAACTTAGATAAAAAGTTCCACTGAGATTTATTATTTGGCACACATCACCCTTTGGGAGCTGGAAATTATAGCCTCTTGAAGATTATACCCAGTACTTTTAACTTTTCAGGGAAGCTTCAGTTTCCATTTGGACTAGATACCTTGTAAAACAATGCACAGTACATATTGTAGTATTGAAGATTATGCCCAGTACTTTTAACTTTTTGGGGAAGTTTCAGCCTCAGTTTGGACCTTGTAAAAAGCCTCAGTTTGGAATAGATACCTTGTAAAAAGAAGCACAGCACATATTGTGGTATTGAAGATTATGCCCAGTACTTTTAACTTTTTGGGGAAGTTTCAGCCTTAGTTTGGAATAGATACCTTGTAAAAAGAAGCACAGCACATATTGTGGTATTGAAGATTATGCCCAGTACTTTTAACTTTTGGGGGAAGTTTCAGCCTCAGTTTGGACCTTGTAAGAAGAAGCACAGCACATACTGTGTGGTATTGTCCTACGATCAATCAGACACATTTTTATTAATAAGCTGTGAGCTTGTTTTGTGTGAAGTGCTGGATGGGTGTTGATTAAGATGTGTTCTACATGTAACCATGAACAACATCCGGTAATTGTCAAAATGTCTCCCAGCATTGGTCACACCATCATTTGTCAAATATCAGTACCCCAGTATTGATAATGAAGGTGTCAATGACACTGTAGCTTAACTTGTCTGTGTGTAATGTTTGATGAAAAGGATAAAGTTCAATGTTTATGAAAGAATTATGAAATAAGACAAGAATTGTGATAATTGGGGATATGTTAATTTCTGTTCCGTGTATGCTATGTTTTCAATAAAAATAATATGAGGTGTAAACTGTACTAAAGAATTGAGGGGTGGGTTAATGTGGCCCTCAGTTAATGTATGTGGCCCTCACAGTTAATGTATATCAATGAAAGTTACCAATGTACAGTGTAATTATTCCAAAACGAGTCATTCTATCAAGTTACAATGAAATCCCTTCATAAATACGGCCTGTAGAATGTGCTAAAGTTTTTTGGGCTTCGGGCCTGTGTAGCCATTATGGTTGACCGATTGCAACCAAAAGGGGACATCCTCAACTAGACATTATACTGAGTCATCCCACCAAGTTACAATGAAATACCTTCATAAATATGACCTGTAGTCTGTGCTAAAGCTTTTTGGGTTTTGGGCTTGGGCAGCCGTCATGGTTGAATGATCGTGACCAAAAGGGGACGTTCTCGTCTAGGCATTATCTGGAGTCATCTTACCATGTTAGAATGAAATCCCTTCATAAATATGACCTGTAGACTGTGCTAAAGGTTTTCGGGCTTCGGGCCCCTGTAGCCATCACAGTCGACCAATCGCGACCAAAAGGGGACGTTATCATCTAGACATTATATGGAATCAACCTGCCAGTTCCATATTTACAAATCTGTCTGGCACACATGTTCCATATGGATTTTCATTTACGGACTATTTTTCCACCTGACATCATGGATCAATTAAAAGAACTAAACTCCGTCAATTTTTGTAACTGGTCAATCAAAACGTCTTACTCTGACCAAGATCAATTCTGAAACTGTGGTTACAGCCAATAAATCGAATGTCAAATTGAAAAATAAAGAGTTTTAAAGTTTGAAACTTTGTGTGATGTTTGAATTTTTAATTAATGGATTATATGTCATAGAGGTATGTAATAAACACACATGATGTGGAAATGCATTTGTCAATATGGCACTCATGCCAACGTAGAAGGATAGAATGCAAGGCTGTGCCACTCGTTCTATCCTTCCGTGCTGGCACTCATGCCATATTGATGAAAACATTCATACATTGTGACATTCTCTGTTTGACTGGTATGAACCCTTAGAAAACTGGTGGTATCTTCCATGTCAGTTCAATAACAGGAACTGGAAGATTCCATATTCATTATTTGGGGGTAGACCAATTAA
Source organism: Pictodentalium vernedei (assembly GCA_031216915.1). Lineage (NCBI taxonomy): Eukaryota > Metazoa > Mollusca > Scaphopoda > Dentaliida > Dentaliidae > Pictodentalium > Pictodentalium vernedei. The sequence continues at coordinate 387,942,867 of CM062289.1, forward strand.
TATTTTCAATGTGCAGCCTTGGGGCTGCACGTTGAAAATATTAATTGGTTTACCCTACACATTCAGTTAGCAGTCATCCTTTATGGAATTATGGCGTATCATATCTCTGGCCCAGAAAAACAGCCTCTCTGGTTCAAAGGGTTAAGGGATTTTTAGTTGATGCACAGTATTATTTGCTACAAGTACTTGTCCACTTTTCATCCATATTCTTACTTGCTTGTCCAGAAGAAACTTGCCTACTCAGCGAGCAAAAATGCACTTTGTGGGCCTCTGGATAAATTAGTCTGTGCGCACATCTGCCTGTCTATCTTAATTTCATTTCCACATTAATAACTTGACAATATTTTGGTATAGGATAATGAAACTTCAGTGTTATACTGCCCAGGAGAAAGGGATGAACCCTATCAATGTTTTTTGTTTGGGGGTGGGGGGATCCAAAGGTCAAGGATATAAAGTGCTTTTACTGCAAAAACGGTTTCAGACTCTGTGACAACGCATGGTCTAGGATCCTGAAACTTCCCAGATACACTTCCTATGGGAAAGAGATGAAGCAAATCAATCTGGGCCCAAAGATCAAAGTTACAGGTCAAAGGGTGCTCAAACCCTAAAACAGATTCTGTACCCTAACTCGACAATGCTTTGACCTTGGATAATAAAACTTCACAGGTACACTGCTTAGGGGACAGGAATGAGGGATCAGTTAGTTAGAGGGATCTCTTTGATTTCCAGGGAAAAATAAACTTTTTGTTTCAGTTTTTACAGAAAATGTTTGTGCAAGTGTTGTTGGCTACTATTGTTAGGTAAATGGATAGTATTATTAATATATAACCACAGTGTTATGTAGTGTATTTAGGGGATAATGTTGGGGTTAACCATTTCCCTAACATAGCGACCAAAAACGGCCTTGGAAATTGACCAAAATAAGCCTACTGCAGCCTAAAATATCACACAAATGTCTCGATAAAACCATACATATTTGTATTTGGATATCATTAGACCCGGTTCGATGAGCCGCTTCTAATGATATCCATATTTGTATGGTTTTATTGAAAAAGTCAGAATTTTCGAAAAATGTTAAATTTAATTTATTTTACAAAAAAGCTGTGTTAGGTAAAGGGTTAAAAATGTATAAGTTGAGGGGTTAACATTAAACAGATTGGAATTTTGTTTTATCACCTGTTTTTATGTTCGCAAAATGTTATTTGGGGAAGTAATAGTATGAATGTGGTGAAACTGAAATAATCATTTGTTTGCAAGCGTTTTTTTTTTTTTAAATTCGAAGCTACAGATCTAAAGGCAGGGTAATGATTCACTTGAATGATCACAGACATAACTCATTAATTTGATCCATAAGATTTAAATGGGAAAGTTTCAGATTTCAATAGATGTGGGACAAGAGCTTTGAGGTGAATACTGTGATTGATATTAACTGGTAGAGTGCTAGAAGCCACTATCAGGGCTTTAATAGGAAGAGTAGGTACCCCGGCCCAAAGGTGTCATATTCTGTGGATGTGCTTCATATTATCTAGGAAGTGAAATTAATTAGTCTTCATGGGTTTGCCTTGTTATAATTTTTGGGAGAGTGCCTGTTGGCACTCTCCCATAAATTGTAACAAGGCAAAGACACGTGAACAAATTTTGATGACCAAAAATAGCTTAGCACTCTATCAGTTAACTGTCTCACCTCTGATGAATGGAATGGTTTAACGCACCAAAGGTGTGCAGGGACGGTATGGGGAACAAGCTCCTTTCGACCCTCAGTGACTGTAAATGACCAATCACCTCTGATGTGCCTGGATAGTTCTTTTATACTCATCCATTAGCATGAATTGGATTCACACCCGAGTTGGTTAAAGGTTTTACAACAATCCAGAACTAAACAGCCAAACTGGTATTTTTGAAGCACGATTGCTATTGCTCTGTATTACATGCCTGATTTGTAACTTTTACAAGAGTGGTACTTGTAAAAGGCCACCAAAAAATCTGATAGGCTCTAAAATTAATGTTTGCATAATACAACAAATAAAACACTCAAATTTTTAAATTTTCAAGAACAGGTGTGTAATAAAATATATGTACATATGATTCAAAAATCTTATTACGATGGAACATGTGTACATTTGCTGTGTATACAACTACTGAACGTGATACCATAGAATCGTTGTTGGTACAGTACAGTCACGATGGACTGGTCGTAATCCACACGTGGGCAGTAATGTTCACACATGCGTTTACCAAGTACCGTAATAAAAATCATCATCAGCAGGCTTGTCATTTTGAAAATTGCAGGAGGGCCATTATGGTTCACCTAAAATCACCACAGGAGGGCCATTTTGGGTTCACATAAAATGACCCCAGGAGGGTCATTTATGATTTGCGGAAGGCATTTTGTTTCAGCCTGACGGGTAGGCAACTAATATCATTTTAAGGTACATGTACATGGTTTGTGTAATTATGATGTACGTCATCATGTAAAGTTATTTACTGTCTCTGGGTGACTGCATTGACGACACACTACAAACTTCACAAACTACGCAAACTATGCTTTTGTTACATGTACCTCCTTCAATCCTTCAATCCGCGAAAATTGCCATTTGAGGCGCCCGATTTTGAGGTGCCTTCGACTGAATTAATGGGCCGCAGAAATTGGGGTTAGGCAGACGTTTACCGTCCATGGAATTTTGAACTTGGGCGGGCGACTGCAGCCCGGGAGATCACCCGCCTCAAAATGACAAGCCTTCATCAGCAAACTTTTAATTAATGAAGCACCTTGTTGTACATGGTGCTTCATTAATTAAAGTTTTGATGATTATTCCTTTAATTAGTGATTGGAATTCTAATATTATTGCGCCCGTGGAAATATTGCCCATCCATGTAAAGTGACCAGTTCACAGCGTTTGTACTGTATGTCACAACTATGTGTGATGCTTCGTCAACTTGACTTGGTTTGGGTTAAGAAGGCATATCATCCCCACCACCACCCCCCCCCCCCCCCCTCCATGACAGAAGAAGACAAAAATTATAGTCAAATGTTGCTTTACCCTTTAGGTACATCTTGTTTAACTAAATTCTTTCTTCTCCCATCTCCACAAGATGGTTAACACTTTACCCAACATAATGGCGAAAACCGGCCAGTCCTATTCACAAAGATCACCATTCAATTTTCATTATTTTTTCATTTTATTTCCCCAAAACTTAGCTTATGACCCCTCATTGGAACGAGCTCATTGAGCTCGTTCCAATGAGGGGTCATAAGCTATGTTTTTGATGCAAAAAAATTAAAACATTTTGTTATTCAAGAATTTTGTTTGCAAGTGTCGTCTGCTTTTCGTGTTAGGTAAAGGGTTAAGACAGTCCTCAAAGTTCCCAACTGAAAACAATGCAAAGATCTGTACATGACATATATTACTGTGTAAATTTTTTCAGTAATGAAGATGCAAATTCTCCTTGTTTTGTTACCAGTCTTTTATAAAACTTGGCGAATGTGGTTTCCTTGAACCAGCCCACAGTTGACAGTTTTGTAGAAATGGGCACCCAATTTTTGGCAGCTTATGAATAGGCGGCTGACCGTATACTGTCATTACTGTGTGGTTTGAAGAGTGATATGACCATTCCTGCAATTATCAATCCTGCTTTGATCCATCATGGGGTGGTGGATTTTTCAACTGGTTTGTGTGGTTGAACATAGCGAATCAACAGTTGTATGTCATTACGAACATGAGATGTTTTCTGTAAATAAGCCTGTAATATTGTATATACACAAATCTCCATTGTCAGGAAATTTATAAAGTTCTAGCGGCCTGAAGCGCTTCACAGGATGACTGTTTTACTGATTCTGCAATGTGTACCTATAGTAATTCTCAAACTGAACAATAGTATTTAAGTGTATTAGTGCTAGCTTCTGGACTCTCTCTTCCATTAACAGAGCCAGGAGAACTACCAATTTGAATGTCAGCAATTTTAATGAAAATTTTGTCACTAATATTGATCGTCTTGATCCAGTTTGTGCTGGTTGGAAATCCCAGACGGTCAGATTTCTGGATAAAGCAGATCAGGGCTGAAACACACCCTGTAGAAACCTCACCACCAATGGATGGGTTCCAACAGTTTTTACCCTCTTCTGTTAAAAAAAAAAGTTGAAAGTGCACTGCACGCAGTATTGATGGCACTATTTTGAAGTCTGTGTCAAATAAGATTGTAAGAAACTCCCAAGACCATACATATGACAGTGACAGTGTATTAAATTTTGCCACTAGCAGATGTAAGTTATGTATTGTTTCTTCGAGAATGGTCATCATGACGACATGAGCATGTTAGTAACCCTTGTCAAAATTTTCTTGCTTTGAAGATTTTTCCTAACAATCTGCAAGCCCTCAGTTGCGTCCTCATCAGTGGATGGTGCTCGTCTTTTTACAGTAGCATCAATGTGTTTTTCCCCTGGGTAAAAGAAAAGGCCAATCAATGTTTCCTGGTCAGTTTTGAAAACCATGATTGTGATATCCAAAAAGGTGCTATAACAAGTGCCTCCGTATTACCCTGTTCAATTTGTTGTAGAATTTTTCCAAAGACTGGATGGTGGGAAGATATAAACCAAGTTTGGGTGCCATGGGAGTGTAAATGTATCAATAGCTAGTGCATTATGGTCTGGCTGCCAGGCAACATATTGATCCACTTGATAATTTAGATGGAATGCTAAGAGGTCAATATCAGGCATTCCCCAAATTTGTGTTATCTGATGAAAAATTTATGTTTCTAATAATTCCTATTGAAAATTATCATGATATGGCCTACTCTGGAGATCAGCTTCTTTATTTAGAACACCTAGGATGTGATTTTCCAATATCCATAAGTGTCTTTGTATTGCCAGGAGCCATATTTTTTGAGCCAGGGCATTACAAAGATGTTTGATTCCTCCCATATTATTTATCTATATGCCACTGTAGTTGTGTTGTCACTTTGAATTTGAATATGCTATGAAGTGAATGTGTTACAGAATGATCTCAGGGTTAATCAAACGGCTAGAAGGTCATTGATGTGAAGGCTAGTCTCAGATTCTGCCCCCCCCCCCCCCCCCACACCTTGTAGTTTGTATTTCATAAATGCCTCTCCAGGCATAGAAACCATCTGATTGCAGCATGATGTCTCGACTGCCATGGGGGGCAGGAGATTTAGTTTCTGAATGTAAACAGCTAATATCTTCTTCATTTGAGGCACCTTTGGGGATGTTAAATACTAATATTTCTTTCCTTTGGGACGTTTGGCCTTTTGTGAGGACTAGTTTTTAGCTTAACTTGACGAAGTCGATAAGCTATTGCCATCATACGTGCAGAAGTCTGTTAGTCTGTTCACATTTTCCTTTATCACAGGCTACACCCCGCAATTCTTATCTGATTGTTACGAAATGTCATATGCAGGTTTGGGGTCATGTCTAGATGAGAACGTCCCATTTTGGTTGCGTTCGGTCAACCATGATGGCTGCCCGAGCCCAAAATGCCAAAACCTTTAGCACAGTCTACATGCCGTATTTATGAAGGGATTTCATTGGTAGGATGACTCTGTATGATGTCTAGATGAGAACGTCCCCTTTTGATCACGATCGGTCAGTCGTGATGGCTGCCCGAGCCCTAAACCCGAAAACCTTTAGCACAGTCTACAGGTCGTATTTAAGGGATTTCATTGTAACTGGGTAGGATGCCTCTGTATAATATCTAGATGAGAACTTCCCCATTTGGTCGCGATCTGTCAACCGTGACGACTGCCCGAGCCCAAAACCCCAAAACCTTTATCACAGTCTACAGGTCATATTTATAGAGGGATTTCATTGTAACTTGGTAGGTTGACTCCATATAATGTCTAGATGAGAACATCCCCTTTTGGTCGCAGTTGGTCAACTGTGATGGTTACAGGGGTCCGAAGCCCAAACCAAATCAAATGGTTTCGCGCCTTCAGTCCCTTTCGACCCTCGTTAGCTGTATATTGTTTTGGTTATGTTCTGAGCATGGTAAAGGAGGCAAGGCGTAGGAAGCAGCTTATCCGCGTTTGTTCTTTCATCGTGACTTCTTTGGAGGAGGTGGCTGTGATGGAGAGACTGTGGAAGTGATGGTTGCCATTGTTGAGTGATTAGCTGTGTCTGTCAGTTGTCTTTGTCTGTTGATGAATTCCTTCTTTAGTCTATCGATTTCTTCGGAGCGTCTGTCCCTTTCTTCGCTGCGTTTATTGAATTCTTTGCATTCAGCCAAGAATTGCCGGGTTTCTAATAGTGCTTTTGCCATGTCTGAATGTTCTTTAGAGGTTGTCTGTGAAGCTGGTGAAGGTTGTTTTGGTGTTAGTTCCTCCTTGTCCTGGTTGTCCGAGAACGAAGGAAGAGGGGAGTGAGGGGTGGGAAGTGGCGAAAAAGCAACTTCCAGTTCCTCCTCAATCTCTACAGGATGTTCCTCATCCAACTGTGCCAGCTGGGGAGTTAGTAGTTGGTTGTGTGTGCCTGGAGGATTAGGAGGGGAACTGGTGGCTGCCTCTGGAACCTCCACCTCCTCGCTCACCTCTTTCTTCTTATCCAGGAAAGCCTCCAGGCGACGGGAATCCCTGTCTTCGGATGAGGACCAGTGTGAGAGGGGATCCTCTCATCAAAGGTACTACCTCCCTGAGGAGGGTGGTGTAGTCCCTAGACCATGCGTTGTCACAGAGTCTGAAACCATTTTGCAATAAAAGTGCACTATATCCTTGACCTTTGGATCCCCCTCACCCCCAAACAAAAAACATTGATAGGGTTCATCCCTTTCTCCTGGGCAGTGTAACTGTGAAGTTTCATTATCCTATACCAAAATATTGTCAAGTTATGAATGTGGAAATGAAATTAAGATAGACAGGCAGATGTGTGCACAGACTAATTAATCCAGTGGCCCACAAAGTGCATTTTTTCTTGCCGAGTAGTCAAGTTTCTTCTGGACAAGCAAGTAAGAATATGGATGAAAAGTGGACAAGTACATGCAGCAAATAATACTGTGCATCAACTAAAAATCCCTTAACCCTTTGAAACAGAGATGCTGTTTTTCCGGCCCAGAGATATAATATACCATAATTCCATAAAGGATGACTGCCAACTGAATGTGTAGGGTAAACCAATTAATATTTTCAACGTGCAGCCCCAAAGGCTGTACATTGAAAATATTAATTGGTCTACCCCCAAATAATGAATATGGAATCTTCCAGTTCCTGTTATTGAACTGACATGGAAGATACCACCAGTTTTCTAAGGGTTAATACCAGTCATACAAAGAATGTTACAATGTATGAATGTATTCGTCAATATGGCATGAGTGCCAGCACGGAAGGATAGAACGAGAGGCGCAGCCTTGCATTCTATCCTTCTATGATGGCATGAGTGCTGTATTGACAAACACATTCCCACATCAAGTGTGTTTATTACATGCCTCTATGACATATAATCCATTAGTTAAAAATTCAAACATCACACACAGAACATTTCAAACTTTAAAACTCTTTATTTTTCAATTTGACATTCGATTTATTGGCTGTAACCGCAGCTTCTGACTTGATCTTGGTTAGAATAAGACGTTTTGATTGACCAATTACAAAAATTGACGGAGTTTAGTTCTTTTAATTGATCCATGATGTCAGGTGGAAAAATAGTCTGTAAATGAAAATCCATATGGAACATGTGTGCCAGACAGATTTGTAAATATGGAACTGGAGGAAAAGTCTCCCAAGAAACATGTATGTGAACATTAATAGAAGAAATAGAACAGGAACATTCTTGCTGTTATCCCATACAGTACATGACAGACAGAATTATAATTAAAACTCCCACAGAGTGGAGTTTCAACTCAGATATTAACTAAAAGTCTGTGAAAAACGCATGGGGGCACAAAATTTCTGTTCATGTGCATTGTTAAATTTCATTATTTTAAACAGTTTTGCATCCAAAGCATAGCTCATGGCAGGGTTTCCTACGCTTTATCTTTATCAGTAAATTTATCAGTAAATGATCGGTGGGGGAATAGATCCGGTCCGTCAACCGGATCTATTCCCCTACCGATCATTTACTGATAAAGCATAAAATCCAGTAGACAAAACAAACAACATAACGCCATAGTCAAGATGCAGTCATTCTCCCAACAAAGTTGACACATTTTAGGAGCACCATTTCTCGAACTGGCATTCTGAAACTTAAGATTGTCAATTGTCATTCGGAAACTATCACTATTTTCCACCGTTTGCTGATTAGGTAAGATGTCACTTGCCGACTGTAGCGAAGAAACAGTGATAGCTTTGGGTGTTGCCCTGAAGATTCAACATAATCATTCTCACAAAATCTTTCACACTAAAACATGAATCGCCGTCTCAGATGCAAGGAAATGGCCTTCCTGCAGTGTTCAATTCTAAAATTTTATTCGCCCGACACGCACCATGGTCACTACAGGCATTCTGTGATTTCTCCTTGTACCGACCCACCAATTTATTCCAAGTGGAACCCCTGCTTATGGCCTCTTGCTTGGAAATGAGCTTGTACAGCTTGTTCCGTGTGGGTGGTAGGAGTGGTCATAACGTATGTTTTGGATGTAAAAACTGAAAATTCAAACACCAGAAACCACTCTAGTGGTATCTTACATGCCAGTTCAATGGCAGCAATTAGAAGAGTCCATATTCATTATTTGGGGTAGACCAATCAATATTTTCAACGTGCAGCCATCCTATTTAATGACTTTATGACGTATAATGTACTTAACCAAAAAAACGGCTGCTCGTTTCAAGGGGTTAAATTTATAAGGAATTGCTGAATTATGACAATAACTTGCCACTGGCCATAGTGTGCTGCTTTCTCAAAACAACACACATTTATATGACCTCACACAGTATATTAGTGCCAAGTGCATTTTTTAGCTCACAGAAAATAGAAAACACGGGTGCTGCTAGGTGTAATTGCACTCACAACTGTCTCATTTCCCGGCTTTTACCCACGAATCTGAATCTTGACAGAATAATTATTATTTGGATGAAAACTCAAACATATTTAATAGAAGCTGATTCAGTATCTCATGACTAAGTCTATGGGTAAGATCTGACATGAACACTGAATGTTAAGTTATTGCAGATACTGAAATTAATTTCATCGTTGGCATTGACCGTGTCATTTGACCTCACTACTTTCTATTGCGTGAAAGTTTCAGAGAAGGTACTGAATGATGGATATGATTTTCGGTGGGGACCTAATTAAAATTTTGGGATATGATCTGGATCAACACAACAGCATTAACACCACCAAAAATTAAATGATGATCATACAGTACAGTTTGGTATAATATTAATGCTATATAACACAAATAGAAGAAGACATTTGCATAAGATTTCTTTAAAAACTAAAAATATTTTTTACTTTTTGCCTCCAAAATATAGCGTATGACCCCTCGCTGGAATGAGCTTGTTCCAGTGATGGGTTATAAGCTTTGTGTTGAAAGCAAAAAATGATAAATTTTACTTCAAGAAATTCTAATGCAAGTGTAACTTTGTATTTGTGATTGATAAAGGGCTATAAAAACACAGAAAATTTGGCACTTGGGAGTTGAGTGACACCAGTTTATTATCTATAAAATCAGTTTCTATTATCCATTATTGACAATATTTTGATTACCTTATTACAGCGGGAAGTCAGAAGCCATGGGTGGATCCAAACTGTGGCGCACCTGGTATGCGCCCTTCCTATTTTTCTAATCTGAAATTTTTTCACAAGCACCCATACCAGGGATTACAGTATTATCCGCAAAAACAATCAGTCATCCATTACCATCTGGTAGAGTTTGAGCATGTGTTACCGCAAATAATATGGTTCCCAATGTATACAGCCATAGCTTCAGCATGGATCACCTGACTTCCCTTTTTCAAAATTTGAATGGATCCATAAAAAGCTGTGGGAATATTTTGGCTGGAAAACCATGCAGTCATGTGTAAAGAACCCAACAGAAGACCACACTGCCCTTCCACTTTCCAACATTTACCTCACAAAGACATAGAAACCGCCAATAAGAGTGGGTCCTATTGCACAATGGGCTCACAACTATGAGAGTCTGCTGATGCTCTTCACCATAAGGCCTTTGGTTACCCATTTTTTCAGGAATTTTACACATTCAAAAATCAGCATACAAAAACCAAGAGAAAGTCCAAAATTAAATCCCAAGTGGTCCACAGATTTAGAGTATTTCGCCTGGAATTCAAAATTTTAATTTGAATTTAAAAAAAAATTCTTTTGAACCCCAAAATCAACAAAGTGACGAGTTGAATTCAAAAGTGCAAACGAAGATTACCTGCTTTTGATACTGCAGACTGACAAACAAGAGAGTTGTGCAGTCTATAGTTACATACAATTAAAACTAGAAGTCCTGTCACGAACTGTGCGCTTATCTAGGAATTGCATGCAACTGCCATATCAAATGGCATCCGAAGCACGGCAATGTTTCTGCCAATGGACCTCCGGGTTACCCGGAGGTCCATTGCTGAAACATTGCTTGTGCACAGGCCATATGTACAGAATTTGATAGCCTTACTGTGGTCATAACGCGTAGATTAATGCACAGATTGACGTGCTATTTGTGCACATTTCATGACAGGACTTCCAGTTTTAACTGTATCTATCAAAATTTCAAGATTTAAAAATTTCAAAATCTCGAAGTTTGAATTTGTCACCAAATATTTTAAATATGTACTTATTGATGTAAATTTCTCTCTTGTACCTTATTCTTGAATCTTGCAAGGATGCAAATATTGCTGTCATATTTGAATTCAACAAACACAGTTTTTGATTTGGGGTTTAAAAGAAAATTTAGAAATTCATATTCAAATTTGGAATTCCGGGTAAAATAATGCCATCAGTGTCATATTAAAAATATGTAGACCATGTGGAGTTCAATTTCAGACCTCCTGCTTGCATTTGTGTGCTAATGTTGGAATCTGTAAAATTCCAGAAAAATTGGGTAATCAAAGTCCATAAGACATGATTAAAATGTACTGCCTCCCCTCCCCCTCCCTTTCAAACCCAGAAGCCTGGATCCATCACTGAGAAGCTATATTTTTGAAGAATGAACATGACTATAACAATAACATGATTTTGGAGGGCATTATGGTTCATTTGCGGCCCTGCAGCAATGATGAACAGCCCGAGGGCTTATTAAAGGCCCGAGACGAAGTCGAGGGCCGTTAATAAGCCCAAGGGCTGTTCATCATTGCTGCAGGGCCACTAATGAATCATGATGCCTGACAACAATTATGTTATTACTATTATTACCACACCCTGTTATAGCTAACAGCACGAGGGAATTGCTGGAAGAAATAATCAGTAAGTCGGTTCGATATTTCTGTTTCGATTGCGCGTTCGACTTCCGTTCGGAAATACAAAGGACTTCACCCGAAGGGGAGTAATTCATTAGACCATGGAATCTAAAAATAGCTGGGCCGCGGGCCGCTAATGGCTATTTATACCATTATCCGCCCGCGGCCCGGCTTCGTCGAATGACGTCCCTGATATTATGGAGTTTTAACAGCCCTCCAAAATCATGTTAATCTACTAGTAACTTATAGATTTAGTGGTAATAATGTTTATTATAATAGGTGCAAGCATGAGACTTTAGTCTAATAAAAAAAACAAAATGAACTGAAGTTGTGCTTGCATGAAGGGAAATGTTTTACTATAATAGGTGCAAGCATTAGACTTTAGTCTAATGCAAAAAAAAAATGAAAATGAACTGAAATTGTGCTTGAATGAAGGGAAATGTATCAAAATCATCCATTATGCCCCCAAATTATATGATAACCAGTTTGTAAAGCTGTGATGGGACCTTTTATTTCTTTGAATTCACATGAAAATGGTCTGAAAGACCATTTTCATGTAAATTCAAAGAAATAAAAAAAAATTTTAAAATTCGAAAAAGACTGAAATCCGATAAAAAAATGAAAAATCTCATCCCTGTGGGTGGCTTTGCATGTACAGCTAGATAGATATGGCTGTTTTGGAAGGGGATGTGTCAATAATATCAGTCTATGGATTCAGATAATGACAAAGAATGCTGGAGACAAAATACAACTATTTGAGATGACTCTGTGTAGGATAAAAGCTAATATTTCCCCATTTCATCAGCATGTGTGCTATGTAAATGCAATGGAGCTGATAAACCCAATAATTGTTTGTGAAATGAACACAAAGAAAAGTAAATACTTTCTCACCCAACTGTGTACAGCTGTTCAGAAAGCCGAATCCATTGGCAATTTTCCACTGATGAAAGAAATTATGAATGAATGATTTTTTTCCTCATAATACTCACCGAAAAAGTGATAAGAAGAATATATGTCGTAGTGTCAAGCAAAATAAATCCAGTGGACAACAAAATTTCACCACATTTGTTGACCCAGACAGAAAATCCAAACTAAGATCCTAATGTCTGCAGTAATTCCCAGCCAATGCCACTTAGATTTTCGGATTAGTCCACTTTCTTTGAAGGGATGTATCTGTTTTCGTCAATAATAACTGAAGAATAAAGAGAGAAAACAAGTGTGTTGTGTGAAAGCTTTTCTAGTCCATAGCTAAAGAGTTTAAAACAATAAGAGAAAACTCTCGACCATATTGTAAATATCCACTTAAAGTGCTCAAAACTGAATACTTTTTGTCTATTTAGTCAAGATTTGCAGACTTACCACCTTTGAATTAAATGAGACTCTTCCAGATATGCCAAAAATGGTAAATTGTGAATCAGAACTCCAGTTGAGTCATGCCTTTCTGGAAATGAAAGGATTGTCCTAGATGAGCAGTCACAAATGCAGGAGTGAGAGGGGAATGAACAAGTCTTGTATGATACTGCTTGTAAATATTTTGATAAGAAAAAAAAAATCTATACCTTGAACAAACAGAGTGATGATTTAGTGAGGAGATGGGAAAAATCTAAATTTTTTTGTGAAAATCATCCTTAGTCATTGTTTAGGTTCATGAAGAATTGTGTCTGACCATAATTTGAACCTTTCATTGAGAGAACAGGCTGCATCTGCCCTTTAACCCTTTCCCAATCAAATTAGAAAAAATCTATTCATCATTATACACAAATATTAACATTTAAATTAACTCATAGAAGCCGGGGAATCAGAATGAATTTACTGAACATGACATACTGCGAAAAACTTACAGTAAAGCAGGTGCTTCTAGCCAAGTGAATAGGCAGACGACACTTGACTAGATGCTCATGCTCAGTGTTTAATTCTCCCCCAGTTCAAAGATAGCCGAACTGTCACAACCAGATTACCTGCCGTATTACATCACAGGCAAGAAAACTCGACTCCCGTCTTCTAAGAGTTAAGTTTCCCCCTTTTTCTTTCCAAACAGTAGCTTTTGACACCACACTGGAACAAACTCAAGCTCATTCCAATTCAGGGCTCAAAAGCAAGTTTACAAGAAAATCAAAACTTTTGAATTATTTGGGGGAACAAATGAGAACATTGTCATTAACTTGAGTTCAGTTAATGAAAAATTCATTAACAAATTTTTTTTTTTAAATTCTAAATTACTTAAGCCCTTTACCCAACATTAATGGCAAAAACCAGCATGGCAAGCTGTGTTTACAAACATTCTCTCAAATGTTATTATTTTTGGCAATTTTTGTTTTAAAAAACAAAGCTTATAACCCTTCATTGGAACCAACTCACTGAGGAGGCAAAAACTAAGAAAAAATAATAAAATGTGAATAACAATAAAAAACATAGTACCCAGTGCTCATATTTCGGCGAGAATCTGAGTTTGGATTCTGCAACAAAAGCAGCAAGAATCCATATAGATTCTCACTGCACCTCTGCTGGGATTCACTTGAAAAGAATTCAGTCAATTTAACCCTTTACCTAACATAGTGGCAGCAAATCAACCAATAAAGGGTTACATGACCTGAAATATAGTGACACTTGTCAATAAAATTGTATAAATACAGCTGTCAATGGAATCGGCTCAATGACCTGGTTGAAACAACATCCATATTTGTCAAAATTTTATTGGTAAATATTGGGTTTGTTTTTTAAATTATCAAATTCAGTTCAGGTTTTAAAAATTAAAAAGCTGTGTTGGATGAAGGGTCAACATGTGTTATCAGAATACAACACAGATTCAACCATGGAGACCTCATGGGATCCTGTGACACTCAAATCGGGTATGGATTTGCGTTACCATTTTCGCGAGAATTCAAATGGATTTTCCCAAATTTAAAAGAAATACAAGTCTTGGTACTTGTCGGTTATTGCCTTTACATTAGGTTAATTTAACATCTACAATTCCATCATGACCACAACATAAATATATGAAAGTGTCAATGACATTGCAGCTTAACTTGACTATGTGTAGTGTTTGATGAAAAGGATAATGTTCAATGTTTATGAAACGACTGTGAAATAAGACAAGAATTGCGATAATTGAGAATATGTTAAGTTCTGTACCCCACAGGCTATGTTTTCAACAAGAAAAATTTGAGGTGCAGACTGTGCTAAAGAAGTGAGACCTGGGTTGATGTAGCCCTCACAGTTAATGTATGTCAACCCAAGTTACCAAGTTACAGTAAAATCATTCCAAAATGAGTCATCCTCCAAGTAACAATGAAATCCCTTCATAAATATGACTTGTAGACTTTGCTAAAGGAATCTAGGTCACATGCCGGTCCCGCGGTCAAGGTTGACCGATCGCCGCCAAAATACGACAGTCTCAAATAGCTATCATACCGAGTTATCCTACCAAGTTACAATGAAATCCCTTCATAAACACAACCTGTAGACAGTGCTAAAGGAATCTAGGTCACATGCCTAAGAAGCGGTAACGGCTGACCGATCATGACCGAAATATGACAGTTTCATTTAGACATCATACCAAGTTATCCTACCAGGTTACGAGATCGCTTCATAAATATGACCTGTAGATTGTACTAAACAAATCTAGGGCATGTGCCTGTGCGGCCATCGCGGTTGACCAATCATGACCAAAATGGAACATTCTTATCTAGACATGACATCGAACCTGCATATGAAATTTTGTGAGGATCGGACAAGAACTACGGGGTGTGGTCTGTGCTAAAGTAAATGCGAAGAGACTCACAGACAAACAGACTCACAGACTTCCACATACATGATGGCAATAGCTTATCTTGACTTTCAAGTTTAGCCAATCATTTATACCTTTGCTGTCCACTTTAGAGGACTCTCACCCACTGAAATCTATAGAACTGGATTTCTGGAACATCAACAAATAATGTCACCACTCAAACTACGCCCCCCCCCTCCCCTCCCTTCCCCCCTCCACACCATCCTAAGATGGCATCAAGCCAATCAAAGTAAGAACCTCTCCCACTCCATAATGTCTGATGAAGTGAAAACTGTTATGTCTCAGAGTAACAGCTTTCACTTCATCAAATGTCATGGCATTCACCTTGCATGAAAACAAATTTACACTGTATCAACTTTCCAACCTCGACTAGGGCTGAAACGGTTGGCTCATTTTCATAACCGACTAACCGGGAGCTATAACCGGATAATATTCGGTTATCCGTGGCCATTATTTCACCGAATATGGGATCAAAACTATCGGAATTGGAAAGCAGTCTTCTCAAACTATTCCATAGTGTGCATGCAAATGAACATTGGTTGAGTACTCGACAACGTTCGTTTGTATACATATTACAGAATAGTTTCTGCGATTACTCAGTACTTGTGGAAACTGCTAATCATTAATGAAGTCTTGAACGTCAAAGTCGATTATTTCTCAATATATACAATGTGGCTTCGAAATGTAATCTATCACAAAGGAGAAGTGGCTGAATTACTACGTTTTAAACATGGAATGACAATCACTATCAATATTTCAGATATCCGGTTGTCGGTTTTTCTAATCGGTTAGATAGCTGAGTGGTTTCAAACCGATTAATCATTTCAGCACTAATCTCGACACTTGTTTTTTGTCAATAATAACTAAAATATGTATAATTATTCAATTTGAATTGGTGCGAAAAATGTGCAAATCATCAACATATTCATTTTTTGCAGACATCAAAGTATATTCTTTAAAACGCGATCACATATTGCAAAGCATTGGGAAATCCAAAATCTTCCATGAATTTTTTCTGTTGAGCATCGTTTATTTATAGCAACTTCCACCCCAAATAAATCAAATGAGAAGGTGAACTGGTAGGGTGCTGTTACATGTACAGTGAAGCCCACTTAATTGGATATCTCTTAATTGTATATCCCTGTTAATTGAATATAATTTCCCAACACAAAACCGTTTATCATACCTCCAGCACAAATTTGACCTGTTAATTGAATATAGGTTATAAACTCCTGTTAATTGAATAAAAAATCTTGTAACTTGTCGAAAAATTACCCTGACTCTCCCCAGTTTTCCTTTGTTTATAGACCTTTTTGGCCTCAGTACATTTAATACAGGCATTTAATTTATTATATCTTGTTTGACAGAGCTCATGGAGCTCTGTCAAACAAGATATAATAGAATAAATGTTAAGTTTATCTCTAGAATACAGGAAAGTGACAATCCCTGTTAATTGAATACTCCTGTTAATTGAATAATTTTCATTGGCAAATTGGCTATTCAATTAACAGGGTTCGACTGTACCACAACTAAAGACTTCATATTCAGTCGATGTGCTTTGTATTATCTTTACACTGAAATTATTAAGTCTGTATGGATTTAGCCTTGCTACAATTTATGGGAGAGTCCCTACAGGCACTCTTTCCATAAATTGTAATAAGACAAAGAGATGTGAACTAATTTTAATGACTTAAAATAATTTAGCACTCTACCAGTTAATTCTCACAAATAATTGAAAAGAACTAGAGGTGTGACTATCCCAGATGGGCCTGTCCACACCTCTGCCGCCATGATTATTCCAAGATGAAATGGGGCATAACTGTGGCAAAAAAAGTCTGATCGAACCTATAACTGCAGGTGTACAGGTTCCCATGGTAGTGAACATTCATACCAAGTTTAGAGCAGATTGGCCCATAAATGTGTGATAATCTCCAGACAAAATTATGTGTGTGGACAGATGGCCAGATGGCTGGACAGATGATTCCAGTATATACCCCCCCCCCCACAACTCATTGTAGGGGGGGGGGGGGGGGGGTAGGGTATAAATTTATTTATTTATTTAAAGATACATACTTCTGTACAATTACTAATCATGACCACAACATGGAGATAAAGTTAAGGTCAGTCAATCGTTTTTTTCCCATGTTGCCTATTTTAGAGGACTTACACCCCAACATTAGTGACTGAGTCCTATTTTACCAGTGAAACAGAGCTTGTTTACTGCAGCAAACAAGCACTGCGGCACTTCCCGGGGGTTCCTGGTGGGGGGGGGGGGGGATTTGGATACGCATACACGTGTACAGGAAATATCAGTTTATGTTGCATCTTTAAAAAATGTAGAAGATTTAAGGTTTCTGTACAGAAGAACAGAATGTCATAGCCATGATTAAATCCTTCAAACATTTAGGCCACAAAATTAAAATCCTTTTACATGTAGGTTACTGAAAGGCATTTGTCGCAAAGAAAACAAGAGGCCCCACGTGGCCTTAATCGCTCACCTGACAAAGTGACTCTAAGAAGTATTTTAGGTCACCTTCACCATGTCATGCCTCATCAACATTAACTGGTTGAGTGATAGATTTTGTTTGAAGTTCAACATTTGTTACCTAAAATTAGTTTTATTTAAAATCATTGGTGTGTGGCCAATCTCCAATGATTTTTAATAAAGCAAATTTATCTCTGCAGACAAACTGGTTTAGCATGAAGCACAAACAAGGAATGTGAAGAGATAGCCTTGGACATCTCTCCCCAACTGTGGATATCTTCCATGTGCTACATGTATATATTTGCATGCAAGAAAACAAAAATTTTCACAAATTTTCCAAAATATTAGTTTTTTTATCATCATTGGAACAAGCTCAAACAGCTTATTCCAATAGGGGTATGGGAAGATCAGGTATATTTTTGAGACAGAAATGTGAATATATAAATAATGGTGTTTTTTTGTGAATGATGCTGGAGAATTTTGCGTAAAGATATGGTAAATGGTTTGTTCTAGATACAGAATGATGCAAAAGTATTTAAATTTGATTAGGCAAGTTGTTCCTATAATGCATTTAAAAATTGAAGTAACTGTTTTTTTGCTGACGAACTTTTAGATGTGTGTGTCTGTGTTTGTGTGTGTGTTTGTGTGTGTGTGTGTGTGTGTGTGGGGGGGGGGGGGGGGGGGGGGGTAAGAGTGTTCTTGCAAACAAAATTCCTGAATAAATGGAAAATTTTATTTTTTGTGTGAAAGACATAGTGCGTGAATGTTGATTGGAACAAGCTTAGAGAGCTCATTTTAATGTGAAGTCATAAAGCTGTGTTTTACGTACGAAATTCTGGAATAACTAAAAAAATTGCTTTTTTAACTCAAAAAGCATGGTGTGCGACCTCTCATTGGAATGAGCTCAAAAAGCTCATTCCAATGGGGTATTTACAAGTGATAAGTACATGTATGTTTAAGAGACAAAAATTAAAATTTGAATAGCGATTTTTGCGAAGAAT
Organism: Pictodentalium vernedei; assembly: GCA_031216915.1. Classification (NCBI taxonomy): domain Eukaryota; kingdom Metazoa; phylum Mollusca; class Scaphopoda; order Dentaliida; family Dentaliidae; genus Pictodentalium; species Pictodentalium vernedei. The sequence goes on from CM062289.1 coordinate 387,961,480, forward strand.
GCTGACAAGTTTTGGCAGTTATGCTGGTAAAAAGGTAAGATATGCAAAGTGGTTGTTTTTTAGAGGCGACATTTAATTAAGGGGAATTAACCCTTGATTACTGAGGTAACTTCTAAAAGTACTGAAATTTCATGAAGCAATGTGAATAACAGACAACAGTTGCCTAAAAATTTCATGAATAACTAAAATTTTTATTCCTTTGTCTCGAAAACATGGCATATGACCTTTGTTGGAATGAGCTGAACGGAGCTATATGGAGCCCAAATATAAACCCAGGGGGCCGATTTGAACAAACTTGAATCAGAACCACCCCACAATGTTGCTTACCAAATATGAAAAGATTCTGAAGCTGGATCTGGAGAAGAAGATTTTTTAAGAAATTTGCCTGAAATGCACTAAGTTCGAATTCGAGCTTCTATAGTGAGCCCAAATATGAAACTAGGAAGCCGATTTGAACAAACTTGAATCAGATCCACCCCACAATGTTGCATACCAAATATCAAAAGATTCTGCCTGCTGGATCTGGAGAAGAAGATTTTTGAAGAAATTTGCCCGAAATGCACTAAGTTTGAATTCGAGCTTCTATAGTGAGCCCAAATATGAATCCAGGGGGCCGATTTGAACAAACTTGAATCAGATCCACCCCGCAATGTTGCATACCAAATATCAAAAGATTCTGCCTGCTGGATCTGGAGAAGATGATTTTTTAAGAAATTTGCCTGAAATGCACTAAGTTCGAATTCGAGCTTCTATAGTAAGCTCAAATATGAATCTAGGGAGCCGATTTAAACAAATTTGCATCAGATCCATCCCACAATGTTGCATACCAAATATCAAAAGATTCAGCCTGCTGGATCTGGAGAAGAAAATTTTTTTTAGAAATTTGCCTGAAATGCACTAAGTTCGAATTCGAGCTTCTATAGTGAGCCCAAATATGAATCTAGGAAGCCGATTTGAACAAACTTGAATCAGATCCACCCCACAATGTTGCATACCAAATATCAAAAGATTCTGCCTGCTGGATCTGGAGAAGAAGATTTTTTAATAAATTTGCTTGAAATGCACTAAGTTCAAATTTGGGCTCCTATACTGAGCCCAAATATAAACCCAGGGGGCCGATTTGAACAAACTTGAATCAGATCTACCCCACAATGTTGCTTACCAAATATGAAAAGATTCTGCCTGCTGGATCTGGAGAAGAAGATTTTTTAAGAAATTTGCATGAAATGCACTAAGTTCAAATTCGAGCTTCTATAGTGAGCCCAAATATGAATCTAGGAAGCCGATTTGAACAAACTTGAATCAGATGATCACCCCACAATGTTGCATACCAAATATCAAAAGATTCTGCCTTCTGGATCTGGAGAAGAAGATTTTCAAAGAAATTTGCCTGAAATGCAGTAAGTTCAAATTCGGGCTTCTGTAGTAAGCCCAAATATGTATCCAGGGGGCCGATTTGAACAAACTTGAATCAGATCTACCCCGCAACGTTGCATACCAAATATCAAAAGATTCTGCCTGCTGGATCTGGAGAAGAAGATTTTTGAAGAAATTTGCCTGAAATGCACTAAATTCGAATTCGAGCTCCTATAGTGAGCCCAAATATGAATCTAGGGAGCCGATTTGAACAAACTTGAATCAGATCCACCCTACAATGTTGCATACCAAATATCAAAAGATTCTGCCAGCTGGATCTGGAGAAGAAGATTTTCAAAGAAATTTGCCTGAAATGCAGTAAGTTCAAATTTGGGCTCCTATACTGAGCCCAAATATAAACCCAGGGGGCTGATTTGAACAAACTTGAATCAGATCCACCCCACAATGTTGCATACCAAATATGAAAAGATTCTGCCTGCTGGATCTGGAGAAGAAGATTTTTTAAGAAATTTGCATGAAATGCACTAAGTTCAAATTCGAGCTTCTATAGTGAGCCCAAATATGAATCTAGGAAGCCGATTTGAACAAACTTGAATCAGATCCACCCCACAATGTTGCATACCAAATATCAAAAGATTCTGCCTTCTGGATCTGGAGAAGAAGATTTTTTAAGAAATTTGCCTAAATGCACTAAGTTCGAAATCGGGCTCCTATACTGAGCCCAAATATGAACCCAGGGGGCCGATTTGAACAAACTTGAATCAGATCCACCCTACAATGTTGCATACCAAATATCAAAAGATTCTGCCTGCTGGATCTGGAGAAGAAGATTTTTTAAGAAATTTGCCTGAAATGCACTAAGTTCGAAATCGGGCTCCTATACTGAGCCCAAATATTAACCCAGGGGGCCGATTTGAACAATCTTGAATCAGATCCACCCCACAATGTTGCTTACCAAATATGAAAAGATTCTGCCTGCTGGATCTGGAGAAGAAGATTTTTTAAGAAATTTGCCTGAAATGCACTAAGTTCGAATTCAGGCTTCTATAGTAAGCCCAAATATGTATCCAGGGGGCCGATTTGAACAAACTTGAATCAGATCTACCCCGCAACATTGCATACCAAATATCAAAAGATTCTGCCTGCTGGATCTGGAGAAGAAGATTTTTGAAGAAATTTGCCTGAAATGCACTAAATTCGAATTCGAGCTCCTATAGTGAGCCCAAATATGAATCTAGGGAGCCGATTTGAACAAACTTGAATCAGATCCACCCTACAATGTTGCATACCAAATATCAAAAGATTCTGCCTGCTGCATCTGGAGAAGAAGATTTTTTAAGAAATTTGCCTGAAATGCACTAAGTTCGAAATCGGGCTCCTATACTGAGCCCAAATATGAACCCAGGGGGCCAATTTGAACAAACTTGAATCAGATCCAGCCTACAATGTTGCATACCAAATATCAAAAGATTCTGCCTGCTGGATCTGGAGAAGAAGATTTTTTAATGTTTTTCCCATTGCCTACAGTGTTAAAAAGTGCTGACTCAGCACTTTTTCAAAGTCCCGAAACTGTACCCTATGATAAAACCGATGGCAATTTTTTTTTACCAATCCTTTCTGTTGGTCCTAAGGAAGCTGCACACCAAATAAAAATTCTCAGTGCCGTGCAGTTTTGGAGATATGGGCGTTTTAAATTTTTTCTATTTTTAGCTCCTGCGGTTCCCACGGGGCTGCGGGAAAATTTTTTTTTGCATAAATCAAGTACTCATGACCCAATAAGCCCTCACATAAAATTTGGTTCAAATCAGCCTCTCGGTTTGGAAAATAGAAATTTTGGGCGGGGCAAAAAATTTTGCCCCTCTCATAACAACGCCAAGTATAGCCCCACAAACTTCTCTTGAACAAATCTGAGTCTACACCTCAAAAGGAAGCTGCACACCAAATATCAAGTCTCTGCTACTGCTGGTTCATGAGAAGAAGATTTACAAAGATTTTGGTGCCCCTTGGGGGCGTGGCACCACCCAGGAGGAGGGGCAACTTCATTTGAACAAATCTGAATTGGCATTAGGTAATAAACATTTAGCCAACATTTGAATAAAATTGGGCTAGTGGTTTAGGAGGAGAAGTCGATAATGTAAAGTTAACGCCGGACGGACGACGACGGACGCCGGACGACGGACAGAAAGTGATTAGTAAAGCTCCCCTTGAGCTTCGCTCAGGTGAGCTAATAAAATATATTTTAAAAAAATTCCAAGTTGTTATATGAAACAAAAATCAAATTCCCCGAGTGATATTTGAAACAACTGTGGAAACAACAAAAGAAACTATGGATTGTTCTCTTTGCATAAAACACATTATGTGTATCTATGGAAACATACGTTTCTCTCTTTTCTTGATTTTGTTCAATTATTTTCTATTGAAGGCTGAAATCAGGCAATTTTTGTCTGTTATAACATATGAATGAAAAGTGCTTCTGTAATCATTAATAAAAAAATTAATCAATTAGACTTTATTTGAGAGTATATTATAACAGCTGAATTAAAATTACAGTGGAACCCTGTTAATCCACTTTGCCAGTGGAAAATATTCCATTAACATGAATTGGGTCCTTTTCCTGTTTTCTCATGATAAATAAAGCATTTATTCTATTATACCATTAACTCCTTGCATGCTTCTGGAAAATATTCCTGTCCTGGACATTAAATCTCTTGAGATTAAAATAAGTACAAGAGGTACGCATCGGAGATGCAGGCGCTGAGTTGTGGTAGCAATCAGAGAATGTTGCATGTCCATAACCCAGTTATCAATCATATGCTGATTGTCAAATCTGAACAGTGGCGTAGATAAAGGGGGGGGGGGGGGGGGGGGCAGAGGCCCCCCACCAGAAGTTTTGTCGGAAATTTTTTGGGACCATTTTTAGGTGAATTTATGCCTAATAACATTAAAATGCTGGCTTTGGGGATAAAAACATGCCATTTTGGGTAAAAAAGACCAATTTTCAGTACATTTGCAGTAAACAACAGATTCTTTCTGTTTGTTTGGGTTTTTGTTGTTGTTACACTGTCGGAAAATTTTCAGTCTGTCGGAAAATTTTGGGCTTGCCTCTCCGCCAGCAAAAAGCTATCTACGCCACTGAATCTGAAACGTTTGTTCAAGTTATAATGGTAATAAGTTCAGAATTCATAAAAATTAATTAAGGCCCATAACTCTGTAACCAAAAATCGGGCCAGGCCAGTTTTCGAACTTGCTTGAGATATTCTTGCAAAAGACCTGTATGACATACATGTATTATATTAGTCAAATCGGAGTATGTTTGTTCAAGTTATTGTGCAAATGAGCTCGAAATTTCGTAAAAATTGACTAATTAAGGCCCCTAACTCTGTAACAAACTAGAGCGCACTGTCACAGTGTTGAAGCTGCGATGATTCGTGCAACGCCAATGATGTTTTAAAACTCGTTGGTGACAAAAAAACTTGTTGGTGACAAAAAAACTCGTTGGTCACAAGTCCATAAATGTGACAGAAATTATCCGAATGACATGCACTATTGAGAGGTTGTAGACATCATGAAGATACACTTGCATACCAAGTATGGTGTCATTCCATCAAGTATTTTAGGAGTTATGGTGTTTTTTAAACTCGTTGGTGACCGACCGTCAGACAGACAGACATTGCCACATATAGAGCTGCTCATCGCAGCTAAAAATCGGGCCGGGCCCGTTTTCGAACTCACTTGACATATTATTGCAAAAAATCTGTATGGCAAATACTAGTCAAATCGGAGAATGTTTGTTCAAGTTATTGTGCTAACAGAGCAAGGATGCCCAGACACCCATCCAGATGCCTGCCCAGGCACCCACTGACCATCGCCAAACCATAGGTCTCGTTTGTTGTTAACATAACTCGGCCCAAAATTGGACATTTAACCAATTTTCCCCTGTAAATTGTATAGACTTTTTGACAAATGGTTTCTCAGGTCATATTTTCATGAATTTTTCATCAAATCTAGTCATGGCTGCTGTAAAGTAACCATGACTAGATTCGATGAAAAATATTTTAAAATTACTTAGCGGGCTAAGAGTTAAGCTCTATCAAATAAGATATAACAGATTAAATACATACCTATATTAGATGTTTTGAGACCAAATGTATCTATAAATGTGGAGAATACAATGGATTTCAGAGAAATTCTTAACAAATGGCAAGATTTTTTATTCAATTAACAGATGTTTACTTTATAACCCAAGTGCAATTAACAGGTTAAATTTGTAATGAATGTACCATAAATTCACCAGAAGCTTTAAGGTTGGATACAGTTTCACATCCCCAATCATATCTGTACAAAGAGTTCAGACAAATATAGATGTTCTATGTTATGATGTAATGATGGGTAAAACGAATAAAATATACTCTCCCAAAAAAGAAAGTGTGCATGCTAAAATATAACACTAAAAAAAGATATATATCATTTTCATTCCTGGAAATTTTATTCAATCACAGATGAATCAATTTGTGATCAACACGAGAAATTTCATTACGCTACGACGAATACTCTTGGTGCCATGGAGAGTCAAAGACACTGAGGGTCAAACACAAAAGTCACACACTCAATATCTGGTATGACCTCCGTCTGCATTGACTACTGCTGTGCATCTACATCTCATGGAAGCGAACAAGTTAGCATGGAAGTGTTGTGGGATGTTGTTCCATATTCTGATAAGCTGTCTTTGGAGTTCCACAAGTGTTGACGGTGCATGGGGAAGCGGGCCTAGCTGACGTTTCATTTCGTCCCATACGTGCTCAATGGGTGAGATATCGGGCGAATTTGCGGGCCAGGGAAGAACATCCACTTGTTGTTGCTGCAGATACTGTTGAACAACACGAGCTGCGTGGGGTCGGGCGTTGTCCTGCTGTCGAATGACGCCAGGGCCGTGACGTTGCAGAAATGGGACAACATCAGGTGTAAGCACTTCATCACGATATCTGGCTGCATTGAGATTGCCATCAATAATGACCAGCTCAGTTCTGTTACAGGCAGTGATGCCACCCCACACCATGAGAGACCCTCCCCCATAACGGTTTCGCTCCATGACACATGGATCTGCGTAGCGTTCGTTTTGACGTCTGTACACTCTCTGGCGGCCATCTGATAATGAAAGATGGAAACGACATTCATCTGTGAATAAAACACGTCGCCACCAGTGTAAGGGGTGCCTGAGATGTTGTCTACACCACTGCAGTCGAGCACGACAATGACGTAACGTCAAAATCGGACGAATTGCAGGTCTTCAAGGACGTAAGCCGTATTCTCTCAGCCGGTTGATTACTGTTTGAGGATGTATCCGTCTCAGGTTAGGGATGTTCCTGGCTGTCGTCGTTGCCGTTTGTTGCCGGTTCCGGAGATGGACAACACGGATATACCGATCTTGTGCAGGGGTGGTAACTCTGGGTCTCCCGGAGCGGGGTCGGTCTCGAACGTCATCATGTCTACAGTGTAACGGTGGCAGTTCAAATGCTGGGCAACCTCTCTGTGTGTTCTGCCAGCTCTAATCATACCCAGGGCAAAGAGACGTTGATTCATTGTCAATCTTGGCATGCTAATGTGGAGTTGTTTTAACAGCAGCACAAGTTTGAATGTGAACGATAGGGAGGGCATACTTTAGTGTTTAAATACCCAAGGATTCACACTGCTGCATGAATTTTCAGACTCTCCACGTGCAAAACATGCCTTTTCACAAAGGTGCAGCACATCATTTAACGTTAATGCAATTTTAAAGGGGAAAGCTGTTTTTGTGTTCAATATAACTTATTCATGAACAGGTTAACACTCTTTACACCTACGAAAATTATTTTTTTGGAGTTTGATCAATTTCTGCAATGCACACTTTCTTTTTTGGGCGAGTATATTTTCACTTCACATCACCACGACTCGTTTGTTTGGTCAAATCAATAAAAAAAAAAGGCTGAATAAGGCCACACAAAGTAGATCTTGTTTCTCAGGCCATTATTTGTAAAATTGCATGCAGAAGAGCGTTTTTTTATTTTATTTTTTATTTCTGTAATTATATCTTTGCCATCAAAAGTTCATGTACTTAGTTTATACTTTAGGCCTCATAATCTATGGAATAGCATGAGTGGTGGTGTATTTCGTCCCTTGAGAGCAAGAAGACTTTGCAATGCTAAAGCATTGCAAAGCCTTCTTGCACTCAAAGAACAAATTTATAAATTTTTTTTAACTGAATAGCATGGATTGTGGTGTATTTCATCCCTTTAGAGAAAGAAGGCTTTGCAATGCCTTCTGGTACTCAAGAGACAAATTTATCAATTTTTAGCTCAACTCTGGCGAAGCCAAATTTGAGGTATTGCCATGGCCCGTCGTCCAGCGTCTGTCTGTCTGTCTGTCGTGCCATACACACGGCTCGGGCTAGAGGCCGTATTTATGAACCGATCTTTACGAAACTTCTTGGGTACCTATGTTATCACCGTGAGACGAGAATGAGTGTTTTTGGGTCCAGTCCAAAACTTAAGACGGCTGCTGGCAGCCATTTTGAACCAAAATTAGGTGCAATCAGATTTTTGCCCAGAACTTCCATATGAAAGCTCCGATTTGAATAATTTTTTGTATAAATGTTTAGTACCATGGGATACATCACATATAATACAGGTTTTTTTTTTTCGTGCGTAAATTATGCAAATTAGACTAACTTTGATTTATTTAGTGTTACTTTCAGCACTGTAAGTGCAAATGCCAATACGGCTCGGGCTAGAGGCCGTATTTATGACCCGATCTTAACAAAACTTCTTGGGTACCTTTGTTATGACCATGGGTCGAGAACGAGTGTTTTGGGGTCCGGTCTGAAATTCAAGATGGCCGCTGGTGGCCATTTTGTACAAAATTAGGTGCAATCAGATTTTTGCGCAGAACTTCCATATGAAAGCACTGATTTGAATAATTTTCTGTGTGAAGGTTTAGTATCATGGGATACATCACATATAATACAGGTTTTTTTCTCGTGCATAAATTATGCCAATTAGACTAACTTTCATCTATTTAATGTTACTTTCAGCACTGTAACTGCAAATGCCAATACGGCTCAGGCTTGAGGCCGTATTTATGAACCAGTCTTTATGAAACTTCTTGGGCACCTTTGTTATCACCTTGAGACGAGAACGAGTGTTTTTGGATGCAGTCCGAAATTCAAGATGGCTGCCGGTGGCCATTTTGCACCAAAATTGGTGCAATCAGTTTTTGTACAGAACTTTTGTATGAAAGTTCTGATGTGAATGAATTTCTGTATGAATGTTTGGTAACATGGAATACATCACATATAATACAGGTTTTTTCTCGTGCAAAAATTATGCAAATTAGATGAACTTTGATTTATTCAGTGCTACTCATACACAGTAAGTGCACATGTCAATACGGCTCGGGCTGGATTCTGTATTTTTGAACCGATCTTCACGAAACTTCTTGGGCACCTTTGTTATCACCTTGGGATGAGAACGAGTGTTTCTGGGTGCGGTCCAAAATTCAAGATGGCTGCAGTGGCCATTTTGTACCGAAATTAGGTCCAATCAGTTTTTTGTACACAGCTTCTATACGGCTCAGACTAGAGGCCGTATTTATGAACCGATTTTTATGAAACTTCTTGGGTACCTTTGTTATCGCCGTGGGACGAGAACGAGTGTTTTTGGGTGCGGTCCAAAATTCAAGATGGCAGCCAGCAACCTTTTTATACCAAAATTAGTGCAATCAGTTTTTTGTACAGAACTTCTGTATGAAAGTTCTGATTTGAATAAATTTTTGTAGGAATGTTTAGTAACATGAAATACATCACATATAATACAGGTTTTTTTCTCGTGCAGAAATTATGCAAATTAGATGAACTTTGATTTGTTCAGTGCTACTTATGCACAGTAGGTGCACATGTCAATACGGCTCGGGCTAGAGTCTGTATTTATGAACCGATCTTCATGAAACTTCTTGGGGTACCTTTGTTATCACCTTGTGACAGGAATGAGTGTTTTTGGGTGCCTTTGTTACCACTGTGCTATGAGAACAAATATTTTTGGGTTCAGTCAGACCCACTCTGGGACTCAAAGATTTCTTTTCTAGTTTAGCATCTAACTGCCGCCCACCTTTACAATACTTTACCTACACATTTGTTACAGGCTACGGTCACCATTTATGTACAGACCGTTACAATACTTTACATGTACCTTTGTTATCAGGTCATTACCTAGATGTTTGTCATTGCTGTGTCACATACTATACATGTACATGTCTTAAACAAGTTGAGCTACAGTGTCACTGACACTTTCATTTTTTAACTTGGGTAAAATATCATAAACCATTTAATTTTTTTTTTTTTTAAGTTTACATTGGTTATAAGAAGAAAGCATGTGGCAGCCAAAAGGACCATGCAGGGCAGCGGGAGAGCCTGAGAAACATATTTTTAATTTTTTTAAGGCTTAATCCAGAATGGAATTGAAGTGGAACCTCCTTGAATTCTTCTATCACTTGAAACCTGAAGATAGAAGAGTTGGAAGAGGAGACACTTGGTAGGATTTTTTTCCAAACTGGCATAACTTGAATCGAATCAACAGGACAATTTTAATGAAATCAAATTTTGAAACTTTGCAGTCACCACTTTCTACAACTTAAGTGAATGTCAGCCTATACAGATGGACAGATGGATGGGGATGGATGAACAGAGAGAGATGGGCAATAGAGATGGGAGGTATTGGAATTTTTAGTTTGGTATCAGTTTCGGTATTTTTAAGGGCGTATACCTTATCGGTTCGGTATTCGGTATCTGACTTGATTGAGATTTGTTGATAATACCAAAAGGGAATTCACATCAGGAAAATACAGAATAAGTTGTTCTTGCATCATTCTACCACAGTGCCACAAATGTCACTGTCAATGAGCTCAACATTGGCATTCTTTTGCCGATACAAATCATATCCAAGGTAATTTTGTGACTTGTTCTAAACACACCTTAACCTTTAAAGGCCTATTTCAGGCATATGCAATCTCTGAGAATGTGCCTGGACCATGCCATCATCAAGAGGTCCTGCTGACAATATACAAAGAACCTGAACAGCGATTTCTAGACAAGTCTTGGCTAGAAATCACTGCTAAACAGCTGGACATGTACTGGTTGTAGTCTAATGAGAATTCAGGACAATTGCTCAGTTCCCTGAGGGTTAACAAAACTGAAAAGAAAATCAGGCACTTCTTTCATGAAAATGAACCCTTCAACTAATATCAAGCCTCAACAGGGCCTTATGAATAGTAAATGATGGAAAATTTGGATAGTCAGGCAGTTTCAGTACTCGATGACTGGTTTGGTTTGGTTTTTCGAGATGGCCATTATATTGGTATCAGTTCAGTTTTTCGGTATATTGCCCATCTCTAATGGACAGACAGAACAACAGACATAATCCATGCAGTGTATAATGTGGGATTAGGTAAATATTTTTCTGTGGAAATTTTATCACCAAGCTGCTTTGCAACCCAAAACCAAATGCATTTGGCACAAAGGTGTTTTTCCTTCATTTATCAGTTACATATTTCAGGAACATTCACTGTAGGCAAATAACTGCATTTAACAGAAAAAAAATGTAGTCAAAATCAATAATGAGGAGAGAGTTGAATCTATGAGGGATAGTCAGTGTTAGGTTACAGCAGACAGTGATCAATCAATATAGTGTTATAAATTTTCCACTTAATTTAATTACAGCAGGCCTATTATCTGCTTTTACATCTTTTCACACAAAGAATGAAGTTTGATAGTGAGAAACAAAATTTATTAAGTAATTGAACCTAAAATATCTTGAGAATATATTGAGTGCCCTCAGTATTCAATCAATAGCTTTGAAAACATCTTTGCACTTGGCACAAAAAAATTGACATCTGTTTTTGTTGAAAGTTTTTTTAATGTTAATTCTCTACAGTTGAAAGAGTCACAGATTTTTTGTAAGTGTTTAACTGCTTGCTTCAACCAGTAAATGATCAGTGATTGGTTATTTCAGGGTATCTTTTGTTCGGTTTTGAATCGCCATTTGCGAAGCAATATCTCCCGTGGCAAACCAATATCCAATGAAAGTGTCAATGACACTGTAGCTCAACTTGTCAAGACAAAGACATGCACATGTATAGTATGTGACACAGCAATGACAAACATCTAGGTAATGACCTGATAACAAAGGTACATATAAAGTATTGTAATGGTCTGTACATAAATACTGACCGTTGCCTGTAACAAATGTACAGGTAAAGTATTGTAAAGGTGGGTGACAGTCAGATGCTAAACTAGAAAAGAAAACTTTGAGTCCCAGAGTGGGTCTGACTGAACCCCAAAATATTTGTTCTCATAGCACAGTGATAACAAAGGCACCCCAAAACACACTCGTTCCTGTCCCAAGGTGAAAACAAAGGTACCCAAGAAGTTTTGTGAAGATCAATTCATAAATACGAGCTGTATAGAACTTGTGACAAAAAACTGATTGGACCTAATTTTGGTACAAAATGGCCACTGGCAGCCATCTTGAATTTTGGACCGTACCCAGAAACACTCATTCTCGTCCCAAGGTGATAACAAAGGTACCCAAGAACTTTTGTGAAGATCGGTTCATAAATACAGCCTCTACCCTGAGCCGTATTGACATGTGTGCTCACATTGTGCAAGTAGCACTGAATAAGTCAAAGTTCATCTAATTTGCATAATTTCTGCACGAAAAAAAAACCCTTAGAATATGTGATGTATTCCATGTTACTAAACATTCATACAACAATTTATTCAAATCAGAACTTTCATACAGAAGTTCTGTACAAAAGACTGATTGCACTAATTTTGGTACAAAATGGCTGCTGGTGGCCATCTTGAATTTCGGACCACACCCAAAAACACTCGCTCTCATCCCACGGTGATAACAAAGGTACCCAACAAGGTTCGTAAAGATTGGTTCATAAATATGGCCTCTAGTCTGAGCTGTATAAAAGTTGTGTACAAAAACTGATTAGACCTAATTTCGGTACAAAATGGCCACTGGCAGCCATCTTGAATTTTAGACCGCACCCAGAAACACTCGTTCTCGTCCCAAGGTGATAACAAAGGTACCCAAGACATTTCGTGAAGATCAGTTCATAAATACAGACTCAAGTCTGAGCCGTATTGACATGTGTACTTAATGTGTGTAAGTCGCACTGAAATATCAAAGTTCATCTAATTTGCATAATTTCTGCACGAGAAAAAAACCCGTATTATATGTGATGTATCACATGGTACTAAACATTCACACAAAAAATTATTCAAATCAGCGCTTTCATATGGAAGTTCTGTGCAAAAATCTGATTGCACCTAATTTTGTACAAAATGGCTGCCATCGGCCATCTTGAATTTCGGACCGGACCCAAAAACACTCGTTCTCGTCCCACGGTGATACAAAAGGTACCCAAGAAGTTTCGTAAAGATTCGTTCATAAATACGGCCTCTAGCCCGAGCCGTATTGGCATTTGCACTTACAGTGCTGAAATTAACACCAAAAAACATCAAAATTAGTCTAATTTCCACAATTTACGCACGAGAAAAAAACCCGTATTATATGTGATGTACCCCATGGTACTAAACATTCATACAAAAAATTATTCAAATCAGAGCTTTCATATGGAAGTTCTGTACAAAAAACAGATTTCTGCATCATCGGTACAAAATGGCGGCTGGCAGCCATCTTGAATTTCGGACCGCACCCAAAAACACTCGTTCTCATCCCACGGTCATAACAAAGGTACCCAAGAAGTTTCGTAAAGATCGGTTCATAAATACGACCTCTAGCCCGAGCCATAGCCAATTGTTGACGTACGGACAGACGGACAGACGGATGACGGGCCATGACAATAGCTCAAATTTGACTTCGTCAAAGTTGAGCTAAAAATGATTCATACACTGCAATACAAAGGCTTTCTAAGATTTATGCCGATATGACTGTCAGACATGTTCTTCAATCGCTAAGATGTGGGAAACAAGCTCTGTTTCACTGGTAAAATAGGACCCAGTCGCTAATGCTTGGGGTGCGAGTCCTCTAAAATAGGCAACATGGGGTATAAACGATTGACTGACCTTGACTTTATTTTCATGTTGTGTTCATGATTAGCCATTGTGCAGAAGTATGTGACCTTAAACAACAATAAATAAATAATAAATAAATAATTCGCTAAGATTGCTAATTTGCTATTACGCAAACCACCAATGCAGGGACAACTGATTGAGTTAACCCTTTACCCAACGCAGACGGTACTAAAATTTATTATTTTAAATATAATTTTTTCAAATTTTTCAAAAAATTTCAACAAAACTATATCATGTGACCCCTCGTTGAAACGAGCTTGATGAGCTCGTTCCAACGAGGGGTCACATGATATGGTTTTGTTGACATTTTTTGAAAAATAATATTATTTCAACTGCTGAATTTGCATATTCGGCAATTCGTTGGGTAAAGAGTTAACCCACTAAGGCACGTTGCACTGTCTACGTCACCATGTCCAGTCACTGACTCAATCATTGAATGTATTTGGTTTTTCATATCATAACCCCTCTAGAAACAATTTGCACCATACACATGAGCAGTTGTATTTATGTTGGATTTTCATTAACGTGATCAGCACGTTCAGGAAAATCCAACATAAATACAACAACTGCACAAGTCTGTGGCGCAAACTGTGCTCTGAAACTTTGAAGTTTCAGTCACAAATGAGTGACACAGATTGATTCGAGGAAATAAGTATATCGAGGTACAGCAAACTTACTTTCGAGGGAGTAAGTAAATCGAGAGACAGCAAACTTACTATCTTATTAATGTGTCAGAGATGCGAGCCCATAAAAAAGAATGCATGTTGAACTGCATTATAATGCCATAGTCAATGTTAAGCCCATGAAATTTGCTACAGCACACTGTTACAGAAGAGGAAATTTCTGAATTGAGAGGGCAGCATCGGCCATGAATTTAGGTGCCAGTGATGAAGAAATGTGCACAGCAGGGTATTTTGGACAAAAATAAAACAAGGGCAACGCCCCCGGTCCCCCGACCAAGATGGCAAATTCAAGGGAGCTGTTAGGATGCAATTTGTTCGCAGAGCATGGCCATTTTTTAACTTGACCTGTATTTCCAACCAATTAAACAACATACTTAGTTTCGTTTCAATCAAATGATCCAAAGCAAAGTTATCATCCGGACAACACAAAAACCGTATTTTCTAAGTCGAAAAAGGGGAATAAATCCAGTAAAAATCAGTGGAGCGTGCCCATTTTCGAACCTGACCTGCATTTCCACCCAAATAAGCGGCATACTAAATTTCGATTCAATCAAATAATCCTAACTAAAGTTATCATCCGGACAACACAAAAACTGTATTTTTTAAGTCGAAAAAGGGGAATAAATCCAGTAGAAATCAGTGGAGCGTGCCCATTTTCGAACTTGACCTGCATTTCCACCCAAGTAAGACACATACCAAATTTAGTTTCAGTAAAATCATCCAAACTAAAGTTATCATCCGGACATGGGTGTGACGGACGGATGGACGCACGGACAGACGGACGGACGAACGGACACTGCCGATTACAATAGTCCCCCGAAGGGTCGGGGGACAATGAAATGGGTTGGATAACAAAAAACTGAAA
Organism: Pictodentalium vernedei; assembly: GCA_031216915.1. Classification (NCBI taxonomy): domain Eukaryota; kingdom Metazoa; phylum Mollusca; class Scaphopoda; order Dentaliida; family Dentaliidae; genus Pictodentalium; species Pictodentalium vernedei. The sequence continues at coordinate 387,976,538 of CM062289.1, forward strand.
TTTAACTAACTTTGGTCTAAAACTGCAATTCAGTTTATACCAATTGCTAATCAATGTTCCTGGATGGGGAGAAGACTGTGAATCAAACGTTTGAAAACAAAAAATACCCTGTATTTCGACAGTTTTCAAAGATAATATCATCACGTGCTGCATCACCATGTGAAACACAGAAAAAGATGATAGATATAAGAAATTCATGCAGTCCATGTCTGGAGGTATGTGCATACACATCAATATTCCTTATCCAACCTAATATTAGAATTAGTGACAGAATTCAGTATTATTATTCATATAATTATTGGTGTTTAAGGTCACATATTTTTGCACAATGGCTAATCATGACCACAACATGAGTATTGACTCAAGACCAGAGGTGGGCGTTAATAAGCCATGTTGGCCATTTTATAAAGGGTTTGCACCTCCCAAGCATTGGTGACTGGGTCCTTTTTTACCAGTAAAACAGAGCCTATTTACTGCAGTGAACAGGCACTGCTTTACTTCCCAGGGTTCCCGTAGCTGAAAAGTTTAATAGCACTATATTTATGCGGTCACAAAATGCAGCCATAACAATTTTGTGACTTGTTCCAAATACATCATTTAAACAAAATCCATCAACCAATTTCAGAGATGGGCGGTATTGAAATTTTAAGTTCTGTATCAGTATTTTTAGGGGGGTATACCATGGTATCGGTTTGGTATTCGGTATTTGACTTGACTAAGATTAGCTGATAGTACCAAAGGAGAATTCACACCATAAAAGTACAGAATAAGTTGATCTTGCATCATTCTACCACAGCACCACAAATGTCACTGAGCTAAACAGTGGCATTCTTTTGCCAACATAAATCATTTCTACAGTAATTTTTGACTTGTTCCAAGCACACCTTAAACTTTAAAGTCCTATTTCAAGCTTTTGTGATCTCAGAACATGTGTCATTAACATGCCCTCATTAGGAGGTCCTGCTGACATTTGATAAATCATCTGAGCAGTGATTTCAAGATAAGTCTTGGCTAGAAATCATTGCTAAGCAACTGGACATGTAGATGGTGTAGTGTAGTGAGCATTCAGGACAATTTCCCAGGCCATTAACCCTTTACCCCACGCAGACGATATCAAAATTTATTTTAATATTTGGGGGGGGGGGGGGGGGGGGGGGGGGGGGGTTCAACTTTTTCAAAATATTTCCCAAGAAACCGTATCATGTGACCCCTCATTGGAATGAGCTCGACGAGCTCATTCCAATGAGGGGTCACATGATATGGTTTCGTTGAAATTTTTTTAAATATATATTTTTTTTAAATACTTAATTTGTAAATTACGCGGACGGATGCAGCCGATTCATTAGGTAAAGGGTTGAGGGTTAACAGAACTTAAAAGAAAACGAGACTTCTTTCATGAAAATGAACCCTTGAACTGCAATTAAGCCTCAACAAGGCCTTATAAGTAGCAAATTTAGGAAAATATGAAAATTCTGACACTTTCAGTTTGTAGTAATGAGTTTGGTTCGGTTTTTCAGTATCCTCATGATATTGGTATATTGCCCATCCCTAACTATTCCAACATAACATATATTGTAAATAATGAGTAAATGATGTGTAAAATCATTAATGTATTAGTTTGAAAATTAGTTCCCACAAGAATGAAATAAATAGTCGATCATAGAGCTGTAGGTTTTTAAATTTCTTGTTCGGTTTCGGTTTTGGTTTTTCAGGTGGAGTAAAACCTCAGTTCGGTTCGGTTTTCGGTTTGTTCATGAGGCCAAATGAAATTCAATAAAACTCATTCTTATGTCCGGAGTCATAACTGAATGGCAGTGAAACTGAGTGAAACTCAAATGAATGCCCGAAATAAGCTATAATACATGAAGAATCAGGAAGTCCAATATAATAATTACCTAAATATACAGAACTTTTATTGTGCTTGGCCATTTTTCAAGGTCTGACACCTACACGCAACTTGAGGAAAGCTGCAAACACAACTAAACTGAAGTGTCGGAAACTCACAGAATGTAGCCTTCCCAGAGTAGTGAGAGTACCCAGACACTGCCATTGGCAGTGTCTGGGTACTCTCACTACTCTGGGATGGCTACATTCTGTGAATTTCTGCAGCAAGAGAATATTTAATAAAAAACGAAAAACCTTCGATTACGGGATGTCAACGGTTTCGGTTTCGGTTTTAAAAAAAACTAAAAACCTTGGTTCGGTTTTGGTTAATCTACAGCTCTAGTCAATCATCTCAATTTTCTCATTTATTATTCTTTGCAAAAACTCATTGATTGTGATCTATATTATATTAAACGACAGGATAAATTCCGGACTTTTTCACTCTGACATCAAGTGATTCAATTGATAAAATTACCGAAGGACCAATGCAGCAATTCTATAGTTCAATTACCAAACAGATAAAATTACAGGAAATTCTATGCAAATACATGCACAAGGAGTAATGCTGCAATTCTATTGGTCAATAATCTAGCGCATCTTTGAATTTTTCAAAATTAGCGGTAGTAAACCCTGTGTCGAAATTCTGTAGCGTATTTCACTGCTCAGGTGATTTATCCAGTGTCAGCAGGACACCCTAATGATGGCATGTTAATGGTACATGTTCTGAGATTGCAAAAGCCTGAAATAGGCCTTTGAAGGTTGACGTTTGTTTAGAATAAGTCACAACGTTACTGTGGATATGATTTATGTTGGCAAAAGAATGTTCATGTTGAGCTCATTGGTAGTGGCCTTTGTGGCACTGTGGTACAATGAGACAAAAACAACTTATGCTGTATATTCCTGATGTGAATAGTCATTTGGTACTATCAGAAAATCTCAGTCAAGTCGAATTATTTGTTTGTTTTTTGGAGGGATTTAACAACACTTTTGACAGCCAGGATCACCTCGTGACAGACATTTTTACAGGAGGAGGAAGCCAGAGTACCCAGAAAGAATTACTGAGCAGAGGCGAGCAACTGTCAGTCTACCCAAGTCAAGTCAGACACTGAATACCGAACCGATACCGCGCCTCTCCCCCTAAAAATATCGAACCCGTTACCAAAGTCAAAATTCCATTTATCGTACCGCCCTGGTTCCAAATGGAAGTGACCACTGTCGAACTGTCTGACAACAGAAGGACCTGACAATTCCAAAGGTGGGGGATCCACTGCCGGAAATTCAGAAGAATAGCAAGAAGCTCCTTCTGGTTGATGTGAATAGCTGCTTGATCCTGGTCCCATACACCATGAAGGGAAAGACCAGAGGATCCAACGTCGCGCATCATCCAAGATTGCTGGCATCAAAGTGAAATGCTGGTAACTGAAGCACCAGATCCAGAGGATCGACATTCGGCCTCCAATGACTGAGAAAAGGTTGGAGAGGTCTGACATGCAGCTGACCTAAAGGAATCGCCACTGTATTCAGCTGAGTATGGAAGTCCATCCACAAATGACAAAACAACTGAGAAGGGACCATTTCCGACTTCTCTTCATTGACTCTGAACCCTAGCAACGTGAGCAGTATGTCGAAGAATATCATTGGAGTTAGTACTTCTGGAGGATATCATCCAGATAGGTAAGTAATCACCCTGGACTGAGTGCAATGGAAGGCTATCACATGCTACATCAGTCGAATGGAGGTCCAAGGAGCCAGAAAAGCGAACCTGTGAAACTTTTGCGATGTCCGATGAATTGGAACATGAAAGTAAAGTGACGTGCAGGTCAATGCTGGAAGCTAAATCTCCCTGGTGAATGGAGCTGCAAACTGACCTGAATGTCTCCATGCTGAACTTTGAGAGCAATGGTAGACTGGTTCAGAATACTCATATCGATAACCAGTTGGAGTCGGCCATCCTTCTTCAGCACCAAGAACAGGAGGGAATAAAATCCCACTGAATGATGGTTCTTGACAACCTTGATCGCCCCCTTTGACTCCGTGATCAAAAGTTCCCAATGTTGAACATCTAAAGGAACCTGGGTTGGAAGAGGCACTCTCGACAGAGTGGGGTGCCTCCGAAAGAATATCCGCAGACTGGCTCAAACATCTAACACCCAAGGATCGGATGTGATCGTGGCCCAACAGTCTGAAAACTCAGATATCCCTCCTCCAACCTGGGACGAATCAAGGTGAGGGCCTTCATTTTGAGCCCCGGCGAGAGAAACCACCTCCTCTGCTAGGTGAAGGATCCTGAGACCTCCCTTTGGACTGCTGACGCTTACCCTTACCACGTGAGTAAGAGAAAGAAGCAGAAGAAAGAGGATCAGTCCTTGGCTTCACAGAGGAAGCAAAGGGGCATCTGTTCGGCTTGAAGTGCCCCTGGCCGCCAACAGAAGGCGGATCAAGCTGGTGAAGCAGCAGCTAACCTTTGGAATGCCGCAGGACGCCGTCCTGGACCATTGCCACGGAATCATGGAATAGTCGTGGACCCACCAAAGAAGCGGATCGAAGAGAGGCTTCCTGCCCTTCAGGAAGGGAATGGCTTGTGACCAACACAGCATCCCGGCGAACTAATTCCAAATTAGCCGTGTTACAGGCATGCATGTAAGATGCATGAGCATCTTAGAGATCACACGCAAAGGAGCCTGTATGTCGTCAAACTTTTCTGGAGGCAGATAAGCAGCCAAGGCAGAGACAATGTGATCCGAGCGAGAAAGCATGCCTTGCATCTCTCTGCATAAACCCAACATGGACTCCAAAGTCGGCATAGGAATAATGGCCGACTTGGGCTTGGAGTCCTGATCCAAGACCGTCAAAGTCTTGCAGACCGACGGACTGGTGGAATCGTAGGAACGATAACGCACAGGGAGCTAAAAGGTATCAGCCTAATGAAGAACGAAGTCTTCATAGCCTTGGAACTCAGCTTGGAGTCCAATGCTGCAAAAGAAGCCTTCCCAAATTTAAATTTAAGGTAACCCATTTAATGGGTTACCTTAAGAATTTTTCGGTAACCCATATTATATAAGGTAACCCTTTTCATCGACATACTGATAATGCCAACCAAATAAAGATTAACTACATAATTTTATGATAAATGTAACATGAAGGAAGCCTAGGTTATCAGATAAGAAGATACACTCCAACATATATGACAAATTGGACAGTTTCGTATTTAACCCTTTAGCTAACATAACGTCCCAAATGGGAACGTTACGCTGCCTCCTTTTGAATCTCCTTCCATTTTTGGCTACACACCAAGCACTTTAAATTAAAAAGTTTTCCATCGACCTCAAAACTAAAATCAGTTGAATTTGGCCACTTTTTGAATGTCTTCACGCTCACGGACTCGGTCGTTTGTTTCACTTTTAATTTACTTAACATGGTTTGTATGTAAGTATTTTATGCACAAATGAAAGTGTCAATGACACTGTAGCTCAACTTGTCAAGACAAAGACATGTACATGTATAGTATGTGACACAGCAATGACAAACATCTAGGTAATGACCTGATAACAAAGGTACATATAAAGTATTGTAACGGTCTGTACATAAATACTGACTGTTGCCTGTAACAAATGTATAGGTAAAGTATTGTAAAGGTGAGTGACAGTCAGATGCTAAACTAGAAAAAAATCTTTGAGTCCCAGAGTAGGTCTGACTGAACCCCAAAATATTTGTTCTCATAGCACAGTGATAACAAAGGCACCCCAAAACACACTCGTTCCTGTCCCAAGGTGAAGACAAAAGTACCCAAGAAGTTTTGTGAAGATCAGTTCATAAATACGAGCTGTATAGAACTTGTGACAAAAAACTGATTGGACCTAATTTCGGTACAAAATGGCCACTGGCAGCCATCTTGAATTTTGGACCGTACCCAGAAACACTCATTCTCATCCCAAGGTGATAACAAAGGTACCCAAGAAGTTTTGTGAAGATCGGTTCATAAATACAGCCTCTACCCTGAGCCGTATTGACATGTGTGCTTACATTGTGTAAGTGGCACTGAATAAATCAAAGTTCATCTAATTTGCATAATTTCTGCACAAAAAAAAACCCCTTAGAATATGTGATGTATTCCATGTTACTAAACATTCATACAAAAATTTATTCAAATCAGAACTTTCCTACAGAAGTTCTGTACAAAAGACTGATTGCACTAATTTTGGTACAAAATGGCTGCTGGTGGCCATCTTGAATTTCGGACCACACCCAAAAACACTCGCTCTCATCCCATGGTGATAACAAAGGTACCCAAGAAGTTTCGTAAAGATTGGTTCATAAATATGGCCTCTAGTCTGAGCTGTATAGAAGTTGTGTACAAAAAACTGATTAGACCTAATTTCGGTACAAAATGGCCACTGGCAGCCATCTTGAATTTTAGACCACACCCAGAAACACTCGTTCTCGTCCCAAGGTGATAACAAAGGTACCCAAGACATTTCGTGAAGATCAGTTCATAAATACAGACTCCAGTCTGAGCCGTATTGACATGTGTACTTACTGCGTGTAAGTCGCAATGAAAAAATCAAAGTTCATCTAATTTGCATAATTTCTGCACGAGAAAAAAACCCGTATTATATGTGATGTATCCCATGGTACTAAACATTCACACAAAAAATTATTCAAATCAGCGCTTTCATATGGAAGTTCTGTGCAAAAATCTGATTGCACCTAATTTTGTACAAAATGGCTGCCAACGGCCATCTTGAATTTTGGACCGGACCCCAAAACACTCGTTCTCGTCCCACGGTGATACCAAAGGTACCCAAGAAGTTTCGTAAAGATCGGTTCATAAATACGGCCTCTAGCCCGAGCCGTATTGGCATTTGCACTTACAGTGCTGAAAGTAACCCCAAAAAACATCAAAATTAGTCTAATTTGCACAATTTACGCACGAGAAAAAAACCCGTATTATATGTGATGTATCCCATGGTACTAAACATTCATACAAAAAATTATTCAAATCAGAGCTTTCATATGGAAGTTCTGTACAAAAAACAGATTTCTGCATCGTCGGTACAAAATGGCGGCTGGCAGCCATCTTGAATTTCGGACCGCACCCAAAAACACTCGTTCTCGTCCCACGGTCATAACAAAGGTACCCAAGAAGTTTCGTAAAGATCGGTTCATAAATACGGCCTCTAGCCCGAGCCGTATCCAATTGTTGACGTATGGACAGACGGACAGACGGACGACGGGCCATGACAAAAGCTCAAATTTGGCTTCGCCAAAGTTGAGCTAAAAATTGCGTGTTTACACTTTTACTGTCATTCATTCAATAGAATGCTGAAACGCGGAGCGCTACTCTCACTATTTCGAAAGTACATGTGTAACGGTGTTTGTCCCGGTTAATTAACATAATATTCATGCGATTTTTGTGTCACTTTTGCGATAATATTTATAAAAATAGTAAAATATTTAAAGTGTTTTTTGCAAGGGAAACTATACTTATATTCTTTTATTTAGAAAATGCTAAAACATTAGTTTGACATTGGAAATTTATTGCAAAAATGAAAGGTCAACATCGAGCATGGCGTTGAAGACAATTGCGCACGATCGCTGCGCAGTTATTTTCAACATCCGCAAGACAAACACAGAATCACTGGTCTATAAATATATTTAGCTCAGTGCATAGAATCAATTATGACAGAATGAATTCGGAATTTCTGATGACGAAATAAAATCACACTGATCTGAGCATGATTTTTTGGGATCACTTTTATTTGTTTGGTTTACATGTTTTAATTTGGGTGAACGGAAAAATGGCTCGCCTTAAAAAAATTTAGGTAACCTTTGGGCGAACGAAATGACTGTTTGCCCCATTCGGGAAGGCCTGAAAAGCTTCAACCACTTGTACCGACTGGTACAGTCGAAGGTGCCCAGAAGCAGGTTGCTCCACAGGCTGTAGGCACGAGACCGATGATCGCGGCCTGGCTGAAACCTCAGGCTGGTCTGATGGTTTGAAGAACTCAAAAACACAAAGTCAAGAGCTGCCCCCAAGTCAGAAGACTGATGGCTCTCAACATCAGGTGTGTCTGACCCATTGCCTGAGCCAGAAGATACATAGCCCATGTAGGGCATACGAGCTGATGCCTCCCATGGTGTTGGAACACCAGGGGGATCAGAAAGCAGCGGTCTGCTTCCAATCCCGGGAGGTGGTGCCATGGAGGGCACTTGGAAGCCTCGCTGGAGGCAACGGGAAGGCTCTTGAAAAGAACATGCGTGATCAAGGAGGGTCCTCCCTGAGCTCACAACCTGTATCTGCCGGTTCGACATTGGAACGGCCCAGCAAAGTGGCTTCGCATCTGACCCTCTAAACCAGAGAAGGGTCATGATCTTCTAGAACACCCAACACGGGGCAACGGGTGGCAGCCGAAACATCTGAATACAGATGCTTATAGGGGTATGAAATACCTTGAGGAACTGAAGTACAGGAACTCAGGACAGTCACCGCAGACCTCTGAGGGACAAAAGGTCCAGGCTGCTCAAAAATGCGAGAGACCTTAGCAGAGGGATCGGCCAGCAACCACTTCCGACTTTACGGAGTTGAAGCCAGGGAAGGTTGAGGCCGATATCCCACGTCCAACAAACAGAAATCCCTGCAGGGATAAGCCGAGGCTGGCTGAAATGGAGACCAATGACATCAGGGCAGAGTAGCAGCAGTGACAGCCTCAGATGTCAACTGGAGGGGGACAGTAGTCCCGGAACCAGGCATCTATTCACCAGAAAGTCACCAGCTACCACGGTATCCACACCATAAAAAGACTGCAAAACCCCCAGGAGGGGGTATAACTCTCTCCAGACAGAGTGGAATCGGGAGGACCCAAACGACAGCATTCCCCTTCCCGTCTTTCAATAGAACACCCAAATAAAGTGGAGCATGAATAATGGGAAACTTCAACATGCCAAGACAACAAAAATGGCCCGCAAGGTATCGTCCTAGGAATATCTGATGACATCAATGTAGATGGGAAGGTGAATCCAAAGAAAAAATAAATCAGGACACCCCCAGCTACCAGAGTAAGGTGGCAGGAAACAAAGGCCCAACGGGAACAGAAAAGTACCCTATCAGCCAAAAGGGAACTAGCAGAAATTCTACCCTCAACAGAGGGGAGAAAAGCTGCCACAACAACCCCCAGCGGACACCTAACTCAGTTAAAAGCAGAACCCAAAGGGTTAGCATTAATGAACAAAAGACCGAAACAGCATGGTACGCGAAAATCGCACACGAAATCGAGAGATTTATGTATGTCTGGATAGTGAAGAAACAGCTATGAATCCACAATTCAGAACATGAAACATCGTTAACATCGGGTCAAAGGTATCACTGTTGAAGAGCAAAATGATCCGCATCCTGTAAGATGTCAGAAAAAATAGAATGACACGTTGGTTATACATCTGCGCACTTGTTCTGGAAGCCGTGGATAAGTGCAAGGAGAAGAGTGTTCCCTACTAGGTGCGCGCCGGTTGCACTCGACATAGTTTTGGCTTATTTTTTCTTGGTGCTTTTGCACCACTTTTCTTTCCCAAATCGCTTGGGAAAGAAGAAAATAGAGAGTATTTTTCCAAGTTAGGGACTTCCACTGTAATGCAAGCCTGCTGTAAACAATTGTGATGTAGGTTGATAAGAAATGGCCATCTGAAATTTTTTTTCATAAAAAATTGCCAGGCATGGACTTTCAATAATGTCTGATCAATGGTGAAAATCAGAAACGCCAACATTCAACCATCTCTGTATTGGAGATACAGGTGGTAACAGGTAAGAGGGACAGACAGGCAGACAGACAGATGGCATGCAATCCAATTCACTGTGAAACAGTGGGGGACTAATAAATTATCCCTTTGAAGACTAGTGGCCGGTTTTCCGGCCAGCAACATGATACGTTATAATGTCATTAAATAGGATGGCTGTGCAGTAAATATTTGGGGTAGACCAATCAATATTTTCAATGTGCTGCCCCGAGGCTGCACATTGAAAATACTGATTGGTCTACGCCAAATAATGAATATGGATTCTTCTAATTACTGCCATTGAACTGGCATGGAAGATACCACTAGAGTTCAAAAGGGTTAAAGTTTCTAATTTACAGATTTAAGTAATTCTACATTGCTTCTGTTTCTGTTGTAAAACACTTTGCATACGGTGGGTTTTTTAGTCATGCTCTTTCAAATACAAGCAAAATCCGAGAGTCAAGATTTTTTTTCAAATCAGCGACTTATGTCTTTAAAAACTTTTCTTTTTAGGATATTCAAAACAGCATCAGAAGCAAGTCTGGAAGTAAGCACATGTCATCTGCAGAATGGGACTCCTAGACGGTGCATTTGGTGGTGCTACCCTGCACTCTGTGAACCTCAATCTGAATAAAGGCCTCAGGCCTAAACAGAAAAAAGGTTCCCAGAGGATGAACTAGCGCACCATATGGATAGCATCAGCAAATTAACTCTCTGGGAACCTCATTCTGCACATGACAGATTGTTTGATAAGAAGCCTGTCTGATGAAGCGACTTGGTGCAGTTTGGAGACTAATTCATTCACAGATGCAAATTACCTGTTAAAAAAAAAACTTCTACTTCGATCTTCTCATCATACAATTTGCACCTGCTTGTGAAGTATTTTCCATAATAAACCAAATCAGTCAAATATTCTCTTTTTACAGATACAGATGGATGTCTTACAGTGAGAAATAATTTATGAACTAGCTGCAACAGAAAAATACTTTGAAAATGAAGTGGGATCTTGAAACAGCCATCTTCAGATCTAAGATAGGTCACAAATACTCTTGAGAAAATTGTAATAACTTCTTTTAATAACTTGTATCCCTGTCAGAGAGTGGTGGCCGAGTGAATAAGTGCACTGGTCAGGGGCGCCAGAATGGCCCAAACATTGGCCCGACCATAACACCCAGATCCCTGTTTTTTTTTTTAATTGTTGCCATCGGTTATGTGGGGGAGAAAAAAAATGACAGTGCTTGTAGTTTGTTTTTCAAGGAACATAATATGACAAAATTCCCTGCCAAACTGCCAAATTGGCGAAAAATTTTGTCATATTATGTTCCTCGAAAGATAAACTTTAATGTGGGGGACCCCCACAAATGTGGGGGCCCTGGGCATCCGCCCAGTCTACCTATTCGTAAATCCGGCCCTGCCCCCAGAAAATGTTTGAAAAATGACATCTCTCAGACCCATTTTGGGGCTACTTCTTAAGTATTCCAACCGCTTCCGAAGCGGTTGGAATACTAAAAAGGTAGCCCCAAAATCTCCTCATCTTACGTTAACTGGTTATTAACAGCTGCCATTGTGTGTGCAGTATTAAAGAAACAAGACGATCTATGCGCGCACTATTTTTGGATATCCACCAGAACAAAATTAAATGAAAGAGTCAATGACTCTGTAGCTCAACTTGGATATGACAGGAATTAGTACTTGCTGTGACCAAGACAACTGAATAATGAATATGACAGGAATTAGTATTTGATTTGGCCCAGTCAACAATAATAAAAGAATTACAAGGTGACTGTAATGGACTACAGATTAAGACCAATCATTGTAGATTATTATTTTTGAGTGGAAATTTTCAGTCCCAAACAAAATATTTTCAGACTAAACTTTTTTCTTCTTCTTAAAATTGACCAAAATGCATCAGAACACAAAAAACTAATTTCCGGATTTTGGTCCAAAATTTTCTAAGTCCCACCCGGACCCCAAATTTTCAGTGTAAAAAAAATTTATTTTTTTTTGTCTTAAAATTGACCAAAATGCATAAAAAACCCAAAAACTAATTTCCGGATTTTGGTCCAAAATTTTCTAAGTCCCACCCAGACCCCTAATTTGCATAATTTATTCACGAGAAAAACTCTGTATTATATGTAATGTATCCCATGGTACTAAACATTCATACAAAAATTTATTCAAATCAGATCTTTCATTTGGAAGTTCTGCGCAAAAATCTGATTGCACTTAATTTTGAACAAAATGGCTGCTAGCGGCCATCTTGAATTTCAGACTGGACCCAAAAACACTCCTTCTCGTCCCACAGTGATAGCAAAGGTACCCAAGAAGTTTCGTGAAGATCGGTTCATAAATACGGCCTCTAGCCCGAGCCGTATTGGGATTTGCACTCACAGTACTGAAAGTAACACTAAACAAGAGGCCCCAGGGGGCCTGAGGGCGCTCACCTGACATGGTAGCCTAAATATCAACCCAGAGAATTGATTTCCACAAGTTGCATCTGCTCCTCCTAAGAAAAGCTGAAACCAAATATCCAAATATTCTGACCAGTGGATCTAAAAAAAGATTTTTAAAGAATATTCCTCATACTGAACTAAGTCATAATTCGGGCTCCCACAGGGAGCCCATATATGAACCCAGGGACTTGGCTTTAACAAACCTGAATCTCACACCCCTAAGGATTCTGCACACCAAATATCAAAACATTCCGACTGCTGGATCTGAAGAAGAAGATTTTTAAAGAAAATTCCTCATTTTGAACCAAGTTACAATTCGAGCTCCCACAATCAGCCCAAATATGGAACTAGGGACATGGCTTGAACAAACTTGAATCTTACCCCCCTAAGGATGCTGCATAAAAAATATCAAAAGCATTCATCTGCTGGATCTAAAGATTTTTAAAGAAAATTCCTCATTTTGAACTAAGTTGTCATTCAGGCTCCCATAGTGAGCCCAAATATGAACCACTTGGCTTGAACAAACTTGAATCTCAGCCCCCAAGGTTGCTCCATGCCAAATATCAAAACATTCCAACTGCTGAATCTGAAGAAGAAGATTTTTAAAGAAAAATTCCTCATATTGACTAAGTTATAATTTGGGCTCCCACAGGGAGCCCACATATGGACCCATGGACTTGGCTTTAACACACTTGAATCCCCCCCTCCCCCCAAGGATGCTACTCACCACATATCAAACCATTCGGACTGCTGGATCTGAAGAAGAAGATTTTTTAAGAAAATTCCTCATTTCGAACAAAGTTACAATTCAAGCTCCCACAGTGAGCCCAAATATGGACCTAGGGACAGGGCTTGAACAAACTTGAATCTCACCCCCCTAAGGATGCTGCATACCAAATATCACAAGATTCTGCCTGCTGGATCTTGAGAAGAAGATTTTCAAAGAAATTTGCCTGAAATGCACTAAGTTCGAATTTGGGCTTCTATCGTGAGCCCAAATATGAATCCAGGTGGCTGATTTGAACAAACTGGAATCAGATCCACCCCACAATGTTGCATACCAAATATCAAAAGATTCTGCCTGCAGGATCTGGAGAAGAAGATTTTTGAAGAAATTTGCCTGAAATGCACTAAGTTCAAATTCGAGCTTCTATAGTGAGCCCAAATATGAATCTAGGGAGCCGATTTGAACAAAATAGAATCAGATCCACCCCACAATGTTGCATACCAAATATCAAAAGATTCTGCCTGCTGGATCTGGAGAAGAAGATTTTTTAAGAAATTTGCCTGAAAAGCACTAAGTTCAAATTTGGGCTCCTATACTGAGCCCAAATATAAACCCAGGGGGCCAATTTGAACAAACTTGAATCAGATCCACCCCACAATGTTGCATACCAAATATCAAAAGATTCTGCCTGCTGCATCTGGAGAAGAAGATTTTTTAAGAAATTTGCCTGAAATGCACTAAGTTCAAATTCGAGCTTCTATAGTGAGCCCAAATATGAATCTAGGGAGCCGATTTGAACAAAATAGAATCAGATCCACCCCACAATGTTGCATACCAAATATCAAAAGATTCTGCCTGCTGGATCTGGAGAAGAAGATTTTTGAAGAAATTTGCCCGAAATGCACTAAGTTTGAATTCGAGCTTCTATAGTGAGCCCAAATATAAACCCAGGGAGCCGATTTGAACAAACTTGAATCAGATCCACCCCACAATGTTGCATACCCAATATCAAAAGATTCTGCCTGCTGGATCTTGAGAAGAAGATTTTCAAAGAAATTTGCCTGAAATGCACTAAGTTCAAATTTGGGCTCCTATACTGAGCCCAAATATAAACCCAAGGGGCCGATTTGAACAAACTTGAATCAGATCCACCCCACAATGTTGCATACCAAATATCAAAAGATTCTGCCTGCTGGATCTGGAGAAGAAGATTTTCAAAGAAATTTACCTGAAATGCAGTAAGTTCAAATTTGGGCTCCTATACTGAGCCCAAATATAAACCCAGGGGGCCAATTTGAACAAACTTGAATCAGATCCACCCCACAATGTTGCATACCAAATATCAAAAGATTCTGCCTGCTGCATCTGGAGAAGAAGATTTTTTAAGAAATTTGCCTGAAATGCACTAAGTTCGAAATCGGGCTCCTATACTGAGCCCAAATATGAACCCAGGGGGCCGATTTGAACAAACTTGAATCAGATCCACCCTCCAATGTTGCATACCAAATATCAAAAGATTCTGCCTGCTGGATCTGGAGAAGAAGATTTTTTAATGTTTTTCCCATTGCCTACAGTGTTAAAAAGTGCTGACTCAGCATTTTTTCAAAGTCCCGAAACTGTACCCTATGATAAAACCGATGGCAATTTTTTTTTACCAGTTCTTTCTGTTGGTCCTAAGGAAGCTTCACACCAAATAAAAATTCTCGGTGCCGTGCAGTTTTGGAGATATGGGCGTTTTAATTTTTTTCTATTTTTAGCTCCTGCGGTTCCCACGGGGCTACAGGAAAAAAAATTTCTGCATAAATTAGGTACTTATGACCCAATAAGCCCTCACATAAAATTTGGTTCAAATTGGCCTCTCGGTTTAAAAAATAGAAATTTGGGGTGGGGCCAAAATTTTTGCTCCTCCCATAACATCGCCAAGTATCGACCTACAAACTTCTCTTGAACAAACTTGAGTCTACACCTCAAAAGGAAGCTGCATACCAAATATCAAGTCTCTGCTATTGCTGGTTCTTGAGAAGAAGATTTTTTAAGAATTGGAGCATTTTTGCCCCACCCCTCTGCTCAATATGAGCCAAAACCTAATTTGCCCAAAAATCAAAATGCCGCTATATAACCCCTACTCACATGAAATTTCATTAACATGCGGCCAGTGGTTTGGAAGAAAAAGACCCAAACACCACCTTCACGCCGGACGACGGACGACGGACGACGGACGAAAAGTGATCAGAAAAGCTCACCCTGACTTTCAGTCAGGTGAGCTAATAAATCAAAGTTAGCCTAATATGAATAATTTACGCACAAGAAAAAAACCTGTCATATATGTAATGTATCCCATGGTACTAAACATTCATACAAAAAATTATTCAAATCAGAGCTTTCATATGGAAGTTCTGTACAAAAAACAGATTTCGGCATCGTCGGTACAAAATGGTTGCTGGCAGCCATCTGGAATTTGGGACTGCACCCAAAAACACTCGTTCTCGTCCCATGGTCATAACAAAGGTACCCAAGAAGTTTCATAAAGATTGGTTCATAAATACGGCCTCTAGCCCGAGCCATAGCAGCTTGGCACTTACAGCTCTGAAAGTAACACTAAATAAATCAAAGTTAGTCTAATTTGCATAATTTACGCACGAGAAAAAAAACCCGTATTATATGTTATGTATCCCATTGTACTATATATTTATACAAAACTTTATTCAAATCAGAACTTTCATACAGAAGTTCTGTACAAAAAACTGATTTTTGCATCATCGGTACAAAATGGCCACTGGCAGCCATCTTGAATTTCGGACCACACCCAAAAACATTCGTTCCCAGGGTCATAACAAAGGTACCCAAGAAGTTTCGTAAAGATCAGTTCATAAATACGACCTCTAGCCCGAGCCATAGCCAATTGTTGACGTACGGACAGACGGACAGACAGACGGACGGGCCATGACAATCATAGCCTACTTATTTGATATGAATGACGTTCAGCTGAAGGTCGATCACAAAAATATCATGATCGGCAAATATTTTGCCCCGACATTGGTCAGGGCGGCTCCGGCGTCCCTGCTGGTCTCTCATGACAGACGTTCCCGGATCGATTTTCGGTCTTGGATAGTTCTTGAGGTGACCAAACACTGTCAGTCAGCATCAACCCTGATTATGGGGTTGGCGCTGTCACAGCGTACTATCCTGAAGACGCTTTTATTAATTTATGCAAATATGCTAACTCAGCACCATGACACAACCGATGGCAATTTTTTTACCATTTCATTCTACTAGTCCTCAGGATGATTCATACCAAATGACAGATCTCTGTTCCATGCGGTTTGGGAAATATGGGCATTTGAAAATATTTCTATTTTAGCCCCTGGGGATGTGGGAAAAGGGTTTTTTTGCATGAATCAAGAAGTTATGACTTAATAATACCACATACCAAGTTTGGTTCAAATAGGATCATCAGTTCAGAAAATGAGAGATTTCAGGTGGGGGCCAAAATTCCTGCCTCTCTCATTTGATTACAAAGGCAAATATTGCTCTTTGAACTTTGTTTAAACAAACTTGATTCAACTTGATTCAACACCTCAAAAGGAACCTCTGTACCATTTATCAATTCATTGTATCCATCAGTTCATGAGAACTGTTTTTTAAATTTGGGAACATTTATTACCTCAAATTTAGCTGAAATCGGTCCAGCAGTTCTGTATGAGAAGTCGCGAAACACCATGTTCACGATCAACAGACAATGGACAGTGACTGATCACCTTGGCTCACCCTGACTTTCAGTCATGTGAGCAAAAATGTCTATCCAATTTGAATCCCATTAGGGGAAATGCACATTATTTTTTTATGCCTCAACAGGCCTCATCGTATATTTTGTACAATAAGAAGAGGCTGGAGGGTAACTGAAAATTAAATAATGCTCAAAGTAGAGAAATAGTCAATGATGACTTACTGCAAGTTTCTAGAGTCTGGAAGTTAATGGCATCTTAAAATATATTCCCTTTAATCATCAGCCTACAAAGAACAATTATGAAAAATTATGAAAACTAACTACATGTAATCAACAAGCCTCTTCAAGTCAATTAGTCTGTGATAAATCACTTGCAAGCTGAAATAAGTTTGGAGTTAATTTAATATTAATTAATCATCATAGAAAAATTTTTTTCATGGATGGGCCAATGATTGATGAGCAATACCGTGGCAATGACTTTCCATAATGGTTAGAATGAGACTAATATATTGTAGAATTACAAAACCTGTTGCAGCAGAGCACTTCAGTGACACTGAGTTTACTGATGGGTCACGTTGGTACACTTCTGTATCACAGCTATGATCAAAGTTACTACTTAACTCAGAGTGTTGCATATTTTCAATGTTATTGCATAGGATTCATACAGGCTTGAAAAGCCCTTGAATTTCTAACCCTGCCCTAATTGTCTTCAAAAGCCCTTGAAAATTGGCAAACTACTTTAAAAGTTCCTTAAATTTCATTAAAACTGCAATGTGGACACCTATTATGTGGGCAATTTATCTTGTTTTTTCACTGAACATGTCAATAAAGTGAATGTTAAGCAGCAGTTTAAGTTTGCTGTGAAGAATATTCCACTGAAGTAAATTCCGCAAATTAAATTCATTCAAATTGCCACATACATTGCTGTTCACTAGAAGTCTCTTGACAATAGACTATGCATGCCATGTAAAACAGCTGTTTTGGGAGTAATAGAAAGTGTCCCAATCCCTGTTTGCCCTTGTAGTAGTAATTAATAAAACTATATATAAGGCTTAATAAAATTAAAAATCTGTTTCTCAGGCCCTCCCGCATGGTCCTTTTGGCTGCCGCATACTCTCTTTTTATTAAATGGTTTATGTGTAATATTTTACCCAAGTTAAAAAAAATTGATAAATTTGTCCCTTGAGTGCAAGAAGGCTTTGCAATGCTTTAGCATTGCAAAGCCTTCTTGCTCTCAAGGGATGAAATACACCACCACCAATGCTATTCCATACATTATGAGGCCTAAAACATAAACCAAGAGCATGAACTTTTGATGGTAAAGAAATAATTAGAGAAATAAAAAATAAAATAAAAAAACGCTCATCCGCATGCAATTTTACAAATAATGGCCTGAGAAACAGAAGATCTACTTTGTTTGGCCTAATTGTCCTAATTGTTTTTAGGTTTTCCCGAATAATTTGTCCCATGAGTACAACAAGGTGCCATCTACAATGCTTTGGCATTGCAGATGGTGCTTTGTTGTGCTTAAGAAACATTGTAATTTTTAAACACAGAAAGAATGTTTTTGTGAAGATATAATTAGGAAATTCAGGTGGATTTAAATAGTTAAAGAATGGTCCTAAATTTTATATATCTGGCCCTAAAAAGGACTCAGAAAAGACTTGATAATTCTGTATGAACCCTGTTTAGAGTTGGGTGGTTAACCAAAAATTTGGTTCAGTTTCGGTTTTGCTACAGAAAACCCATCGTCTTGGTTTTCAACTTCAGTGTTGAAAAACTCTAATCGGGTCTTCATTTCTCAGAATAAAGAGAGAAACAACCTAAAGTTAACCCTGTTTTCAAACTTCAGAGTTGCAATACCCCTTTTTCACAAAAGCTGCACTAATTATTGCATTTGTGCATGGTATTTACCACGAATATAGGTGTGAAAATTACTTCTCACTCATCACACTCATCGTTTTTGAAATGTTCATCTATTTAGCAAATGCGATTTTCCTTGCAGAACTAGAACTTGTCACTTGTTCCACATTTATAAGGACAAATATATTTATTTCTTCACGTAATTTTGTAAGCTTGAACTCCAAAGACAGCGTCAAGATCACAGTTAAAGTTGGATGGAAGTTTAGGGTTACAATGACCTAAATGAGAGACTATTCAATAAATTTTTTATGGTTGACATTATTTTTTAGAGTCAGTCGGGTTATCCTAAACACAGGTATGTGGATGGGGGTTGGGGTGGGGAGAGGGGTAATTTTGCAACAGACTCAAGGCAAAAATCATTTTTCTCAAACTTTAAATTCTTGAGATAATTTATGCAAATACATTATGCCCAGAAAATCAGAGTACCGGTATACTGCACAGGTGCATTGCCTTGAAAAGGGAGTTTCTGTAACAGTGAGTGGCGCCAAATACATGTTCCTATATGCAAATGCAATGTATTGCTATATTTGTACAATGAAAACCGAAGCTGAAAACCCAACTCTTTCAATGAAACCGAAAGCGGAATCGACATGAAATTTGAAAACAGCCCATCTCTGTTACACCAGTACTTTGATTTGAGAATTGAGCAACAGTTATGTTCTGTTCATCGAAATCATTATTATATGCCAAATATCAAAAGATTCTAATTGATGGTTCTGGAGAAGAATTTTTTAATTTTGGAAAACATTTTATTGGTGCTATCAGAGTAAAGCCCCTTGTGGACCCCTTGCAGGTGTGGCAACTTTATTTGAAAAAATGTGAACTGACATATGATAAGGAACATGCATATCAAATTTGGTTAAATTCAGTCCAGTGGTTTATGAGGAAAAGTCGATAATTTAAAGTTCATGCTGGACGGACAACAGATGGACGACAGATGGATGATGGACAGACAAGACAGAAAGTGATCACTTAAGCTCTTCCCCGACTTTCAGCCAGGTGAGCTAATAACCAGGGTCACCTTGTGATGGACAGTTTTACAGGTGGAGGAAGCCCAAGTACCATGAGAGAACCACTGTGCAATGGTGAACAACTGAAGACTCCCCAATGTACTCACCCCACACAAACAGGGTTAGCATTGGTTGAAGACAAGGACACCATTGACGTGCAGTACACCTTAGTACACAACGTCACCATGCCCACATGTGGGAAATCAGGATTAAGTCCCTTGCCCATGGATACAATGCAGTTACCCTTGGCCGGGATCGTACAATGGACCTTCTGGTTTGAAGTCTGTAATCACTGAGTCACCGCAACTCTCCCAGGCATACAAATTTTACTCAACAATCAAAATATTTGTGTACAATTTTACCATGCCAAGAAATCAAGGCTGCAAATAATACTTTTTTGGTGTTTGTTATTGTAACAGATAGAAACAGTAGAACCCTGTTAAACCTTTACCCAACGCAGACGATATCAAAATTTATTATTTTAAATATAATTTTTTCAAAAAAATTCAACAAAACCATATCATGTGACCCCTCGTTGAAACAAGCTTGATGAGCTTGTTCCAACGAGGGGGCACATGATGTGGTTTTGTTGAAATTTTTTGAAAAATAATATGTTTTCAACTGCTGAATCTGCATATTACGCGGGTGGATGCGGGCAATTCGTTAGGTAAAGGGTTAACCCTTTACCTAACGAATCGGCCATATCTGCCAACATAATTTACAAATTGAGCAGTTGAAAAATATAATTTTTCAAAACATTTCAACAAAGGTATATCATGTGACTCCTCACTGGAACAAGCTCATCAAGCTCATTCCAATGAGGGACCACATGATACGGTTTTATTGAAACCATTTGAAAAATTTAACAAAATTAATATTTAAAATAATGAATTTTGATATCGTCTGCATTGGTTGAAGGGTTAATTGCTCATGGAGCTCTGTCAAACAAGATATAATAGATTAAGATGATATTTTAGTAATAAAAAGTTAGCTTGAAAATAGGTGATAGGTTATTTTTGATATCGTTAAAAATCAGAACAGAATAATAATTTGTCACTTGTTTTGCTGTTCATTCGTATTTATGACCAATGCTTCGCCGTTTTGAACACCAAAAAAAGGAAAAAATATTTAACATTTTTTAGATATCTGATGGCATCGAAAATAACATGTCACCTATTTTCAAGAGAAATTTCCCACAACTTCAAAAAAACCTTAAGGGCCTATATAAGTAATGAAATTGTGTTTATTTTGAAAATTCTCACCTCTGATATTCCTTTAATTCAAATTAAATATACACAAAGTGTACATCAAAATGAAGGTTGGGATGTATAGAACACGAAACACATGTGTAATCAACTCATAGAGTCGACTGTAGGCACCACTGGTTCCTGGAAGTCTGCTGCCGCATTCGCACCAGAACTGATAATTTAATACTATTTCACAAAAACAACTTGTGTCCAAATATGCTTTCATATCCAAGAACAAAGCTAGGGGATAAAAATTCTTCAAAATACGGCGACAGAGCTGCATGGTGGAAAATTCCAAAGCCTTTGCTTTTGTTTACGTATGAGTATACTTTCGATTTCCGGTCGACGTCATCGGACAGAAAAAGCATGTAAAAACAACGCCGTCTAAAATCAAATAATGAAAAAGATCGCCTGCATACAGTATATTGTTATTAGATAGAGATTGCACAGTTGCCATATTCAATACAAGGTATCATGATACCTGTTGAAATTTCTTAGAATTACGATTTTGTTTCTTGATGGAAATTCGTGGTAACGAGTGATTTGCGCATGTCTTTCGAGCATGGAAACCATCTTCAATAAAAAATGCAGACAGTGTTGTCCTTTTCCAAAATGCAGACCTATCACTGTATTCGAAAGTGTTTTGAATGCCTAGCTTTGTTCTTGGATATATGAAGCACATTTGGCCACAAGTTGTTCTGATGAAATATTATTTTATTATCAGTTCTGGTGCGAATACGGTAGCAGACTTCCAGGAACCAGTGGTGCCTACAGTCAACTCTATGAGTTGATTACATATGTGTTTCGTCTTCTATGCATCCCAACCTTCATTCTGATGTATAATTTGTGAAAATTTAATCTGAATTGAAGGAATATGAGAGGTGAGGATTTCAAAATAAACAAAATTCCATTACTTATATAGGCCCTTAAATGGCTGTATTGCTGTACTGAGGTTGAATAGGTAACAAGGGAAATTTGGTGACTGTTAGAGTAATTCTCAACATATTAAAAAATATTTTACTCAATTAACAGGACATTACTTTATCACCTACATGCAATTAATAGGTCAAATTTTTACTGAAGGTATGGTATGCGGTTTTGTATATTCATTTAACAGGATTATTCAATTAAGAGCTATCTAATTAAGTAGGCCGCATTCTTCCTTCACAGGGATTAAGACCCAATACAGTTGTGTACCTTTACTGTGACAAATGTTATATATATCCATGTGGATGAATGATGTAGGTTTGTTTATTGAGGTTTAATGACACTTTCAACAGCCAGGCCACATCAGGTCAGACATTTTTACGGGTGGAGGAAGCCAGAGTAACCAGAGAAAACTACTGAGCAGTGGCAAGCAACTGTTAGGCTAGTGTTCAACCGATTACCAAAAATGGCCGCTGACCAATTACCAATTATTTGAGCTCACAATCGTCCAATTCCGATGCCGATTCAGATTGTAATACCGTGCACTAATGAAACAGTTGAGGCTGAAAAGAACTACATTAAATTGAACATATTTCACAGTGATAAACTGTTAAACTTTGTTGACTCAGGTCGCAATAAAACTACCAGTTGTGCACACTTGGGTGGTAAACGTGGCTTTTAGAGCCACGTGTACCACCCAAATGCACGTGACTGGTAATTTTACTGCAACCTGAGTCAATAGAGTGCAACCTTCACTTTTCCGGTTTAAACTGGCGATTGCCGCAAGTACGCTCAATTGTAAGCTTTACAGTTCGTTTAACTTGTACATCCCATAAACGGGTGCCTAGAGAGATTAAGAATATACATTGTGGTTGTTTCTCAACTTTATTGAATGGTATCATTGACATCATTTTACATTAACAATTGCAGAAGATAATAAAATGCGGTTAATGAATCATCCCAAAATGCTTGGCAACATTTTACATTAACAATTGCAGAAGATAATAAAATGCGGTTAATGAATCATCCCAAAATGCTTGGCAACAATCGGTTGAACCGATGTTCCAGGAGCCGTTGCCATTATCATCCGATTGCCCACAATCGGCCGATTGTGCTGGCCGGTTCCAATCATCAGTTGAACACCTTGTAACACACTAACTCCACATGAGCAGTGGCTGAAGGCATGTGCAGTACATCTTAAAACAAAGTGCACCATACCGTCACATGGGCGAACAGGATTAAGCGTTTTTCCCAAGGACACAACACAGTTACAACTGGTCAGTATGGAACTGTGGACTTTTTGGTTTGAGGTCTAATGCTTTAACCAATGAGCCACAATGTTCTCATGTAGATGAATGAAGCTGCTTTACTCCGTTGGGTAAAGATGGGCAGTATTAGAAGTCTGAGTTCGGTATCGGTTTCGATATTTTTAAGGGGGTGTACCTCGGTATTGGTTCTGTATTCGGTATCTGACTTGATTGAGAATTGCTGATAACACCAAAGGGGAATTCATATCAGGAAAATACAAAATAAGTTGGTCTTGTTTCATTCTACCACAGTGCCACAAATGTCATTGCCAATGAGCTCAACAGTGGCATTCTTTTACAAAAACAAATCCTATCTGCAGTAATTTTGTGACTTGTTCTAAACACAACTATATCAGGTGTATGCTTTCTCAGAGCATGTGTCATGACCATGAAGAGGTCCTGCTGACAATAGACAAAGAACCTGGGCAGTGATTTCTAGACAAGCCCTGACCATGAAGAAGTCCTGCTGACAATAGACAAAGAATCTGGGAAGTGATTTCTAGACAAGCCCTGACCATGAAGAGGTCCTGCTGACAATAGACAAAGCACCTGGGCAGTGATTTCTAGACAAGTCTTGGATGCCTGTTAAGGCAGCCAAGGCTTGGCTAGAAATCACTGCTAAGCATCTGGACATGTACAGGTTGTAGCCTAGTGAGAATTCAGGATAATTGTCCAGCCTTCTGAGGGTTAACAAAACTGATAAGAAAATCAACCACTTCTTTCATCAATTTATTTATTTATTGGTGTTTAAGGTCACATATTTCTGCACAATGGCTAATCATGACCTCAACAGTTTTATGGGTGGAGGAAGCCGGAGTACCCGGAGAGAACCACCAAGCAATGGCAATCAACCGTCAGCTCCCCAACATACTAACTCCGCACAAGCAGGGTTAGCATTGGCTGAAGACAGGTGCACCATCGATGTGCAGTACGCCTTAGTACACAGCGTCACCGTGCCCCCACGTGAGCAATGGGAGTGAAGTGTCTTGCCCAAGAACACAACGTGATTGCCGCAGGTGGGATTCGAACCGGGGACCTCTCGGCTTGCAGCCTGCACCTCTACCTACTGAGCCACCGCGCCCCCTTCTTTCATCAAAATGAACCCTTCAACTGATATCAGTTCAGATTTTCGGAATATTGCCCATCTTTACTCTTGGGCAGACACTGTAAAAGGTTGGCTTTGGTCAGGGGTGTTAATTATTTTAAATATCATTTTTCAAATTTTTCAAAAAATTTCAACAAAACCATATCATGTGACCCCTCGTTGGAACGAGCTCAACAAGCTCATTCCAACGAGGGGTCACATGATATGGTTTTGTTAAAAAATTTTGAAAAATATTTTTTCAACTGCTGAATTTGCATATTACCAGGCTTGAAAATAATAAGCAATCTGACATTTGCAGAATGAGGTCCCCAGAGGGTGAATTTGATGATGCTATCCCATGCCTCTGGGAACCTCTTTCTATTTTGTGTTGAGACCCTGAATCAGATTAGGGTTCACAGAGGGTGACTTTAGTGATGCTACCCTGCTGTGCACTAAATTTATTTACCCTCTGGGGACCTCATTTTACAGATGACAGTCTGCTTATTTTCTGGCTTGCATATTACGTGGGCGGATTCGGGCGATTTGTTAGGTAAAGGGTTTCGCCAGACACAAGTGATGGGGTGCATGTCGAACATGCAAGTTGTGCATGTCAATGACCATGACAGGCTGTTTACTTGCAGGCTTGCAAGAGTAAAAAATAACCTATATACAAAGAACAAAGAAACAGAGGATGGTGTTCTTAAAAATATAATTAAGCATTTCACACACAAGATGAAGATGCTATTAGTGGTAATGTAATTTGCATGTAATAATTCTTGCAAAGGTTTGAAGTGAAATAGTTGGACATTAGGTTACATAATTTGACAGATGTGCATTGAGAGTTATCAGGAGCATTCTGAGTCTGGTAACATCTGTTTGACATTATGTGCATGAAGATAAGTAAATATGATCATTAGGGTTCAAATTACATGCACCTACTTCTGTTTATCCCTTCTGTGCAGAGAATGTCAATTATAATTCTATACTACCTTCAGAGAGATCAAATTCATTATTTAATAACTTTGTAGCACTCCAAATGGAAATACCAGACACATCAGCCTTAAAATATTCAACTGACTTGCTGCTAAATTAACCTCTAAACCTGCAAAAAAGTTTGAACCAAGTGACAAAATAATCAAAAATTGTCCTCAAGATTCCCAATATTTTTCTTCCAAAACAAAGTTTATAATACTCAACTGGAACAAACTTGTCCAGCTCATTCCAGCAACTTTTAAAAGACAGTCCTCAAAATTTTATGACAAAATAAAAATTCTGACTTATTTGGAACAAGATATACAGATGAAGTCATTTGTCATTTGTGTTTGTTGACTGGTATGGTGCTAAAATTATTTTTGGTCGTCAAAATTTGTTCACATGTCTTTGCCTTGTTACAATTTATGCACTCTCCCATAAATTGTAACATGGTAAATCCATACAGACCAAATAATTTCATTCCAAAGATACTATAAATCACATCCAGGCAAGGGACCTGTGAATCGACGATTTTGATCGAATCAAATTGGAGAAAACAAATTGAATTTCGAATGGAACTTTGAATCGAATCACAGTTAATGGATACGTTGTCAAAAGAAAAGTTTTGTTTTTTTTAAAAATACCCCGATTATTAAAAGACACACAGTTATGAAGAGTGCATTTTGCACCTCACCACTTCCCATGCTATAAACTGAGATATAAACCAATATACTAGCTACTGATTGAAACTATTCGAATAGCTGACTCAGTAGCTTCGAAACTGCAGCAATAAACATTTTTAAATGGACCTGGCTGATAGGACTGATACCTCACTTTTATCACATGTTTTCTTGGAACAAAACTCCGTTAAAATCCGATCAACTCCATTCGTTCGTGAAGCCATTTGTTTTAAATAAAAATGTGGAATGACTAAAACGAAACAATAATTCAACAACGAATGGAATCGATCCACTTGTAAATTAAAGCTTTTTCTACTTGTGTTTGTATATTAATCAGGGGCATTCTTTTAGAAACCTGTTGCTTATGATGATGTATCCAGCAACTGTAATTGAACAGAACAATACTTAATATAAAATAATGTGATCATGTTGTGGGACAAATCATTTACTGAACTTGAACAGCTGAATAACTAACTTTTCAAAGTTCAAAACTTGTAATTTTTATAAATGGTCACTGGTCATAATACACAATAAGTTGAAATGAACAGTTGTAGAGGTAACAGTGTTTGTAGTAATGTAGCTACAACTGCTGTACAGTTATAGCTGCATCGCTACAAACACCATTACCGCTACAAGTCAGTTGCATTTCTACTCAGAACAATTCTCAATATAAAATAATGTGATCAATTACAATCTGTAAGCATCCATGGTTATGGCCAAAGTATATTAAAAAATATTCGAATTTCCAATTTCGAATCAAATCGAACTGAACATTGACTTTTGAATCAAATTTTGAATCGAATTTCGAATTTTCACAGGAGCCTAATCCAGGCCTGGAAATAAAGACTTTACATCATAACCTGTTTGCAGGTTGTGTTACATAACATGGTGGTCACCTATAGAAAAAAAATTATTTCCACAAATATTCACCACCAGTCATTCGATCATTTGGTGTAATATTAAAAATAAAAAAATTACCCCCAAGGGACTATTTTTGCCCCACTGCTCCCTTTTTATGACATTAAATGATTGACCAATGTATTAACAAATAATACATTTGTAATTTGTTAAATCTGCCATGTCTTATCATTCTTACAAGTCTATAGTTGAATATGCACAATCTGATTCTCTGATGAAAATAGGATGGTGACCAATAGCTTAGCAGTATACTAAAAATACTATTCCATATTGGTATCGGTATACTCTCAAAACTGAATACACCACCAATACTGAAGTGAATCAACAAAAAAATACTGATGCCAAACTTGGAATCTCAATACCACCCAGCTCTATGGTGGAGATCCACTCCGAGTAAGTGGAAGCTGCAATCTTATCTCTACAAACTGGAACTCTCCATAGTGCATGCCCAAGGATTGCAGATTCTATAGTTATGTTTCCATGTAACGGTCACGGATGCAAAAACATAGAACCATTTTATAGGTTACCATGATCATGGTCTGAAAATGTACTAGTTTACCAACAAATGTAACTCTATAGGATTCCAAAGGAATAAAATCACGGATCCAGATAATGGATGCTCAGACATGACTTTTACTCCTTAACCCTTCCCCTGACATAATGGTCAATATTGGCCAGTGCTACTGACAAGAATCGACATTCAAATTTAATTATTTTTAATTTTTTTTACCTCAAAACATAGTTTATGGCCCCCTGATTGGAACAATCTCTCTGAGCTGGAGTAAAGTCAAGTTAAGTCAATCGTTTATACCCAGGTTGACTATTTTAGAAGACATCCACCCCAATCATTGGTAAGTAGGTCCAATTTTACAGGGAAAACAGAGCTTGTTTACCACAGTAAACAAGCACTGCTTCACTGCCCAGGGTTCTCACTTGGGGGATTCCTTAGTAAATAGGATCTATTCTTGCAACAATTTCAATGATGCAATTTCAAATATCTTTTTCGAAAGCTATCAAGTCTAGATCTAACAAACGATTCCTATGAATATCTGAAGGATAAGGAATATGTTTTGGAGTTCATTTAACCCTTTACCCAACGAATCGCCCGCATCCGCCCGCGTAATATGAAAATTCAGCATTTGAAAAAATATTATTTTTCAAAAAATTTCAACAAAACCATATCATGTGACCCCTCGTTGGAACGAGCTCGTTCCAACGAGGGGTCACATGATATGGTTTTGTTGAAATTCTTGGAAAAATTTTAAAAAATGGTATTTAAAATAATAAATTTTGATATCGTCTGCGTTGGGTAAAGGGTTAAAAACAAGGTAATTCATACCACTACTGCAGTGCTGGACCAATGCAGCATAAATAGATTGAAAAAAAAAAATGAAAATTTTAAAAAGTAAGGGCTGTAACTCAGGTGAAAATAGTGGGAGCAACTTTGTTCAACATGTGGCAGAAACTGGTCATCCCAAGGATACCACATACTAAATTTAACTGAAATCCATCCACTCACCCCGATTATCCACATGATGCATGATGATGCCATGTACTAAAGCATACTGCACGTTGATGGTGCACATGTCTTCAACCAGTGAAACCCTGTCTGTGCTGCAGTGTAGAGTTACGATGTTGGGGAGCTCGCAACTGCTCGTCGTTACTCGGTGGTTCTCTCTGGGTACTCTGGCTTCCTCCACCCGTAAATCTGTCACCATTTTTTTGGCTTCAAAAATATGGCTTTTGACCCCTCTTTGGAATGAGTTTAATGGGCTTGTTCCAATGAGGGGTCATAATCTATGTTTTTGAGACAAAATAAGTGAGAAAAAAAATTGAATGGTGATTTTTGTGAATAATGCTGGCCAGTTTGGGCTATTATGTTGGGTAAAGGGTTAAAAAAAAAAATAAATGAACCACAGTTAACATTTGTCCCATAGAAAGAATTTAAAAGGTGAGAAGTGAAACAATTATTACACGGTTAGTGCAAATTATATGGGTAGGAAATGGTACAATCACCTCCTTCATTTTGACTTAATTCACATCTGACAGTGTCCTGAAGGCATATCTTATAATGCTGAGAACAAGTTCAAGTACTGACATGAACTGATATTTACTGTGATATATGGTCATCTCAAATAGTGAATGGTTTACTTAATCCATCCTGAATATAAAAGGATTTTTCAGGGTGCCTACAAGGTCCAAATATCAACCCTATTCCTAATGCAAATCAGAGTTTTTTTCCCCCAACTTCCAACCTTTCTACTCCCTTTAACTGCCATTAACTGGTTGAGTGCTGGAAGCCCATATTTGGGCTTTACTCTGAAGTGGAGGTACCACAACTTGAAGACTTCATACTCAGTGGATGTGCTTCATATTATCTTTGAAGTGATATTATTTAGTTTGTAAGGACTTGTCTTGTTACAACTTATGGGAGTGCCTGTAGGCACTCTCCCATAAATTTTAACAAGGCAAAGATATCTGAACAAATTTTGATTGCAAAAAATAATTTAGCTCTCTACCAGTTAATAAGATCAGTGATTTGGATCAAGTTGACATGAAGGTGATGTTTAGTTTCAATATTATTTACTACCTGTGTTTCAAATGATTTTATACTTTGTGGTCATTTGTTTTGTTATTATTTTTTAAAGTTCTAACCTAAAATTCCAGTGATAACCGCTGAGCCAAATGTTATCAGAGTTTAAAATACTAATATAATCCCATTGTTAACTGGTTGAGTGCCAGAAGCCACTATCAGGGCTATCAGAAATGAGGATATCAGAGCAAAAGCCAACACTGTCCTTGCTTATATTTCATATTCAGTCAAACACAAATAATATTTTGTTTATATAAATTTGCCTGTGGGTACTCTCCAATAATTTGTAATAAAACAAGTTTTGAATAACAAATTCAGACCACCAAGAATAATTCTAGCCCTCAATCAGATAATCACTAATGCAAAACGTCGTATTTTGAAAAACGTTGAAGAAACTGAATTCCTACTGACGTTTGAATGTCAGGATAATTAAAGTCTCAAAGGGTTAACTGTCATTAATAAGATCAGTGATTTGGATCAGTTTGACATGAAGGTGATGTTTAGTTTCATTATTACTTACCAGAACGCTTCATTTAATTGAACATTTTCAAAAGTTTCCTGGGGGCTGACCCCCCCCACCAGAGCCCCCTTAAGACGGGTGTAGTGGGATCTGGGTGATATGTTGCCCCTCCCCCCCACCCCCCAACCATTTCTGGCTACGCCACTGTGTGTTTCAAATGGTTTTATTTTACAACAAGAATGTATTTCCTCCAATACAAGTTAAAAAGTCTAAACAAAATACAATTCTGTATTGAGAGTAGCAAACTGCATGTGTGATCAACAGCATTCAATTGGCATCGAGTTATTACACATGTCACGGCCACCATTTTTTGATAACAGAAATTACATGATAAATATATCATCAGCTCAACGAAATAAATTAGACCAGACCATTTTCTGCCATGATGGTATTTATACACATAGGCCTGCCATGCATTAAACATGAAAAAATAAAATAAAGAAACACACAGCTGAAACACTGCTTTAACTTCAGCAGTTACAGTACAAGTTGAACAATGAATGGGAATTACGTCAGGCACAGTGCAAGAATGTGATACCATGATGTCATGAGCTTCATTCATAAAAAATCAGTTTATAGACGCTGAATAACTGTTAGAATATATGCCAAAAAGTCAAGAACGGGGGAATATTGTAAGATAAATTGGTTATTACCACCAAGTGGATTTACAAGATGATGTACTGAAGTCTCGACCTCGGACTCATCAATATATACCCGAGATTATGTCTTGACTTCAATACATCATCTTGGAACCCACATGTGGTTCTAATAACTAATATACATTCTTATGTTACAATGGATAATTTATCAAATAATTATCTATCCCCCCCCCCCACCCCAACCCTGCACACTGTATTCAAAGTTGACAACAGCAAAAATTCAGCCAAAGAGCTCTGTCAAACAAGATATCATTGGTTTACAACTTAACCCTTTCCCTAACGTTACGGCCAAAACAGGCCATCACTATTCTCAACTAGAGCGCACTGTCACAGTGCCGAAGCTGCGACAATTTGTGCAACGCCAATGATGTTTTAAAACTCGTTGGTGACAAAAAAACTCGTTGGTGACAAAAAAACTTGTTGGTGACAAGTCCATAAATGTGACAGAAGTTAGAGAGAGGGTGTATTTATTTATTGGTGTTTAAGGTCACATATTTCTGCACAATGGCTAATCATGACCACAACAGTTTTACGGGTGGAGGAAGCCGGAGTACCCAGGGAGAACCACTGAGCAATGGCAAACAACTGTCAGCTCCCCAACATACTAACTCCACACAAGAAGGGTTAGCATTGGTTGAAGACAGGTGTGCCATCAACGTGCAGTACGCCTTAGTGCACAGTGTCACCATGCCCCCACATGGGCAATGGGGGTGAAGTGTCTTGCCCAAGGACACAAAGCGGTTGCTGCAGGTGGGATTCGAACCGAGGACCTCCTGGTTTGCAGCCTGCACCTCTACCTACTGAGCCACCGCACCCCCTTGAGAAGGTGTAGACATCACGAAGATACACTTGCATACCAAGTATGGTGTCATTCCATCAAGTATTTTAGGAGTTATGGTGTTTTTTAAATTCGTTGGTGACAGACCGACCGACAGACAGACAGACATTGCCACATATAGAGCTGCTCGTCGCAGCTAAAAATCGCCAATTAATTTTCATTATTTTTTCATTTTGTGTCTCTAAAACATAGGCCATGACTCCTCATTGGAACCAGCTCATTGAGCTCATTCCAATTAGGGGTCATAACCTATGTTTTTGAGACAAAAAATGAAAATAATAGTTATTAAAGAATTTTTTTTTGAAAGTGTCGTCTGCTTTTCATGTTAGGTAAAGGGTTAACATCTCCCACAGGCCTTGAAATAACCCACAATAACCTCAATTGTAAAATTCACTAAGGAACTACAGGTTACCATAAAATAATACAACATACCGGTACATTCAAATACTAATCTTGCATGTTTTGCCTGTCAGTTGTGACAATCTTTCAGGACTAACTTACCTCAAAGGTTTGCATTAAATACAGAGAGACAAATGGAGATCGCACATTGGTTGTTGATATTTATTTTGGCAGAAATTCTGTTAAGATGTTAATGACATGGCTAGTGTAGTAGAAATGGAGAAGGCAGAAAAATATCACAACACTTTTATCCTATAGGTGATTACCATGTTATATAGCAAAACCTGCTAATGAGTAACGATGTTAGCTCTTTATTTCCAGACCTAATTAGTGACAACACAACAATATTCTGTTCCCAAAGTACACATAAAATGTAAATATGATTATCCCAGGCTTGTTATTTTGAGGCGGGCGATCGCCCTGGGCCGCAGTCGCCCGCCTGAGTTCAAAATTCTGCAGACAGTAAATGTCCGCCTAACCCCGATTTCTGCAGCCCATTAATTCAGTCGAAGGCACCTCAAAATCAGTCATCTCAAACAGCAATTTTCGCGGATTGAAGGAGGTGACAAAGCGCTATTTGTGAAGTTTGCAGTGTGTCGTCGACGTAGTCACCAAGAGACAAAAGTAACTTTCCAAATACGAGCGAGAGGTCTGCCAATTCCAAAGTTGTAATTAGTTATTACACCATACATCAGACTGTGACAACTCTTGTGTCATGTGCGATTACTGGACGTATCATCCTCAAGCCAGTTCGCCCCCTGACGATTTGCCTGGGACGTTTCATCCCAAAATCAAAGCCCGAATGATTCGTCCCCCAAATCTGATAGATTCGTTCCAAGTTATCGGCATCTGGTGGTGAGCGCAGTGCACTGGCTTGTAGTCATCATGTAATGTATAGATACAGGCTTGGTAATTTGGATGCAAGATAACTATAACACTCACTGTTGGTGTTATGGGAAACCTGGTATCTTGCATCCAAATATTCGAGCCTGCATCTATACATTATGTGATGACGTACTTCATAATTAAACAAACCATGTACCTTAAAATGATATTAGTTGTATACCCAGCAGGCTGCAACAAAATGGCCCTCCTGGGATGATTTGAGGCGAACCATAATGGCCCTCCTGCAATTTTCAAAATGACAAGCCTGTTATCCACTAATGCCGTATTCACACATCTGGCGATTGCTTTGCGATTGTTCTGCGATCGGATTGTAAGTGGATCGCTGGGGGATCGCCAGTGAATCTACAGTGGATCTCCTGTGATCGCCAAATGTTCACAAAGTGGTCTAGATCACCTCCAGGATCGCTTGAAAAAATGAAAATGTTCATTTTTTTGGTGATCCTGTTTGAGATAAAAAAAATCACGAACCAATCGCCAGTGAGTTGCCAGTGAATCTTAGAGGTTGCAAGTGGATGTTAATGGTTGCAAGTGGATTGCGAAGTGATTGCAAACGATCGCAGACGATCGTAAGTGGTTTTAATAGCAATTGAATGTAACCAATCACAGTCTCTCCCTCTAATTTGCCCAATCATACTCTTTGCATCCAATTTTGGCCAATCACAGTCTTTCTCTCCAATTCTGAAGGTATAAAAGGAGTAGGACCACAGACTGACAACAGTGTCATTCAAACCAAGATGCCTTACAACAGGAAGAAGATACTGTTACTACAGCTTTACCTCATCCAAATCCGAAAAAAGGAAATTGATGTTAGAGGAGGCAGAGAGGGCACAGAGGGCACAGAAGACATGTGGGCAAGGGAGTGGCTTCTCCGCAGACCGATCCATGGTCAATATGAGCATCTGCTTCACGAACTGAACCGAGAGGACCCAGACAGCTACAGAAACTTTCTTCGTATGGACAATGCACTGTTTGAAGAGCTGGTCACACGCGTTGGACCCAGAATCAAGAAGTACGACACCAATTTGAAGCTGGCTGTGACCTTACGGTACTTGGTCACAGGCAACAGCTACAGAGACATCAGCTATTCATTCCGAGTAGCCACCAAGTAGCCACCAACACCATCTGCCTGTTTGTGCCAGAGGTCTGTGAGTCAATCATCCAAGAGCTGCGGCAAGAAGTCATGCCTCTCTGTATCACCCCGGAGCAGTGGCAGAAGGTCGCCGATGGGTTTCTGCTCCGTTGGAACTTGCCTGCGGGGCAATTGATGGCAAGCACATACGCATCGTGTGCCCGATGAAGTCAGGATTCCTGTACTTCAACTACAAGGGGTTCTTCAGCATCGTACTCTTTGCACTGGTGGACCATGACTACAAATTTATCTCTGTAGAGGTTGGGGTGAATGGTGCCTGCTCCGATGGGCAACTGTTCAACACATCGCAGCTGACTACTACCCTCTGCTGGGCAGCACAGATGGAAAGAAGATACCCTACTTCATCGTGGGTGATGATGCCTTTCCCCTGCGGTGATGGTTGATGAAGCCAGACTCAAGGCGAGTATTCACACGAAAGGAACGCATATCCAACTACAGGATCTCCCAGGCAAGACGCATCATCGAAAACACATTTGGCATACTATCAGCCATGTTCCAGTGCCTCCTCAGCCCTCTAGTTGAATGCAAGCGGGGAGTCCCGAGGCGGTTGTGATGTGCTGCTCCACAATCTCCTTCATATGAGATTCCAGGGCCGCTTGAAGAAGCTGACCAGGAACATGCCAATGGAACTGTGATAGACGGGGAGTGGTGAGAGCGGAACCGGCAGCTTGATGGACTTGATGGCCTGAACAGGGGTGGTAACACCAGCAAAGAAGCAAAGTGGGTTTGCACATACCAGACCGACTACCTACTACTTCTTCTCTAAAGCATTTCTGTTAATTTTCTCTTTTTTGAGCCCACTCCTTGCAATCTCTTTGGGCTCTTTAGAAAATGAAAGTGTCAATGACACTGTAGCTCAACTCGTCAAGACAAAGACATGTACATGTATAGTATGTGACACAGCAATGACAAACATCTAGGTAATGACCTGATAACAAAGGTACATATAAAGTATTGTAACGGTCTGTACATAAATACTGAGCGTTGCCTGTAACAAATGTATAGGTAAAGTATTGTAAAGGTGGGTGACAGTCAGATGCTAAACTAGAAAAAATCATTGAGTCCCACAGTGGGTCTGACTGAACCCCAAAATATTTGTTCTCATAGCACAGTGATAACAAAGACACCCCAAAACACACTCATTCCTGTCCCAAGGTGAAAACAAAGGTACCCAAGAAGTTTCGTGAAGATCAGTTCACAAATATGAGCTGTGTAGAAGTTGTGACAAAAAACTGATTGGACCTAATTTCGGTACAAAATGGCCACTGGCAGCCATCTTGAATTTTGGACCACGCCCAGAAACACTCGTTCTCGTCCCAAGGTGATAACAAAGGTACCCAAGAAGTTTTGTGAAGATCGGTTCATAAATACAGCCTCTAGCCCGAGCCGTATTGACATGTGCACTTACAGAGTATAAGTAGCACTGAATACATCAAAGTTCATCTAATTTGCATAATTTTTGCACAAGAAAAAAACCTGTACTATATGTGATGTATTCCATGTTACTAAACATTCATACAAAAATTTATTCAAATCAGAACTTTCATACAGAAGTTCTGTACAAAAGACTGATTGCACTAATTTTGGTACAAAATGGCTGCTGGTGGCCATCTTGAAATTCGGACCACACCCAAAAACACTCGTTCTCATCCCACGGTAATAACAAAGGTACCCAAGAAGTTTCGTAAAGATCGGTTCATAAATACAGCATCTAGCCTGAGCCGTATAGAAGTTATGTACAAAAAACTGATTAGACCTAATTTCGATACAAAATGGCCACTGGCAGCCATCTTGAATTTTGGACCGCACCCAGAAACACTCGTTCTCGTCCCAAGGTGATAACAAAGGTACCCAAGACGTTTCGTGAAGATCGGTTCATAAATACAGACTCTAGCCCGAGCCGTATTGACATGTGTACTTACTGTGTGGAAGCAGCACTGAAAAAATCAAAGTTCATCTAATTTGCATAATTTCTGCACGACAAAAAAACCCGTATTATATGTGATGTATCCCATGGTACTAAACATTCACACAAAAAATTATTCAAATCAGCGCTTTCATATGGAAGTTCTGTGCAAAAATCTGATTGCACCAAATTTCGTACAAAATGGCTGCCATCGGCCATCTTGAATTTCGGACCGGACCCCAAAACACTCGTTCTCGTCCCACGGTGATAACAAAGGTACCCAAGAAGTTTCATAAAGATCGGTTCATAAATACGGCCTCTAGCCCGAGCCGTATTGGCATTTGCACTTACAGTGCTGAAAGTAACACCAAAAAACATCAAAGTTAGTCTAATTTGCATAATTTACGAACGAGAAAAAAACCTGTATTATATGTGATGTATCCCATGGTACTAAACATTCATTCAAAAAATTATTCAAATCAGAGCTTTCATATGGAAGTTCTGTACAAAAAACAGATTTCTGCATCGTCGGTACAAAATGGCAGCTGGCAGCCATCTTGAATTTCGGACCGCACCCAAAAACACTCGTTCTCGTCCCACAGTCACAACAAAGGTACCCAAGAAGTTTCGTAAAGATCGGTTCATAAATATGACCTCTAGCCCGAGCCGTATCCAATTGTTGACGGACAGATGGACAGACGGACCATGGCATAAGCTCAAATTTGGCTTCGCCAAAGTTGAGCTAAAAATGGAAAATTCATAGAGAAATGCTTTAGAGGAAAAAGAAGTTTTACTTTATTTTATTTGAATAACAAGAGAGTTTATTTATAGATTACAAGGCGTAATCTCTGTATAAAAAAGGAACTATTTACTTTAAAAAGTAAGACATGTATTGGGCCTTTAGAGGGAACTTTTATATTTTTATTTTGTTTTATTTTATTTATTTATTTATTTATTTATTTATTTATTTTTTTTTTATTGTTTTTGTTTTACACAAGGCAATGCAAAAAAGCAATAGAATTTCCCCATTTTGAAGTGTTTCGAGGCCATTAAAAGGACTAGTTGGTTACAGGTGGCGAAGGACGACTGCAGACTGTGCATTCACGAGGTGGTAAACGTGCGGTCACCGGTCGCAGTGGTTGTGATGTGTAGATCTGTCAGGAGGCTAGCATCACCAAGGAGGCCACTGGTGGACTGGAGACTGCTGGTACCAGGTGTAGGCTGGAGAATGCTGGCACCAGGTGTAGGCTGCTGGTACTGGTGCTGCCAACGAGGTAGTGGACCAGCTGATGCAGTGAGCTCTTGTGCTAACTCGAAGTCTACCTGCATCTGGGTGAAGTGCTGCTGTTGTGGACGCTGGTACATCGGAGGCTGCATCGGAGACTGCATCAGACGCAGAGGCTGGCGGTACTGCTGAGCTTGAGATGTAAAGCTCATTATCGGAGGCTGCTGTTGTTGCTTGCTGCGCTTCACATATTGGAAAGCCAGGATCGTTGACTCTTCAATGAAGGCATCTCTCAGGTCAGGGGCCATCTTCTTCATCTGCATTGAAATGAAATCGGTGTGGATCTTGACGTCGTCCCTGGGCTCTGGCTGTGCTGCTGATATCTCTGCAAGCAATGACTGCTGTACCAGTTTTTCTTGGGTGGAAAGTGCCTTCATTGACTGCGACTGTGTGGATGTAGCCTGTGTGAAATCCTCCACCTCCGAGTCGTCATCGTCTGCAACTGCTCTCCTCCTTGCTGCTACCAGTTCAACATTGGCTGTGTGTGGTCTCACTCGGCTGTGCTCCTCAAGGAAGGCCCAGTCTTTGAACAGCTTCGCTCAATGGTCAGTCAGCACAAACGCCCCACTACCACTCTTCTTTTGGTCGGCCTGTTCATTCAACGCCTTCTGGTATTGAGTCCGCTGAGACTGGTACCACTTCTCAGCATGTCCTTTCTGCCCATCGAAGTACGTCTCATCCTGCTCTGCCCAGAAATGTTTTTCGTTCTTGAAGTCAGACCGCTCCTTTATATACAGAAACTCTGCATCCCGGATCAGGTGTCTCAGTGCCTCGGCATCTTCCTCACTAATCTCATCACCCACAAGCACCTTAGGTTTGTACTCCCGCTTGCTTGGAGTCTTCTTGGCAGGAGTACTCTTTGCTGGAGTGCTGGTGGCAGCCACTGTCTTTCTGGGAAGCTTCTCAGGCATTGTCTCAACAATATCGTTGTCACTGTCACTGTCAATAGGCTGTGGTGGCGATGGTGGTGTGCCTGGTGGCTCACTTCGGCACTTTCGGGAAGCAGGCGGCATACCTGCCCCCCCCCCCCCCCCCCCACAGTCAGCTGGCCCTTTTCATGGTGGGTGGACCTCTGCTTGTGTCTCGAAGATGGTGGCGGTTGACACTGTCTCAACACGGATGGCAGTTAAGGTAGCAGCAGCAGGCTCAGGCTCTTGTGCTGTCTTCTTTGCCCTCTTCCTGGCGACTCGAGTTGGCTTCTTGAGTGGTGGTGGCATTGGTTTCTTCTTGGGTGTAGTCTTGGTCTTTGCCATGATTACAGCAGGTGATGCTCTCTTCAAATGCCAGATTACAACTGATCACACTGGATTTGCAGGCCTCCAGTTATTTGATCCAGTTCCCGCCAAAACCTGTTTGCGATTGCTCATCCATCGCCAAGCAGTCACAAAGGATCGCATGTGACACGCCAGTGAGTCTGCAGTCAATTGCAAGACAAGAGCAAATTACTCGCAAAGAGTAAATCCAGATCCAGGGATGGGACAGAAAATTGTCTGTGATTGCTTCGCGATCCAATCGCAAAGGATCGCGAAGGAATCGCCCGCTGTCTGAATACAGCTTTAGAAACATCACAAAAATTTGTTTTTTCACAGACAAATATGAATAACTCATTTTAACCCTCAGAAAGCATAAAAAGTTTTAAAAAAACACACGAGACCGGTTTTACCAGACGCCCAAAAGCACAGCACCCATAACCTGGTGTCCTGAGGTACTGGTTTGCCCAGTGACACATTGTCCAATATCAGCCAGACATGTGCAATTAATTTTCGAAATTTCTAGATAAGGCAATTAAAGAAAAAATTCTTGTTTCTCAGGCACCTCCCTCTTCACAGAAATCTGCCTCACCACCCTTTTTTCACCTGGAAATCTTTTCTATTGACACTATATTTTGCACTTGTGGGACAAATATTTAACCAACTATACCTTGACCTTGTTTGAAAGAGCTCACAGAGGTCTGTCAAACAAAAGATATAGTTGGTTAAATTTTCAACTACATTCTGAGAAATTTCACTGCTGAAAACATTGGTTTGCCACATTATAGTGTTAGTAGTTAAATATCTGATTCCAACTATTTTCAGAACTATTTTGTGAATAAACAGAAAAAAAGCCTCCCTCCCTCATAAATTTGAGGACAAATTGCCCCAGAAACAAGAATTTTTTTATATGCCTAACTAAGGAATGTATATTTGAGAATGGGGAGGATGCACATATGAATATAATGTAGCACATGTATATTTTATTGCCAGGAGTGCAATATGTTGTGTTACCTTGGTAAGTACATTAAGAAAAAATTTTTATAAAATTTTAATTTCTTCACAACTTATCAAAGTAACAAAAGTGCTGATTGAACAAAAGGAGGACAGTGTAGTCAAATATATACATGTTCATAATGGAATACCACCAGAGACAAGAGTTACAGCAGGTCAGGGTCTAACACTACAGTGTATGGTATTATAAGCAGATTCATCATTTTAAGAGAAAATGACGAAAATGATAACATGAGCATAATAATATGAACAGAACACAATATCTAATATATTATGAATAAGTATTATTCAAACCTACAACAATTAAGTTTACTCCCAAAACAATGAAGCATGATAAGCTTTTAATTAGTGTTCATCAGATCAGATTGAACACTCAAGAAGTCTGAGAATCCTATCTGTGGCAATAAGGACTCAAACTGAGAAAATCATGGATGAGAGCACCCGGTAACACACTAACACTGGATTAATCAGCTGGGTGAAACATCCCAGGAGCAAGATCGCTCTGTGAAATGTACTGTTACAGTGGGAGAATAAGGCCCTTGAGGGTTAACTTTTCCTTTAGCATCAGTTAACATGTTAGGAGACCTGGTATGAGTCTGACTAGCACCTTGATGTTATTTTAGTTAGTGCTCAAACGACTAGTGAATTCCAAAGTCGACTAGTCAATACCCAAAAGTCAAGTCGACTTCGACTGGTCATTGGTGATAACTTGTCTCCTTATAACAGTGATGGTTTTTCAGTAGAGTGCTGAAGGTCCAAATTTGGCTTCACTTGGGCATTCATATACAGCAACTTACTGGAACATTATTCTGTTAATGTGTTTCTAATTATGCTAAGAGTGAAATTATATGGTCTTATTTAATTTGCCTTGTTGCAATTTATGGGAGAGTGCCTATAGGCACTCTCCCATAAATTGCAACAAGGCAAATTAATAACATATCCTGATAGCCCAAAATAATTCAGCACTCTACTAGTACCAGTTAAAACAAACTACTGTCACTACTATTAGATGGCAATAGATGTATACATTGATTGTCCAATATTGCTGTTCAAACTGTCTGACAGTGGCACAGAAGGGATACTATGTACCTAAAAAATTGAAGTCCTCCGACTAGTCGACTGCACAATTGAGAGTCGACTACTGGTTTGCCCAGAGTCGACATCGACTAGTCGACTAATCGTTTGAGTACTAGTTTTAGTCAGCTAGCAGAAGCCGATATCTTCATCAGAAGATACATACGATTGGGATGAATACTTCCCTGATTCCTTATGTATGAGACGACTGTCAAACTGTAGAAAACTGAAGCCTGACAGACAGATGAATCACTAAAGATTCCTACTGATTGAAGTGCAGTGTCGCTGTTCTTCTGACCACAGGCCTTGAATCTGTAGAATCAGAGAAAATCAGCATAGTTACTGAGTCCTAATCACTTGCATACTGTAATAATCCGAGAAGGGTTAAGGGAATTTCTTGTGAGAGCCATGAGACATTTCTCACATGGAATCAAATTGTGAATGGACTTGTTAAGGTGAACCAAACTGACTAGCGAGTTGATATTCAATTTCTGTCTCTGGAGCAGAATTGAGATAACGCTAGAAGACCCAATGACTGAAGAAGCTGCATAAGAGGATGGATATTGTTCTCCAGAAGAGAAAAGTTTGCATGACTCTGGTGAATGATGTTTGTTGAGATACACCAAAGAAGACACTGAAGAAGAATATGCCCAGGATATGACATCCATTGATTCACAAGATGGATGAAGGCTCAAAGAGCTAGAATAAAACTGAGCTGCATTACTTAACTGGTAAACAATGCCTCGGAATGAGAATCGGCAGTATTTGCAAGAGTTGGGATGTACTGAAATATGAAAGTATGCATCCTTAAAGATGACACTGGTCCAGGCTTGTAAAAATTTTAATTTTGCTTAACCCCAAAAAAAAGTTTTGCAAAAATAATTTGCTTAACCCTTTACCTAACATGAAATGCAGAAAACACTTGCAAACAAAGATCTTGACTAATATTTTCATTTTTGTCTCGAAAACATAGGTTATGACCCCTCATTGGAATGAGCTCAATGAGCTTGTTCCAAAGAGAGGTCATAACCTATGTTCTTGAGATGAAAAAATAATGAAAATTAATTTTACAGACGGTAAACATCTGCCTAACCCTGATTTCTGTGGCCTCAAACGGCAATTTTCGCAGACTGAAGGAGGTAACAAAGCGCAATTTGTGAAGTTGGTAGTGTATCGTCGACGCAGTCACCCAGAGGCAGTAAGTAACTTTC
The DNA here is from genome assembly GCA_031216915.1 of Pictodentalium vernedei. Lineage (NCBI taxonomy): Eukaryota > Metazoa > Mollusca > Scaphopoda > Dentaliida > Dentaliidae > Pictodentalium > Pictodentalium vernedei. The sequence continues at coordinate 388,017,969 of CM062289.1, forward strand.
CAAATATGAGAGAGAGCTCTGCCAATTCCAAAGTTATAACTAGTTATTACATTGTACATCAGACTGTGACAACTCTTGTGTTACGTGCCAGTACGACCCCTGATGATTCACCTGGGACGTTTCGTTCCAAAATCAAAGCCAGGATGATTTGTCCCCAAATCGATTGATTCGCCCCAAGTTATCGCCATCTGGCAGTGAGCACAGTGCACTGGGTTGTGCAGTCATCATTAACGTATAGATACAGGCTTGGTTATTTGGATGCAAGATAACTATAACACTCACTGTTAGTGTCGTGGGTAACCTGGTAGCTTGCATCCAAATATTCAAGCCTGCATCTCCATGTGTATACATTACATGATGACATACATCATAATTACACAAACCATGTACCTTGAAATGATATTCATCATCTACCCAGCAGGCTGAAACAAAATGGCTCCCCCAAACCATAAATGGTCCTCCTGGGGTAATTTTAGGCAAACCCAAAATGGCCCTCCTGGGGTGATTTGAGGTGAACCATAAGGACCCTCCTGCAATTTTCAAAATGACAAGCCTGTCCTGTATTTGACCGTAGACATGTTTCAAGGCCGAAGTAGAGCAGAGTGTAGTAAATACACCAAGTATAGCATCTCTTCGCTCTTAAAAGTTTAATCCTTTGAATGAAAAAGACAATAATCAATTCGTTCTTAAACGCATATTCTTCTGGTATTACTTGCACCAATCCATTCTGTCCCGATTGTGACACAGCCTAAAGTGATCTCATCCTCCCAACTACTGAAGATCGAGGATCTGTATGGTAATTTGGAGGGTATTATGTTCGGGATAATCTACAATTATCCTGAGCATGGGACCTTTCAAGTCACTATTTATATTTTCGTATTACTTTGAGCACTGTGTAAGTGGTTTTAATCCTAACATGCGGAAAGCTTCACTGGAAGTCTACTTGGGAGCTTTACCAATTGTGAACAATCCATTCTGTCTCGATTGTGACCCAGCATAAAGTGATCTAATCCTCCCAACTACTGAAGATCGGAAGATTTGTATAGTGATTTGGGGGATCTGTGTTCGGGATAATCTACTATTATCCTGAGCATAGGACCTTCCGGGTCACTATTCATCTTTTTGGATTACTTTGAGCATTGTGTAAGTGGTTTCAATCCTAATATGGGGAAAGCTTCACAGAAAGTCTTCTTAGGAGCTTTACCAATTGTGAACAACGAGGATAAAGAGTTAAACAACTTTGATGTCAGGACAGGATATCATGTTTGGGAATAGCAGGAAGACAGCCTCTCCGGCTATGCCATTTCCATACAGTATACATCTTTTTGATTGCTACCATATTTTAATTTATGTAAACTGTATCCGAGTATGCTGCTAAATAAAGTTTCAAAAAGTTTCAATTTCAAAAAAAAAAAAATGATTAATTTTAAAAACAAATCCACCATTGTTAATGGAGATGAGAAAATTAACTGCGCATGTCTGGCAGGTATTGGACAATGGGTCACTGGGCAAACCGGTACCTTAGGACACCAGGTTGTGCGTATCATGACTTTGGCACCTTGTTAAACCAATCTGGTCTGGTTTTTTTGTCGTTTTGACTTTTCATGCTCTATAAGGGTTTTTTTCTCTTAGAGATCCTTCAAAATCTGCTCATTTCAATGGGGGTAATTATACGAGATTTAGGCACACATTTTACTTTGGTAAGTTGTGAAGAAATATGCACTATACAAAGGGTGCAGAAGTCAAGGATCCACTAGTAATGGAAATACTTATACTGGATTGTAGAAAGTTTTTTAAAGCAAGCTGCAAAAATTAGTTTTCAACAGATGACCAAAAATGGTCGCTGACTGATTACTGGTTATTTGAGTTCACAAACGGCAGATTCTGATTATAATACCGTGCACTACTAGACACGTCATGGCTCGCAAGGAACTACATTAAATTGAACATATTTTACAGTCTGTTCACTACTAGATAAGTCGACACTCGAAAGAACTACATTAAATTGAACATATTTCACAGTGTTAAACTCCGTTGACTCAGGTCCAGTAAAATTACCAGTCTTGCACAATTGGGCAGTAAACGTGGCTCACAGAGCCACGTTTACCACCCAAGTGAGCGCAACTGGTAATTTTACACTCCTGAGTAAATGGAGTGCAACCTTCACTTTTTCGGTATGAACCGGTATGAACCGGCTTTACATGTCGTTTAATTTGTATATTCCGTGAAGGGGCATCCAGAGAGATTAAGAATACACTTTGTGGTGGTTTTTCAACTTTATTGAATGTTATCATTGACATTGTTTTAAATTAACAATTGAACATTTGCAGAAGATAATAAAATGCGATTTATGAATCATCACAAAATGCTTGGCAACAATCGGTTAAACTGATGTTCCATGAGCCATTGCCGTTGTCATCCAATTGCCCACAATTGGCCGATTGTGGTAGTCGGTTCTGATCATCGGTTGAACACTACCAAAAATGAAAACATATTCTATTTTGAATTAATAGCTAAAGAATAGTTTACTGGAGTCCACAAAAACATGATTTTTCGTGACTCACAGTTTGTTATAAAATTTTCAATATGTAGTAAATATGTATTGATGTTCTCTGTATTGATGTTCTCAGATCAATTTGAACGTAAAATTCCATTTTATTTTTTGTACGTTTCTTCTCCTCTAAAACATATAACCAACTGGAACTGTCACAACTCCACTTTTCCTAAAAGCATGGGCTCTGGAAACTTTCCCCAAAAAGGCAGACAAATCAGTCTGAATATTAAAATTTGGTACAGGAGCCTCCCATATCAGGAGGACCAAGAGCCATCAGATACTCTTGGTCAGCCACTGACCAACAGTGTTAAAAACGATGGAATCCCCCCCCCCCCACCCCACCCACCCCCAATAAAATTGATCAGTATTAGCCTGACTTTCAGTCTGGTGTGCAAACAATTGGTAAATATCATTACTTCATGGGCCGCTCAGCTAAATGCAAAAACTGAACTTAACTGAAGGTCAGAAATTCAAACAATTTCTTTCAAGTACTAAGTTTTTTCATCAATGTCAAAAGTTGAAAAACTGTGACACAGAAAAATTTATTTTAACCCTTTACCCAGCAAAACAGCTAAAACCGGCCAACGCTATTCACAAAAAATACTATTCAATGTTCATTATATTTTCATTTTTTATCACAAAAACATAGCTTATGATCCCTCATTGGAACGAGCTCGTTGAGCTCATTCCAATGAAGGGTCATAAGCTATGCTTTTGTGAAAAAATGAGTTATTCAATTATTTTATTTGCAAGTGTCATCTGCTTTTCGTGTAAGGTAAAGAGTTAAATATATTCTCCCGGAAATGAAGGACCAATAGTCCAATACCAAACTATCTTTGGTTGCACTAAAGATACGACGAGCATCAACCAATCATCAGCTGCACATGTGTTTTCATCTGCCTGAAATATACGCTTCAGGCAGCTGCAAATACCTACGCTGATAACTGGTTAATGCTCAACATCTTTTTGAACTGTTGATCATCTCAAGATGTAACATAGGTACAAAATCAGGAAATGGCAATAACTCATGTCTCTGCCATAAAGAGTGATTATGGATGCCATACTCTTCTGTAGCATGCTAGCCATTGCCAAGATTTGGCTATAATTGCAACTAATTTATATCTGTATTGCTGCAACACAGCCTCATTATTGTTGCTAAAGATTCATCTCTATTCATCAGGATATTGCCATAGGAGCAAGAACTTGACTATGATACAACAGTTCATATATCAGAATAGTTGCGATTCACATATATTTAGGTTACCTATTGGGTTACCTGAATCAAGTACAGGGGAACGAAAGATGGGTTACCAAAGCTCATACCAGGTGAACAATCAATGGGTTATGCAAACTTTTGAAAATAGCAGGCCTGGATGTGTTGAATTGCCAACATATACCCCAGAACTGTGTTGGGCAGGCAGGAGCAGGCCTTTAAATTCATTTATTTTGGGCACAACATTTTACTCCAATTTGGGCACATTAAAACCAGAAATAACAGCCTTATCCTGTTGTTTTAGTGCTAAGCCTTTCTTTGTGTTTCTGTGGTCACATTATGATGGAAGTCATTCTCAAATGTAGAAGAGTCACAGAGAATTTATATATTTTTCTTGATGTCTTCACACCTTCTCTAATTTGGGCACACCTGCAAGCAGTGTGACATTGTGGTAATCTAAAGGACTGTGCAGGAGTAACCCATGACCAAAAGACAGCCTTTATCATTTTTTTAAAATTTTTTGCCCAATGTACAAACAGAGATAGAAAACAAACAACCTTTTGTTGAATGTGTGAATGCACAAGATTTAATAGAAATGAATTACCTCCCTTGATATGCACAGGATAACAGTTGAGTTACCTTTCTGAAGAGAGTGTGCAAAAGAAAAAGAAACTGAAGAAGGGATGTGGACAAATATATAAAACTTAGAACATGACTGGTTGTATCCAAACATCAAATATTTGATGAGCCTTCACTCATTAACCCTTTACCTAACATGAAAAGCAGACGACACTTGCAAAAAGAATTCTTGAATAACTTTTTTTTTCATTTTTTGTCTCAAAAACAGGTTATGACCTATCGTTGGAACGAGTTCAGTGGGCTCAATCCAATGAGGGTTCATAACCTTTGTTTTCGAGACAAAAAATTGAAAAAAAATAATGAAAATTAATTGGAGAGTTTTGAGAATAGCGCTGGCCGGTTTGAGCCATTACGTTGGATAAAGGGCTAAGTCAGTTGATATTATATTGCATTTGCAGAGTGATTTACCCTCTGATGCTGAAATATCAAAATTTCCAGCCACAATTTTTCCCATAGTGTAACCAATGCAACAAGGAATTTAACCAATTTAAGTTCTGTCCAATGGATAGCCTACATTTCCAAATGCATTTTGGGAAAAAACTGCTGTTTGAAATTTCAGTATTTTGACATTGCACTGGTCAGTGTGCAACTGGTTCAAAAAGACATTTTCTCAACCACTCCTCCAGCTCCAGTTTCTACAGTCCACTTGTCTGATCAAAGCATGACCTTCAAGCTGGTGCAATGCTGTCAATTTGGAAAATACAACATGAAATTCTCAGGTTCCAGGAATCAGACATCGGGGCTATTCTGAAGAGTTCGAACAGTTGTCTCCCCTGTGACCGCACAGAACAAAGATTCCGAAACAACTGTCCGAAAGAAAGAATTGGTCACATGGCCTGCACTCGCTCTTGACTGGGCCAATAAAATATATCCCCAGCCAGCCACTTTCCCCATTCAGTATGATTTTCGAAATCTTCACATCAACTTTGTTAAAGTGTTTTCAAATAAATTGCATTTTTCATAAAATAAAACTATTGTAGACTGCTGTTAAGTGGCCTTCGTACTCTAAAAAGGTCTAGAATTTCTGGAATACGTCGACGTGAACGTTGAACATCAAAAGTTACATCAAAATGATTTACAGCAGAACTGCTGGTGCGGGTGTGTCATTCGATGAATACCGACTGCTATCGGAACTCGTGAAGTCCCAGAATACGAAAATACGCATCGGTTAAAATTCAGCAGAAAAAAAAATTCGAAGAAATCCGGGTTATCAAGAAACTGTGAACAAAATAGAAAATTAGTTTGTTTTCCTGTCAAGTACAAGTTGCTTTTTGTAATGGGGCATTCAGAATTTAAAAAAACCCAGATGATTCGCCAACTAGACAACCGGTATTTCACTATTTGTTAAAGTTAGGTTTGATCTAAAGGGTCGTTGAAGTTTCAGGGGCGCTGTAACCCCAAAATAGGCCCATTGGGAGTGTATTGCAATGATGCCCCGCTGATAGTGAAAATTGGCCTGTTTACGCCCCGCCCCTTTCCCCACACCACACAATTGGCCTGTTGTCTAAACGCATAATTCCTATGAAATAAGTAACTGTGAATTGTACCGAAACATGTCAGGGCACTGATTACAGGGCACCAAACTTAGCAAACCACTGCCCTGCGAATGGATACCTCAATAATTTGTGTGTGTGTTTGACACAGTAATTTTGCTGATTTATCGAGAGTCTCAGGGAGAAGGTCTCGATTAACCCTGTGCTCCCAATTTCCTCCCTCTACCCACCCTCTCTCCTCCTCTCAACCCCGGAAAAGAACTGTTTGATAACATCCTTACCCCATTCTTCCCAAACTCTCCGATAAGCATATTAATCCTCTCCTTTGTGAGTTTGTGTCACACAATACCCACATATCCTTCAACCCCCCGTCCCACTATCAATTTTACTCCCAGTGAATCCTATTCTGTTATACTCGTATTTTGGACATTCTAAAAGAAAGTGACCCAGGGTCTCTTAATTATAGGGTATCTACTACTCGTAAATTACACATCTGACACTCTCTTTCACTGCCTTTCCTCTTCTTTCCTGTATGCTCCAACGTCTGCGGCCTCAGCTTAAACAGGATCCCCCCCCCCCCCCAGGTGTCATCAAGGTATTCTTCAAAACATGTCTTCTCTTTATTGCGCAGGCCACCCAAATACTTTTTTCTTTGACTCATTATTGCGCAGGCCACCCAAATACTTTTTTCTTTGACTCACTCAAGCCAACATCGGTTACAATTCTCCATGACTTTTTCTTGTGTTTTTTACAACGGGTTGTCCCACTTCAAAGCCAGAGGTATCCATTGATTTGTTCTCTGTCAACTCCCTCACTGGCTCTATCCACCCTGTTATTAAATTTCAATTTCAAACATTCTGGAACTTAGTTTTCGCCGTCGGCTATCGGGGGGGGGGGGGGGGGGGGGGGATCTACAAAACAGTTAAGATGTAGAGTTTCATTAATTCTGTCCTTTCCTTGATTCTTATCCACCCAAGCTCACCCCTGGTTACTTCTTGTGTTGCGGCATTACTCGACCATGTTATCCACCAGTCTGCGCCATTCTACAGTGCTTCCAAGTTCTTTTTAACCATTTAATTTAGAGGTATCACTTCCGCACCATATGTTAAACTTCGTATACCCACCATTTTCCATATGGTTTCCCCGGGAAAACTTTATTGCAGGTGTTACTCCCTAAAAGTTCCATTTGATTAAGAATTTACTTCCCATTCATGGTTAGTTATTCGCGTGGTTTCGGTCTTCCCGTGATATTTATATTTACCACAAAAACTCGAAGTCACCTGTCTCTCCCACACTAAGAGGTTTGCTGCTACCTTCAGGAATACAGACCCCCCCCCCCACCCCCACAATCACACATCACCTTCGAATAGCTTCCCCTTTACGACCCGCGGGTATAACCTTGATTTTGTTTTCATTTAGTTCGAGTCTCTATTCGTTCCAATATCTCCCAACAACTGCCAGTATTTTCTCTAGTCCGTCTTCATTTTTGACACTTGTACCATATCATCTGCAAGAAATAGCCCTGGGATCTTCAGGTTTCCAACTGTTACCCCCTCGCCCAGCGGAAGCTCCAAAAAGTGGGGATCTCACCAAAAAACGTGTGTCTGTGTGTGTGTGTGGGGGGGGGGGGGGTACACCTTTCTGGTTACCGCTAGTGTGTACGATGGAAAATAATTTCTCTTCGGGTGGGGGGTCGGGTGGGGTGGGAGGGGAGGGGAGGGGAGGGGGCAATGGTGATGGGGCGGTTTATTGATGCAAAATATATAAATTTATATACGCCCCCCCCCTCACCCTTGTTCCCACCCTATTTCAGACACTAACCTCAGCGACCTCAACCTTATTGTCATTATTTTGCGATATTGGATATTGACCGGTTAATACTGAATCGTGTGGCATCAGCTGTCTTCGTGTGGCATCAGCTGTCTTCGTGTAGCACTGGCTGTCTTCGGGTTTTACCACAGATTAGTGGGTGGTAGTGGATTTATTTTTATTTATTTTCGTTTTAGATTAACAGACGCATTCGTGTTTTATATATCTCATCTTTTGGTACACACTACAACCGAAATGGCGTCCACCCAATTCGCATACTTTAGATTGAATTGAATTGAGCTCTTCCTTGCCTTTGAAAACAAATTTATATTTTGCGAAATCGCAGGGTAAAAGTGAACAAGAAATGAAATACGGTACATAATTATGAATCTAATGAGAATTGATGAGAATGAAATGTGCAGTGGTCATAGGGGGTGTGAACGTTATGTCGGGAAATGTCGTTCGTGTACCTATAATTGGTGAAAAAGATGGGAGCAGGCCATGTGCACCATGTGCCCCCCACCCCCCCCCCCCCCCCCCCCCCACCCCGGCTCCGCCGCCACTGCCTTCGCCACTATGCAGGTGTTCATCTCCTGTATCTTTGATGTACAGTTCAAAACGAATTGGCGAAATGTTACATCCCTGCTTTAGACCTGTTCCCATGGACACCAATTTGTTGTTCTGTTACTCAGACTAAATTGACTTTGTACATCTTTAAATAATGCTTTCAGAATTCCAACAAACTCACCTCCCAGGCCCAAGGCCTCAAGATTTCGCCACATACCCTCCTTCTATACTCTATCATATGCCTTCTTTAACATCCAGAAATGCCAAAACTAACTTTTTCTTTTGGCTTTTGTAGATTCTATCATTTTGTATGGTGTGAAAAGGTGGTCAGTGCCCCCCCCCCCCCCCACCCCGAAACCAATCTGGATTTCTCCTCAAACCCTTTCCCACATCCAGTCTAATCTCCCATATAGGACCTTACAGAAACTTTTTTTCAATGTTGCTGCTGACTGAGACCACCCCACCCAACCCACCTCGTGTGTCACACACACCACAAAATTTTTGAGCTATCCGCTGACAGATCTCCCCCCCCCCCCCCCACCCTCTGAATTACGCCCTGGGCCAATCACGTTGCGGACGTTATACATGTCGGTAATAGAACCACATGCGATTATTTCTAGCCTATAATAATACATTTATTTATTGGTATTTAGGGTCACTTTTCAGTCAATCGGTGCAGCGGAAATGCGGAGGGGAAGGGGGCATGGTTCCTAACGTTTTCATATAAAGTTTGATGCACTCACTTATAATGAATAAAACATTACCCCCAGATGAAAAGATAAAATATAAAGGACTTAATAAAACTGGTATGGTGAAACCGGACTGCGAAAGTAGGTATATTTTATTAGACGATATAAACAATTAATACAAATACACTGAGCACAGTCTTCAAATAATGTTCAAGCAGTTTTTTTTTCGCTTATATCGTCGGGAGACTACATAGCCAGATTGGCTGTCTTCCTGTAGTCCCCCGTAATGCAAACCAGCACAAAGTCCACACCGCCGAAGACGTCTCCCACCGAAGTTTTTTGTGAGTGAGTTTGAGATGATATTATCGGAGCTTTCCGACGTGGTGGTATTTGACGTGGTGGCTTGACGAGGGGACCAGATATTATCCGTACTGTCCTGCTTCAGACACATACTGGGTTAGGAGTAAGCACACACATTGTTACATGAGAGCGAGCTCTGTTATGCGTTTCGGTCAATTGTAAGACAAAATTTATTTTTTTTTTACACTGAAAATTTGGGGTCCGGCTGGGACTTAGAAAATTTTGGACCAAAATCCGGAAATTAGTTTTTTGATTTTTTATGCGTTTTAAGAAGAGGAAAAAAATTTAGGCTGAAAATATTTTGTTTGGGGAAAGAAATATGTTTTTTATGCGTTTATCTCAATTTTGGGACGTAAAAGTACAGGAACTGAAAATAGAAGGAAAATCCTGTGTATTGTGTGAGCGCAATCGCTTCATCTAGTTGGTATATGCTTTTCTTAGGAGGGGCGTACGCAGCTTATTCAAGTCCCTGGTTTGATATTTAGACTACTATGTCAGATGAGCGCCCTCAGGCCCCCTGGGGCCTCTTGTTTATAAAGCTTATCCTGTTATTATTTCTATTGTTTATGATGGTTGACTGTATTTCAAGGAAAGAGTTTAACCTAAGTGCTTTGCACTTGGAATCCAATATTTTTTTCCAAATGCAATATGTTTAATCCAATATTTCATTTTGTCGTATTGCTGCAGTCGAAGTTAGAAATGAGGTCAGTTGACCAGTCTTTCACTTCTCACATTTTTTCTGACTCCAAAATTAGCGAGGCTGTTGAAAAGCGTGGCTTTTGTGTTGCTTGAATAAACAGACGCCACCTCTTTGGCTTCTTTGACATTCAGTATTCGGTGTTGTGTGTGCGTGTCGCTTATGAGGTTTTTTGTCCTCTCGCTGACCAATGATAACAAACACTGTTGGTAAAACACATTGCAGGTAAGTACAAACTATCATTTTAAACAATATTTAATTGTCAACTACACATGATGGTGTCTGTCGTATCGTCTGATGTGGCGACGGGGGTGTGTGAGGGGGCGGTGCCTAAGCGACTCTGGGGACTAAATTTAAATAGTTGGTCATTTGGTGGTCAAATAACTGTACAGGTGGAATATCAGTCAACCAACATTGCCTGTTTTGCTCTAAATGATGGTCTGAATCGTGTTTCGAACTGGGTAAGGACTATGTTACCCAAAAATTTCAACCAAAATGCACAGGGCCAAAACACACAATTGAAATATTTCGGATGTTGATGTTTCATATCTGTTGGGTCACGGCTATTTGATTAAAACATCAATGATAAATGAAGACAACAAAAGTGATTTTGAAGTGAAAAAATGACTTTTAATTATCGAATTTAAAAAAAAAACAGCTATAGCTGAATACGTGGGAAATATCACTGAAATAGTAACACCAAAATATTCAGTAAACATCCATCTAGTGGCAATTACCAACTAAATAATTTTAAAACCCTAGGAAAGTATTTTAAAATTTGCACAGAAAATGGTAAATTACCTATATGTTGTTTTACAAGAGATACAGAAGAACGTCCTTAAAATCCCAAAGCACTTCACCAATCCACATGTACAGAGTCATTGTAACTGGTCAGTGTGGCCAAACAATAGCAAACATGCATTATTACAGTAGAACTGATTACCACTTGATACTCAGTAATGAAAAGGAGTTTTCCTTCCAAACATGAGACAATCTAATTATCCAACAGAGGTTGAATGCTTGTTTTCACCTTACACCCAGTACCACCCATGCAAACTTGGTTATCCTTCTTTTTTTCTTCTTTTTTTCAAAGTGAACTGATTTAGAACTAACAAGTGAAGTTCATTTTAACTGTTGCATTCATGACAAGTTTTTCTCATTTCATAGTGAATGTTCTCTCTTCCCCTTCTACCTACATGTCTGAATTAAAACAAACTATTCTCGAAAAACTTTGCCTTTCAATCACAACCTTACCAATTTTTTTTTAGCATTTGGGAGGTTTTGCTTTGGGGATTTGTTCACAGTGAAACAAAACATATAATTTGATAGTTTAATAAAATCGCTCAACCGGTTCCAACGTTTCGGCCCCATGGCCTTCATCAGGGTGAAAATAACAAGAAACGTTGGGGCCGAAACGTTGGAACCGGTTGAGCGATTTTATTAAACTATTACATTGACATGGAGTCCCTTGTTCATGGACTATTATTTTACTATTCATATAATTTGATCTTTTCATTTTTAAAATTATTTCAATATTTTTTTAAAAATTATTTGGTTGGTAATTGCCGCCAGATGGATGTTCACTGAATATTTTCGTTTAACTATATTAGTGATTTTTTTTACATATTCTGATGAAGCTGTTTTTCAATTGGAGAATTAAAAGTCATTTTTTCACTTCAAAATCCATTTTTGGTCTTTTCATTTATCATTGATGTGTTAATCAAATAGCCATGACCCAACAGATATGAAATATCAACATCCGAAATGTTTCAATTATGTGTTTTGGCACTGTGTATTTTGGTTGATATTTGGGGTAACACAGTCCTTAAAAAACCACACTGTCAAAACACACAAATGCCACACTTCAGATGTGAATTATTTTTGTAAATGTACCTCATGTACCTATGTAAGGTTTATGAGTGAATAAACAATTGAATTGATGCTGATCTTACATACCACAGGATCAATGCAATTTGACTTACACCTCAATAATAAAGAAAGAGTCGAAAAGTAATTTGAAGTGAAAAAGTAACCTTTAATTCTCTAATGTTAAAAACAGGCTATCGCTTAACATGTGACAAATATCACCGAAATAGTTAAACCAAAATATTCAGTCAATATCCATCTAGGGTCGATTATCAACAAAATAATTTTAAAAATATCTAAATATTTTTAAAAATGAAAAGATTGCATTATATGTTTTGTTTGACTGTAATCAAATATCCTAAACAGAACTTCTTAAATTCTATATAATCAACATAGTTGTGATTAAAATGCAGTGTTTTGAGAATAGGGCTAATTACCAATCAAATAATTTCCAAAATATCTAAATAGTTTAAAAATGAAAAGATTGCATTGTATGTTTTGTTTAACCGTGATCAAATACCCAAAGAAGAACCTCCTAAATTCTAAAAAAAAAATCAATACAGTTGTGATTAACATACACAGTGATTTGAGAATATTTTGTTTTAATTTCGACATACAGATACAGGGACGAAAGAGAACATTTGACATTTAACCCTTTACCCAACATGAAAAGCAGGCGACACTTGCACACAAAATTCTTGAATAACTTATTCTTTTCATTTTTTGTCTCAAAAACATAGGTTATGACCCCTCTTTGGAACGAGCTCGACGAGCTCGCTCCAAAGAGGGGTCGTAAACTATGTTTTTGAGACAAAAAACTAATAAAAATTAATTGGCGGTTTTTGTGAATATTGCTGACCGATTTTGACCGTTACGGTGGGTAAAGGGTTAAAGAGCGAAATTGTCTTGAAAGTAGCTGTTAAATTCAACTTCAGTTCTTCGTTCTAAATTAGTTAACTTTGAAAAATAAAACAAAAACAAACAAAAAAAACAAAAACCGAAGGTCAACCAATTTTGTATGAGTGGTGCAGAGCAAAAAAATGGTCAAACATTCAACCTGTATTTGATAATTAGATTGTCATTTGTTGTTTCATATTTGAAAGGAAAACTCCTTTCCATTACTGAGCAACAAGTGGTGAGCACTTCTGATGTAATTATGCATGTTTTTATTGTTTGTCTACACCAACAATCATCAGTAGCTCTCTACATGTGTATTGGTTAACAGTCTTGGTATTTTAAGGGTGACCTTTTGTATCTTTTGTAGAATATCGTGTCGCGAATTTACTATTTTTTTTGCCTATTTTGAGGGGTCGCCCAACAAAACTTTTGAAATCTTTTTGAAAATTTCAACAATGCCCTAAATACGAATTAAAATGGTAAATAGCGACATAATATATACCAAAATGATGACAAAAGTACACAAAACTTGAATTTATCCACTTTAAAAAATACATGTTTTTGCTTTTGATGACAATGAAATTGAGATCCCCATAAGAAACCAACACGAATCACAAGGAATAGACCGATAATTCTGATTTCAGGGTCGTAAAGAAAAGTAGGTGATAAATGCCGATTCTGGACCACTTTGTACATGTACCGTACACGTACACGTACATGGTACAGTGTTAAATCGCGTTCACGTACACAAAAATGTCATTTTTTCATGGTGGTACAGAATCGGCCATTGTTTTTGAGGCTCACAGATCGCACTTTTCACGTTCAAATACCCGTTGGCGAACGCGTACATTCGACACGTTGCTCAAAAAAGTGAAAAATGTACGAAATTGTACATGTACATTTTCTTAAAAAATTTTGTCGACAATCCCATCGTGGATTAGACATTCAATCTATCGTTGGTGAATGCGAGCAAACAACGCTTTGCTGGTTCTAGACCAGCATAAAAAAAAACGGTTTGCCGATTCTGGACCAGTGGCCCAGAATCGGCAAACCGTTTTTGAGGCTCACAATAGAGTCGACTATAATATTGGATTCGATAAATTCTATCATAATAGACACTCATGTTTTTTTTGTTTCGGTGTGAATGAAAAGGTTTTCGTTCAAAAAGAGTCGACTATAAAATTTAATCTGTTATAATAGACATTCATGTTTTGTTTCGGTGTGAACGAAAGGTTTTCGTTCAACGGATGACATTGAAAAAATTGAGTTTTAGAAAATTAGAATCGATGGAAAAATCGTTTGTTTACGTTTTGTCACTGCGAATTTTGTGAAATAAATCTTAATAAAACACTTTGTAGAATTGTTTCATTCAAATAAAAATAGTTCGTAAAATTGTTTCATTCAAATAAAAATTCTGTGAATCGCGTTTAATAACGTGGATATAATGGCTAGAGCAATGTATACCAAAAAACCAAAAAGCTTGAAGAGCTTGAAATAAGTAAATCACCCAATCATTTCACGTTCCTAACGCTAATTAACCAATCAGATTGCTTGATTCTCATAAACTTAATCATACAAAGTTATCTCCCCTCGTCGTGGGGGTGGGGGTCACGCCCATCAGAAAAATCGAAGTTTCGAGAAGGTGGTCACGTGACCTATCAAATTGAAGGTCTCGACGAGTGGATTAAGAAGTTCGTAATTTTAACCCTCGTCGTGGGGTGAGGTCACGACCAGAGCCGAAAAACGTCTTCCTTTTTACAAATCCAGGCATGTGAGGCATTAATATGAAGGGCTCGATGAATACATTACAGATTATAGGAAATATATATTTTTTTTGTGTTGGACAATTTAGTTGAGGGTTATAATCATAGTTTTCCATAGTAGTATTCAGAGAGCAAACTCTCGTTTCAGTATCATTAGAACATGAAGTGACAGTATCTCAACTTGAGCGTTTTATCTCTGGTAAAATCTGTCAGAGTCTCAGAGATTAGGTCTTATTACTCAACTGTGTAAAAAGATAGGGATAATGTCGAGAATTTGAAATTCTAGGGGGCCCCTACCCCTACCTAATGTAGGTTATAAAATCCTTACAAAAGCAGCATTGTCCTTACGATAGCACGATGTGTTACAGTATATTGCTTGCCTGGATCGGACCTGGAAATGATCAATGGGTTTTCGTGAGCGAAAGAGGAGAATTCAAAGTTCCTCTGGAGGGTAAAAAAAAATATGAAAAAATCGTTCGATCCGTTTACCAAACACATATTCGATTTTCAAGACAGACTGGTCAAAAGCAAACGATTCTTACAACTCGAAAACGTGAGAAGCAAGAAAGATAAACTGCGTTTGATATCGTGTTTCACGTCTTATCAAGGAGAAAATCTAAAAGACGTTTCTAGGTTCAACAAATTCTTAGTCATTATTTTTATGTAAAAATTAAGCAAACAGCAAGAGAAATGTATATTTCGTGAAGTTATAAGCTGTTTCCAAATCTTGATGAGGTTAACACCGCTTGAATTGAATTAAAAAAGAAGTCTTCACGCAAAGGGACTCGAGTGAGGGAATGGAATAAAGCTGTCCACCTGGATGTACTCGTAATAAAAACCTATCTCTCACAACAACAACACTACTATCAGTTAAAAACTGATTTTTTTTAAAAAATATTGATGTATTATTAATTAAATTAGACCATAAAAAAGAACGTCTGTTTTTCAGGCTCGCACGCATGGTCATTGGTGACGTTTAGAATATGGCGACAATCATAGTTAAAAAATGAGTCGTTTTCGTTCGATATATTTGATAAATTGTTTTGAACGACCCTCCAGTCAACTTTCCGTCAACAACTATGTCTGATCAAGAAAAAAAGGGAGTCGTTACCGAGATGTATTTCACCCGTTTTAGCGTTAAAAGAGAATTGTTTTGGACAAGTAAAAAACTTAATGACTTGGCTGCTGTTGGATGACATCAATATCGCAACTACTGATGTAATGCTTCGCTATCAGGTGGTTAGAAAAAGAGCTTTTTTCTCATTTTCATTCAGTCATGCACTGACACATTGTAAACACTGTTTTTTGTTGTTGCTGTATTTATATAACGCCACCTATCTTAAAATATTTTAACTCCTATTGTAAAAAACAAAACAAAACAACTTTTCCACACGTGCGTTTAGACTGTTTACAAATCTTTTCTAACACGTGACAAATTGTTTTATTTGAATTTAGTCAAGATTATACTCGTTTAGTTTTGTAATGTCTTCTCAACGTGGGCATTTTGTCCTAAAAAAAATAGTTTGGATTGACACTTTTTTCGGAAATTGTGAAATAGGCTATCCTCAATATGTAGAAACGTTAGAAGATCAACTTATAATTTTTTTTATTGACAAATCTATGGTTCAGTAAACAGAGTTATTATTGAAGGAAACATCTTAAGGCGTGACTTGTTAATAAGCGAGTGCATCTCTAATTAGCATAACAATCATATATTTTTTGAAAACATACTTCACGTTTTAACACAGATATCAAAAATGAATGATGCATCAGATTCAACTTGTTGTTTTTTCAATTTAATATGTTCCATAACTACCTTTTCTTAATACTTTCGATTTCAAGATGGTCCCAACTCCACCGTTATAAGAAGGGAAAAAATATGATTTTCATAATATCCTTGTCGATAGCTTTAATTTGATAGGTCACACGATTATCTTCTCGAAACTTTTGATTTTCTGATCGGTGTTAACCCCATCCCCACGGCGAGGGTGGAAAATGTCATTTTTGTAATGTATTCATCAAGCCCTTCATATCAGTACCTCACATGCTTGGATTTATAAAAAGGAAGACGTTTTTCGTCTCTGGTCGTGACCCCACCCCCACATAAAATGAAAAATGTCATTTTCGTAATGTATTCATCGAGCCTTCATATCAGTACCTCACATGCCTGGCTTTGTATAAAGAACGACGTTTTTCGGCTCTGGTCGTGACCCCACCCCACGACGAGGGTTAAAATTACGATCTTCTTAATCAACTCGTCGAGACCTTCAATTTGATACGTCATGTGACCACCTTCTCGAAACTTTCGATTTTCTGATGGGTATGACCGCCACCCCCTCATAAAATAAAAAACGTCATTTCTGTAATGAATTCATCGAGCCCTTCATACTAATGCCTCACATGCCTGGATTTGTAAAAAGGAAGACGTTTTTCGGCTCTGGTCGTGACCCCACCCCACGACGAGGGTTAAAATTACGATCTTCTTAATCCACTCGTCGAGACCTCCAATTTGATGGGTCACGTGACCACCTTCTCGAAACTTCGATTTTTCTGATGGGCGTGACCCCCCACCCCACGACGAGGGGAGATAACTTTGTATGATTAAGTTTATGAGAATCAAGCAATCTGATTGGTTAATTAGCGTTAGGAACGTGAAATGATTGGTTGATTTACTTATTTCAAGCTCTTCAAGCTTTTTGGTTTTTTGGTATACATTGCTCTAGCCATTATATCCACGTTATTAAACGCGATTCACAGAATTTTTATTTGAATGAAACAATTCTACGAACTATTTTTATTTGAATGAAACAATTCTACAAAGTGTTTTATTAAGATTTATTTCACAAAATTCGCAGTGACAAAACGTAAACAAACGATTTTTCCATCGATTCTAATTTTCTAAAACTCAATTTTTTCAATGTCATCCATTGAACGAAAACCTTTCATTCACACCGAAACAAAACATGAATGTCTATTATAGCAGATTCAATTTTATAGTCGACTCTTTTTGAACGAAAACCTTTTCATTCACACCGAAACAAAAAACATGAGTGTCTATTATGATAGAATTTATCGAATTCAATCTTATAGTCGACTCTATTGTGAGCCTCAAAAACGGTTTGCCGATTCTGGACCACTGGTCCAGAATCGGCAAACCGTTTTTTGATGCTGGTCTAGAACCGGCAAAGCGTTTTTTGCTCGCGTTCACCAACGATAGATTGAAGGTCTAATCCTCGATGGGAACGTCGACAAAAATTTTTAAGAAAATGTACATGTACAATTTCGTACATTTTTCACTTTTTTGAGCAACGTGTCGAATGTACACGTTCGCCAACGGGCATTTGAACGTGAAAAGTGCGATCTGTGAGCCTCAAAAACAATGGCCGATTCTGGACCACCATGAAAAAACGACATTTTTGTGTACGTGAACGCGATTTAGCACTGAATCCTATGGAGGTAAACGCACCATGTACGTGTACGTGTACGGTACATGTACAAAGTGGTCCAGAATCGGCATTTATCACCTACTTGAAATAATTAAGAAATCATTTTATAAAACTCGATCATATTATTTGGATCAAACAGTGAAGTACACCCCACCCATCCCCTTAGCGTTTTGACACCAGCATATTTGGTTTGGCAATAAAATATTCAGTAGACCAATCAGTATTTTGAACTTGCAGCCCCAAAGTCTGCACGTTGAAAATATTAAATGGTCTATCCCTAAATAATGAATATGGACTCTTCCGGTTGTTGTCATTGAACTGATATGGAAGATACCACCGGGGTTCAAAGAGTTAAACCAGCGGGATCTAAAGTGGTCATTTTGTGTCTATTATTGAAGAATCTCCAACCCTAGGAGGTAACATACCCTTTCAGGGTGCTCCGCGCCTCGGCAAAACGCTATGCCCGCGAAAAAGCCGTTTCTTGATGCCACTTCAGCGAAAGTTTTTTTTCATTCTAAACTTAAGTTTTGGGTATTCCTTCACATTGTTGAGGAATCATGTGTGATGATGTGCACGTTTCGAAGATATTCATAGTTCTGCACAAGTCAGGTGGAGGAAAATCAACGGCAGACCTTTAGATCAGTCTAATTTTTGTGCCCAACGGCAGTAATGGATGTTGCCTGCATGGTTGGAGAAAACGCACCGATATTTTCCTCTTCGAGGCGTCTGTTTTAGGTTTTAGGTCCCCGTCTAAAAATGATAGTTTACAACCCCTTGTTATAGATCTTCACTATTATCACTCGTTCCCAATACCATTTGACGCCAGTTTACTTGACGAACTCGAGAAGGCTTCTCAATTTCCCAATGTCGAGCTAAAGGTCTATTTGAATATAAGCTAAATTACGCATGGCGTTTACTGAGAAATGCCACAAACATGAATATAATACATCTCAAGCTTAAAGTGCATGATCTTGTAGAATTCGCCACAGAAAAGCAATCGCCGTCGACAGTGTCGTATACGACACTGTCGACGCCGATTTCTTTTCTGTGGCGAACTCTGTGGATTTAAAAAAAAACAAAAAAATTTATGTTGTTGCATTGTTTGATTCGAAGGTAAGCTCTAAGCTATATTACAAGCATCATGGAAACCTGGCCAAACAAGATATTGCCGAAACACTGCAGAACTATGGAATAAGTTTCAAACTCCTCACAATTTGGGCGCAATTATCTTATTTGGGCACATCGTTTACAGTCGTGAGTTGAGAAGAATTTAAAGGCCTGATGAACGGTAATTTTTAGCTTAACTTGACAAAGTCAAGATAAGGTATTGCCATCACGCGTGCGGAAGTCTGTTAGTCTGTGAGTTTGTGTGTCTGTTCACATTTTCCTTTAGCACAGACGACACCCCGTAGTTCTTATCCGATCGTCACAACATTTCATCTGCTGTTTTGGGGTCATGTCTAGATGAGAACCTCCCCGTTTGGTCGCGATCGGTCAACCGTGATGGCTGCCTGAGCCCCAAACCCGAACACCTTTAGCACAGTCTACAGATGCCTCCGTATAATATCTGGATGAGAACGTCCCCTTTTGGTCATGATCTGTCAACCGAGACGGCTGCCCAAGCCCGAAACCCAAAAACTTTTAGCACAGTCTGCAGGTTATATTTAATATGGTGGGATTTCATTATAACTTTGTAACTTTCGTTGATATACATTAACTGTGAGGGCCGCATACATTAACTGTGAGGGCCATATTAACCCACCTCTCAGTTCTTTAGTACAGTCTACACCTCATATTATTTTTATTGAAAACAGCATACAGGGCACAGAAATTAACATATCCCCAATTTTCACAATTCTTGTCTTATTTCATAATCCTTGTATAAACATTGAACATTATCCTTTTCATCAAACATAACACACAGACAAGTTAAGCTACAGTGTCATTGACACTTTCATATAATGTACTATCAGCACCATTTGTATACACGCAGAGGGTGACCTATAAATAACAAATGTCTTGGAAACACTTTTAACAATTTGCTCAGACCACATTGCGACGTTCGGGTGTCTTTTGTGGGTACAATGCCGCCTCATACTAAAAGTTTTAGCGCACAAGCCTGATTAATCCTTTGTTTGAAACACCCCGTGTTCAGCGTGAAAGAAATGTGAAAGAAATATTCAAGACAGTTCTGTAAAACATGTAGCATAGGATGAAGCACCAGAACGGTTCTGAACGTTGGAACCCATATCAAATGTAAGTCGCAGCATGGATGAATTAGACGTTTTACTTTGGGCTGAGGCAAATTGAATATTGCTAATTTTGCTATAAGTTTCGATATATGATATCCGCATAGCACTCTCAACGCACCATATCCAGTTTGAAAAAGAATTAGTTCAAAAGAATCGAGAACAAACAAAAAAGTGAAGTGGAACTTTTAAAATTTAACCCTTTGAACTCTGGTGGTATCTTCCATGCCAGGAGCGCGGTGGCTCAGTGGTAGATTGTTGGACTTCTATACTAGACGTCCCGAGTTCGATCCGCGTTGTGTCCTTGGGCAAGGCACTTCATCCCAGTTGCCTGCATGGGGGCACGATGACGCCGTTTACTAAGGCGTACTGCACGTCGATGGTGCACATGTCTTCAACCGCTGTAACCCTGCTTGAGCGGAGCTTGTTGAGGAGCTGACAGTTGCTCGTCGATGCTCGGTGGTTCTCTCCGGGTACTCCAGCTTCCTCCACCCATAAAACTGGCACGGTCACGATTATCCATTGAGCATAAGTATGTGACTTTACACACCAATAAATAAATACATAAATAATCTTCCAGGCCAGTTCAACGGCAGCAATTGGAAGGGATCTTATTCATTATTTGGGGTAGACCAATCATTATTTGAGGTTGACCAATCAATATTTTCAACGTGCAGCCCCGAGGCGGGGCTGCACGTTAAAATATTGATTGGTCTACCTTACATAGTTTCTGAACAGCCATCCTATTTAATGACGTTATGACGTATCATTCTCCTTGCCGAAACAGCGACCGCTCGGGTTCAAGGGGTTAATTGTGCATAATTCTGCTGCAGTAACATCGTATAGCTCGTATGTTTTAAATGTAAAAATACAGACGACAGAAGAAACTAATGGTCGAGATTCTGATCTGAAAAAATTACTAACGTTGAAAGTGAATACCGATATAGGAACCATGGGAAGTAGGTAATATTTGAGAGTTTACTATCACTTTGTACATGTACGTGTACACGAATGCGTTCACCAACGTGGAATTCAGTGTTAAAATCACACGCTTGTTCACAAAAATGTACAGTGATCTTGAATCCCCCATGTTTTTTTGTGACTCCTAGATCGCACTTTTAACGTTCAAATACTCGTGGTGAACGCGCGTTTTTAAAAAAAGGTGAAATTGTACATCTTCACTTTTATCTTTTACTTTAAAAATTTTTGTCGACGTTCCCATCGCAGATCAGACCATCGATCCATCGTTGGTGAACGCGAGCAAAAAATTCTGGGCCATCATCAAAAAACGGTCTGCGGATTCTACATCAGTGATCCAGAACTCTCAATTGTTTTGAGGTGGTGGGTTTTTCCCATTTATGACGTCATTAGGGGAATTCCCCACTATGGGAATTCCCAAACTCAGCTAATCGACCGATCGGATCGCTCGATTCTCTGCCAATTGACCGATCAGATCGCTCGATTCTCATAAACTCGATCATACGGAGTTATCTCCCCTCGTCGTGGGGTGGGGGAATATCCTAGGAAATAAATAAAAGTGATCGATATATATAGGAGAGAAAAAAAATATATAAATAATAGTTATTTAGAAAAATAAATATATCAAATCGAATAGATAATAAAAAAAAATACATAAATCATGAGCGATTCTCAGACTATTAGAGCGAGGTTTCTTTTAAACATGCTGATGAGAGCATACGCAATCTGCATGAACGAACAACTATGTCACATCTTATTAGAATGATGCGTCGGATGTCGGGATTATCTAGACTTCGATCATGAGAATCATTCGTGTCTAACGATGGAAAGGGAAGATATGATCGTCATGTATTTTGAACCAGCGTTCGAACGCGTTAAATTCAATGATGTGATCACGTTTTGGAAGAGATTAGTCTTCTGTAAGAATCGAGACAGGCCCACAGATTCGGAAGAACTGAAATTGGCGCGTAGAAGTTTGACTTTAGAAGACAAGGGATGCATCAAGAAATTATTGCTGAACGAAGCATACGTCTAAGTTTTTTTCGTTGATATAAAATAAGGGAGAGTAGAAAATAAAAAAATAAATACACACATAAAATTTCTATCTAATATTAGAAGAAAAAAAACAAAAAAATGAGAACCAGAAATAAACTGTATCCGACGTTTGTGGACGACGAGGACGAGAAGCCGATCGACGTTTCGCCGATGGCACCGCTAGAAGAAAAAGAAAGAGGAGAGAGGTATCGCATCGATCAAATCAGTAGAATTCAAGCGTATCTAACTCGAGAGAGAGATTCTCGTCGTTCCCTCAAGAAAAAGTATTCGCGTTTCGTGACAGTCGTCAATGCGATCGACACGACACTCATCACGATTTCCCTGGGTTTACACGTGGCTGGCATCGGATTTTTGTCGACCGCGGTCGGCATTCCGATCGTGTTGACCATAGAAGGAGTGGCCCTCGCCGTTGGATTGTTTAGCACGCTCGGAAACTTTTTGAGTAGGAAATTATATCTGAAGGCGAGGAAACACGACAAGATTCGCGTCTTGGCTGACTCCAAGATCGACACGATATCCGAAATGATCTCTATGGTGTTGAAAGACGGTAGGATATCGGACGGAGAATACTTCGCGATATTGAGCGAGAAAACGAAATACGATGCCATGAAAGAAGCCGTGAGAATCAAGACTCGTCAGATCATCAAGGAAGAGATGAAGGATTCTCTCATGGAAAAGGGGAGGAAAGAGGCCAGGGAGGAATTCAGTAAGATGATAGAACTCAAGAGCAGCGATTGAAAAAAAAAAATATATATAATAAGAACAGAATTTTAAAAAAAAAAATATTAAATTTATATATAAAATAAAAAACGAAATTAATTTAAATAACTCTTAAAAAAAATGAATTGCGTAAAGTGTAAGAGAGTTACCGAGACGAGTAATTCTCGAGAAGTGCGAACTAAAAACGATAGACAGATGCTTCGCGGAATTTGTGACGTGTGTGGTTCTATCAAGACTCGATTCGTCAAAAAAAAGAATGCGAGCAAAGGTAAAGGCATCGTGAATAAAATGATCAATAATCTACCTTTCGAAATGCATCTGCCCGGTCACAGTTTCATGGGACCTGAAACGAAATTGAACAAGCGACTCAATGCTGATCTGACTCCCAAATCTTGGAGCAAACCTGTGAATAGGGTGGACGTGGCCGCGTATGATCACGATCTGTGCTACGCCGGACATCCCGACACCAAGACTCGCAATGACATCTGGGACAAAAACATGTTGGGAAGATTGAGAGGCATATCGAATCCGACCAGGAGAGAGAAGATGGAACGTTCGCTGGTCGGCAATCTGATCGGTGCGAAACGTCGATTCGGATGGGGAGTTCCAAAAAAAAAAGCGCATCTGAAAAGAAGAAGAAACGATTATTGACGAGCGAATTGGCCGAGGAGTTACATAAACCCATAGTGCATAAATTTCGAAAGAGAAGGGTGTTCATGAAGGGTCTGGATGATATTTGGTCTGCCGACTTGGTCAACATGAGATCGTTTTCGAGGTGGAACGAGGGCGTCAAATATCTATTGACGGTCATCGTCGTGTTTTCCAAATACGGTTGGATCAGAGCTTCGAAGAATAAATTGGGACCTTGCATCGCCGAGGCTCTGAAGAGCGTGTTCGACTCATCTTCTCGAAAACCGAGTAAATTGTGGGTGGATAAGGGAAAGGAATTCTACAACAAGGTTGTTCGTCGATGGGTAGACCTCTACTCGATCAAAAACGAAGAGAAAGCCAGCGTGGTGGAACGTTGGAATCGAACGATGAAGGAGAAGATGCACAGATACTTCACAGCGAATTCGACCAAGAAATACATATACGCTCTGAACGGTCTGGTCAAAGATTACAACAACACGTGACACAGATCGATCAAGATGACTCCCGCAGAAGCTAGCGATCGTCGAAACGAAAAACGGGTCTACGCAAATCTATATCCCGAGAGATCTAAGATCAGGAAGAAGTCTAGAACGCCGAAATTTGCGGTCGGCGATCGAGTGAGAACCTACGCTTATAAGAAGCATTTTGAAAATGGTTATACTCCTCGATGGACCTCAGAAATCTTCGTGATCATCAAAATATTTCACACCGATCCGGTGACTTACGGAATCGAAGCTTTGGATGGAGAAGAGATCATCAGAAAGTTTTACGAACAACAATTACAGAAGACGAAGTTTTGATGAAGAAAACAAAATTTTTTTTATTTACTCTCTTTAACAATTTCTTGTTTACACACATATATATAAGAGAGAAAAAAATTATAATAAAAAATAATTAAAAACTATTTTTAGATAAAGAAAGCAAGTTAATTAATAAACAAAAAACTAAAAATCCTTTAAAATGACAAATATACTAGATATAGCACAAAGCATAGTGAAAGATGAAGGTATTCAAGAATATGAGGTTCACGAATACGAACTGGTAACCGGAATGAGTTTGAACAATGCGGGAGAGATAAGAATCAGCGTCGAAACTCAAGATCTATTCGTACATCCTAGCGAGAGATACATGGTGGTGCAGGGACGTCTCACCAAGGAAGATGGGAGTGACTACGCCGACGACGACACGGTTACTCTAGCCAATAATGGCATCATGCATCTATTCAGTAACATAAAATACATGCTATCCGGACAAGAGATAGAATCTGTGTTTCATCCCGGTCAGGCCACCACGATGTTCAGACTCTTGACGTATCCTGATGATTTTTCGAAATCCAGAGGACTTAATCAGTTGTGGGTGAAAGACACCGTCGGCCCTGTTAGCACTGGCGCCACCTTGATATTCGACTATGTCGTCAAGACGTCCAGACCTAAAGGAACGTTTTCATTCAGGATACCTTTGAAACACATCTTCGGATTTGCATACGATTACAACAAGATCATGTATGGATTCAAACACAATCTGACGTTGATTTGAAAAGGAAACGACGACGCAATAGTGAGACTCACTGCAACCGATGCGGGTAAGATAACTCTACACAAGATATCGTGGTTCGTTCCACACGTGGAGCCTTCGATCATGGAGAAAGCGTGTCTCTACAAGATCATAGAATCCAAGAGTAAATTACCTGTGGGATTTAGAATGAGATAGTGCGACACGGCTAGCATTCCTCCCTCCACGAATCACTTCGATTGGAGATTGACGGTGAAATCCGCTTCCGAGAGACCGCGTTTCATCGTGGTTGCGTTTCAGACCGATAGGGACGGGTCTCAGGAAAAGAATGCATCGCTGTTCGATCACTGCCATTTGAGAAACATGCAAGTGTTTCTGAACGCCACGAGATATCCGGCAATCGATCACAATGCGTCGTTCGACAAGAACGACTTCTGCAGACTGTACGGTGATGCCACTGATTTTAGAAAGAAGTATCACGGTCTAGACGAATTGATGAGCAACCCCAACATGTCTCCCGGTGAATACAAGTCGATGTATCCCATGTTCGTATTCGACGTCAGTAAACAGAGTGAACGACTCAAGAGTAGCGTGTTAGACATTCAGATCAAGATGCAATTCGATAGGAACGTGCTGAGAAAAACCGAAGCCTTCACCCTGGTCCTGTCAGACAGAGATATTACAATTCGAATCGGATGGAAATAAGATGTTGATCATTCGATGAGAGACGAGTGTGTGAAAAAAAATAAAAAACAAAAAAAACAAAAAAAAGTAATGAGTTATTATTAAAAACAAAAAACTAAAAAAGAATAAAAAAATAAATTCGTTTTTAATGATATTTTTTTAACAAAAAAAAAGTTTCATCCGAGAAAAAATCGTCTTTTTTCAACATTCTCGACGTACAAAATGTTACAATTCCTAAGTAGTCACGTAGAAAACGAAATACACATTCCATTTTCGCGTTTGAAAAAAAAAGATTTTTACGATTACATTCTGAATTATTTAAAAGATCGTGTGCTATTCACTCGAGAGAAACAAAAGGGATATTTCGTGATGAAGATATTAAAACTCGAAGAGATCTTAGATTGTTCGATCCTGTGCGATCGTCTCTCCGTTTCCGTCAGATGTTCCATCCTGTGTTGCAAGCCAAAAAACCAAAAAAAGATGTGGAAAAATGGTTAGGTAAACAGCGGGATAGACGGTTGAAAATGAAAAGAATGAGACGCTTTCCACCATCACCACTACCTTCTAATGATGCGAGTGTTACCAAGAGATGCACAACATTCGTTCATAATTATGATTCGGATCAACAAAAGTGTTGTTATAAACGTATCATATCACAAAGAAAAAGAAAAAAGAAAAAGAAGAATCGACGCTGAAAATTGAGAAAAAAGGAAACGTTATTATAATATATGGTGATAGTGAAGAAGAAGGAAAACAAAAAAAAAAATGAGATCTAAAGATGATCTCATTACTTTTTTTTTTGTTTTTAATAATCACACATTATTTTTTTTTAATTCATTATTTTCCATGCGTTCACTGCTTGTTCAAAGGAACTAGTTCGATCAGTAGACTCACCATGGAAGTGGCGGCTTCAGGATTATTGTTTTCATATCAAAATTAATCCTGTCTCCGGCGTTCACTTTGAGAGGCGTGCCGAACGTGCTAACATTTGCGTGTTGATTCTCAGTCTTTTCGACGCTGTATCTCTTATCGCTCTCTACACCATTCACCATGAGATTGACGACCGCTCTGTTATTCAAATCCGAGGAAGCCAGACTCATTCGAAGGATTTCACCTCCCAACGGCATGGGATATCCCACCTGACCATGTTTCGATCCGCTACCTCCATTTCCGAAAGACCACTCAGCTTTTCCCTCATCTAAGGTGCCGGCCTCTTCAGCCCACACGGTGATCAATTGTCTAGCATATTTGACTTTCTCCACCACCGAAATCAGGGTGCAGGCATCCGTCATGTTCACGAGATCCGGTAGATTCGTGAGCGCGTGTCCACCCATGTCTAGTTTACCTTCCATGATGTCACCCTTTCTCCAGACCGAGTTGTTGTCCACGTACTTTCTGCTGACCACGCTGGATCGAATTCGGGATTGTGATCGAGACCGAATAAATTGTGACCGTTGATGCCACCCTCCATGGTTCCGCCAGATTCTTTGTTCAGGTAGAGATCGTCCACTTGCGATTCTAGGTATTCTTGTGATTGTATCACGGCAGAATCTACGTAGCCCTTGTTGACCACGGTTGAGTCTGCATCCGTGTCGTTGATCTTCGACAGATTCAATATCTTGTGGAATCCCGCATTCAAATCCGATTTCATTTCTCGTCTGTCAGACTTTCTCTCTTCCAGATCTACATAGTGTTTGGTTGCCACGTCCTTGGGATTCGTGGGAGTGGCCACGTTCGTTATCTTGTTAGAATTAGCATTCAATTCCGATCTATCTATTTCTCAGGTGTTCACTGAATCTCGCGTGAGTGTCGTCCACGTATTTCTTGGTCGCGGCATCAGTGGGATCTACGGGATTCGTGACGTTCACCAAACATTTGGATTTCAGATCCAGATCGTCGGTCATGGTTTTATCCATGTAATTATCTAGCAGGATTCGTTTGAAATCGGCGTTCCCCCTGTCGACGTATTTTTTAGTCGCAGCATCTGTGAGATCTATCAGCTCGGGAAGATTGTAGAGCTTCTTATTGTTCATGTTCAAAGGTTCTTCTCGAGGTTCGTATCTCCGAACATAGTGTTCATCCAAGTTGGCAACGTTGTAACCATCGTCGACTTCGAACGTCTTCCTCTTCTTTCTCGGGTTGACTTTTTCGTAGTCACTTCTACCAAATTTATCGACTGGCATGTTGTTGTGGGATCTTTTGTTTTTAGAAAAATATGTTCAAAATGCAGTTTATTAAAAATGAACTATGTTATTTTATTTTTCGTTTTTATTCGATTAAAATTTTTTTAAAATAATTTTTTATCTTTATATATACTATAAAAAAAAATCTCTCTCTAATGTAAATCATTGAGAATGTCTTGAAATCGATCTCCTTCAGACCATCTCTTGAGAATGTAGAGACACAGATGACCGCAAAACACTTGATGTGGTGATTGCACTTGTTCCGTGTTGTAACAAACCATCGATTTGTTGAAATAGTTCTTTATTTCTTTTGGCGGCGAGATTCTGTAGCTGTCGAAATAATAATTTTTCTTCTTCCCGTTCTTCATCCACGCCACCCAGTGAGTGCCTTCACCCGATGAATCGTCTAGATTTAAAATTCCACATTCCGATTGTCGAGGTCTTCTCTTCGGCAAGGCATCTCTGGAAAACACGCCTAGAAAATCTTTGATTTTCAAATCTTTTGCCGCATTCAACAGATCGATGTCGGATAGGGGTTCGTTAGGTAAGACGACACCTTCTACGGATATCTTTATTTTCTTATTCATAATGCGTATATATTTTTTTAATTATTTATTTTATTATAATTCACTAAAATGATGTTATTTTTTTCTTTTTAAACTAACACTCTCGATGTCTCTATCGATTTCTATAATTTTGAATTTGTCTAATTCCTCTTGATTTTCTAGAATCTCGATATTACCATCTTTTAGTAGAACAGATTCGATCGTTTTGTGGTGATTTAACGAATGAAATTTTTTAGATACCGCATCGTAAATGTATTTCACTTGATCTTTTGACAATTTTTTGAACAGGAATAACAACTGCAAATATCTATTATATTCAAATATGTCTTTTTCGCTACCTGCAAAAAAAGACGACGCAAAAAGAGATATCAAACGTAGTTTGTCTCTCTTAGCTTGAATGTTTTCAGAATTTAAGAATTGGAGTTCGTTAGGGTTTTTTTTTCTTTTTTTCTTTTTTTTTTTAAACTAACTTTCTCGATGTCACTATCGATTTCTATAATTTTGTGTTCATCTAATTCTTCTTGATTTTCTGGAATCCTATCATCCACAATCGTATCTGGAATCTTATCATCAACAATCGTATCTGGAATCCAATCATCCACATTCATATCGTCTATAGTTAGATCCGCAGTCCAATGTCCGAGTGCCAAAGTGCTTATTTTATTGTCTAATATGAATCTCTTATCGTCATCAGCCGTCAGCGAAATCTTGTTGACTATTTCGGTATACAAGTCGTGATTTTCGCTTCGAATCGATTTCATAGTCTTATACACCGGACCACTTCCTAACAGACAATCCTTATACTCTTGGAAAGAGATGTTTTTCTTCACCACGCACGCTTTAACTCCTTTGCACTTCTTGATCTCTTCATCATCTTCTAGATGATAAGCATACAGTTTAGGTCTCAAGCCCACGAATTCAACGATCTGTTTACCGCCGCTCTCGTCCTTAAATTTACCCAACACCTTCTTGTTGTCGTTTGATTGAATGTTGGACGGGTGATCGACGGGATAATTGCTCGTATCAAACCACTCGGCCACGTACGGAGATATATCTCGGTAGATGTCTTTCATCTCTGTCTCGTAAACTAAACTGTCTGTGTCGGTGAACAGTAGTTTGGCTTTATCACCAAATTTTCGTTTGACGTAATCGTAGTGAAACTCGTACATCAATCGCTTGCTGATGTCTAAGATGATTGGTCCGAGATAATACGGTTTGTCGATCTTCAGGTGCATCTTTTGCATGTGAACGGCCACTAGATTTTCGTTGAATATGGTTCGGTGTTTGTAATTGGGTTTCGCCACTAATTTTTAGCTCTTTTCTCAGATGTGACGAGTCGAACGTCGGTTCTCTTCCTGATGTTTTCCATCGATTTGCCGTACACGCAGTTGTTCATGAGTTTGAAGAAATTTTTTTCGAAATCGTTCTCAGCTCGAGTTCTGAGATTCGTGTTGAGATCGATGTATTTTTTCATCCAAGGCTCTTCATTGCATCGAATGATGCGATGTATGTCGACCAATTTCATCCCGTAATCGACGTACTGTTTCAAATTCTCGCTGTAGACGACGTAGTTACGTTTGTTAAATAAATTGGGAATGAGTTTTTCCTTGTCTCCTTCGTTCGGTTCCATTCGTTCGGGAGCCAGCGGATAATCGTTGTGTGGATCGTGTAATTCTTCCGGATAGTTCAAATCGACTTCTAAAATGCAAGGATAGTCTCTCCATTTTTGCATCTCTTCCGGTTCCTTCACCCATTCGAAATTTCCAATCGGTAAAGGATGACTCATAGCCCAACCGTACAGATTATTAGCGTCCGAATACTGTATGTATTTAGTCGACTGTTTCGAATCGAAACCTTCTTTCATGTAGGGATTGTTAGCCTCAGAATATCTGTGGGAGATCATCGAGACGCCACCTCTCGCAGCCCTTTCAAACATGAGCAACATGTCCACGTCGGATAATAATTCCAATTGGACTTCGGTGGTCTTCAACAGAGAGTCCCATGCCAGACCGTGTGCGGTGAAATACCAAGCGGGATCCAGATCGTAATTTTGACGACAGACGTCTCGAAAATTTTCAAACACGTCTGCCAAGAGCAGAACGTCGGTCTTCAGATAGAGATCGTGATAATCTCTCATGGTTTTCATATCGAATGATTTCCACATGTTTTTGGCGTGTTCGTAATTCTCGTCGGAAATGTCGGATTCGTATAATTTTGAATAAAAATCTTCTTTCGAAGGTAGTGCGGTGTCTTTGAATCTGTTTAGATCATTCATGATGTAATCGTAAGGATAGACTCCTTTCCTCAACATGACGTCTACTCGTTCTCCGAAATGTTCGCTCATGATTTTAAATTTATCCTTGCTCATGTTATCGACTAATTTTTCCAGAGCGGTCAACATGAATTTAAAACTGTCGATGAAACGTATGCATCTACGAATGGATTTCGTTTTTTCTTTCAACGTCTCTCCGTCGATTACTCTTTTCTTCTCCATGAGCTTCCATTTCGTGAAGAAAATTTATCTTTCTTCGCTGTTCGCGATGCAATTTAATTCTTCGTGTGAGGTGCCGAGATTTTTCACGAACAGATGACTGTCATAACCCGAGAGATTGTGAAACATCACCGGATAGAAAGCGGCATCTTGATATTTTAAATTACACTTGCTGTGAGCCTGACCGCGATACAGACCCGTGTAATGATCGTGGTCTCTGACCTTCTTATTTTCCTCTGAATTCTCGTCGAACGATTGTCTGCATATGTGACATTCGGTGGCTCTGTTATTTTCGTCCTGCTGCTCTCGCGTGATGATCATTTTCGCTGGAGTTTTGAATTTGTCGTATAACATTTGAATTTTCGATTCTAACTCTTCCACGAACCTTTGAGCCACGTCGTCATCTTTGCACTGTTTCGTGTAGGTGAAGGGACCCATGTCGTGTTGCGAGTTGAAAGCACATTTCACGTAAATGCAATAGCCCGAAAGTATGTGTCTTTGATATCTTTCGACGTAACTTTGAAGAGCGTTGGGTTGACAGGAACTCATTTTCGCGGTGAAACATCCGAAATCGACGTACACGATGAATGGTACTTTTAACCTTCTATTGTGATTTTCAAACTTCACGATGGTGTTGGGTTTGGGCATTTCGACAGCGACACCTTGATTTTCGTTGCAATATTCCTGATGTTTCGCCAACGAGTCTTCGCTGTGAAACACGTTCATGCAATTGTAACATAAAGATATCTTTCCGTTATGATTATTATTTTGTTTTGACAGTAATCGGGTCGGATGTTTAACCCAACAATAATGATGATTGTCACCATTCGAAATCAATAATAAAATAATCGTTTTTTCTCTTCCGAGATACGAAGTCTGTCTAAGAGGATAGATCATTCGTTTTTCCTCATCGTATCCCAAGACATCCAGCGCTACGGTGGGATTTTGAACCTTGAAATGTTCGATATGTTTTAACTCTGTTGGAAAAGTCACTCCAGTACAATCGAGATTTTTAGAAGTTTCCTCGTAACGAGAAACTCTATCAGAGTTTATTTCGACAGGGTATAAAGTGGAGGTGACTGCCCATTTAAAACACTGATCATCTTTATTTCTCACGTTGACCACGGCGTGTTTCTTAGTCAAGAAATACGGTAATTTCAAGTAGGAAGATCCTTTCAATGGTTCGTTTTTATTTATGTGAATTTCACGTTTCAACACCTCATCGAACGTCCAATTACTACCTTCATGTTGATAATTCGCGAGAGACGTCAACATCTTGTCTTTCATCTTTTCGAAAACGTCCGATAGATCTGAACCTCGAAATACGGGTTCAACGTTAGATCTGAAATATGCATTTTTCACGATGCTCTCGCCGGACTTCACGTCGATTTTATTCATTATGCAATGGAGTATCATCTTGATTTTTAATCCCACGTTCATGTATTCGCGAAACAAATCCAATACTTTTTTCTTCACCCGTTCCATGAACAATTTCGGATCGATTTTCTTGAACGAGGGAACCACTTCAAAAGTTTTAAAAATGCCTTTGATCGCACTCTCCCGTTCTACGGGTTTCGATTGGAATAGTTCCGCAACGAGTCATGTTACATATTTTTCTCCTTTCTCTTCGTCGATTGCTCATTGAATTTCGCTCGATATATCTCGTTTGTCTAGAATCTGAAGTGCATCACTCGTTTTCGTTTTAGTTTTTCTTTTCTTTTCTTTGGAAACTTGATGTTCTTCAATGGCTTTTCGTTTAGTCGTCTTCTTATTTTTCACAATCGAAACGTTTTTTTCTTTTTTTTCGACGTCGGCATTTCGATTCCTTTTACTATCTTCTCATTTTTCACAACCGATGCATCTTTTGACGTCGTTGCTATCGACATTTCGTTTGCCTTTCTAGCATTTCACAAATATTCTTGTATGACATCAATTTTTTTTTATTTAGTTGTATGATTTCTGAAATCTGAAATTTGTAATAGTTTACAAATCTCGTTTAACTGAGGTATGGTTTTCTCATTTAAATTTACCATTGTTTTATCTGTTTGCTTCATTTGTAAGAATATTTTTTTTGGAATTTTGTATTAAATAATTTGTTAAAAAAGTTTTGCTTTTTTACTCTTTTTATATATATATAATAAAAAATTTTTTAAAAAAGTTAAATTTTAAATTCAATTTTTTTAATACAAAATTTAAAATATACATTATTTGCAAGAATTCATAAAAACCAAATAATCGATCATGACAACAACACCTAAAAGATGTGAATTTAAATTGAAACGAGTCGCAAGGTATGAGAAATGTGGTTTTAATATCTATACATTACAACAACACGATCCCATTGAATTGAACGAGGTTGAGATGGTAGACTTAGAGCGCTACTACTATGAATATCGAATGTGTTTGAAAGTGGATGAAGCCGCGCTCGATTTGTTTTACGAGTACCAAAGCGATCTGCTGAATAATATCATCGTCGCCGAAGACAGAGAATTCGATAAGGGTGATTTATTGTTGTCCTATGGAGGTTACATATATCCAATAATCTCACTTGAACTCGTGAACAAATCGGGTGGTGAGAGCGTATTCGCCGATGTAAAAAAACTCAAAAGAGTAAAGATAAACATTCAAACCATTTTCGTAAGTGGAAAAATGACGAATGTCAACATGCTAATAACAAACTTTGAAATATAAACAATAGAGAGATTGAAATTTAAAATTTAACTTTTTATATATATATAAAGAGAAAAAAACTTTTACTAAAAAATTTTACATTAAAAAAAATTAAAAATTAAAAAAACAACTTTTTTTTTTATATATATAAAGAGCAAAAAAAAATAAACAAACTTTTTTAACAAATTATTATTTAAATACAAAATTTAAAATATACATTATTTGCAAGAATTCGTAAAACAAAAAAAACAAATAATCGATCATGAAGACAGCAACACCTAAAAGATGCGAATTGAAATTGAAACGAGTCGAAACGTATAAGAAATTCGGTCATAAAATGTATAGATTACAATGACACGATCCCATCGAATTGAACGAGGTCAAGACGAAGGGCTTAGAGCACAAATACGATAAATATCGCATGCCTTTGAAATTGGATGAAGCCGCGCTCGATTTGATTTACGAATACCAAAGCGACCTGCAGAACATCATCATCGCCGAAGATAGAGAATTCAACAAGGACGATTTGTCATTGCCCTATGGAAATTACATATTTCCAAACATCTCATTCGAACTCATGAAGAAATTGGGTGGTGAGAGCGAGTTGACCGATGTAAAAAAACTCAAAAGAGTAAAGATAAACATTCAACACGTTTTCGAAAAAGGAGAAGACATGAGTGTCAACATGTTAATAACGGACTTGGAAATATAAACAATAGAGAGATTGATTTTTAGCGAAGAAAAATGAAAAAAAAAAAAAAAAAAAGTAATGAGATCATCTTTTGATCTCATTTTTTTTTTGTTTCTTCGCACTCTGTCTCGTGATATTCGTCATTATTGTCTAATTGTTTCTCCACCTTTTTATCCATTTTAAATATATTATTTTATACTTTCTATGATTTATATTTTATATAATTTTATATTATAATAACATATTCAAAATCGGTATATTCTTAAACGGCGAATTCTCACCGAGCAACAAACCCTTGCCGAGTCGCTCAACATTCTGTCCACTCTTCAGATAGAGACTGTTTCCTCTCAGAGAGTTGCCACCTCTAACGGGTTCTAGATACAATCCTTTACCGCTGTCGTCTACGTGGACGCGACACACGGCTCCTCCCTTCTTCAAAAACAGTCTGCTGCCACCCATTAATTTCTCAACTGCCGAACTAGCGAGTCCCGTGAGAGCTCCCACGCCGAGAGTCTTTCTGAGAAAGGGTAGCACCTTTGCGGCGAAGGGTAATGCTTTTGCAGCTATTCCTGCCATTAGCCGTAGGAAACCACCTTTCATTCTCAAATTGTATCTCAATTGAGCGGGACTCATTCTCACCGTCAACCCTCTTCCATCGCGAATTGCTTTCTCCATCCTTTTGATTTGACTTCTGGTCCAGGCAATCGAATCCTGACTGCCTCTCGTCAGATCTTCGTGAGTGAATTTGAATCTCACCACCTCGCCTCGAGTTGTTAACGCTCTCTTAAGTTTCTTCCTTTGTCCTGCGGATATGTTCACGTTTTTAACCACATATTCTGTCATAATTCTGTTTTTTTTAAATTATTTACTTCAATTGTTTCTTGTTTAATAATTATATTAAAATAATTTTGTAAAATTAATACTGCGTTTATTTTATTTTTGTTATCTATATATATACACAATATTTTTTTTTTTTTTTTGCTTTTATATTTCTCTTATGTGAAATCGTATCGTCACTCTCTCTCCGCGAAGATCTAACAGTTCACCATTTTGATCTGTCAACGTGGTTTTCAGACTATACAACGTGTCTAAAATCAGTGGTAGATAAACTAAATTTCGAGGTCGCTCCACGATCTTATAACCCGGCGACACGTTTGGAAAGAAGGAATAGATCGTCGGTTGAGCGCTACCATTCACGTAGCTTCCAGCAATCACGTCCACGTTCACCAGAATGCTATTGACTGCGAGAATGTCGACCATATTTTCAGATGCTGCGTGGCCTCGATACATCTTTCGATCGAATCCTAACATCTTGCCTATAGAATCGTCCGTGTTGAAATCCACTCGAAAATTATCTTCCAAATCCAACATCGTCTGTAAGGTATTAGGATTGGGAGCGAGTCTGATCTTGTTGCTTCCCTTTCCATCTGTCTTCATTCGTGTCTGAATGTAATTGTTCAAATCGTCTATGTCATAACTTCCTTTGGGAATTCGAATGTCCAACCAATCCACTCCGTCGGAATACTTGAACGAGTTATTCTTTTCGGTGATGTTGGGAAAGGAATAATAAGTCTCCAGATTCACCAAAGCCATCTCGTAACTTTTCTCTCTATTCAATTCGATGGAAGGTTCGAATTTCGTAGCGAATCGAGTCGAATCGTCACTCACCACGATTTGAATGGATTGTTTTGCAGCTGTATTCTCGGCTATCCGTCCTAACAATTCTCCATGTTCGAACATTATATTTAATTTTATTTTTTTTTATTCAAAACTAATTATTTGAAGATTTATTATTTTCTAAATTTTTATTTTCACGCTCTATCTTATTATTATCATCGGAAACATAAAACTTGTCGAATCCGCACCAATATTTTCCGCGATTAAATTCGCTTGTCAAATCGATTATGACGAAATTGTAAAGTCCACCATCCCAAACCCTCTTGCAGAATCTCCTGAATTCCGCAGCGCTCATGTCGTTTGCGACGTGATCGCCGTAGATGTGATTGAGATTCTTGAGATCTTGGCGAAAGAGACATAGAAAATTGGCGTTCTCCCTTATCGTCTGTCTGGGCAATCGAAAATAATTCTGCGACAGGTAGAAACAGTCCACGTTGCTGTGTCGACCCCTAACGTAATACGATTCGCATCGGTTCTGTCTCTCCAAAAGCAGATCGTCGAAAATCATGAGATTCTTATCTTCCGATTTCAGTTCTCTAGGATCCGGAACGTCGCTAGCGTTCTCATAAAATCGACACTCGACGTTCGAAGATGCATTTCTCTTCATCAGCTCCATCGCCGCACCGTCCAAAATGGTCGAAAGTGGAGCTTCGCTCTTGTCGAATTCCTCCCTACTGTCAAAGATTATGGCTATGACGTCCTTGGGCAATCTACGATCCATACACTCTCGAAGCAATCTGTATTCGGGTTGAAACAAGCTCTTGCCAAACACGAACAATCTGTCGTAATCCAACCAGTCGGGTCGGGACAACAGATTCATCAACAGATTGGTCTTTCCACAATTTGATTTTCCCACTATCAAGCCTCTTATGCTCTTGGGAAAGAACTCGTTATTCGACCTCTTGGTCGCGGCGTCGTTCCAAGACATATCTTTAATGTTCATCTTTGTCTTATTTTTTTTTGTCTGTTATTTTAGATTCTTTTCAAACACAAATTTTTTACGTTTTTCAAACTCTGTTTTTAATGTTATTATTTATTTATATCGCACCGACGCGAGTTCTCTTCAATCCGGATCCACTCGTCATTTTGGCTAAATCTTGTATGGGCACC
Source organism: Pictodentalium vernedei (assembly GCA_031216915.1). Lineage (NCBI taxonomy): Eukaryota > Metazoa > Mollusca > Scaphopoda > Dentaliida > Dentaliidae > Pictodentalium > Pictodentalium vernedei. Next base: position 388,055,200 of record CM062289.1, read on the forward strand.
ACAGCATCCTTAAAATCTTTCCAACTTTTCGGCGTTCGCTCTGACGCAGCTCGCTTCGCCGGCGGACTGATCAACTTGTCGATCAACGCGTCGGCTGCCCTCTTGCCAGCCACAGAAGCTATCCTACCACTGGCTTCGGAAGCGGCTTTCTTACCAGCATCCAAAGCCGTCTTCTTACCGACCTCAAACGCGGTCGATGCGAGTTTTCTACCCGCATCGCCCGTGAACGCTCGCATTATAGAATCGACGATGCCAGAACCGCCTTGAACGTAAGTCCTGACGTATCCCCTGTTCTTTATCACCAACATATTTTATTTTTATGATATATTTTTGTTTTTTTCACTGGTAAATCGTTTTGTTGTTTTTAAATACTTTTATTATTCTAGTGTAAGAATTTACTGTTTTATTTTTGTTTGTTTGTTTGTTTGTTTCTCTCTACTTATTATATACACATCAATCCTTCAATTCGTTCATCAGCCTTTTATACTGGTTTTTATTCAAAACCTTCTGTCTTAACAATTCGTCAGATATAGTAACTATCTGATTATCTAATCCCGTGTTACCAGCCCGTCTGCTCGCCATCAACAAAATCAATCTCTGAGACAGAGCGTCGGAATCGCTCGGAAGAAAAGTGGTTTTCACCCCTTTGCCAGTCACCGATTCGACGAACTTCTTGTTCATATCCCATATGGGTTTCACCACTTTCGTCCACTTGTAACCTCTGTTGGCTTTGGGTCTCGTCTCTCTGGCATCGTTATTTCTCTTCATGGCGTGGGTCTGAACCAGAATGTCTCCGTAATTATCGAAATCCTGTTCCGTGTAATCGCCGGGCTTGTCGTAAAGGAGCAATCTGCGCAGACCATCAGTTACTTTATACTTATTCGAACCCACGATCAATTCATCATCGTCAATTTCTACTTCTGTGTCTCCCACAAAAGTTCTACCCTCAGAATCCTTATAAATTCCATACGACTGATCTCTCTTACCGCCATCATCATCGGACGATGCGATGCTACTAGTGGTGATAGTCGAAGCTGTATCGTCGCTCTCGCTCAAATCTGTTTGAATTCCCGTAGGAGCGTAATCCGGTGTAGATTGAACGGAATACCGATTTCCAAAACTAGGAGGCAACGAACCCATTCTCAAAGAACTCTCCTTTATGGGTCTCAATTCTTCGACTATCTCCTTCCTGCTTCGCTCTTGACCCTCCGTCACGGGTTTAAATATTTTTGTGGCTTTGCGTCTGAGTTCCATCTCACCAAGACGTCTGCTCCTATCAGCCGGCTGAATCCCCTTCTTAGCACGTTCATACTGGTCTAAAATTAGATCTCGGCGCCTAGGATCCATCTGTAAAAACATCTTTCGTTTTTAATTGTTAATGTTCCTTTGAGTATGCTAATATGAGTTATTTATTATTTTCAAAATTAAATGTATAATTATTTTTATGTTTTATGTTTTAAGTAAATAAAAATCTTCCGTCTTTAATATAATAACTAAAACCAGTTGAGAAAAAAAACATTTACAAAATGACACCTCGATAAATAGTTAAAAATATTAAAATAGCATCCGTTTCAAACGTGTTAAAAATCAGAAAGAAATAGTTTTTCTGATAAACCATTTAACTTGACAAGTAATCTCATTTGAATAAAAACCTGTAATACATCTCAGGCGTGACAAAATAGCGTTCTCAGTAAGTGTTTATACAGTAAATGTCACTTTGACATGCAACCTGCTTGTCAGTTTTGATAAAAACACAGACTGACAACTGTAGACTGACATTCGAATGAAAGGCGCACAGGAGCTCTATTTATCACTTTTATTTATTTCCTAGGGTATTCCCCCCACCCACCCCACGACGAGGGGAGATAACTCCGTATGATCGAGTTTATGAGAATCGAGCGATCCGATCGGTCAATTGGCGGAGAATCGAGCGATCCGATCGGTCGATTAGCTGAGTTTGGGAAAAACCCACCGCCTCAAAACAATTGAGTTCTGGACCACTGATGTAGAATCCACAGACCGTTTTTTGATGATGGCCCAGCATTTTTTGCTCGCGTTCACCAACGATGGATCGATGGTCTGATCTGCGATGGGAACGTCGACAAAAATTTTTAAAGTAAAAGATAAAAGTGAAGATGTACAATTTCACCTTTTTTTAAAAACGCGCGTTCACCACGAGTATTTGAACGTTAAAAGTGCGATCTAGGAGTCACAAAAAACATGGGGGATTCAAGATCACTGTACATTTTTGTGAACAAGCGTGTGATTTTAACACTGAATTCCACGTTGGTGAACGCATTCGTGTACACGTACATGTACAAAGTGATAGTAAACTCTCAAATATTACCTACTATGGGACAAGAGGAGAGAGTAAGTTTCTATTCGGCACTCAACTAGAAAAATGGACTTTGACAATGCAACAATTAGTATTCATTTGGGGAAACACGAGTTATCCACCTGTAATCACAACTAATAATAATAACTCTTTGGCCAGCCGCTGATTTGTCGCGGTCCTCATAAGAGAAGGCCATCATTCCCCCTGCACCCCACCCCCTCTTCCCCTCCTCTCCTCCCAGCATTCAGATATAAACTGCTTAATAGTGTCCCTCACTTCCTCTTTTTCAATTTCTTCAATAAGCATTCCTGCCCTCTCCCTCGTGTCCCCCTTCAGCCATCTATCCTTTGTTTCTTCACCCCACTTCTGCATTATTCTTCCAGTAAATTTTATTCTATGAGGTATATACTATGGGCATTCCAAGAGAAAATGTTCCAGGGTCTCCACTACTCCAGAGTGGCACATTTGGCATCCCTTTTCCCCATCTCTCCCAATTTTTCCCCGAAGCTCCAGTGATCTTGATCTCAGTTTGAACAGCAGTGACCCTCCAAAGGTGCCATCTAGGTACTTCTCAAAAGCTAGCTTTTCTTTATATTGTAACCCCTGCAGTGATCTTTTCACGCTAACCCCTGCTCGCCAGTTTCGATTGCAATCTTCCATGACTCTCTCTTTGACGAACCTTTTGCCTTCTTTCATTCCTACTTCTATGTTTGTGACCTCTGTAGAATAATTGTCCATTAGTTTCCTCACATGTTTTGACCACCCCGTTTCTATATTAGAATTCCAAATGGTATCGAGCATCAATTTGCACCACCGGTTGTCAGGCAGGTTTCTCAAGTAGTTAAAGTAACACAGTTTTCCCAAATCTACCCTGTCCTTGATTTTCATCCACCCAAGCTCCCCCCTTACTGCTTCCAAAGCTGCAGCATTACTCGACCCTGTTATCCATCTGCCGGCATCATTCTGAGTACTTTCCAACTTCTTAATAACGGTTTGGTTTAATGGAATCACGTCCGTGCCATACGTTATACTTGGTAAACCTACCCTCTCCCACAGTGTTTTCCCCACAAAGACCTTGTTGAAACTATTTTTCCCTAAAAGTTTTAGTTGGTTCAGAATTCTTTTCCCCTTCAGAATCAGTTTGGCTGAGTAATTTCTATACACCCCTCTTCCCGTTATATTTATGCTTACCCCTAGATACTCATACTCTCCCGTTTCTCCTACAGTGATTTGTTTGCTTTCCCCTTCGGGGATTGAGAACTCCCCCACTCTCCATCTCTTCGTCATATCTACCTTGCGTCCAACGGGTATTATCTTGCTTTTATTTTCATTTAGTTCGAGCCGCCAAGTGTTCCCATATCTACCAACAATTTCCAGCAATTTCTCTAGCCCCTATTCAGTTCTAGACATTAACACCATGTCGTCCGCAAAGAATAAGCCTGGTAACTTTATGTCTCCAACATTTACCCCCTCCGCACTCTGAATTAGTTCGTCCCCTAAATCTTTAACATACAATGCAAACAAAATCGGTGAAAATATACACCCCTGCTTGAGGCCTATATCCATAGGGACTCGTTTTGCAGTGATACTCCCTAGACTGAGTTGGCTTTGCACATCTGTATACAGTGCTTTCATGATTCCCACAAAGTCACCCCCCAGTCCGATGCCCTCGAGCTTTCGCCACATACCTTCTCTCCACACTCGGTCGTACGCTTTTTTCACATCTAGAAATGCCAGAAACATCTTTTTCTTTTCAGCCTTTGTTGATTCTATCAGTTGGGTGAGTGTAAATAGGTGATCAGTGACTCTTCGTCCTTTCCTGAAACCATTTTGAATTTCTCCTAAAAAACCTTTCTCTTCAATAACTTCCTCTAGTCTACCGTATATGACCTTACAGAATACTTTTCCGATGTTACTACTAACTGATATCCCCCTATAGTTATCTAGAACTTCCTTATCCCCCTTTTTGTGTATGAACGACACCTTACTTTCCCTCCACTCTCTGGGGACCTCTTGCTTTCGCAGAGCCAGGTTGAAAAGGTTTGTCAGGACTTCAATAAGTGCCTCCCCTCCATTTTTGAGGAATTCGTTCGGAATTTCATCAGTCCCTCCCACTTTACCATTTTTTAATTTCGAGACCACGTTCCGCACTTCTTCTGCCGTTATTTCGCTACATACACGATTGGATAGGTTCTCCTCCACCAGTGTATTTCTTTTTGGTGGGGACCCACTGCCCCATCGCCTATCGTTTATCTTTTCCCAGTGCTTGACCAACTCTGAAGCGATACGGCCTTTATCTTCTGTACTTTCCCCATCCACTTTGATACTCTGCACACTACTTTTCCCCCGTTTATTTACCCAGTTCCAAAATACGTTTGAGCTCGAACCCCCCGTTTTCTTTATTGTTTTGGCAAGACTGCAGTTGCGCTCCTTCCTATTATTATTCTTTATCTCATTCACCTTTTTCCGTGCCAGTTCATATTCTCCTTTCATTAGTCTCGTGTCATTGTTATCCACCCCTTTAAGCTTCCTACTTCTTCTGTAAGCAGCGCATTTTACCTTCCTTTCTTTTATAGCCTTTTTCAGTCCCTCGTTAACCCTGTATCCAAGCTCTCTCGTTGGGACCCTCACCCTTCCTATACAATCCTTCCCTGCCTCTGTTAGGCTATTTACTATGCCATCTGAAATACTCTGGACATTTGCATCCCTAGGTATACATTCAAGATTTGGTTTTAGTTTTTCCCGAAACTGCTTCCAGTCGGCTCCTTGTTTTAGTCCCCAAACTTCCTTGAAGGTATTTCTGTCTCTATTCGTCTTTTTGCCCATAATCTTAACTGTTATCAGGTTGTGATCACTACCCAAGTCATTTTTTCCCTCGTCATCTATTTCTACATCTATAACCTCCCTCCATACGCTAATGTCAGTGAGTATATAATCAATTATTGTTTTCTTATCGTTCCTCTCCCAGGTCCATTTACCCTTGTAGTCTGTGTGTAAAAACGGGTTATTATTCAGCGTCTAAATCAAACAAGCTCCATGATATAGGATTCATCTTGGCAAATTGAAATACAGAAATGCAAGCTATTGTCTTTATATTTAAAGTATCTACGTACACAAAAACATAGATGCTCCCAAATAGGCCTTTAATGGCGGTGCAGCGAGAATGGTTGAATCGGGACGCTCCTCCCACCAAAAAGATTACTTGACTCCAACATGATTCTTCTTCCACCCCCATACAAACATACGCATACAAATACACAAACATGCTAATACACAAACACAAACAAGGGAAGGATTTTCTTCTCTTATTCGCCTACTTCCTGTTGAGGGTTAAAGTAGTGTATGTGTCCATAGTTGCATGCAATTACTAGTACACACCACTACCCCTCCCACTCACACATACATCCTTATACACTAGTACCCTTTATCCTCCTTAGCCCATAAGTAACAGGTCGAGGTATAGTCTCATTAACTCCTTTTATTTGCTTGAATTCTAAAACGAGTGTGTTTTGTTCTGTTAATGTCATCAAAAGACATATATGAAGAATACGAGTCGCCGGGTTGTTTAGTTCTGTTTTACTTCCAGCTTGAACAATAAACTGTTTTAGTTGAAAATTCCAAATGGAAGCAAATAGATTTTTTTTCAACTTGCAAACCACATCAGTCGGGAAATTTTCTTCATTTTATATGGCAATTCATGAGGCAAAATATTCTAATGTTAAACAAAAATGGACGTTTTAGGACACTGTTCTGACCTAAAAACACGTCGACACATATCAAAAACGGATTATTGAGAACCACAAAAATGCAAGACCAGTGATTCGAAAAGCTACATTAGAAGGACGTTTTTATCAAATTTCACTTTCAACAAGAGGTCTTTTTTCCATTGTCACCAACATCATTTTTTTAGACAGCTAATTTTCTGCCTAACGTCACATCGAGAATCCTGGCTTCGTCGCAAACTTCAATTCTTTTATTGAATGGTTGTAAATCATTGGGGAGAGTCGCTCTTTTCCAAGCTGAAGTCCTGTGCGTCGCATGTATTCAACTTTCGCGACAGCGTAAATAAGGTGTCCACATTACACATAGTAACTTTTAAGTGCCTTTAACAAGTTCATATTTCAACCTACGAAAGCCTGAACGTTTACATAATTTTACACGTACACGTTATTGGTTTAGTCAATTGAAAAACAAAAATTTCTTCGTTTTCTGCCAGATTAAATACGTCAAAACGGTCCATTTTTCCCATTTTACAAGACAAATAGGATCCGCACACAAAAATAATTTGTTTTGTACATTTCACATTGAAATAACTCCCACACCCTAGCAAATGGGCTCGAAAGTAACAATGCGCGTCGCTGTGAATGCCGTATGGCCTTCACAGCCACCGAAGGAATGAGTAACACACACACACCGTCCTTTTCAGTACTTCTAACGATAAAGAACTATGCATTTCAGTCGAATGATGCAGGGCACACAGAACAAGGCACCTTTTGATATGGAATTTATCACCCCCCGCCCAAAAGTTAATAAATCTAGGCTACAAGGTACTTGCAGCTTTTTCACCAATAAAATACTTTTACGTCGTAAAAACTAAAGTTATGTGAACACCTTCACAATGTTGACATATTATGTGGAGACGAACACGTCTCGAAGATTGTCTTCGACACCAACATAATTTTATCTTACAAAGGTAATTCCGCGCATGCGCACACTTGAAGATTAAATCCTAGTATATATGAAGAGGAATCTTGGGCGCAGAGCGAGGGCAATGAATAAGTTCTATATTGGCGTAATAACACGTGTGGGAGGGTGATAGATTGGATATACGATTGCTACCGGCAAAGTGTATTGTCGAAAATTTGGCTTCTAAAGGATGGGTTTTCATTTATATGGTGATCCAGTTCCCCACACGTAATATGGTCGTCAGTGGTCATTTAGACTGAAGGAGAGTACTTTTTGCAGAAATTCTTTTTATGAAAAGTTTCAAACTAAAGTAGGGCGTAGCTTTTCAAAATGGGTGCTGAAGCCAGAGATCTCAGACTGCAGCGATTGAAACCTATCAACGCAGTGTGCAGTTGAACTATTTTTGGTTTCACCCACCCATCTCTCCACGCATACATACTAGCGGCCAAGGAAAGCATTTACACGACTAGATACGCGTGCAGGTATATAAGTGTGCACATACATGGCTATTGATAAGCACTGTTCTAGCGGTAAAATCGGACAAAGCATCCCAACTCTTGGGTTTTATCCTTTGAAACTGGCAACATAATTGATAGGATACGCTAAATTTCATGTTGTTCCCTTTTTGCAGTCATAACGTTGGCAAAACAGTAGGTCGTAACCTTAAACCATGTGACACAAATAGAGAGAGAGCTTCACTGCTGTGCTTATAGAAGTCTGACCGTGCTTTGTTACCAAACGGGGTGTCCCGTACATCAGTCTGCTCTGCCACTGTCGGAAAAGTCAATGTAAGTGATGCATAGGAATTCTGCACTTCGGCATAATGCTGAACCGGATTCGGCTTACTTTGGAAGGTTGGATAAGGATATGGACAGGGGTAAAAAAATGAATGACGATTTGGAAACTTTTACAAATTTTTGAAATTGGTCTTTTTTATAAGCACGATTTCTTAGGGGGAAAAGTGGTCTTTCTCGTCATCAGCAACTTCTAAGTTTTGACTCGAAAAATCGGCACATTTTCTTGATTCTTTCTTGAGATATTTGGGTTTCAATTTTGGCACTGGGTGATCACTTTTCGAAACAAAATTCGCCACAATCACCAATCCAATGTCACTCTTTACAAAAAGTTTCCATCTCATGAAAATAGTGCACCGCTCAGACCAGCCGAACCCATCTAAAAATCGTCTGCTCAAGCATCATGTTTACGTTTTAGTACTGTAACTCATTATGCTTTGTTTTTGTCGAAGAGAATGCTTCATTTCTATTAAACGGTCTTTTCCCCTCTATTTTTCCCTCCATGTTCCCCAAAATGTTCTGAAATTGGCATTATCTTGTCCTTTGTGCACAGTAAGATGGTGGTGTTAAATTTAGTTTTTCTATTTATATTTTGTGACATAAGTCGAATAGAGCTGTACTGTACCTCAGTGGTTAAAGGCTTCAGGTTCGCTTTGTAAAACTGCAGTACCACGACGTTCCAGGTTCAAAACCCACTGCTGCTTATATTTATTCGTCATTCAAGCAGAAACATTTTTCGTTTTGTTAAGGTTGCAGTGGGAGCGCGGTGGCTCAGTAGGTAGAGATGCAGGCTGCAAACCGAGAGGTCCTCGGTTCGAATCCCACCTGCGGCAACCGCGTTGTGTCCTTGGGCAAGACACTTCATCTCCATTGCCCGCGTGGGGGCACGATGACGCCGTGTACTAAGGCGTACTGCACGTCAATGGTGCGCATGTCTCCAACCAATCTAACCCTGTCTGTGCTGCAGTGCGGAGTTACGATGTTGGGGAGCTGGCAGCTGCTCGTCGTTGCTCGGTGGTTCTCTCCGGGTACTCCGGCTTCCTCCACCCGTAAAACTGTCACGGTCATGATTAGCCATTGTGCATAACTATGTGACCTTAAAAATAAATAAATAAATAAATAAATAAATAAGGTTGCAGTCTTCAGAGGTTGCAAATACATCCTCAAATTATCTACTCATCGGTTTGGATATTCAACAATATATACAATGAAATGGACGTCTTGGGAACAATCACTTTCCTGAAACAGGTCTGCCAGTATTTGTGTATTACACAGGTTGTTGCCTTGTCATGTTCCAAAAAATAAAATAGTCAAATTACGAGAAAATAATACCTATCTACGGAAGCCCATTAGCACACAGGTAAAAATATTTTAGAGAAATATTATTGCGTTATTACGAGAAAATATTGCGTTATAACGAGATAATTGTTGCGTTATTGCGTTATTACGAGATACTGTTGCGTTATTATGAGCTACTATTGCGTTATAACGAGATTATAGTGCGTTATTAAGAGATATTATTGCGTTATAATGAGATAATTATTGCGTTATAACGAGATATTATTGGGTTATTACGAGATAATTATTGCGTTATAACGAGATATTTGGCGCTATAACGAGATATTGTTGCGTTATAACGAGATAATTATTGCGTTATAGAAATATATTATTGCGTTATAACGAGATAATTATTGTGTTATAACAGGGAACACGGTGGCTCTGTGGTAGACTGTTGGACTTCTATGCAAGAGGTCCCGGGTTCCATCCCCGTCCAGGACGAACCACATTGTGTCCTTGGGCAAGGCACTTTATCCCGGTTGCCTACATGGAGGCACGATGACGCCGTGTACTAATGCGTACTGCACATCGATGGTGCACATGTCTTCAACAGCCGCAATCTCGTAATAACACAATAATATCTCGTAATAACGCAATAATATCTCGTTATAACGCTATAATTATCTCGTTCTAGCGCAATAATATCTCGTAATAACGCACTAATATCTCGTAATAACGCAATACTATCTCGTTATAACGGTATAATATCTCGTAATAACGCAATAATATTTCTCTAATGTATTTTGGGTCCAATTGTATTTGGAGTTTTCCAAAAATATTACTTTTGTGGAGAATTACCAAAGGAGTTAGTAGTACTTATTTTCAAAAAAATGTGGTAATAAAAGTGAGTTAAAAAACTGGAGACCCATAACTTTAGTTAATATTGACTATAAAATTATTTCCAAGTCTTTGGCTAACCGACTAAAACAGGTTATACAAAAGCATTGTATCAGATACTCAGACCTGATGTGTTCCTGGTAAAGACATGAGTGAAAATGTTCTCAGTATAAAATGTATTATAGAATATACAGAGCTTAGAATTTTAGAGGGTGCCCTTATAAAACTGGACCAGATGAAGGCCTTTGACAGGGCTAATCGTGATTATCTTTTCAAAGTTTTAGAACAGTTTGGTTTAGTAGCAAATTTCATTTCATGGATTAAAATACTGTATAATGAGCATGTAGCTGCTTAAAAAATAAATGGGCACACAACAGGGTTTTTTGATATTGAAAGATCTGTGAGACAAGGGTGTACTTTCTGCAGAGCCTTTTGCTGAACTCATTAAAAATTCTAGTGATATTGAGGGCATTATACTTCCTGATAACTCTACTGCTTTCAAATCTTTTATTTAAACTTAACATTTACAGTTCAGAGCTCAGGGGCGAAAATTAATTTCGAAAAATGTAAAATTTTACCTTTGGGGAAAATTCAGGAATACAGATTTTGTCAACTGCCATTTCAAAATCCAAACGGATATTATTGACATATTGGGCGTTTATTTGGGTTCCAACAGGAAAATGTGTCACGAAATGAACTGGAATCCCCTAATTCAAAAAGGTAGGAAAATTTTTAGTCTTTGGAAGCAAAGATATTTAACATTGAATGGCAGGACAATTATTCTGAACTCCCTGGCATTATCAAAGATTTGGTATATATTGAATGTGTGCCCAATTCCAGTGAAGTATGGGGACAAAATAAAACACATTTTATCAAACTTTCTTTGGAAATGGATTCCCTCCATTGATACGCAGAGAAATTTTAACATTCAAACCCAAGAAAGGGGGGGGGGGGGGGGTATTCCTGTTATTACAAAAAAAAAAGAAATATGCATTAAGACTGAAGTAGGTTAAACGACTAAACTCTAGTCGCTTCCCGTGGATTTCCGTAATGACTTATTTGTTTAAAACCTACAAGAATTTAAATTTAGAAAAAGGGATTTTTTTATATTATACCAGAAACCCGATTTTAAGAGATTTACCAGAATTTGTAAAAGAAATTCTTGTTGCATGGGATAAATATACGATAATACCATAGTGTGTTTTGATATGTTTGATATCTCAACGAGTTGAAAGTGAGTTTTTTTTCGCGAGGCTTGCCGAGCGAAAAAAACTCACTTTCAACGAGTTGAGATATCAAACATATCAAAACACACTATGGTATTGTTGTATTTATCTTATACCGACCATTTTTGTTCTTTTCTGCATTTTTAAAAAGGGTTTTGGGGATGATTTCGTGTCAAAATGTCGACTCATCTGGAGTGGAGTCGATTGCTTTCTCTTGTTGGGCATGAATACATGTGATGTGCCCGGAAAAGCTGTTGGTGTGTAACAAGGCTACAAATTCAAGTGAATGATAGAGTATAGTTCCCCTTAGAAAGTGGCCCTGTAACTTGGAAAACGATTACAGAAAATATACTTACGCCTCAATTCTTATGATTTATGACAAAAATATGTTTGATAATCAATTTCACCAGATTTGACACGATTTACAAACAATTTTGCGAATGTCATCATTATATTATAATATAGAAAAAGACTATAGTCCGTTCTCCAATCTATATGACATAGGGGTATGTGTTATAGATAATCTATAACACATGGGCTATATCTTCAACAGGTATAAGATAAAATCCAATCAGCCGGAAAATATACGATCAATCCAAACTGTGATATACTGGAATTGAGTTTATTTAGTAGTCCACTAATGTCTTATAATTCAAATTTCTTTCATTTCCAGAATGGATAAAAAGCAGGAGTTAGGAAATCAAGGATATTTCTTATGAAGAATCCCTGGTTTTCTGCATGAAGAAGCGATATTTGAATTAATTAATACAGTAAATGTACGTAACCCCAAATATTAGTTCGTCAATACAACATGATCCTTGATTCGATCCATGTGGCCTGGAAATCATTTGTAAATGACCCTATTTAACCCTTTTCATAACCTGAAAAGCAGACGACACTTGCAAACAATATTCTTGAATAACTATTTTTTTTTCATGTTTTGTCTAAAAAACATAGGTTATGACCCCTCATTGGAACGAGCTCGACGAGCTCGTTCCAAAGAGGGTCATAACCTATGTTTTTGAGACAAAAAAATGAAAAAATAATAAAAATTAATTGGCGATAATTGTGAATAGCGCTGGTCGGTTTTGACGGTACGTTGGGTAAAGAGTTAATGTGAACCAGATAATAGTATTTACTACATCACTAACGGTGAAATACATTCAGCTGAAAATATTTCCACCAAACTTTCATATAACTTTCTAAATGATAAATGCAATGAAATCCCATCTGTGGTTAAATTCTGGGCGTCCATTTACCACAAGCTCGATTTTGATATTATGTGGCGCAATATAAATATGTTAAAAACTCCAGACATGTGGGAAATCGATTTCAAGATAGCACAAAACATTATCTTTACAAAAGAAAAATAAAAACTGGTTGGCCACTGTGAGGTCGATACTAACTTGTGAAATGTGTGACACAGAAACAAAAACAGTTAACCCTTTACCCAACACAGACGATTTCAAAATTTCTTATTTCAAATATCATTTTTTTCAAAATATTTCAACAAAACCATATCATGTGAGCCCTCGTTGGAACGATCTCGACGAGCTTGTTCCAATGAGGGGTCACATGATATGGTTTTGTTGAAATTTTTCGAAAAATAATATTTTTTCAGCCGCTGAATTTGCATATTATGCGGATGGATGCGGGCGATTTGTTGGGTAAAGGGTTAAACACATGTTTGTGTTAATTGTCGACTCACGAGCTTGACCTACAAGCCAAATGCAGATTTATTTATTTATTTATTTATTTATTTATTTATTTATTTATTTATTTATTTATTTATTTATTGGTGTTTAAGGTCACCTACTTATGTACAATGGCTAATTGTGACCGTATCTGATTGATATTTTGTTTGTCAGCGCAGCTCCACTGACTGCCGAATTATTTTTGCAGAGTCTCCTGTTTGGTCTGACCTCCCTCATGTTGAAACTGTTAATATCTTCTTCGTAAAGTTCGTGCTGTCAGTATATAGAACGGCCATTTTCACGAAAAGGAACTTCCTTATAAAGGAAAATAGACTAATTCCACTCATCAAATTATTTGGAACATTATTGAACAAAACTGTTTTTCCTTTCTATGTACATTTTAACGATTCTCGTGAATAATTTTATATTTGAATGACTTTTCATGAGAAATAATAAACTAATTTTTATTCTGAACAATTCTGTAGCTATTGATATCACAAAACATAACACTGGGTTTTTCCAGTCCTGTTGTGATTCTTATCTCAGCAGTATTGTGGTTGACATGCTTTCATTCTTTGTTTTCAAGGCGTTAACAGGTGTTTTGTCTGTCAGTCAGTTGTCAGAATATTATTTTCTTTTTTGAATAGGCATAGGGGAGATAATAAGGAAGGGTGGCCGTTAAGAGGATATGTGGGGTTGGAAAAGTTTGATATCTTATATTTTGGCTGAAAGCCCAACATCTAGGCTTTATTATTAATTATTGTCTTTTCAAAATAATTTTGTAGTAAGCTAATTATGCGCAAAAGGATAAAAAGAAAGTTAAATAATTACTGTTGTTTGGCATTCTAGGTTAGTGTGAGATGTTGGAGCAGTTAAGAGGTTGACTAACATTAATTGTATTTTGCTTACAGCTAGGGGGAGCGGTGGCGTTGCGGTAACCGGTTCTCGTCAGATCACCGAAGTTAAGCAACGTCGAGCGCGGTTAGTAGTTGGGTGGTTGACCATTTCAGCGACTGATTCGCGCTCCCGCGTTGTGTCATTGGGCAAGACACTTAAACCCCGATTGCCTACATGGGTGCACGATGACGTTGTGTACTAAGGCGTACTGCACGTCGATGGTGCGCATGTCTTCAGCCAATCTAACCCTGCATGTGCCGTGGTGTAGAGTTCAGAGTTACGATGTTGAAGAGCTGACAGCTGCTCGTCGTTGCTCGGTGGTTCTCCGGCTTCCTCCACCCGTAAAACCGTCACGGTCACGATTAGCCATTGTGCATAAGTATGTGACCTTAAAACACCAATAAAATAAATAAACAATAAATTTGCTTATAGCTGCACACTCATTCACGCGTGTTTCCACAGAACTGTACAAACATCTGTTTGTTAGTGCAAGTGTATGAGCACATATTCGATGTCAAAAGTTGTCAACCTTTAATCTAGACTTAGACGTTGAAAACTCCCCACGGTAAATCGGATTTTGAACAGAGCTTGTTTATTGTGGTAAATACATTTTATTTTGAGGATAAACAGAAATCGGTCTCGATTGTCTGTCGTGGAAGGTCTCTTAATTACCAGAGAGTGTAATTGATTGGTTTGACTGGACAACTTTTTTGTAGGAAGAATTTGCCGTCGTCTCAAAACATAAATACCCCCAAACACCAATGAACAAATAACTAAACATAAAGACTAACACCTTAGTCTTGCTGTCGGGGGTTGGGAACATGTAAACCTTTTACGCTTATAAAAGGTTTTGAATGTTTAAGTAAAATTAAGTTTCTCTCTGTTATTTGTAAATATTTGTGAAAATATCAACCCATAATTTTATTAATAAAAGAAATAAAGGCGTTCTATTTGCTGTATGAAAAGTGCGCATTCAACACGATGTGAATTCAAAACCCACCTGTTCTCAGATTTTGTTCATTATCCTGACACATACATTTTTCGCTTTGTTCTGGTTGCATCTTCATCTTTCGTGTATGCTTTCGCAAATTAGCTGGTCAAAAGGCTGGAATACTCCACAATCAGAATATTTAAACAAAAATGTCCTGCAGAGAAATGGTCTGTCTTTTCGGGGAAATTGGTTAATTAGGGGCGCTGTTACGTTGCAAAATTTAAGTCAAATAACGAGACGATAATCACTGTCTGTTGATGCCTTTTGTCTGTTCAGCAGCACTGTCTGCCTGATTTCATGCTTCCTTGAAATAAAAGATTGCGAATATTCTCTACTCACTTAATAAATAGCTCTTGTGACAAGCTAAAAGAGTATTTGCAGTGACATTGTTTTATTACCACCATAAGCAATGCATTTCTTCCCCGTTATGTCAATAGTGAGGTCCTTAATTTCAGCTGTCCCAGTGGGAGCAATTTGCGTATTGAGCAGATGCATACAACACGTTAACGGTACAATTGCCTTTTACCAATGCTAGCCCTTCGTTTGCCGGTTTGGTAAGTTAGGAAGTTAAGTTGTAGATAGCTGGCGCAGGATGGTTCTCTCCATGCTATCCGTCCTCTTTCATCCGACACAATACACATCCGTTTGGTGAAAGAGTCGCGATACCCCAATAATAAACACACAAATGCATTCCATCACTACAAACTTGAAATATTTTGTGTATTTTGAACTAAAAGATGTTTCTTTCACAAAATGACTGGTGGTGTAATGGCTCTACTTAAAAGTTAGACAACTTTTGGAGCTAAACATGAGTGGCGGTCCGGTGTCATGATTCCATGTGCTGTACTGTTTGTCATTTATGGATAACATACTTTCAAAGCGTGTGTATGGGATAGTTTGGTTTGGCTATCCAGAATATTTTTTGTTTCACTCTCCATTGCATTACAGTTTGCATACGAAGGGAGATAATTAACACAGGGATTTATTAACACAGGGCTTTCCCATTGCACTGAATATGAGGATCGTTCAGACCTAAAAATGTATTTCTTTATGTCATCTGTAACAGCTATATTTTGGATGGATAGGACACTAAAAACATGAACCGAAGATTATTAATTCAGTGCGTTTAGAATGAATATGGATTGATTTTGTTTGACGAGTTTGCTTCGTGTTTCATATATCTAATGAGTGAAACTCCGAGTCCTGATTTTATGATGTACAGAAAAGTGACATTGTACGTGAACCTAAGGCTGTAATTGCCGGAAAAACTGAACTTAAGCCTATAGTGATACCCATAGTTTACTTCAAGTTGATTTATTCAGTTAGAACAAGCGATTTCAGCAGAAGAAAATGTGAAAACAATGGTATTTTTATGTGTAGAACATTTTTGCATCATAAAATGGGCTAAACATTTTGAAGTGTTTTGATAAATTTCATAAGGGTAACCATGGGCAAAAATTGAAAAAAATACTTTTTTTAGTTGACTAAACCAATAAATGGCACACGTAAAATTTTCCATTGTTCATGATTTTATTCTTGTGAAATATTATACACATTGAACTACTTACACAAAAAAACAACGTTAAGGCAGACGAAAGGATTCACTGGCTAATGGAAAATTCGACTTATGTGACGTTTGGAGGATGAAAAACACAAATCTAAGGCGTTACACGTGGAAATGCTCCGATAATAATTTTTTGTATCCTGGAGAAAAAAATTACACTGAAAAAATAATTCCAAAACTAGCGACTTCTTATGGTAATATGACGGAAAATTTGAAATATTAAACGAACAAAAGCTATTCTAAGAGAACCTGTATTTCATTAAATTAGACCCAGCAAATGTTTTCGTCGACAATTATCCCTTTTTTTGATTTTTCAAAGTTTTTAGATAAGAGAAAAGTGATTCACTGGGGGTCATCTAACAAGCTTTGAATGTTTAAGAGCCTTGAAATCAATGAAAAATAATTAAACGCCTGGTTGTGATAGTTTTTCTGTAGAGTTTCATAAATTCATTTGGAAAGATATTGGTACCTTCCTGATCAGTTCTCTGAATTATGGATATACTGTTGAACAGTCGTCTAACCCACAACAAACGGGTATTATTACCTGTATTCCGAAGCTAAATAAACCCAAGGAATTTATATAAACTTGAACTGGCGACCTATCTAACTTATCAATGCCGACACAAAAATTGCTTCGATGGCTCTAGCAAATCGCATTAAAATGGTTTTATCAAAACTAACTACAGAAACTCAGCTTGGGCTCAGGAAATGGAAATACATCGAAGAATCCAGTAGACTTACATTTGACCTGATAGAAAAATGTGAGAAAGAAAATATTGCTGGAACTCTTGTTTTGTTAGATTTCGAAAAAGCCTTTGACTCTCTTGAATGGTCCTTCATAGAAAAAACATTGAAGTTCCTTAATTTCGGACCTTCCATTATAAAATGGTTTAACACTTTTATTGCAATATTTTCAGCTTCATCTTAAACAATGGGCACTGTTCCGAAAAGTTTTACCTACAGGGAGGAGTGCGACAAGGTGACCCTCTCTCTCTCTATCTTTTTATTTTAAGTATAGAAATATTAAATGCCGCACTTAAGTACAACCCTGATATCGATGGTATCAAAATAAACAACTCTGAATATCTCATAAGTCATTACGCAGATGATTCAACAATATTTTTGAGTGACAATGGACATTCGTTGAGCACAGCTTTGTCGCTGAGCTGTCGGTACTAAAAGTAAATTTTTTAGAAGACACAGGTTATATGGATTGGGTCGAAACAGGGGCCGAGTGAAAAGATCGCTACAAATCGTAATGTTCAGTGGAACCATAATGGGAAATTTACTACCCTGGCTATCACTTAGAACTATATAATGAATAATTACGTCAAAAAATGGAAAAACTTCTGAATGACTGATCGTTTAGAAATCTAAGCCTAACTGGAAAAACTACTGTTATAAAAACACTGGCCCTCTCAATATTGATACACTGCCTATCGGTTCTCCCAAATCCACCTTACAGTATGTTCGTTTCTAGACAATTACGTTTATTCCAATACCTATGGACGGCGAAGCGTGGAAAGATCAAACGTAATGTTCTTATTAACGAAACTAACGATGGGGGTCTCAAATTTCCAAACTTTCGGTCATACAGTTATTCTTGAAAAATGGTTTGGATTAAAAAATTAATGGATACCGGCATGGAACCCTGGAAAACAGTTATTTTGGACATCTTCGAAAAATACGAAGGTTACAAAATTTGGTTTTTACACAAAGAGGGGTTAACATTGGTTGGGGAGCACTCAAATGGTTTTTGGAAAAATGTTCTTATGGCCTGGTCTCTTTTAGATAACAAATCTCCAACTGACCCTGAAGAAATTTGTTCTCATCCTACTTTCTACAACAAACATAAAGATTAACAGCAAACTCTTTTTATTCAAAGATTGTGCAACAAAAGTATATTTTTTCTTAACGACCTCTTGGGTGATAGCAGGGCCTTCCTGACTTGTGAAGCCTTCTGCGTAAAATTTGCTATCGAACGCCCTTTACTGTCTTTCATGGATTAACTGTAAATAAATCATTTTACCCATTATTTCTGCAGCATAAGCCTCGTACCCCAGCTCAATCACAGAAGAAATGGAATGAAGGTTTGCATCTCAGTCTCGATTGTGATGCTTGGAAACTGATATACAAGAGTCCGTTTTAATTACTGATGATACCTAACTCCAAACATTGCAATATAAAATCCTACATGGAGCTCTATTTACGAACACTCGCCGCCTTTTTAAGTGTAAATTATCTGAGACTGAGTTGTGTATGTTTTGTTCTAACACTAGAGGCAGTGCTACATTTATTCTTTGACTGGCTATAATAAAAATAAAAACAATAATAATAATAATAATAATAATAATAATAATAATAATAATAATAATAATAATAATAATAATAATAATAATAATAAGAGCAACGCTAACGCATGTGCTGATGCCCCCGAAAGTAGCAAAGTCGGACTTGCACGTAAATAAATAACTTCTGAATGTTTGAAGAGAATTGGTTCATCCAAACAACCCTATAGGCTAAGGTACAATTTACCTTAGTCAGAAAAAGAGACCAAGAAACAGAGGCCAAAAACAAACAGGGGCCATAACTCTACCAAACATGAATGGACGAAACGCTAGGTACGAGGGCATCCGTTCGCCCAAGCTGCCCTATCCCCATACCAAAGAACATTAAAATCCGACAATAATAATAACTAGAAGGGTGTTTATTATCGCCAGCATGTCATGAAAAGTATATACTCTGTTCCATATACAGTAGATTGTGGAGAAAGTTTTTGGAGCAGCGACTCAAAATTTTCGGTGTTTGTTCTTGAAGCTACGCAAACTCGACTACGCTCTTTCCGAATTCGACATGAGGAAATGCGAAATTTGTGTCTCTTTTTATGACAATGGATGCAGCAAATATTCGTGAACGCTGAGTGAAAATTTCATGGTAATCCGACGAGAATTGGCTGAGATATAGCTTTTTGATGAGAGGAGGTAATTGTTTAAATTTGATCTTTTTCAAGCCGGTGCGAAAGAAGACGAGGGAATGTGCGCAGACTCTCGGGAGTGCCCCCTCTCTAGGCTAGTTCCACTTAAAAGTTGTAATTCAGTGTTGCTGATGGAGAGATGGTTGTAAATCGAAGTTGCTTCTTTAAGAACGCCACCCAGGGTCCCAACACTACCTTTAAACAATAAAGAATCGTCAGAAGTTAAGTGTCAAAAGAAATCGGCGGTGAGCAGGTTTTCGGCGGGAAAAGATTTTGACAAAAATTGCCAATTACACATTAAAATAGCACTTCAGACATACACAAACTGTTTCCAGACCGCTGAAGGCAGCTTCTAGAAATTTTCCGAACTCGTTCTACGAACCTTGGCCAACATTTGAGCATCTGAGTCGAGTCTCCGGACGGCGGGAAAATACCACGCATCGCGTGGAACCGGCAGTATGATTCGTACTGACTCTATCAGTTTGGAATGGACTTGCGCAGTGTTGTGAACTACTGTAGATCAGCGATTGAGCATAAAGTCCCTGTTTTTTTGTGCCAAATTGCCTAACTGGCTCTAAGGTATGATTTCTTATCTGCATATCGTCCATACCACCTGTAGTTGATACCCTTGCCATATGTTTAAGTAGCCTTTCGTCATTTTCGCCACTTTCGACCCAGTTTTGAGGCTTCAACCCAATTTACGGTCAAATCTAGACATGACATGTTCTCAGGTTTTACATTTTCTGTTAGGGTATAAAATGAGCTACCAAATGCTAGCCTTCATTAAAAAAATTCTGACTGGGATTCTTTGGTACAAGCGATATGAGAAAAGGAATTGTTTGTCAATTTTCCGTCCTCGTTGCCATTTTAACATTAACCATTGCACAAGGTTCGGCGACGATTCATTATCAACTATTTAGCCATGGTGCATACCACGAAACTGCAAAACTTCATCTGGCTAGCTTGAATAGTTGTTAAGATATTGCGCCAAATGCCTTAAATGGTCACTTTTTTTGAAAAGTTGCCTCCTTCTGAAATGCATGGATATACCTGCAGAAAAACATGTTTTCTGAAAAAAATATGCAGACTCTGGCGTTTCACAACTTTTGTTAATTTTAACCATTTAGACTTACTGCCAGCAGAGTTTTTAAGGAAAATGTGCTTAAAAACTGTTTTGTTTTACAAACCAGATCTTTGAACCTCTTCTTCACCTGGATGCTGGAAAGACATCAATTTGTTTTTCCATTCCTGTAGAGATCCTACCTTTTCACACACTCTTCACAGACAACAGTACCGCTGGCTTAAGATGTTCCAGATGTATTCCCTACCCCATACTTTCCGCGTTTCCATGGTTACCAAAGCAATTTCTCGAAAGAAATATAGCTTACGCTATGGAACATTGAGAATATAACCGAGTTCAAATTTCATCATACTGCTGTGTATAGTTTCTAAAAACAACCACAGCCGTAGGTTCACGCACAGTGTCACTTTTCTGTACATTATAAAATCAGGACTCGAGTTTCACTCGTTAGATATATGAAACACGAAGCAAACTATTCAAAGAGAATCCATCCATATTCTGTCTAAACAGACCGAATAAATAATCTTCAGTTCATGTTTTTTAGTGTTCTATCTATTCAAAATATAGCTGTTACAGCCGATAGAAAGAAACTTGTCAATTCCAATCGTTTGTTTTTCAGTACTTCTAAAGGAAAGCAATTTCTGCGATTTGGAGCACTGTAGTATTTTCGATAATACCTCCACAGCGTCTTCTAACCAGAAAGACGGAGGTAAGAGTGTCTAAAAACAAATGTTGCCTTTCAGAAGCTGATTTTGATTGTTCCCTTTTGAAAAGGGAAACTCCTTCCTAATCTACAACTGCGCAAACCTCGAATAGCAATGGCATTTAAATATCAGTCATTAGAGGCATCTAAGAAACTCATTTCCTGTCACTTGAAGGTTTTTTTCCTCACGCTGGTCCGAGCTTGGCGAGGTTATTTTGGGGCCGAGAGATATTTCTACTTACATAATGAAGCGTATGACGTGTAACGGAATGTGAGGTGATTAGGGTGGATTTGCTTTGGATACCCCCAAATATAGTCCCATATTTGTTCAGTGCTATGGGGTGAGCTTTCAGTTATATTGTCCAGCTACCACACAAAGGTTATCAGTGGTCATTTAGAGTAAAGAGAGTACGTTTCGAACAAATCCAATTTTCAAAGAGTCATCAGGGGTGCAGATTTTGCGATATGTGTGCTTATACCCAAAATCTCAGACTATCATGGTTGATGCATTTGAGTGGAGGGCTCGGCAGAACTATGTTTGGTCCCGACAAGCCTTAAACCCATCTACCCCCCCCCCCCCCCCCACACACACACATACAGAAGCTATAGACAAGGGAGAGCATTTACGCAACAGCCGATGGATGTACATTTTATAAGAGTGCACATGAGTGTATTCTTGTAGGGGCCATGGGAACTACAGTAGTATTGTTAACTGGGGTGGGCAAGTTATGCTTTACTGCTTTATTATGACCCAGGACCCAAAGACTTGTGTGTTTCTTCTCTGAAGTGGCAACGTGATTGCAAACAATAGGCTAAACTTCATTTTGTTATGTTTAATAGCAATGATTTAGGCATGAATTCCCCGCGGGAACCGCATGAAGCGAAGCAGTGCCTGTTCACTGCTGTAAACAGGTTCTGTTTTACTTGTAAAATAGACCCCAGTCACCAATGCTTGGGATGTGCAAACCCTAGTTGGCGATATGGCTTATTAACGCTCACTCCTGGTCTTGGGTTGATACTCATGTTGTGGTCATGATTAGCCATTGTGCAAAGATATGTGACCTTAAACACCAATAAATAAATTTAGGCATGAATACTGGGTAGGTGTGACTTAAAATACCAGTAAACAATTATGTGGTGGTTAAATGCTGAGTCTTTGGAACTTTGAGATTGCCTTTTCCTATTGGGTGTGCTCCCAACATCGGAGGGACCTCGCATTTTCAGAAAAGTCAATGTAATCGACGTATGGAGGATTCTGTACCACAGAAATCAGCGTAACGTGACTGAGAATAGATTGAATGGTTGGACAAGAATATGGACAGGGCAAAAAATGAGTGTCAAATTGGTAAAATTTCACAAATTTTCGACAATGCGCTTTTTTAAAAACAAGATTTTCAATGGGAAAAAAGGGTCTTTCTCTTTTTTGAGGTGTTCTGGATTTTGGTTCGGAACATCTGAACTATCTATTCATTCCTTTTTGGGATATTTGTGTTCAAATTTTGACACTGGGTGATGATATTTCGTACCAAAATAAGTTCCAACATCAGTCAGTTGTTACTATTTATAGTAACTCTGAATGAAATGACAATGTGACTCCGGTCTGAACAACTAAACATCATCCCCACCAAAAAATCGTCTGCTCAGTCAGTACGCTGGTTTTCGTGTAACTTATCACAGCTGCTTTGTTTCTGTTTATTTTTATTAAACAAATAACAATTTTTTCTATACCCTCATGTACTCGAAAATTTACGTTATTATCTTCTCTGGAAACAGAATGATGGAGGTCTTGCAATTTAAAGTTTCCTATTTATTTTTTTGCCACAGAAGAACGAATCGGGCTGTAGCTCAGTAAGTTCAGGCGTTCACTTTGCTGTATGAAAAGTTCGCGTTCAATGAGATGTGTATTCAGAACCCACCTGTTCTTAGATTTTTCTCATTATCCTAACACATACATTTTTCGCTTTGTTCTGGTTGCATCTTCGTCTATAGTGCATGTTTTCGCAAATTATCTGGCCAAAAGGCTGGAATACTCCACAATCAGTATATTTAAACAAAAATGTTGGAAAACAACCAATTGCCCCCAAAAGACAGACCATTACGCTGCAGGCCATATTGTAAAATTAGGGGCGCTATTATGTTGCAAAAATTAAGTCAAACTAGAGAAACAGAATTTACTGCACCCAGTAAATTCAAGTCTGTTTGAAAAGGTTTAAAGTATCAGGAATAAACTATAAACCATCAAGTGTCGACTTATTTGGTGTTAGTTCCAGGACCATTCATCATACCATGATTGAGATATGAGCATGACCCACTTTCAAAAATGTTGGCTACGCCCACTTTTTTAACATAAAAATGCATGTATGGACCTCAGGAATGCTTTGGGAGGGGGGGGGGGGGGGTAAAAAAATGTGATTTCCAGTAATTATGAAAAATGCACTTAATGACCCTAGGTGATCTCCTTGACCCTGACCCATATTTGGAATCTCCATCAAGTGTCTACTCATTTGGTGTTAGTCCCGGGCCCATTCATCATACCATGCTTGAGATAAAGCGTGACCCACTTTTACAAATTTTTGTCACGCCCACTTTATTTTACATCAAAATGCATGTGTGTATGTCAGGAATACTTTAGGGGATCAAAAAATGTGATTTCCAGCAATTCTGAAAAATGCACTCAATAACCCATAGTTGACCTCCGTGACCTTGACACATATTTTGAATCTCCATCGAGTATCGACTCATTTGGTGTTGGTCCTAGGTCTGTAGGTCATACCACGCCTGAGATATGGGCGTGACCCACTTTCAAAAATTTTGGCCACGCCCACTTTTTTACGTAAAAATGCAAGTGTGTATGTCAGGAATACCTTAGGGGGTCAACATATGTGATTTCCAGCAATTCTGAAAAATGCACTCAATGACCCCTAGTTGACCTCCGTGACCTTGACCCATATTTTGAACCTCCATCGGGTGTCGACTCATTTGGTGTTGGTCCCAGGTCCATAGGTCATTCCACTCTTGAGATATGGGCGTGACCCACTTTCAAAAATATTGGCCACGCCCACTTTTTTTACGTAAAAATTTAAGTGTGTATGTCAGGAATACTTTAGGAGGTCAAAAAATGTGATTTCCAGCAATTCTGAAAATGCACTCAATGACCCCTAGGTGACCTCTGTGACCTTGACCCATATTCTGAATCTCCATCATGTGTCGACTCACTTGGTGTTGGTCCCAGATCCATACATCTTACCACGCCTGAGAAATGGGTGTCACCCACTTTCAAAAATTGTGGCCACGCCCACTTTTTTACGTAAAATGCATGTGTGTCCGTCAAGAAGACTTTAGGGGATCAAAAAATGTGATTTCCAGCAATTCTGAAAAAATGCACTCAATGACCCCTAGGTGACCTCTGTGATCTTGACACATATTTTGAATCTCCATCAAGTGTCGACTGATTTGGTGTTGGTCCCAGGTCCATATGTCATGCCACTCCTGAGGTATGGGCATGACCCACTTTCAAAAAATTTTTGGCCACGCCCATTTTTTCATGTCAAAATGCATGTGTGCACATCAGGAATGCTTTAGGGGGTCAAAAAATGTGTTTTCCAGCAATTCTGAAAAATGCACTCAATGACCCCTAGGTGACCTCCGTGACCTTGATCCATATTTTGAATCTCCATCAAGTGTCGACTGATTTGGTGTTGGTCCCAGGTCTGTAGGTCATACCACGCCTGAGATATGGGCGTGATCCACTTTCAAAAATTTTGACCACGCACACTTTTTTACGTCAAAATGCATGTATGTACATCAGGATTACTTTAGGGTGGTCAAAAAATGTGATTTCCAGTAATTCTGAAAAATGCACTCAATGACCACAAGGTGACCTCTGTGACCTTGACTCATATTCTGAATCTCCATCAAGTGTCACCTCATTTGGTGTTGGTCCCAGGTCCATATGTCATACCACGCCTGAGGTATGGGCGTGACCCAGTTTCAAAAATTTTTTGTCCACGCCCACTTTTTTACGTCGAAATGCCAGTGTGTACGTCAGAAATACTTTAGGGGGTCAAAAAATGTGATTTCCAGCAATTCTGAAAAATGCACTCAATGACCACAAGGTGACCTCTGTAACCTTGACCCATATTTAGAATCTCCACCAAGTGTCGACTCATTTGGTATTGGTCCCAGATCCATACGTCATACCACGCCTGAGTAATGGGCGTGACCCACTTTCAAAAATTTTGGCCACGCCCCTTTTTTATGTCAAAATGCATGTGTGTACGTCAGGAAGACTTTAGGGGATAAAAAAAATGTGATTTCCAGCAATTCTGAAAAATACACTCAATGACCCCTAGATGTCCTCTGTGAGCTTGACCCATATTTTGATTCTCCATCAAGTGTCGACTCTTTTGGTGTTGGTCCCAGGTCCATACGTCATACCATGCCTGAGATATGGCCGTGACCCACTTTCAACAATTTTGGCCACGCCCACTTTTATACATCAAAATGCATGTGTGTATGTCAGGAATACTTTAGGGGATCAAAAAATGTGATTTCCAGCAATTCTGAAAAATGCACTCAATGACCCCTAGTTGACCTCCGTGACCTTGACCCATATTTTGAACCTCCATCAAGTGTCGACTCTTTTGGTGTTGGTCCCAGGTCCATACGTCATACCATGCCTGAGATATGGCCGTGACCCACTTTCAAAAATTTTGGCCACGCCCACTTTTATACATCAAAATGCATGTGTGTATGTCAGGAATACTTTAGGGGATCAAAAAATGTGATTTCCAGCAATTCTGAAAAATGCACTCAATGACCCCCTAGTTGACCTCCGTGACCTTGACCCATATTTTGAACCTCCATCAACTGTCGACTCATTTGGTGTTGGTCCCAGGTCCATACGTCATACCATGCCTGAGATATGGGCGTGACCCAGTTTCAAACATTTTGGCCACGCCCACTTTTTTACGTCAAAATGCTTTTGTGTACGTCAGGAATACTTTAGGGGTCAAAAAATGTGATTTCTAGCAATTCTGAAAAATGCCCTCATTGACCCCTAGATGACCTCCGTGACCTTGACCCATATTTTAAATCTCCATCAAGTGTCAACTCATTTGGTGTTGGTCGCAGGTCCACACGTCATACCACTCCTGAGGTATGGGCGTGACCCACTTTCAGAAATATTTTGGCCACGCCCACTTTTTTTTACGTCAGAATGCATGTGTGTACGTCAGGAATACTTTAGGTGGTCAAAAAATGTGATTTCCAGCAATTCTGAAAAAATGCACTCAATGACCCCTAGGTGACCTCTCTCTGTGACCTTGATCCATATTTTGAATCTCCATAAAGTGTCGACTCATTTGGTGTTGGTCTCAGGTCCATACGTCATACCACCCTGAGATATGGGCGTGACCCACTTTCAAAAACTTTGATCACGCCCACTTTTTTTTACGTCAGAATGCATGTGTGTACGTCAGGAATACTTTAGGTGGTCAAAAATGTGATTTCCAGCAATTCTGAAAAATGCACTCAATGACCCCTAGGTGACCTCCGTGACCTTGACCCATATTTTGAATCTCCATCAAGTGTCGACTCATTTCGTGTTGGTCCCAAGTCCATACGTCATACCCTGTCTGAGATATGGGCGTGACCCACTTTCAAAAATTTTGGCCACGCCCACTTTTTTACGTCAAAATGCATGTGTGTACTTCAGGAATACTTTAGGGGGTCAAAAATGTGATTTTCAGCAATTCTGAAAAATGCACTCGATGCCCCCTAGATGACCTCCGTGACCTTGACACATATTTTGAACCTCCATCGAGTGTCGACTCATTTGTTGTTGGTCCCAGGTCTGTAGGTCATACCACGCCTGAGATATGGGCGTGACCCACTTTCAAAAATTTTGGCCACGCCCACTTTTTACGTCAAAATGCATGTGTGTACATCAGGAATACTTTAGGGGGTCAAAAAATGTGATTTTCAGCAATTCTGAAAAATGCACTCAATGACCCCTAGATGACCTCCGTGACCTTGACACATATTTTGAACTTCCATCGAGTGTCGACTCATTTGTTGTTGGTTCCAGGTCTGTAGGTCATACCACGCCTGAGATATGGGCGTGACCCACTTTCAAAAATTTTGGCCACGCCCACTTTTTTATATAAAAATGCATGTGTGTAAGTCAGGAATACTTTAGGGGGTCAAAAAATGTGTTTTCCAGCAATTCTGAAAAATGTACTCAATGACCCCTAGGTGGCCTCTGTGACCTTGACCCATATTTTGAACCTCCATCAAGTGTCGACTCATTTGGTGTTGGTCCCAGGTCCATACGTCATAGCACACCTGAGGGCCTGACCCACTTTCAAAAAATTTTTGGCCACGCCCACTTTTTTATGTCAAAATGCATGTGTGTATGTCAGGAATACTTTAGGGGGTCATAAAATGTGATTTCCAGCAATTCTGAAAAAATGCAGTCAATGACCCCTAGGTGGCCTCTGTGACCTTTACCCATATTTTGAATCTCCATCAAGTGTCGACTCGTTTGGTGTTGGTCCCAGGTCCATACGTCATTGCACGCCTGAGATATGGGCATGACCCACTTTCAAAAATTTTGGCCACACCCACATTTTTTTACGTCAAAATGCATGTGTGTACGTCAGAAATGGTTTAGGGGTCAAAAAATGTGATTTCCAGCAATTCTGAAAAATGCACTCAATGACCCCTAGTTGACCTCCGTAACCTTGACCCATATTTTGAACCTCCATCGGGTGTCGACTCATTTCGTGTTGGTCCCAGGTCCATAGGTCATTCCATTCTTGAGATATGGGCGTGACCCACTTTCAAAAAATTTGGCCACTCCCACTTTTTTTCGTCAAAATGCATGTATGTACGTCAGGAATACTTTAGGGGGTCAAAAATGTGATTTCCAGCAATTATGAAAAATGCACTCAATGACACCTAAGTGACCTCTGTGACCTTGACCCATATTTTGAATCTCCATCAAGTGTCGCCTCGTTTGGTGTTGATCCCAGGTCCATACGCCATACCACACCTGAGATATGGGCGTGACCCACTTTCAAATTTTTTGGCCACGCCCACTTCTTTTACGCCAAATGCATGTGTGTATGTCAGGAATACTTTAGGGGATCAAAAAATGTGATTTCCAGCAATTCTGAAAAATGCACTCAATGACCCCTAGGTGACCTCCGTGACCTTGACCCATATTTTGAATCTCCATCAAGTGTCGACTCATTTCGTGTTGGTCCCAGGTCCATACGTCATACCACGCCAGAGATATGGGCGTGACCCACTTTCAAAAATTTTGGCCACGCCCACTTTTTTTACGTCAAAATGCATGTGTGTACGTCAGGAATACTTTAGGGGTAAAAAAATGTGATTTCCAGCAATTCTGAAAATGCACTCAATGACCCCTAGATGACCTCCGTAACCTTGACCCATATTTTGAACCTCCATCGAGTGTCGACTTATTTGGTGTTGATCCCAGGTCTGTAGGTCATAGAGAAAAATAAAAGAAGAAAAAAGAAAAATTAACTGTGCAAAAACAATAGTCTGTGTGTTTCACACAGACTAACAAGAGAAACCCCGGCTATGGTATGTGGAACATCCTCCCATGGTCCTTTATAATTGTGTGAAGATTGATGACTGTGGCCCTAACAGTCTTCGAGTTATTGGCTTGGGCACACACACACATGGACACACACACGGACGGACACGCACACTTCAATCACTATATGCCACCCGACTTTAGTCAGGGGGGTGGGGGGGGGGGGGGCATAAAAAGAAATCTTTGAGTCCCAAAGTGGGTCTGACTGAACCCCAAAATATTTGTTCTCATAGCACAGTGATAACAAAGGCACCCAAATACACTCATTCCTGTCACAATGTGATTGATAACAAAGGTACCCAAGAAGTTTTGTGAAGATCGGTTCATAAATACAGCCTCTAGCCCGAGTCGTATTGACACATGCACTTACTGTGTATTTGTAGCACTGAATAAATCAAAAGTTCATCTAATTTGCATAATTTCTGCTCGAGAAAAAAAAACCCGTAATAAAGGTGATGTATCCCATGGTACTAAACATTCATACAAAAATTTATTCAAATCAGAACTTTCATACATAAGTTCTGTACCAGTTTTTCTTGAAGCAATAATTAAAGTACAAAATGGCTGCTGGTGGACATCTTGAATTTCGGACTGCACCCAAAACCACTCGTTCCCGTCCCACGCTAATAACAAAGGTACCCAAGAAGTTTCGTAAAGATCAGTTCATAAATACAGCTTCTAGCCCGAGCCGTATTGGCATTTGCAGTTACAGTGCTTAAAGTAACATTAAATAGATCAAAGTTAGTCTAATTGGCATAATTTATGTACGAGAGAAAAAAACGTATTATATGTGATGTATCCCACGGTACTAAACATTCACACAAAAAATTATTCAAATCAGTGCTTTCATATGGAAGTTCTGCGCAAAAATCTGACTGCACCTAATTTTGTACAAAATGGCTGCCAGCGGCCATCTTGAATTTCAGAACGACCCCAAAACACTCCTTCTCGTCCCACGGTGATAACAAAGGTACCCAAGAAGTTTCGTAAAGATCGGTTCATAAATACGGCCTCTAGCCCGAGCCGTATTGGTATTTGCACTTACAGTTCTGAAAGTAACACTAATTAAATCAAAAGTTAGTCTAATTTGCATAATTTACACACGAGAAAAAAAACCGGGTTATATGTGATGTATTCCATGGTACTAAACATTCATACAAAAACTATTCAAATCCGAGCTTTCATATGGAAGTTCTACGCCAAAAAAAAATCTGATTGCACCTAATTTTGTACAGAATGGTTGCCAGTGGTCATCTTGAATTTCGGACCGGGCCCCAAAACACTTGTTCTCGTCTCACAGTGACAAAAAAGGTACCCAAGAAGTTTTGTTTCATAAATACGGCCTCTAGCCCGAGCCATGTGTACGGCACGACAGACAGACGGACAGACAGATGACGGGCCATGACAATACCGCGAATTTGGCTTTGCCAAAGTTGAGCTAAAAATGGACTAAGTTTGACAACCAGTAGTTTTGTAAAATATTGAGGCAAGTCAAAATTCTGACAATACGCACACATCTGGAAAATGTAGAAACATCCTCTGAAATAAAAAAAGTAATACATTGAAAATTACAAGAGGCCTCACGGGGCGTGAAGCGCTCATCTTGAACAGAACACACTTTAAACAAAGTCCAAGAATTAGCACATTAAGCAAGCCATCTCCATAGGCTACACTCTCAACTCTTGAGTCCCTCAGGTGTGACAAAAATAATACGGGCATCATGCCTTTTCTTCAGTTGATCATAAAGTTAAATGTAGAGCTCCCCAATGAAGCCCCTTGATACAACCTTTGTAGATTAATCCTAGTTACACACCTCTAGAGGGTACTGAATATAAATTTTTTAAATCTTCAGCAAAAATGGCCAATTCCGGCTTCATAGGGAGCCCAAATATTAACCCAAGCAATCGATTTGAACACAGCTGAATCTGACTTCCCTAGAGATGTTGTGTACCAAATATAAAAGCATTCTGACTGTTGGATCTGAAGAAGAGAAATTTTAAAGAAATTTCTTCATATTGCATCAAGTTGAAATTTGGGCTACCATAGCGAGCCCAAATATTAACCTATGGATCCGATTTGAACAAAGTTGAATCTGACCCCCCCCCCCCTCCCCAGAGATGTTGTATACCAAATATGAAAGCATTCTGACTAGTGGATCTGAAGAAGAAGATTTTTGAAGAAATTCCCTCATATTGTACTAAGATAAATTTCAGGTTCCCATATGGAGCCCAAATATTAACCCAGGCACTCGAATTGAACAAACTGGAATATGCCCCCCCCCCCCTCCCCCCCCCCCCCCGAGGTGTTGTATACCAAATATATTAAAGCATTCCGACTGGTGGATCTGAAGAAGAAGATTTTTAAAGAAATTTCCTCATATTGCACTAAGTAAAAAATTGGGCTACCATAGCGAGCCCAAATATATACCTAGGGATCTGATTTGAACAAACTTGAATCTGACCCCCATGTTGCATACCAAATATGAAAGCATTCTGACTGGTGGATCTGAAGAAGATGATTTTTTTAAAATTCCCTCCCCCGCCCCCCATATTGAAGAAAGTTAAAATTCGGGCTTCTCTAGGAAGCCCAAATATCAACCTAGAGACTTGGTTTTAACAATCTTGAATCTGACCCTCGTAACAATGATGCATACCAAACATTAAGAGATTCTGACTGGTGGTTCTGAAGAAGAAGATTTTTAAAGAATATTCCCCATATAACCCTATGTTAAAAATTCGGTGCTTTCATATGGAAGTTCTGCGCAAAAATCTGACTGCACCTAATTTTGTACAAAATGGCTGGTGAGCCCAAATATGAACCGATGAGCTTTTTTATTACAACAAACTTGCATCTACCCCTCCCCCCCCCCACACACACACACACACACCACCACCTATGAATGTGGTATACCAAATATCAAAAGATTCTGATGATTGGTTCTGGAAAAAAAATATTTTTTTTTTATTTTTGCAAATATGCTGACTCAGCACTTTTTTGATGCCCATTACAGAACACCCTAACTAACATAACCGATGGCAATTTTTTCACCACTCAGTTCTACTGGTCCTGAGGATATTTCATACCAAATAACAGCTCTCTGTTCCGTGTGGTTTGGGAAATATGGGCGTTTGAAAATATTTCGATTTTTAGCTCCCAGGTTTCGCATGGGGATGCGGGAATTATTTTTTTTTTGCATGGGTCAAGTACTTATGACCCAATAATACCACATACGAAATTTGGTTCATACCGGACCATCCGTTAAGAAAATAGAAATTTTGGGCGGGGTCAAAAATCTTACCCCACCCATTACAAACCAAATATTGCTTCACGAATTTAGTTTGAAAAAAGTTGATTCTAGTCCCCAAAAGGAAGTTCCATAGCAAATGTCAAGTCATTGTACTCACTGGTTCTTGAGAAGAAGATTTTGAAAATATTTTGGAGCATTTTCCCCTCTCCCTTCCTATGGTACTGGGCATGTTGAGTTGAACAAAAATGCAACGCCCCTTTGGAATCATCACTCACACAAACTTTCACTTGAATTGGTTTAGTGGCTTTGGAGGAGAAGACCAAAAAAAATGGTGTTGACGCACGGCTGACGACGGACGGAGAGTGATGAGATTAGCTCAGCTTGACTTCGTCAAGATGAGCTAATAAGAGAGGTTAGACGGACAAACAATATACCCTATATGCAGAAAGATAGAGGGAAAGACAGAGGTAAAACAATATGTCCCCTGACTATTCGTTGTGGGCATAACAAGGACATACGTCAATTGTAACCAGACCGTCCAAGGCAGCCACTTGAAATTCTGAGAATGTGTTCTACTATCCTCGCTCGACAGTTTAGTATCTTTCTTGAGTCCTGTGACCGGGTGAAAACACCGTGGATGTACCCATAAGAGAAGTCTCAAATCTGCAAGGGTTAAACGTTTATTAATAACATGATACAAAACTAGAAGGGTGGTTGGTACTGCAGGCAGGTCATAACAAGTATACTCTCCGGTACATGTACAGTAGATTGTGGAGAGAGTTTTCAGAGTAGCGACTCGAAATTTTCAATGTTTGTTCTGAAAGCTCTGCCCAACTCGACCTGTGCCTGAAAAATCCAACAACCGAGCGCATAGCCCGTGGGAGCCTCACGTGCATGCGCATACGCTCTTTTGGAATTGGGCTTGAGGAAATGCGCAATTCGAGTCGACTTTCCAGGCATCCGATGGAGCAACTATTCGTGAATGCTGAGTGAAAATTTCGTGGAAATCCGCGGAGAATTCGCTGACATATAGCGTTTTTGAAGAGAGGAGGTAATTTTCTGAATTTGGTCTTTGTCAAGTCGGAGCGAAAGAAGAGGGTGGGAATGGGCACAATCTCTCGTGGTGCCCCCTCTCTGGGGTAGGTCCACTTAAAAGTTACAATAGAGCGTGACTGACGGAGAGATGGCTGTAAATCAAAGTAATTTCTTTAAGAACAGCACCCAGGGATCTCATCGCAACCTTGAAACCTATGAGAATCATCCGAAGTTAAAAGTGAAAAGAAAACGGCGGTGAGTAGGTTTTTGGTGGGAAAAGATTAATGAGAATTTGCATATAAGACATTAAAATAGCACTTCAGGCATACGCTCACTGTGTCCAGACTGCTGAAGGCAGCGACTTGCAATTTCCAGAACATGTTCTACGAAGCCTGGCCGACATTTTAGCATAAAATCGAGTGTTCTGGCCGCGTGGAAAACACCACGCCTCGCGTGGAAACCATGGGGACGGTTCGTAGCCACTTTATTTTCAATGCAATGAAATTTCCATTCATAATTTACCTGTCAACGGTAGAGTTTGGCATTATTTCTGTCTGATGAACTGCTCAACTTTAACTATTTGCACCTTTATATAGGACCGAAAGATCACTACATGCTTACCAATATTCAGGTACTGATTTTACGAAAATAACATTTATTTCAACAGTACCCACTTGGGAACTCTCAAATCTGCCAAGGATTAAACTTTTAATAATAACATGTAAAACAAAAGTTGTCATACATTGCTAGCCGCATGCAACCATAGACAACATTTAGCACTCAATCAATTAGGAATGGAGTAAATTGCGACTTAAACTTACCAAATTCTGAAAAATGGAGTTATTTTCGACGGCACCTATCTTTATGCAACCGAAAGAGGGATTGGGTTAAACTTTACAGCTACCTTATGAAGGAAAATCTTCTTGGACTTGAACTGTAAATCTAAATGTCAACAAAATTTTCAGATATTACCAAAATCACAATTACTCGATGGATAATTGTGAATACGAACGTGTAAATCATGTGTTACCCTTATGGAATTTATCAAAAAACTTCAAAATTTATTTGACCCATTTTATGATGCAAAAAGGTTCTACATACAAAAATACCATTGTTTTCACTTTTTTTTCTACTGAAATCGCCTGTTCTGACTGAATAAATCAACTTGAACTAAACAATGGGTATCACTGTAGGCTTAAATTCAGTTTTTCCGGCAATCACAGCCGCAGGTTCGCGCACAGTGTCACTTTTCTGTACATTATAAAATCAGGAATCGAGTTTCACTCGTTAGATATATGAAACACGAGGCAAACTATTCAAACAGAATCCATCCATATTCTGTCTAAACGGACTGAATAAATAAACTTCAGTTCATGTTTTTTTTAGTGTTCTATCTATTCAAAATATAGCTGTTACAGCCGACAGAAAGAAACTTGTCAATTCCAATCGTTTGTTTTTCAGTACTTCTAAAGGAAAGCAATTTCTGCGATTTGGAACACTGTAGTATTTTCGATAATACCTCCACAGCGTATTCTAACCAGAAAGACGGAGGAAAGTGTGTCTAAACACAAATGTTGCCTTTCAGAAGCTGATTTTGATTGTTCCCTTTTGAAAAGGGAAACGCCTTCCTTATCTACGACTGAGCAAACCTCGAATAGCAATGGCATTTAAATATCAGTCATTAGAGGCATATAAGAAGCTCATTTCCAGTCACTTGAAGGTTTTTTTCCTCACGCTAGTCCGAGCTTGGCGAGGTTATTTTGGGGCCGAGAGATATTTCTACATACATAATGACGTGTATGACGTGGAACGGAGTGTGAGGTGATAAGGCTTAGCTTTGGATACTCCCAAGTATAGTCCCATATTTGTTCAGTGCTATGGAAAGAGCTTTCAATAATATTGTCCTGCTACCACACAAAGGTTATCATTGGTCATTTAGAGTAAAGAGAGTACGTTTCGAACAAATCCAATTTTCAAAGAGTCATCAGGGGTGCAGATTTTGCGATATGTGTGCTTATACCCAAAATCTCAGACTATCATGATTAATTCATTTCAGTGGAGGGCTCGGCAGAACTATGTTTGGTCCCGCCAAGCCTTTAACCCATTCACCCCCCCCCCCCCCACACACACACACACATAGAGAAGCTATAGACTAGGGAGAGCATTTACGCAACAGCCGATGGATGTACATTTTATAAGAGTGCACATGAGTGTATTCTTGTAGGGGCCCTGGGAGCTACAGTAGTATTGTTAACTGGGGTGACCACGTTATGCTTTACTGCTTTAATATGACACAGGACCCAAAGACTTGTGTGTTTCTTCTCTGAAGTGGCAACGTGATTGCAAACAATAGGCTAAACTTCATTTTGTTATGTTTAATAGCAATGATTTAGGCATGAATTCCCCGCGGGAACCCCGGGAAGCGAAGCAGTGCCTGTTCACTGCGGTAAACAGGTTCTGTTTTACTGGCAAAATAGGACCCAGTCACCAATGCTTGGGATGTGCAAACACTCTATAAAGTGGGCGATATGGCTTATTAACGCTCACTCCTGGTCTTGAGTTGATACTCATGTTGTGGTCATGATCAGCCATTGTGCAAGCATATGTGACCTTAAACACCAATAAATAAATTTAGGCATGAATACTGGGTAGGTGTGACCAAAAATACCAGTAAACAATTATGTGGTGGTTAAATACTGAGTCTTTGCAACTTTGAGATTGCCTTTTCCTATTAGGTGTGCTCCCTACATCGGAGGGACCTCGCATTTTCAGAAAAGTCAATGTAATCGACGTATGGAGGATTCTGTACCACAGAAATCTGCGTAACGTGACTGAGAATAGATTGGATTGTTGGACAAGAATATGGACAGGGGTAAAAAATGAGTGTCAAATTGGTAAAATTTCACAAATTTTCGACAATGCCCTTTTTTAAAAACAAGATTTTCAATGGGAAAAAAGGGTCTTTCTCTTTATTGAGGTGTTCTGGATTTTGGTTCGGAACATCTGCACTATCTATTCATTCCTTTTTGGGATATTTGTGTTCAAATTTTGACACTGGGTGATGATATTTCGTACCAAAATAAGTTCCAACATCAGTCAGTTGTTACTATTTATAGTAACTCTGAATGAAATGACAATGTGACTCCGGTCTGAACAACTAAACATATCCCCACCAAAAAATCGTCTGCTCAGTCAGTACGCTGGTTTTCGTGTAACTTATCACAGCTGCTTTGTTTCTGTTTATTTTTATTAAACAAATAGCAATTTTTTCTATACCCTCATGTACTCGAAAATTTACGTTATTATCTTCTCTGGAAACAGAATGATGGAGGTCTTACAATTTAAAGTTTTCTATTTATTTTTTGCCACAGAAGAACGAATCGGGCTGTAGCTCAGTAAGTTCAGGCGTTCACTTTGCTGTATGAAAAGTTCGTGTTCAATGCGATGTGTGTTCAAAACCCACCTGTTCTTAGATTTTTCTCATTATCCTAACACACACATTTTTCGCTTTGTTCTGGTTGCATCTTCGTCTATAGTGCATGTTTTCGCAAATTAGCTGAATACTCCACAATCAGTATATTTAAACCAAAATGTTGGAAAACAACCAATTGCCCAAAAAAGACAGACCATTACTCTGCAGACCATATTGTACAATTAGGGGCGCTATTATGTTGCAAAAATTGAGTCAAATAACGAGACGATAATCATAGTCTGATGATGCCTTTTGTCTGTTCAGCACCACTGACTGTGTGCCAGATTTAATGTTTCCTTGAAATAAAAGATTGCGAATATTCTCAACTGCACTTAATAAATAGCCTTTTGTGGCAAACTAAAAGAGTATATGCACTGACACCGTCATATTACCACTATAAGCAATGTATTTCTTCTGTTATGTCAGTGGTGAGGGCCTTGATTTCAGCTGTCCATTTGGGAGCAATTTGCGGATTGTGCAAATGTGTACAGCCCGTTAATAGTACACTTTCCTTCAACCAATGCTAGCCCTTCGTGTGGTGGTTTAGTAAGTTAGGAATTTAGGTAGTAGATAGATGACGCAGGACGGTTCTCTCCGTGCTATCCGCCCTCATTCATCCGACACAATACAGGTCGGGGAAAGAGCCGTGATACCCCAATAATAAACAAATTCCACCCATCACTACAAACTTTAAATATCCTGTATATTTTGAGCTAAAATATATTTCTGTCACAGAATGACTGGTAGTGTAATGGCTCTACTAACAGGTTAGAGAACTTTTGGAGCTAAACAGGGTTGGCGGACCGGTGTCATGATTCCATGTGCTATACTGTCTGTCAGGTAGGAAAGCATACTTTCAAAGCGTGTGTATGGGATAGTTTGGTTTGGTTTGGTTTGGGTGGGGGGAGGGGGGTTGGCGTTTTATTTCAGGTTTACATTTTAGATCTCTGAATCGTCTTTTCATCTTGATTTGCCGTTCGCGGTTTTATCTGGAATATTTTCCGATATGATGTGTGGAGCAGTGAGTCACGATACGTTTGGAAAGCATTCACGTTACAACAATTAGTTTTTTACAGATGAAGTTTACATTCCTACGAGCATCCACATGGAGCATTCTGGGTTCCCACCCCTTCCTCTGTTTATACCGGACCAGCATTAATTTTATGTATCATATTGAAGGTGAATGAATATTTTAGAGGGGAACCGTTTGATTTGAGTTTTTGGTTCAGATTCGACTTGTTTCAGCATTTGGAGGGCATTCGGTACCTCAGCACGCTTGGCGTGGTTTTGGTCGGCTGTCGTTTAAGACTGCTTGCTTCAAACAAGCGAATGGTAACGTTGGTTCCACATTATAGCCCTAAGAAAGTTATGTATAGTTTAAGAGGAGTCACTTTCCAAACTTCCCAGATTTATTAACTTGAAGAATTGTAAGCTGATTTGTGTGATTACTTGCTTTAAGAGTAGGTCATGTTCTGTGTTGGGCAGTATTAATTCTGTGTCAGTATTAATTCATGTGGGTCACAAAGAGAGATTGGGATTCTTTGGAAAAGTTCAAGCCTTTCATGTAAAAGTCGAAGGTCGAAACCATGGACTCTTCTATTCAAAGTTGTCAACTTGTATACGCCAGTGTTCTAATTAAGAATTCAACGTTTATGATAACGTCAGTGAGGTGTTCACTCACCACACAGTGATTGTTACAATGTCTTCTATAATTCAGAAGATAATATTTCAAAAGAATAAAATCATGAACAATGGTAAATTTTACGTGTGCCATTTATTGGTTTTGTCAACTAAAAAAAATTTTTTTTTCAATTTTTGCCTATGGGTTACCCTTATGGAATTTATCAAAAAACTTCAAAATTTATTTGACCCATTTTATGATGCAAAAAGGTTCTACATACAAAAATACCATTGTTTTCACTTTTTTTCTACTGAAATCGCCTGTTCTGACTGAATAAATCAACTTGAACTAAACAATGGGTATCACTGTAGGTTTAAATTCAGTTTTTCCGGCAATCACAGCCGCAGGTTGGCGCACAGTGTAACTTTTCTGTACATTATAAAATCAGGACTCGAGTTTCACTCGTTAGATATATGAAACACGAGGCAAACTATTCAAACAGAATCCATCCATATTCTGTCTAAACAGACTGAATAAATAATCTTCAGTTCATGTTTTTTAGTGTCCTATCTATTCAAAATATAGCTGTTACAGCCGACAGAAAGAAACTTGTCAGTTCCAATCGTTTGTTTTTCAGTACTTCTAAAGGAAAGCAATTTCTGCGATTTGGAACACTGTAGTATTTTCGATAATACCTCCACAGCGTATTCTAACCAGAAAGACGGAGGAAAGTGTGTCTAAACACAAATGTTGCCTTTCAGAAGCTGATTTTGATTGTTCACTTTTGAAAAGGGAAACGCCTTCCTTATCTACGACTGAGCAAACCTCGAATAGCAATGGCATTTAAATATCAGTCATTAGAGGCATGTAAGAAGCTCATTTCCAGTCACTTGAAGGTTTTTTTCCTCACGCTAGTCCGAGCTTGGCGAGGTTATTTTGGGGCCGAGAGATATTTCTACATACATAATGACGTGTATGACGTGGAACGGAGTGTGAGGTGATAAGGCTTTGCTTTGGATACTCCCAAGTATAGTCCCATATTTGTTCAGTGCTATGGAATGAGCTTTCAATAATATTGTCCTGCTACCACACAAAGGTTATCAGTGGTCATTTAGAGTAAAGAGAGTACGTTTCGAACAAATCCAATTTTCAAAGAGTCATCAGGGCTGCAGATTTTGCGATATGTGTGCTTATACCCAAAATCTCAGACTATCATGATTAATTCATTTCAGTGGAGGGCTCGGCAGAACTACGGTTGGTCCCGCCAAGCCTTTAACCCATCCCCCCCCCCCCCCCCACACACACACATAGAGAAGCTATAGACTAGGGAGAGCATTTACGCAACAGCCGATGGATGTACATTTTATAAGAGTGCACATGAGTGTATTCTTGTAGGGGCCCTGTGATCTACAGTAGTATTGTTAACTGGGGTGACCACGTTATGCTTTACTGCTTTAATATGACACAGGACCCAAAGAGTTGTGTGTTTCTTCTCTGAAGTGGCAACGTGATTGCAAACAATAGGCTAAACTTCATTTTGTTATGTTTAATAGCAATGATTTAGGCATGAATTCCCCGCGGGAACCCCGGGAAGCGAAGCAGTGCCTGTTCACTGCGGTAAACAGGTTCTGTTTTACTGGCAAAATAGGACCCAGTCACCAATGCTTGGGATGTGCAAACACTCTATAAAGTGGGCGATATGGCTTATTAACGCTCACTCCTGGTCTTGAGTTGATACTCATGTTGTGGTCATGATTAGCCATTGTGCAAGCATATGTGACCTTAAACACCAATAAATAAATTTAGGCATGAATACTGGGTAGGTGTGACCAAAAATACCAGTAAACAATTATGTGGTGGTTAAATACTGAGTCTTTGGAACTTTGAAATTGCCTTTTCCTATTAGGTGTGCTCCCTACATCGGAGGGACCTAGCATTTTCAGAAAAGTCAATGTAATCGACGTATGGAGGATTCTGTACCACAGAAATCTGCGTAACGTGACTGAGAATAGATTGGATTGTTGGACAAGAATATGGACAGGGGTAAAAAATGAGTGTCAAATTGGTAAAATTTCACAAATTTTCGACAATGCCCTTTTTTAAAAACAAGATTTTCAATGGGAAAAAAGGGTCTTTCTCTTTATTGAGGTGTTCTGGATTTTGGTTCGGAACATCTGCACTATCTATTCATTCCTTTTTGGGATATTTGTGTTCAAATTTTGACACTGGGCGATGATATTTCGTACCAAAATAAGTTCCAACATCAGTCAGTTGTTACTATTTATAGTAACTCTGAATGAAATGACAATGTGACTCCGGTCTGAACAACTAAACATATCCCCACCAAAAAATCGTCTGCTCAGTCAGTACGCTGGTTTTCGTGTAACTTATCACAGCTGCTTTGTTTCTGTTGATTTTTATTAAACAAATAGCAATTTTTTCTATACCCTCATGTACTCGAAAATTTACGTTATTATCTTCTCTGGAAACAGAATGATGGAGGTCTTACAATTTAAAGTTTTCTATTTATTTTTTGCCACAGAAGAACGAATCGGGCTGTAGCTCAGTAAGTTCAGGCGTTCACTTTGCTGTATGAAAAGTTCGTGTTCAATGCGATGTGTGTTCAAAACCCACCTGTTCTTAGATTTTTCTCATTATCCTAACACACACATTTTTCGCTTTGTTCTGGTTGCATCTTCGTCTATAGTGCATGTTTTCGCAAATTAGCTGAATACTCCACAATCAGTATATTTAAACCAAAATGTTGGAAAACAACCAATTGCCCAAAAAAGACAGACCATTACTCTGCAGACCATATTGTACAACTAGGGGCGCTATTATGTTGCAAAAATTGAGTCAAATAACGAGACGATAATCATAGTCTGATGATGCCTTTGGTCTGTTCAGCACCACTGACTGTGTGCCAGATTTAATGTTTCCTTGAAATAAAAGATTGCGAATATTCTCAACTGCACTTAATAAATAGCCTTTTGTGGCAAACTAAAAGAGTATATGCACTGACACCGTCATATTACCACTATAAGCAATGTATTTCTTCTGTTATGTCAGTGGTGAGGGCCTTGATTTCAGCTGTCCATTTGGGAGCAATTTGCGGATTGTGCAAATGTGTACAGCCCGTTAATAGTACACTTTCCTTCAACCAATGCTAGCCCTTCGTGTGGTGGTTTAGTAAGTTAGGAATTTAGGTAGTAGATAGATGACGCAGGACGGTTCTCTCCGTGCTATCCGCCCTCATTCATCCGACACAATACAGGTCGGGGAAAGAGCCGTGATACCCCAATAATAAACAAATTCCACCCATCACTACAAACTTTAAATATCCTGTATATTTTGAGCTAAAATATATTTCTGTCACAGAATGACTGGTAGTGTAATGGCTCTACTAACAGGTTAGAGAACTTTTGGAGCTAAACAGGGTTGGCGGACCAGTGTCATGATTCCATGTGCTATACTGTCTGTCAGGTAGGAAAGCATACTTTCAAAGCGTGTGTATGGGATAGTTTGGTTTGGTTTGGTTTGGGTGGGGGGAGGGGGGTTGGCGTTTTATTTCAGGTTTACATTTTAGATCTCTGAATCGTCTTTTCATCTTGATTTGCCGTTCGCGGTTTTATCTGGAATATTTTCCGATATGATGTGTGGAGCAGTGAGTCACGATACGTTTGGAAAGCATTCACGTTACAACAATTAGTTTTTTACAGATGAAGTTTACATTCCTACGAGCATCCACATGGAGCATTCTGGGTTCCCACCCCTTCCTCTGTTTATACCGGACCAGCATTAATTTTATGTATCATATTGAAGGTGAATGAATATTTTAGAGGGGAACCGTTTGATTTGAGTTTTTGGTTCAGATTCGACTTGTTTCAGCATTTGGAGGGCATTCGGTACCTCAGCACGCTTGGCGTGGTTTTGGTCGGCTGTCGTTTAAGACTGCTTGCTTCAAACAAGCGAATGGTAACGTTGGTTCCACATTATAGCCCTAAGAAAGTTATGTATAGTTTAAGAGGAGTCACTTTCCAAACTTCCCAGATTTATTAACTTGAAGAATTGTAAGCTGATTTGTGTGATTACTTGCTTTAAGAGTAGGTCATGTTCTGTGTTGGGCAGTATTAATTCTGTGTCAGTATTAATTCATGTGGGTCACAAAGAGAGATTGGGATTCTTTGGAAAAGTTCAAGCCTTTCATGTAAAAGTCGAAGGTCGAAACCATGGACTCTTCTATTCAAAGTTGTCAACTTGTATACGCCAGTGTTCTAATTAAGAATTCAACGTTTATGATAACGTCAGTGAGGTGTTCACTCACCACACAGTGATTGTTACAATGTCTTCTATAATTCAGAAGATAATATTTCAAAAGAATAAAATCATGAACAATGGGAAATTTTACGTGTGCCATTTATTGGTTTTGTCACCTAAAAAAAATTTTTTTTTCAATTTTTGCCTATGGGTTACCCTTATGGAATTTATCAAAAAACTTCAAAATTTATTTGACCCATTTTATGATGCAAAAAGGTTCTACATACAAAAATACCATTGTTTTCACTTTTTTTTCTACTGAAATCGCCTGTTCTGACTGAATAAATCAACTTGAACTAAACAATGGGTATCACTGTAGGTTTAAATTCAGTTTTTCCGGCAATCACAGCCGCAGGTTGGCGCACAGTGTAACTTTTCTGTACATTATAAAATCAGGACTCGAGTTTCACTCGTTAGATATATGAAACACGAGGCAAACTATTCAAACAGAATCCATCCATATTCTGTCTAAACAGACTGAATAAATAATCTTCAGTTCATGTTTTTTTAGTGTCCTATCTATTCAAAATATAGCTGTTACAGCCGACAGAAAGAAACTTGTCAATTCCAATCGTTTGTTTTTCAGTACTTCTAAAGGAAAGCAATTTCTGCGATTTGGAACACTGTAGTATTTTCGATAATACCTCCACAGCGTATTCTAACCAGAAAGACGGAGGAAAGTGTGTCTAAACACAAATGTTGCCTTTCAGAAGCTGATTTTGATTGTTCACTTTTGAAAAGGGAAACGCCTTCCTTA
This sequence comes from Pictodentalium vernedei, assembly GCA_031216915.1. NCBI lineage: Eukaryota > Metazoa > Mollusca > Scaphopoda > Dentaliida > Dentaliidae > Pictodentalium > Pictodentalium vernedei. The sequence goes on from CM062289.1 coordinate 388,098,396, forward strand.
TCTACGACTGAGCAAACCTCGAATAGCAATGGCATTTAAATATCAGTCATTAGAGGCATGTAAGAAGCTCATTTCCAGTCACTTGAAGGTTTTTTTCCTCACGCTAGTCCGAGCTTGGCGAGGTTATTTTGGGGCCGAGAGATATTTCTACATACATAATGACGTGTATGACGTGGAACGGAGTGTGAGGTGATAAGGCTTTGCTTTGGATACTCCCAAGTATAGTCCCATATTTGTTCAGTGCTATGGAATGAGCTTTCAATAATATTGTCCTGCTACCACACAAAGGTTATCAGTGGTCATTTAGAGTAAAGAGAGTACGTTTCGAACAAATCCAATTTTCAAAGAGTCATCAGGGCTGCAGATTTTGCGATATGTGTGCTTATACCCAAAATCTCAGACTATCATGATTAATTCATTTCAGTGGAGGGCTCGGCAGAACTACGGTTGGTCCCGCCAAGCCTTTAACCCATCCCCCCCCCCCCCACACACACACACATAGAGAAGCTATAGACTAGGGAGAGCATTTACGCAACAGCCGATGGATGTACATTTTATAAGAGTGCACATGAGTGTATTCTTGTAGGGGCCCTGTGAGCTACAGTAGTATTGTTAACTGGGGTGACCACGTTATACTTTACTGCTTTAATATGACACAGGACCCAAAGACTTGTGTGTTTCTTCTCTGAAGTGGCAACGTGATTGCAAACAATAGGCTAAACTTCATTTTGTTATGTTTAATAGCAATGATTTAGGCATGAATTCCCCGCGGGAACCCCGGGAAGCGAAGCAGTGCCTGTTCACTGCGGTAAACAGGTTCTGTTTTACTGGCAAAATAGGACCCAGTCACCAATGCTTGGGATGTGCAAACACTCTATAAAGTGGGCGATATGGCTTATTAACGCTCACTCCTGGTCTTGAGTTGATACTCATGTTGTGGTCATGATTAGCCATTGTGCAAGCATATGTGACCTTAAACACCAATAAATAAATTTAGGCATGAATACTGGGTAGGTGTGACCAAAAATACCAGTAAACAATTATGTGGTGGTTAAATACTGAGTCTTTGGAACTTTGAAATTGCCTTTTCCTATTAGGTGTGCTCCCTACATCGGAGGGACCTCGCATTTTCAGAAAAGTCAATGTAATCGACGTATGGAGGATTCTGTACCACAGAAATCTGCGTAACGTGACTGAGAATAGATTGGATTGTTGGACAAGAATATGGACAGGGGTAAAAAATTAGTGTCAAATTGGTAAAATTTCACAAATTTTCGACAATGCGCTTTTTTAAAAACAAGATTTTCAATGTTAAAAAAGGGTCTTTCTCTTTATTGAGGTGTTCTGGATTTTGGTTCGGAACATCTGCACTATCTATTCATTCCTTTTTGGGATATTTGTGTTCAAATTTTGACACTGGGTGATGATATTTCGTACCAAAATAAGTTCCAACATCAGTCAGTTGTTACTATTTATAGTAACTCTGAATGAAATGACAATGTGACTCCGGTCTGAACAACTAAACATATCCCCACCAAAAAATCGTCTGCTCAGTCAGTACGCTGGTTTTCGTGTAACTTATCACAGCTGCTTTGTTTCTGTTGATTTTTATTAAACAAATAGCAATTTTTTCTATACCCTCATGTACTCGAAAATTTACGTTATTATCTTCTCTGGAAACAGAATGATGGAGGTCTTACAATTTAAAGTTTTCTATTTATTTTTTGCCACAGAAGAACGAATCGGGCTGTAGCTCAGTAAGTTCAGGCGTTCACTTTGCTGTATGAAAAGTTCGTGTTCAATGCGATGTGTGTTCAAAACCCACCTGTTCTTAGATTTTTCTCATTATCCTAACACACACATTTTTCGCTTTGTTCTGGTTGCATCTTCGTCTATAGTGCATGTTTTCGCAAATTAGCTGAATACTCCACAATCAGTATATTTAAACCAAAATGTTGGAAAACAACCAATTGCCCAAAAAAGACAGACCATTACTCTGCAGACCATATTGTACAATTAGGGGCGCTATTATGTTGCAAAAATTGAGTCAAATAACGAGACGATAATCATAGTCTGATGATGCCTTTTGTCTGTTCAGCACCACTGACTGTGTGCCAGATTTAATGTTTCCTTGAAATAAAAGATTGCGAATATTCTCAACTGCACTTAATAAATAGCCTTTTGTGGCAAACTAAAAGAGTATATGCACTGACACCGTCATATTACCACTATAAGCAATGTATTTCTTCTGTTATGTCAGTGGTGAGGGCCTTGATTTCAGCTGTCCATTTGGGAGCAATTTGCGGATTGTGCAAATGTGTACAGCCCGTTAATAGTACACTTTCCTTCAACCAATGCTAGCCCTTCGTGTGGTGGTTTAGTAAGTTAGGAATTTAGGTAGTAGATAGATGACGCACGACGGTTCTCTTCGTGCTATCCGCCCTCATTCATCCGACACAATACAGGTCGGGGAAAGAGCCGTGATACCCCAATAATAAACAAATTCCAGCCATCACTACAAACTTTAAATATCCTGTGTATTTTGAGCTAAAATATATTTCTGTCACAGAATGACTGGTAGTGTAATGGCTCTACTAACAGGTTAGAGAACTTTTGGAGCTAAACAGGGTTGGCGGACCGGTGTCATGATTCCATGTGCTATACTCTCTGTCAGGTAGGAAAGCATACTTTCAAAGCGTGTGTATGGGATAGTTTGGTTTGGTTTGGTTTGGGTGGGGGGAGGGGGGTTGGCGTTTTATTTCAGGTTTACATTTTAGATCTCTGAATCCTCTTTTCATCTTGATTTGCCGTTCGCGGTTTTATCTGGAATATTTTCCGATATGATGTGTGGAGCAGTGAGTCACGATACGTTTGGAAAGCATTCACGTTACAACAATTAGTTTTTTACAGATGTAGTTTACATTCCTACGAGCATCCACATGGAGCATTCTGGGTTCCCACCCCTTCCTCTGTTTATACCGGACCAGCATTAATTTTATGTATCATATTGAAGGTGAATGAATATTTTAGAGGGGAACCGTTTGATTTGAGTTTTTGGTTCAGATTCGACTTGTTTCAGCATTTGAAGGGCATTCGGTACCTCAGCACGCTTGGCGTGGTTTTGGTCGGCTGTCGTTTAAGACTGCTTGCTTCAAACAAGCGAATGGTAACGTTGGTTCCACATTATAGCCCTAAGAAAGTTATGTATAGTTTAAGAGGAGTCACTTTCCAAACTTCCCAGATTTATTAATTTGAAGAATTGTAAGCTGATTTGTGTGATTACTTGCTTTAAGAGTAGGTCATGTTCTGTGTTGGGCAGTATTAATTCTGTGTCAGTATTAATTCATGTGGGTCACAAAGAGAGATTGGGATTCTTTGGAAAAGTTCAAGCCTTTCATGTAAAAGTCGAAGGTCGAAACCATGGACTCCTCTATTCAAAGTTGTCAACTTGTATACGCCAGTGTTCTAATTAAGAATTCAACGTTTATGATAACGTCAGTGAGGTGTTCACTCACCACACAGTGATTGTTACAATGTCTTCTATAATTCAGAAGATAATATTTCAAAAGAATAAAATCATGAACAATGGGAAATTTTACGTGTGCCATTTATTGGTTTTGTCAACTAAAAAAATTTTTTTTTTCAATTTTTGCCTATGGGTTACCCTTATGGAATTTATCAAAAAACTTCAAAATTTATTTGACCCATTTTATGATGCAAAAAGGTTCTACATACAAAAATACCATTGTTTTCACTTTTTTTTCTACTGAAATCGCCTGTTCTGACTGAATAAATCAACTTGAACTAAACAATGGGTATCACTGTAGGCTTAAATTCAGTTTTTCCGGCAATCACAGCCGCAGGTTCGCGCACAGTGTCACTTTTCTGTACATTATAAAATCAGGAATCGAGTTTCACTCGTTAGATATATGAAACACGAGGCAAACTATTCAAACAGAATCCATCCATATTCTGTCTAAACAGACTGAATAAATAATCTTCAGTTCATGTTTTTTTTAGTGTTCTATCTATTCAAAATATAGCCGTTACAGCCGACAGAAAGAAACTTGTCAATTCCAATCGTTTGTTTTTCAGTACTTCTAAAGGAAAGCAATTTCTGCGATTTGGAACACTGTTGTATTTTCGATAATACCTCCACAGGGTATTCTAACCAGAAAGACGGAGGAAAGTGTGTCTAAACACAAATGTTGCCTTTCAGAAGCTGATTTTGATTGTTCCCTTTTGAAAAGGGAAACGCCTTCCTTATCTACGACTGAGCAAACCTCGAATAGCAATGGCATTTAAATATCAGTCATTAGAGGCATATAAGAAGCTCATTTCCAGTCACTTGAAGGTTTTTTTCCTCACGCTAGTCCGAGCTTGGCGAGGTTATTTTGGGGCCGAGAGATATTTCTACATACATAATGACGTGTATGACGTGGAACGGAGTGTGAGGTGATAAGGCTTTGTTTTGGATACTCCCAAGTATATTCCCATATTTGTTCAGTGCTATGGAATGAGCTTTCAATAATATTGTCCTGCTACCACACAAAGGTTATCAGTGGTCATTTAGAGTAAAGAGAGTACGTTTCGAACAAATCCAATTTTCAAAGAGTCATCAGGGGTGCAGATTTTGCGATATGTGTGCTTATACCCAAAATCTCAGGCTATCATGATTAATTCATTTCAGTGGAGGGCTCGGCAGAACTATGTTTGGTCCCGCCAAGCCTTTAACCCATTCACCCACCCCCGCCCCCCCACACACACACACATAGAGAAGCTATAGACTAGGGAGAGCATTTACGCAACAGCCGATGGATGTACATTTTATAAGAGTGCACATGAGTGTATTCTTGTAGGGGCCCTGGGAGCTACAGTAGTATTGTTAACTGGGGTGACCACGTTATGCTTTACTGCTTTAATATGACACAGGACCCAAAGACTTGTGTGTTTCTTCTCTGAAGTGGCAACGTGATTGCAAACAATAGGCTAAACTTCATTTTGTTATGTTTAATAGCAATGATTTAGGCATGAATTCCCCGCGGGAACCCCGGGAATCGAAGCAGTGCCTGTTCACTGCGGTAAACAGGTTCTGTTTTACTGGCAAAATAGGACCCAGTCACCAATGCTTGGGATGTGCAAACACTCTATAAAGTGGGCGATATGGCTTATTAACGCTCACTCCTGGTCTTGAGTTGATACTCATGTTGTGGTCATGATTAGCCATTGTGCAAGCATATGTGACCTTAAACACCAATAAATAAATTTAGGCATGAATACTGGGTAGGTGTGACCAAAAATACCAGTAAACAATTATGTGGTGGTTAAATACTGAGTCTTTGGAACTTTGAGATTGCCTTTTCCTATTATGTGTGCTCCCTACATCGGAGGGACCTCGCATTTTCAGAAAAGTCAATGTAATCGACGTATGGAGGATTCTGTACCACAGAAATCTGCGTAACGTGACTGAGAATAGATTGGATTGTTGGACAAGAATATGGGCAGGGGTAAAAAATGAGTGTCAAATTGGTAAAATTTCACAAATTTTCGACAATGCCCTTTTTTAAAAACAAGATTTTCAATGGGAAAAAAGGGTCTTTCTCTTTATTGAGGTGTTCTGGATTTTGGTTCGGAACATCTGCACTATCTATTCATTCCTTTTTGGGATATTTGTGTTCAAATTTTGACACTGGGTGATGATATTTCGTACCAAAATAAGTTCCAACATCAGTCAGTTGTTACTATTTATAGTAACTCTGAATGAAATGACAATGTGACTCCGGTCTGAACAACTAAACATATCCCCACCAAAAAATCGTCTGCTCAGTCAGTACGCTGGTTTTCGTGTAACTTATCACAGCTGCTTTGTTTCTGTTGATTTTTATTAAACAAATAGCAATTTTTTCTATACCCTCATGTACTCGAAAATTTACGTTATTATCTTCTCTGGAAACAGAATGATGGAGGTCTTACAATTTAAAGTTTTCTATTTATTTTTTGCCACAGAAGAACGAATCGGGCTGTAGCTCAGTAAGTTCAGGCGTTCACTTTGCTGTATGAAAAGTTCGTGTTCAATGCGATGTGTGTTCAAAACCCACCTGTTCTTAGATTTTTCTCATTATCCTAACACACACATTTTTCGCTTTGTTCTGGTTGCATCTTCGTCTATAGTGCATGTTTTCGCAAATTAGCTGAATACTCCACAATCAGTATATTTAAACCAAAATGTTGGAAAACAACCAATTGCCCAAAAAAGACAGACCATTACTCTGCAGACCATATTGTACAATTAGGGGCGCTATTATGTTGCAAAAATTGAGTCAAATAACGAGACGATAATCATAGTCTGATGATGCCTTTTGTCTGTTCAGCACCACTGACTGTGTGCCAGATTTAATGTTTCCTTGAAATAAAAGATTGCGAATATTCTCAACTGCACTTAATAAATAGCCTTTTGTGGCAAACTAAAAGAGTATATGCACTGACACCGTCATATTACCACTATAAGCAATGTATTTCTACTGTTATGTCAGTGGTGAGGGCCTTGATTTCAGCTGTCCATTTGGGAGCAATTTGCGGATTGTGCAAATGTGTACAGCCCGTTAATAGTACACTTTCCTTCAACCAATGCTAGCCCTTCGTGTGGTGGTTTAGTAAGTTAGGAATTTAGGTAGTAGATAGATGACGCAGGACGGTTCTCTCCGTGCTATCCGCCCTCATTCATCCGACACAATACAGGTCGGGGAAAGAGCCGTGATACCCCAATAATAAACAAATTCCACCCATCACTACAAACTTTAAATATCCTGTGTATTTTGAGCTAAAATATATTTCTGTCACAGAATGACTGGTAGTGTAATGGCTCTACAAACAGGTTAGAGAACTTTTGGAGCTAAACAGGGTTGGCGGACCGGTGTCATGATTCCATGTGCTATACTGTCTGTCAGGTAGGAAAGCATACTTTCAAAGCGTGTGTATGGGATAGTTTGGTTTGGTTTGGTTTGGGTGGGGGGAGGGGGGGTTGGCGTTTTATTTCAGGTTTACATTTTAGATCTCTGAATCGTCTTTTCATCTTGATTTGCCGTTCGCGGTTTTATCTGGAATATTTTCCGATATGATGTGTGGAGCAGTGAGTCACGATACGTTTGGAAAGCATTCACGTTACAACAATTAGTTTTTTACAGATGAAGTTTACATTCCTACGAGCATCCACATGGAGAATTCAGGGTTCCTACCCCTTCCTCTGTTTATACCGGACCAGCATTAATTTTATGTATCATATTGAAGGTGAATGAATATTTTAGAGGGGAACCGTTTGATTTGAGTTTTTGGTTCAGATTCGACCTGTTTCAGCATTTGAAGGGCATTCGGTACCTCAGCACGCTTGGGTGGTTTTGGTCGGCTGTCGTTTAAGACTGCTTGCTTCAAACATTCGAATGGTAACGTTGGTTCCACATTAGAGCCCTAAGAAAGTTATGTATAGTTTAAGAGGAGTCACTTTCCAAACTTCCCAGATTTATTAACTTGAAGAATTGTAAGCTGATTTGTGTGATTACTTGCTTTAAGAGTAGGTCATGTTCTGTGTTGGGCAGTATTAATTCTGTGTCAGTATTAATTCATGTGGGTCACAAAGAGAGATTGGGATTTTTTGGAAAAGTTCAAGCCTTTCATGTAAAAGTCGAAGGTCGAAACCATGGACTCTTCTATTCAAAGTTGTCAACTTGTATACGCCAGTGTTCTAATTAAGAATTCAACGTTTATGATAACGTCAGTGAGGTGTTCACTCACCACACAGTTATTGTTACAATGTCTTCTATAATTCAGAAGATAATATTTCAAAAGAATAAAATCATGAACAATGGGAAATTTTACTTGTGCCATTTACTGGTTTAGTCAGTTAAAAAAAAATTTTTTTTCAATTTTTGCCTATGGGTTACCCTTATGGAATTTATCAAAAAACTTCAAAATTTATTTGACCCATTTTATGATGCAAAAAGGTTCTACATACAAAAATACCATTGTTTTCACTTTTTTTCTACTGAAATCGCCTGTTCTGACTGAATAAATCAACTTGAACTAAACAATGGGTATCACTGTAGGCTTAAATTCAGTTTTTCCGGCAATCACAGCCGCAGGTTCGCGCACAGTGTCACTTTTCTGTACATTATAAAATCAGGAATCGAGTTTCACTCGTTAGATATATGAAACACGAGGCAAACTATTCAAACAGAATCCATCCATATTCTGTCTAAACAGCCTGAATAAATAATCTTCAGTTCATGTTTTTTTTAGTGTTCTATCTATTCAAAATATAGCTGTTACAGCCGACAGAAAGAAACTTGTCAATTCCAATCGTTTGTTTTTCAGTACTTCTAAAGGAAAGCAATTTCTGCGATTTGGAACACTGTAGTATTTTCGATAATACCTCCACAGCGTATTCTAACCAGAAAGACGGAGGAAAGTGTGTCTAAACACAAATGTTGCCTTTCAGAAGCTGATTTTCATTGTTCCCTTTTGAAAAGGGAAACGCCTTCCTTATCTACGACTGAGCAAACCTCGAATAGCAATGGCATTTAAATATCAGTCATTAGAGGCATATAAGAAGCTCATTTCCAGTCACTTGAAGGTTTTTTTCCTCACGCTAGTCCGAGCTTGGCGAGGTTATTTTGGGGCCGAGAGATATTTCTACATACATAATGACGTGTATGACGTGGAACGGAGTGTGAGGTGATAAGGCTTTGCTTTGGATACTCCCAAGTATAGTCCCATATTTGTTCAGTGCTATGGAATGAGCTTTCAATAATATTGTCCTGCTACCACACAAAGGTTATCAGTGGTCATTTAGAGTAAAGAGAGTACGTTTCGAACAAATCCAATTTTCAAAGAGTCATCAGGGGTGCAGATTTTGCGATATGTGTGCTTATACCCAAAATCTCAGACTATCATGATTAATTCATTTCAGTGGAGGGCTCGGCAGAACTATGTTTGGTCCCGCCAAGCCTTTAACCCATTCACCCCCCCCCCCCCCCCACACACACACACACATAGAGAAGCTATAGACTAGGGAGAGCATTTACGCAACAGCCGATGGATGTACATTTTATAAGAGTGCACATGAGTGTATTCTTGTAGGGGCCCTGTGAGCTACAGTAGTATTGTTAACTGGGGTGACCACGTTATGCTTTACTGCTTTAATATGACACAGGACCCAAAGACTTGTGTGTTTCTTCTCTGAAGTGGCAACGCGATTGCAAACAATAGGCTAAACTTCATTTTGTTATGTTTAATAGCAATGATTTAGGCATGAATTCCCCGCGGGAACCCCGGGAAGCGAAGCAGTGCCTGTTCATTGCGGTAAACAGGTTCTGTTTTACTGGCAAAATAGGACCCAGTCACCAATGCTTGGGATGTGCAAACACTCTATAAAGTGGGGGAGATGGCTTATTAACGCTCACTCCTGGTCTTGAGTTGATACTCATGTTGTGGTCGTGATTAGCCATTGTGCAAGCATATGTGACCTTAAACACCAATAAATAAATTTAGGCATGAATACTGGGTAGGTGTGACCAAAAATACCAGTAAACAATTATGTGGTGGTTAAATACTGAGTCTTTGGAACTTTGAGATTGCCTTTTCCTATTAGGTGTGCTCCCTACATCGGAGGGACCTCGCATTTTCAGAAAAGTCAATGTAATCGACGTATGGAGGATTCTGTACCACAGAAATCTGCGTAACGTGACTGAGAATAGATTGGATTGTTGGACAAGAATATGGACAGGGGTAAAAAATGAGTGTCAAATTGGTTAAATTTCACAAATTTTCGACAATGCCCTTTTTTAAAAACAAGATTTTCAATGGGAAAAAAGGGTCTTTCTCTTTATTGAGGTGTTCTGGATTTTGGTTCGGAACATCTGCACTATCTATTCATTCCTTTTTGGGATATTTGTGTTCAAATTTTGACACTGGGTGATGATATTTCGTACCAAAATATGTTCCAACATCAGTCAGTTGTTACTATTTATAGTAACTCTGAATGAAATGACAATGTGACTCTGGTCTGAACAACTAAACATATCCCCAGCAAAAAATCGTCTGCTCAGTCAGTACGCTGGTTTTCGTGTAACTTATCACAGCTGCTTTGTTTCTGTTGATTTTTATTAAACAAATAGCAATTTTTTCTATACCCTCATGTACTCGAAAATTTACGTTATTATCTTCTCTGGAAACAGAATGATGGAGGTCTTACAATTTAAAGTTTTCTATTTATTTTTTGCCACAGAAGAACGAATCGGGCTGTAGCTCAGTAAGTTCAGGCGTTCACTTTGCTGTATGAAAAGTTCGTGTTCAATGCGATGTGTGTTCAAAACCCACCTGTTCTTAGATTTTTCTCATTATCCTAACACACACATTTTTCGCTTTGTTCTGGTTGCATCTTCGTCTATAGTGCATGTTTTCGCAAATTAGCTGAATACTCCACAATCAGTATATTTAAACCAAAATGTTGGAAAACAACCAATTGCCCAAAAAAAGACAGACCATTACTCTGCAGACCATATTGTACAATTAGGGACGCTATTATGTTGCAAAAATTGAGTCAAATAACGAGACGATAATCATAGTCTGATGATGCCTTTGGTCTGTTCAGCACCACTGACTGTGTGCCAGATTTAATGTTTTCTTGAAATAAAAGATTGCGAATATTCTCAACTGCACTTAATAAATAGCCTTTTGTGGCAAACTAAAAGAGTATATGCACTGACACTGTCATATTACCACTATAAGCAATGTATTTCTTCTGTTATGTCAGTGGTGAGGGCCTTGATTTCAGCTGTCCATTTGGGAGCAATTTGCGGATTGTGCAAATGTGTACAGCCCGTTAATAGTACACTTTCCTTCAACCAATGCTAGCCCTTTGTGTGGTGGTTTAGTAAGTGAGGAATTAGGTAGTAGATAGATGACGCAGGACGGTTCTCTCCGTGGTATCCGCCCTCATTCATCCAACACAATACAGGTCGGGGAAAGAGCCGTGATACCCCAATAATAAACAAATTCCACCCATCACTACAAACTTTAAATATCCTGTGTATTTTGAGCTAAAATATATTTCTGTCACAGAATGACTGGTAATGTAATGGCTCTACTAACAGGTTAGAGAACTTTTGGAGCTAAACAGGGTTGGCGGACCGGTGTCATGATTCCATGTGCTATACTGTCTGTCAGGTAGGAAAGCATACTTTCAAAGCGTGTGTATGGGATAGTTTGGTTTGGTTTGGTTTGGGTGGGGGGAGGGGGGTTGGCGTTTTATTTCAGGTTTACATTTTAGATCTCTGAATCGTCTTTTCATCTTGATTTGCCGTTCGCGGTTTTATCTGGAATATTTTCCGATATGATGTGTGGAGCAGTGAGTCACGATACGTTTGGAAAGCATTCACGTTACAACAATTAGTTTTTTACAGATGAAGTTTACATTCCTACGAGCATCCACATGGAGCATTCTGGGTTCCTACCCCTTCCTCTGTTTATACCGGACCAGCATTAATTTTATGTATCATATTGAAGGTGAATGAATATTTTAGAGGGGAACCGTTTGATTTGAGTTTTTGGTTCAGATTCGACTTGTTTCAGCATTTGAAGGGCATTCGGTACCTCAGCACGCTTGGCGTGGTTTTGGTCGGCTGTCGTTTAAGACTGCTTGCTTCAAACAAGCGAATGGTAACGTTGGTTCCACATTAGAGCCCTAAGAAAGTTATGTATAGTTTAAGAGGAGTCACTTTCCAAACTTCCCAGATTTATTAACTTGAAGAATTGTAAGCTGATTTGTGTGATTACTTGCTTTAAGAGTAGGTCATGTTCTGTGTTGGGCAGTGTTAATTCTGTGTCAGTATTAATTCATGTGGATCACAAAGAGAGATTGGGATTCATTGGAAAAGTTCAAGCCTTTCATGTAAAAGTCGAAGGTCGAAACCATGGACTCTTCTATTCAAAGTTGTCAACTTGTATACGCCAGTGTTCTAATTAAGAATTCAACGTTTATGATAACGTCAGTGAGGTGTTCACTCACCACACAGTGATTGTTACAATGTCTTCTATAATTCAGAAGATAATATTTCAAAAGAATAAAATCATGAACAATGGGAAATTTTACGTGTGCCATTTATTGGTTTTGTCAACTAAAAAAAATTTTTTTTTCAATTTTTGCCTATGGGTTACCCTTATGGAATTTATCAAAAAACTTCAAAATTTATTTGACCCATTTTATGATGCAAAAAGGTTCTACATACAAAAATACCATTGTTTTCACTTTTTTTCTACTGAAATCGCCTGTTCTGACTGAATAAATCAACTTGAACTAAACAATGGGTATCACTGTAGGCTTAAATTCAGTTTTTCCGGCAATCACAGCCGCAGGTTCGCGCACAGTGTCACTTTTCTGTACATTATAAAATCAGGAATCGAGTTTCACTCGTTAGATATATGAAACACGAGGCAAACTATTCAAACAGAATCCATCCATATTCTGTCTAAACAGACTGAATAAATAATCTTCAGTTCATGTTTTTTTTAGTGTTCTATCTATTCAAAATATAGATGTTACAGCCGACAGAAAGAAACTTGTCAATTCCAATCGTTTGTTTTTCAGTACTTCTAAAGGAAAGCAATTTCTGCGATTTGGAACACTGTAGTATTTTCGATAATACCTCCACAGCGTATTCTAACCAGAAAGACGGAGGAAAGTGTGTCTAAACACAAATGTTGCCTTTCAGAAGCTGATTTTAATGTTGCCTTTCAGAAGCTGATTTTGATTGTTCCCTTTTGAAAAGAGAAACGCCTTCCTTATCTACGACTGGGCAAACCTCGAATAGCAAAGGCATTTAAATATCAGTCATTAGAGGCATATAAGAAGCTCATTTCCAGTCACTTGAAGGTTTGTTTCCTCACGCTAGTCCGAGCTTGACGAGGTTATTTTGGGGCCGAGAGATATTTCTACATACATAATGACGTGTATGACGTGGAACGGAGTGTGAGGTGATAAGGCTTTGCTTTGGATACTCCCAAGTATATTCCCATATTTGTTCAGTGCTATGGAATGAGCTTTCAATAATATTGTCCTGCTACCACACAAAGGTTATCAGTGGTCATTTAGAGTAAAGAGAGTACGTTTCGAACAAATCCAATTTTCAAAGAGTCATCAGGGGTGCAGATTTTGCGATATGTGTGCTTATACCCAAAATCTCAGACTATCATGATTAATTCATTTCAGTGGAGGGCTCGGCAGAACTATGTTTGGTCCCGCCAAGCCTTTAACCCATTCACCCCCCCCCCCCCCCCCCCACACACACACACACACACATAGAGAAGCTGTAGACTAGGGAGAGCATTTACGCAACAGCCGATGGATGTACATTTTATAAGAGTGCACATGAGTGTATTCTTGTAGGGGCCCTGGGAGCTACAGTAGTATTGTTAACTGGGGTGACCACGTTATGCTTTACTGCTTTAATATGACACAGGACCCAAAGACTTGTGTGTTTCTTCTCTGAAGTGGCAACGTGATTGCAAACAATAGGCTAAACTTCATTTTGTTATGTTTAATAGCAATGATTTAGGCATGAATTCCCCGCGGGAACCCCGGGAAGCGAAGCAGTGCCTGTTCACTGCGGTAAACAGGTTCTGTTTTACTGGCAAAATAGGACCCAGTCACCAATGCTTGGTATGTGCAAACACTCTATAAAGTGGGCGATATGGCTTATTAACGCTCACTCCTGGTCTTGAGTTGATACTCATGTTGTGGTCATGATTAGCCATTGTGCAAGCATATGTGACCTTAAACACCAATAAATAAATTTAGGCATGAATACTGGGTAGGTGTGACCAAAAATACCAGTAAACAATTATGTGGTGGTTAAATACTGAGTCTTTGGAACTTTGAGATTGCCTTTTCCTATTAGGTGTGCTCCCTACATCGGAGGGACCTCGCATTTTCAGAAAAGTCAATGTAATCGACGTATGGAGGATTCTGTACCACAGAAATCTGCGTAACGTGACTGAGAATAGATTGGATTGTTGGACAAGAATATGGACAGGGGTAAAAAATGAGTGTCAAATTGGTAAAATTTCACAAATTTTCGACAATGCCCTTTTTTAAAAACAAGATTTTCAATGGGAAAAAAGGGTCTTTCTCTTTATTGAGGTGTTCTGGATTTTGGTTCGGAACATCTGCACTATCTATTCATTCCTTTTTGGGATATTTGTGTTCAAATTTTGACACTGGGTGATGATATTTCGTACCAAAATAAGTTCCAACATCAGTCAGTTGTTACTATTTATAGTAACTCTGAATGAAATGACAATGCGACTCCGGTCTGAACAACTGAACATATCCCCACCAAAAAATCGTCTGCTCAGTCAGTACGCTGGTTTTCGTGTAACTTATCACAGCTGCTTTGTTTCTGTTGATTTTTATTAAACAAATAGCAATTTTTTCTATACCCTCATGTACTCGAAAATTTACGTTATTATCTTCTCTGGAAACAGAATGATGGAGGTCTTACAATTTAAAGTTTTCTATTTATTTTTTGCCACAGAAGAACGAATCGGGCTGTAGCTCAGTAAGTTCAGGCGTTCACTTTGCTGTATGAAAAGTTCGTGTTCAATGCGATGTGTGTTCAAAACCCACCTGTTCTTAGATTTTTCTCATTATCCTAACACACACATTTTTCGCTTTGTTCTGGTTGCATCTTCGTCTATAGTGCATGTTTTCGCAAATTAGCTGAATACTCCACAATCAGTATATTTAAACCAAAATGTTGGAAAACAACCAATTGCCCAAAAAAAGACAGACCATTACTCTGCAGACCATATTGTACAATTAGGGACGCTATTATGTTGCAAAAATTGAGTCAAATAACGAGACGATAATCATAGTCTGATGATGCCTTTTGTCTGTTCAGCACCACTGACTGTGTGCCAGATTTAATGTTTCCTTGAAATAAAAGATTGCGAATATTCTCAACTGCACTTAATAAATAGCCTTTTGTGGCAAACTAAAAGAGTATATGCACTGACACCGTCATATTACCACTATAAGCAATGTATTTCTTCTGTTATGGCAGTGGTGAGGGCCTTGATTTCAGCTGTCCATTTGGGAGCAATTTGCGGATTGTGCAAATGTGTACAGCCCGTTAATAGTACACTTTCCTTCAATCAATGCTAGCCCTTTGTGTGGTGGTTTAGTAAGTTAGGAATAAGGTAGTAGATAGATGACGCAGGACGGTTCTCTCCGTGGTATCCGCCCTCATTCATCCAACACAATACAGGTCGGGGAAAGAGCCGTGATACCCCAATAATAAACAAATTCCACCCATCACTACAAACTTTAAATATCCTGTGTATTTTGAGCTAAAATATATTTCTCTCACAGAATGACTGGTAATGTAATGGCTCTACTAACAGGTTAGAGAACTTTTGGAGCTAAACAGGGTTGGCGGACCGGTGTCATGATTCCATGTGCTATACTGTCTGTCAGGTAGGAAAGCATACTTTCAAAGCGTGTGTATGGGATAGTTTGGTTTGGTTTGGTTTGGGTGGGGGGAGGGGGGTTGGCGTTTTATTTCAGGTTTACATTTTAGATCTCTGAATCGTCTTTTCATCTTGATTTGCTGTTCGCGGTTTTATCTGGAATATTTTCCGATATGATGTGTGGAGCAGTGAGTCACGATACGTTTGGAAAGCATTCACGTTACAACAATTAGTTTTTTACAGATGTAGTTTACATTCCTACGAGCATCCACATGGAGCATTCTGGGTTCCCACCCCTTCCTCTGTTTATACCGGACCAGCATTAATTTTATGTATCATATTGAAGGTGAATGAATATTTTAGAGGGGAACCGTTTGATTTGAGTTTTTGGTTCAGATTCGACTTGTTTCAGCATTTGAAGGGCATTCGGTACCTCAGCACGCTTGGCGTGGTTTTGGTCGGCTGTCGTTTAAGACTGCTTGCTTCAAACAAGCGAATGGTAACGTTGGTTCCACATTAGAGCCCTAAGAAAGTTATGTATAGTTTAAGAGGAGTCACTTTCCAAACTTTCCAGATTTATTAACTTGAAGAATTGTAAGCTGATTTGTGTGATTACTTGCTTTAAGAGTAGGTCATGTTCTGTGTTGGGCAGTGTTAATTCTGTGTCAGTATTAATTCATGTGGGTCACAAAGAGAGATTGGGATTCTTTGGAAAAGTTCAAGCCTTTCATGTAAAAGTCGAAGGTCGAAACCATGGACTCTTCTATTCAAAGTTGTCAACTTGTTTTCGCCAGTGTTCTAATTAAGAATTCAACGTTTATGATAACGTCAGTGAGGTGTTCACTCACCACACAGTGATTGTTACAATGTCTTCTATAATTCAGAAGATAATATTTCAAAAGAATAAAATCATGAACAATGGGAAATTTTACGTGTGCCATTTATTGGTTTTGTCAACTAAAAAAAATTTTTTTTTCAATTTTTGCCTATGGGTTACCCTTATGGAATTTATCAAAAAACTTCAAAATTTATTTGACCCATTTTATGATGCAAAAAGGTTCTACATACAAAAATACCATTGTTTTCACTTTTTTTCTACTGAAATCGCCTGTTCTGACTGAATAAATCAACTTGAACTAAACAATGGGTATCACTGTAGGCTTAAATTCAGTTTTTCCGGCAATCACAGCCGCAGGTTCGCGCACAGTGTCACTTTTCTGTACATTATAAAATCAGGAATCGAGTTTCACTCGTTAGATATATGAAACACGAGGCAAACTATTCAAACAGAATCCATCCATATTCTGTCTAAACAGACTGAATAAATAATCTTCAGTTCATGTTTTTTTTAGTGTTCTATCTATTCAAAATATAGCTGTTACAGCCGACAGAAAGAAACTTGTCAATTCCAATCGTTTGTTTTTCAGTACTTCTAAAGGAAAGCAATTTCTGCGATTTGGAACACTGTAGTATTTTCGATAATACCTCCACAGCGTATTCTAACCAGAAAGACGGAGGAAAGTGTGTCTAAACACAAATGTTGCCTTTCAGAAGCTGATTTTAATGTTGCCTTTCAGAAGCTGATTTTGATTGTTCCCTTTTGAAAAGAGAAACGCCTTCCTTATCTACGACTGAGCAAACCTCGAATAGCAATGGCATTTAAATATCAGTCATTAGAGGCAAATAAGAAGCTCATTTCCAGTCACTTGAAGGTTTGTTTCCTCACGCTAGTCCGAGCTTGGCGAGGTTATTTTGGGGCCGAGAGATATTTCTACATACATAATGACGTGTATGACGTGGAACGGAGTGTGAGGTGATAAGGCTTTGCTTTGGATACTCCCAAGTATAGTCCCATATTTGTTCAGGGCTATGGAATGAGCTTTCAATAATATTGTCCTGCTACCACACAAAGGTTATCAGTGGTCATTTAGAGTAAAGAGAGTACGTTTCGAACAAATCCAATTTTCAAAGAGTCATCAGGGGTGCAGATTTTGCGATATGTGTGCTTATACCGCAAATCTCAGACTATCATGATTAATTCATTTCAGTGGAGGGCTCGGCAGAACTATGTTTGGTCCCGCCAAGCCTTTAACCCATTCACCCCCCGCCCCACACACACACACACATAGAGAAGCTATAGACTAGGGAGAGCATTTACGCAACAGCCGATGGATGTACATTTTATAAGAGTGCACATGAGTGTATTCTTGTAGGGGCCCTGGGAGCTACAGTAGTATTGTTAACTGGGGTGACCACGTTATGCTTTACTGCTTTAATGTGACACAGGACCCAAAGACTTGTGTGTTTCTTCTCTGAAGTGGCAACGTGATTGCAAACAATAGGCTAAACTTCATTTTGTTATGTTTAATAGCAATGATTTAGGCATGAATTCCCCGCGGGAACCCCGGGAAGCGAATCAGTGCCTGTTCACTGCGGTAAACAGGTTCTGTTTTACTGGCAAAATAGGACCCGGTCACCAATGCTTGGTATGTGCAAACACTCTATAAAGTGGGCGATATGGCTTATTAACGCTCACTCCTGGTCTTGAGTTGATACTCATGTTGTGGTCATGATTAGCCATTGTGCAAGCATATGTGACCTTAAACACCAATAAATAAATTTAGGCATGAATACTGGGTAGGTGTGACCAAAAATACCAGTAAACAATTATGTGGTGGTTAAATACTGAGTCTTTGGAACTTTGAGATTGCCTTTTCCTATTAGGTGTGCTCCCTACATCGGAGGGACCTCGCATTTTCAGAAAAGTCAATGTAATCGACGTATGGAGGATTCTGTACCACAGAAATCTGCGTAACGTGACTGAGAATAGATTGGATTGTTCGACAAGAATATGGACAGGGGTAAAAAATGAGTGTCAAATTGGTAAAATTTCACAAATTTTCGACAATGCGCTTTTTTAAAAACAAGATTTTCAATGGGAAAAAAGGGTCTTTCTCTTTATTGAGGTGTTCTGGATTTTGGTTCGGAACATCTGCACTATCTATTCATTCCTTTTTGGGATATTTGTGTTCAAATTTTGACACTGGGTGATGATATTTCGTACCAAAATAAGTTCCAACATCAGACAGTTGTTACTATTTATAGTAACTCTGAATGAAATGACAATGTGACTCCGGTCTGAACAACTAAACATATCCCCACCAAAAAATCGTCTGCTCAGTCAGTACGCTGGTTTTCGTGTAACTTATCACAGCTGCTTTGTTTCTGTTGATTTTTATTAAACAAATAGCAATTTTTTCTATACCCTCATGTACTCGAAAATTTACGTTATTATCTTCTCTGGAAACAGAATGATGGAGGTCTTACAATTTAAAGTTTTCTATTTATTTTTTGCCACAGAAGAACGAATCGGGCTGTAGCTCAGTAAGTTCAGGCGTTCACTTTGCTGTATGAAAAGTTCGTGTTCAATGCGATGTGTGTTCAAAACCCACCTGTTCTTAGATTTTTCTCATTATCCTAACACACACATTTTTCGCTTTGTTCTGGTTGCATCTTCGTCTATAGTGCATGTTTTCGCAAATTAGCTGAATACTCCACAATCAGTATATTTAAACCAAAATGTTGGAAAACAACCAATTGCCCAAAAAAGACAGACCATTACTCTGCAGACCATATTGTACAATTAGGGGCGCTATTATGTTGCAAAAATTGAGTCAAATAACGAGACGATAATCATAGTCTGATGATGCCTTTTGTCTGTTCAGCACCACTGACTGTGTGCCAGATTTAATGTTTCCTTGAAATAAAAGATTGCGAATATTCTTAACTGCACTTAATAAATAGCCTTTTGTGGCAAACTAAAAGAGTATATGCACTGACACCGTCATATTACCACTATAAGCAATGTATTTCTTCTGTTATGTCAGTGGTGAGGGCCTTGATTTCAGCTGTCCATTTGGGAGCAATTTGCGGATTGTGCAAATGTGTACAGCCCGTTAATAGTACACTTTCCTTCAACCAATGCTAGCCCTTCGTGTGGTGGTTTAGTAAGTTAGGAATTTAGGTAGTAGATAGATGACGCAGGACGGTTCTCTCCGTGCTATCCGCCCTCATTCATCCGACACAATACAGGTCGGGGAAAGAGCCGTGATACCCCAATAATAAACAAATTCCACCCATCAGTACAAACTTTAAATATCCTGTGTATTTTGAGCTAAAATATATTTCTGTCACAGAATGACTGGTAGTGTAATGGCTCTACTAACAGGTTAGAGAACTTTTGGAGCTAAACAGGGTTGGCGGACCGGTGTCATGATTCCATGTGCTATACTGTCTGTCAGGTAGGAAAGCATACTTTCAAAGCGTGTGTATGGGATAGTTTGGTTTGGTTTGGTTTGGGTGGGGGGAGGGGGGTTGGCGTTTTATTTCAGGTTTACATTTTAGATCTCTGAATCGTCTTTTCATTTTGATTTGCCGTTCGCGGTTTTATCTGGAAAATTTTCCGATATGATGTGTGGAGCAGTGAGTCACGATACGTTTGGAAAGCATTCACGTTACAACAATTAGTTTTTTACAGATGAAGTTTACATTCCTACGAGCATCCACATGGAGCATTCTGGGTTCCTGCCCCTTCCTCTGTTTATACCGGACCAGCATTAATTTTATGTATCATATTGAAGGTGAATGAATATTTTAGAGGGGAACCGTCTGATTTGAGTTTTTGGTTCAGATTCGACTTGTTTCAGCATTTGAAGGGCATTCGGTACCTCAGCACGCTTGGCGTGGTTTTGGTCGGCTGTCGTTTAAGACTGCTTGCTTCAAACAAGCGAATGGTAACGTTGGTTCCACATTAGAGCCCTAAGAAAGTTATGTATAGTTTAAGAGGAGTCACTTTCCAAACTTCCCAGATTTATTAACTTGAAGAATTGTAAGCTGATTTGTGTGATTACTTGCTTTAAGAGTAGGTCATGTTCTGTGTTGGGCAGTATTAATTCTGTGTCAGTATTAATTCATGTGGGTCACAAAGAGAGATTGGGATTCTTTGGAAAAGTTCTAGCCTTTCATGTAAAAGTCGAAGGTCGAAACCATGGACTCTTCTATTCAAAGTTGTCAACTTGTATACGCCAGTGTTCTAATTAAGAATTCAACGTTTATGATAACGTCAGTGAGGTGTTCACTCACCACACAGTGATTGTTACAATGTCTTCTATAATTCAGAAGATAATATTTCAAAAGAATAAAATCATGAACAATGGGAAATTTTACGTGTGCCATTTATTGGTTTTGTCCACTAAAAAAAATTTTTTTTTCAATTTTTGCCTATGGGTTACCCTTATGGAATTTATCAAAAAACTTCAAAATTTATTTGACCCATTTTATGATGCAAAAAGGTTCTACATACAAAAATACCATTGTTTTCACTTTTTTTCTACTGAAATCGCCTGTTCTGACTGAATAAATCAACTTGAACTAAACAATGGGTATCACTGTAGGCTTAAATTCAGTTTTTTCCGGCAATCACAGCCGCAGGTTCGCGCACAGTGTCACTTTTCTGAACATTATAAAATCAGGAATCGAGTTTCACTCGTTAGATATATGAAACACGAGGCAAACTATTCAAACAGAATCCATCCATATTCTGTCTAAACAGACTGAATAAATAATCTTCAGTTCATGTTTTTTTGAGTGTTCTATCTATTCAAAATATAGCTGTTACAGCCGACAGAAAGAAACTTGTCAATTCCAATCGTTTGTTTTTCAGTACTTCTAAAGGAAAGCAATTTCTGCGATTTGGAACACTGTAGTATTTTCGATAATACCTCCACAGCGTATTCTAACCAGAAAGACGGAGGAAAGTGTGTCTAAACACAAATGTTGCCTTTCAGAAGCTGATTTTGATTGTTCCCTTTTGAAAAGGGAAACGCCTTCCTTATCTACGACTGAGCAAACCTCGAATAGCAAAGGCATTTAAATATCAGTCATTAGAGGCATATAAGAAGCTCATTTCCAGTCACTTGAAGGTTTTTTTCCTCACGCTAGTCCGAGCTTGGCGAGGTTATTTTGGGGCCGAGAGATATTTCTACATACATAATGACGTGTATGACGTGGAACGGAGTGTGAGGTGATAAGGCTTTGCTTTGGATACTCCCAAGTATAGTCCCATATTTGTTCAGTGCTATGGAATGAGCTTTCAATAATATTGTCCTGCTACCACACAAAGGTTATCAGTGGTCATTTAGAGTAAAGAGAGTACGTTTCGAACAAATCCAATTTTCAAAGAGTCATCAGGGGTGCAGATTTTGCGATATGTGTGCTTATACCCAAAATCTCAGACTATCATGATTAATTCATTTCAGTGGAGGGCTCGGCAGAACTATGTTTGGTCCCGCCAAGCCTTTAACCCATTCACCCCCCCCCCCCCACCACACACACACACATAGAGAAGCTTTAGACTAGGGAGAGCATTTACGCAACAGCCGATGGATGTACATTTTATAAGAGTGCACATGAGTGTATTCTTGTAGGGGCCCTGGGAGCTACAGTAGTATTGTTAACTGGGGTGACCACGTTATGCTTTACTGCTTTAATATGACACAGGACCCAAAGACTTGTGTGTTTCTTCTCTGAAGTGGCAACGTGATTGCAAACAATAGGCTAAACTTCATTTTGTTATGTTTAATAGCAATGATTTAGGCATGAATTCCCCGCGGGAACCCCGGGAAGCGAAGCAGTGCCTGTTCACTGCGGTAAACAGGTTCTGTTTTACTGGCAAAATAGGACCCAGTCACCAATGCTTGGTATGTGCAAACACTCTATAAAGTGGGCGATATGGCTTATTAACGCTCACTCCTGGTCTTGAGTTGATACTCATGTTGTGGTCATGATTAGCCATTGTGCAAGCATATGTGACCTTAAACACCAATAAATAAATTTAGGCATGAATACTGGGTAGGTGTGACCAAAAATACCAGTAAACAATTATGTGGTGGTTAAATACTGAGTCTTTGGAACTTTGAGATTGCCTTTTCCTATTAGGTGTGCTCCCTACATCGGAGGGACCTCGCATTTTCAGAAAAGTCAATGTAATCGACGTATGGAGGATTCTGTACCACAGAAATCTGCGTAACGTGACTGAGAATAGATTGGATTGTTGGACAAGAATATGGACAGGGGTAAAAAATGAGTGTCAAATTGGTAAAATTTCACAAATTTTCGACAATGCCCTTTTTCAAAAACAAGATTTTCAATGGGAAAAAAGGGTCTTTCTCTTTATTGAGGTGTTCTGGATTTTGGTTCGGAACATCTGCACTATCTATTCATTCCTTTTTGGGATATTTGTGTTCAAATTTTGACACTGGGTGATGATATTTCGTACCAAAATAAGTTCCAACATCAGTCAGTTGTTACTATTTATAGTAACTCTGAATGAAATGACAATGTGACTCCGGTCTGAACAACTAAACATATCCCCACCAAAAAATCGTCTGCTCAGTCAGTACGCTGGTTTTCGTGTAACTTATCACAGCTGCTTTGTTTCTGTTGATTTTTATTAAACAAATAGCAATTTTTTCTATACCCTCATGTACTCGAAAATTTACGTTATTATCTTCTCTGGAAACAGAATGATGGAGGTCTTATAATTTAAAGTTTTCTATTTATTTTTTGCCACAGAAGAACGAATCGGGCTGTAGCTCAGTAAGTTCAGGCGTTCACTTTGCTGTATGAAAAGTTCGTGTTCAATGCGATGTGTGTTCAAAACCCACCTGTTCTTAGATTTTTCTCATTATCCTAACACACACATTTTTCGCTTTGTTCTGGTTGCATCTTCGTCTATAGTGCATGTTTTCGCAAATTAGCTGAATACTCCACAATCAGTATATTTAAACCAAAATGTTGGAAAACAACCAATTGCCCAAAAAAGACAGACCATTACTCTGCAGACCATATTGTACAATTAGGGGCGCTATTATGTTGCAAAAATTGAGTCAAATAACGAGACGATAATCATAGTCTGATGATGCCTTTTGTCTGTTCAGCACCACTGACTGTGTGCCAGATTTAATGTTTCCTTGAAATAAAAGATTGCGAATATTCTTAACTGCACTTAATAAATAGCCTTTTGTGGCAAACTAAAAGAGTATATGCACTGACACCGTCATATTACCACTATAAGCAATGTATTTCTTCTGTTATGTCAGTGGTGAGGGCCTTGATTTCAGCTGTCCATTTGGGAGCAATTTGCGGATTGTGCAAATGTGTACAGCCCGTTAATAGTACACTTTCCTTCAACCAATGCTAGCCCTTCGTGTGGTGGTTTAGTAAGTTAGGAATTTAGGTAGTAGATAGATGACGCAGGACGGTTCTCTCCGTGCTATCCGCCCTCATTCATCCGACACAATACAGGTCGGGGAAAGAGCCGTGATACCCCAATAATAAACAAATTCCACCCATCAGTACAAACTTTAAATATCCTGTGTATTTTGAGCTAAAATATATTTCTGTCACAGAATGACTGGTAGTGTAATGGCTCTACTAACAGGTTAGAGAACTTTTGGAGCTAAACAGGGTTGGCGGACCGGTGTCATGATTCCATGTGCTATACTGTCTGTCAGGTAGGAAAGCATACTTTCAAAGCGTGTGTATGGGATAGTTTGGTTTGGTTTGGTTTGGGTGGGGGGAGGGGGGTTGGCGTTTTATTTCAGGTTTACATTTTAGATCTCTGAATCGTCTTTTCATCTTGATTTGCCGTTCGCGGTTTTATCTGGAAAATTTTCCGATATGATGTGTGGAGCAGTGAGTCACGATACGTTTGGAAAGCATTCACGTTACAACAATTAGTTTTTTACAGATGAAGTTTACATTCCTACGAGCATCCACATGGAGCATTCTGGGTTCCTGCCCCTTCCTCTGTTTATACCGGACCAGCATTAATTTTATGTATCATATTGAAGGTGAATGAATATTTTAGAGGGGAACCGTCTGATTTGAGTTTTTCGTTCAGATTCGACTTGTTTCAGCATTTGAAGGGCATTCGGTACCTCAGCACGCTTGGCGTGGTTTTGGTCGGCTGTCGTTTAAGACTGCTTGCTTCAAACAAGCGAATGGTAACGTTGGTTCCACATTAGAGCCCTAAGAAAGTTATGTATAGTTTAAGAGGAGTCACTTTCCAAACTTCCCAGATTTATTAACTTGAAGAATTGTAAGCTGATTTGTGTGATTACTTGCTTTAAGAGTAGGTCATGTTCTGTGTTGGGCAGTATTAATTCTGTGTCAGTATTAATTCATGTGGGTCACAAAGAGAGATTGGGATTCTTTGGAAAAGTTCAAGCCTTTCATGTAAAAGTCGAAGGTCGAAACCATGGACTCTTCTATTCAAAGTTGTCAACTTGTATACGCCAGTGTTCTAATTAAGAATTCAACGTTTATGATAACGTCAGTGAGGTGTTCACTCACCACACAGTGATTGTTACAATGTCTTCTATAATTCAGAAGATAATATTTCAAAAGAATAAAATCATGAACAATGGGAAATTTTACGTGTGCCATTTATTGGTTTTGTCAACTAAAAAAAATTTTTTTTTCAATTTTTGCCTATGGGTTACCCTTATGGAATTTATCAAAAAACTTCAAAATTTATTTGACCCATTTTATGATGCAAAAAGGTTCTACATACAAAAATACCATTGTTTTCACTTTTTTTCTACTGAAATCGCCTGTTCTGACTGAATAAATCAACTTGAACTAAACAATGGGTATCACTGTAGGCTTAAATTCAGTTTTTCCGGCAATCACAGCCGCAGGTTCGCGCACAGTGTCACTTTTCTGTACATTATAAAATCAGGAATCGAGTTTCACTCGTTAGATATATGAAACACGAGGCAAACTATTCAAACAGAATCCATCCATATTCTGTCTAAACAGACTGAATAAATAATCTTCAGTTCATGTTTTTTTGAGTGTTCTATCTATTCAAAATATAGCTGTTACAGCCGACAGAAAGAAACTTGTCAATTCCAATCGTTTGTTTTTCAGTACTTCTAAAGGAAAGCAATTTCTGCGATTTGGAACACTGTAGTATTTTCGATAATACCTCCACAGCGTATTCTAACCAGAAAGACGGAGGAAAGTGTGTCTAAACACAAATGTTGCCTTTCAGAAGCTGATTTTGATTGTTCCCTTTTGAAAAGGGAAACGCCTTCCTTATCTACGACTGAGCAAACCTCGAATAGCAAAGGCATTTAAATATCAGTCATTAGAGGCATATAAGAAGCTCATTTCCAGTCACTTGAAGGTTTTTTTCCTCACGCTAGTCCGAGCTTGGCGAGGTTATTTTGGGGCCGAGAGATATTTCTACATACATAATGACGTGTATGACGTGGAACGGAGTGTGAGGTGATAAGGCTTTGCTTTGGATACTCCCAAGTATAGTCCCATATTTGTTCAGTGCTATGGAATGAGCTTTCAATAATATTGTCCTGCTACCACACAAAGGTTATCAGTGGTCATTTAGAGTAAAGAGAGTACGTTTCGAACAAATCCAATTTTCAAAGAGTCATCAGGGGTGCAGATTTTGCGATATGTGTGCTTATACCCAAAATCTCAGACTATCATGATTAATTCATTTCAGTGGAGGGCTCGGCAGAACTATGTTTGGTCCCGCCAAGCCTTTAACCCATTCACCCCCCCCCCCCCCCACACACACACACATAGAGAAGCTTTAGACTAGGGAGAGCATTTACGCAACAGCCGATGGATGTACATTTTATAAGAGTGCACATGAGTGTATTCTTGTAGGGGCCCTGGGAGCTACAGTAGTATTGTTAACTGGGGTGACCACGTTATGCTTTACTGCTTTAATATGACACAGGACCCAAAGACTTGTGTGTTTCTTCTCTGAAGTGGCAACGTGATTGCAAACAATAGGCTAAACTTCATTTTGTTATGTTTAATAGCAATGATTTAGGCATGAATTCCCCGCGGGAACCCCGGGAAGCGAAGCAGTGCCTGTTCACTGCGGTAAACAGGTTCTGTTTTACTGGCAAAATAGGACCCAGTCACCAATGCTTGGTATGTGCAAACACTCTATAAAGTGGGCGATATGGCTTATTAACGCTCACTCCTGGTCTTGAGTTGATACTCATGTTGTGGTCATGATTAGCCATTGTGCAAGCATATGTGACCTTAAACACCAATAAATAAATTTAGGCATGAATACTGGGTAGGTGTGACCAAAAATACCAGTAAACAATTATGTGGTGGTTAAATACTGAGTCTTTGGAACTTTGAGATTGCCTTTTCCTATTAGGTGTGCTCCCTACATCGGAGGGACCTCGCATTTTCAGAAAAGTCAATGTAATCGACGTATGGAGGATTCTGTACCACAGAAATCTGCGTAACGTGACTGAGAATAGATTGGATTGTTGGACAAGAATATGGACAGGGGTAAAAAATGAGTGTCAAATTGGTAAAATTTCACAAATTTTCGACAATGCGCTTTTTTAAAAACAAGATTTTCAATGGGAAAAAAGGGTCTTTCTCTTTATTGAGGTGTTCTGGATTTTGGTTCGGAACATCTGCACTATCTATTCATTCCTTTTTGGGATATTTGTGTTCAAATTTTGACACTGGGTGATGATATTTCGTACCAAAATAAGTTCCAACATCAGTCAGTTGTTACTATTTATAGTAACTCTGAATGAAATGACAATGTGACTCCGGTCTGAACAACTAAACATATCCCCACCAAAAAATCGTCTGCTCAGTCAGTACGCTGGTTTTCGTGTAACTTATCACAGCTGCTTTGTTTCTGTTGATTTTTATTAAACAAATAGCAATTTTTTCTATACCCTCATGTACTCGAAAATTTACGTTATTATCTTCTCTGGAAACAGAATGATGGAGGTCTTACAATTTAAAGTTTTCTATTTATTTTTTGCCACAGAAGAACGAATCGGGCTGTAGCTCAGTAAGTTCAGGCGTTCACTTTGCTGTATGAAAAGTTCGTGTTCAATGCGATGTGTGTTCAAAACCCACCTGTTCTTAGATTTTTCTCATTATCCCAACACACACATTTTTCGCTTTGTTCTGGTTGCATCTTCGTCTATAGTGCATGTTTTCGCAAATTAGCTGAATACTCCACAATCAGTATATTTAAACCAAAATGTTGGAAAACAACCAATTGCCCAAAAAAGACAGACCATTACTCTGCAGACCATATTGTACAATTAGGGGCGCTATTATGTTGCAAAAATTGAGTCAAATAACGAGACGATAATCATAGTCTGATGATGCCTTTTGTCTGTTCAGCACCACTGACTGTGTGCCAGATTTAATGTTTCCTTGAAATAAAAGATTGCGAATATTCTCAACTGCACTTAATAAATAGCCTTTTGTGGCAAACTAAAAGAGTATATGCACTGACACCGTCATATTACCACTATAAGCAATGTATTTCTTCTGTTATGTCAGTGGTGAGGGCCTTGATTTCAGCTCTCTTTTTGGTAGCAATTTGCGGATTGTGCAAATGTGTACAGCCCGTAAATAGTACACTTTCCTTCAACCAATGCTAGCCCTTCGTGTGGTGGTTTAGTAAGTTAGGAATTTAGGTAGTAGATAGATGACGCAGGACGGTTCTCTCCGTGCTATCCGCCCTCATTCATCCGACACAATACAGGTCGGGGAAAGAGCCGTGATACCCCAATAATAAACAAATTCCACCCATCAGTACAAACTTTAAATATCCTGTGTATTTTGAGCTAAAATATATTTCTGTCACAGAATGACTGGTAGTGTAATGGCTCTACTAACAGGTTAGAGAACTTTTGGAGCTAAACAGGGTTGGCGGACCGGTGTCATGATTCCATGTGCTATACTGTCTGTCAGGTAGGAAAGCATACTTTCAAAGCGTGTGTATGGGATAGTTTGGTTTGGTTTGGTTTGGGTGGGGGGAGGGGGGTTGGCGTTTTATTTCAGGTTTACATTTTAGATCTCTGAATCGTCTTTTCATCTTGATTTGCCGTTCGCGGTTTTATCTGGAAAATATTCCGATATGATGTGTGGAGCAGTGAGTCACGATACGTTTGGAAAGCATTCACGTTACAACAATTAGTTTTTTACAGATGAAGTTTACATTCCTACGAGCATCCACATGGAGCATTCTGGGTTCCTGCCCCTTCCTCTGTTTATACCGGACCAGCATTAATTTTATGTATCATATTGAAGGTGAATGAATATTTTAGAGGGGAACCGTCTGATTTGAGTTTTTGTTTCAGATTCGACTTGTTTCAGCATTTGAAGGGCATTCGGTACCTCAGCACGCTTGGCGTGGTTTTGGTCGGCTGTCGTTTAAGACTGCTTGCTTCAAACAAGCGAATGGTAACGTTGGTTCCACATTAGAGCCCTAAGAAAGTTATGTATAGTTTAAGAGGAGTCACTTTCCAAACTTCCCAGATTTATTAACTTGAAGAATTGTAAGCTGATTTGTGTGATTACTTGCTTTAAGAGTAGGTCATGTTCTGTGTTGGGCAGTATTAATTCTGTGTCAGTATTAATTCATGTGGGTCACAAAGAGAGATTGGGATTCTTTGGAAAAGTTCAAGCCTTTCATGTAAAAGTCGAAGGTCGAAACCATGGACTCTTCTATTCAAAGTTGTCAACTTGTATACGCCAGTGTTCCAATTAAGAATTCAACGTTTATGATAACGTCAGTGAGGTGTTCACTCACCACACAGTGATTGTTACAATGTCTTCTATAATTCAGAAGATAATATTTCAAAAGAATAAAATCATGAACAATGGGAAATTTTACGTGTGCCATTTATTGGTTTTGTCAACTAAAAAAAATTTTTTTTTCAATTTTTGCCTATGGGTTACCCTTATGGAATTTATCAAAAAACTTCAAAATTTATTTGACCCATTTTATGATGCAAAAAGGTTCTACATACAAAAATACCATTGTTTTCACTTTTTTTCTACTGAAATCGCCTGTTCTGACTGAATAAATCAACTTGAACTAAACAATGGGTATCACTGTAGGCTTAAATTCAGTTTTTCCGGCAATCACAGCCGCAGGTTCGCGCACAGTGTCACTTTTCTGTACATTATAAAATCAGGAAACGAGTTTCACTCGTTAGATATATGAAACACGAGGCAAACTATTCAAACAGAATCCATCCATATTCTGTCTAAACAGACTGAATAAATAATCTTCAGTTCATGTTTTTTTAGTGTTCTATCTATTCAAAATATAGCTGTTACAGCCGACAGAAAGAAACTTGTCAATTCCAATCGTTTGTTTTTCAGTACTTCTAAAGGAAAGCAATTTCTGCGATTTGGAACACTGTAGTATTTTCGATAATACCTCCACAGCGTATTCTAACCAGAAAGACGGAGGAAAGTGTGTCTAAACACAAATGTTGCCTTTCAGAAGCTGATTTTGATTGTTCCCTTTTGAAAAGGGAAACGCCTTCCTTATCTACGACTGAGCAAACCTCGAATAGCAATGGCATTTAAATATCAGTCATTAGAGGCATATAAGAAGCTCATTTCCAGTCACTTGAAGGTTTTTTTCCTCACGCTAGTCCGAGCTTGGCGAGGTTATTTTGGGGCCGAGAGATATTTCTACATACATAATGACGTGTATGACGTGGAACGGAGTGTGAGGTGATAAGGCTTTGCTTTGGATACTCCCAAGTATAGTCCCATATTTGTTCAGTGCTATGGAATGAGCTTTCAATAATATTGTCCTGCTGCCACACAAAGGTTATCAGTGGTCATTTAGAGTAAAGAGAGTACGTTTCGAACAAATCCAATTTTCAAAGAGTCATCAGGGGTGCAGATTTTGCGATATGTGTGCTTATACCCAAAATCTCAGACTATCATGATTAATTCATTTCAGTGGAGGGCTCGGCAGAACTATGTTTGGTCCCGCCAAGCCTTTAACCCATTCACCCCCCCCCCCCCCCCCACACACACACACATAGAGAAGCTTTAGACTAGGGAGAGCATTTACGCAACAGCCGATGGATGTACATTTTATAAGAGTGCACATGAGTGTATTCTTGTAGGGGCCCTGGGAGCTACAGTAGTATTGTTAACTGGGGTGACCACGTTATGCTTTACTGCTTTAATATGACACAGGACCCAAAGACTTGTGTGTTTCTTCTCTGAAGTGGCAACGTGATTGCAAACAATAGGCTAAACTTCATTTTGTTATGTTTAATAGCAATGATTTAGGCATGAATTCCCCGCGGGAACCCCGGGAAGCGAAGCAGTGCCTGTTCACTGCGGTAAACAGGTTCTATTCTACAGGCAAAATAGGACCCAGTCACGAATGCTTGGTATGTGCAAACACTCTATAAAGTGAGCGATGTGGCTTATTAACGCTCACTCCTGGTCTTGAGTTGATACTCATGTTGTGGTCATGATTAGCCATTGTGCAAGCATATGTGACCTTAAACACCAATAAATAAATTTAGGCATGAATACTGGGTAGGTGTGACCAAAAATACCAGTAAACAATTATGTGGTGGTTAAATACTGAGTCTTTGGAACTTTGAGATTGCCTTTTCCTATTAGGTGTGCTCCCTACATCGGAGGGACCTCGCATTTTCAGAAAAGTCAATGTAATCGACGTATGGAGGATTCTGTACCACAGAAATCTGCGTAACGTGACTGAGAATAGATTGGATTGTTGGACAAGAATATGGACAGGGGTAAAAAATGAGTGTCAAATTGGTAAAATTTCACAAATTTTCGACAATGCGCTTTTTTAAAAACAAGATTTTCAATGGGAAAAAAGGGTCTTTCTCTTTATTGAGGTGTTCTGGATTTTGGTTCGGAACATCTGCACTATCTATTCATTCCTTTTTGGGATATTTGTGTTCAAATTTTGACACTGGGTGATGATATTTCGTACCAAAATAAGTTCCAACATCAGTCAGTTGTTACTATTTATAGTAACTCTGAATGAAATGACAATGTGACTCCGGTCTGAACAACTAAACATATCCCCACCAAAAAATCGTCTGCTCAGTCAGTACGCTGGTTTTCGTGTAACTTATCACAGCTGCTTTGTTTCTGTTGATTTTTATTAAACAAATAGCAATTTTTTCTATACCCTCATGTACTCGAAAATTTACGTTATTATCTTCTCTGGAAACAGAATGACGGAGGTCTTACAATTTAAAGTTTTCTATTTATTTTTTGCCACAGAAGAACGAATCGGGCTGTAGCTCAGTAAGTTCAGGCGTTCACTTTGCTGTATGAAAAGTTCGTGTTCAATGCGATGTGTGTTAAAAACCCACCTGTTCTTAGATTTTTCTCATTATCCTAACACACACATTTTTCGCTTTGTTCTGGTTGCATCTTCGTCTATAGTGCATGTTTTCGCAAATTAGCTGAATACTCCACAATCAGTATATTTAAACCAAAATGTTGGAAAACAACCAATTGCCCAAAAAAGACAGACCATTACTCTGCAGACCATATTGTACAATTAGGGGCGCTATTATGTTGCAAAAATTGAGTCAAATAACGAGACGATAATCATAGTCTGATGATGCCTTTTGTCTGTTCAGCACCACTGACTGTGTGCCAGATTTAATGTTTCCTTGAAATAAAAGATTGCGAATATTCTCAACTGCACTTAATAAATAGCCTTTTGTGGCAAACTAAAAGAGTATATGCACTGACACCGTCATATTACCACTATAAGCAATGTATTTCTTCTGTTATGTCAGTGGTGAGGACCTTGATTTCAGCTGTCCATTTGGGAGCAATTTGCGGATTGTGCAAATGTGTACAGCCCGTTAATAGTACACTTTCCTTCAACCAATGCTAGCCCTTCGTGTGGTGGTTTAGTAAGTTAGGAATTTAGGTAGTAGATAGATGACGCAGGACGGTTCTCTCCGTGCTATCCGCCCTCATTCATCCGACACAATACAGGTCGGGGAAAGAGCCGTGATACCCCAATAATAAACAAATTCCACCCATCACTACAAACTTTAAATATCCTGTGTATTTTGAGCTAAAATATATTTCTGTCACAGAATGACTGGTAGTGTAATGGCTCTACTAACAGGTTAGAGAACTTTTGAAGCTAAACAGGGTTGGCGGACCGGTGTCATGATTCCATGTGCTATACTGTCTGTCAGGTAGGAAAGCATACTTTCAAAGCGTGTGTATGGGATAGTTTGGTTTGGTTTGGTTTGGGTGGGGGAGGGGGGTTGGCGTTTTATTTCAGGTTTACATTTTAGATCTCTGAATCGTCTTTTCATCTTGATTTGCCGTTCGCGGTTTTATCTGGAATATTTTCCGATATGATGTGTGGAGCAGTGAGTCACGATACGTTTGGAAAGCATTCACGTTACAACAATTAGTTTTTTACGGATGAAGTTTACATTCCTACGAGCATCCACATGGAGCATTCTGGGTTCCTACCCCTTCCTCTGTTTATACCGGACCAGCATTAATTTTGTGTATCATATTGAAGGTGAATGAATATTTTAGAGGGGAACCGTTTGATTTGAGTTTTTGGTTCAGATTCGACTTGTTTCAGCATTTGAAAGGCATTCGGTACCTCAGCACGCTTGGCGTGGTTTTGGTCGGCTGTCGTTTAAGACTGCTTGCTTCAAGCAAGTGAATGGCAACGTTGGTTCCACATTATAGCCCTAAGAAAGTTATGTATAGTTTAAGAGGAGTCACTTTCCAAACTTCCCAGATTTATTAACTTGAAGAATTGTAAGCTGATTTGTGTGATTACTTGCTTTAAGAGTAGGTCATGTTCTGTGTTGGGCAGTATTAATTCTGTGTCAGTATTAATTCATGTGGGTCACAAAGAGAGATTGGGATTCTTTGGAAACGTTCAAGCCTTTCATGTAAAAGTCGAAGGTCGAAGCCATGGACTCTTCTATTCAAAGTTGTCAACTTGTATACGCCAGTGTTCTAATTAAGAATTCAACGTTTATGATAACGTCAGTGAGGTGTTCACTCACCACACAGTGATTGTTACAATGTCTTCTATAATTCAGAAGATAATATTTCAAAAGAATAAAATCATGAACAATGGGAAATTTTACGTGTGCCATTTATTGGTTTTGTCAACTAAAAAAATTTTTTTTTTCAATTTTTGCCTATGGGTTACCCTTATGGAATTTATCAAAAAACTTCAAAATTTATTTGACCCATTTTATGATGCAAAAAGGTTCTACATACAAAAATACCATTGTTTTCACTTTTTTTCTACTGAAATCGCCTGTTCTGACTGAATAAATCAACTTGAACTAAACAATGGGTATCACTGTAGGCTTAAATTCAGTTTTTCCGGCAATCACAGCCGCAGGTTCGCGCACAGTGTCACTTTTCTGTACATTATAAAATCAGGAATCGAGTTTCACTCGTTAGATATATGAAACACGAGGCAAACTATTCAAACAGAATCCATCCATATTCTGTCTAAACAGACTGAATAAATAATCTTCAGTTCATGTTTTTTTTAGTGTTCTATCTATTCAAAATATAGCTGTTACAGCCGACAGAAAGAAACTTGTCAATTCCAATCTTTTGTTTTTCAGTACTTCTAAAGGAAAGCAATTTCTGAGATTTGGAACACTGTAGTATTTTCGATAATACCTCCACAGCGTATTCTAACCAGAAAGACGGAGGAAAGTGTGTCTAAACACAAATGTTGCCTTTCAGAAGCTGATTTTGATTGTTCCCTTTTGAAAGGGGAAACGCCTTCCTTATCTACGACTGAGCAAACCTCGAATAGCAATGGCATTTAAATATCAGTCATTAGAGGCATATAAGAAGCTCATTTCCAGTCACTTGAAGGTTTTTTTCCTCACGCTAGTCCGAGCTTGGCGAGGTTATTTTTGGGCCGAGAGATATTTCTACATACATAATGACGTGTATGACGTGGAACGGTGTGTGAGGTGATAAGGCTTTGCTTTGGATACTCCCAAGTATAGTCCCATATTTGTTCAGTGCTATGGAATGAGCTTTCAATAATATTGTCCTGCTACCACACAAAGGTTATCAGTGGTCATTTAGAGTAAAGAGAGTACGTTTCGAACAAATCCAATTTTCAAAGAGTCATCAGGGGTGCAGATTTTGCGATATGTGTGCTTATACCCAAAATCTCAGACTATCATGATTAATTCATTTCAGTGGAGGGCTCGGCAGAACTATGTTTGGTCCCGCCAAGCCTTTAACCCATTCACCCCCCCCCCCCCCACACACACACACACATAGAGAAGCTATAGACTAGGGAGAGCATTTACGCAACAGCCGATGGATGTACATTTTATAAGAGTGCACATGAGTGTATTCTTGTAGGGGCCCTGGGAGCTACAGTAGTATTGTTAACTGGGGTGACCACGTTATGCTTTACTGCTTTAATATGACACAGGACCCAAAGACTTGTGTGTTTCTTCTCTGAAGTGGCAACGTGATTGCAAACAATAGGCTAAACTTCATTTTGTTATGTTTAATAGCAATGATTTAGGCATGAATTCCCCGCGGGAACCCCGGGAAGCGAAGCAGTGCCTGTTCACTGCGGTAAACAGGTTCTGTTTCACTGGCAAAATAGGACCCAGTCACCAATGCTTGGGATGTGCAAACACTCTATAAAGTGGGCGATATGGCTTATTAACGCTCACTCCTGGACTTGAGTTGATACTCATGTTGTGGTCATGATTAGCCATTGTGCAAGCATATGTGACCTTAAACACCAATAAATAAATTTAGGCATGAATACTGGGTAGGTGTGACCAAAAATACCAGTAAACAATTATGTGGTGGTTAAATACTGAGTCTTTGGAACTTTGAGATTGCCTTTTCCTATTAGGTGTGCTCCCTACATCGGAGGGACCTCGCATTTTCAGAAAAGTCAATGTAATCGACGTATGGAGGATTCTGTACCACAGGAATCTGCGTAACGTGACTGAGAATAGATTGGATTGTTGGACAAGAATATGGACAGGGGTAAAAAATGAGTGTCAAATTGGTAAAATTTCACAAATTTTCGACAATGCCCTTTTTTAAAAACAAGATTTTCAATGGGAAAAAAGGGTCTTTCTCTTTATTGAGGTGTTCTGGATTTTGGTTCGGAACATCTGCACTATCTATTCATTCCTTTTTGGGATATTTGTGTTCAAATTTTGACACTGGGTGATGATATTTCGTACCAAAATAAGTTCCAACATCAGTCAGTTGTTACTATTTATAGTAACTCTGAATGAAATGACAATGTGACTCCGGTCTGAACAACTAAACATATCCCCACCAAAAAATCGTCTGCTCAGTCAGTACGCTGGTTTTCGTGTAACTTATCACAGCAGCTTTGTTTCTGTTGATTTTTATTAAACAAATAGCAATTTTTTCTATACCCTCATGTACTCGAAAATTTACGTTATTATCTTCTCTGGAAACAGAATGATGGAGGTCTTACAATTTAAAGTTTCCTATTTATTTTTTTGCCACAGAAGAACGAATCGGGCTGTAGCTCAGTAAGTTCAGGCGTTCACTTTGCTGTATGAAAAGTTCGCGTTCAATGCGATGTGTATTCAGAACCCACCTGTTCTTAGATTTTTCTCATTATCCTAACACATACATTTTTCGCTTTGTTCTGGTTGCATCTTCGTCTATAGTGCATGTTTTCGCAAATTATCTGGCCAAAAGGCTGGAATACTCCACAATCAGTATATTTAAACAAAAATGTTGTAAAACAACCAATTGCCCCCAAAAGACAGACCATTACGCTGCAGGCCATATTGTAAAATTAGGGGCGCTATTATGTTGCAAAAATTAAGTCAAACTAGAGAAACAGAATTTACTGAACCCAGTAAATTCAAGTCTGTTTGAAAAGGTTTAAAGTATCAGGAATAAACTATAAACCATCAAGTGTAGACTCATTTGGTGTTAGTTCCAGGACCATTCATCATACCATGATTGAGATATGAGCATGACCCACTTTCAAAAATGTTGGCTACGCCCACTTTTTTAACATAAAAATGCATGTATTGACCTCAGGAATGCTTTGGGAGGGGTGGGGGGGGGTAAAAAAAATGTGATTTCCAGTAATTATGAAAAATACACTTAATGACCCTAGGTGATCTCCTTGACCCTGACCCATATTTGGAATCTCCATCAAGTGTCTACTCATTTGGTGTTAGTCCCGGGCCCATTCATCATACCATGCTTGAGATATGAGCGTGACCCACTTTTACAAATTTTTGTCACGCCCACTTTATTTTACATCAAAATGCATGTGTGTATGTCAGGAATACTTTAGGGGATCAAAAAATGTGATTTCCAGCAATTCTGAAAAATGCACGCAATGACCCATAGTTGACCTCCGTGACCTTGACACATATTTTGAATCTCCATCGAGTATCGACTCATTTGGTGTTGGTCCTAGGTCTGTAGGTCATACCACGCCTGAGATATGGGCGTGACCCACTTTCTAAAATTTTGGCCACGCCCACTTTTTTACGTAAAAATGCAAGTGTGTATGTCAGGAATACTTTAGGGGGTCAAAAAATGTGATTTCCAGCAATTCTGAAAAATGCACTCAATGACCCCTAGTTGACCTCCGTGACCTTGACCCATATTTTGAACCTCAATCGGGTGTCGACTCATTTGGTGTTGGTCCCAGGTCCATAGGTCATTCCACTCTTGAGATATGGGCGTGACCCACTTTCAAAAATATTGGCCACGCCCACTTTTTTTACGTAAAAATTTAAGTGTGTATGTCAGGAATACTTTAGGAGATCAAAAAATGTGATTTCCAGCAATTGTGAAAATGCACTCAATGACCCCTAGGTGACCTCTGTGACCCATATTCTGAATCTCCATCATGTGTCGACTCACTTGGTGTTGGTCCCAGATCCATACATCATACCACGCCTGAGAAATGGGTGTCACCCACTTTCAAAAATTGTGGCCACGCCCACTTTTTTACGTAAAATGCATGTGTGTCCGTCAAGAAGACTTTAGCGGATCAAAAAATGTGATTTCCAGCAATTCTGAAAAAATGCACTCAATGACCCCTAGGTGACCTCAGTGATCTTGACACATATTTTGAATCTCCATCAAGTGTCGACTGATTTGGTGTTGGTCCCAGGTCCATATGTCATGCCACTCCTGAGGTATGGGCGTGACCCACTTTCAAAAATTTTTTGGCCACGCCCACTTTTTCATGTCAAAATGCATCTGTGCACATCAGGAATGCTTTAGGGGGTCAAAAAATGTGTTTTCCAGCAATTCTGAAAAATGCACTCAATGACCCCTAGGTGGCCTCCGTGACCTTGATCCATATTTTGAATCTCCATCAAGTGTCGACTGATTTGGTGTTGGTCCCAGGTCTGTAGGTCATACCACGCCTGAGATATGGGCGTGATCCACTTTCAAAAATTTTGACCACGCCCACTTTTTTTACGTCAAAATGCTTGTATGTACATCAGGATTACTTTAGGGTGGTCTAAAAATGTGATTTCCAGCAATTCTGAAAAATGCACTCAATGACCACAAGGTGACCTCTGTGACCTTGACTCATATTCTGAATCTCCATCAAGTGTCACCTCATTTGGTGTTGGTCCCAGGTCCATATGTCATACCACGCCTGAGGTATGGGCGTGACCCACTTTCAAAAATTTTTTGACCACGCCCACTTTTTTACGTCGAAATGCAAGTGTGTACGTCAGAAATACTTTAGGGGGTCAAAAAATGTGATTTCCAGCAATTCTGAAAAATGCACTCAATGACCACAAGGTGACCTCTGTAACCTTGACCCATATTTAGAATCTCCATCAAGTGTCGACTCATTTGGTATTGGTCCCAGATCCATACGTCATACCACGCCTGAGTAATGGGCGTGACCCACTTTCAAAAATGTTGGCCACGCCCACTTTTTTACGTCAAAATGCATGTGTGTACGTCAGGAAGACTTTAGGGGATAAAAAAATGTGATTTCCAGCAATTCTGAAAAATACACTCAATGACCCCTAGGTGTCCTCTGTGAGCTTGACCCATATTTTGATTCTCCATCAAGTGTCGACTCTTTTGGTGTTGGTCCCAGGTCCATACGTCATACCATGCCTGAGATATGGCCGTGACTCACTTTCAACAATTTTGGCCACGCCCACTTTTATACATCAAAATGCATGTGTGTATGTCAGGAATACTTTAGGGGATCAAAAAATGTGATTTCCAGCAATTCTGAAAAATGCACTCAATGACCCCTAGTTGACCTCCGTGACCTTGACCCATATTTTGAACCTCCATCAAGTGTCGACTCTTTTGGTGTTGGTCCCAGGTCCATACGTCATACCATGCCTGAGATATGGGCGTGACCCAGTTTCAAACATTTTGGCCACGCCCACTTTTTTACGTCAAAATGCTTTTGTGTACGTCAGGAATACTTTAGGGGTCAAAAAATGTGATTTCTAGCAATTCTGAAAAATGCCCTCATTGACCCCTAGGTGACCTCCGTGACCTTGACCCATATTTTAAATCTCCATCAAGTGTCGACTCATTTGGTGTTGGTCCCAGGTCCACACGTCATACCACTCCTGAGGTATGGGCGTGACCCACTTTCAGAAATATTTTGGCCACGCCCACTTTTTTTTACGTCAGAATGCATGTGTGTACGTCAGGAATACTTTAGGCAGTCAAAAAATGTGATTTCCAGCAATTCTGAAAAAATGCACTCAATGACCCCTAGGTGACCTCTCTCTGTGACCTTGATCCATATTTTGAATCTCCATAAAGTGTCGACTCATTTGGTGTTGGTCTCAGGTCCATACGTCATACCACCCTGAGATATGGGCGTGACCCACTTTCAAAAACTTTGATCACGCCCACTTTTTCACGTCAAAATGCATGTGTGTATGTCAGGAATACTTTAAGGGGGTAAAAAAATTTGATTTCCAGCAATTCTGAAAAATGCACTCAATGACCCCTAGGTGACCTCCGTGACCTTGACCCATATTTTGAATCTCCATCAAGTGTCGACTCATTTCGTGTTGGTCCCAAGTCCATACGTCATACCCTGTCTGAGATATGGGCGTGACCCACTTTCAAAAATTTTGGCCACGCCCACTTTTTTACGTCAAAATGCATGTGTGTACTTCAGGAATACTTTAGGGGGTCAAAAATGTGATTTTCAGCAATTCTGAAAAATGCACTCGATGCCCCCTAGATGACCTCCGTGACCTTGACACATATTTTGAACCTCCATCGAGTGTCGACTCATTTGTTGTTGGTCCCAGGTCTGTAGGTCATACCACGCCTGAGATATGGGCGTGACCCACTTTCAAAGATTTTGGCCACGCCCACTTTTTACGTCAAAATGCATGTGTGTACGTCAGGAATACTTTAGGGGGTCAAAAAATGTGATTTTCAGCAATTCTGAAAAATGCACTCAATGACCCCTAGATGACCTCCGTGACCTTGACACATATTTTGAACTTCCATCGAGTGTCGACTCATTTGTTGTTGGTTCCAGGTCTGTAGGTCATACCACGCCTGAGATATGGGCGTGACCCACTTTCAAAAATTTTGGCCACGCCCACTTTTTTACATAAAAATGCATGTGTGTAAGTCAGGAATACTTTAGGGGGTCAAAAAATGTGTTTTCCAGCAATTCTGAAAAATGTACTCAATGACCCCTAGGTGGCCTCTGTGACCTTGACCCATATTTTGAACCTCCATCAAGTGTCGACTCATTTGTGTTGGTCCCAGGTCCATAGGTCATTCCATTCTTGAGATATGGGCGTGACCTACTTTCAAAAAATTTGGCCACTCCCACTTTCTTTCGTCAAAATGCATGTATGTACGTCAGGAATACTTTAGGGGGTCAAAAATGTGATTTCCAGCAATTATGAAAAATGCACTCAATGACACCTAAGTGACCTCTGTGACCTTGACCCATATTTTGAATCTCCATCAAGTGTCGCCTCGTTTGGTGTTGATCCCAGGTCCATACGCCACACCACACCTGAGATATGGGCGTGACCCACTTTCAAATTTTTTGGCCACGCCCACTTCTTTTA
This sequence comes from Pictodentalium vernedei, assembly GCA_031216915.1. Taxonomy (NCBI): domain Eukaryota; kingdom Metazoa; phylum Mollusca; class Scaphopoda; order Dentaliida; family Dentaliidae; genus Pictodentalium; species Pictodentalium vernedei. Next base: position 388,138,928 of record CM062289.1, read on the forward strand.
CGTCAAAATGCATGTGTGTATGTCAGGAATACTTTAGGGGATCAAAAAATGTGATTTCCAGCAATTCTGAAAAATGCACTCAATGACCCCTAGGTGACCTCCGTGACCTTGACCCATATTTTGAATCTCCATCAAGTGTCGACTCATTTCGTGTTGGTCCCAGGTCCATGCGTCATACCACGCCAGATATATGGGCGTGACCCACTTTCAAAAATTTTGGCCACGCCCACTTTTTTTACGTCAAAATGCATGTGTGTACGTCAGGAATACTTTAGGGGTAAAAAAATGTGATTTCCAGCAATTCTGAAAATGCACTCAATGACCCCTAGATGACCTCCGTAACCTTGACCCATATTTTGAACCTCCATCGAGTGTCGACTTATTTGGTGTTGGTCCCAGGTCTGTAGGTCATAGAGAAAAATAAAAGAAGAAAAAAGAAAAATTAACTGTGCAAAAACAATAGTCTGTGTGTTTCACACAGACTAACTAGAGAAACCCCGGCTATGGTATGTGGAACATCCTCCCATGGTCCTTTATAATTGTGTGAAGATTGATGACTGTGGCCCTAACAGTCTTCGAGTTATTGGCTTGGGCACACACACACATGGACACACACACGGACGGACACGCACACTTCAATCACTATATGCCACCCGACTTTAGTCAGGGGGGTGGGGGGGGGGCATAAAAAGAAATCTTTGAGTCCCAAAGTGGGTCTGACTGAACCCCAAAATATTTGTTCTCATAGCACAGTGATAACAAAGGCACCCAAATACACTCATTCCTGTCACAATGTGATTGATAACAAAGGTACCCAAGAAGTTTTGTGAAGATCGGTTCATAAATACAGCCTCTAGCCCGAGTCGTATTGACACATGCACTTACTGTGTATTTGTAGCACTGAATAAATCAAAAGTTCATCTAATTTGCATAATTTCTGCTCGAGAAAAAAAACCCCGTAATAAAGGTGATGTATCCCATGGTACTAAACATTCATACAAAAATTTATTCAAATCAGAACTTTCATACATAAGTTCTGTACCAGTTTTTCTTGAAGCAATAATTAAAGTACAAAATGGCTGCTGGTGGACATCTTGAATTTCGGACTGCACCCAAAACCACTCGTTCCCGTCCCACGCTAATAACAAAGGTACCCAAGAAGTTTCGTAAAGATCAGTTCATAAATACAGCTTCTAGCCCGAGCCGTATTGGCATTTGCAGTTACAGTGCTTAAAGTAACATTAAATAGATCAAAGTTAGTCTAATTGGCATAATTTATGTACGAGAGAAAAAAACGTATTATATGTGATGTATCCCACGGTACTAAACATTCACACAAAAAATTATTCAAATCAGTGCTTTCATATGGAAGTTCTGCGCAAAAATCTGACTGCACCTAATTTTGTACAAAATGGCTGCCAGCGGCCATCTTGAATTTCAGAACGACCCCAAAACACTCCTTCTCGTCCCACGGTGATAACAAAGGTACCCAAGAAGTTTCGTAAAGATCGGTTCATAAATACGGCCTCTAGCCCGAGCCGTATTGGTATTTGCACTTACAGTTCTGAAAGTAACACTAATTAAATCAAAAGTTAGTCTAATTTGCATAATTTACACACGAGAAAAAAACCGGGTTATATGTGATGTATTCCATGGTACTAAACATTCATACAAAAACTATTCAAATCCGAGCTTTCATATGGAAGTTCTACGCCAAAAAAAATCTGATTGCACCTAATTTTGTACAGAATGGTTGCCAGTGGTCATCTTGAATTTCGGACCGGGCCCCAAAACACTTGTTCTCGTCTCACAGTGACAAAAAAGGTACCCAAGAAGTTTTGTTTCATAAATACGGCCTCTAGCCCGAGCCATGTGTACGGCACGACAGACAGACGGACAGACAGACGACGGGCCATGACAATACCGCGAATTTGGCTTTGCCAAAGTTGAGCTAAAAATGGACTAAGTTTGACAACCAGTAGTTTTGTAAAATATTGAGGCAAGTCAAAATTCTGACAATACGCACACATCTGGAAAATGTAGAAACATCCTCTGAAATAAAAAAGTAATACCTTGAAAATTACAAGAGGCCTCACGGGGCGTGAAGCGCTCATCTTGAACAGAACACACTTTAAACAAAGTCCAAGAATTAGCACATTAAGCAAGCCATCTCCATAGGCTACACTCTCAACTCTTGAGTCCCTCAGGTGTGACAAAAATAATACGGGCATCATGCCTTTTCTTCAGTTGATCATAAAGTTAAATGTAGAGCTCCCCAATGAAGCCCCTTGATACAACCTTTGTAGATTAATCCTAGTTACACACCTCTAGAGGGTACTGAATATAAATTTTTTAAATCTTCAGCAAAAATGGCCAATTCCGGCTTCATAGGGAGCCCAAATATTAACCCAAGCAATCGATTTGAACACAGCTGAATCTGACTTCCCTAGAGATGTTGTGTACCAAATATAAAAGCATTCTGACTGTTGGATCTGAAGAAGAGAAATTTCAAAGAAATTTCTTCATATTGCATCAAGTTGAAATTTGGGCTACCATAGCGAGCCCAAATATTAACCTATGGATCCGATTTGAACAAAGTTGAATCTGACCCCCCCCCCCCCCCCCCTCCCCAGAGATGTTGTATACCAAATATGAAAGCATTCTGACTAGTGGATCTGAAGAAGAAGATTTTTGAAGAAATTCCCTCATATTGTACTAAGATAAATTTCAGGTTCCCATATGGAGCCCAAATATTAACCCAGGCACTCGAATTGAACAAACTGGAATATGCCCCCCCCCCCCCCTCCCCGAGGTGTTGTATACCAAATATATTAAAGCATTCCGACTGGTGGATCTGAAGAAGAAGATTTTTAAAGAAATTTCCTCATATTGCACTAAGTAAAAAATTGGGCTACCATAGCGAGCCCAAATATATACCTAGGGATCTGATTTGAACAAACTTGAATCTGACCCCCATGTTGCATACCAAATATGAAAGCATTCTGACTGGTGGATCTGAAGAAGATGATTTTTTTTAAATTCCCTCCCCCGCCCCCCATATTGAAGAAAGTTAAAATTCGGGCTTCTCTAGGAAGCCCAAATATCAACCTAGAGACTTGGTTTTAACAATCTTGAATCTGACCCTCGTAACAATGATGCATACCAAACATTAAGAGATTCTGACTGGTGGTTCTGAAGAAGAAGATTTTTAAAGAATATTCCCCATATAACCCTATGTTAAAAATTCGGTGCTTTCATATGGAAGTTCTGCGCAAAAATCTGACTGCACCTAATTTTGTACAAAATGGCTGGTGAGCCCAAATATGAACCGATGAGCTTTTTTATTACAACAAACTTGCATCTACCCCTCCCACCCCCCCCCCCCCCCCACACACACACACACCACCTATGAATGTGGTATACCAAATATCAAAAGATTCTTATGATTGGTTCTGGAAAAAAAATATTTTTTTTTTATTTTTGCAAATATGCTGACTCAGCACTTTTTTGATGCCCATTACAGAACACCCTAACTAACATAACCGATGGCAATTTTTTCACCACTCAGTTCTACTGGTCCTGGGGATATTTCATACCAAATAACAGCTCTCTGTTCCGTGTGGTTTGGGAAATATGGGCGTTTGAAAATATTTCGATTTTTAGCTCCCAGGTTTCGCATGGGGATGCGGGAATTATTTTTTTTTTTGCATGGGTCAAGTACTTATGACCCAATAATACCACATACGAAATTTGGTTCATACCGGACCATCGGTTAAGAAAATAGAAATTTTGGGCGGGGTCAAAAATCTTACCCCACCCATTACAAACCAAATATTGCTTCACGAATTTAGTTTGAAAAAAGTTGATTCTAGTCCCCAAAAGGAAGTTCCATAGCAAATGTCAAGTCATTGTACTCACTGGTTCTTGAGAAAAAGATTTTGAAAATATTTTGGAGCATTTTCCCCTCTCCCTTCCTATGGGACTGGGCATGTTGAGTTGAACAAAAATGCAACGCCCCTTTGGAATCATCACTCACACAAACTTTCACTTGAATTGGTTTAGTGGCTTTGGAGGAGAAGACCAAAAAAAATGGTGTTGACGCACGGCTGACGACGGACGGAGAGTGATGAGATTAGCTCAGCTTGACTTCGTCAAGATGAGCTAATAAGAGAGGTTAGACGGACAAACAATATACCCTATATGCAGAAAGATAGAGGGAAAGACAGAGGTAAAACAATATGTCCCCTGACTATTCGTTGTGGGCATAACAAGGACATACGTCAATTGTAACCAGACCGTCCAAGGCAGCCACTTGAAATTCTGAGAATGTGTTCTACTATCCTCGCTCGACAGTTTAGTATCTTTCTTGAGTCCTGTGACCGGGTGAAAACACCGTGGATGTACCCATAAGAGAAGTCTCAAATCTGCAAGGGTTAAACGTTTATTAATGACATGATACAAAACTAGAAGGGTGGTTGGTACTGCAGGCAGGTCATAACAAGTCTACTCTCCGGTACATGTACAGTAGATTGTGGAGAGAGTTTTCAGAGTAGCGACTCGAAATTTTCAATGTTTGTTCTGAAAGCTCTGCCCAACTCGACCTGTGCCTGAAAAATCCAACAACCGAGCGCATAGCCCGTGGGAGCCTCACGTGCATGCGCATACGCTCTTTTGGAATTGGGCTTGAGGAAATGCGCAATTCGAGTCGACTTTCCAGGCATCCGATGGAGCAACTATTCGTGAATGCTGAGTGAAAATTTCGTGGAAATCCGCGGAGAATTCGCTGACATATAGCGTTTTTGAAGAGAGGAGGTAATTTTCTGAATTTGGTCTTTGTCAAGTCGGAGCGAAAGAAGAGGGTGGGAATGGGCACAATCTCTCGTGGTGCCGCCTCTCTGGGGTAGGTCCACTTAAAAGTTACAATAGAGCGTGACTGACGGAGAGATGGCTGTAAATCAAAGTAATTTCTTTAAGAACAGCACCCAGGGATCTCATCGCAACCTTGAAACCTATGAGAATCATCCGAAGTTAAAAGTGAAAAGAAAACGGCGGTGAGTAGGTTTTTGGCGGGAAAAGATTAATGAGAATTTGCATATAAGACATTAAAATAGCACTTCAGGCATACGCTCACTGTGTCCAGACCGCTGAAGGCAGCGACTTGCAATTTCCAGAACATGTTCTACGAAGCCTGGCCGACATTTTAGCATAAAATCGAGTGTTCTGGCCGCGTGGAAAACACCACGCCTCGCGTGGAAACCATGGGGACGGTTCGTAGCCACTTTATTTTCAATGCAATGAAATTTCCATTCATAATTTACCTGTCAACGGCAGAGTTTGGCATTATTTCTGTCTGATGAACTGCTCAACTTTAACTATTTGCACCTTTATATAGGACCGAAAGATCACTACATGCTTACCAATATTCAGGTACTGATTTTACGAAAATAACATTTATTTCAACAGTACCCACTTGGGAACTCTCAAATCTGCCAAGGATTAAACTTTTAATAATAACATGTAAAACAAAAGTTGTCATACATTGCTAGCCGCATGCAACCATAGACAACATTTAGCACTCAATCAATTAGGAATGGAGTAAATTGCGACTTAAACTTACCAAATTCTGAAAAATGGAGTTATTTTCGACGGCACCTATCTTTATGCAACCGAAAGAGGGATTGGGTTAAACTTTACAGCTACCTTATGAAGGAAAATCTTCTTGGACTTGAACTGTAAATATAAATGTCAACAAAATTTTCAGATATTACCAAAATCACAATTACTCGATGGATAATTGTGAATACGAACATGTAAATCATGTGTTACCCTTATGGAATTTTTCAAAAAACTTCAAAATTTATTTGACCCATTTTATGATGCAAAAAGGTTCTACATACAAAAATACCATTGTTTTCACTTTTTTTCTACTGAAATCGCCTGTTCTGACTGAATAAATCAACTTGAACTAAACAATGGGTATCACTGTAGGCTTAAATTCAGTTTTTCCGGCAATCACAGCCGCAGGTGTCGCGCACACTGTCACTTTTCTGTACATTATAAAATCAGGAATCGAGTTTCACTCGTTAGATATATGAAACACGAGGCAAACTATTCAAACAGAATCCATCCATATTCTGTCTAAACAGACTGAATAAATAATCTTCAGTTCATGTTTTTTTTAGTGTTCTATCTATTCAAAATATAGCTGTTACAGCCGACAGAAAGAAACTTGTCAATTCCAATCGTTTGTTTTTCAGTACTTCTAAAGGAAAGCAATTTCTGCGATTTGGAACACTGTAGTATTTTCGATAATACCTCCACAGCGTATTCTAACCAGAAAGACGGAGGAAAGTGTGTCTAAACACAAATGTTGCCTTTCAGAAGCTGATTTTGATTGTTCCCTTTTGAAAAGGGAAACGCCTTCCTTATCTACGACTGAGCAAACCTCGAATAGCAATGGCATTTAAATATCAGTCATTAGAGGCATATAAGAAGCTCATTTCCAGTCACTTGAAGGTTTTTTTCCTCACGCTAGTCCGAGCTTGGCGAGGTTATTTTGGGGCCGAGAGATATTTCTACATACATAATGACGTGTATGACGTGGAACGGAGTGTGAGGTGATAAGGCTTTGCTTTGGATACTCCCAAGTATAGTCCCATATTTGTTCAGTGCTATGGAACGAGCTTTCAATAATATTGTCCTGCTACCACACAAAGGTTATCAGTGGTCATTTAGAGTAAAGAGAGTACGTTTCGAACAAATCCAATTTTCAAAGAGTCATCAGGGGTGCAGATTTTGCGATATGTGTGCTTATACCCAAAATCTCAGACTATCATGATTAATTCATTTCAGTGGAGGGCTCGGCAGAACTATGTTTGGTCCCGCCAAGCCTTTAACCCATTCCCCCCCCCCCCCCCAACACACACACACATAGAGAAGCTATAGACTAGGGAGTGCATTTACGCAACAGCCGATGGATGTACATTTTATAAGAGTGCACATGAGTGTATTCTTGTAGGGGCCCTGGGAGCTACAGTAGTATTGTTAACTGGGGTGGCCACGTTATGCTTTACTGCTTTAATATGACACAGGACCCAAAGACTTGTGTGTTTCTTCTCTGAAGTGGAAACGTGATTGCAAACAATAGGCTAAACTTCATTTTGTTATGTTTAATAGCAATGATTTAGGCATGAATTCCCCGCGGGAACCCCGGGAAGCGAAGCAGTGCCTGTTCACTGCGGTAAACAGGTTCTGTTTTACTGGCAAAATAGGACCCAGTCACCAATGCTTGGGATGTGCAAACACTCTATAAACTGGGCGATATGGCTTATTAACGCTCACTCCTGGTCTTGAGTTGATACTCATGTTGTGGTCATGATTAGCCATTGTGCAAGCATATGTGACCTTAAACACCAATACATAAATTTAGGCATGAATACTGGGTAGGTGTGACCAAAAATACCAGTAAACAATTATGTGGTGCTTAAATACTGAGTCTTTGGAACTTTGAGATTGCCTTTTCCTATTAGGTGTGCTCCCTACATAGGAGGGACCTCGCATTTTCAGAAAAGTCAATGTAATCGACGTATGGAGGATTCTGTACCACAGAAATCTGCGTAACGTGACTGAGAACAGATTGGATTGTTGGACAAGAATATGGACAGGGGTAAAAAATGAGTGTCAAAGTGGTAAAATTTCACAAATTTTCGACAATGCGCTTTTTTAAAAACAAGATTTTCAATGGGAAAAAAGGGTCTTTCTCTTTATTGAGGTGTTCTGGATTTTGGTTCGGAACATCTGCACTATCTATTCATTCCTTTTTGGGATATTTGTGTTCAAATTTTGACACTGGGTGATGATATTTCGTACCAAAATAAGTTCCAACATCAGTCAGTTGTTACTATTTATAGTAACTCTGAATGAAATGACAATGTGACTCCGGTCTGAACAACTAAACATATCCCCACCAAAAAATCGTCTGCTCAGTCAGTACGCTGGTTTTCGTGTAACTTATCACAGCTGCTTTGTTTCTGTTGATTTTTATTAAACAAATAGCAATTTTTTCTATACCCTCATGTACTCGAAAATTTACGTTATTATCTTCTCTGGAAACAGAATGATGGAGGTCTTACAATTTAAAGTTTTCTATTTATTTTTTGCCACAGAAGAACGAATCGGGCTGTAGCTCAGTAAGTTCAGGCGTTCACTTTGCTGTATGAAAAGTTCGTGTTCAATGCGATGTGTGTTCAAAACCCACCTGTTCTTAGATTTTTCTCATTATCCTAACACACACATTTTTCGCTTTGTTCTGGTTGCATCTTCGTCTATAGTGCATGTTTTCGCAAATTAGCTGAATACTCCACAATCAGTATATTTAAACCAAAATGTTGGAAAACAACCAATTGCCCAAAAAAGACAGACCATTACTCTGCAGACCATATTGTACAATTAGGGGCGCTATTATGTTGCAAAAATTGAGTCAAATAACGAGACGATAATCATAGTCTGATGATGCCTTTTGTCTGTTCAGCACCACTGACTGTGTGCCAGATTTAATGTTTCCTTGAAATAAAAGATTGCGAATATTCTCAACTGCACTTAATAAATAGCCTTTTGTGGCAAACTAAAAGAGTATATGCACTGACACCGTCATATTACCACTATAAGCAATGTATTTCTTCTGTTATGTCAGTGGTGAGGGTCTTGATTTCAGCTGTCCATTTGGGAGCAATTTGCGGATTGTGCAAATGTGTACAGCCCGTTAATAGTACACTTTCCTTCAACCAATGCTAGCCCTTCGTGTGGTGGTTTAGTAAGTTAGGAATTTAGGTAGTAGATAGATGACGCAGGACGGTTCTCTCCGTGCTATCCGCCCTCATTCATCCGACACAATACAGGTCGGGGAAAGAGCCGTGATACCCCAATAATCAACAAATTCCACCCATCACTACAAACTTTAAATATCCTGTGTATTTTGAGCTAAAATATATTTCTGTCACAGAATGACTGGTAGTGTAATGGCTCTACTAACAGGTTAGAGAACTTTTGGAGCTAAACAGGGTTGGCGGACCGGTGTCATGATTCCATGTGCTATACTGTCTGTCAGGTAGGAAAGCATACTTTCAAAGCGTGTGTATGGGATAGTTTGGTTTGGTTTGGTTTGGGTGGGGGGAGGGGGGTTGGCGTTTTATTTCAGGTTTACATTTTAGATCTCTGAATCGTCTTTTCATCTTGATTTGCCGTTCGCGGTTTTATCTGGAATATTTTCCGATATGATGTGTGGAGCAGTGAGTCACGATACGTTTGGAAAGCATTCACGTTACAACAATTAGTTTTTTACAGATGAAGTTTACATTCCTACGAGCATCCACATGGAGCATTCTGGGTTCCCACCCCTTCCTCTGTTTATACCGGACCAGCATTAATTTTATGTATCATATTGAAGGTGAATGAATATTTTAGAGGGGAACCGTTTGATTTGAGTTTTTGGTTCAGATTCGACTTGTTTCAGCATTTGAAGGGCATTCGGTACCTCAGCACGCTTGGCGTGGTTTTGGTCGGCTGTCGTTTAAGACTGCTTGCTTCAAACAAGCGAATGGTAACGTTGGTTCCACATTATAGCCCTAAGAAAGTTATGTATAGTTTAAGAGGAGTCACTTTCCAAACTTCCCAGATTTATTAACTTGAAGAATTGTAAGCTGATTTGTGTGATTACTTGCTTTAAGAGTAGGTCATGTTCTGTGTTGGGCAGTATTAATTCTGAGTCAGTATTAATTCATGTGGGTCACAAAGAGAGATTGGGATTCTTTGGAAAAGTTCTAGCCTTTCATGTAAAAGTCGAAGGTCGAAACCATGGACTCTTCTATTCAAAGTTGTCAACTTGTATACGCCAGTGTTCTAATTAAGAATTCAACGTTTATGATAACGTCAGTGAGGTGTTCACTCACCACACAGTGATTGTTACAATGTCTTCTATAATTCAGAAGATAATATTTCAAAAGAATAAAATCATGAACAATGGGAAATTTTACGTGTGCCATTTATTGGTTTTGTCAACTAAAAAAAATTTTTTTTTCAATTTTTGCCTATGGGTTACCCTTATGGAATTTATCAAAAAACTTCAAAATTTATTTGACCCATTTTATGATGCAAAAAGGTTCTACATACAAAAATACCATTGTTTTCACTTTTTTTCTACTGAAATCGCCTGTTCTGACTGAATAAATCAACTTGAACTAAACAATGGGTATCACTGTAGGCTTAAATTCAGTTTTTCCCGCAATCACAGCCGCAGGTTCGCGCACAGTGTCACTTTTCTGTACATTATAAAATCAGGAATCGAGTTTCACTCGTTAGATATATGAAACACGAGGCAAACTATTCAAACAGAATCCATCCATATTCTGTCTAAACAGACTGAATAAATAATCTTCAGTTCATGTTTTTTTTAGTGTTCTATCTATTCAAAATATAGCTGTTACAGCCGACAGAAAGAAACTTGTCAATTCCAATCGTTTGTTTTTCAGTACTTCTAAAGGAAAGCAATTTCTGCGATTTGGAACACTGTAGTATTTTCGATAATACCTCCACAGCGTATTCTAACCAGAAAGACGGAGGAAAGTGTGTCTAAACACAAATGTTGCCTTTCAGAAGCTGATTTTGATTGTTCCCTTTTGAAAAGGGAAACGCCTTCCTTATCTACGACTGAGCAAACCTCGAATAGCAATGGCATTCAAATATCAGTCATTAGAGGCATATAAGAAGCTCATTTCCAGTCACTTGAAGGTTTTTTTCCTCACGCTAGTCCGAGCTTGGCGAGGTTATTTGGGGCCGAGAGATATTTCTACATACATAATGACGTGTATGACGTGGAACGGAGTGTGAGGTGATAAGGCTTTGCTTTGGATACTCCCAAGTATAGTCCCATATTTGTTCAGTGCTATGGAATGAGCTTTCAATAATATTGTCCTGCTACCACACAAAGGTTATCAATGGTCATTTAGAGTAAAGAGAGTACGTTTCGAACAAATCCAATTTTCAAAGAGTCATCAGGGGTGCAGATTTTGCGATATGTGTGCTTATACCCAAAATCTCAGACTATCATGATTAATTCATTTCAGTGGAGGGCTCGGCAGAACTATGTTTGGTCCCGCCAAGCCTTTAACCCATTCACCCCCCCCCCCACCCACACACACACACATAGAGAAGCTATAGACTAGGGAGAGCATTTACGCAACATCCGATGGATGTACATTTTATAAGAGTGCACATGAGTGTATTCTTGTAGGGGCCCTGGGAGCTACAGTAGTATTGTTAACTGGGGTGACCACGTTATGCTTTACTGCTTTAATATGACACAGGACCCAAAGACTTGTGTGTTTCTTCTCTGAAGTGGCAACGTGATTGCAAACAATAGGCTAAACTTCATTTTGTTATGTTTAATAGCAATGATTTAGGCATGAATTCCCCGCGGGAACCCCGGGAAGCGAAGCAGTGCCTGTTCACTGCGGTAAACAGGTTCTGTTTTACTGGCAAAATAGGACCCAGTCACCAATGCTTGGGATGTGCAAACACTCTATAAAGTGGGCGATATGGCTTATTAACGCTCACTCCTGGTCTTGAGTTGATACTCATGTTGTGGTCATGATTAGCCATTGTGCAAGCATATGTGACCTTAAACACCAATAAATAAATTTAGGCATGAATACTGGGTAGGTGTGACCAAAAATACCAGTAAACAATTATGTGGTGGTTAAATACTGAGTCTTTGGAACTTTGAGATTGCCTTTTCCTATTAGGTGTGCTCCCTACATCGGAGGGACCTCGCATTTTCAGAAAAGTCAATGTAATCGACGTATGGAGGATTCTGTACCACAGAAATCTGCGTAACGTGACTGAGAATAGATTGGATCGTTGGACAAGAATATGGACAGGGGTAAAAAATGAGTGTCAAATTGGTAAAATTTCACAAATTTTCGACAATGCGCTTTTTTAAAAACAAGATTTTCAATGGGAAAAAAGGGTCTTTCTCTTTATTGAGGTGTTCTGGATTTTGGTTCGGAACATCTGCACTATCTATTCATTCCTTTTTGGGATATTTGTGTTCAAATTTTGACACTGGGTGATGATATTTCGTACCAAAATAAGTTCCAACATCAGTCAGTTGTTACTATTTATAGTAACTCTGAATGAAATGACAATGTGACTCCGGTCTGAACAACTAAACATATCCCCACCAAAAAATCGTCTGCTCAGTCAGTACGCTGGTTTTCGTGTAACTTATCACAGCTGCTTTGTTTCTGTTGATTTTTATTAAACAAATAGCAATTTTTTCTATACCCTCATGTACTCGAAAATTTACGTTATTATCTTCTCTGGAAACAGAATGATGGAGGTCTTACAATTTAAAGTTTTCTATTTATTTTTTGCCACAGAAGAACGAATCGGGCTGTAGCTCAGTAAGTTCAGGCGTTCACTTTGCTGTATGAAAAGTTCGTGTTCAATGCGATGTGTGTTCAAAATCCACCTGTTCTTAGATTTTTCTCATTATCCTAACACACACATTTTTCGCTTTGTTCTGGTTGCATCTTCGTCTATAGTGCATGTTTTCGCAAATTAGCTGAATACTCCACAATCAGTATATTTAAACCAAAATGTTGGAAAACAACCAATTGCCCAAAAAAGACAGACCATTACTCTGCAGACCATATTGTACAATTAGGGGCGCTATTATGTTGCAAAAATTGAGTCAAATAACGAGACGATAATCATAGTCTGATGATGCCTTTTGTCTGTTCAGCACCACTGACTGTGTGCCAGATTTAATGTTTCCTTCAAATAAAAGATTGCGAATATTCTCAACTGCACTTAATAAATAGCCTTTTGTGGCAAACTAAAAGAGTATATGCACTGACACCGTCATATTACCACTATAAGCAATGTATTTCTTCTGTTATGTCAGTGGTGAGGGCCTTGATTTCAGCTGTCCATTTGGGAGCAATTTGCGGATTGTGCAAATGTGTACAGCCCGTTAATAGTACACTTTCCTTCAACCAATGCTAGCCCTTCGTGTGGTGGTTTAGTAAGTTAGGAATTTAGGTAGTAGATAGATGACGCAGTACGGTTCTCTCCGTGCTATCCGCCCTCATTCATCCGACACAATACAGGTCGGGGAAAGAGCCGTGATACCCCAATAATAAACAAATTCCACCCATCACTACAAACTTTAAATATCCTGTGTATTTTGAGCTAAAATATATTTCTGTCACAGAATGACTGGTAGTGTAATGGCTCTACTAACAGGTTAGAGAACTTTTGGAGCTAAACAGGGTTGGCGGACCGGTGTCATGATTCCATGTGCTATACTGTCTGTCAGGTAGGAAAGCATACTTTCAAAGCGTGTGTATGGGATAGTTTGGTTTGGTTTGGTTTGGGTGGGGGGAGGGGGGTTGGCGTTTTATTTCAGGTTTACATTTTAGATCTCTGAATCGTCTTTTCATCTTGATTTGCCGTTCGCGGTTTTATCTGGAATATTTTCCGATATGATGTGTGGAGCAGTGAGTCACGATACGTTTGGAAAGCATTCACGTTACAACAATTAGTTTTTTACAGATGAAGTTTACATTCCTACGAGCATCCACATGGAGCATTCTGGGTTCCCACCCCTTCCTCTGTTTATACCGGACCAGCATTAATTTTATGTATCATATTGAAGGTGAATGAATATTTTAGAGGGGAACCGTTTGATTTGAGTTTTTGGTTCAGATTCGACTTGTTTCAGCATTTGAAGGGCATTCGGTACCTCAGCACGCTTGGCGTGGTTTTGGTCGGCTGTCGTTTAAGACTGCTTGCTTCAAACAAGCGAATGGTAACGTTGGTTCCACATTATAGCCCTAAGAAAGTTATGTATAGTTTAAGAGGAGTCACTTTCCAAACTTCCCAGATTTATTAACTTGAAGAATTGTAAGCTGATTTGTGTGATTACTTGCTTTAAGAGTAGGTCATGTTCTGTGTTGGGCAGTATTAATTCTGTGTCAGTATTAATTCATGTGGGTCACAAAGAGAGATTGGGATTCTTTGGAAAAGTTCTAGCCTTTCATGTAAAAGTCGAAGGTCGAAACCATGGACTCTTCTATTCAAAGTTGTCAACTTGTATACGCCAGTGTTCTAATTAAGAATTCAACGTTTATGATAACGTCAGTGAGGTGTTCACTCACCACACAGTGATTGTTACAATGTCTTCTATAATTCAGAAGATAATATTTCAAAAGAATAAAATCATGAACAATGGGAAATTTTACGTGTGCCATTTATTGGTTTTGTCAACTAAAAAAAATTTTTTTTTCAATTTTTGCCTATGGGTTACCCTTATGGAATTTATCAAAAAACTTCAAAATTTATTTGACCCATTTTATGATGCAAAAAGGTTCTACATACAAAAATACCATTGTTTTCACTTTTTTTCTACTGAAATCGCCTGTTCTGACTGAATAAATCAACTTGAACTAAACAATGGGTATCACTGTAGGCTTAAATTCAGTTTTTCCCGCAATCACAGCCGCAGGTTCGCGCACAGTGTCACTTTTCTGTACATTATAAAATCAGGAATCGAGTTTCACTCGTTAGATATATGAAACACGAGGCAAACTATTCAAACAGAATCCATCCATATTCTGTCTAAACAGACTGAATAAATAATCTTCAGTTCATGTTTTTTTTAGTGTTCTATCTATTCAAAATATAGCTGTTACAGCCGACAGAAAGAAACTTGTCAATTCCAATCGTTTGTTTTTCAGTACTTCTAAAGGAAAGCAATTTCTGCGATTTGGAACACTGTAGTATTTTCGATAATACCTCCACAGCGTATTCTAACCAGAAAGACGGAGGAAAGTGTGTCTAAACACAAATGTTGCCTTTCAGAAGCTGATTTTGATTGTTCCCTTTTGAAAAGGGAAACGCCTTCCTTATCTACGACTGAGCAAACCTCGAATAGCAATGGCATTCAAATATCAGTCATTAGAGGCATATAAGAAGCTCATTTCCAGTCACTTGAAGGTTTTTTTCCTCACGCTAGTCCGAGCTTGGCGAGGTTATTTGGGGCCGAGAGATATTTCTACATACATAATGACGTGTATGACGTGGAACGGAGTGTGAGGTGATAAGGCTTTGCTTTGGATACTCCCAAGTATAGTCCCATATTTGTTCAGTGCTATGGAATGAGCTTTCAATAATATTGTCCTGCTACCACACAAAGGTTATCAGTGGTCATTTAGAGTAAAGAGAGTACGTTTCGAACAAATCCAATTTTCAAAGAGTCATCAGGGGTGCAGATTTTGCGATATGTGTGCTTATACCCAAAATCTCAGACTATCATGATTAATTCATTTCAGTGGAGGGCTCGGCAGAACTATGTTTGGTCCCGCCAAGCCTTTAACCCATTCACCCCCCCCCCCCCCCCCACCCACACACACACACATAGAGAAGCTATAGACTAGGGAGAGCATTTACGCAACATCCGATGGATGTACATTTTATAAGAGTGCACATGAGTGTATTCTTGTAGGGGCCCTGGGAGCTACAGTAGTATTGTTAACTGGGGTGACCACGTTATGCTTTACTGCTTTAATATGACACAGGACCCAAAGACTTGTGTGTTTCTTCTCTGAAGTGGCAACGTGATTGCAAACAATAGGCTAAACTTCATTTTGTTATGTTTAATAGCAATGATTTAGGCATGAATTCCCCGCGGGAACCCCGGGAAGCGAAGCAGTGCCTGTTCACTGCGGTAAACAGGTTCTGTTTTACTGGCAAAATAGGACCCAGTCACCAATGCTTGGGATGTGCAAACACTCTATAAAGTGGGCGATATGGCTTATTAACGCTCACTCCTGGTCTTGAGTTGATACTCATGTTGTGGTCATGATTAGCCATTGTGCAAGCATATGTGACCTTAAACACCAATAAATAAATTTAGGCATGAATACTGGGTAGGTGTGACCAAAAATACCAGTAAACAATTATGTGGTGGTTAAATACTGAGTCTTTGGAACTTTGAGATTGCCTTTTCCTATTAGGTGTGCTCCCTACATCGGAGGGACCTCGCATTTTCAGAAAAGTCAATGTAATCGACGTATGGAGGATTCTGTACCACAGAAATCTGCGTAACGTGACTGAGAATAGATTGGATTGTTGGACAAGAATATGGACAGGGGTAAAAAATGAGTGTCAAATTGGTAAAATTTCACAAATTTTCGACAATGCGCTTTTTTAAAAACAAGATTTTCAATGGGAAAAAAGGGTCTTTCTCTTTATTGAGGTGTTCTGGATTTTGGTTCGGAACATCTGCACTATCTATTCATTCCTTTTTGGGATATTTGTGTTCAAATTTTGACACTGGGTGATGATATTTCGTACCAAAATAAGTTCCAACATCAGTCAGTTGTTACTATTTATAGTAACTCTGAATGAAATGACAATGTGACTCCGGTCTGAACAACTAAACATATCCCCACCAAAAAATCGTCTGCTCAGTCAGTACGCTGGTTTTCGTGTAACTTATCACAGCTGCTTTGTTTCTGTTGATTTTTATTAAACAAATAGCAATTTTTTCTATACCCTCATGTACTCGAAAATTTACGTTATTATCTTCTCTGGAAACAGAATGATGGAGGTCTTACAATTTAAAGTTTTCTATTTATTTTTTGCCACAGAAGAACGAATCGGGCTGTAGCTCAGTAAGTTCAGGCGTTCACTTTGCTGTATGAAAAGTTCGTGTTCAATGCGATGTGTGTTCAAAATCCACCTGTTCTTAGATTTTTCTCATTATCCTAACACACACATTTTTCGCTTTGTTCTGGTTGCATCTTCGTCTATAGTGCATGTTTTCGCAAATTAGCTGAATACTCCACAATCAGTATATTTAAACCAAAATGTTGGAAAACAACCAATTGCCCAAAAAAGACAGACCATTACTCTGCAGACCATATTGTACAATTAGGGGCGCTATTATGTTGCAAAAATTGAGTCAAATAACGAGACGATAATCATAGTCTGATGATGCCTTTTGTCTGTTCAGCACCACTGACTGTGTGCCAGATTTAATGTTTCCTTCAAATAAAAGATTGCGAATATTCTCAACTGCACTTAATAAATAGCCTTTTGTGGCAAACTAAAAGAGTATATGCACTGACACCGTCATGATATTACCACTATAAGCAATGTATTTCTTCTGTTATGTCAGTGGTGAGGGCCTTGATTTCAGCTGTCCATTTGGGAGCAATTTGCGGATTGTGCAAATGTGTACAGCCCGTTAATAGTACACTTTCCTTCAACCAATGCTAGCCCTTCGTGTGGTGGTTTAGTAAGTTAGGAATTTAGGTAGTAGATAGATGACGCAGGACGGTTCTCTCCGTGCTATCCGCCCTCATTCATCCGACACAATACAGGTCGGGGAAAGAGCCGTGATACCCCAATAATAAACAAATTCCAGCCATCACTACAAACTTTAAATATCCTGTGTATTTTGAGCTAAAATATATTTCTGTCACAGAATGACTGGTAGTGTAATGGCTCTACTAACAGGTTAGAGAACTTTTGGAGCTAAACAGGGTTGGCGGACCGGTGTCATGATTCCATGTGCTATACTGTCTGTCAGGTAGGAAAGCATACTTTCAAAGCGTGTGTATGGGATAGTTTGGTTTGGTTTGGTTTGGGTGGGGGGAGGGGGGTTGGCGTTTTATTTCAGGTTTACATTTTAGATCTCTGAATCGTCTTTTCATCTTGATTTGCCGTTCGCGGTTTTATCTGGAATATTTTCCGATATGATGTGTGGAGCAGTGAGTCACGATACGTTTGGAAAGCATTCACGTTACAACAATTAGTTTTTTACAGATGAAGTTTACATTCCTACGAGCATCCACATGGAGCATTCTGGGTTCCCACCCCTTCCTCTGTTTATACCGGACCAGCATTAATTTTATGTATCATATTGAAGGTGAATGAATATTTTAGAGGGGAACCGTTTGATTTGAGTTTTTGGTTCAGATTCGACTTGTTTCAGCATTTGAAGGGCATTTGGTACCTCAGCACGCTTGGCGTGGTTTTGGTCGGCTGTCGTTTAAGACTGCTTGCTTCAAATAAGCGAATGGTAACGTTGGTTCCACATTATAGCCCTAAGAAAGTTATGTATAGTTTAAGAGGAGTCACTTTCCAAACTTCCCAGATTTATTAACTTGAAGAATTGTAAGCTGATTTGTGTGATTACTTGCTTTAAGAGTAGGTCATGTTCTGTGTTGGGCAGTATTAATTCTGTGTCAGTATTAATTCATGTGGGTCACAAAGAGAGATTGGGATTCTTTGGAAAAGTTCAAGCCTTTCATGTAAAAGTCGAAGGTCGAAACCATGGACTCTTCTATTCAAAGTTGTCAACTTGTATACGCCAGTGTTCTAATTAAGAATTCAACGTTTATGATAACGTCGGTGAGGTGTTCACTCACCACACAGTGATTGTTACAATGTCTTCTATAATTCAGAAGATAATATTTCAAAAGAATAAAATCATGAACAATGGGAAATTTTACATGTGCCATTTATTGGTTTTGTCAAGTAAAAAATTTTTTTTTTTCAATTTTTGTCCATGGGTTACCCTTATGGAATTTATCAAAAAACTTCAAAATTTATTTGACCCATTTTATGATGCAAAAAGGTTCTACATACAAAAATACCAGTGTTTTCACTTTTTTTTTCTACTGAAATCGCCTGTTCTGACTGAATAAATCAACTTGAACTAAACAATGGGTATCACTGTAGGCTTAAATTCAGTTTTTCCCGCAATCACAGCCGCAGGTTCGCGCACAGTGTCACTTTTCTGTACATTATAAAATCAGGAATCGAGTTTCACTCGTTAGATATATGAAACACGAGGCAAACTATTCAAACAGAATCCATCCATATTCTGTCTAAACAGACTGAATAAATAATCTTCAGTTCATGTTTTTTTTAGTGTTCTATCTATTCAAAATATAGCTGTTACAGCCGACAGAAAGAAACTTGTCAATTCCAATCGTTTGTTTTTCAGTACTTCTAAAGGAAAGCAATTTCTGCGATTTGGAACACTGTAGTATTTTCGATAATACCTCCACGGCGTATTCTAAGCAGAAAGACGGAGGAAAGTGTGTCTAAACACAAATGTTGCCTTTCAGAAGCTGATTTTGATTGTTCCCTTTTGAAAAGGGAAACGCCTTCCTTATCTACGACTGAGCAAACCTCGAATAGCAATGGCATTTAAATATCAGTCATTACAGGCATATAAGAAGCTCATTTCCAGTCACTTGAAGGTTTTTTTCCTCACGCTAGTCCGAGCTTGGCGAGGTTATTTTGGGGCCGAGAGATATTTCTACATACATAATGACGTGTATGACGTGGAACGGAGTGTGAGGTGATAAGGCCTTGCTTTGGATACTCCCAAGTATAGTCCCATATTTGTTCAGTGCTATGGAATGAGCTTTCAATAATATTGTCCTGCTACCACACAAAGGTTATCAGTGGTCATTTAGAGTAAAGAGAGTACGTTTCGAACAAATCCAATTTTCAAAGAGTCATCAGGGGTGCAGATTTTGCGATATGTGTGCTTATACCCAAAATCTCAGACTATCATGATTACTTCATTTCAGTGGAGGGCTCGGCAGAACTATGTTTGGTCCCGCCAAGCCTTTAACCCATTCACCCCTCCCCCCCCCCCCCCACACACACATAGAGAAGCTATAGACTAGGGAGAGCATTTACGCAACAGCCGATGGATGTACATTTTATAAGAGTGCACATGAGTGTATTCTTGTAGGGGCCCTGGGAGCTACAGTAGTATTGTTAACTGGGGTGACCACATTATGCTTTACTGCTTTAATATGACACAGGACCCAAAGACTTGTGTGTTTCTTCCCTGAAGTGGCTACGTGATTGCAAACAATAGGCTAAACTTCATTTTGTTATGTTTAATAGCAATGATTTAGGCATGAATTCCCCGCGGGAACCCCGGGAAGCGAAGCAGTGCCTGTTCACTGCGGTAAACAGGTTCTGTTTTACTGGCAAAATAGGACCCAGTCACCAATGCTTGGGATGTGCAAACACTCTATAAAGTGGGCGATATGGCTTATTAACGCTCACCCCTGGTCTTGAGTTGATACTCATGTTGTGGTCATGATTAGCCATTGTGCAAGCATATGTGACCTTAAACACCAATAAATAAATTTAGGCATGAATACTGGGTAGGTGTGACCAAAAATACCAGTAAACAATTATGTGGTGGTTAAATACTGAGTCTTTGGAACTTTGAGATTGCCTTTTCCTATTAGGTGTGCTCCCTACATCGGAGGGACCTCGCATTTTCAGAAAAGTCAATGTAATCGACGTATGGAGGATTCTGTACCACAGAAATCTGCGTAACGTGACTGAGAATAGATTGGATTGTTGGACAAGAATATGGACAGGGGTAAAAAATGAGTGTCAAATTGGTAAAATTTCACAAATTTTCGACAATGCGCTTTTTTAAAAACAAGATTTTCAATGGGAAAAAAGGGTCTTTCTCTTTATTGAGGTGTTCTGGATTTTGGTTCGGAACATCTGCACTATCTATTCATTCCTTTTTGGGATATTTGTGTTCAAATTTTGACACTGGGTGATGATATTTCGTACCAAAATAAGTTCCAACATCAGTCAGTTGTTACTATTTATAGTAACTCTGAATGAAATGACAATGTGACTCCGGTCTGAACAACTAAACATATCCCCACCAAAAAATCGTCTGCTCAGTCAGTACGCTGGTTTTCGTGTAACTTATCACAGCTGCTTTGTTTCTGTTGATTTTTATTAAACAAATAGCAATTTTTTCTATACCCTCATGTACTCGAAAATTTACGTTATTATCTTCTCTGGAAACAGAATGATGGAGGTCTTACAATTTAAAGTTTTCTATTTATTTTTTGCCACAGAAGAACGAATCGGGCTGTAGCTCAGTAAGTTCAGGCGTTCAATTTGCTGTATGAAAAGTTCGTGTTCAATGCGATGTGTGTTCAAAATCCACCTGTTCTTAGATTTTTCTCATTATCCTAACACACACATTTTTCGCTTTGTTCTGGTTGCATCTTCGTCTATAGTGCATGTTTTCGCAAATTAGCTGAATACTCCACAATCAGTATATTTAAACCAAAATGTTGGAAAACAACCAATTGCCCAAAAAAGACAGACCATTACTCTGCAGACCATATTGTACAATTAGGGGCGCTATTATGTTGCAAAAATTGAGTCAAATAACGAGACGATAATCATAGTCTGATGATGCCTTTTGTCTGTTCAGCACCACTGACTGTGTGCCAGATTTAATGTTTCCTTGAAATAAAAGATTGCGAATATTCTCAACTGCACTTAATAAATAGCCTTTTGTGGCAAACTAAAAGAGTATATGCACTGACACCGTCATATTACCACTATAAGCAATGTATTTCTTCTGTTATGTCAGTGGTGAGGGCCTTGATTTCAGCTGTCCATTTGGGAGCAATTTGCGGATTGTGCAAATGTGTACAGCCCGTTAATAGTACACTTTCCTTCAACCAATGCTAGCCCTTCGTGTGGTGGTTTAGTAAGTTAGGAATTTAGGTAGTAGATAGATGACGCAGGACGGTTCTCTCCGTGCTATCCGCCCTCATTCATCCGACACAAATCAGGTCGGGGAAAGAGCCGTGATACCCCAATAATAAACAAATTCCACCCATCACTACAAACTTTAAATATCCTGTGTATTTTGAGCTAAAATATATTTCTGTCACAGAATGACTGGTAGTGTAATGGCTCTACAAACAGGTTAGAGAACTTTTGGAGCTAAACAGGGTTGGCGGACCGGTGTCATGATTCCATGTGCTATACTGTCTGTCAGGTAGGAAAGCATACTTTCAAAGCGTGTGTATTGGATAGTTTGGTTTGGTTTGGTTTGGGTGGGGGGAGGGGGGTTGGCGTTTTATTTCAGGTTTACATTTTAGATCTCTGAATCGTATTTTCATCTTGATTTGCCGTTCGCGGTTTTATCTGGAATATTTTCCGACATGATGTGTGGAGCAGTGAGTCACGATACGTTTGGAAAGCATTCACGTTACAACAATTAGTTTTTTACAGATGAAGTTTACATTCCTACGAGCATCCACATGGAGAATTCAGGGTTCCTACCCCTTCCTCTGTTTATACCGGACCAGCATTAATTTTATGTATCATATTGAAGGTGAATGAATATTTTAGAGGGGAACCGTTTGATTTGAGTTTTTGGTTCAGATTCGACCTGTTTCAGCATTTGAAGGGCATTCGGTACCTCAGCACGCTTGGGTGGTTTTGGTCGGCTGTCGTTTAAGACTGCTTGCTTCAAACAAGCGAATGGTAACGTTGGTTCCACATTAGAGCCCTAAGAAAGTTATGTATAGTTTAAGAGGAGTCACTTTCCAAACTTCCCAGATTTATTAACTTGAAGAATTGTAAGCTGATTTGTGTGATTACTTGCTTTAAGAGTAGGTCATGTTCTGTGTTGGGCAGTATTAATTCTGTGTCAGTATTAATTCATGTGGGTCACAAAGAGAGATTGGGATTTTTTGGAAAAGTTCAAGCCTTTCATGTAAAAGTCGAAGGTCGAAACCATGGACTCTTCTATTCAAAGTTGTCAACTTGTATACGCCAGTGTTCTAATTAAGAATTCAACGTTTATGATAACGTCAGTGAGGTGTTCACTCACCACACAGTTATTGTTACAATGTCTTCTATAATTCAGAAGATAATATTTCAAAAGAATAAAATCATGAACAATGGGAAATTTTACGTGTGCCATTTACTGGTTTAGTCAACTAAAAAAAATTTTTTTTTCAATTTTTGCCTATGGGTTACCCTTATGGAATTTATCAAAAAACTTCAAAATTTATTTGACCCATTTTATGATGCAAAAAGGTTCTACATACAAAAATACCATTGTTTTCACTTTTTTTCTACTGAAATCGCCTGTTCTGACTGAATAAATCAACTTGAACTAAACAATGGGTATCACTGTAGGCTTAAATTCAGTTTTTCCGGCAATCACAGCCGCAGGTTCGCGCACAGTGTCACTTTTCTGTACATTATAAAATCAGGAATCGAGTTTCACTCGTTAGATATATGAAACACGAGGCAAACTATTCAAACAGAATCCATCCATATTCTGTCTAAACAGCCTGAATAAATAATCTTCAGTTCATGTTTTTTTTAGTGTTCTATCTATTCAAAATATAGCTGTTACAGCCGACAGAAAGAAACTTGTCAATTCCAATCGTTTGTTTTTCAGTACTTCGAAAGGAAAGCAATTTCTGCGATTTGGAACACTGTAGTATTTTCGATAATACCTCCACAGCGTATTCTAACCAGAAAGACGGAGGAAAGTGTGTCTAAACACAAATGTTGCCTTTCAGAAGCTGATTTTGATTGTTCCCTTTTGAAAAGGGAAACGCCTTCCTTATCTACGACTGAGCAAACCTCGAATAGCAATGGCATTTAAATATCAGTCATTAGAGGCATATAAGAAGCTCATTTCCAGTCACTTGAAGGTTTTTTTCCTCACGCTAGTCCGAGCTTGGCGAGGTTATTTTGGGGCCGAGAGATATTTCTACATACATAATGACGTGTATGACGTGGAACGGAGTGTGAGGTGATAAGGCTTTGTTTTGGATACTCCCAAGTATATTCCCATATTTGTTCAGTGCTATGGAATGAGCTTTCAATAATATTGTCCTGCTACCACACAAAGGTTATCAGTGGTCATTTAGAGTAAAGAGAGTACGTTTCGAACAAATCCAATTTTCAAAGAGTCATCAGGGGTGCAGATTTTGCGATATGTGTGCTTATACCCAAAATCTCAGACTATCATGATTAATTCATTTCAGTGGAGGGCTCGGCAGAACTATGTTTGGTCCCGCCAAGCCTTTAACCCATTCACCCACCCCCGCCCCCCCACACACACACACATAGAGAAGCTATAGACTAGGAAGAGCATTTACGCAACAGCCGATGGATGTAGATTTTATAAGAGTGCACATGAGTGTATTCTTGTAGGGGCCCTGGGAGCTACAGTAGTATTGTTAACTGGGGTGACCACGTTATGCTTTACTGCTTTAATATGACACAGGACCCAAAGACTTGTGTGTTTCTTCTCTGAAGTGGCAACGTGATTGCAAACAATAGGCTAAACTTCATTTTGTTATGTTTAATAGCAATGATTTAGGCATGAATTCCCCGCGGGAACCCCGGGAATCGAAGCAGTGCCTGTTCACTGCGGTAAACAGGTTCTGTTTTACTGGCAAAATAGGACCCAGTCACGAATGCTTGGGATGTGCAAACACTCTATAAAGTGGGCGATATGGCTTATTAACGCTCACTCCTGGTCTTGAGTTGATACTCATGTTGTGGTCATGATTAGCCATTGTGCAAGCATATGTGACCTTAAACACCAATAAATAAATTTAGGCATGAATACTGGGTAGGTGTGACCAAAAATACCAGTAAACAATTATGTGGTGGTTAAATACTGAGTCTTTGGAACTTTGAGATTGCCTTTTCCTATTATGTGTGCTCCCTACATCGGAGGGACCTCGCATTTTCAGAAAAGTCAATGTAATCGACGTATGGAGGATTCTGTACCACAGAAATCTGCGTAACGTGACTGAGAATAGATTGGATTGTTGGACAAGAATATGGGCAGGGGTAAAAAATGAGTGTCAAATTGGTAAAATTTCACAAATTTTCGACAATGCCCTTTTTTAAAAACAAGATTTTCAATGGGAAAAAAGGGTCTTTCTCTTTATTGAGGTGTTCTGGATTTTGGTTCGGAACATCTGCACTATCTATTCATTCCTTTTTGGGATATTTGTGTTCAAATTTTGACACTGGGTGATGATATTTCGTACCAAAATAAGTTCCAACATCAGTCAGTTGTTACTATTTATAGTAACTCTGAATGAAATGACAATGTGACTCCGGTCTGAACAACTAAACATATCCCCACCAAAAAATCGTCTGCTCAGTCAGTACGCTGGTTTTCGTGTAACTTATCACAGCTGCTTTGTTTCTGTTGATTTTTATTAAACAAATAGCAATTTTTTCTATACCCTCATGTACTCGAAAATTTACGTTATTATCTTCTCTGGAAACAGAATGATGGAGGTCTTACAATTTAAAGTTTTCTATTTATTTTTTGCCACAGAAGAACGAATCGGGCTGTAGCTCAGTAAGTTCAGGCGTTCACTTTGCTGTATGAAAAGTTCGTGTTCAATGCGATGTGTGTTCAAAACCCACCTGTTCTTAGATTTTTCTCATTATCCTAACACACACATTTTTCGCTTTGTTCTGGTTGCATCTTCGTCTATAGTGCATGTTTTCGCAAATTAGCTGAATACTCCACAATCAGTATATTTAAACCAAAATGTTGGAAAACAACCAATTGCCCAAAAAAGACAGACCATTACTCTGCAGACCATATTGTACAATTAGGGGCGCTATTATGTTGCAAAAATTGAGTCAAATAACGAGACGATAATCATAGTCTGATGATGCCTTTTGTCTGTTCAGCACCACTGACTGTGTGCCAGATTTAATGTTTCCTTGAAATAAAAGATTGCGAATATTCTCAACTGCACTTAATAAATAGCCTTTTGTGGCAAACTAAAAGAGTATATGCACTGACACCGTCATATTACCACTATAAGCAATGTATTTCTACTGTTATGTCAGTGGTGAGGGCCTTGATTTCAGCTGTCCATTTGGGAGCAATTTGCGGATTGTGCAAATGTGTACAGCCCGTTAATAGTACACTTTCCTTCAACCAATGCTAGCCCTTCGTGTGGTGGTTTAGTAAGTTAGGAATTTAGGTAGTAGATAGATGACGCAGGACGGTTCTCTCCGTGCTATCCGCCCTCATTCATCCGACACAATACAGGTCGGGGAAAGAGCCGTGATACCCCAATAATAAACAAATTCCACCCATCACTACAAACTTTAAATATCCTGTGTATTTTGAGCTAAAATATATTTCTGTCACAGAATGACTGGTAGTGTAATGGCTCTACAAACAGGTTAGAGAACTTTTGGAGCTAAACAGGGTTGGCGGACCGGTGTCATGATTCCATGTGCTATACTGTTGGTCAGGTAGGAAAGCATACTTTCAAAGCGTGTGTATGGGATAGTTTGGTTTGGTTTGGTTTGGGTGGGGGGAGGGGGGTTGGCGTTTTATTTCAGGTTTACATTTTAGATCTCTGAATCGTCTTTTCATCTTGATTTGCCGTTCGCGGTTTTATCTGGAATATTTTCCGATATGATGTGTGGAGCAGTGAGTCACGATACGTTTGGAAAGCATTCACGTTACAACAATTAGTTTTTTACAGATGAAGTTTACATTCCTACGAGCATCCACATGGAGAATTCAGGGTTCCTACCCCTTCCTCTGTTTATACCGGACCAGCATTAATTTTATGTATCATATTGAAGGTGAATGAATATTTTAGAGGGGAACCGTTTGATTTGAGTTTTTGGTTCAGATTCGACCTGTTTCAGCATTTGAAGGGCATTCGGTACCTCAGCACGCTTGGGTGGTTTTGGTCGGCTGTCGTTTAAGACTGCTTGCTTCAAACATTCGAATGGTAACGTTGGTTCCACATTAGAGCCCTAAGAAAGTTATGTATAGTTTAAGAGGAGTCACTTTCCAAACTTCCCAGATTTATTAACTTGAAGAATTGTAAGCTGATTTGTGTGATTACTTGCTTTAAGAGTAGGTCATGTTCTGTGTTGGGCAGTATTAATTCTGTGTCAGTATTAATTCATGTGGGTCACAAAGAGAGATTGGGATTTTTTGGAAAAGTTCAAGCCTTTCATGTAAAAGTCGAAGGTCGAAACCATGGACTCTTCTATTCAAAGTTGTCAACTTGTATACGCCAGTGTTCTAATTAAGAATTCAACGTTTATGATAACGTCAGTGAGGTGTTCACTCACCACACAGTTATTGTTACAATGTCTTCTATAATTCAGAAGATAATATTTCAAAAGAATAAAATCATGAACAATGGGAAATTTTACTTGTGCCATTTACTGGTTTAGTCAACTAAAAAAAAATTTTTTTTCAATTTTTGCCTATGGGTTACCCTTATGGAATTTATCAAAAAACTTCAAAATTTATTTGACCCATTTTATGATGCAAAAAGGTTCTACATACAAAAATACCATTGTTTTCACTTTTTTTCTACTGAAATCGCCTGTTCTGACTGAATAAATCAACTTGAACTAAACAATGGGTATCACGGTAGGCTTAAATTCAGTTTTTCCGGCAATCACAGCCGCAGGTTCGCGCACAGTGTCACTTTTCTGTACATTATAAAATCAGGAATCGAGTTTCACTCGTTAGATATATGAAACACGAGGCAAACTATTCAAACAGAATCCATCCATATTCTGTCTAAACAGCCTGAATAAATAATCTTCAGTTCATGTTTTTTTTAGTGTTCTATCTATTCAAAATATAGCTGTTACAGCCGACAGAAAGAAACTTGTCAATTCCAATCGTTTGTTTTTCAGTACTTCTAAAGGAAAGCAATTTCTGCGATTTGGAACACTGTAGTATTTTCGATAATACCTCCACAGCGTATTCTAACCAGAAAGACGGAGGAAAGTGTGTCTAAACACAAATGTTGCCTTTCAGAAGCTGATTTTGATTGTTCCCTTTTGAAAAGGGAAACGCCTTCCTTATCTACGACTGAGCAAACCTCGAATAGCAATGGCATTTAAATATCAGTCATTAGAGGCATATAAGAAGCTCATTTCCAGTCACTTGAAGGTTTTTTTCCTCACGCTAGTCCGAGCTTGGCGAGGTTATTTTGGGGCCGAGAGATATTTCTACATACATAATGACGTGTATGACGTGGAACGGAGTGTGAGGTGATAAGGCTTTGCTTTGGATACTCCCAAGTATAGTCCCATATTTGTTCAGTGCTATGGAATGAGCTTTCAATAATATTGTCCTGCTACCACACAAAGGTTATCAGTGGTCATTTAGAGTAAAGAGAGTACGTTTCGAACAAATCCAATTTTCAAAGAGTCATCAGGGGTGCAGATTTTGCGATATGTGTGCTTATACCCAAAATCTCAGACTATCATGATTAATTCATTTCAGTGGAGGGCTCGGCAGAACTATGTTTGGTCCCGCCAAGCCTTTAACCCATTCACCCCCCCCCCCCCCCACACACACACACACACATAGAGAAGCTATAGACTAGGGAGAGCATTTACGCAACAGCCGATGGATGTACATTTTATAAGAGTGCACATGAGTGTATTCTTGTAGGGGCCCTGTGAGCTACAGTAGTATTGTTAACTGGGGTGACCACGTTATGCTTTACTGCTTTAATATGACACAGGACCCAAAGACTTGTGTGTTTCTTCTCTGAAGTGGCAACGCGATTGCAAACAATAGGCTAAACTTCATTTTGTTATGTTTAATAGCAATGATTTAGGCATGAATTCCCCGCGGGAACCCCGGGAAGCGAAGCAGTGCCTGTTTATTGCGGTAAACAGGTTCTGTTTTACTGGCAAAATAGGACCCAGTCACCAATGCTTGGGATGTGCAAACACTCTATAAAGTGGGGGAGATGGCTTATTAACGCTCACTCCTGGTCTTGAGTTGATACTCATGTTGTGGTCGTGATTAGCCATTGTGCAAGCATATGTGACCTTAAACACCAATAAATAAATTTAGGCATGAATACTGGGTAGGTGTGACCAAAAATACCAGTAAACAATTATGTGGTGGTTAAATACTGAGTCTTTGGAACTTTGAGATTGCCTTTTCCTATTAGGTGTGCTCCCTACATCGGAGGGACCTCGCATTTTCAGAAAAGTCAATGTAATCGACGTATGGAGGATTCTGTACCACAGAAATCTGCGTAACGTGACTGAGAATAGATTGGATTGTTGGACAAGAATATGGACAGGGGTAAAAAATGAGTGTCAAATTGGTTAAATTTCACAAATTTTCGACAATGCCCTTTTTTAAAAACAAGATTTTCAATGGGAAAAAAGGGTCTTTCTCTTTATTGAGGTGTTCTGGATTTTGGTTCGGAACATCTGCACTATCTATTCATTCCTTTTTGGGATATTTGTGTTCAAATTTTGACACTGGGTGATGATATTTCGTACCAAAATAAGTTCCAACATCAGTCAGTTGTTACTATTTATAGTAACTCTGAATGAAATGACAATGTGACTCTGGTCTGAACAACTAAACATATCCCCACCAAAAAATCGTCTGCTCAGTCAGTACGCTGGTTTTCGTGTAACTTATCACAGCTGCTTTGTTTCTGTTGATTTTTATTAAACAAATAGCAATTTTTTCTATACCCTCATGTACTCGAAAATTTACGTTATTATCTTCTCTGGAAACAGAATGATGGAGGTCTTACAATTTAAAGTTTTCTATTTATTTTTTGCCACAGAAGAACGAATCGGGCTGTAGCTCAGTAAGTTCAGGCGTTCACTTTGCTGTATGAAAAGTTCGTGTTCAATGCGATGTGTGTTCAAAACCCACCTGTTCTTAGATTTTTCTCATTATCCTAACACACACATTTTTCGCTTTGTTCTGGTTGCATCTTCGTCTATAGTGCATGTTTTCGCAAATTAGCTGAATACTCCACAATCAGTATATTTAAACCAAAATGTTGGAAAACAACCAATTGCCCCAAAAAAGACAGACCATTACTCTGCAGACCATATTGTACAATTAGGGACGCTATTATGTTGCAAAAATTGAGTCAAATAACGAGACGATAATCATAGTCTGATGATGCCTTTGGTCTGTTCAGCACCACTGACTGTGTGCCAGATTTAATGTTTTCTTGAAATAAAAGATTGCGAATATTCTCAACTGCACTTAATAAATAGCCTTTTGTGGCAAACTAAAAGAGTATATGCACTGACACTGTCATATTACCACTATAAGCAATGTATTTCTTCTGTTATGTCAGTGGTGAGGGCCTTGATTTCAGCTGTCCATTTGGGAGCAATTTGCGGATTGTGCAAATGTGTACAGCCCGTTAATAGTACACTTTCCTTCAACCAATGCTAGCCCTTTGTGTGGTGGTTTAGTAAGTGAGGAATTAGGTAGTAGATAGATGACGCAGGACGGTTCTCTCCGTGGTATCCGCCCTCATTCATCCAACACAATACAGGTCGGGGAAAGAGCCGTGATACCCCAATAATAAACAAATTCCACCCATCACTACAAACTTTAAATATCCTGTGTATTTTGAGCTAAAATATATTTCTGTCACAGAATGACTGGTAATGTAATGGCTCTACTAACAGGTTAGAGAACTTTTGGAGCTAAACAGGGTTGGCGGACCGGTGTCATGATTCCATGTGCTATACTGTCTGTCAGGTAGGAAAGCATACTTTCAAAGCGTGTGTATGGGATAGTTTGGTTTGGTTTGGTTTGGGTGGGGGGAGGGGGGTTGGCGTTTTATTTCAGGTTTACATTTTAGATCTCTGAATCGTCTTTTCATCTTGATTTGCCGTTCGCGGTTTTATCTGGAATATTTTCCGATATGATGTGTGGAGCAGTGAGTCACGATACGTTTAGAAAGCATTCACGTTACAACAATTAGTTTTTTACAGATGAAGTTTACATTCCTACGAGCATCCACATGGAGCATTCTGGGTTCCTACCCCTTCCTCTGTTTATACCGGACCAGCATTAATTTTATGTATCATATTGAAGGTGAATGAATATTTTAGAGGGGAACCGTTTGATTTGAGTTTTTGGTTCAGATTCGACTTGTTTCAGCATTTGAAGGGCATTCGGTACCTCAGCACGCTTGGCGTGGTTTTGGTCGGCTGTCGTTTAAGACTGCTTGCTTCAAACAAGCGAATGGTAACGTTGGTTCCACATTAGAGCCCTAAGAAAGTTATGTATAGTTTAAGAGGAGTCACTTTCCAAACTTCCCAGATTTATTAACTTGAAGAATTGTAAGCTGATTTGTGTGATTACTTGCTTTAAGAGTAGGTCATGTTCTGTGTTGGGCAGTGTTAATTCTGTGTCAGTATTAATTCATGTGGGTCACAAAGAGAGATTGGGATTCATTGGAAAAGTTCAAGCCTTTCATGTAAAAGTCGAAGGTCGAAACCATGGACTCTTCTATTCAAAGTTGTCAACTTGTATACGCCAGTGTTCTAATTAAGAATTCAACGTTTATGATAACGTCAGTGAGGTGTTCACTCACCACACAGTGATTGTTACAATGTCTTCTATAATTCAGAAGATAATATTTCAAAAGAATAAAATCATGAACAATGGGAAATTTTACGTGTGCCATTTATTGGTTTTGTCAACTAAAAAAAAATTTTTTTTCAATTTTTGCCTATGGGTTACCCTTATGGAATTTATCAAAAAACTTCAAAATTTATTTGACCCATTTTATGATGCAAAAAGGTTCTACATACAAAAATACCATTGTTTTCACTTTTTTTCTACTGAAATCGCCTGTTCTGACTGAATAAATCAACTTGAACTAAACAATGGGTATCACTGTAGGCTTAAATTCAGTTTTTCCGGCAATCACAGCCGCAGGTTCGCGCACAGTGTCACTTTTCTGTACATTATAAAATCAGGAATCGAGTTTCACTCGTTAGATATATGAAACACGAGGCAAACTATTCAAACAGAATCCATCCATATTCTGTCTAAACAGACTGAATAAATAATCTTCAGTTCATGTTTTTTTTAGTGTTCTATCTATTCAAAATATAGATGTTACAGCCGACAGAAAGAAACTTGTCAATTCCAATCGTTTGTTTTTCAGTACTTCTAAAGGAAAGCAATTTCTGCGATTTGGAACACTGTAGTATTTTCGATAATACCTCCACAGCGTATTCTAACCAGAAAGACGGAGGAAAGTGTGTCTAAACACAAATGTTGCCTTTCAGAAGCTGATTTTAATGTTGCCTTTCAGAAGCTGATTTTGATTGTTCCCTTTTGAAAAGAGAAACGCCTTCCTTATCTACGACTGAGCAAACCTCGAATAGCAATGGCATTTAAATATCAGTCATTAGAGGCATATAAGAAGCTCATTTCCAGTCACTTGAAGGTTTGTTTCCTCACGCTAGTCCGAGCTTGACGAGGTTATTTTGGGGCCGAGAGATATTTCTACATACATAATGACGTGTATGACGTGGAACGGAGTGTGAGGTGATAAGGCTTTGCTTTGGATACTCCCAAGTATATTCCCATATTTGTTCAGTGCTATGGAATGAGCTTTCAATAATATTGTCCTGCTACCACACAAAGGTTATCAGTGGTCATTTAGAGTAAAGAGAGTACGTTTCGAACAAATCCAATTTTCAAAGAGTCATCAGGGGTGCAGATTTTGCGATATGTGTGCTTATACCCAAAATCTCAGACTATCATGATTAATTCATTTCAGTGGAGGGCTCGGCAGAACTATGTTTGGTCCCGCCAAGCCTTTAACCCATTCACCCCCCCCCCCCCCACACACACACACACACATAGAGAAGCTGTAGACTAGGGAGAGCATTTACGCAACAGCCGATGGATGTACATTTTATAAGAGTGCACATGAGTGTATTCTTGTAGGGGCCCTGGGAGCTACAGTAGTATTGTTAACTGGGGTGACCACGTTATGCTTTACTGCTTTAATATGACACAGGACCCAAAGACTTGTGTGTTTCTTCTCTGAAGTGGCAACGTGATTGCAAACAATAGGCTAAACTTCATTTTGTTATGTTTAATAGCAATGATTTAGGCATGAATTCCCCGCGGGAACCCCGGGAAGCGAAGCAGTGCCTGTTCACTGCGGTAAACAGGTTCTGTTTTACTGGCAAAATAGGACCCAGTCACCAATGCTTGGTATGTGCAAACACTCTATAAAGTGGGCGATATGGCTTATTAACGCTCACTCCTGGTCTTGAGTTGATACTCATGTTGTGGTCATGATTAGCCATTGTGCAAGCATATGTGACCTTAAACACCAATAAATAAATTTAGGCATGAATACTGGGTAGGTGTGACCAAAAATACCAGTAAACAATTATGTGGTGGTTAAATACTGAGTCTTTGGAACTTTGAGATTGCCTTTTCCTATTAGGTGTGCTCCCTACATCGGAGGGACCTCGCATTTTCAGAAAAGTCAATGTAATCGACGTATGGAGGATTCTGTACCACAGAAATCTGCGTAACGTGACTGAGAATAGATTGGATTGTTGGACAAGAATATGGACAGGGGTAAAAAATGAGTGTCAAATTGGTAAAATTTCACAAATTTTCGACAATGCCCTTTTTTAAAAACAAGATTTTCAATGGGAAAAAAGGGTCTTTCTCTTTATTGAGGTGTTCTGGATTTTGGTTCGGAACATCTGCACTATCTATTCATTCCTTTTTGGGATATTTGTGTTCAAATTTTGACACTGGGTGATGATATTTCGTACCAAAATAAGTTCCAACATCAGTCAGTTGTTACTATTTATAGTAACTCTGAATGAAATGACAATGTGACTCCGGTCTGAACAACTAAACATATCCCCACCAAAAAATCGTCTGCTCAGTCAGTACGCTGGTTTTCGTGTAACTTATCACAGCTGCTTTGTTTCTGTTGATTTTTATTAAACAAATAGCAATTTTTTCTATACCCTCATGTACTCGAAAATTTACGTTATTATCTTCTCTGGAAACAGAATGATGGAGGTCTTACAATTTAAAGTTTTCTATTTATTTTTTGCCACAGAAGAACGAATCGGGCTGTAGCTCAGTAAGTTCAGGCGTTCACTTTGCTGTATGTAAAGTTCGTGTTCAATGCGATGTGTGTTCAAAACCCACCTGTTCTTAGATTTTTCTCATTATCCTAACACACACATTTTTCGCTTTGTTCTGGTTGCATCTTCGTCTATAGTGCATGTTTTCGCAAATTAGCTGAATACTCCACAATCAGTATATTTAAACCAAAATGTTGGAAAACAACCAATTGCCCAAAAAAAGACAGACCATTACTCTGCAGACCATATTGTACAATTAGGGACGCTATTATGTTGCAAAAATTGAGTCAAATAACGAGACGATAATCATAGTCTGATGATGCCTTTTGTCTGTTCAGCACCACTGACTGTGTGCCAGATTTAATGTTTCCTTGAAATAAAAGATTGCGAATATTCTCAACAGCACTTAATAAATAGCCTTTTGTGGCAAACTAAAAGAGTATATGCACTGACACCGTCATATTACCACTATAAGCAATGTATTTCTTCTGTTATGGCAGTGGTGAGGGCCTTGATTTCAGCTGTCCATTTGGGAGCAATTTGCGGATTGTGCAAATGTGTACAGCCCGTTAATAGTACACTTTCCTTCAATCAATGCTAGCCCTTTGTGTGGTGGTTTAGTAAGTTAGGAATAAGGTAGTAGATAGATGACGCAGGACGGTTCTCTCCGTGGTATCCGCCCTCATTCATCCAACACAATACAGGTCGGGGAAAGAGCCGTGATACCCCAATAATAAACAAATTCCACCCATCACTACAAACTTTAAATATCCTGTGTATTTTGAGCTAAAATATATTTCTGTCACAGAATGACTGGTAATGTAATGGCTCTACTAACAGGTTAGAGAACTTTTGGAGCTAAACAGGGTTGGCGGACCGGTGTCATGATTCCATGTGCTATACTGTCTGTCAGGTAGGAAAGCATACTTTCAAAGCGTGTGTATGGGATAGTTTGGTTTGGTTTGGTTTGGGTGGGGGGAGGGGGGTTGGCGTTTTATTTCAGGTTTACATTTTAGATCTCTGAATCGTCTTTTCATCTTGATTTGCCGTTCGCGGTTTTATCTGGAATATTTTCCGATATGATGTGTGGAGCAGTGAGTCACGATACGTTTGGAAAGCATTCACGTTACAACAATTAGTTTTTTACAGATGAAGTTTACATTCCTACGAGCATCCACATGGAGCATTCTGGGTTCCTACCCCTTCCTCTGTTTATACCGGACCAGCATTAATTTTATGTATCATATTGAAGGTGAATGAATATTTTAGAGGGGAACCGTTTGATTTGAGTTTTTGGTTCAGATTCGACTTGTTTCAGCATTTGAAGGGCATTCGGTACCTCAGCACGCTTGGCGTGGTTTTGGTCGGCTGTCGTTTAAGACTGCTTGCTTCAAACAAGCGAATGGTAACGTTGGTTCCACATTAGAGCCCTAAGAAAGTTATGTATAGTTTAAGAGGAGTCACTTTCCAAACTTCCCAGATTTATTAACTTGAAGAATTGTAAGCTGATTTGTGTGATTACTTGCTTTAAGAGTAGGTCATGTTCTGTGTTGGGCAGTGTTAATTCTGTGTCAGTATTAATTCATGTGGGTCACAAAGAGAGATTGGGATTCTTTGGAAAAGTTCAAGCCTTTCATGTAAAAGTCGAAGGTCGAAACCATGGACTCTTCTATTCAAAGTTGTCAACTTGTATACGCCAGTGTTCTAATTAAGAATTCAACGTTTATGATAACGTCAGTGAGGTGTTCACTCACCACACAGTGATTGTTACAATGTCTTCTATAATTCAGAAGATAATATTTCAAAAGAATAAAATCATGAACAATGGGAAATTTTACGTGTGCCATTTATTGGTTTTGTCAACTAAAAAAAATTTTTTTTTCAATTTTTGCCTATGGGTTACCCTTATGGAATTTATCAAAAAACTTCAAAATTTATTTGACCCATTTTATGATGCAAAAAGGTTCTACATACAAAAATACCATTGTTTTCACTTTTTTTCTACTGAAATCGCCTGTTCTGACTGAATAAATCAACTTGAACTAAACAATGGGTATCACTGTAGGCTTAAATTCAGTTTTTCCGGCAATCACAGCCGCAGGTTCGCGCACAGTGTCACTTTTCTGTACATTATAAAATCAGGAATCGAGTTTCACTCGTTAGATATATGAAACACGAGGCAAACTATTCAAACAGAATCCATCCATATTCTGTCTAAACAGACTGAATAAATAATCTTCAGTTCATGTTTTTTTTAGTGTTCTATCTATTCAAAATATAGCTGTTACAGCCGACAGAAAGAAACTTGTCAATTCCAATCGTTTGTTTTTCAGTACTTCTAAAGGAAAGCAATTTCTGCGATTTGGAACACTGTAGTATTTTCGATAATACCTCCACAGCGTATTCTAACCAGAAAGACGGAGGAAAGTGTGTCTAAACACAAATGTTGCCTTTCAGAAGCTGATTTTAATATTGCCTTTCAGAAGCTGATTTTGATTGTTCCCTTTTGAAAAGAGAAACGCCTTCCTTATCTACGACTGAGCAAACCTCGAATAGCAATGGCATTTAAATATCAGTCATTAGAGGCAAATAAGAAGCTCATTTCCAGTCACTTGAAGGTTTGTTTCCTCACGCTAGTCCGAGCTTGGCGAGGTTATTTTGGGGCCGAGAGATATTTCTACATACATAATGACGTGTATGACGTGGAACGGAGTGTGAGGTGATAAGGCTTTGCTTTGGATACTCCCAAGTATAGTCCCATATTTGTTCAGGGCTATGGAATGAGCTTTCAATAATATTGTCCTGCTACCACACAAAGGTTATCAGTGGTCATTTAGAGTAAAGAGAGTACGTTTCGAACAAATCCAATTTTCAAAGAGTCATCAGGGGTGCAGATTTTGCGATATGTGTGCTTATACCCAAAATCTCAGACTATCATGATTAATTCATTTCAGTGGAGGGCTCGGCAGAACTATGTTTGGTCCCGCCAAGCCTTTAACCCATTCACCCCCCGCCCCACACACACACACACATAGAGAAGCTATAGACTAGGGAGAGCATTTACGCAACAGCCGATGGATGTACATTTTATAAGAGTGCACATGAGTGTATTCTTGTAGGGGCCCTGGGAGCTACAGTAGTATTGTTAACTGGGGTGACCACGTTATGCTTTACTGCTTTAATATGACACAGGACCCAAAGACTTGTGTGTTTCTTCTCTGAAGTGGCAACGTGATTGCAAACAATAGGCTAAACTTCATTTTGTTATGTTTAATAGCAATGATTTAGGCATGAATTCCCCGCGGGAACCCCGGGAAGCGAAGCAGTGCCTGTTCACTGCGGTAAACAGGTTCTGTTTTACTGGCAAAATAGGACCCGGTCACCAATGCTTGGTATGTGCAAACACTCTATAAAGTGGGCGATATGGCTTATTAACGCTCACTCCTGGTCTTGAGTTGATACTCATGTTGTGGTCATGATTAGCCATTGTGCAAGCATATGTGACCTTAAACACCAATAAATAAATTTAGGCATGAATACTGGGTAGGTGTGACCAAAAATACCAGTAAACAATTATGTGGTGGTTAAATACTGAGTCTTTGGAACTTTGAGATTGCCTTTTCCTATTAGGTGTGCTCCCTACATCGGAGGGACCTCGCATTTTCAGAAAAGTCAATGTAATCGACGTATGGAGGATTCTGTACCACAGAAATCTGCGTAACGTGACTGAGAATAGATTGGATTGTTGGACAAGAATATGGACAGGGGTAAAAAATGAGTGTCAAATTGGTAAAATTTCACAAATTTTCGACAATGCGCTTTTTTAAAAACAAGATTTTCAATGGGAAAAAAGGGTCTTTCTCTTTATTGAGGTGTTCTGGATTTTGGTTCGGAACATCTGCACTATCTATTCATTCCTTTTTGGGATATTTGTGTTCAAATTTTGACACTGGGTGATGATATTTCGTACCAAAATAAGTTCCAACATCAGACAGTTGTTACTATTTATAGTAACTCTGAATGAAATGACAATGTGACTCCGGTCTGAACAACTAAACATATCCCCACCAAAAAATCGTCTGCTCAGTCAGTACGCTGGTTTTCGTGTAACTTATCACAGCTGCTTTGTTTCTGTTGATTTTTATTAAACAAATAGCAATTTTTTCTATACCCTCATGTACTCGAAAATTTACGTTATTATCTTCTCTGGAAACAGAATGATGGAGGTCTTACAATTTAAAGTTTTCTATTTATTTTTTGCCACAGAAGAACGAATCGGGCTGTAGCTCAGTAAGTTCAGGCGTTCACTTTGCTGTATGAAAAGTTCGTGTTCAATGCGATGTGTGTTCAAAACCCACCTGTTCTTAGATTTTTCTCATTATCCTAACACACACATTTTTCGCTTTGTTCTGGTTGCATCTTCGTCTATAGTGCATGTTTTCGCAAATTAGCTGAATACTCCACAATCAGTATATTTAAACCAAAATGTTGGAAAACAACCAATTGCCCAAAAAAGACAGACCATTACTCTGCAGACCATATTGTACAATTAGGGGCGCTATTATGTTGCAAAAATTGAGTCAAATAACGAGACGATAATCATAGTCTGATGATGCCTTTTGTCTGTTCAGCACCACTGACTGTGTGCCAGATTTAATGTTTCCTTGAAATAAAAGATTGCGAATATTCTTAACTGCACTTAATAAATAGCCTTTTGTGGCAAACTAAAAGAGTATATGCACTGACACCGTCATATTACCACTATAAGCAATGTATTTCTTCTGTTATGTCAGTGGTGAGGGCCTTGATTTCAGCTGTCCATTTGGGAGCAATTTGCGGATTGTGCAAATGTGTACAGCCCGTTAATAGTACACTTTCCTTCAACCAATGCTAGCCCTTCGTGTGGTGGTTTAGTAAGTTAGGAATTTAGGTAGTAGATAGATGACGCAGGACGGTTCTCTCCGTGCTATCCGCCCTCATTCATCCGACACAATACAGGTCGGGGAAAGAGCCGTGATACCCCAATAATAAA
The DNA here is from genome assembly GCA_031216915.1 of Pictodentalium vernedei. Classification (NCBI taxonomy): domain Eukaryota; kingdom Metazoa; phylum Mollusca; class Scaphopoda; order Dentaliida; family Dentaliidae; genus Pictodentalium; species Pictodentalium vernedei. The sequence continues at coordinate 388,177,815 of CM062289.1, forward strand.
CAAATTCCAGCCATCACTACAAACTTTAAATATCCTGTGTATTTTGAGCTAAAATATATTTCTGTCACAGAATGACTGGTAGTGTAATGGCTCTACTAACAGGTTAGAGAACTTTTGGAGCTAAACAGGGTTGGCGGACCGGTGTCATGATTCCATGTGCTATACTGTCTGTCAGGTAGGAAAGCATACTTTCAAAGCGTGTGTATGGGATAGTTTGGTTTGGTTTGGTTTGGGTGGGGGGAGGGGGGTTGGCGTTTTATTTCAGGTTTACATTTTAGATCTCTGAATCGTCTTTTCATCTTGATTTGCCGTTCGCGGTTTTATCTGGAAAATTTTCCGATATGATGTGTGGAGCAGTGAGTCACGATACGTTTGGAAAGCATTCACGTTACAACAATTAGTTTTTTACAGATGAAGTTTACATTCCTACGAGCATCCACATGGAGCATTCTGGGTTCCTGCCCCTTCCTCTGTTTATACCGGACCAGCATTAATTTTATGTATCATATTGAAGGTGAATGAATATTTTAGAGGGGAACCGTCTGATTTGAGTTTTTGGTTCAGATTCGACTTGTTTCAGCATTTGAAGGGCATTCGGTACCTCAGCACGCTTGGCGTGGTTTTGGTCGGCTGTCGTTTAAGACTGCTTGCTTCAAACAAGCGAATAGTAACGTTGGTTCCACATTAGAGCCCTAAGAAAGTTATGTATAGTTTAAGAGGAGTCACTTTCCAAACTTCCCAGATTTATTAACTTGAAGAATTGTAAGCTGATTTGTGTGATTACTTGCTTTAAGAGTAGGTCATGTTCTGTGTTGGGCAGTATTAATTCTGTGTCAGTATTAATTCATGTGGGTCACAAAGAGAGATTGGGATTCTTTGGAAAAGTTCAAGCCTTTCATGTAAAAGTCGAAGGTCGAAACCATGGACTCTTCTATTCAAAGTTGTCAACTTGTATACGCCAGTGTTCTAATTAAGAATTCAACGTTTATGATAACGTCAGTGAGGTGTTCACTCACCACACAGTGATTGTTACAATGTCTTCTATAATTCAGAAGATAATATTTCAAAAGAATAAAATCATGAACAATGGGAAATTTTACGTGTGCCATTTATTGGTTTTGTCAACTAAAAAAAATTTTTTTTTCAATTTTTGCCTATGGGTTACCCTTATGGAATTTATCAAAAAACTTCAAAATTTATTTGACCCATTTTATGATGCAAAAAGGTTCTACATACAAAAATACCATTGTTTTCACTTTTTTTCTACTGAAATCGCCTGTTCTGACTGAATAAATCAACTTGAACTAAACAATGGGTATCACTGTAGGCTTAAATTCAGTTTCTCCGGCAATCACAGCCGCAGGTTCGCGCACAGTGTCACTTTTCTGTACATTATAAAATCAGGAATCGAGTTTCACTCGTTAGATATATGAAACACGAGGCAAACTATTCAAACAGAATCCATCCATATTCTGTCTAAACAGACTGAATAAATAATCTTCAGTTCATGTTTTTTTGAGTGTTCTATCTATTCAAAATATAGCTGTTACAGCCGACAGAAAGAAACTTGTCAATTCCAATCGTTTGTTTTTCAGTACTTCTAAAGGAAAGCAATTTCTGCGATTTGGAACACTGTAGTATTTTCGATAATACCTCCACAGCGTATTCTAACCAGAAAGACGGAGGAAAGTGTGTCTAAACACAAATGTTGCCTTTCAGAAGCTGATTTTGATTGTTCCCTTTTGAAAAGGGAAACGCCTTCCTTATCTACGACTGAGCAAACCTCGAATAGCAAAGGCATTTAAATATCAGTCATTAGAGGCATATAAGAAGCTCATTTCCAGTCACTTGAAGGTTTTTTTCCTCACGCTAGTCCGAGCTTGGCGAGGTTATTTTGGGGCCGAGAGATATTTCTACATACATAATGACGTGTATGACGTGGAACGGAGTGTGAGGTGATAAGGCTTTGCTTTGGATACTCCCAAGTATAGTCCCATATTTGTTCAGTGCTATGGAATGAGCTTTCAATAATATTGTCCTGCTACCACACAAAGGTTATCAGTGGTCATTTAGAGTAAAGAGAGTACGTTTCGAACAAATCCAATTTTCAAAGAGTCATCAGGGGTGCAGATTTTGCGATATGTGTGCTTATACCCAAAATCTCAGACTATCATGATTAATTCATTTCAGTGGAGGGCTCGGCAGAACTATGTTTGGTCCCGCCAAGCCTTTAACCCATTCACCCCCCCCCCCCCCCCACACACACACACATAGAGAAGCTTTAGACTAGGGAGAGCATTTACGCAACAGCCGATGGATGTACATTTTATAAGAGTGCACATGAGTGTATTCTTGTAGGGGCCCTGGGAGCTACAGTAGTATTGTTAACTGGGGTGACCACGTTATGCTTTACTGCTTTAATATGACACAGGACCCAAAGACTTGTGTGTTTCTTCTCTGAAGTGGCAACGTGATTGCAAACAATAGGCTAAACTTCATTTTGTTATGTTTAATAGCAATGATTTAGGCATGAATTCCCCGCGGGAACCCCGGGAAGCGAAGCAGTGCCTGTTCACTGCGGTAAACAGGTTCTGTTTCACTGGCAAAATAGGACCCAGTCACCAATGCTTGGGATGTGCAAACACTCTATAAAGTGGGCGATATGGCTTATTAACGCTCACTCCTGGACTTGAGTTGATACTCATGTTGTGGTCATGATTAGCCATTGTGCAAGCATATGTGACCTTAAACACCAATAAATAAATTTAGGCATGAATACTGGGTAGGTGTGACCAAAAATACCAGTAAACAATTATGTGGTGGTTAAATACTGAGTCTTTGGAACTTTGAGATTGCCTTTTCCTATTAGGTGTGCTCCCTACATCGGAGGGACCTCGCATTTTCAGAAAAGTCAATGTAATCGACGTATGGAGGATTCTGTACCACAGGAATCTGCGTAACGTGACTGAGAATAGATTGGATTGTTGGACAAGAATATGGACAGGGGTAAAAAATGAGTGTCAAATTGGTAAAATTTCACAAATTTTCGACAATGCGCTTTTTTAAAAACAAGATTTTCAATGGGAAAAAAGGGTCTTTCTCTTTATTGAGGTGTTCTGGATTTTGGTTCGGAACATCTGCACTATCTATTCATTCCTTTTTGGGATATTTGTGTTCAAATTTTGACACTGGGTGATGATATTTCGTACCAAAATAAGTTCCAACATCAGTCAGTTGTTACTATTTATAGTAACTCTGAATGAAATGACAATGTGACTCCGGTCTGAACAACTAAACATATCCCCACCAAAAAATCGTCTGCTCAGTCAGTACGCTGGTTTTCGTGTAACTTATCACAGCTGCTTTGTTTCTGTTGATTTTTATTAAACAAATAGCAATTTTTTCTATACCCTCATGTACTCGAAAATTTACGTTATTATCTTCTCTGGAAACAGAATGATGGAGGTCTTACAATTTAAAGTTTCCTATTTATTTTTTTGCCACAGAAGAACGAATCGGGCTGTAGCTCAGTAAGTTCAGGCGTTCACTTTGCTGTATGAAAAGTTCGCGTTCAATGCGATGTGTATTCAGAACCCACCTGTTCTTAGATTTTTCTCATTATCCTAACACATACATTTTTCGCTTTGTTCTGGTTGCATCTTCGTCTATAGTGCATGTTTTCGCAAATTATCTGGCCAAAAGGCTGGAATACTCCACAATCAGTATATTTAAACAAAAATGTTGTAAAACAACCAATTGCCCCCAAAAGACAGACCATTACGCTGCAGGCCATATTGTAAAATTAGGGGCGCTATTATGTTGCAAAAATTAAGTCAAACTAGAGAAACAGAATTTACTGAACCCAGTAAATTCAAGTCTGTTTGAAAAGGTTTAATTATCAGGAATAAACTATAAACCATCAAGTGTAGACTCATTTGGTGTTAGTTCCAGGACCATTCATCATACCATGATTGAGATATGAGCATGACCCACTTTCAAAAATGTTGGCTACGCCCACTTTTTTAACATAAAAATGCATGTATGGACCTCAGGAATGCTTTGGGAGGGGTGGGGGGGGGGGGGTAAAAAAAATGTGATTTCCAGTAATTATGAAAAATACACTTAATGACCCTAGGTGATCTCCTTGACCCTGACCCATATTTGGAATCTCCATCAAGTGTCTACTCATTTGGTGTTAGTCCCGGGCCCATTCATCATACCATGCTTGAGATATGAGCGTGACCCACTTTTACAAATTTTTGTCACGCCCACTTTATTTTACATCAAAATGCATGTGTGTATGTCAGGAATACTTTAGGGGATCAAAAAATGTGATTTCCAGCAATTCTGAAAAATGCACGCAATGACCCATAGTTGACCTCCGTGACCTTGACACATATTTTGAATCTCCATCGAGTATCGACTCATTTGGTGTTGGTCCTAGGTCTGTAGGTCATACCACGCCTGAGATATGGGCGTGACCCACTTTCTAAAATTTTGGCCACGCCCACTTTTTTACGTAAAAATGCAAGTGTGTATGTCAGGAATACTTTAGGGGGTCAAAAAATGTGATTTCCAGCAATTCTGAAAAATGCACTCAATGACCCCTAGTTGACCTCCGTGACCTTGACCCATATTTTGAACCTCCATCGGGTGTCGACTCATTTGGTGTTGGTCCCAGGTCCATAGGTCATTCCACTCTTGAGATATGGGCGTGACCCACTTTCAAAAATATTGGCCACGCCCACTTTTTTTACGTAAAAATTTAAGTGTGTATGTCAGGAATACTTTAGGAGATCAAAAAATGTGATTTCCAGCAATTGTGAAAATGCACTCAATGACCCCTAGGTGACCTCTGTGACCTTGACCCATATTCTGAATCTCCATCATGTGTCGACTCACTTGGTGTTGGTCCCAGATCCATACATCATACCACGCCTGAGAAATGGGTGTCACCCACTTTCAAAAATTGTGGCCACGCCCACTTTTTTACGTAAAATGCATGTGTGTCCGTCAAGAAGACTTTAGCGGATCAAAAAATGTGATTTCCAGCAATTCTGAAAAAATGCACTCAATGACCCCTAGGTGACCTCAGTGATCTTGACACATATTTTGAATCTCCATCAAGTGTCGACTGATTTGGTGTTGGTCCCAGGTCCATATGTCATGCCACTCCTGAGGTATGGGCGTGACCCACTTTCAAAAATTTTTTGGCCACGCCCACTTTTTCATGTCAAAATGCATCTGTGCACATCAGGAATGCTTTAGGGGGTCAAAAAATGTGTTTTCCAGCAATTCTGAAAAATGCACTCAATGACCCCTAGGTGGCCTCCGTGACCTTGATCCATATTTTGAATCTCCATCAAGTGTCGACTGATTTGGTGTTGGTCCCAGGTCTGTAGGTCATACCACGCCTGAGATATGGGCGTGATCCACTTTCAAAAATTTTGACCACGCCCACTTTTTTTACGTCAAAATGCTTGTATGTACATCAGGATTACTTTAGGGTGGTCTAAAAATGTGATTTCCAGCAATTCTGAAAAATGCACTCAATGACCACAAGGTGACCTCTGTGACCTTGACTCATATTCTGAATCTCCATCAAGTGTCACCTCATTTGGTGTTGGTCCCAGGTCCATATGTCATACCACGCCTGAGGTATGGGCGTGACCCACTTTCAAAAATTTTTTGACCACGCCCACTTTTTTACGTCGAAATGCAAGTGTGTACGTCAGAAATACTTTAGGGGGTCAAAAAATGTGATTTCCAGCAATTCTGAAAAATGCACTCAATGACCACAAGGTGACCTCTGTAACCTTGACCCATATTTAGAATCTCCATCAAGTGTCGACTCATTTGGTATTGGTCCCAGATCCATACGTCATACCACGCCTGAGTAATGGGCGTGACCCACTTTCAAAAATGTTGGCCACGCCCACTTTTTTACGTCAAAATGCATGTGTGTACGTCAGGAAGACTTTAGGGGATAAAAAAATGTGATTTCCAGCAATTCTGAAAAATACACTCAATGACCCCTAGGTGTCCTCTGTGAGCTTGACCCATATTTTGATTCTCCATCAAGTGTCGACTCTTTTGGTGTTGGTCCCAGGTCCATACGTCATACCATGCCTGAGATATGGCCGTGACTCACTTTCAACAATTTTGGCCACGCCCACTTTTATACATCAAAATGCATGTGTGTATGTCAGGAATACTTTAGGGGATCAAAAAATGTGATTTCCAGCAATTCTGAAAAATGCACTCAATGACCCCTAGTTGACCTCCGTGACCTTGACCCATATTTTGAACCTCCATCAAGTGTCGACTCTTTTGGTGTTGGTCCCAGGTCCATACGTCATACCATGCCTGAGATATGGGCGTGACCCAGTTTCAAACATTTTGGCCACGCCCACTTTTTTACGTCAAAATGCTTTTGTGTACGTCAGGAATACTTTAGGGGTCAAAAAATGTGATTTCTAGCAATTCTGAAAAATGCCCTCATTGACCCCTAGGTGACCTCCGTGACCTTGACCCATATTTTAAATCTCCATCAAGTGTCGACTCATTTGGTGTTGGTCCCAGGTCCACACGTCATACCACTCCTGAGGTATGGGCGTGACCCACTTTCAGAAATATTTTGGCCACGCCCACTTTTTTTTACGTCAGAATGCATGTGTGTACGTCAGGAATACTTTAGGCAGTCAAAAAATGTGATTTCCAGCAATTCTGAAAAAATGCACTCAATGACCCCTAGGTGACCTCTCTCTGTGACCTTGATCCATATTTTGAATCTCCATAAAGTGTCGACTCATTTGGTGTTGGTCTCAGGTCCATACGTCATACCACCCTGAGATATGGGCGTGACCCACTTTCAAAAACTTTGATCACGCCCACTTTTTCACGTCAAAATGCATGTGTGTATGTCAGGAATACTTTAAGGGGGTAAAAAAATTTGATTTCCAGCAATTCTGAAAAATGCACTCAATGACCCCTAGGTGACCTCCGTGACCTTGACCCATATTTTGAATCTCCATCAAGTGTCGACTCATTTCGTGTTGGTCCCAAGTCCATACGTCATACCCTGTCTGAGATATGGGCGTGACCCACTTTCAAAAATTTTGGCCACGCCCACTTTTTTACGTCAAAATGCATGTGTGTACTTCAGGAATACTTTAGGGGGTCAAAAATGTGATTTTCAGCAATTCTGAAAAATGCACTCGATGCCCCCTAGATGACCTCCGTGACCTTGACACATATTTTGAACCTCCATCGAGTGTCGACTCATTTGTTGTTGGTCCCAGGTCTGTAGGTCATACCACGCCTGAGATATGGGCGTGACCCACTTTCAAAGATTTTGGCCACGCCCACTTTTTACGTCAAAATGCATGTGTGTACGTCAGGAATACTTTAGGGGGTCAAAAAATGTGATTTTCAGCAATTCTGAAAAATGCACTCAATGACCCCTAGATGACCTCCGTGACCTTGACACATATTTTGAACTTCCATCGAGTGTCGACTCATTTGTTGTTGGTTCCAGGTCTGTAGGTCATACCACGCCTGAGATATGGGCGTGACCCACTTTCAAAAATTTTGGCCACGCCCACTTTTTTACATAAAAATGCATGTGTGTAAGTCAGGAATACTTTAGGGGGTCAAAAAATGTGTTTTCCAGCAATTCTGAAAAATGTACTCAATGACCCCTAGGTGGCCTCTGTGACCTTGACCCATATTTTGAACCTCCATCAAGTGTCGACTCATTTGTGTTGGTCCCAGGTCCATAGGTCATTCCATTCTTGAGATATGGGCGTGACCTACTTTCAAAATATTTGGCCACTCCCACTTTCTTTCGTCAAAATGCATGTATGTACGTCAGGAATACTTTAGGGGGTCAAAAATGTGATTTCCAGCAATTATGAAAAATGCACTCAATGACACCTAAGTGACCTCTGTGACCTTGACCCATATTTTGAATCTCCATCAAGTGTCGCCTCGTTTGGTGTTGATCCCAGGTCCATACGCCACACCACACCTGAGATATGGGCGTGACCCACTTTCAAATTTTTTGGCCACGCCCACTTCTTTTACGTCAAAATGCATGTGTGTATGTCAGGAATACTTTAGGGGATCAAAAAATGTGATTTCCAGCAATTCTGAAAAATGCACTCAATGACCCCTAGGTGACCTCCGTGACCTTGACCCATATTTTGAATCTCCATCAAGTGTCGACTCATTTCGTGTTGGTCCCAGGTCCATGCGTCATACCACGCCAGATATATGGGCGTGACCCACTTTCAAAAATTTTGGCCACGCCCACTTTTTTTACGTCAAAATGCATGTGTGTACGTCAGGAATACTTTAGGGGTAAAAAAATGTGATTTCCAGCAATTCTGAAAATGCACTCAATGACCCCTAGATGACCTCCGTAACCTTGACCCATATTTTGAACCTCCATCGAGTGTCGACTTATTTGGTGTTGGTCCCAGGTCTGTAGGTCATAGAGAAAAATAAAAGAAGAAAAAAGAAAAATTAACTGTGCAAAAACAATAGTCTGTGTGTTTCACACAGACTAACTAGAGAAACCCCGGCTATGGTATGTGGAACATCCTCCCATGGTCCTTTATAATTGTGTGAAGATTGATGACTGTGGCCCTAACAGTCTTCGAGTTATTGGCTTGGGCACACACACACATGGACACACACACGGACGGACACGCACACTTCAATCACTATATGCCACCCGACTTTAGTCAGGGGGTGGGGGGGGGGGGGGCATAAAAAGAAATCTTTGAGTCCCAAAGTGGGTCTGACTGAACCCCAAAATATTTGTTCTCATAGCACAGTGATAACAAAGGCACCCAAATACACTCATTCCTGTCACAATGTGATTGATAACAAAGGTACCCAAGAAGTTTTGTGAAGATCGGTTCATAAATACAGCCTCTAGCCCGAGTCGTATTGACACATGCACTTACTGTGTATTTGTAGCACTGAATAAATCAAAAGTTCATCTAATTTGCATAATTTCTGCTCGAGAAAAAAAACCCCGTAATAAAGGTGATGTATCCCATGGTACTAAACATTCATACAAAAATTTATTCAAATCAGAACTTTCATACATAAGTTCTGTACCAGTTTTTCTTGAAGCAATAATTAAAGTACAAAATGGCTGCTGGTGGACATCTTGAATTTCGGACTGCACCCAAAACCACTCGTTCCCGTCCCACGCTAATAACAAAGGTACCCAAGAAGTTTCGTAAAGATCAGTTCATAAATACAGCTTCTAGCCCGAGCCGTATTGGCATTTGCAGTTACAGTGCTTAAAGTAACATTAAATAGATCAAAGTTAGTCTAATTGGCATAATTTATGTACGAGAGAAAAAAACGTATTATATGTGATGTATCCCACGGTACTAAACATTCACACAAAAAATTATTCAAATCAGTGCTTTCATATGGAAGTTCTGCGCAAAAATCTGACTGCACCTAATTTTGTACAAAATGGCTGCCAGCGGCCATCTTGAATTTCAGAACGACCCCAAAACACTCCTTCTCGTCCCACGGTGATAACAAAGGTACCCAAGAAGTTTCGTAAAGATCGGTTCATAAATACGGCCTCTAGCCCGAGCCGTATTGGTATTTGCACTTACAGTTCTGAAAGTAACACTAATTAAATCAAAAGTTAGTCTAATTTGCATAATTTACACACGAGAAAAAAACCGGGTTATATGTGATGTATTCCATGGTACTAAACATTCATACAAAAACTATTCAAATCCGAGCTTTCATATGGAAGTTCTACGCCAAAAAAAATCTGATTGCACCTAATTTTGTACAGAATGGTTGCCAGTGGTCATCTTGAATTTCGGACCGGGCCCCAAAACACTTGTTCTCGTCTCACAGTGACAAAAAAGGTACCCAAGAAGTTTTGTTTCATAAATACGGCCTCTAGCCCGAGCCATGTGTACGGCACGACAGACAGACGGACAGACAGACGACGGGCCATGACAATACCGCGAATTTGGCTTTGCCAAAGTTGAGCTAAAAATGGACTAAGTTTGACAACCAGTAGTTTTGTAAAATATTGAGGCAAGTCAAAATTCTGACAATACGCACACATCTGGAAAATGTAGAAACATCCTCTGAAATAAAAAAGTAATACCTTGAAAATTACAAGAGGCCTCACGGGGCGTGAAGCGCTCATCTTGAACAGAACACACTTTAAACAAAGTCCAAGAATTAGCACATTAAGCAAGCCATCTCCATAGGCTACACTCTCAACTCTTGAGTCCCTCAGGTGTGACAAAAATAATACGGGCATCATGCCTTTTCTTCAGTTGATCATAAAGTTAAATGTAGAGCTCCCCAATGAAGCCCCTTGATACAACCTTTGTAGATTAATCCTAGTTACACACCTCTAGAGGGTACTGAATATAAATTTTTTAAATCTTCAGCAAAAATGGCCAATTCCGGCTTCATAGGGAGCCCAAATATTAACCCAAGCAATCGATTTGAACACAGCTGAATCTGACTTCCCTAGAGATGTTGTGTACCAAATATAAAAGCATTCTGACTGTTGGATCTGAAGAAGAGAAATTTCAAAGAAATTTCTTCATATTGCATCAAGTTGAAATTTGGGCTACCATAGCGAGCCCAAATATTAACCTATGGATCCGATTTGAACAAAGTTGAATCTGACCCCCCCCCCCCCCCCCCCCCCACCCCAGAGATGTTGTATACCAAATATGAAAGCATTCTGACTAGTGGATCTGAAGAAGAAGATTTTTGAAGAAATTCCCTCATATTGTACTAAGATAAATTTCAGGTTCCCATATGGAGCCCAAATATTAACCCAGGCACTCGAATTGAACAAACTGGAATATGCCCCCCCCCCCCCCCCCCGAGGTGTTGTATACCAAATATATTAAAGCATTCCGACTGGTGGATCTGAAGAAGAAGATTTTTAAAGAAATTTCCTCATATTGCACTAAGTAAAAAATTGGGCTACCATAGCGAGCCCAAATATATACCTAGGGATCTGATTTGAACAAACTTGAATCTGACCCCCATGTTGCATACCAAATATGAAAGCATTCTGACTGGTGGATCTGAAGAAGATGATTTTTTTTAAATTCCCTCCCCCGCCCCCCATATTGAAGAAAGTTAAAATTCGGGCTTCTCTAGGAAGCCCAAATATCAACCTAGAGACTTGGTTTTAACAATCTTGAATCTGACCCTCGTAACAATGATGCATACCAAACTTAAGAGATTCTGACTGGTGGTTCTGAAGAAGAAGATTTTTAAAGAATATTCCCCATATAACCCTATGTTAAAAATTCGGTGCTTTCATATGGAAGTTCTGCGCAAAAATCTGACTGCACCTAATTTTGTACAAAATGGCTGGTGAGCCCAAATATGAACCGATGAGCTTTTTTATTACAACAAACTTGCATCTACCCCTCCCACCCTCCCCCCCACCCCCCCCACCCCCCACACACACACACCACCTATGAATGTGGTATACCAAATATCAAAAGATTCTTATGATTGGTTCTGGAAAAAAAATATTTTTTTTTTATTTTTGCAAATATGCTGACTCAGCACTTTTTTGATGCCCATTACAGAACACCCTAACTAACATAACCGATGGCAATTTTTTCACCACTCAGTTCTACTGGTCCTGGGGATATTTCATACCAAATAACAGCTCTCTGTTCCGTGTGGTTTGGGAAATATGGGCGTTTGAAAATATTTCGATTTTTAGCTCCCAGGTTTCGCATGGGGATGCGGGAATTATTTTTTTTTTGCATGGGTCAAGTACTTATGACCCAATAATACCACATACGAAATTTGGTTCATACCGGACCATCGGTTAAGAAAATAGAAATTTTGGGCGGGGTCAAAAATCTTACCCCACCCATTACAAACCAAATATTGCTTCACGAATTTAGTTTGAAAAAAGTTGATTCTAGTCCCCAAAAGGAAGTTCCATAGCAAATGTCAAGTCATTGTACTCACTGGTTCTTGAGAAAAAGATTTTGAAAATATTTTGGAGCATTTTCCCCTCTCCCTTCCTATGGGACTGGGCATGTTGAGTTGAACAAAAATGCAACGCCCCTTTGGAATCATCAGTCACACAAACTTTCACTTGAATTGGTTTAGTGGCTTTGGAGGAGAAGACCAAAAAAAATGGTGTTGACGCACGGCTGACGACGGACGGAGAGTGATGAGATTAGCTCAGCTTGACTTCGTCAAGATGAGCTAATAAGAGAGGTTAGACGGACAAACAATATACCCTATATGCAGAAAGATAGAGGGAAAGACAGAGGTAAAACAATATGTCCCCTGACTATTCGTTGTGGGCATAACAAGGACATACGTCAATTGTAACCAGACCGTCCAAGGCAGCCACTTGAAATTCTGAGAATGTGTTCTACTATCCTCGCTCGACAGTTTAGTATCTTTCTTGAGTCCTGTGACCGGGTGAAAACACCGTGGATGTACCCATAAGAGAAGTCTCAAATCTGCAAGGGTTAAACGTTTATTAATAACATGATACAAAACTAGAAGGGTGGTTGGTACTGCAGGCAGGTCATAACAAGTCTACTCTCCGGTACATGTACAGTAGATTGTGGAGAGAGTTTTCAGAGTAGCGACTCGAAATTTTCAATGTTTGTTCTGAAAGCTCTGCCCAACTCGACCTGTGCCTGAAAAATCCAACAACCGAGCGCATAGCCCGTGGGAGCCTCACGTGCATGCGCATACGCTCTTTTGGAATTGGGCTTGAGGAAATGCGCAATTCGAGTCGACTTTCCAGGCATCCGATGGAGCAACTATTCGTGAATGCTGAGTGAAAATTTCGTGGAAATCCGCGGAGAATTCGCTGACATATAGCGTTTTTGAAGAGAGGAGGTAATTTTCTGAATTTGGTCTTTGTCAAGTCGGAGCGAAAGAAGAGGGTGGGAATGGGCACAATCTCTCGTGGTGCCGCCTCTCTGGGGTAGGTCCACTTAAAAGTTACAATAGAGCGTGACTGACGGAGAGATGGCTGTAAATCAAAGTAATTTCTTTAAGAACAGCACCCAGGGATCTCATCGCAACCTTGAAACCTATGAGAATCATCCGAAGTTAAAAGTGAAAAGAAAACGGCGGTGAGTAGGTTTTTGGCGGGAAAAGATTAATGAGAATTTGCATATAAGACATTAAAATAGCACTTCAGGCATACGCTCACTGTGTCCAGACCGCTGAAGGCAGCGACTTGCAATTTCCAGAACATGTTCTACGAAGCCTGGCCGACATTTTAGCATAAAATCGAGTGTTCTGGCCGCGTGGAAAACACCACGCCTCGCGTGGAAACCATGGGGACGGTTCGTAGCCACTTTATTTTCAATGCAATGAAATTTCCATTCATAATTTACCTGTCAACGGCAGAGTTTGGCATTATTTCTGTCTGATGAACTGCTCAACTTTAACTATTTGCACCTTTATATAGGACCGAAAGATCACTACATGCTTACCAATATTCAGGTACTGATTTTACGAAAATAACATTTATTTCAACAGTACCCACTTGGGAACTCTCAAATCTGCCAAGGATTAAACTTTTAATAATAACATGTAAAACAAAAGTTGTCATACATTGCTAGCCGCATGCAACCATAGACAACATTTAGCACTCAATCAATTAGGAATGAAGTAAATTGCGACTTAAACTTACCAAATTCTGAAAAATGGAGTTATTTTCGACGGCACCTATCTTTATGCAACCGAAAGAGGGATTGGGTTAAACTTTACAGCTACCTTATGAAGGAAAATCTTCTTGGACTTGAACTGTAAATATAAATGTCAACAAAATTTTCAGATATTACCAAAATCACAATTACTCGATGGATAATTGTGAATACGAACATGTAAATCATGTGTTACCCTTATGGAATTTTTCAAAAAACTTCAAAATTTATTTGACCCATTTTATGATGCAAAAAGGTTCTACATACAAAAATACCATTGTTTTCACTTTTTTTCTACTGAAATCGCCTGTTCTGACTGAATAAATCAACTTGAACTAAACAATGGGTATCACTGTAGGCTTAAATTCAGTTTTTCCGGCAATCACAGCCGCAGGTTCGCGCACACTGTCACTTTTCTGTACATTATAAAATCAGGAATCGAGTTTCACTCGTTAGATATATGAAACACGAGGCAAACTATTCAAACAGAATCCATCCATATTCTGTCTAAACAGACTGAATAAATAATCTTCAGTTCATGTTTTTTTTAGTGTTCTATCTATTCAAAATATAGCTGTTACAGCCGACAGAAAGAAACTTGTCAATTCCAATCGTTTGTTTTTCAGTACTTCTAAAGGAAAGCAATTTCTGCGATTTGGAACACTGTAGTATTTTCGATAATACCTCCACAGCGTATTCTAACCAGAAAGACGGAGGAAAGTGTGTCTAAACACAAATGTTGCCTTTCAGAAGCTGATTTTGATTGTTCCCTTTTGAAAAGGGAAACGCCTTCCTTATCTACGACTGAGCAAACCTCGAATAGCAATGGCATTTAAATATCAGTCATTAGAGGCATATAAGAAGCTCATTTCCAGTCACTTGAAGGTTTTTTTCCTCACGCTAGTCCGAGCTTGGCGAGGTTATTTTGGGGCCGAGAGATATTTCTACATACATAATGACGTGTATGACGTGGAACGGAGTGTGAGGTGATAAGGCTTTGCTTTGGATACTCCCAAGTATAGTCCCATATTTGTTCAGTGCTATGGAACGAGCTTTCAATAATATTGTCCTGCTACCACACAAAGGTTATCAGTGGTCATTTAGAGTAAAGAGAGTACGTTTCGAACAAATCCAATTTTCAAAGAGTCATCAGGGGTGCAGATTTTGCGATATGTGTGCTTATACCCAAAATCTCAGACTATCATGATTAATTCATTTCAGTGGAGGGCTCGGCAGAACTATGTTTGGTCCCGCCAAGCCTTTAACCCATCCCCCCCCCCCCCCCCGCCCAACACACACACACATAGAGAAGCTATAGACTAGGGAGTGCATTTACGCAACAGCCGATGGATGTACATTTTATAAGAGTGCACATGAGTGTATTCTTGTAGGGGCCCTGGGAGCTACAGTAGTATTGTTAACTGGGGTGGCCACGTTATGCTTTACTGCTTTAATATGACACAGGACCCAAAGACTTGTGTGTTTCTTCTCTGAAGTGGAAACGTGATTGCAAACAATAGGCTAAACTTCATTTTGTTATGTTTAATAGCAATGATTTAGGCATGAATTCCCCGCGGGAACCCCGGGAAGCGAAGCAGTGCCTGTTCACTGCGGTAAACAGGTTCTGTTTTACTGGCAAAATAGGACCCAGTCACCAATGCTTGGGATGTGCAAACACTCTATAAACTGGGCGATATGGCTTATTAACGCTCACTCCTGGTCTTGAGTTGATACTCATGTTGTGGTCATGATTAGCCATTGTGCAAGCATATGTGACCTTAAACACCAATACATAAATTTAGGCATGAATACTGGGTAGGTGTGACCAAAAATACCAGTAAACAATTATGTGGTGCTTAAATACTGAGTCTTTGGAACTTTGAGATTGCCTTTTCCTATTAGGTGTGCTCCCTACATAGGAGGGACCTCGCATTTTCAGAAAAGTCAATGTAATCGACGTATGGAGGATTCTGTACCACAGAAATCTGCGTAACGTGACTGAGAACAGATTGGATTGTTGGACAAGAATATGGACAGGGGTAAAAAATGAGTGTCAAAGTGGTAAAATTTCACAAATTTTCGACAATGCGCTTTTTTAAAAACAAGATTTTCAATGGGAAAAAAGGGTCTTTCTCTTTATTGAGGTGTTCTGGATTTTGGTTCGGAACATCTGCACTATCTATTCATTCCTTTTTGGGATATTTGTGTTCAAATTTTGACACTGGGTGATGATATTTCGTACCAAAATAAGTTCCAACATCAGTCAGTTGTTACTATTTATAGTAACTCTGAATGAAATGACAATGTGACTCCGGTCTGAACAACTAAACATATCCCCACCAAAAAATCGTCTGCTCAGTCAGTACGCTGGTTTTCGTGTAACTTATCACAGCTGCTTTGTTTCTGTTGATTTTTATTAAACAAATAGCAATTTTTTCTATACCCTCATGTACTCGAAAATTTACGTTATTATCTTCTCTGGAAACAGAATGATGGAGGTCTTACAATTTAAAGTTTTCTATTTATTTTTTGCCACAGAAGAACGAATCGGGCTGTAGCTCAGTAAGTTCAGGCGTTCACTTTGCTGTATGAAAAGTTCGTGTTCAATGCGATGTGTGTTCAAAACCCACCTGTTCTTAGATTTTTCTCATTATCCTAACACACACATTTTTCGCTTTGTTCTGGTTGCATCTTCGTCTATAGTGCATGTTTTCGCAAATTAGCTGAATACTCCACAATCAGTATATTTAAACCAAAATGTTGGAAAACAACCAATTGCCCAAAAAAGACAGACCATTACTCTGCAGACCATATTGTACAATTAGGGGCGCTATTATGTTGCAAAAATTGAGTCAAATAACGAGACGATAATCATAGTCTGATGATGCCTTTTGTCTGTTCAGCACCACTGACTGTGTGCCAGATTTAATGTTTCCTTGAAATAAAAGATTGCGAATATTCTCAACTGCACTTAATAAATAGCCTTTTGTGGCAAACTAAAAGAGTATATGCACTGACACCGTCATATTACCACTATAAGCAATGTATTTCTTCTGTTATGTCAGTGGTGAGGGCCTTGATTTCAGCTCTCCATTTGGGAGCAATTTGCGGATTGTGCAAATGTGTACAGCCCGTTAATAGTACACTTTCCTTCAACCAATGCTAGCCCTTCGTGTGGTGGTTTAGTAAGTTAGGAATTTAGGTAGTAGATAGATGACGCAGGACGGTTCTCTCCGTGCTATCCGCCCTCATTCATCCGACACAATACAGGTCGGGGAAAGAGCCGTGATACCCCAATAATCAACAAATTCCACCCATCACTACAAACTTTAAATATCCTGTGTATTTTGAGCTAAAATATATTTCTGTCACAGAATGACTGGTAGTGTAATGGCTCTACTAACAGGTTAGAGAACTTTTGGAGCTAAACAGGGTTGGCGGACCGGTGTCATGATTCCATGTGCTATACTGTCTGTCAGGTAGGAAAGCATACTTTCAAAGCGTGTGTATGGGATAGTTTGGTTTGGTTTGGTTTGGGTGGGGGGAGGGGGGTTGGCGTTTTATTTCAGGTTTACATTTTAGATCTCTGAATCGTCTTTTCATCTTGATTTGCCGTTCGCGGTTTTATCTGGAATATTTTCCGATATGATGTGTGGAGCAGTGAGTCACGATACGTTTGGAAAGCATTCACGTTACAACAATTAGTTTTTTACAGATGAAGTTTACATTCCTACGAGCATCCACATGGAGCATTCTGGGTTCCCACCCCTTCCTCTGTTTATACCGGACCAGCATTAATTTTATGTATCATATTGAAGGTGAATGAATATTTTAGAGGGGAACCGTTTGATTTGAGTTTTTGGTTCAGATTCGACTTGTTTCAGCATTTGAAGGGCATTCGGTACCTCAGCACGCTTGGCGTGGTTTTGGTCGGCTGTCGTTTAAGACTGCTTGCTTCAAACAAGCGAATGGTAACGTTGGTTCCACATTATAGCCCTAAGAAAGTTATGTATAGTTTAAGAGGAGTCACTTTCCAAACTTCCCAGATTTATTAACTTGAAGAATTGTAAGCTGATTTGTGTGATTACTTGCTTTAAGAGTAGGTCATGTTCTGTGTTGGGCAGTATTAATTCTGAGTCAGTATTAATTCATGTGGGTCACAAAGAGAGATTGGGATTCTTTGGAAAAGTTCTAGCCTTTCATGTAAAAGTCGATGGTCGAAACCATGGACTCTTCTATTCAAAGTTGTCAACTTGTATACGCCAGTGTTCTAATTAAGAATTCAACGTTTATGATAACGTCAGTGAGGTGTTCACTCACCACACAGTGATTGTTACAATGTCTTCTATAATTCAGAAGATAATATTTCAAAAGAATAAAATCATGAACAATGGGAAATTTTACGTGTGCCATTTATTGGTTTTGTCAACTAAAAAAAATTTTTTTTTCAATTTTTGCCTATGGGTTACCCTTATGGAATTTATCAAAAAACTTCAAAATTTATTTGACCCATTTTATGATGCAAAAAGGTTCTACATACAAAAATACCATTGTTTTCACTTTTTTTCTACTGAAATCGCCTGTTCTGACTGAATAAATCAACTTGAACTAAACAATGGGTATCACTGTAGGCTTAAATTCAGTTTTTCCCGCAATCACAGCCGCAGGTTCGCGCACAGTGTCACTTTTCTGTACATTATAAAATCAGGAATCGAGTTTCACTCGTTAGATATATGAAACACGAGGCAAACTATTCAAACAGAATCCATCCATATTCTGTCTAAACAGACTGAATAAATAATCTTCAGTTCATGTTTTTTTTAGTGTTCTATCTATTCAAAATATAGCTGTTACAGCCGACAGAAAGAAACTTGTCAATTCCAATCGTTTGTTTTTCAGTACTTCTAAAGGAAAGCAATTTCTGCGATTTGGAACACTGTAGTATTTTCGATAATACCTCCACAGCGTATTCTAACCAGAAAGACGGAGGAAAGTGTGTCTAAACACAAATGTTGCCTTTCAGAAGCTGATTTTGATTGTTCCCTTTTGAAAAGGGAAACGCCTTCCTTATCTACGACTGAGCAAACCTCGAATAGCAATGGCATTCAAATATCAGTCATTAGAGGCATATAAGAAGCTCATTTCCAGTCACTTGAAGGTTTTTTTCCTCACGCTAGTCCGAGCTTGGCGAGGTTATTTGGGGCCGAGAGATATTTCTACATACATAATGACGTGTATGACGTGGAACGGAGTGTGAGGTGATAAGGCTTTGCTTTGGATACTCCCAAGTATAGTCCCATATTTGTTCAGTGCTATGGAATGAGCTTTCAATAATATTGTCCTGCTACCACACAAAGGTTATCAATGGTCATTTAGAGTAAAGAGAGTACGTTTCGAACAAATCCAATTTTCAAAGAGTCATCAGGGGTGCAGATTTTGCGATATGTGTGCTTATACCCAAAATCTCAGACTATCATGATTAATTCATTTCAGTGGAGGGCTCGGCAGAACTATGTTTGGTCCCGCCAAGCCTTTAACCCATTCACCCCCCCCCCCCCCACCCACACACACACACATAGAGAAGCTATAGACTAGGGAGAGCATTTACGCAACATCCGATGGATGTACATTTTATAAGAGTGCACATGAGTGTATTCTTGTAGGGGCCCTGGGAGCTACAGTAGTATTGTTAACTGGGGTGACCACGTTATGCTTTACTGCTTTAATATGACACAGGACCCAAAGACTTGTGTGTTTCTTCTCTGAAGTGGCAACGTGATTGCAAACAATAGGCTAAACTTCATTTTGTTATGTTTAATAGCAATGATTTAGGCATGAATTCCCCGCGGGAACCCCGGGAAGCGAAGCAGTGCCTGTTCACTGCGGTAAACAGGTTCTGTTTTACTGGCAAAATAGGACCCAGTCACCAATGCTTGGGATGTGCAAACACTCTATAAAGTGGGCGATATGGCTTATTAACGCTCACTCCTGGTCTTGAGTTGATACTCATGTTGTGGTCATGATTAGCCATTGTGCAAGCATATGTGACCTTAAACACCAATAAATAAATTTAGGCATGAATACTGGGTAGGTGTGACCAAAAATACCAGTAAACAATTATGTGGTGGTTAAATACTGAGTCTTTGGAACTTTGAGATTGCCTTTTCCTATTAGGTGTGCTCCCTACATCGGAGGGACCTCGCATTTTCAGAAAAGTCAATGTAATCGACGTATGGAGGATTCTGTACCACAGAAATCTGCGTAACGTGACTGAGAATAGATTGGATTGTTGGACAAGAATATGGACAGGGGTAAAAAATGAGTGTCAAATTGGTAAAATTTCACAAATTTTCGACAATGCGCTTTTTTAAAAACAAGATTTTCAATGGGAAAAAAGGGTCTTTCTCTTTATTGAGGTGTTCTGGATTTTGGTTCGGAACATCTGCACTATCTATTCATTCCTTTTTGGGATATTTGTGTTCAAATTTTGACACTGGGTGATGATATTTCGTACCAAAATAAGTTCCAACATCAGTCAGTTGTTACTATTTATAGTAACTCTGAATGAAATGACAATGTGACTCCGGTCTGAACAACTAAACATATCCCCACCAAAAAATCGTCTGCTCAGTCAGTACGCTGGTTTTCGTGTAACTTATCACAGCTGCTTTGTTTCTGTTGATTTTTATTAAACAAATAGCAATTTTTTCTATACCCTCATGTACTCGAAAATTTACGTTATTATCTTCTCTGGAAACAGAATGATGGAGGTCTTACAATTTAAAGTTTTCTATTTATTTTTTGCCACAGAAGAACGAATCGGGCTGTAGCTCAGTAAGTTCAGGCGTTCACTTTGCTGTATGAAAAGTTCGTGTTCAATGCGATGTGTGTTCAAAATCTACCTGTTCTTAGATTTTTCTCATTATCCTAACACACACATTTTTCGCTTTGTTCTGGTTGCATCTTCGTCTATAGTGCATGTTTTCGCAAATTAGCTGAATACTCCACAATCAGTATATTTAAACCAAAATGTTGGAAAACAACCAATTGCCCAAAAAAGACAGACCATTACTCTGCAGACCATATTGTACAATTAGGGGCGCTATTATGTTGCAAAAATTGAGTCAAATAACGAGACGATAATCATAGTCTGATGATGCCTTTTGTCTGTTCAGCACCACTGACTGTGTGCCAGATTTAATGTTTCCTTCAAATAAAAGATTGCGAATATTCTCAACTGCACTTAATAAATAGCCTTTTGTGGCAAACTAAAAGAGTATATGCACTGACACCGTCATATTACCACTATAAGCAATGTATTTCTTCTGTTATGTCAGTGGTGAGGGCCTTGATTTCAGCTGTCCATTTGGGAGCAATTTGCGGATTGTGCAAATGTGTACAGCCCGTTAATAGTACACTTTCCTTCAACCAATGCTAGCCCTTCGTGTGGTGGTTTAGTAAGTTAGGAATTTAGGTAGTAGATAGATGACGCAGGACGGTTCTCTCCGTGCTATCCGCCCTCATTCATCCGACACAATACAGGTCGGGGAAAGAGCCGTGATACCCCAATAATAAACAAATTCCACCCATCACTACAAACTTTAAATATCCTGTGTATTTTGAGCTAAAATATATTTCTGTCACAGAATGACTGGTAGTGTAATGGCTCTACTAACAGGTTAGAGAACTTTTGGAGCTAAACAGGGTTGGCGGACCGGTGTCATGATTCCATGTGCTATACTGTCTGTCAGGTAGGAAAGCATACTTTCAAAGCGTGTGTATGGGATAGTTTGGTTTGGTTTGGTTTGGGTGGGGGGAGGGGGGTTGGCGTTTTATTTCAGGTTTACATTTTAGATCTCTGAATCGTCTTTTCATCTTGATTTGCCGTTCGCGGTTTTATCTGGAATATTTTCCGATATGATGTGTGGAGCAGTGAGTCACGATACGTTTGGAAAGCATTCACGTTACAACAATTAGTTTTTTACAGATGAAGTTTACATTCCTACGAGCATCCACATGGAGCATTCTGGGTTCCCACCCCTTCCTCTGTTTATACCGGACCAGCATTAATTTTATGTATCATATTGAAGGTGAATGAATATTTTAGAGGGGAACCGTTTGATTTGAGTTTTTGGTTCAGATTCGACTTGTTTCAGCATTTGAAGGGCATTCGGTACCTCAGCACGCTTGGCGTGGTTTTGGTCGGCTGTCGTTTAAGACTGCTTGCTTCAAACAAGCGAATGGTAACGTTGGTTCCACATTATAGCCCTAAGAAAGTTATGTATAGTTTAAGAGGAGTCACTTTCCAAACTTCCCAGATTTATTAACTTGAAGAATTGTAAGCTGATTTGTGTGATTACTTGCTTTAAGAGTAGGTCATGTTCTGTGTTGGGCAGTATTAATTCTGTGTCAGTATTAATTCATGTGGGTCACAAAGAGAGATTGGGATTCTTTGGAAAAGTTCTAGCCTTTCATGTAAAAGTCGAAGGTCGAAACCATGGACTCTTCTATTCAAAGTTGTCAACTTGTATACGCCAGTGTTCTAATTAAGAATTCAACGTTTATGATAACGTCAGTGAGGTGTTCACTCACCACACAGTGATTGTTACAATGTCTTCTATAATTCAGAAGATAATATTTCAAAAGAATAAAATCATGAACAATGGGAAATTTTACGTGTGCCATTTATTGGTTTTGTCAACTAAAAAAAATTTTTTTTTCAATTTTTGCCTATGGGTTACCCTTATGGAATTTATCAAAAAACTTCAAAATTTATTTGACCCATTTTATGATGCAAAAAGGTTCTACATACAAAAATACCATTGTTTTCACTTTTTTTCTACTGAAATCGCCTGTTCTGACTGAATAAATCAACTTGAACTAAACAATGGGTATCACTGTAGGCTTAAATTCAGTTTTTCCCGCAATCACAGCCGCAGGTTCGCGCACAGTGTCACTTTTCTGTACATTATAAAATCAGGAATCGAGTTTCACTCGTTAGATATATGAAACACGAGGCAAACTATTCAAACAGAATCCATCCATATTCTGTCTAAACAGACTGAATAAATAATCTTCAGTTCATGTTTTTTTTAGTGTTCTATCTATTCAAAATATAGCTGTTACAGCCGACAGAAAGAAACTTGTCAATTCCAATCGTTTGTTTTTCAGTACTTCTAAAGGAAAGCAATTTCTGCGATTTGGAACACTGTAGTATTTTCGATAATACCTCCACAGCGTATTCTAACCAGAAAGACGGAGGAAAGTGTGTCTAAACACAAATGTTGCCTTTCAGAAGCTGATTTTGATTGTTCCCTTTTGAAAAGGGAAACGCCTTCCTTATCTACGACTGAGCAAACCTCGAATAGCAATGGCATTCAAATATCAGTCATTAGAGGCATATAAGAAGCTCATTTCCAGTCACTTGAAGGTTTTTTTCCTCACGCTAGTCCGAGCTTGGCGAGGTTATTTGGGGCCGAGAGATATTTCTACATACATAATGACGTGTATGACGTGGAACGGAGTGTGAGGTGATAAGGCTTTGCTTTGGATACTCCCAAGTATAGTCCCATATTTGTTCAGTGCTATGGAATGAGCTTTCAATAATATTGTCCTGCTACCACACAAAGGTTATCAGTGGTCATTTAGAGTAAAGAGAGTACGTTTCGAACAAATCCAATTTTCAAAGAGTCATCAGGGGTGCAGATTTTGCGATATGTGTGCTTTTACCCAAAATCTCAGACTATCATGATTAATTCATTTCAGTGGAGGGCTCGGCAGAACTATGTTTGGTCCCGCCAAGCCTTTAACCCATTCACCCCCCCCCCCACCCACACACACACACATAGAGAAGCTATAGACTAGGGAGAGCATTTACGCAACATCCGATGGATGTACATTTTATAAGAGTGCACATGAGTGTATTCTTGTAGGGGCCCTGGGAGCTACAGTAGTATTGTTAACTGGGGTGACCACGTTATGCTTTACTGCTTTAATATGACACAGGACCCAAAGACTTGTGTGTTTCTTCTCTGAAGTGGCAACGTGATTGCAAACAATAGGCTAAACTTCATTTTGTTATGTTTAATAGCAATGATTTAGGCATGAATTCCCCGCGGGAACCCCGGGAAGCGAAGCAGTGCCTGTTCACTGCGGTAAACAGGTTCTGTTTTACTGGCAAAATAGGACCCAGTCACCAATGCTTGGGATGTGCAAACACTCTATAAAGTGGGCGATATGGCTTATTAACGCTCACTCCTGGTCTTGAGTTGATACTCATGTTGTGGTCATGATTAGCCATTGTGCAAGCATATGTGACCTTAAACACCAATAAATAAATTTAGGCATGAATACTGGGTAGGTGTGACCAAAAATACCAGTAAACAATTATGTGGTGGTTAAATACTGAGTCTTTGGAACTTTGAGATTGCCTTTTCCTATTAGGTGTGCTCCCTACATCGGAGGGACCTCGCATTTTCAGAAAAGTCAATGTAATCGACGTATGGAGGATTCTGTACCACAGAAATCTGCGTAACGTGACTGAGAATAGATTGGATTGTTGGACAAGAATATGGACAGGGGTAAAAAATGAGTGTCAAATTGGTAAAATTTCACAAATTTTCGACAATGCGCTTTTTTAAAAACAAGATTTTCAATGGGAAAAAAGGGTCTTTCTCTTTATTGAGGTGTTCTGGATTTTGGTTCGGAACATCTGCACTATCTATTCATTCCTTTTTGGGATATTTGTGTTCAAATTTTGACACTGGGTGATGATATTTCGTACCAAAATAAGTTCCAACATCAGTCAGTTGTTACTATTTATAGTAACTCTGAATGAAATGACAATGTGACTCCGGTCTGAACAACTAAACATATCCCCACCAAAAAATCGTCTGCCCAGTCAGTACGCTGGTTTTCGTGTAACTTATCACAGCTGCTTTGTTTCTGTTGATTTTTATTAAACAAATAGCAATTTTTTCTATACCCTCATGTACTCGAAAATTTACGTTATTATCTTCTCTGGAAACAGAATGATGGAGGTCTTACAATTTAAAGTTTTCTATTTATTTTTTGCCACAGAAGAACGAATCGGTCTGTAGCTCAGTAAGTTCAGGCGTTCACTTTGCTGTATGAAAAGTTCGTGTTCAATGCGATGTGTGTTCAAAATCCACCTGTTCTTAGATTTTTCTCATTATCCTAACACACACATTTTTCGCTTTGTTCTGGTTGCATCTTCGTCTATAGTGCATGTTTTCGCAAATTAGCTGAATACTCCACAATCAGTATATTTAAACCAAAATGTTGGAAAACAACCAATTGCCCAAAAAAGACAGACCATTACTCTGCAGACCATATTGTACAATTAGGGGCGCTATTATGTTGCAAAAATTGAGTCAAATAACGAGACGATAATCATAGTCTGATGATGCCTTTTGTCTGTTCAGCACCACTGACTGTGTGCCAGATTTAATGTTTCCTTCAAATAAAAGATTGCGAATATTCTCAACTGCACTTAATAAATAGCCTTTTGTGGCAAACTAAAAGAGTATATGCACTGACACCGTCATGATATTACCACTATAAGCAATGTATTTCTTCTGTTATGTCAGTGGTGAGGGCCTTGATTTCAGCTGTCCATTTGGGAGCAATTTGCGGATTGTGCAAATGTGTACAGCCCGTTAATAGTACACTTTCCTTCAACCAATGCTAGCCCTTCGTGTGGTGGTTTAGTAAGTTAGGAATTTAGGTAGTAGATAGATGACGCAGGACGGTTCTCTCCGTGCTATCCGCCCTCATTCATCCGACACAATACAGGTCGGGGAAAGAGCCGTGATACCCCAATAATAAACAAATTCCAGCCATCACTACAAACTTTAAATATCCTGTGTATTTTGAGCTAAAATATATTTCTGTCACAGAATGACTGGTAGTGTAATGGCTCTACTAACAGGTTAGAGAACTTTTGGAGCTAAACAGGGTTGGCGGACCGGTGTCATGATTCCATGTGCTATACTGTCTGTCAGGTAGGAAAGCATACTTTCGAAGCGTGTGTATGGGATAGTTTGGTTTGGTTTGGTTTGGGTGGGGGGAGGGGGGTTGGCGTTTTATTTCAGGTTTACATTTTAGATCTCTGAATCGTCTTTTCATCTTGATTTGCCGTTCGCGGTTTTATCTGGAATATTTTCCGATATGATGTGTGGAGCAGTGAGTCACGATACGTTTGGAAAGCATTCACGTTACAACAATTAGTTTTTTACAGATGAAGTTTACATTCCTACGAGCATCCACATGGAGCATTCTGGGTTCCCACCCCTTCCTCTGTTTATACCGGACCAGCATTAATTTTATGTATCATATTGAAGGTGAATGAATATTTTAGAGGGGAACCGTTTGATTTGAGTTTTTGGTTCAGATTCGACTTGTTTCAGCATTTGAAGGGCATTCGGTACCTCAGCACGCTTGGCGTGGTTTTGGTCGGCTGTCGTTTAAGACTGCTTGCTTCAAATAAGCGAATGGTAACGTTGGTTCCACATTATAGCCCTAAGAAAGTTATGTATAGTTTAAGAGGAGTCACTTTCCAAACTTCCCAGATTTATTAACTTGAAGAATTGTAAGCTGATTTGTGTGATTACTTGCTTTAAGAGTAGGTCATGTTCTGTGTTGGGCAGTATTAATTCTGTGTCAGTATTAATTCATGTGGGTCACAAAGAGAGATTGGGATTCTTTGGAAAAGTTCAAGCCTTTCATGTAAAAGTCGAAGGTCGAAACCATGGACTCTTCTATTCAAAGTTGTCAACTTGTATACCCCAGTGTTCTAATTAAGAATTCAACGTTTATGATAACGTCGGTGAGGTGTTCACTCACCACACAGTGATTGTTACAATGTCTTCTATAATTCAGAAGATAATATTTCAAAAGAATAAAATCATGAACAATGGGAAATTTTACATGTGCCATTTATTGGTTTTGTCAAGTAAAAAATTTTTTTTTTTCAATTTTTGTCCATGGGTTACCCTTATGGAATTTATCAAAAAACTTCAAAATTTATTTGACCCATTTTATGATGCAAAAAGGTTCTACATACAAAAATACCAGTGTTTTCACTTTTTTTTCTACTGAAATCGCCTGTTCTGACTGAATAAATCAACTTGAACTAAACAATGGGTATCACTGTAGGCTTAAATTCAGTTTTTCCCGCAATCACAGCCGCAGGTTCGCGCACAGTGTCACTTTTCTGTACATTATAAAATCAGGAATCGAGTTTCACTCGTTAGATATATGAAACACGAGGCAAACTATTCAAACAGAATCCATCCATATTCAGTCTAAACAGACTGAATAAATAATCTTCAGTTCATGTTTTTTTTAGTGTTCTATCTATTCAAAATATAGCTGTTACAGCCGACAGAAAGAAACTTGTCAATTCCAATCGTTTGTTTTTCAGTACTTCTAAAGGAAAGCAATTTCTGCGATTTGGAACACTGTAGTATTTTCGATAATACCTCCACAGCGTATTCTAACCAGAAAGACGGAGGAAAGTGTGTCTAAACACAAATGTTGCCTTTCAGAAGCTGATTTTGATTGTTCCCTTTTGAAAAGGGAAACGCCTTCCTTATCTACGACTGAGCAAACCTCGAATAGCAATGGCATTTAAATATCAGTCATTAGAGGCATATAAGAAGCTCATTTCCAGTCACTTGAAGGTTTTTTTTCCTCACGCTAGTCCGAGCTTGGCGAGGTTATTTTGGGGCCGAGAGATATTTCTACATACATAATGACGTGTATGACGTGGAACGGAGTGTGAGGTGATAAGGCTTTGCTTTGGATACTCCCAAGTATAGTCCCATATTTGTTCAGTGCTATGGAATGAGCTTTCAATAATATTGTCCTGCTACCACACAAAGGTTATCAGTGGTCATTTAGAGTAAAGAGAGTACGTTTCGAACAAATCCAATTTTCAAAGAGTCATCAGGGGTGCAGATTTTGCGATATGTGTGCTTATACCCAAAATCTCAGACTATCATGATTACTTCATTTCAGTGGAGGGCTCGGCAGAACTATGTTTGGTCCCGCCAAGCCTTTAACCCATTCACCCCTCCCCCCCCCACACACACATAGAGAAGCTATAGACTAGGGAGAGCATTTACGCAACAGCCGATGGATGTACATTTTATAAGAGTGCACATGAGTGTATTCTTGTAGGGGCCCTGTGAGCTACAGTAGTATTGTTAACTGGGGTGACCACGTT
This sequence comes from Pictodentalium vernedei, assembly GCA_031216915.1. NCBI lineage: Eukaryota > Metazoa > Mollusca > Scaphopoda > Dentaliida > Dentaliidae > Pictodentalium > Pictodentalium vernedei. Next base: position 388,205,790 of record CM062289.1, read on the forward strand.
ATGCTTTACTGCTTTAATATGACACAGGACCCAAAGACTTGTGTGTTTCTTCTCTGAAGTGGCAACGCGATTGCAAACAATAGGCTAAACTTCATTTTGTTATGTTTAATAGCAATGATTTAGGCATGAATTCCCCGCGGGAACCCCGGGAAGCGAAGCAGTGCCTGTTCACTGCGGTAAACAGGTTCTGTTTTACTGGCAAAATAGGACCCAGTCACCAATGCTTGGGATGTGCAAACACTCTATAAAGTGGGCGATATGGCTTATTAACGCTCACTCCTGGTCTTGAGTTGATACTCATGTTGTGGTCGTGATTAGCCATTGTGCAAGCATATGTGACCTTAAACACCAATAAATAAATTTAGGCATGAATACTGGGTAGGTGTGACCAAAAATACCAGTAAACAATTATGTGGTGGTTAAATACTGAGTCTTTGGAACTTTGAGATTGCCTTTTCCTATTAGGTGTGCTCCCTACATCGGAGGGACCTCGCATTTTCAGAAAAGTCAATGTAATCGACGTATGGAGGATTCTGTACCACAGAAATCTGCGTAACGTGACTGAGAATAGATTGGATTGTTGGACAAGAATATGGACAGGGGTAAAAAATGAGTGTCAAATTGGTAAAATTTCACAAATTTTCGACAATGCGCTTTTTTAAAAACAAGATTTTCAATGGGAAAAAAGGGTCTTTCTCTTTATTGAGGTGTTCTGGATTTTGGTTCGGAACATCTGCACTATCTATTCATTCCTTTTTGGGATATTTGTGTTCAAATTTTGACACTGGGTGATGATATTTCGTACCAAAATAAGTTCCAACATCAGTCAGTTGTTACTATTTATAGTAACTCTGAATGAAATGACAATGTGACTCTGGTCTGAACAACTAAACATATCCCCACCAAAAAATCGTCTGCTCAGTCAGTACGCTGGTTTTCGTGTAACTTATCACAGCTGCTTTGTTTCTGTTGATTTTTATTAAACAAATAGCAATTTTTTCTATACCCTCATGTACTCGAAAATTTACGTTATTATCTTCTCTGGAAACAGAATGATGGAGGTCTTACAATTTAAAGTTTTCTATTTATTTTTTGCCACAGAAGAACGAATCGGGCTGTAGCTCAGTAAGTTCAGGCGTTCACTTTGCTGTATGAAAAGTTCGTGTTCAATGCGATGTGTGTTCAAAACCCACCTGTTCTTAGATTTTTCTCATTATCCTAACACACACATTTTTCGCTTTGTTCTGGTTGCATCTTCGTCTATAGTGCATGTTTTCGCAAATTAGCTGAATACTCCACAATCAGTATATTTAAACCAAAATGTTGGAAAACAACCAATTGCCCAAAAAAGACAGACCATTACTCTGCAGACCATATTGTACAATTAGGGGCGCTATTATGTTGCAAAAATTGAGTCAAATAACGAGACGATAATCATAGTCTGATGATGCCTTTTGTCTGTTCAGCACCACTGACTGTGTGCCAGATTTAATGTTTCCTTGAAATAAAAGATTGCGAATATTCTCAACTGCACTTAATAAATAGCCTTTTGTGGCAAACTAAAAGAGTATATGCACTGACACCGTCATATTACCACTATAAGCAATGTATTTCTACTGTTATGTCAGTGGTGAGGGCCTTGATTTCAGCTGTCCATTTGGGAGCAATTTGCGGATTGTGCAAATGTGTACAGCCCGTTAATAGTACACTTTCCTTCAACCAATGCTAGCCCTTCGTGTGGTGGTTTAGTAAGTTAGGAATTTAGGTAGTAGATAGATGACGCAGGACGGTTCTCTCCGTGCTATCCGCCCTCATTCATCCGACACAATACAGGTCGGGGAAAGAGCCGTGATACCCCAATAATAAACAAATTCCAGCCATCACTACAAACTTTAAATATCCTGTGTATTTTGAGCTAAAATATAGTTCTGTCACAGAATGACTGGTAGTGTAATGGCTCTACAAACAGGTTAGAGAACTTTTGGAGCTAAACAGGGTTGGCGGACCGGTGTCATGATTCCATGTGCTATACTGTCTGTCAGGTAGGAAAGCATACTTTCAAAGCGTGTGTATGGGATAGTTTGGTTTGGTTTGGTTTGGGTGGGGGGAGGGGAGTTGGCGTTTTATTTCAGGTTTACATTTTAGATCTCTGAATCGTCTTTTCATCTTGATTTGCCGTTCGCGGTTTTATCTGGAATATTTTCCGATATGATGTGTGGAGCAGTGAGTCACGATACGTTTGGAAAGCATTCACGTTACAACAATTAGTTTTTTACAGATGAAGTTTACATTCCTACGAGCATCCACATGGAGAATTCAGGGTTCCTACCCCTTCCTCTGTTTATACCGGACCAGCATTAATTTTATGTATCATATTGAAGGTGAATGAATATTTTAGAGGGGAACCGTTTGATTTGAGTTTTTGGTTCAGATTCGACCTGTTTCAGCATTTGAAGGGCATTCGGTACCTCAGCACGCTTGGGTGGTTTTGGTCGGCTGTCGTTTAAGACTGCTTGCTTCAAACAAGCGAATGGTAACGTTGGTTCCACATTAGAGCCCTAAGAAAGTTATGTATAGTTTAAGAGGAGTCACTTTCCAAACTTCCCAGATTTATTAACTTGAAGAATTGTAAGCTGATTTGTGTGATTACTTGCTTTAAGAGTAGGTCATGTTCTGTGTTGGGCAGTATTAATTCTGTGTCAGTATTAATTCATGTGGGTCACAAAGAGAGATTGGGATTTTTTGGAAAAGTTCAAGCCTTTCATGTAAAAGTCGAAGGTCGAAACCATGGACTCTTCTATTCAAAGTTGTCAACTTGTATACGCCAGTGTTCTAATTAAGAATTCAACGTTCATGATAACGTCAGTGAGGTGTTCACTCACCACACAGTTATTGTTACAATGTCTTCTATAATTCAGAAGATAATATTTCAAAAGAATAAAATCATGAACAATGGGAAATTTTACGTGTGCCATTTACTGGTTTAGTCAACTAAAAAAAATTTTTTTTTCAATTTTTGCCTTTGGGTTTCCCTTATGGAATTTATCAAAAAACTTCAAAATTTATTTGACCCATTTTATGATGCAAAAAGGTTCTACATACAAAAATACCATTGTTTTCACTTTTTTTCTACTGAAATCGCCTGTTCTGACTGAATAAATCAACTTGAACTAAACAATGGGTATCACTGTAGGCTTAAATTCAGTTTTTCCGGCAATCACAGCCGCAGGTTCGCGCACAGTGTCACTTTTCTGTACATTATAAAATCAGGAATCGAGTTTCACTCGTTAGATATATGAAACACGAGGCAAACTATTCAAACAGAATCCATCCATATTCTGTCTAAACAGCCTGAATAAATAATCTTCAGTTCATGTTTTTTTTAGTGTTCTATCTATTCAAAATATAGCTGTTACAGCCGACAGAAAGAAACTTGTCAATTCCAATCGTTTGTTTTTCAGTACTTCTAAAGGAAAGCAATTTCTGCGATTTGGAACACTGTAGTATTTTCGATAATACCTCCACAGCGTATTCTAACCAGAAAGACGGAGGAAAGTGTGTCTAAACACAAATGTTGCCTTTCAGAAGCTGATTTTGATTGTTCCCTTTTGAAAAGGGAAACGCCTTCCTTATCTACGACTGAGCAAACCTCGAATAGCAATGGCATTTAAATATCAGTCATTAGAGGCATATAAGAAGCTCATTTCCAGTCACTTGAAGGTTTTTTTCCTCACGCTAGTCCGAGCTTGGCGAGGTTATTTTGGGGCCGAGAGATATTTCTACATACATAATGACGTGTATGACGTGGAACGGAGTGTGAGGTGATAAGGCTTTGCTTTGGATACTCCCAAGTATAGTCCCATATTTGTTCAGTGCTATGGAATGAGCTTTCAATAATATTGTCCTGCTACCACACAAAGGTTATCAGTGGTTATTTAGAGTAAAGAGAGTACGTTTCGAACAAATCCAATTTTCAAAGAGTCATCAGGGGTGCAGATTTTGCGATATGTGTGCTTATACCCAAAATCTCAGACTATCATGATTAATTCATTTCAGTGGAGGGCTCGGCAGAACTATGTTTGGTCCCGCCAAGCCTTTAACCCATTCACCCCCCCCCCCCCTCCCCAGACACACACACACATAGAGAAGCTATAGACTAGGGAGAGCATTTACGCAACAGCCGATGGATGTACATTTTATAAGAGTGCACATGAGTGTATTCTTGTAGGGGCCCTGTGAGCTACAGTAGTATTGTTAACTGGGGTGACCACGTTATGCTTTACTGCTTTAATATGACACAGGACCCAAAGACTTGTGTGTTTCTTCTCTGAAGTGGCAACGCGATTGCAAACAATAGGCTAAACTTCATTTTGTTATGTTTAATAGCAATGATTTAGGCATGAATTCCCCGCGGGAACCCCGGGAAGCGAAGCAGTGCCTGTTCACTGCGGTAAACAGGTTCTGTTTTACTGGCAAAATAGGACCCAGTCACCAATGCTTGGGATGTGCAAACACTCTATAAAGTGGGCGATATGGCTTATTAACGCTCACTCCTGGTCTTGAGTTGATACTCATGTTGTGGTCGTGATTAGCCATTGTGCAAGCATATGTGACCTTAAACACCAATAAATAAATTTAGGCATGAATACTGGGTAGGTGTGACCAAAAATACCAGTAAACAATTATGTGGTGGTTAAATACTGAGTCTTTGGAACTTTGAGATTGCCTTTTCCTATTAGGTGTGCTCCCTACATCGGAGGGACCTCGCATTTTCAGAAAAGTCAATGTAATCGACGTATGGAGGATTCTGTACCACAGAAATCTGCGTAACGTGACTGAGAATAGATTGGATTGTTGGACAAGAATATGGACAGGGGTAAAAAATGAGTGTCAAATTGGTAAAATTTCACAAATTTTCGACAATGCGCTTTTTTAAAAACAAGATTTTCAATGGGAAAAAAGGGTCTTTCTCTTTATTGAGGTGTTCTGGATTTTGGTTCGGAACATCTGCACTATCTATTCATTCCTTTTTGGGATATTTGTGTTCAAATTTTGACACTGGGTGATGATATTTCGTACCAAAATAAGTTCCAACATCAGTCAGTTGTTACTATTTATAGTAACTCTGAATGAAATGACAATGTGACTCTGGTCTGAACAACTAAACATATCCCCAGCAAAAAATCGTCTGCTCAGTCAGTACGCTGGTTTTCGTGTAACTTATCACAGCTGCTTTGTTTCTGTTGATTTTTATTAAACAAATAGCAATTTTTTCTATACCCTCATGTACTCGAAAATTTACGTTATTATCTTCTCTGGAAACAGAATGATGGAGGTCTTACAATTTAAAGTTTTCTATTTATTTTTTGCCACAGAAGAACGAATCGGTAAGTTCAGTAAGTTCAGGCGTTCACTTTGCTGTATGAAAAGTTCGTGTTCAATGCGATGTGTGTTCAAAACCCACCTGTTCTTAGATTTTTCTCATTATCCTAACACACACATTTTTCGCTTTGTTCTGGTTGCATCTTCGTCTATAGTGCATGTTTTCGCAAATTAGCTGAATACTCCACAATCAGTATATTTAAACCAAAATGTTGGAAAACAACCAATTGCCCAAAAAAGACAGACCATTACTCTGCAGACCATATTGTACAATTAGGGGCGCTATTATGTTGCAAAAATTGAGTCAAATAACGAGACGATAATCATAGTCTGATGATGCCTTTTGTCTGTTCAGCACCACTGACTGTGTGCCAGATTTAATGTTTCCTTGAAATAAAAGATTGCGAATATTCTCAACTGCACTTAATAAATAGCCTTTTGTGGCAAACTAAAAGAGTATATGCACTGACACCGTCATATTACCACTATAAGCAATGTATTTCTACTGTTATGTCAGTGGTGAGGGCCTTGATTTCAGCTGTCCATTTGGGAGCAATTTGCGGATTGTGCAAATGTGTACAGCCCGTTAATAGTACACTTTCCTTCAACCAATGCTAGCCCTTCGTGTGGTGGTTTAGTAAGTTAGGAATTTAGGTAGTAGATAGATGACGCAGGACGGTTCTCTCCGTGCTATCCGCCCTCATTCATCCGACACAATACAGGTCGGGGAAAGAGCCGTGATACCCCAATAATAAACAAATTCCACCCATCACTACAAACTTTAAATATCCTGTGTATTTTGAGCTAAAATATAGTTCTGTCACAGAATGACTGGTAGTGTAATGGCTCTACAAACAGGTTAGAGAACTTTTGGAGCTAAACAGGGTTGGCGGACCGGTGTCATGATTCCATGTGCTATACTGTCTGTCAGGTAGGAAAGCATACTTTCAAAGCGTGTGTATGGGATAGTTTGGTTTGGTTTGGTTTGGGTGGGGGGAGGGGAGTTGGCGTTTTATTTCAGGTTTACATTTTAGATCTCTGAATCGTCTTTTCATCTTGATTTGCCGTTCGCGGTTTTATCTGGAATATTTTCCGATATGATGTGTGGAGCAGTGAGTCACGATACGTTTGGAAAGCATTCACGTTACAACAATTAGTTTTTACAGATGAAGTTTACATTCCTACGAGCATCCACATGGAGAATTCAGGGTTCCTACCCCTTCCTCTGTTTATACCGGACCAGCATTAATTTTATGTATCATATTGAAGGTGAATGAATATTTTAGAGGGGAACCGTTTGATTTGAGTTTTTGGTTCAGATTCGACCTGTTTCAGCATTTGAAGGGCATTCGGTACCTCAGCACGCTTGGGTGGTTTTGGTCGGCTGCCGTTTAAGACTGCTTGCTTCAAACAAGCGAATGGTAACGTTGGTTCCACATTAGAGCCCTAAGAAAGTTATGTATAGTTTAAGAGGAGTCACTTTCCAAACTTCCCAGATTTATTAACTTGAAGAATTGTAAGCTGATTTGTGTGATTACTTGCTTTAAGAGTAGGTCATGTTCTGTGTTGGGCAGTATTAATTCTGTGTCAGTATTAATTCATGTGGGTCACAAAGAGAGATTGGGATTTTTTGGAAAAGTTCAAGCCTTTCATGTAAAAGTCGAAGGTCGAAACCATGGACTCTTCTATTCAAAGTTGTCAACTTGTATACGCCAGTGTTCTAATTAAGAATTCAACGTTTATGATAACGTCAGTGAGGTGTTCACTCACCACACAGTTATTGTTACAATGTCTTCTATAATTCAGAAGATAATATTTCAAAAGAATAAAATCATGAACAATGGGAAATTTTACGTGTGCCATTTACTGGTTTAGTCAACTAAAAAAAATTTTTTTTTCAATTTTTGCCTATGGGTTACCCTTATGGAATTTATCAAAAAACTTCAAAATTTATTTGACCCATTTTATGATGCAAAAAGGTTCTACATACAAAAATACCATTGTTTTCACTTTTTTTCTACTGAAATCGCCTGTTCTGACTGAATAAATCAACTTGAACTAAACAATGGGTATCACTGTAGGCTTAAATTCAGTTTTTCCGGCAATCACAGCCGCAGGTTCGCGCACAGTGTCACTTTTCTGTACATTATAAAATCAGGAATCGAGTTTCACTCGTTAGATATATGAAACACGAGGCAAACTATTCAAACAGAATCCATCCATATTCTGTCTAAACAGCCTGAATAAATAATCTTCAGTTCATGTTTTTTTTAGTGTTCTATCTATTCAAAATATAGCTGTTACAGCCGACAGAAAGAAACTTGTCAATTCCAATCGTTTGTTTTTCAGTACTTCTAAAGGAAAGCAATTTCTGCGATTTGGAACACTGTAGTATTTTCGATAATACCTCCACAGCGTATTCTAACCAGAAAGACGGAGGAAAGTGTGTCTAAACACAAATGTTGCCTTTCAGAAGCTGATTTTGATTGTTCCCTTTTGAAAAGGGAAACGCCTTCCTTATCTACGACTGAGCAAACCTCGAATAGCAATGGCATTTAAATATCAGTCATTAGAGGCATATAAGAAGCTCATTTCCAGTCACTTGAAGGTTTTTTTCCTCACGCTAGTCCGAGCTTGGCGAGGTTATTTTGGGGCCGAGAGATATTTCTACATACATAATGATGTGTATGACGTGGATCGGAGTGTGAGGTGATAAGGCTTTGCTTTGGATACTCCCAAGTATAGTCCCATATTTGTTCAGTGCTATGGAATGAGCTTTCAATAATATTGTCCTGCTACCACACAAAGGTTATCAGTGGTCATTTAGAGTAAAGAGAGTACGTTTCGAACAAATCCAATTTTCAAAGAGTCATCAGGGGTGCAGATTTTGCGATATGTGTGCTTATACCCAAAATCTCAGACTATCATGATTAATTCATTTCAGTGGAGGGCTCGGCAGAACTATGTTTGGTCCCGCCAAGCCTTTAACCCATTCACCCCCCCCCCCCCACACACACACACATAGAGAAGCTATAGACTAGGGAGAGCATTTACGCAACAGCCGATGGATGTACATTTTATAAGAGTGCACATGAGTGTATTCTTGTAGGGGCCCTGTGAGCTACAGTAGTATTGTTAACTGGTGTGACCACGTTATGCTTTACTGCTTTAATATGACACAGGACCCAAAGACTTGTGTGTTTCTTCTCTGAAGTGGCAACGCGATTGCAAACAATAGGCGAAACTTCATTTTGTTATGTTTAATAGCAATGATTTAGGCATGAATTCCCCGCGGGAACCCCGGGAAGCGAAGCAGTGCCTGTTCACTGCGGTAAACAGGTTCTGTTTTACTGGCAAAATAGGACCCAGTCACCAATGCTTGGGATGTGCAAACACTCTATAAAGTGGGGGAGATGGCTTATTAACGCTCACTCCTGGTCTTGAGTTGATACTCATGTTGTGGTCGTGATTAGCCATTGTGCAAGCATATGTGACCTTAAACACCAATAAATAAATTTAGGCATGAATACTGGGTAGGTGTGACCAAAAATACCAGTAAACAATTATGTGGTGGTTAAATACTGAGTCTTTGGAACTTTGAGATTGCCTTTTCCTATTAGGTGTGCTCCCTACATCGGAGGGACCTCGCATTTTCAGAAAAGTCAATGTAATCGACGTATGGAGGATTCTGTACCACAGAAATCTGCGTAACGTGACTGAGAATAGATTGGATTGTTGGACAAGAATATGGACAGGGGTAAAAAATGAGTGTCAAATTGGTAAAATTTCACAAATTTTCGACAATGCGCTTTTTTAAAAACAAGATTTTCAATGGGAAAAAAGGGTCTTTCTCTTTATTGAGGTGTTCTGGATTTTGGTTCGGAACATCTGCACTATCTATTCATTCCTTTTTGGGATATTTGTGTTCAAATTTTGACACTGGGTGATGATATTTCGTACCAAAATAAGTTCCAACATCAGTCAGTTGTTACTATTTATAGTAACTCTGAATGAAATGACAATGTGACTCTGGTCTGAACAACTAAACATATCCCCAGCAAAAAATCGTCTGCTCAGTCAGTACGCTGGTTTTCGTGTAACTTATCACAGCTGCTTTGTTTCTGTTGATTTTTATTAAACAAATAGCAATATTTTCTATACCCTCATGTACTCGAAAATTTACGTTATTATCTTCTCTGGAAACAGAATGATGGAGGTCTTACAATTTAAAGTTTTCTATTTATTTTTTGCCACAGAAGAACGAATCGGGCTGTAGCTCAGTAAGTTCAGGCGTTCACTTTGCTGTATGAAAAGTTCGTGTTCAATGCGATGTGTGTTCAAAACCCACCTGTTCTTAGATTTTTCTCATTATCCTAACACACACATTTTTCGCTTTGTTCTGGTTGCATCTTCGTCTATAGTGCATGTTTTCGCAAATTAGCTGAATACTCCACAATCAGTATATTTAAACCAAAATGTTGGAAAACAACCAATTGCCCAAAAAAAGACAGACCATTACTCTGCAGACCATATTGTACAATTAGGGACGCTATTATGTTGCAAAAATTGAGTCAAATAACGAGACGATAATCATAGTCTGATGATGCCTTTTGTCTGTTCAGCACCACTGACTGTGTGCCAGATTTAATGTTTCCTTGAAATAAAAGATTGCGAATATTCTCAACTGCACTTAATAAATAGCCTTTTGTGGCAAACTAAAAGAGTATATGCACTGACACCGTCATATTACCACTATAAGCAATGTATTTCTTCTGTTATGTCAGTGGTGAGGGCCTTGATTTCAGCTGTCCATTTGGGAGCAATTTGCGGATTGTGCAAATGTGTACAGCCCGTTAATAGTACACTTTCCTTCAACCAATGCTAGCCCTTTGTGTGGTGGTTTAGTAAGTTAGGAATTAGGTAGTAGATAGATGACGCAGGACGGTTCTCTCCGTGGTATCCGCCCTCATTCATCCAACACAATACAGGTCGGGGAAAGAGCCGTGATACCCCAATAATAAACAAATTCCACCCATCACTACAAACTTTAAATATCCTGTGTATTTTGAGCTAAAATATATTTCTGTCACAGAATGACTGGTAATGTAATGGCTCTACTAACAGGTTAGAGAACTTTTGGAGCTAAACAGGGTTGGCGGACCGGTGTCATGATTCCATGTGCTATACTGTCTGTCAGGTAGGAAAGCATACTTTCAAAGCGTGTGTATGGGATAGTTTGGTTTGGTTTGGGTGGGGGGAGGGGGGTTGGCGTTTTATTTCAGGTTTACATTTTAGATCTCTGAATCGTCTTTTCATCTTGATTTGCCGTTCGCGGTTTTATCTGGAATATTTTCCGATATGATGTGTGGAGCAGTGAGTCACGATACGTTTGGAAAGCATTCACGTTACAACAATTAGTTTTTTACAGATGAAGTTTACATTCCTACGAGCATCCACATGGAGCATTCTGGGTTCCTACCCCTTCCTCTGTTTATACCGGACCAGCATTAATTTTATGTATCATATTGAAGGTGAATGAATATTTTAGAGGGGAACCGTTTGATTTGAGTTTTTGGTTCAGATTCGACTTGTTTCAGCATTTGAAGGGCATTCGGTACCTCAGCACGCTTGGCGTGGTTTTGGTCGGCTGTCGTTTAAGACTGCTTGCTTCAAACAAGCGAACGGTAACGTTGGTTCCACATTAGAGCCCTAAGAAAGTTATGTATAGTTTAAGAGGAGTCACTTTCCAAACTTCCCAGATTTATTAACTTGAAGAATTGTAAGCTGATTTGTGTGATTACTTGCTTTAAGAGTAGGTCATGTTCTGTGTTGGGCAGTGTTAATTCTGTGTCAGTATTAATTCATGTGGGTCACAAAGAGAGATTGGGATTTTTTGGAAAAGTTCAAGCCTTTCATGTAAAAGTCGAAGGTCGAAACCATGGACTCTTCTATTCAAAGTTGTCAACTTGTATACGCCAGTGTTCTAATTAAGAATTCAACGTTTATGATAACGTCAGTGAGGTGTTCACTCACCACACAGTTATTGTTACAATGTCTTCTATAATTCAGAAGATAATATTTCAAAAGAATAAAATCATGAACAATGGGAAATTTTACGTGTGCCATTTACTGGTTTAGTCAACTAAAAAAAATTTTTTTTTCAATTTTTGCCTATGGGTTACCCTTATGGAATTTATCAAAAAACTTCAAAATTTATTTGACCCATTTTATGATGCAAAAAGGTTCTACATACAAAAATACCATTGTTTTCACTTTTTTTCTACTGAAATCGCCTGTTCTGACTGAATAAATCAACTTGAACTAAACAATGGGTATCACTGTAGGCTTAAATTCAGTTTTTCCGGCAATCACAGCCGCAGGTTCGCGCACAGTGTCACTTTTCTGTACATTATAAAATCAGGAATCGAGTTTCACTCGTTAGATATATGAAACACGAGGCAAACTATTCAAACAGAATCCATCCATATTCTGTCTAAACAGCCTGAATAAATAATCTTCAGTTCATGTTTTTTTTAGTGTTCTATCTATTCAAAATATAGCTGTTACAGCCGACAGAAAGAAACTTGTCAATTCCAATCGTTTGTTTTTCAGTACTTCTAAAGGAAAGCAATTTCTGCGATTTGGAACACTGTAGTATTTTCGATAATACCTCCACAGCGTATTCTAACCAGAAAGACGGAGGAAAGTGTGTCTAAACACAAATGTTGCCTTTCAGAAGCTGATTTTGATTGTTCCCTTTTGAAAAGGGAAACGCCTTCCTTATCTACGACTGAGCAAACCTCGAATAGCAATGGCATTTAAATATCAGTCATTAGAGGCATATAAGAAGCTCATTTCCAGTCACTTGAAGGTTTTTTTCCTCACGCTAGTCCGAGCTTGGCGAGGTTATTTTGGGGCCGAGAGATATTTCTACATACATAATGATGTGTATGACGTGGAACGGAGTGTGAGGTGATAAGGCTTTGCTTTGGATACTCCCAAGTATAGTCCCATATTTGTTCAGTGCTATGGAATGAGCTTTCAATAATATTGTCCTGCTACCACACAAAGGTTATCAGTGGTCATTTAGAGTAAAGAGAGTACGTTTCGAACAAATCCAATTTTCAAAGAGTCATCAGGGGTGCAGATTTTGCGATATGTGTGCTTATACCCAAAATCTCAGACTATCATGATTAATTCATTTCAGTGGAGGGCTCGGCAGAACTATGTTTGGTCCCGCCAAGCCTTTAACCCATTCACCCCCCCCCCCCCCCCCCACACACACACACATAGAGAAGCTATAGACTAGGGAGAGCATTTACGCAACAGCCGATGGATGTACATTTTATAAGAGTGCACATGAGTGTATTCTTGTAGGGGCCCTGTGAGCTACAGTAGTATTGTTAACTGGTGTGACCACGTTATGCTTTACTGCTTTAATATGACACAGGACCCAAAGACTTGTGTGTTTCTTCTCTGAAGTGGCAACGCGATTGCAAACAATAGGCGAAACTTCATTTTGTTATGTTTAATAGCAATGATTTAGGCATGAATTCCCCGCGGGAACCCCGGGAAGCGAAGCAGTGCCTGTTCACTGCGGTAAACAGGTTCTGTTTTACTGGCAAAATAGGACCCAGTCACCAATGCTTGGGATGTGCAAACACTCTATAAAGTGGGGGAGATGGCTTATTAACGCTCACTCCTGGTCTTGAGTTGATACTCATGTTGTGGTCGTGATTAGCCATTGTGCAAGCATATGTGACCTTAAACACCAATAAATAAATTTAGGCATGAATACTGGGTAGGTGTGACCAAAAATACCAGTAAACAATTATGTGGTGGTTAAATACTGAGTCTTTGGAACTTTGAGATTGCCTTTTCCTATTAGGTGTGCTCCCTACATCGGAGGGACCTCGCATTTTCAGAAAAGTCAATGTAATCGACGTATGGAGGATTCTGTACCACAGAAATCTGCGTAACGTGACTGAGAATAGATTGGATTGTTGGACAAGAATATGGACAGGGGTAAAAAATGAGTGTCAAATTGGTAAAATTTCACAAATTTTCGACAATGCGCTTTTTTAAAAACAAGATTTTCAATGGGAAAAAAGGGTCTTTCTCTTTATTGAGGTGTTCTGGATTTTGGTTCGGAACATCTGCACTATCTATTCATTCCTTTTTGGGATATTTGTGTTCAAATTTTGACACTGGGTGATGATATTTCGTACCAAAATAAGTTCCAACATCAGTCAGTTGTTACTATTTATAGTAACTCTGAATGAAATGACAATGTGACTCTGGTCTGAACAACTAAACATATCCCCAGCAAAAAATCGTCTGCTCAGTCAGTACGCTGGTTTTCGTGTAACTTATCACAGCTGCTTTGTTTCTGTTGATTTTTATTAAACAAATAGCAATTTTTTCTATACCCTCATGTACTCGAAAATTTACGTTATTATCTTCTCTGGAAACAGAATGATGGAGGTCTTACAATTTAAAGTTTTCTATTTATTTTTTGCCACAGAAGAACGAATCGGGCTGTAGCTCAGTAAGTTCAGGCGTTCACTTTGCTGTATGAAAAGTTCGTGTTCAATGCGATGTGTGTTCAAAACCCACCTGTTCTTAGATTTTTCTCATTATCCTAACACACACATTTTTCGCTTTGTTCTGGTTGCATCTTCGTCTATAGTGCATGTTTTCGCAAATTAGCTGAATACTCCACAATCAGTATATTTAAACCAAAATGTTGGAAAACAACCAATTGCCCAAAAAAAGACAGACCATTACTCTGCAGACCATATTGTACAATTAGGGACGCTATTATGTTGCAAAAATTGAGTCAAATAACGAGACGATAATCATAGTCTGATGATGCCTTTTGTCTGTTCAGCACCACTGACTGTGTGCCAGATTTAATGTTTCCTTGAAATAAAAGATTGCGAATATTCTCAACTGCACTTAATAAATAGCCTTTTGTGGCAAACTAAAAGAGTATATGCACTGACACCGTCATATTACCACTATAAGCAATGTATTTCTTCTGTTATGTCAGTGGTGAGGGCCTTGATTTCAGCTGTCCATTTGGGAGCAATTTGCGGATTGTGCAAATGTGTACAGCCCGTTAATAGTACACTTTCCTTCAACCAATGCTAGCCCTTTGTGTGGTGGTTTAGTAAGTTAGGAATTAGGTAGTAGATAGATGACGCAGGACGGTTCTCTCCGTGGTATCCGCCCTCATTCATCCAACACAATACAGGTCGGGGAAAGAGCCGTGATACCCCAATAATAAACAAATTCCACCCATCACTACAAACTTTAAATATCCTGTGTATTTTGAGCTAAAATATATTTCTGTCACAGAATGACTGGTAATGTAATGGCTCTACTAACAGGTTAGAGAACTTTTGGAGCTAAACAGGGTTGGCGGACCGGTGTCATGATTCCATGTGCTATACTGTCTGTCAGGTAGGAAAGCATACTTTCAAAGCGTGTGTATGGGATAGTTTGGTTTGGTTTGGGTGGGGGGAGGGGGGTTGGCGTTTTATTTCAGGTTTACATTTTAGATCTCTGAATCGTCTTTTCATCTTGATTTGCCGTTCGCGGTTTTATCTGGAATATTTTCCGATATGATGTGTGGAGCAGTGAGTCACGATACGTTTGGAAAGCATTCACGTTACAACAATTAGTTTTTTACAGATGAAGTTTACATTCCTACGAGCATCCACATGGAGCATTCTGGGTTCCTACCCCTTCCTCTGTTTATACCGGACCAGCATTAATTTTATGTATCATATTGAAGGTGAATGAATATTTTAGAGGGGAACCGTTTGATTTGAGTTTTTGGTTCAGATTCGACTTGTTTCAGCATTTGAAGGGCATTCGGTACCTCAGCACGCTTGGCGTGGTTTTGGTCGGCTGTCGTTTAAGACTGCTTGCTTCAAACAAGCGAACGGTAACGTTGGTTCCACATTAGAGCCCTAAGAAAGTTATGTATAGTTTAAGAGGAGTCACTTTCCAAACTTCCCAGATTTATTAACTTGAAGAATTGTAAGCTGATTTGTGTGATTACTTGCTTTAAGAGTAGGTCATGTTCTGTGTTGGGCAGTGTTAATTCTGTGTCAGTATTAATTCATGTGGGTCACAAAGAGAGATTGGGATTTTTTGGAAAAGTTCAAGCCTTTTATGTAAAAGTCGAAGGTCGAAACCATGGACTCTTCTATTCAAAGTTGTCAACTTGTATACGCCAGTGTTCTAATTAAGAATTCAACGTTTATGATAACGTCAGTGAGGTGTTCACTCACCACACAGTTATTGTTACAATGTCTTCTATAATTCAGAAGATAATATTTCAAAAGAATAAAATCATGAACAATGGGAAATTTTACGTGTGCCATTTACTGGTTTAGTCAACTAAAAAAAATTTTTTTTTCAATTTTTGCCTATGGGTTACCCTTATGGAATTTATCAAAAAACTTCAAAATTTATTTGACCCATTTTATGATGCAAAAAGGTTCTACATACAAAAATACCATTGTTTTCACTTTTTTTCTACTGAAATCGCCTGTTCTGACTGAATAAATCAACTTGAACTAAACAATGGGTATCACTGTAGGCTTAAATTCAGTTTTTCCGGCAATCACAGCCGCAGGTTCGCGCACAGTGTCACTTTTCTGTACATTATAAAATCAGGAATCGAGTTTCACTCGTTAGATATATGAAACACGAGGCAAACTATTCAAACAGAATCCATCCATATTCTGTCTAAACAGCCTGAATAAATAATCTTCAGTTCATGTTTTTTTTAGTGTTCTATCTATTCAAAATATAGCTGTTACAGCCGACAGAAAGAAACTTGTCAATTCCAATCGTTTGTTTTTCAGTACTTCTAAAGGAAAGCAATTTCTGCGATTTGGAACACTGTAGTATTTTCGATAATACCTCCACAGCGTATTCTAACCAGAAAGACGGAGGAAAGTGTGTCTAAACACAAATGTTGCCTTTCAGAAGCTGATTTTGATTGTTCCCTTTTGAAAAGGGAAACGCCTTCCTTATCTACGACTGAGCAAACCTCGAATAGCAATGGCATTTAAATATCAGTCATTAGAGGCATATAAGAAGCTCATTTCCAGTCACTTGAAGGTTTTTTTCCTCACGCTAGTCCGAGCTTGGCGAGGTTATTTTGGGGCCGAGAGATATTTCTACATACATAATGATGTGTATGACGTGGAACGGAGTGTGAGGTGATAAGGCTTTGCTTTGGATACTCCCAAGTATAGTCCCATATTTGTTCAGTGCTATGGAATGAGCTTTCAATAATATTGTCCTGCTACCACACAAAGGTTATCAGTGGTCATTTAGAGTAAAGAGAGTACGTTTCGAACAAATCCAATTTTCAAAGAGTCATCAGGGGTGCAGATTTTGCGATATGTGTGCTTATACCCAAAATCTCAGACTATCATGATTAATTCATTTCAGTGGAGGGCTCGGCAGAACTATGTTTGGTCCCGCCAAGCCTTTAACCCATTCACCCCCCCCCCCCCCCCACACACACACACATAGAGAAGCTATAGACTAGGGAGAGCATTTACGCAACAGCCGATGGATGTACATTTTATAAGAGTGCACATGAGTGTATTCTTGTAGGGGCCCTGTGAGCTACAGTAGTATTGTTAACTGGTGTGACCACGTTATGCTTTACTGCTTTAATATGACACAGGACCCAAAGACTTGTGTGTTTCTTCTCTGAAGTGGCAACGCGATTGCAAACAATAGGCGAAACTTCATTTTGTTATGTTTAATAGCAATGATTTAGGCATGAATTCCCCGCGGGAACCCCGGGAAGCGAAGCAGTGCCTGTTCACTGCGGTAAACAGGTTCTGTTTTACTGGCAAAATAGGACCCAGTCACCAATGCTTGGGATGTGCAAACACTCTATAAAGTGGGGGAGATGGCTTATTAACGCTCACTCCTGGTCTTGAGTTGATACTCATGTTGTGGTCGTGATTAGCCATTGTGCAAGCATATGTGACCTTAAACACCAATAAATAAATTTAGGCATGAATACTGGGTAGGTGTGACCAAAAATACCAGTAAACAATTATGTGGTGGTTAAATACTGAGTCTTTGGAACTTTGAGATTGCCTTTTCCTATTAGGTGTGCTCCCTACATCGGAGGGACCTCGCATTTTCAGAAAAGTCAATGTAATCGACGTATGGAGGATTCTGTACCACAGAAATCTGCGTAACGTGACTGAGAATAGATTGGATTGTTGGACAAGAATATGGACAGGGGTAAAAAATGAGTGTCAAATTGGTAAAATTTCACAAATTTTCGACAATGCGCTTTTTTAAAAACAAGATTTTCAATGGGAAAAAAGGGTCTTTCTCTTTATTGAGGTGTTCTGGATTTTGGTTCGGAACATCTGCACTATCTATTCATTCCTTTTTGGGATATTTGTGTTCAAATTTTGACACTGGGTGATGATATTTCGTACCAAAATAAGTTCCAACATCAGTCAGTTGTTACTATTTATAGTAACTCTGAATGAAATGACAATGTGACTCTGGTCTGAACAACTAAACATATCCCCAGCAAAAAATCGTCTGCTCAGTCAGTACGCTGGTTTTCGTGTAACTTATCACAGCTGCTTTGTTTCTGTTGATTTTTATTAAACAAATAGCAATTTTTTCTATACCCTCATGTACTCGAAAATTTACGTTATTATCTTCTCTGGAAACAGAATGATGGAGGTCTTACAATTTAAAGTTTTCTATTTATTTTTTGCCACAGAAGAACGAATCGGGCTGTAGCTCAGTAAGTTCAGGCGTTCACTTTGCTGTATGAAAAGTTCGTGTTCAATGCGATGTGTGTTCAAAACCCACCTGTTCTTAGATTTTTCTCATTATCCTAACACACACATTTTTCGCTTTGTTCTGGTTGCATCTTCGTCTATAGTGCATGTTTTCGCAAATTAGCTGAATACTCCACAATCAGTATATTTAAACCAAAATGTTGGAAAACAACCAATTGCCCAAAAAAAGACAGACCATTACTCTGCAGACCATATTGTACAATTAGGGACGCTATTATGTTGCAAAAATTGAGTCAAATAACGAGACGATAATCATAGTCTGATGATGCCTTTTGTCTGTTCAGCACCACTGACTGTGTGCCAGATTTAATGTTTCCTTGAAATAAAAGATTGCGAATATTCTCAACTGCACTTAATAAATAGCCTTTTGTGGCAAACTAAAAGAGTATATGCACTGACACCGTCATATTACCACTATAAGCAATGTATTTCTTCTGTTATGTCAGTGGTGAGGGCCTTGATTTCAGCTGTCCATTTGGGAGCAATTTGCGGATTGTGCAAATGTGTACAGCCCGTTAATAGTACACTTTCCTTCAACCAATGCTAGCCCTTTGTGTGGTGGTTTAGTAAGTTAGGAATTAGGTAGTAGATAGATGACGCAGGACGGTTCTCTCCGTGGTATCCGCCCTCATTCATCCAACACAATACAGGTCGGGGAAAGAGCCGTGATACCCCAATAATAAACAAATTCCACCCATCACTACAAACTTTAAATATCCTGTGTATTTTGAGCTAAAATATATTTCTGTCACAGAATGACTGGTAATGTAATGGCTCTACTAACAGGTTAGAGAACTTTTGGAGCTAAACAGGGTTGGCGGACCGGTGTCATGATTCCATGTGCTATACTGTCTGTCAGGTAGGAAAGCATACTTTCAAAGCGTGTGTATGGGATAGTTTGGTTTGGTTTGGGTGGGGGGAGGGGGGTTGGCGTTTTATTTCAGGTTTACATTTTAGATCTCTGAATCGTCTTTTCATCTTGATTTGCCGTTCGCGGTTTTATCTGGAATATTTTCCGATATGATGTGTGGAGCAGTGAGTCACGATACGTTTGGAAAGCATTCACGTTACAACAATTAGTTTTTTACAGATGAAGTTTACATTCCTACGAGCATCCACATGGAGCATTCTGGGTTCCTACCCCTTCCTCTGTTTATACCGGACCAGCATTAATTTTATGTATCATATTGAAGGTGAATGAATATTTTAGAGGGGAACCGTTTGATTTGAGTTTTTGGTTCAGATTCGACTTGTTTCAGCATTTGAAGGGCATTCGGTACCTCAGCACGCTTGGCGTGGTTTTGGTCGGCTGTCGTTTAAGACTGCTTGCTTCAAACAAGCGAACGGTAACGTTGGTTCCACATTAGAGCCCTAAGAAAGTTATGTATAGTTTAAGAGGAGTCACTTTCCAAACTTCCCAGATTTATTAACTTGAAGAATTGTAAGCTGATTTGTGTGATTACTTGCTTTAAGAGTAGGTCATGTTCTGTGTTGGGCAGTGTTAATTCTGTGTCAGTATTAATTCATGTGGGTCACAAAGAGAGATTGGGATTCTTTGGAAAAGTTCAAGCCTTTCATGTAAAAGTCGAAGGTCGAAACCATGGACTCTTCTATTCAAAGTTGTCAACTTGTATACGCCAGTGTTCTAATTAAGAATTCAACGTTTATGATAACGTCAGTGAGGTGTTCACTCACCACACAGTGATTGTTACAATGTCTTCTATAATTCAGAAGATAATATTTCAAAAGAATAAAATCATGAACAATGGGAAATTTTACGTGTGCCATTTATTGGTTTTGTCAACTAAAAAAAATTTTTTTTTCAATTTTTGCCTATGGGTTACCCTTATGGAATTTATCAAAAAACTTCAAAATTTATTTGACCCATTTTATGATGCAAAAAGGTTCTACATAGAAAAATACCATTGTTTTCACTTTTTTTCTACTGAAATCGCCTGTTCTGACTGAATAAATCAACTTGAACTAAACAATGGGTATCACTGTAGGCTTAAATTCAGTTTTTCCGGTAATCACAGCCGCAGGTTCGCGCACAGTGTCACTTTTCTGTACATTATAAAATCAGGAATCGAGTTTCACTCGTTAGATATATGAAACACGAGGCAAACTATTCAAACAGAATCCATCCATATTCTGTCTAAACAGACTGAATAAATAATCTTCAGTTCATGTTTTTTTTTAGTGTTCTATCTATTCAAAATATAGCTGTTACAGCCGACAGAAAGAAACTTGTCAATTCCAATCGTTTGTTTTTCAGTACTTCTAAAGGAAAGCAATTTCTGCGATTTGGAACACTGTAGTATTTTCGATAATACCTCCACAGCGTATTCTAACCAGAAAGACGGAGGAAAGTGTGTCTAAACACAAATGTTGCCTTTCAGAAGCTGATTTTAATGTTGCCTTTCAGAAGCTGATTTTGATTGTTCCCTTTTGAAAAGAGAAACGCCTTCCTTATCTACGACTGAGCAAACCTCGAATAGCAATGGCATTTAAATATCAGTCATTAGAGGCATATAAGAAGCTCATTTCCAGTCACTTGAAGGTTTGTTTCCTCACGCTAGTCCGAGCTTGGCGAGGTTATTTTGGGGCCGAGAGATATTTCTACATACATAATGACGTGTATGACGTGGAACGGAGTGTGAGGTGATAAGGCTTTGCTTTGGATACTCCCAAGTATAGTCCCATATTTGTTCAGTGCTATGGAATGAGCTTTCAATAATATTGTCCTGCTACCACACAAAGGTTATCAGTGGTCATTTAGAGTAAAGAGAGTACGTTTCGAACAAATCCAATTTTCAAAGAGTCATCAGGGGTGCAGATTTTGCGATATGTGTGCTTATACCCAAAATCTCAGACTATCATGATTAATTCATTTCAGTGGAGGGCTCGGCAGAACTATGTTTGGTCCCGCCAAGCCTTTAACCCATTCACCCCCCCCCCCCCCCACACACACACACACATAGCGAAGCTATAGACTAGGGAGAGCATTTACGCAACAGCCGATGGATGTACATTTTATAAGAGTGCACATGAGTGTATTCTTGTAGGGGCCCTGGGAGCTACAGTAGTATTGTTAACTGGGGTGACCACGTTATGCTTTACTGCTTTAATATGACACAGGACCCAAAGACTTGTGTGTTTCTTCTCTGAAGTGGCAACGTGATTGAAACAATAGGCTAAACTTCATTTTGTTATGTTTAATAGCAATGATTTAGGCATGAATTCCCCGCGGGAACCCCGGGAAGCGAAGCAGTGCCTGTTCACTGCGGTAAACAGGTTCTGTTTTACTGGCAAAATAGGACCCAGTCACCAATGCTTGGTATGTGCAAACACTCTATAAAGTGGGCGATATGGCTTATTAACGCTCACTCCTGGTCTTGAGTTGATACTCATGTTGTGGTCATGATTAGCCATTGTGCAAGCATATGTCACCTTAAACGCCAATAAATAAATTTAGGCATGAATACTGGGTAGGTGTGACCAAAAATACCAGTAAACAATTATGTGGTGGTTAAATACTGAGTCTTTGGAACTTTGAGATTGCCTTTTCCTATTTGGTGTGCTCCCTACATCGGAGGAACCTCGCATTTTCAGAAAAGTCAATGTAATCGACGTATGGAGGATTCTGTACCACAGAAATCTGCGTAACGTGACTGAGAATAGATTGGATTGTTGGACAAGAATATGGACAGGGGTAAAAAATGAGTGTCAAATTGGTAAAATTTCACAAATTTTCGACAATGCGCTTTTTTAAAAACAAGATTTTCAATGGGAAAAAAGGGTCTTTCTCTTTATTGAGGTGTTCTGGATTTTGGTTCGGAACATCTGCACTATCTATTCATTCCTTTTTGGGATATTTGTGTTCAAATTTTGACACTGGGTGATGATATTTCGTACCAAAATAAGTTCCAACATCAGTCAGTTGTTACTATTTATAGTAACTCTGAATGAAATGACAATGTGACTCCAGTCTGAACAACTAAACATATCCCCACCAAAAAATCGTCTGCTCAGTCAGTACGCTGGTTTTCGTGTAACTTATCACAGCTGCTTTGTTTCTGTTGATTTTTATTAAACAAATAGCAAGTTTTTCTATACCCTCATGTACTCGAAAATTTACGTTATTATCTTCTCTGGAAACAGAATGATGGAGGTCTTACAATTTAAAGTTTTCTATTTATTTTTTGCCACAGAAGAACGAATCGGGCTGTAGCTCAGTAAGTTCAGGCGTTCACTTTGCTGTATGAAAAGTTCGTGTTCAATGCGATGTGTGTTCAAAACCCACCTGTTCTTAGATTTTTCTCATTATCCTAACACACACATTTTTCGCTTTGTTCTGGTTGCATCTTCGTCTATAGTGCATGTTTTCGCAAATTAGCTGAATACTCCACAATCAGTATATTTAAACCAAAATGTTGGAAAACAACCAATTGCCCAAAAAAGACAGACCATTACTCTGCAGACCATATTGTACAATTAGGGGCGCTATTATGTTGCAAAAATTGAGTCAAATAACGAGACGATAATCATAGTCTGATGATGCCTTTTGTCTGTTCAGCACCACTGACTGTGTGCCAGATTTAATGTTTCCTTGAAATAAAAGATTGCGAATATTCTCAACTGCACTTAATAAATAGCCTTTTGTGGCAAACTAAAAGAGTATATGCACTGACACCGTCATATTACCACTATAAGCAATGTATTTCTTCTGTTATGTCAGTGGTGAGGGCCTTGATTTCAGCTGTCCATTTGGTAGCAATTTGCGGATTGTGCAAATGTGTACAGCCCGTTAATAGTACACTTTCCTTCAACCAATGCTAGCCCTTCGTGTGGTGGTTTAGTAAGTTAGGAATTTAGGTAGTAGATAGATGACGCAGGACGGTTCTCTCCGTGCTATCCGCCCTCATTCATCCGACACAATACAGGTCGGGGAAAGAGCCGTGATACCCCAATAATAAACAAATTCCACCCATCACTACAAACTTTAAATATCCTGTGTATGTTGAGCTAAAATATATTTCTGTCACAGAATGACTGGTAGTGTAATGGCTCTACTAACAGGTTAGAGAACTTTTGGAGCTAAACAGGGTTGGCGGACCGGTGTCATGATTCCATGTGCTATACTGTCTGTCAGGTAGGAAAGCATACTTTCAAAGCGTGTGTATGGGATAGTTTGGTTTGGTTTGGTTTGGGTGGGGGGAGGGGGGTTGGCGTTTTATTTCAGGTTTACATTTTAGATCTCTGAATCGTCTTTTCATCTTGATTTGCCGTTCGCGGTTTTATCTGGAATATTTTCCGATATGATGTGTGGAGCAGTGAGTCACGATACGTTTGGAAAGCATTCACGTTACAACAATTAGTTTTTTACAGATGAAGTTTACATTCCTACCAGCATCCACATGGAGCATTCTGGGTTCCTACCCCTTCCTCTGTTTATACCGGACCAGCATTAATATTATGTATCATATTGAAGGTGAATGAATATTTTAGAGGGGAACCGTTTAATTTGAGTTTTTGGTTCAGATTCGACTTGTTTCAGCATTTGAAGGGCATTCGGTACCTCAGCAAGCTTGGTGTGGTTTTGGTCGGCTGTCGTTTAAGACTGCTTGCTTCAAACAAGCGAATGGTAACGTTGGTTCCACATTAGAGCCCTAAGAAAGTTATGTATAGTTTAAGAGGAGTCACTTTCCAAACTTCCCAGATTTATTAACTTGAAGAATTGTAAGCTGATTTGTGTGATTACTTGCTTTAAGAGTAGGTCATGTTCTGTGTTGGGCAGTATTAATTCTGTGTCAGTAATAATTCATGTGGGTCACAAAGAGAGATTGGGATTCTTTGGAAAAGTTCAAGCTCTTCATGTAAAAGTCGAAGGTCGAAACCATGGACTCTTCTATTCAAAGTTGTCAACTTGTATACGCCAGTGTTCTAATTAAGAATTCAACGTTTATGATAACGTCAGTGAGGTGTTCACTCACCACACAGTGATTGTTACAATGTCTTCTATAATTCAGAAGATAATATTTCAAAAGAATAAAATCATGAACAATGGGAAATTTTACGTGTGCCATTTATTGGTTTTGTCAACTAAAAAAAATTTTTTTTTCAATTTTTCCCTATGGGTTACCCTTATGGAATTTATCAAAAAACTTCAAAATTTATTTGACCCATTTTATGATGCAAAAAGGTTCTACATACAAAAATATCATTGTTTTCACTTTTTTTCTACTGAAATCGCCTGTTCTGACTGAATAAATCAACTTGAACTAAACAATGGGTATCACTGTAGGCTTAAATTCAGTTTTTCCGGCAATCACAGCCGCAGGTTCGCGCACAGTGTCACTTTTCTGTACATTATAAAATCAGGAATCGAGTTTCACTCGTTAGATATATGAAACACGAGGCAAACTATTCAAACAGAATCCATCCATATTCTGTCTAAACAGACTGAATAAATAATCTTCAGTTCATGTTTTTTTTAGTGTTCTATCTATTCAAAATATAGCTGTTACAGCCGACAGAAAGAAACTTGTCAATTCCGATCGTTTGTTTTTCAGTACTTCTAAAGGAAAGCAATTTCTGCGATTTCGAACACTGTAGTATTTTCGATAATACCTCCACAGCGTATTCTAACCAGAAAGACGGAGGAAAGTGTGTCTAAACACAAATGTTGCCTTTCAGAAGCTGATTTTGATTGTTCCCTTTTGAAAAGGGAAACGCCTTCCTTATCTACGACTGAGCAAACCTCGAATAGCAATGGCATTTAAATATCAGTCATTTGAAGGTTTTTTTCCTCACGCTAGTCCGAGCTTGGCGAGGTTATTTTGGGGCCGAGAGATATTTCTACATACATAATGACGTGTATGACGTGGAACGGAGTGTGAGGTGATAAGGCTTTGCTTTGGATACTCCCAAGTATAGTCCCATATTTGTTCAGTGCTATGGAATGAGCTTTCAATAATATTGTCCTGCTACCACACAAAGGTTATCAGTGGTCATTTAGAGTAAAGAGAGTACGTTTCGAACAAATCCAATTTTCAAAGAGTCATCAGGGGTGCAGATTTTGCGATATGTGTGCTTATACCCAAAATCTCAGACTATCATGATTAATTCATTTCAGTGGAGGGCTCGGCAGAACTATGTTTGGTCCCGCCAAGCCTTTAACCCATTCACCCCCCCCCCCCCACACACACACACACATAGAGAAGCTATAGACTAGGGAGAGCATTTACGCAACAGCCGATGGATGTACATTTTATAAGAGTGCACGTGAGTGTATTCTTGTAGGGGCCCTGGGAGCTACAGTAGTATTGTTAACTGGGGTGACCACGTTATGCTTTACTGCTTTAATATGACACAGGACCCAAAGACTTGTGTGTTTCTTCTCTGAAGTGGCAACGTGATTGCAAACAATAGGCTAAACTTCATTTTGTTATGTTTAATAGCAATGATTTAAGCATGAATTCCCCGCGGGAACCCCGGGAAGCGAAGCAGTGCCTGTTCACTGCGGTAAACAGGTTCTGTTTTACTGGCAAAATAGGACCCAGTCACCAATGCTTGGGATGTGCAAACACTCTATAAAGTGGGCGATATGGCTTATTAACGCTCACTCCTGGTCTTGAGTTGATACTCATGTTGTGGTCATGATTAGCCATTGTGCAAGCATATGTGACCTTAAACACCAATAAATAAATTTAGGCATGAATACTGGGTAGGTGTGACCAAAAATACCAGTAAACAATTATGTGGTGGTTAAATACTGAGTCTTTGGAACTTTGAGATTGCCGTTTCCTATTAGGTGTGCTCCCTACATCGGAGGGACCTCGCATTTTCAGAAAAGTCAATGTAATCGACGTATGGAGGATTCTGTACCACAGAAATCTGCGTAACTTGACTGAGAATAGATTGGATTGTTGGACAAGAATATGGACAGGGGTAAAAAATGAGTGTCAAATTGGTAAAATTTCACAAATTTTCGACAATGCGCTTTTTTAAAAACAAGATTTTCAATGGGAAAAAAGGGTCTTTCTCTTTATTGAGGTGTTCTGGATTTTGGTTCGGAACATCTGCACTATCTATTCATTCCTTTTTGGGATATTTGTGTTCAAATTTTGACACTGGGTGATGATATTTCGTACCAAAATAAGTTCCAACATCAGTCAGTTGTTACTATTTATAGTAACTCTGAATGAAATGACAATGTGACTCCGGTCTGAACAACTAAACATATCCCCACCAAAAAATCGTCTGCTCAGTCAGTACGCTGGTTTTCGTGTAACTTATCACAGCTGCTTTGTTTCTGTTGATTTTTATTAAACAAATAGCAATTTTTTCTATACCCTCATGTACTCGAAAATTTACGTTATTATCTTCTCTGGAAACAGAATGATGGAGGTCTTACAATTTAAAGTTTTCTATTTATTTTTTGCCACAGAAGAACGAATCGGGCTGTAGCTCAGTAAGTTCAGGCGTTCACTTTGCTGTATGAAAAGTTCGTGTTCAATGCGATGTGTGTTCAAAACCCACCTGTTCTTAGATTTTTCTCATTATCCTAACACACACATTTTTCGCTTTGTTCTGGTTGCATCTTCGTCTATAGTGCATGTTTTCGCAAATTAGCTGAATACTCCACAATCAGTATATTTAAACCAAAATGTTGGAAAACAACCAATTGCCCAAAAAAAGACAGACCATTACTCTGCAGACCATATTGTACAATTAGGGGCGCTATTATGTTGCAAAAATTGAGTCAAATAACGAGACGATAATCATAGTCTGATGATGCCTTTTGTCTGTTCAGCACCACTGACTGTGTGCCAGATTTAATGTTTCCTTGAAATAAAAGATTGCGAATATTCTCAACTGCACTTAATAAATAGCCTTTTGTGGCAAACTAAAAGAGTATATGCACTGACACCGTCATATTACCACTATAAGCAATGTATTTCTTCTGTTATGTCAGTGGTGAGGGCCTTGATTTCAGCTGTCCATTTGGGAGCAATTTGCGGATTGTGCAAATGTGTACAGCCCGTTAATAGTACACTTTCCTTCAACCAATGCTAGCCCTTCGTGTGGTGGTTTAGTAAGTTAGGAATTTAGGTAGTAGATAGATGACGCAGGACGGTTCTCTCCGTGCTATCCGCCCTCATTCATCCGACACAATACAGGTCGGGGAAAGAGCCGTGATACCCCAATAATAAACAAATTCCACCCATCAGTACAAACTTTAAATATACTGTGTATTTTGAGCTAAAATATATTTCTGTCACAGAATGACTGGTAGTGTAATGGCTCTACTAACAGGTTAGAGAACTTTTGGAGCTAAACAGGGTTGGCGGACCGGTGTCATGATTGCATGTGCTATACTGTCTGCCAGGTAGGAAAGCATACTTTCAAAGCGTGTGTATGGGATAGTTTGGTTTGGTTTGGTTTGGGTGGGGGGAGGGGGGTTGGCGTTTTATTTCAGGTTTACATTTTAGATCTCTGAATCGTCTTTTCATCTTGATTTGCCGTTCGCGGTTTTATCTGGAATATTTTCCGATATGATGTGTGGAGCAGTGAGTCACGATACGTTTGGAAAGCATTCACGTTACAACAATTAGTTTTTTACAGATGAAGTTTACATTCCTACGAGCATCCACATGGAGCATTCTGGGTTCCTGCCCCTTCCTCTGTTTATACCGGACCAGCATTAATTTTATGTATCATATTGAAGGTGAATGAATATTTTAGAGGGGAACCGTCTGATTTGAGTTTTTGGTTCAGATTCGACTTGTTTCAGCATTTGAAGGGCATTCGGTACCTCAGCACGCTTGGCGTGGTTTTGGTCGGCTGTCGTTTAAGACTGCTTGCTTCAAACAAGCGAATGGTAACGTTGGTTCCACATTAGAGCCCTAAGAAAGTTATGTATAGTTTAAGAGGAGTCACTTTCCAAACTTCCCAGATTTATTAACTTGAAGAATTGTAAGCTGATTTGTGTGATTACTTGCTTTAAGAGTAGGTCATGTTCTGTGTTGGGCAGTATTAATTCTGTGTCAGTATTAATTCATGTGGGTCACAAAGAGAGATTGGGATTCTTTGGAAAAGTTCAAGCCTTTCATGTAAAAGTCGAAGGTCGAAACCATGGACTCTTCTATTCAAAGTTGTCAACTTGTATACGCCAGTGTTCTAATTAAGAATTCAACGTTTATGATAACGTCAGTGAGGTGTTCACTCACCACACAGTGATTGTTACAATGTCTTCTATAATTCAGAAGATAATATTTCAAAAGAATAAAATCATGAACAATGGGAAATTTTACGTGTGCCATTTACTGGTTTTGTCAACTAAAAAAAATTTTTTTTTCAATTTTTGCCTATGGGTTACCCTTATGGAATTTATCAAAAAACTTCAAAATTTATTTGACCCATTTTATGATGCAAAAAGGTTCTACATACAAAAATACCATTGTTTTCACTTTTTTTCTACTGAAATCGCCTGTTCTGACTGAATAAATCAACTTGAACTAAACAATGGGTATCACTGTAGGCTTAAATTCAGTTTTTCCGGCAATCACAGCCGCAGGTTCGCGCACAGTGTCACTTTTCTGTACATTATAAAATCAGGAATCGAGTTTCACTCGTTAGATATATGAAACACGAGGCAAACTATTCAAACAGAATCCATCCATATTCTGTCTAAACAGACTGAATAAATAACCTTCAGTTCATGTTTTTTTTAGTGTTCTATCTATTCAAAATATAGCTGTTACAGCCGACAGAAAGAAACTTGTCAATTCCAATCGTTTGTTTTTCAGTACTTCTAAGGGAAAGCAATTTCTGCGATTTGGAACACTGTAGTATTTTCGATAATACCTCCACAGCGTATTCTAACCAGAAAGACGGAGGAAAGTGTGTCTAAACACAAATGTTGCCTTTCAGAAGCTGATTTTGATTGTTCCCTTTTGAAAAGGGAAACGCCTTCCTTATCTACGACTGAGCAAACCTCGAATAGCAATGGCATTTAAATATCAGTCATTAGAGGCATATAAGAAGCTCATTTCCAGTCACTTGAAGGTTTTTTTCCTCACGCTAGTCCGAGCTTGGCGAGGTTATTTTGGGGCCGAGAGATATTTCTACATACATAATGACGTGTATGACGTGGAACGGAGTGTGAGGTGATAAGGCTTTGCTTTGGATACTCCCAAGTATAGTCCCATATTTGTTCAGTGCTATGGAATGAGCTTTCAATAATATTGTCCTGCTACCACACAAAGGTTATCAGTGGTCATTTAGAGTAAAGAGAGTACGTTTCGAACAAATCCAATTTTCAAAGAGTCATCAGGGGTGCAGATTTTGCGATATGTGTGCTTATACCCAAAATCTCAGACTATCATGATTAATTCATTTCAGTGGAGGGCTCGGCAGAACTATGTTTGGTCCCGCCAATCCTTTAACCCATTCACCCCCCCCCCCCCCCCCACACACACACACACATAGAGAAGCTATAGACTAGGGAGAGCATTTACGCAACAGCCGATGGATGTACATTTTATAAGAGTGCACATGAGTGTATTCTTGTAGGGGCCCTGGGAGCTACAGTAGTATTGTTGACTGGGGTGACCACGTTATGCTTTACTGCTTTAATATGACACAGGACCCAAAGACTTGTGTGTTTCTTCTCTGAAGTGGCAACGTGATTGCAAACAATAGGCTAAACTTCATTTTGTTATGTTTAATAGCAATGATTTAGGCATGAATTCCCCGCGGGAACCCCGGGAAGCGAAGCAGTGCCTGTTCACTGCGGTAAACAGGTTCTGTTTTACTGGCAAAATAGGACCCAGTCACCAATGCTTGGTATGTGCAAACACTCTATAAAGTGTGCGATGTGGCTTATTAACGCTCACTCCTGGTCTTGAGTTGATACTCATGTTGTGGTCATGATTAGCCATTGTGCAAGCATATGTGACCTTAAACACCAATAAATAAATTTAGGCATGAATACTGGGTAGGTGTGACCGAAAATACCAGTAAACAATTATGTGGTGGTTAAATACTGAGTCTTTGAAACTTTGAGATTGCCTTTTCCTATTAGGTGTGCTCCCTACATCGGAGGGACCTCGCATTTTCAGAAAAGTCAATGTAATCGACGTATGGAGGATTCTGTACCACAGAAATCTGCGTAACGTGACTGAGAATAGATTGGATTGTTGGACAAGAATATGGACAGGGGTAAAAAATGAGTGTCAAATTGGTAAAATTTCACAAATTTTCGACAATGCGCTTTTTTAAAAACAAGATTTTCAATGGGAAAAAAGGGTCTTTCTCTTTATTGAGGTGTTCTGGATTTTGGTTCGGAACATCTGCACTATCTATTCATTCCTTTTTGGGATATTTGTGTTCAAATTTTGACACTGGGTGATGATATTTCGTACCAAAATAAGTTCCAACATCAGTCAGTTGTTACTATTTATAGTAACTCTGAATGAAATGACAATGTGACTCCGGTCTGAACAACTAAACATATCCCCACCAAAAAATCGTCTGCTCAGTCAGTACGCTGGTTTTCGTGTAACTTATCACAGCTGCTTTGTTTCTGTTGATTTTTATTAAACAAATAGCAATTTTTTCTATACCCTCATGTACTCGAAAATTTACGTTATTATCTTCTCTGGAAACAGAATGATGGAGGTCTTACAATTTAAAGTTTTCTATTTATTTTTTGCCACAGAAGAACGAATCGGGCTGTAGCTCAGTAAGTTCAGGCGTTCACTTTGCTGTATGAAAAGTTCGTGTTCAATGCGATGTGTGTTCAAAACCCACCTGTTCTTAGATTTTTCTCATTATCCTAACACACACATTTTTCGCTTTGTTCTGGTTGCATCTTCGTCTATAGTGCATGTTTTCGCAAATTAGCTGAATACTCCACAATCAGTATATTTAAACCAAAATGTTGGAAAACAACCAATTGCCCAAAAAAGACAGACCATTACTCTGCAGACCATATTGTACAATTAGGGGCGCTATTATGTTGCAAAAATTGAGTCAAATAACGAGACGATAATCATAGTCTGATGATGCCTTTTGTCTGTTCAGCACCACTGACTGTGTGCCAGATTTAATGTTTCCTTGAAATAAAAGATTGCGAATATTCTCAACTGCACTTAATAAATAGCCTTTTGTGGCAAACTAAAAGAGTATATGCACTGACACCGTCATATTACCACTATAAGCAATGTATTTCTTCTGTTATGTCAGTGGTGAGGGCCTTGATTTCAGCTGTCCATTTGGGAGCAATTTGCGGATTGTGCAAATGTGTACAGCCCGTTAATAGTACACTTTCCTTCAACCAATGCTAGCCCTTCGTGTGGTGGTTTAGTAAGTTAGGAATTTAGGTAGTAGATAGATGACGCAGGACGGTTCTCTCCGTGCTATCCGCCCTCATTCATCCGACACAATACAGGTCGGGGAAAGAGCCGTGATACCCCAATAATAAACAAATTCCACCCATCACTACAAACTTTAAATATCCTGTGTATTTTGAGCTAAAATATATTTCTGTCACAGAATGACTGGTAGTGTAATGGCTCTACTAACAGGTTAGAGAACTTTTGGAGCTAAACAGGGTTGGCGGACCGGTGTCATGATTCCATGTGCTATACTGTCTGTCAGGTAGGAAAGCATACTTTCAAAGCGTGTGTATGGGATAGTTTGGTTTGGTTTGGTTTGGGTGGGGGAGGGGGGTTGGCGTTTTATTTCAGGTTTACATTTTAGATCTCTGAATCGTCTTTTCATCTTGATTTGCCGTTCGCGGTTTTATCTGGAATATTTTCCGATATGATGTGTGGAGCAGTGAGTCACGATACGTTTGGAAAGCATTCACGTTACAACAATTAGTTTTTTACAGATGAAGTTTACATTCCTACGAGCATCCACATGGAGCATTCTGGGTTCCTACCCCTTCCTCTGTTTATACCGGACCAGCATTAATTTTGTGTATCATACTGAAGGTGAATGAATATTTTAGAGGGGAACCGTTTGATTTGAGTTTTTGGTTCAGATTCGACTTGT
This sequence comes from Pictodentalium vernedei, assembly GCA_031216915.1. Lineage (NCBI taxonomy): Eukaryota > Metazoa > Mollusca > Scaphopoda > Dentaliida > Dentaliidae > Pictodentalium > Pictodentalium vernedei. Next base: position 388,238,108 of record CM062289.1, read on the forward strand.
TTCAGCATTTGAAAGGCATTCGGTACCTCAGCACGCTTGGCGTGGTTTTGGTCGGCTGTCGTTTAAGACTGCTTGCTTCAAACAAGTGAATGGTAACGTTGGTTCCACATTATAGCCCTAAGAAAGTTATTTATAGTTTAAGAGGAGTCACTTTCCAAACTTCCCAGATTTATTAACTTGAAGAATTGTAAGCTGATTTGTGTGATTACTTGCTTTAAGAGTAGGTCATGTTCTGTGTTGGGCAGTATTAATTCTGTGTCAGTATTAATTCATGTGGGTCACAAAGAGAGATTGGGATTCTTTGGAAACGTTCAAGCCTTTCATGTAAAAGTCGAAGGTCGAAACCATGGACTCTTCTAATCAAAGTTGTCAACTTGTATACGCCAGTGTTCTAATTAAGAATTCAACGTTTATGATAACGTCAGTGAGGTGTTCACTCACCACACAGTGATTGTTACAATGTCTTCTATAATTCAGAAGATAATATTTCAAAAGAATAAAATCATGAACAATGGGAAATTTTACGTGTGCCATTTATTGGTTTTGTCAACTAAAAAATTTTTTTTTTTCAATTTTTGCCTATGGGTTACCCTTATGGAATTTATCAAAAAACTTCAAAATTTATTTGACCCATTTTATGATGCAAAAAGGTTCTACATACAAAAATACCATTGTTTTCACTTTTTTTCTACTGAAATCGCCTGTTCTGACTGAATAAATCAACTTGAACTAAACAATGGGTATCACTGTAGGCTTAAATTCAGTTTTTCCGGCAATCACAGCCGCAGGTTCGCGCACAGTGTCACTTTTCTGTACATTATAAAATCAGGAATCGAGTTTCACTCGTTAGATATATGAAACACGAGGCAAACTATTCAAACAGAATCCATCCATATTCTGTCTAAACAGACTGAATAAATAATCTTCAGTTCATGTTTTTTTAGTGTTCTATCTATTCAAAATATAGCTGTTACAGCCGACAGAAAGAAACTTGTCAATTCCAATCGTTTGTTTTTCAGTACTTCTAAAGGAAAGCAATTTCTGAGATTTGGAACACTGTAGTATTTTCTATAATACCTCCACAGCGTATTCTAACCAGAAAGACGGAGGAAAGTGTGTCTAAACACAAATGTTGCCTTTCAGAAGCTGATTTTGATTGTTCCCTTTTGAAAAGGGAAACGCCTTCCTTATCTACGACTGAGCAAACCTCGAATAGCAATGGCATTTAAATATCAGTCATTAGAGGCATTTAAGAAGCTCATTTCCAGTCACTTGAAGGTTTTTTTCCTCACGCTAGTCCGAGCTTGGCGAGGTAATTTTTGGGCCGAGAGATATTTCTACATACATAATGACGTGTATGACGTGGAACGGAGTGTGAGGTGATAAGGCTTTGCTTTGGATACTCCCAAGTATAGTCCCATATTTGTTCAGTGCTATGGAATGAGCTTTCAATAATATTGTCCTGCTACCACACAAAGGTTATCAGTGGTCATTTAGAGTAAAGAGAGTACGTTTCGAACAAATCCAATTTTCAAAGAGTCATCAGGGGTGCAGATTTTGCGATATGTGTGCTTATACCCAAAATCTCAGACTATCATGATTAATTCATTTCAGTGGAGGGCTCGGCAGAACTATGTTTGGTCCCGCCAAGCCTTTAACCCATTCACCCCCCCCCCCCCCCCACACACACACACACATAGAGAAGCTATAGACTAGGGAGAGCATTTACGCAACAGCCGATGGATGTACATTTTATAAGAGTGCACATGAGTGTATTCTTGTAGGGGCCCTGGGAGCTACAGTAGTATTGTTAACTGGGGTGACCACGTTATGCTTTACTGCTTTAATATGACACAGGACCCAAAGACTTGTGTGTTTCTTCTCTGAAGTGGCAACGTGATTGCAAACAATAGGCTAAACTTCATTTTGTTATGTTTAATAGCAATGATTTAGGCATGAATTCCCCGCGGGAACCCCGGGAAGCGAAGCAGTGCCTGTTCACTGCGGTAAACAGGTTCTGTTTCACTGGCAAAATAGGACCCAGTCACCAATGCTTGGGATGTGCAAACACTCTATAAAGTGGGCGATATGGCTTATTAACGCTCACTCCTGGTCTTGAGTTGATACTCATGTTGTGGTCATGATTAGCCATTGTGCAAGCATATGTGACCTTAAACACCAATAAATAAATTTAGGCATGAATACTGGGTAGGTGTGACCAAAAATACCAGTAAACAATTATGTGGTGGTTAAATACTGAGTCTTTGGAACTTTGAGATTGCCTTTTCCTATTAGGTGTGCTCCCTACATCGGAGGGACCTCGCATTTTCAGAAAAGTCAATGTAATCGACGTATGGAGGATTCTGTACCACAGGAATCTGCGTAACGTGACTGAGAATAGATTGGATTGTTGGACAAGAATATGGACAGGGGTAAAAAATGAGTGTCAAATTGGTAAAATTTCACAAATTTTCGACAATGCGCATTTTTAAAAACAAGATTTTCAATGGGAAAAAAGGGTCTTTCTCTTTATTGAGGTGTTCTGGATTTTGGTTCGGAACATCTGCACTATCTATTCATTCCTTTTTGGGATATTTGTGTTCAAATTTTGACACTGGGTGATGATATTTCGTACCAAAATAAGTTCCAACATCAGTCAGTTGTTACTATTTATAGTAACTCTGAATGAAATGACAATGTGACTCCGGTCTGAACAACTAAACATATCCCCACCAAAAAATCGTCTGCTCAGTCAGTACGCTGGTTTTCGTGTAACTTATCACAGCTGCTTTGTTTCTGTTGATTTTTATTAAACAAATAGCAATTTTTTCTATACCCTCTTGTACTCGAAAATTTACGTTATTATCTTCTCTGGAAACAGAATGATGGAGGTCTTACAATTTAAAGTTTCCTATTTATTTTTTTGCCACAGAAGAACGAATCGGGCTGTAGCTCAGTAAGTTCAGGCGTTCACTTTGCTGTATGAAAAGTTCGCGTTCAATGCGATGTGTATTCAGAACCCACCCGTTCTTAGATTTTTCTCATTATCCTAACACATACATTTTTCGCTTTGTTCTGGTTGCATCTTCGTCTATAGTGCATGTTTTCGCAAATTATCTGGCCAAAAGGCTGGAGTACTCCACAATCAGTATATTTAAACAAAAATGTTGGAAAACAACCAATTGCCCCCAAAAGACAGACCATTACGCTGCAGGCCATATTGTAAAATTAGGGGCGCTATTATGTTGCAAAAATTAAGTCAAACTAGAGAAACAGAATTTACTGCACCCAGAAAATTCAAGTCTGTTTGAAAAGGTTTAAAGTATCAGGAATAAACTATAAACCATCAAGTGTAGACTCATTTGGTGTTAGTTCCAGGACCATTCATCATACCATGATTGAGATATGAGTGTGACCCACTTTCAAAAATGTTGGCTACGCCCACTTTTTTAACATAAAAATGCATGTATGGACCTCAGGAATGCTTTGGGAGGGGTGGGGGGGGGGGGGGGGTAAAAAAAATGTGATTTCCAGTAATTATGAAAAATACACTTAATGACCCTAGGTGATCTCCTTGACCCTGACCCATATTTGGAATCCCCATCAAGTGTCTACTCATTTGGTGTTAGTCCCGGGCCCATTCATCATACCATGCTTGAGATATGAACGTGACCCACTTTTACAAATTTTTGTCACGCCCACTTTATTTTACATCAAAATGCATTTGTGTATGTCAGGAATACTTTAGGGGATCAAAAAATGTGATTTCCAGCAATTCTGAAAAATGCACGCAATGACCCATAGTTGACCTCCGTGACCTTGACACATATTTTGAATCTCCATCGAGTATCGACTCATTTGGTGTTGGTCCTAGGTCTGTAGGTCATACCACGCCTGAGATATGGGCGTGACCCACTTTCTAAAATTTTGGCCACGCCCACTTTTTTATGTAAAAATGCAAGTGTGTATGTCAGGAATACTTTAGGGGGTCAAAAAATGTGATTTCCAGCAATTCTGAAAAATGCACTCAATGACCCCTAGTTGACCTCCGTGACCTTGACCCATATTTTGAACCTCCATCGGGTGTCGACTCATTTGGTGTTGGTCCCAGGTCCATAGGTCATTCCACTCTTGAGATATGGGCGTGACCCACTTTCAAAAATATTGGCCACGCCCACTTTTTTTACGTAAAAATTTAAGTGTGTATGTCAGGAATACTTTAGGAGATCAAAAAATGTGATTTCCAGCAATTGTGAAAATGCACTCAATGACCCCTAGGTGACCTCTGTGACCTTGACCCATATTCTGAATCTCCATCATGTGTCGACTCACTTGGTGTTGGTCCCAGATCCATACATCATACCACGCCTGAGAAATGGGTGTCACCCACTTTAAAAAATTGTGGCCACGCCCACTTTTTTACGTAAAATGCATGTGTGTCCGTCAAGAAGACTTTAGCGGATCAAAAAATGTGATTTCCAGCAATTCTGAAAAAATGCACTCAATGACCCCTAGGTGACCTCAGTGATCTTGACACATATTTTGAATCTCCATCAAGTGTCGACTGATTTGGTGTTGGTCCCAGGTCCATATGTCATGCCACTCCTGAGGTATGGGCGTGACCCACTTTCAAAAATTTTTTGGCCACGCCCACTTTTTCATGTCAAAATGCATCTGTGCACATCAGGAATGCTTTAGGGGGTCAAAAAATGTGTTTTCCAGCAATTCTGAAAAATGCACTCAATGACCCCTAGGTGGCCTCCGTGACCTTGATCCATATTTTGAATCTCCATCAAGTGTCGACTGATTTGGTGTTAGTCCCAGGTCTGTAGGTCATACCACGCCTGAGATATGGGCGTGATCCACTTTCAAAAATTTTGACCACGCCCACTTTTTTTACGTCAAAATGCTTGTATGTACATCAGGATTACTTTAGGGTGGTCTAAAAATGTGATTTCCAGCAATTCTGAAAAATGCACTCAATGACCACAAGGTGACCTCTGTGACCTTGACTCATATTCTGAATCTCCATCAAGTGTCACCTCATTTGGTGTTGGTCCCAGGTCCATATGTCATACCACGCCTGTGGTATGGGCGTGACCCACTTTCAAAAATTTTTTGACCACGCCCACTTTTTTACGTCGAAATGCAAGTGTGTACGTCAGAAATACTTTAGGGGGTCAAAAAATGTGATTTCCAGCAATTCTGAAAAATGCACTCAATGACCACAAGGTGACCTCTGTAACCTTGACCCATATTTAGAATCTCCATCAAGTGTCGACTCATTTGGTATTGGTCCCAGATCCATACGTCATACCACGCCTGAGTAATGGGCGTGACCCACTTTCAAAAATTTTGGCCACGCCCACTTTTTTACGTCAAAATGCATGTGTGTACGTCAGGAAGACTTTAGGGGATAAAAAAATGTGATTTCCAGCAATTCTGAAAAATACACTCAATGACCCCTAGGTGTCCTCTGTGAGCTTCACCCATATTTTGATTCTCCATCAAGTGTCGACTCTTTTGGTGTTGGTCCCAGGTCCATACGTCATACCATGCCTGAGATATGGCCGTGACCCACTTTCAACAATTTTGGCCACGCCCACTTTTATACATCAAAATGCATGTGTGTATGTCAGGAATACTTTAGGGGATCAAAAAATGTGATTTCCAGCAATTCTGAAAAATGCACTCAATGACCCCTAGTTGACCTCCGTGACCTTGACCCACATTTTGAACCTCCATCAAGTGTCGACTCTTTTGGTGTTGGTCCCAGGTCCATACGTCATACCATGCCTGAGATATGGGCGTGACCCAGTTTCAAACATTTTGGCCACGCCCACTTTTTTACGTCAAAATGCTTTTGTGTACGTCAGGAATACTTTAGGGGTCAAAAAATGTGATTTCTAGCAATTCTGAAAAATGCCCTCATTGACCCCTAGGTGACCTCCGTGACCTTGACCCATATTTTAAATCTCCATCAAGTGTCGACTCATTTGGTGTTGGTCCCAGGTCCACACGTCATACCACTCCTGAGGTATGGGCGTGACCCACTTTCAGAAATATTTTGGCCACGCCCACTTTTTTTTACGTCAGAATGCATGTGTGTATATCAGGAATACTTTAGGCGGTCAAAAAATGTGATTTCCAGCAATTCTGAAAAAATGCACTCAATGACCCCTAGGTGACCTCTCTCTGTGACCTTGATCCATATTTTGAATCTCCATAAAGTGTCGACTCATTTGGTGTTGGTCTCAGGTCCATACGTCATACCACCCTGAGATATGGGCGTGACCCACTTTCAAAAACTTTGATCACGCCCACTTTTTCACGTCAAAATGCATGTGTGTATGTCAGGAATACTTTAAGGGGGTAAAAAAATTTGATTTCCAGCAATTCTGAAAAATGCACTCAATGACCCCTAGGTGACCTCCGTGACCTTGACCCATATTTTGAATCTCCATCAAGTGTCGACTCATTTCGTGTTGGTCCCAAGTCCATACGTCATACCCTGTCTGAGATATGGGCGTGACCCACTTTCAAAAATTTTGGCCACGCCCACTTTTTTACGTCAAAATGCATGTGTGTACTTCAGGAATACTTTAGGGGGTCAAAAATGTGATTTTCAGCAATTCTGAAAAATGCACTCGATGCCCCCTAGATGACCTCCGTGACCTTGACACATATTTTGAACCTCCATCGAGTGTCGACTCATTTGTTGTTGGTCCCAGGTCTGTAGGTCATACCACGCCTGAGATATGGGCGTGACCCACTTTCAAAGATTTTGGCCACGCCCACTTTTTACGTCAAAATGCATGTGTGTACGTCAGGAATACTTTAGGGGGTCAAAAAATGTGATTTTCAGCAATTCTGAAAAATGCACTCAATGACCCCTAGATGACCTCCGTGACCTTGACACATATTTTGAACTTCCATCGAGTGTCGACTCATTTGTTGTTGGTTCCAGGTCTGTAGGTCATACCACGCCTGAGATATGGGCGTGACCCACTTTCAAAAATTTTGGCCACGCCCACTTTTTTACATAAAAATGCATGTGTGTAAGTCAGGAATACTTTAGGGGGTCAAAAATGTGTTTTCCAGCAATTCTGAAAAATGTACTCAATGACCCCTAGGTGGCCTCTGTGACCTTGACCCATATTTTGAACCTCCATCAAGTGTCGACTCATTTGTGTTGGTCCCAGGTCCATAGGTCATTCCATTCTTGAGATATGGGCGTGACCCACTTTCAAAAAATTTGGCCACTCCCACTTTTTTTCGTCAAAATGCATGTATGTACGTCAGGAATACTTTAGGGGGTCAAAAATGTGATTTCCAGCAATTATGAAAAATGCACTCAATGACACCTAAGTGACCTCTGTGACCTTGACCCATATTTTGAATCTCCATCAAGTGTCGCCTCGTTTGGTGTTGATCCCAGGTCCATACGCCACACCACACCTGAGATATGGGCGTGACCCACTTTCAAATTTTTTGGCCACGCCCACTTCTTTTACGTCAAAATGCATGTGTGTATGTCAGGAATACTTTAGGGGATCAAAAAATGTGATTTCCAGCAATTCTGAAAAATGCACTCAATGACCCCTAGGTGACCTCCGTGACCTTGACCCATATTTTGAATCTCCATCAAGTGTCGACTCATTTCGTGTTGGTCCCAGGTCCATGCGTCATACCACGCCAGATATATGGGCGTGACCCACTTTCAAAAATTTTGGCCACGCCCACTTTTTTTACGTCAAAATGCATGTGTGTACGTCAGGAATACTTTAGGGGTAAAAAAATGTGATTTCCAGCAATTCTGAAAATGCACTCAATGACCCCTAGATGACCTCCGTAACCTTGACCCATATTTTGAACCTCCATCGAGTGTCGACTTATTTGGTGTTGGTCCCAGGTCTGTAGGTCATAGAGAAAAATAAAAGAAGAAAAAAGAAAAATTAACTGTGCAAAAACAATAGTCTGTGTGTTTCACACAGACTAACTAGAGAAACCCCGGCTATGGTATGTGGAACATCCTCCCATGGTCCTTTATAATTGTGTGAAGATTGATGACTGTGGCCCTAACAGTCTTCGAGTTATTGGCTTGGGCACACACACACATGGACACACACACGGACGGACACGCACACTTCAATCACTATATGCCACCCGACTTTAGTCAGGGGGGTGGGGGGGGGGCATAAAAAGAAATCTTTGAGTCCCAAAGTGGGTCTGACTGAACCCCAAAATATTTGTTCTCATAGCACAGTGATAACAAAGGCACCCAAATACACTCATTCCTGTCACAATGTGATTGATAACAAAGGTACCCAAGAAGTTTTGTGAAGATCGGTTCATAAATACAGCCTCTAGCCCGAGTCGTATTGACACATGCACTTACTGTGTATTTGTAGCACTGAATAAATCAAAAGTTCATCTAATTTGCATAATTTCTGCTCGAGAAAAAAAAACCCCGTAATAAAGGTGATGTATCCCATGGTACTAAACATTCATACAAAAATTTATTCAAATCAGAACTTTCATACATAAGTTCTGTACCAGTTTTTCTTGAAGCAATAATTAAAGTACAAAATGGCTGCTGGTGGACATCTTGAATTTCGGACTGCACCCAAAACCACTCGTTCCCGTCCCACGCTAATAACAAAGGTACCCAAGAAGTTTCGTAAAGATCAGTTCATAAATACAGCTTCTAGCCCGAGCCGTATTGGCATTTGCAGTTACAGTGCTTAAAGTAACATTAAATAGATCAAAGTTAGTCTAATTGGCATAATTTATGTACGAGAGAAAAAAACGTATTATATGTGATGTATCCCACGGTACTAAACATTCACACAAAAAATTATTCAAATCAGTGCTTTCATATGGAAGTTCTGCGCAAAAATCTGACTGCACCTAATTTTGTACAAAATGGCTGCCAGCGGCCATCTTGAATTTCAGAACGACCCCAAAACACTCCTTCTCGTCCCACGGTGATAACAAAGGTACCCAAGAAGTTTCGTAAAGATCGGTTCATAAATACGGCCTCTAGCCCGAGCCGTATTGGTATTTGCACTTACAGTTCTGAAAGTAACACTAATTAAATCAAAAGTTAGTCTAATTTGCATAATTTACACACGAGAAAAAAACCGGGTTATATGTGATGTATTCCATGGTACTAAACATTCATACAAAAACTATTCAAATCCGAGCTTTCATATGGAAGTTCTACGCCAAAAAAAATCTGATTGCACCTAATTTTGTACAGAATGGTTGCCAGTGGTCATCTTGAATTTCGGACCGGGCCCCAAAACACTTGTTCTCGTCTCACAGTGACAAAAAAGGTACCCAAGAAGTTTTGTTTCATAAATACGGCCTCTAGCCCGAGCCATGTGTACGGCACGACAGACAGACGGACAGACAGACGACGGGCCATGACAATACCGCGAATTTGGCTTTGCCAAAGTTGAGCTAAAAATGGACTAAGTTTGACAACCAGTAGTTTTGTAAAATATTGAGGCAAGTCAAAATTCTGACAATACGCACACATCTGGAAAATGTAGAAACATCCTCTGAAATAAAAAAGTAATACCTTGAAAATTACAAGAGGCCTCACGGGGCGTGAAGCGCTCATCTTGAACAGAACACACTTTAAACAAAGTCCAAGAATTAGCACATTAAGCAAGCCATCTCCATAGGCTACACTCTCAACTCTTGAGTCCCTCAGGTGTGACAAAAATAATACGGGCATCATGCCTTTTCTTCAGTTGATCATAAAGTTAAATGTAGAGCTCCCCAATGAAGCCCCTTGATACAACCTTTGTAGATTAATCCTAGTTACACACCTCTAGAGGGTACTGAATATAAATTTTTTAAATCTTCAGCAAAAATGGCCAATTCCGGCTTCATAGGGAGCCCAAATATTAACCCAAGCAATCGATTTGAACACAGCTGAATCTGACTTCCCTAGAGATGTTGTGTACCAAATATAAAAGCATTCTGACTGTTGGATCTGAAGAAGAGAAATTTTAAAGAAATTTCTTCATATTGCATCAAGTTGAAATTTGGGCTACCATAGCGAGCCCAAATATTAACCTATGGATCCGATTTGAACAAAGTTGAATCTGACCCCCCCCCCCCCCCCTCCCCAGAGATGTTGTATACCAAATATGAAAGCATTCTGACTAGTGGATCTGAAGAAGAAGATTTTTGAAGAAATTCCCTCATATTGTACTAAGATAAATTTCAGGTTCCCATATGGAGCCCAAATATTAACCCAGGCACTCGAATTGAACAAACTGGAATATGCCCCCCCCCCCCTCCCCGAGGTGTTGTATACCAAATATATTAAAGCATTCCGACTGGTGGATCTGAAGAAGAAGATTTTTAAAGAAATTTCCTCATATTGCACTAAGTAAAAAATTGGGCTACCATAGCGAGCCCAAATATATACCTAGGGATCTGATTTGAACAAACTTGAATCTGACCCCCATGTTGCATACCAAATATGAAAGCATTCTGACTGGTGGATCTGAAGAAGATGATTTTTTTTAAATTCCCTCCCCCGCCCCCCATATTGAAGAAAGTTAAAATTCGGGCTTCTCTAGGAAGCCCAAATATCAACCTAGAGACTTGGTTTTAACAATCTTGAATCTGACCCTCGTAACAATGATGCATACCAAACATTAAGAGATTCTGACTGGTGGTTCTGAAGAAGAAGATTTTTAAAGAATATTCCCCATATAACCCTATGTTAAAAATTCGGTGCTTTCATATGGAAGTTCTGCGCAAAAATCTGACTGCACCTAATTTTGTACAAAATGGCTGGTGAGCCCAAATATGAACCGATGAGCTTTTTTATTACAACAAACTTGCATCTACCCCTCCCACCCCCCCCCCCCCCCCCCCCCACACACACACACACACCACCTATGAATGTGGTATACCAAATATCAAAAGATTCTTATGATTGGTTCTGGAAAAAAAATATTTTTTTTTTATTTTTGCAAATATGCTGACTCAGCACTTTTTTGATGCCCATTACAGAACACCCCAACTAACACAACCGATGGCAATTTTTTCACCACTCAGTTCTACTGGTCCTGGGGATATTTCATACCAAATAACAGCTCTCTGTTCCGTGTGGTTTGGGAAATATGGGCGTTTGAAAATATTTCGATTTTTAGCTCCCAGGTTTCGCATGGGGATGCGGGAATTATTATTTTTTTTGCATGGGTCAAGTACTTATGACCCAATAATACCACATACGAAATTTGGTTCATACCGGACCATCGGTTAAGAAAATAGAAATTTTGGGCGGGGTCAAAAATCTTACCCCACCCATTACAAACCAAATATTGCTTCACGAATTTAGTTTGAAAAAAGTTGATTCTAGTCCCCAAAAGGAAGTTCCATAGCAAATGTCAAGTCATTGTACTCACTGGTTCTTGAGAAAAAGATTTTGAAAATATTTTGGAGCATTTTCCCCTCTCCCTTCCTATGGGACTGGGCATGTTGAGTTGAACAAAAATGCAACGCCCCTTTGGAATCATCACTCACACAAACTTTCACTTGAATTGGTTTAGTGGCTTTGGAGGAGAAGACCAAAAAAAATGGTGTTGACGCACGGCTGACGACGGACGGAGAGTGATGAGATTAGCTCAGCTTGACTTCGTCAAGATGAGCTAATAAGAGAGGTTAGACGGACAAACAATATACCCTATATGCAGAAAGATAGAGGGAAAGACAGAGGTAAAACAATATGTCCCCTGACTATTCGTTGTGGGCATAACAAGGACATACGTCAATTGTAACCAGACCGTCCAAGGCAGCCACTTGAAATTCTGAGAATGTGTTCTACTATCCTCGCTCGACAGTTTAGTATCTTTCTTGAGTCCTGTGACCGGGTGAAAACACCGTGGATGTACCCATAAGAGAAGTCTCAAATCTGCAAGGGTTAAACGTTTATTAATGACATGATACAAAACTAGAAGGGTGGTTGGTACTGCAGGCAGGTCATAACAAGTCTACTCTCCGGTACATGTACAGTAGATTGTGGAGAGAGTTTTCAGAGTAGCGACTCGAAATTTTCAATGTTTGTTCTGAAAGCTCTGCCCAACTCGACCTGTGCCTGAAAAATCCAACAACCGAGCGCATAGCCCGTGGGAGCCTCACGTGCATGCGCATACGCTCTTTTGGAATTGGGCTTGAGGAAATGCGCAATTCGAGTCGACTTTCCAGGCATCCGATGGAGCAACTATTCGTGAATGCTGAGTGAAAATTTCGTGGAAATCCGCGGAGAATTCGCTGACATATAGCGTTTTTGAAGAGAGGAGGTAATTTTCTGAATTTGGTCTTTGTCAAGTCGGAGCGAAAGAAGAGGGTGGGAATGGGCACAATCTCTCGTGGTGCCGCCTCTCTGGGGTAGGTCCACTTAAAAGTTACAATAGAGCGTGACTGACGGAGAGATGGCTGTAAATCAAAGTAATTTCTTTAAGAACAGCACCCAGGGATCTCATCGCAACCTTGAAACCTATGAGAATCATCCGAAGTTAAAAGTGAAAAGAAAACGGCGGTGAGTAGGTTTTTGGCGGGAAAAGATTAATGAGAATTTGCATATAAGACATTAAAATAGCACTTCAGGCATACGCTCACTGTGTCCAGACCGCTGAAGGCAGCGACTTGCAATTTCCAGAACATGTTCTACGAAGCCTGGCCGACATTTTAGCATAAAATCGAGTGTTCTGGCCGCGTGGAAAACACCACGCCTCGCGTGGAAACCATGGGGACGGTTCGTAGCCACTTTATTTTCAATGCAATGAAATTTCCATTCATAATTTACCTGTCAACGGCAGAGTTTGGCATTATTTCTGTCTGATGAACTGCTCAACTTTAACTATTTGCACCTTTATATAGGACCGAAAGATCACTACATGCTTACCAATATTCAGGTACTGATTTTACGAAAATAACATTTATTTCAACAGTACCCACTTGGGAACTCTCAAATCTGCCAAGGATTAAACTTTTAATAATAACATGTAAAACAAAAGTTGTCATACATTGCTAGCCGCATGCAACCATAGACAACATTTAGCACTCAATCAATTAGGAATGGAGTAAATTGCGACTTAAACTTACCAAATTCTGAAAAATGGAGTTATTTTCGACGGCACCTATCTTTATGCAACCGAAAGAGGGATTGGGTTAAACTTTACAGCTACCTTATGAAGGAAAATCTTCTTGGACTTGAACTGTAAATATAAATGTCAACAAAATTTTCAGATATTACCAAACTCACAATTACTCGATGGATAATTGTGAATACGAACATGTAAATCATGTGTTACCCTTATGGAATTTTTCAAAAAACTTCAAAATTTATTTGACCCATTTTATGATGCAAAAAGGTTCTACATACAAAAATACCATTGTTTTCACTTTTTTTCTACTGAAATCGCCTGTTCTGACTGAATAAATCAACTTGAACTAAACAATGGGTATCACTGTAGGCTTAAATTCAGTTTTTCCGGCAATCACAGCCGCAGGTTCGCGCACACTGTCACTTTTCTGTACATTATAAAATCAGGAATCGAGTTTCACTCGTTAGATATATGAAACACGAGGCAAACTATTCAAACAGAATCCATCCATATTCTGTCTAAACAGACTGAATAAATAATCTTCAGTTCATGTTTTTTTTAGTGTTCTATCTATTCAAAATATAGCTGTTACAGCCGACAGAAAGAAACTTGTCAATTCCAATCGTTTGTTTTTCAGTACTTCTAAAGGAAAGCAATTTCTGCGATTTGGAACAGTGTAGTATTTTCGATAATACCTCCACAGCGTATTCTAACCAGAAAGACGGAGGAAAGTGTGTCTAAACACAAATGTTGCCTTTCAGAAGCTGATTTTGATTGTTCCCTTTTGAAAAGGGAAACGCCTTCCTTATCTACGACTGAGCAAACCTCGAATAGCAATGGCATTTAAATATCAGTCATTAGAGGCATATAAGAAGCTCATTTCCAGTCACTTGAAGGTTTTTTTCCTCACGCTAGTCCGAGCTTGGCGAGGTTATTTTGGGGCCGAGAGATATTTCTACATACATAATGACGTGTATGACGTGGAACGGAGTGTGAGGTGATAAGGCTTTGCTTTGGATACTCCCAAGTATAGTCCCATATTTGTTCAGTGCTATGGAACGAGCTTTCAATAATATTGTCCTGCTACCACACAAAGGTTATCAGTGGTCATTTAGAGTAAAGAGAGTACGTTTCGAACAAATCCAATTTTCAAAGAGTCATCAGGGGTGCAGATTTTGCGATATGTGTGCTTATACCCAAAATCTCAGACTATCATGATTAATTCATTTCAGTGGAGGGCTCGGCAGAACTATGTTTGGTCCCGCCAAGCCTTTAACCCATTCCCCCCCCCCCCCCCAACACACACACACATAGAGAAGCTATAGACTAGGGAGAGCATTTACGCAACAACCGATGGATGTACATTTTATAAGAGTGCACATGAGTGTATTCTTGTAGGGGCCCTGGGAGCTACAGTAGTATTGTTAACTGGGGTGGCCACGTTATGCTTTACTGCTTTAATATGACACAGGACCCAAAGACTTGTGTGTTTCTTCTCTGAAGTGGAAACGTGATTGCAAACAATAGGCTAAACTTCATTTTGTTATGTTTAATAGCAATGATTTAGGCATGAATTCCCCGCGGGAACCCCGGGAAGCGAAGCAGTGCCTGTTCACTGCGGTAAACAGGTTCTGTTTTACTGGCAAAATAGGACCCAGTCACCAATGCTTGGGATGTGCAAACACTCTATAAAGTGGGCGATATGGCTTATTAACGCTCACTCCTGGTCTTGAGTTGATACTCATGTTGTGGTCATGATTAGCCATTGTGCAAGCATATGTGACCTTAAACACCAATACATAAATTTAGGCATGAATACTGGGTAGGTGTGACCAAAAATACCAGTAAACAATTATGTGGTGCTTAAATACTGAGTCTTTGGAACTTTGAGATTGCCTTTTCCTATTAGGTGTGCTCCCTACATAGGAGGGACCTCGCATTTTCAGAAAAGTCAATGTAATCGACGTATGGAGGATTCTGTACCACAGAAATCTGCGTAACGTGACTGAGAATAGATTGGATTGTTGGACAAGAATATGGACAGGGGTAAAAAATGAGTGTCAAAGTGGTAAAATTTCACAAATTTTCGACAATGCGCTTTTTTAAAAACAAGATTTTCAATGGGAAAAAAGGGTCTTTCTCTTTATTGAGGTGTTCTGGATTTTGGTTCGGAACATCTGCACTATCTATTCATTCCTTTTTGGGATATTTGTGTTCAAATTTTGACACTGGGTGATGATATTTCGTACCAAAATAAGTTCCAACATCAGTCAGTTGTTACTATTTATAGTAACTCTGAATGAAATGACAATGTGACTCCGGTCTGAACAACTAAACATATCCCCACCAAAAAATCGTCTGCTCAGTCAGTACGCTGGTTTTCGTGTAACTTATCACAGCTGCTTTGTTTCTGTTGATTTTTATTAAACAAATAGCAATTTTTTCTATACCCTCATGTACTCGAAAATTTACGTTATTATCTTCTCTGGAAACAGAATGATGGAGGTCTTACAATTTAAAGTTTTCTATTTATTTTTTGCCACAGAAGAACGAATCGGGCTGTAGCTCAGTAAGTTCAGGCGTTCACTTTGCTGTATGAAAAGTTCGTGTTCAATGCGATGTGTGTTCAAAACCCACCTGTTCTCAGATTTTTCTCATTATCCTAACACACACATTTTTCGCTTTGTTCTGGTTGCATCTTCGTCTATAGTGCATGTTTTCGCAAATTAGCTGAATACTCCACAATCAGTATATTTAAACCAAAATGTTGGAAAACAACCAATTGCCCAAAAAAGACAGACCATTACTCTGCAGACCATATTGTACAATTAGGGGCGCTATTATGTTGCAAAAATTGAGTCAAATAACGAGACGATAATCATAGTCTGATGATGCCTTTTGTCTGTTCAGCACCACTGACTGTGTGCCAGATTTAATGTTTCCTTGAAATAAAAGATTGCGAATATTCTCAACTGCACTTAATAAATAGCCTTTTGTGGCAAACTAAAAGAGTATATGCACTGACACCGTCATATTACCACTATAAGCAATGTATTTCTTCTGTTATGTCAGTGGTGAGGGCCCTGATTTCAGCTGTCCATTTGGGAGCAATTTGCGGATTGTGCAAATGTGTACAGCCCGTTAATAGTACACTTTCCTTCAACCAATGCTAGCCCTTCGTGTGGTGGTTTAGTAAGTTAGGAATTTAGGTAGTAGATAGATGACGCAGGACGGTTCTCTCCGTGCTATCCGCCCTCATTCGTCCGACACAATACAGGTCGGGGAAAGAGCCGTGATACCCCAATAATCAACAAATTCCACCCATCACTACAAACTTTAAATATCCTGTGTATTTTGAGCTAAAATATATTTCTGTCACAGAATGACTGGTAGTGTAATTGCTCTACTAACAGGTTAGAGAACTTTTGGAGCTAAACAGGGTTGGCGGACCGGTGTCATGATTCCATGTGCTATACTGTCTGTCAGGTAGGAAAGCATACTTTCAAAGCGTGTGTATGGGATAGTTTGGTTTGGTTTGGTTTGGGTGGGGGGAGGGGGGTTGGCGTTTTATTTCAGGTTTACATTTTAGATCTCTGAATCGTCTTTTCATCTTGATTTGCCGTTCGCGGTTTTATCTGGAATATTTTCCGATATGATGTGTGGAGCAGTGAGTCACGATACGTTTGGAAAGCATTCACGTTACAACAATTAGTTTTTTACAGATGAAGTTTACATTCCTACGAGCATCCACATGGAGCATTCTGGGTTCCCACCCCTTCCTCTGTTTATACCGGACCAGCATTAATTTTATGTATCATATTGAAGGTGAATGAATATTTTAGAGGGGAACCGTTTGATTTGAGTTTTTGGTTCAGATTCGACTTGTTTCAGCATTTGAAGGGCATTCGGTACCTCAGCACGCTTGGTGTGGTTTTGGTCGGCTGTCGTTTAAGACTGCTTGCTTCAAACAAGCGAATGGTAACGTTGGTTCCACATTATAGCCCTAAGAAAGTTATGTATAGTTTAAGAGGAGTCATTTTCCAAACTTCCCAGATTTATTAACTTGAAGAATTGTAAGCTGATTTGTGTGATTACTTGCTTTAAGAGTAGGTCATGTTCTGTGTTGGGCAGTATTAATTCTGTGTCAGTATTAATTCATGTGGGTCACAAAGAGAGATTGGGATTCTTTGGAAAAGTTCTAGCCTTTCATGTAAAAGTCGAAGGTCGAAACCATGGACTCTTCTATTCAAAGTTGTCAACTTGTATACGCCAGTGTTCTAATTAAGAATTCAACGTTTATGATAACGTCAGTGAGGTGTTCACTCACCACACAGTGATTGTTACAATGTCTTCTATAATTCAGAAGATAATATTTCAAAAGAATAAAATCATGAACAATGGGAAATTTTACGTGTGCCATTTATTGGTTTTGTCAACTAAAAAAAATTTTTTTTTCAATTTTTGCCTATGGGTTACCCTTATGGAATTTATCAAAAAACTTCAAAATTTATTTGACCCATTTTATGATGCAAAAAGGTTCTACATACAAAAATACCACTGTCTTCACTTTTTTTCTACTGAAATCGCCTGTTCTGACTGAATAAATCAACTTGAACTAAACAATGGGTATCACTGTAGGCTTAAATTCAGTTTTTCCCGCAATCACAGCCGCAGGTTCGCGCACAGTGTCACTTTTCTGTACATTATAAAATCAGGAATCGAGTTTCACTCGTTAGATATTTGAAACGCGAGGCAAACTATTCAAACAGAATCCATCCATATTCTGTCTAAACAGACTGAATAAATAATCTTCAGTTCATGTTTTTTTTAGTGTTCTATCTATTCAAAATATAGCTGTTACAGCCGACAGAAAGAAACTTGTCAATTCCAATCGTTTGTTTTTCAGTACTTCTAAAGGAAAGCAATTTCTGCGATTTGGAACACTGTAGTATTTTCGATAATACCTCCACAGCGTATTCTAACCAGAAAGACGGAGGAAAGTGTGTCTAAACACAAATGTTGCCTTTCAGAAGCTGATTTTGATTGTTCCCTTTTGAAAAGGGAAACGCCTTCCTTATCTACGACTGAGCAAACCTCGAATAGCAATGGCATTTAAATATCAGTCATTAGAGGCATATAAGAAGCTCATTTCCAGTCACTTGAAGGTTTTTTTCCTCACGCTAGTCCGAGCTTGGCGAGGTTATTTGGGGCCGAGAGATATTTCTACATACATAATGACGTGTATGACGTGGAACGGAGTGTGAGGTGATAAGGCTTTGCTTTGGATACTCCCAAGTATAGTCCCATATTTGTTCAGTGCTATGGAATGAGCTTTCAATAATATTGTCCTGCTACCACACAAAGGTTATCAGTGGTCATTTAGAGTAAAGAGAGTACGTTTCGAACAAACCCAATTTTCAAAGAGTCATCAGGGGTGCAGATTTTGCGATATGTGTGCTTATACCCAAAATCTCAGACTATCATGATTAATTCATTTCAGTGGAGGGCTCGGCAGAACTATGTTTGGTCCCGCCAAGCCTTTAACCCATTCACCCCCCCCCCCCCCCCCCCACCCACACACACACACATAGAGAAGCTATAGACTAGGGAGAGCATTTACGCAACATCCGATGGATGTACATTTTATAAGAGTGCACATGAGTGTATTCTTGTAGGGGCCCTGGGAGCTACAGTAGTATTGTTAACTGGGGTGACCACGTTATGCTTTACTGCTTTAATATGACACAGGACCCAAAGACTTGTGTGTTTCTTCTCTGAAGTGGCAACGTGATTGCAAACAATAGGCTAAACTTCATTTTGTTATGTTTAATAGCAATGATTTAGGCATGAATTCCCCGCGGGAACCCCGGGAAGCGAAGCAGTGCCTGTTCACTGCGGTAAACAGGTTCTGTTTTACTGGCAAAATAGGACCCAGTCACCAATGCTTGGGATGTGCAAACACTCTATAAAGTGGGCGATATGGCTTATTAACGCTCACTCCTGGTCTTGAGTTGATACTCATGTTGTGGTCATGATTAGCCATTGTGCAAGCATATGTGACCTTAAACACCAATAAATAAATTTAGGCATGAATACTGGGTAGGTGTGACCAAAAATACCAGTAAACAATTATGTGGTGGTTAAATACTGAGTCTTTGGAACTTTGAGATTGCCTTTTCCTATTAGGTGTGCTCCCTACATCGGAGGGACCTCGCATTTTCAGAAAAGTCAATGTAATCGACGTATGGAGGATTCTGTACCACAGAAATCTGCGTAACGTGACTGAGAATAGATTGGATTGTTGGACAAGAATATGGACAGGGGTAAAAAATGAGTGTCAAATTGGTAAAATTTCACAAATTTTCGACAATGCGCTTTTTTAAAAACAAGATTTTCAATGGGAAAAAAGGGTCTTTCTCTTTATTGAGGTGTTCTGGATTTTGGTTCGGAACATCTGCACTATCTATTCATTCCTTTTTGGGATATTTGTGTTCAAATTTTGACACTGGGTGATGATATTTCGTACCAAAATAAGTTCCAACATCAGTCAGTTGTTACTATATATAGTAACTCTGAATGAAATGACAATGTGACTCCGGTCTGAACAACTAAACATATCCCCACCAAAAAATCGTCTGCTCAGTCAGTACGCTGGTTTTCGTTTAACTTATCACAGCTGCTTTGTTTCTGTTGATTTTTATTAAACAAATAGCAATTTTTTCTATACCCTCATGTACTCGAAAATTTACGTTATTATCTTCTCTGGAAACAGAATGATGGAGGTCTTACAATTTAAAGTTTTCTATTTATTTTTTGCCACAGAAGAACGAATCGGGCTGTAGCTCAGTAAGTTCAGGCGTTCACTTTGCTGTATGAAAAGTTCGTGTTCAATGCGATGTGTGTTCAAAATCCACCTGTTCTTAGATTTTTCTCATTATCCTAACACACACATTTTTCGCTTTGTTCTGGTTGCATCTTCGTCTATAGTGCATGTTTTCGCAAATTAGCTGAATACTCCACAATCAGTATATTTAAACCAAAATGTTGGAAAACAACCAATTGCCCAAAAAAGACAGACCATTACTCTGCAGACCATATTGTACAATTAGGGGCGCTATTATGTTGCAAAAATTGAGTCAAATAACGAGACGATAATCATAGTCTGATGATGCCTTTTGTCTGTTCAGCACCACTGACTGTGTGCCAGATTTAATGTTTCCTTGAAATAAAAGATTGCGAATATTCTCAACTGCACTTAATAAATAGCCTTTTGTGGCAAACTAAAAGAGTATATGCACTGACACCGTCATATTACCACTATAAGCAATGTATTTCTTCTGTTATGTCAGTGGTGAGGGCCTTGATTTCAGCTGTCCATTTGGGAGCAATTTGCGGATTGTGCAAATGTGTACAGCCCGTTAATAGTACACTTTCCTTCAACCAATGCTAGCCCTTCGTGTGGTGGTTTAGTAAGTTAGGAATTTAGGTAGTAGATAGATGACGCAGGACGGTTCTCTCCGTGCTATCCGCCCTCATTCATCCGACACAATACAGGTCGGGGAAAGAGCCGTGATACCCCAATAATAAACAAATTCCACCCATCACTACAAACTTTAAATATCCTGTGTATTTTGAGCTAAAATATATTTCTGTCACAGAATGACTGGTAGTGTAATGGCTCTACTAACAGGTTAGAGAACTTTTGGAGCTAAACAGGGTTGGCGGACCGGTGTCATGATTCCATGTGCTATACTGTCTGTCAGGTAGGAAAGCATACTTTCAAAGCGTGTGTATGGGATAGTTTGGTTTGGTTTGGTTTGGGTGGGGGGAGGGGGGTTGGCGTTTTATTTCAGGTTTACATTTTAGATCTCTGAATCGTCTTTTCATCTTGATTTGCCGTTCGCGGTTTTATCTGGAATATTTTCCGATATGATGTGTGGAGCAGTGAGTCACGATACGTTTGGAAAGCATTCACGTTACAACAATTAGTTTTTTACAGATGAAGTTTACATTCCTACGAGCATCCACATGGAGCATTCTGGGTTCCCACCCCTTCCTCTGTTTATACCGGACCAGCATTAATTTTATGTATCATATTGAAGGTGAATGAATATTTTAGAGGGGAACCGTTTGATTTGAGTTTTTGGTTCAGATTCGACTTGTTTCAGCATTTGAAGGGCATTCGGTACCTCAGCACGCTTGGCGTGGTTTTGGTCGGCTGTCGTTTAAGACTGCTTGCTTCAAACAAGCGAATGGTAACGTTGGTTCCACATTATAGCCCTAAGAAAGTTATGTATAGTTTAAGAGGAGTCACTTTCCAAACTTCCCAGATTTATTAACTTGAAGAATTGTAAGCTGATTTGTGTGATTACTTGCTTTCAGAGTAGGTCATGTTCTGTGTTGGGCAGTATTAATTCTGTGTCAGTATTAATTCATGTGGGTCACAAAGAGAGATTGGGATTCTTTGGAAAAGTTCTAGCCTTTCATGTAAAAGTCGAAGGTCGAAACCATGGACTCTTCTATTCAAAGTTGTCAACTTGTATACGCCAGTGTTCTAATTAAGAATTCAACGTTTATGATAACGTCAGTGAGGTGTTCACTCACCACACAGTGATTGTTACAATGTCTTCTATAATTCAGAAGATAATATTTCAAAAGAATAAAATCATGAACAATGGGAAATTTTACGTGTGCCATTTATTGGTTTTGTCAACTAAAAAAAATTTTTTTTTCAATTTTTGCCTATGCGTTACCCTTATGGAATTTATCAAAAAACTTCAAAATTTATTTGACCCATTTTATGATGCAAAAAGGTTCTACATACAAAAATACCATTGTTTTCACTTTTTTTCTACTGAAATCGCCTGTTCTGACTGAATAAATCAACTTGAACTAAACAATGGGTATCACTGTAGGCTTAAATTCAGTTTTTCCCGCAATCACAGCCGCAGGTTCGCGCACAGTGTCACTTTTCTGTACATTATAAAATCAGGAATCGAGTTTCACTCGTTAGATATATGAAACACGAGGCAAACTATTCAAACAGAATCCATCCATATTCTGTCTAAACAGACTGAATAAATAATCTTCAGTTCATGTTTTTTTTAGTGTTCTATCTATTCAAAATATAGCTGTTACAGCCGACAGAAAGAAACTTGTCAATTCCAATCGTTTGTTTTTCAGTACTTCTAAAGGAAAGCAATTTCTGCGATTTGGAACACTGTAGTATTTTCGATAATACCTCCACAGCGTATTCTAACCAGAAAGACGGAGGAAAGTGTGTCTAAACACAAATGTTGCCTTTCAGAAGCTGATTTTGATTGTTCCCTTTTGAAAAGGGAAACGCCTTCCTTATCTACGACTGAGCAAACCTCGAATAGCAATGGCATTTAAATATCAGTCATTAGAGGCATATAAGAAGCTCATTTCCAGTCACTTGAAGGTTTTTTTCCTCACGCTAGTCCGAGCTTGGCGAGGTTATTTGGGGCCGAGAGATATTTCTACATACATAATGACGTGTATGACGTGGAACGGAGTGTGAGGTGATAAGGCTTTGCTTTGGATACTCCCAAGTATAGTCCCATATTTGTTCAGTGCTATGGAATGAGCTTTCAATAATATTGTCCTGCTACCACACAAAGGTTATCAGTGGTCATTTAGAGTAAAGAGAGTACGTTTCGAACAAATCCAATTTTCAAAGAGTCATCAGGGGTGCAGATTTTGCGATATGTGTGCTTATACCCAAAATCTCAGACTATCATGATTAATTCATTTCAGTGGAGGGCTCGGCAGAACTATGTTTGGTCCCGCCAAGCCTTTAACCCATTCACCCCCCCCCCCCCCTACCCACACACACACACATAGAGAAGCTATAGACTAGGGAGAGCATTTACGCAACATCCGATGGATGTACATTTTATAAGAGTGCACATGAGTGTATTCTTGTAGGGGCCCTGGGAGCTACAGTAGTATTGTTTACTGGGGTGACCACGTTATGCTTTACTGCTTTAATATGACACAGGACCCAAAGACTTGTGTGTTTCTTCTCTGAAGTGGCAACGTGATTGCAAACAATAGGCTAAACTTCATTTTGTTATGTTTAATAGCAATGGTTTAGGCATGAATTCCCCGCGGGAACCCCGGGAAGCGAAGCAGTGCCTGTTCACTGCGGTAAACAGGTTCTGTTTTACTGGCAAAATAGGACCCAGTCACCAATGCTTGGGATGTGCAAACACTCTATAAAGTGGGCGATATGGCTTATTAACGCTCACTCCTGGTCTTGAGTTGATACTCATGTTGTGGTCATGATTAGCCATTGTGCAAGCATATGTGACCTTAAACACCAATAAATAAATTTAGGCATGAATACTGGGTAGGTGTGACCAAAAATACCAGTAAACAATTATGTGGTGGTTAAATACTGAGTCTTTGGAACTTTGAGATTGCCTTTTCCTATTAGGTGTGCTCCCTACATCGGAGGGACCTCGCATTTTCAGAAAAGTCAATGTAATCGACGTATGGAGGATTCTGTACCACAGAAATCTGCGTAACGTGACTGAGAATAGATTGGATTGTTGGACAAGAATATGGACAGGGGTAAAAAATGAGTGTCAAATTGGTAAAATTTCACAAATTTTCGACAATGCGCTTTTTTAAAAACAAGATTTTCAATGGGAAAAAAGGGTCTTTCTCTTTATTGAGGTGTTCTGGATTTTGGTTCGGAACATCTGCACTATCTATTCATTCCTTTTTGGGATATTTGTGTTCAAATTTTGACACTGGGTGATGATATTTCGTACCAAAATAAGTTCCAACATCAGTCAGTTGTTACTATTTATAGTAACTCTGAATGAAATGACAATGTGACTCCGGTCTGAACAACTAAACATATCCCCACCAAAAAATCGTCTGCTCAGCCAGTACGCTGGTTTTCGTTTAACTTATCACAGCTGCTTTGTTTCTGTTGATTTTTATTAAACAAATAGCAATTTTTTCTATACCCTCATGTACTCGAAAATTTACGTTATTATCTTCTCTGGAAACAGAATGATGGAGGTCTTACAATTTAAAGTTTTCTATTTATTTTTTGCCACAGAAGAACGAATCGGGCTGTAGCTCAGTAAGTTCAGGCGTTCACTTTGCTGTATGAAAAGTTCGTGTTCAATGCGATGTGTGTTCAAAATCCACCTGTTCTTAGATTTTTCTCATTATCCTAACACACACATTTTTCGCTTTGTTCTGGTTGCATCTTCGTCTATAGTGCATGTTTTGGCAAATTAGCTGAATACTCCACAATCAGTATATTTAAACCAAAATGTTGGAAAACAACCAATTGCCCAAAAAAGACAGACCATTACTCTGCAGACCATATTGTACAATTAGGGGCGCTATTATGTTGCAAAAATTGAGTCAAATAACGAGACGATAATCATAGTCTGATGATGCCTTTTGTCTGTTCAGCACCACTGACTGTGTGCCAGATTTAATGTTTCCTTGAAATAAAAGATTGCGAATATTCTCAACTGCACTTAATAAATAGCCTTTTGTGGCAAACTAAAAGAGTATATGCACTGACACCGTCATATTACCACTATAAGCAATGTATTTCTTCTGTTATGTCAGTGGTGAGGGCCTCGATTTCAGCTGTCCATTTGGGAGCAATTTGCGGATTGTGCAAATGTGTACAGCCCGTTAATAGTACACTTTCCTTCAACCAATGCTAGCCCTTCGTGTGGTGGTTTAGTAAGTTAGGAATTTAGGTAGTAGATAGATGACGCAGGACGGTTCTCTCCGTGCTATCCGCCCTCATTCATCCGACACAATACAGGTCGGGGAAAGAGCCGTGATACCCCAATAATAAACAAATTCCACCCATCACTACAAACTTTAAATATCCTGTGTATTTTGAGCTAAAATATATTTCTGTCACAGAATGACTGGTAGTGTAATGGCTCTACTAACAGGTTAGAGAACTTTTGGAGCTAAACAGGGTTGGCGGACCGGTGTCATGATTCCATGTGCTATACTGTCTGTCAGGTAGGAAAGCATACTTTCAAAGCGTGTGTATGGGATAGTTTGGTTTGGTTTGGTTTGGGTGGGGGGAGGGGGGTTGGCGTTTTATTTCAGGTTTACATTTTAGATCTCTGAATCGTCTTTTCATCTTGATTTGCCGTTCGCGGTTTTATCTGGAATATTTTCCGATATGATGTGTGGAGCAGTGAGTCACGATACGTTTGGAAAGCATTCACGTTACAACAATTAGTTTTTTACAGATGAAGTTTACATTCCTACGAGCATCCACATGGAGCATTCTGGGTTCCCACCCCTTCCTCTGTTTATACCGGACCAGCATTAATTTTATGTATCATATTGAAGGTGAATGAATATTTTAGAGGGGAACCGTTTGATTTGAGTTTTTGGTTCAGATTCGACTTGTTTCAGCATTTGAAGGGCATTCGGTACCTCAGCACGCTTGGCGTGGTTTTGGTCGGCTGTCGTTTAAGACTGCTTGCTTCAAACAAGCGAATAGTAACGTTGGTTCCACATTATAGCCCTAAGAAAGTTATGTATAGTTTAAGAGGAGTCACTTTCCAAACTTCCCAGATTTATTAACTTGAAGAATTGTAAGCTGATTTGTGTGATTACTTGCTTTAAGAGTAGGTCATGTTCTGTGTTGGGCAGTATTAATTCTGTGTCAGTATTAATTCATGTGGGTCACAAAGAGAGATTGGGATTCTTTGGAAAAGTTCAAGCCTTTCATGTAAAAGTCGAAGGTCGAAACCATGGACTCTTCTATTCAAAGTTGTCAACTTGTATACGCCAGTGTTCTAATTAAGAATTCAACGTTTATGATAACGTCAGTGAGGTGTTCACTCACCGCACAGTGATTGTTACAATGTCTTCTATAATTCAGAAGATAATATTTCAAAAGAATAAAATCATGAACAATGGGAAATTTTACGTGTGCCATTTATTGGTTTTGTCAACTAAAAAAAATTTTTTTTTCAATTTTTGCCTATGGGTTACCCTTATGGAATTTATCAAAAAACTTCAAAATTTATTTGACCCATTTTATGATGCAAAAAGGTTCTACATACAAAAATACCATTGTTTTCACTTTTTTTCTACTGAAATCGCCTGTTCTGACTGAATAAATCAACTTGAACTAAACAATGGGTATCACTGTAGGCTTAAATTCAGTTTTTCCGGCAATCACAGCCGCAGGTTCGCGCACACTGTCACTTTTCTGTACCTTATAAAATCAGGAATCGAGTTTCACTCGTTAGATATATGAAACACGAGGCAAACTATTCAAACAGAATCCATCCATATTCTGTCTAAACAGACTGAATAAATAATCTTCAGTTCATGTTTTTTTTAGTGTTCTATCTATTCAAAATATAGCTGTTACAGCCGACAGAAAGAAACTTGTCAATTCCAATCGTTTGTTTTTCAGTACTTCTAAAGGAAAGCAATTTCTGCGATTTGGAACACTGTAGTATTTTCGATAATACCTCCACAGCGTATTCTAACCAGAAAGACGGAGGAAAGTGTGTCTAAACACAAATGTTGCCTTTCAGAAGCTGATTTTGATTGTTCCCTTTTGAAAAGGGAAACGCCTTCCTTATCTACGACTGAGCAAACCTCGAATAGCAATGGCATTTAAATATCAGTCATTAGAGGCATATAAGAAGCTCATTTCCAGTCACTTGAAGGTTTTTTTCCTCACGCTAGTCCGAGCTTGGCGAGGTTATTTTGGGGCCGAGAGATATTTCTACATACATAATGACGTGTATGACGTGGAACGGAGTGTGAGGTGATAAGGCTTTGCTTTGGATACTCCCAAGTATAGTCCCATATTTGTTCAGTGCTATGGAACGAGCTTTCAATAATATTGTCCTGCTACCACACAAAGGTTATCAGTGGTCATTTAGAGTAAAGAGAGTACGTTTCGAACAAATCCAATTTTCAAAGAGTCATCAGGGGTGCAGATTTTGCGATATGTGTGCTTATACCCAAAATCTCAGACTATCATGATTAATTCATTTCAGTGGAGGGCTCGGCAGAACTATGTTTGGTCCCGCCAAGCCTTTAACCCATTCCCCCCCAACACACACACACATAGAGAAGCTATAGACTAGGGAGAGCATTTACGCAACAGCCGATGGATGTACATTTTATAAGAGTGCACATGAGTGTATTCTTGTAGGGGCCCTGGGAGCTACAGTAGTATTGTTAACTGGGGTGGCCACGTTATGCTTTACTGCTTTAATATGACACAGGACCCAAAGACTTGTGTGTTTCTTCTCTGAAGTGGAAGCGTGATTGCAAACAATAGGCTAAACTTCATTTTGTTATGTTTAATAGCAATGATTTAGGCATGAATTCCCCGCGGGAACCCCGGGAAGCGAAGCAGTGCCTGTTCACTGCGGTAAACAGGTTCTGTTTTACTGGCAAAATAGGACCCAGTCACCAATGCTTGGGATGTGCAAACACTCTATAAAGTGGGCGATATGGCTTATTAACGCTCACTCCTGGTCTTGAGTTGATACTCATGTTGTGGTCATGATTAGCCATTGTGCAAGCATATGTGACCTTAAACACCAATACATAAATTTAGGCATGAATACTGGGTAGGTGTGACCAAAAATACCAGTAAACAATTATGTGGTGCTTAAATACTGAGTCTTTGGAACTTTGAGATTGCCTTTTCCTATTAGGTGTGCTCCCTACATAGGAGGGACCTCGCATTTTCAGAAAAGTCAATGTAATCGACGTATGGAGGATTCTGTACCACAGAAATCTGCGTAACGTGACTGAGAATAGATTGGATTGTTGGACAAGAATATGGACAGGGGTAAAAAATGAGTGTCAAAGTGGTAAAATTTCACAAATTTTCGACAATGCGCTTTTTTAAAAACAAGATTTTCAATGGGAAAAAAGGGTCTTTCTCTTTATTGAGGTGTTCTGGATTTTGGTTCGGAACATCTGCACTATCTATTCATTCCTTTTTGGGATATTTGTGTTCAAATTTTGACACTGGGTGATGATATTTCGTACCAAAATAAGTTCCAACATCAGTCAGTTGTTACTATTTATAGTAACTCTGAATGAAATGACAATGTGACTCCGGTCTGAACAACTAAACATATCCCCACCAAAAAATCGTCTGCTCAGTCAGTACGCTGGTTTTCGTGTAACTTATCACAGCTGCTTTGTTTCTGTTGATTTTTATTAAACAAATAGCAATTTTTTCTATACCCTCATGTACTCGAAAATTTACGTTATTATCTTCTCTGGAAACAGAATGATGGAGGTCTTACAATTTAAAGTTTTCTATTTATTTTTTGCCACAGAAGAACGAATCGGGCTGTAGCTCAGTAAGTTCAGGCGTTCACTTTGCTGTATGAAAAGTTCGTGTTCAATGCGATGTGTGTTCAAAACCCACCTGTTCTTAGATTTTTCTCATTATCCTAACACACACATTTTTCGCTTTGTTCTGGTTGCATCTTCGTCTATAGTGCATGTTTTCGCAAATTAGCTGAATACTCCACAATCAGTATATTTAAACCAAAATGTTGGAAAACAACCAATTGCCCAAAAAAGACAGACCATTACTCTGCAGACCATATTGTACAATTAGGGGCGCTATTATGTTGCAAAATTGAGTCAAATAACGAGACGATAATCATAGTCTGATGATGCCTTTTGTCTGTTCAGCACCACTGACTGTGTGCCAGATTTAATGTTTCCTTGAAATAAAAGATTGCGAATATTCTCAACTGCACTTAATAAATAGCCTTTTGTGGCAAACTAAAAGAGTATATGCACTGACACCGTCATATTACCACTATAAGCAATGTATTTCTTCTGTTATGTCAGTGGTGAGGGCCTTGATTTCAGCTGTCCATTTGGGAGCAATTTGCGGATTGTGCAAATGTGTACAGCCCGTTAATAGTACACTTTCCTTCAACCAATGCTAGCCCTTCGTGTGGTGGTTTAGTAAGTTAGGAATTTAGGTAGTAGATAGATGACGCAGGACGGTTCTCTCCGTGCTATCCGCCCTCATTCATCCGACACAATACAGGTCGGGGAAAGAGCCGTGATACCCCAATAATCAACAAATTCCGCCCATCACTACAAACTTTAAATATCCTGTGTATTTTGAGCTAAAATATATTTCTGTCACAGAATGACTGGTAGTGTAATGGCTCTACTAACAGGTTAGAGAACTTTTGGAGCTAAACAGGGTTGGCGGACCGGTGTCATGATTCCATGTGCTATACTGTCTGTCAGGTAGGAAAGCATACTTTCAAAGCGTGTGTATGGGATAGTTTGGTTTGGTTTGGTTTGGGTGGGGGAGGGGGGTTGGCGTTTTATTTCAGGTTTACATTTTAGATCTCTGAATCGTCTTTTCATCTTGATTTGCCGTTCGCGGTTTTATCTGGAATATTTTCCGATATGATGTGTGGAGCAGTGAGTCACGATACGTTTGGAAAGCATTCACGTTACAACAATTAGTTTTTTACAGATGAAGTTTACATTCCTACGAGCATCCACATGGAGCATTCTGGGTTCCCACCCCTTCCTCTGTTTATACCGGACCAGCATTAATTTTATGTATCATATTGAAGGTGAATGAATATTTTAGAGGGGAACCGTTTGATTTGAGTTTTTGGTTCAGATTCGACTTGTTTCAGCATTTGAAGGGCATTCGGTACCTCAGCACGCTTGGCGTGGTTTTGGTCGGCTGTCGTTTAAGACTGCTTGCTTCAAACAAGCGAATGGTAACGTTGGTTCCACATTATAGCCCTAAGAAAGTTATGTATAGTTTAAGAGGAGTCACTTTCCAAACTTCCCAGATTTATTAACTTGAAGAATTGTAAGCTGATTTGTGTGATTACTTGCTTTAAGAGTAGGTCATGTTCTGTGTTGGGCAGTATTAATTCTGTGTCAGTATTAATTCATGTGGGTCACAAAGAGAGATTGGGATTCTTTGGAAAAGTTCTAGCCTTTCATGTAAAAGTCGAAGGTCGAAACCATGGACTCTTCTATTCAAAGTTGTCAACTTGTATACGCCAGTGTTCTAATTAAGAATTCAACGTTTATGATAACGTCAGTGAGGTGTTCACTCACCACACAGTGATTGTTACAATGTCTTCTATAATTCAGAAGATAATATTTCAAAAGAATAAAATCATGAACAATGGGAAATTTTACGTGTGCCATTTATTGGTTTTGTCAACTAAAAAAAATTTTTTTTTCAATTTTTGCCTATGGGTTACCCTTATGGAATTTATCAAAAAACTTCAAAATTTATTTGACCCATTTTATGATGCAAAAAGGTTCTACATACAAAAATACCACTGTTTTCACTTTTTTTCTACTGAAATCGCCTGTTCTGACTGAATAAATCAACTTGAACTAAACAATGGGTATCACTGTAGGCTTAAATTCAGTTTTTCCCGCAATCACAGCCGCAGGTTCGCGCACAGTGTCACTTTTCTGTACATTATAAAATCAGGAATCGAGTTTCACTCGTTAGATATATGAAACACGAGGCAAACTATTCAAACAGAATCCATCCATATTCTGTCTAAACAGACTGAATAAATAATCTTCAGTTCATGTTTTTTTTAGTGTTCTATCTATTCAAAATATAGCTGTTACAGCCGACAGAAAGAAACTTGTCAATTCCAATCGTTTGTTTTTCAGTACTTCTAAAGGAAAGCAATTTCTGCGATTTGGAACACTGTAGTATTTTCGATAATACCTCCACAGCGTATTCTAACCAGAAAGACGGAGGAAAGTGTGTCTAAACACAAATGTTGCCTTTCAGAAGCTGATTTTGATTGTTCCCTTTTTAAAAGGGAAACGCCTTCCTTATCTACGACTGAGCAAACCTCGAATAGCAATGGCATTTAAATATCAGTCATTAGAGGCATATAAGAAGCTCATTTCCAGTCACTTGAAGGTTTTTTTCCTCACGCTAGTCCGAGCTTGGCGAGGTTATTTGGGGCCGAGAGATATTTCTACATACATAATGACGTGTATGACGTGGAACGGAGTGTGAGGTGATAAGGCTTTGCTTTGGATACTCCCAAGTATAGTCCCATATTTGTTCAGTGCTATGGAATGAGCTTTCAATAATATAGTCCTGCTACCACACAAAGGTTATCAGTGGTCATTTAGAGTAAAGAGAGTACGTTTCGAACAAATCCAATTTTCAAAGAGTCATCAGGAGTGCAGATTTTGCGATATGTGTGCTTATACCCAAAATCTCAGACTATCATGATTAATTCATTTCAGTGGAGGGCTCGGCAGAACTATGTTTGGTCCCGCCAAGCCTTTAACCCATTCACCCCCCCCCCCCCCCCCACCCACACACACACACATAGAGAAGCTATAGATTAGGGAGAGCATTTACGCAACATCCGATGGATGTACATTTTATAAGAGTGCACATGAGTGTATTCTTGTAGGGGCCCTGGGGCTACAGTAGTATTGTTTACTGGGGTGACCACGTTATGCTTTACTGCTTTAATATGACACAGGACCCAAAGACTTGTGTGTTTCTTCTCTGAAGTGGCAACGTGATTGCAAACAATAGGCTAAACTTCATTTTGTTATGTTTAATAGCAATGGTTTAGGCATGAATTCCCCGCGGGAACCCCGGGAAGCGAAGCAGTGCCTGTTCACTGCGGTAAACAGGTTCTGTTTTACTGGCAAAATAGGACCCAGTCACCAATGCTTGGGATGTGCAAACACTCTATAAAGTGGGCGATATGGCTTATTAACGCTCACTCCTGGTCTTGAGTTCATACTCATGTTGTGGTCATGATTAGCCATTGTGCAAGCATATGTGACCTTAAACACCAATAAATAAATTTAGACATGAATACTGGGTAGGTGTGACCAAAAATACCAGTAAACAATTATGTGGTGGTTAAATACTGAGTCTTTGGAACTTTGAGATTGCCTTTTCCTATTAGGTGTGCTCCCTACATCGGAGGGACCTCGCATTTTCAGAAAAGTCAATGTAATCGACGTATGGAGGATTCTGTACCACAGAAATCTGCGTAACGTGACTGAGAATAGATTGGATTGTTGGACAAGAATATGGACAGGGGTAAAAAATGAGTGTCAAATTGGTAAAATTTCACAAATTTTCGACAATGCGCTTTTTTAAAAAAAAGATTTTCAATGGGAAAAAAGGGTCTTTCTCTTTATTGAGGTGTTCTGGATTTTGGTTCGGAACATCTGCACTATCTATTCATTCCTTTTTGGGATATTTGTGTTCAAATTTTGACACTGGGTGATGATATTTCGTACCAAAATAAGTTCCAACATCAGTCAGTTGTTACTATTTATAGTAACTCTGAATGAAATGACAATGTGACTCCGGTCTGAACAACTAAACATATCCCCACCAAAAAATCGTCTGCTCAGTCAGTACGCTGGTTTTCGTTTAACTTATCGCAGCTGCTTTGTTTCTGTTGATTTTTATTAAACAAATAGCAATTTTTTCTATACCCTCATGTACTCGAAAATTTACGTTATTATCTTCTCTGGAAACAGAATGATGGAGGTCTTACAATTTAAAGTTTTCTATTTATTTTTTGCCACAGAAGAACGAATCGGGCTGTAGCTCAGTAAGTTCAGGCGTTCACTTTGCTGTATGAAAAGTTCGTGTTCAATGCGATGTGTGTTCAAAATCCACCTGTTCTTAGATTTTTCTCATTATCCTAACACACACATTTTTCGCTTTGTTCTGGTTGCATCTTCGTCTATAGTGCATGTTTTCGCAAATTAGCTGAATACTCCACAATCAGTATATTTAAACCAAAATGTTGGAAAACAACCAATTGCCCAAAAAAGACAGACCATTACTCTGCAGACCATATTGTACAATTAGGGGCGCTATTATGTTGCAAAAATTGAGTCAAATAACGGGACGATAATCATAGTCTGATGATGCCTTTTGTCTGTTCAGCACCACTGACTGTGTGCCAGATTTAATGTTTCCTTGAAATAAAAGATTGCGAATATTCTCAACTGCACTTAATAAATAGCCTTTTGTGGCAAACTAAAAGAGTATATGCACTGACACCGTCATATTACCACTATAAGCAATGTATTTCTTCTGTTATGTCA
This sequence comes from Pictodentalium vernedei, assembly GCA_031216915.1. Taxonomy (NCBI): domain Eukaryota; kingdom Metazoa; phylum Mollusca; class Scaphopoda; order Dentaliida; family Dentaliidae; genus Pictodentalium; species Pictodentalium vernedei. The sequence continues at coordinate 388,271,398 of CM062289.1, forward strand.
GTGGTGAGGGCCTCGATTTCAGCTGTCCATTTGGGAGCAATTTGCGGATTGTGCAAATGTGTACAGCCCGTTAATAGTACACTTTCCTTCAACCAATGCTAGCCCTTCGTGTGGTGGTTTAGTAAGTTAGGAATTTAGGTAGTAGATAGATGACGCAGGACGGTTCTCTCCGTGCTATCCGCCCTCATTCATCCGACACAATACAGGTCGGGGAAAGAGCCGTGATACCCCAATAATAAACAAATTCCACCCATCACTACAAACTTTAAATATCCTCTGTATTTTGAGCTAAAATATATTTCTGTCACAGAATGACTGGTAGTGTAATGGCTCTACTAAAAGGTTAGAGAACTTTTGGAGCTAAACAGGGTTGGCGGACCGGTGTCATGATTCCATGTGCTATACTGTCTGTCAGGTAGGAAAGCATACTTTCAAAGCGTGTATATGGGATAGTTTGGTTTGGTTTGGTTTGGGTGGGGGGAGGGGGGTTGGCGTTTTATTTCAAGTTTACATTTTAGATCTCTGAATCGTCTTTTCATCTTGATTTGCCGTTCGCGGTTTTATCTGGAATATTTTCCGATATGATGTGTGGAGCAGTGAGTCACGATACGTTTGGAAAGCATTCACGTTACAACAATTAGTTTTTTACAGATGAAGTTTACATTCCTACGAGCATCCACATGGAGCATTCTGGGTTCCCACCCCTTCCTCTGTTTATACCGGACCAGCATTAATTTTATGTATCATATTGAAGGTGAATGAATATTTTAGAGGGGAACCGTTTGATTTGAGTTTTTGGTTCAGATTCGACTTGTTTCAGCATTTGAAGGGCATTCGGTACCTCAGCACGCTTGGCGTGGTTTTGGTCGGCTGTCGTTTAAGACTGCTTGCTTCAAACAAGCGAATGGTAACGTTGGTTCCACATTATAGCCCTAAGAAAGTTATGTATAGTTTAAGAGGAGTCACTTTCCAAACTTCCCAGATTTATTAACTTGAAGAATTGTAAGCTGATTTGTGTGATTACTTGCTTTAAGAGTAGGTCATGTTCTGTGTTGGGCAGTATTAATTCTGTGACAGTATTAATTCATGTGGGTCACAAAGAGAGATTGGGATTCTTTGGAAAAGTTCAAGCCTTTCATGTAAAAGTCGAAGGTCGAAACCATGGACTCTTCTATTCAAAGTTGTCAACTTGTATACGCCAGTGTTCTAATTAAGAATTCAACGTTTATGATAACGTCAGTGAGGTGTTCACTCACCACACAGTGATTGTTACAATGTCTTCTATAATTCAGAAGATAATATTTCAAAAGAATAAAATCATGAACAATGGGAAATTTTACGTGTGCCATTTATTGGTTTTGTCAACTAAAAAAAATTTTTTTTTCAATTTTTGCCTATGGGTTACCCTTATGGAATTTATCAAAAAACTTCAAAATTTATTTGACCCATTTTATGATGCAAAAAGGTTCTACATACAAAAATACCATTGTTTTCACTTTTTTTCTACTGAAATCGCCTGTTCTGACTGAATAAATCAACTTGAACTAAACAATGGGTATCACTGTAGGCTTAAATTCAGTTTTTCCCGCAATCACAGCCGCAGGTTCGCGCACACTGTCACTTTTCTGTACATTATAAAATCAGGAATCGAGTTTCACTCGTTAGATATATGAAACACGAGGCAAACTATTCAAACAGAATCCATCCAAATTCTGTCTAAACAGACTGAATAAATAATCTTCAGTTCATGTTTTTTTTAGTGTTCTATCTATTCAAAATATAGCTGTTACAGCCGACAGAAAGAAACTTGTCAATTCCAATCGTTTGTTTTTCAGTACTTCTAAAGGAAAGCAATTTCTGCGATTTGGAACACTGTAGTATTTTCGATAATACCTCCACAGCGTATTCTAACCAGAAAGACGGAGGAAAGTGTGTCTAAACACAAATGTTGCCTTTCAGAAGCTGATTTTGATTGTTCCCTTTTGAAAAGGGAAACGCCTTCCTTATCTACGACTGAGCAAACCTCGAATAGCAATGGCATTTAAATATCAGTCATTAGAGGCATATAAGAAGCTCATTTCCAGTCACTTGAAGGTTTTTTTCCTCACGCTAGTCCGAGCTTGGCGAGGTTATTTTGGGGCCGAGAGATATTTCTACATACATAATGACGTGTATGACGTGGAACGGAGTGTGAGGTGATAAGGCTTTGCTTTGGATACTCCCAAGTATAGTCCCATATTTGTTCAGTGCTATGGAACGAGCTTTCAATAATATTGTCCTGCTACCACACAAAGGTTATCAGTGGTCATTTAGAGTAAAGAGAGTACGTTTCGAACAAATCCAATTTTCAAAGAGTCATCAGGGGTGCAGATTTTGCGATATGTGTGCTTATACCCAAAATCTCAGACTATCATGATTAATTCATTTCAGTGGAGGGCTCGGCAGAACTATGTTTGGTCCCGCCAAGCCTTTAACCCATTCCCCCCCCCCCCCCAACACACACACACATAGAGAAGCTATAGACTAGGGAGAGCATTTACGCAACAGCCGATGGATGTACATTTTATAAGAGTGCACATGAGTGTATTCTTGTAGGGGCCCTGGGAGCTACAGTAGTATTGTTAACTGGGGTGGCCACGTTATGCTTTACTGCTTTAATATGACACAGGACCCAAAGACTTGTGTGTTTCTTCTCTGAAGTGGAAACGTGATTGCAAACAATAGGCTAAACTTCATTTTGTTATGTTTAATAGCAATGATTTAGGCATGAATTCCCCGCGGGAACCCCGGGAAGCGAAGCAGTGCCTGTTCACTGCGGTAAACAGGTTCTGTTTTACTGGCAAAATAGGACCCAGTCACCAATGCTTGGGATGTGCAAACACTCTATAAAGTGGGCGATATGGCTTATTAACGCTCACTCCTGGTCTTGAGTTGATACTCATGTTGTGGTCATGATTAGCCATTGTGCAAGCATATGTGACCTTAAACACCAATACATAAATTTAGGCATGAATACTGGGTAGGTGTGACCAAAAATACCAGTAAACAATTATGTGGTGCTTAAATACTGAGTCTTTGGAACTTTGAGATTGCCTTTTCCTATTAGGTGTGCTCCCTACATAGGAGGGACCTCGCATTTTCAGAAAAGTCAATGTAATCGACGTATGGAGGATTCTGTACCACAGAAATCTGCGTAACGTGACTGAGAATAGATTGGATTGTTGGACAAGAATATGGACAGGGGTAAAAAATGAGTGTCAAAGTGGTAAAATTTCACAAATTTTCGACAATGCGCTTTTTTAAAAACAAGATTTTCAATGGGAAAAAAGGGTCTTTCTCTTTATTGAGGTGTTCTGGATTTTGGTTCGGAACATCTGCACTATCTATTCATTCCTTTTTGGGATATTTGTGTTCAAATTTTGACACTGGGTGATGATATTTCGTACCAAAATAAGTTCCAACATCAGTCAGTTGTTACTATTTATAGTAACTCTGAATGAAATGACAATGTGACTCCGGTCTGAACAACTAAACATATCCCCACCAAAAAATCGTCTGCTCAGTCAGTACGCTGGTTTTCGTGTAACTTATCACAGCTGCTTTGTTTCTGTTGATTTTTATTAAACAAATAGCAATTTTTTCTATACCCTCATGTACTCGAAAATTTACGTTATTATCTTCTCTGGAAACAGAATGATGGAGGTCTTACAATTTAAAGTTTTCTATTTATTTTTTGCCACAGAAGAACGAATCGGGCTGTAGCTCAGTAAGTTCAGGCGTTCACTTTGCTGTATGAAAAGTTCGTGTTCAATGCGATGTGTGTTCAAAACCCACCTGTTCTTAGATTTTTCTCATTATCCTAACACACACATTTTTCGCTTTGTTCTGGTTGCATCTTCGTCTATAGTGCATGTTTTCGCAAATTAGCTGAATACTCCACAATCAGTATATTTAAACCAAAATGTTGGAAAACAACCAATTGCCCAAAAAAGACAGACCATTACTCTGCAGACCATATTGTACAATTAGGGGCGCTATTATGTTGCAAAAATTGAGTCAAATAACGAGACGATAATCATAGTCTGATGATGCCTTTTGTCTGTTCAGTACCACTGACTGTGTGCCAGATTTAATGTTTCCTTGAAATAAAAGATTGCGAATATTCTCAACTGCACTTAATAAATAGCCTTTTGTGGCAAACTAAAAGAGTATATGCACTGACACCGTCATATTACCACTATAAGCAATGTATTTCTTCTGTTATGTCAGTGGTGAGGGCCTTGATTTCAGCTGTCCATTTGGGAGCAATTTGCGGATTGTGCAAATGTGTACAGCCCGTTAATAGTACACTTTCCTTCAACCAATGCTAGCCCTTCGTGTGGTGGTTTAGTAAGTTAGGAATTTAGGTAGTAGATAGATGACGCAGGACGGTTCTCTCCGTGCTATCCGCCCTCATTCATCCGACACAATACAGGTCGGGGAAAGAGCCGTGATACCCCAATAATCAACAAATTCCACCCATCACTACAAACTTTAAATATCCTGTGTATTTTGAGCTAAAATATATTTCTGTCACAGAATGACTGGTAGTGTAATGGCTCTACTAACAGGTTAGAGAACTTTTGGAGCTAAACAGGGTTGGCGGACCGGTGTCATGATTCCATGTGCTATACTGTCTGTCAGGTAGGAAAGCATACTTTCAAAGCGTGTGTATGGGATAGTTTGGTTTGGTTTGGTTTGGGTGGGGGGAGGGGGGTTGGCGTTTTATTTCAGGTTTACATTTTAGATCTCTGAATCGTCTTTTCATCTTGATTTGCCGTTCGCGGTTTTATCTGGAATATTTTCCGATATGATGTGTGGAGCAGTGAGTCACGATACGTTTGGAAAGCATTCACGTTACAACAATTAGTTTTTTACAGATGAAGTTTACATTCCTACGAGCATCCACATGGAGCATTCTGGGTTCCCACCCCTTCCTCTGTTTATACCGGACCAGCATTAATTTTATGTATCATATTGAAGGTGAATGAATATTTTAGAGGGGAACCGTTTGATTTGAGTTTTTGGTTCAGATTCGACTTGTTTCAGCATTTGAAGGGCATTCGGTACCTCAGCACGCTTGGCGTGGTTTTGGTCGGCTGTCGTTTAAGACTGCTTGCTTCAAACAAGCGAATGGTAACGTTGGTTCCACATTATAGCCCTAAGAAAGTTATGTATAGTTTAAGAGGAGTCACTTTCCAAACTTCCCAGATTTATTAACTTGAAGAATTGTAAGCTGATTTGTGTGATTACTTGCTTTAAGAGTAGGTCATGTTCTGTGTTGGGCAGTATTAATTCTGTGTCAGTATTAATTCATGTGGGTCACAAAGAGAGATTGGGATTCTTTGGAAAAGTTCTAGCCTTTCATGTAAAAGTCGAAGGTCGAAACCATGGACTCTTCTATTCAAAGTTGTCAACTTGTATACGCCAGTGTTCTAATTAAGAATTCAACGTTTATGATAACGTCAGTGAGGTGTTCACTCACCACACAGTGATTGTTACAATGTCTTCTATAATTCAGAAGATAATATTTCAAAAGAATAAAATCATGAACAATGGGAAATTTTACGTGTGCCATTTATTGGTTTTGTCAACTAAAAAAAATTTTTTTTTCAATTTTTGCCTATGGGTTAACCTTATGGAATTTATCAAAAAACTTCAAAATTTATTTGACCCATTTTATGATGCAAAAAGGTTCTACATACAAAAATACCATTGTTTTCACTTTTTTTCTACTGAAATCGCCTGTTCTGACTGAATAAATCAACTTGAACTAAACAATGGGTATCACTGTAGGCTTAAATTCAGTTTTTCCCGCAATCATAGCCGCAGGTTCGCGCACAGTGTCACTTTTCTGTACATTATAAAATCAGGAATCGAGTTTCACTCGTTAGATATATGAAACACGAGGCAAACTATTCAAACAGAATCCATCCATATTCTGTCTAAACAGACTGAATAAATAATCTTCAGTTCATGTTTTTTTTAGTGTTCTATCTATTCAAAATATAGCTGTTACAGCCGACAGAAAGAAACTTGTCAATTCCAATCGTTTGTTTTTCAGTACTTCTAAAGGAAAGCAATTTCTGCGATTTGGAACACTGTAGTATTTTCGATAATACCTCCACAGCGTATTCTAACCAGAAAGACGGAGGAAAGTGTGTCTAAACACAAATGTTGCCTTTCATAAGCTGATTTTGATTGTTCCCTTTTGAAAAGGGAAACGCCTTCCTTATCTACGACTGAGCAAACCTCGAATAGCAATGGCATTTAAATATCAGTCATTAGAGGCATATAAGAAGCTCATTTCCAGTCACTTGAAGGTTTTTTTCCTCACGCTAGTCCGAGCTTGGCGAGGTTATTTTGGGGCCGAGAGATATTTCTACATACATAATGACGTGTATGACGTGGAACGGAGTGTGAGGTGATAAGGCTTTGCTTTGGATACTCCCAAGTATAGTCCCATATTTGTTCAGTGCTATGGAACGAGCTTTCAATAATATTGTCCTGCTACCACACAAAGGTTATCAGTGGTCATTTAGAGTAAAGAGAGTACGTTTCGAACAAATCCAATTTTCAAAGAGTCATCAGGGGTGCAGATTTTGCGATATGTGTGCTTATACCCAAAATCTCAGACTATCATGATTAATTCATTTCAGTGGAGGGCTCGGCAGAACTATGTTTGGTCCCGCCAAGCCTTTAACCCATTCCCCCCCCCCCCCCCAACACACACACACATAGAGAAGCTATAGACTAGGGAGAGCATTTACGCAACATCCGATGGATGTACATTTTATAAGAGTGCACATGAGTGTATTCTTGTAGGGGCCCTGGGAGCTACAGTAGTATTGTTAACTGGGGTGACCACGTTATGCTTTACTGCTTTAATATGACACAGGACCCAAAGACTTGTGTGTTTCTTCTCTGAAGTGGCAACGTGATTGCAAACAATAGGCTAAACTTCATTTTGTTATGTTTAATAGCAATGATTTAGGCATGAATTCCCCGCGGGAACCCCGGGAAGCGAAGCAGTGCCTGTTCACTGCGGTAAACAGGTTCTGTTTTACTGGCAAAATAGGACCCAGTCACCAATGCTTGGGATGTGCAAACACTCTATAAAGTGGGCGATATGGCTTATTAACGCTCACTCCTGGTCTTGAGTTGATACTCATGTTGTGGTCATGATTAGCCATTGTGCAAGCATATGTGACCTTAAACACCAATAAATAAATTTAGGCATGAATACTGGGTAGGTGTGACCAAAAATACCAGTAAACAATTATGTGGTGGTTAAATACTGAGTCTTTGGAACTTTGAGATTGCCTTTTCCTATTAGGTGTGCTCCCTACATCGGAGGGACCTCGCATTTTCAGAAAAGTCAATGTAATCGACGTATGGAGGATTCTGTACCACAGAAATCTGCGTAACGTGACTGAGAATAGATTGGATTGTTGGACAAGAATATGGACAGGGGTAAAAAATGAGTGTCAAATTGGTAAAATTTCACAAATTTTCGACAATGCGCTTTTTTAAAAACAAGATTTTCAATGGGAAAAAAGCGTCTTTCTCTTTATTGAGGTGTTCTGGATTTTGGTTCGGAACATCTGCACTATCTATTCATTCCTTTTTGGGATATTTGTGTTCAAATTTTGACACTGGGTGATGATATTTCGTACCAAAATAAGTTCCAACATCAGTCAGTTGTTACTATTTATAGTAACTCTGAATGAAATGACAATGTGACTCCGGTCTGAACAACTAAACATATCCCCACCAAAAAATCGTCTGCTCAGTCAGTACGCTGGTTTTCGTTTAACTTATCACAGCTGCTTTGTTTCTGTTGATTTTTATTAAACAAATAGCAATTTTTTCTATACCCTCATGTACTCGAAAATTTACGTTATTATCTTCTCTGGAAACAGAATGATGGAGGTCTTACAATTTAAAGTTTTCTATTTATTTTTTGCCACAGAAGAACGAATCGGGCTGTAGCTCAGTAAGTTCAGGCGTTCACTTTGCTGTATGAAAAGATCGTGTTCAATGCGATGTGTGTTCAAAATCCACCTGTTCTTAGATTTTTCTCATTATCCTAACACACACATTTTTCGCTTTGTTCTGGTTGCATCTTCGTCTATAGTGCATGTTTTCGCAAATTAGCTGAATACTCCACAATCAGTATATTTAAACCAAAATGTTGGAAAACAACCAATTGCCCAAAAAAGACAGACCATTACTCTGCAGACCATATTGTACAATTAGGGGCGCTATTATGTTGCAAAAATTGAGTCAAATAACGAGACGATAATCATAGTCTGATGATGCCTTTTGTCTGTTCAGCACCACTGACTGTGTGCCAGATTTAATGTTTCCTTGAAATAAAAGATTGCGAATATTCTCAACTGCACTTAATAAATAGCCTTTTGTGGCAAACTAAAAGAGTATATGCACTGACACCGTCATATTACCACTATAAGCAATGTATTTCTTCTGTTATGTCAGTGGTGAGGGCCTTGATTTCAGCTGTCCATTTGGGAGCAATTTGCGGATTGTGCAAATGTGTACAGCCCGTTAATAGTACACTTTCCTTCAACCAATGCTAGCCCTTCGTGTGGTGGTTTAGTAAGTTAGGAATTTAGGTAGTAGATAGATGACGCAGGACGGTTCTCTCCGTGCTATCCGCCCTCATTCATCCGACACAATACAGGTCGGGGAAAGAGCCGTGATACCCCAATAATAAACAAATTCCACCCATCACTACAAACTTTAAATATCCTGTGTATTTTGAGCTAAAATATATTTCTGTCACAGAATGACTGGTAGTGTAATGGCTCTACTAACAGGTTAGAGAACTTTTGGAGCTAAACAGGGTTGGCGGACCGGTGTCATGATTCCATGTGCTATACTGTCTGTCAGGTAGGAAAGCATACTTTCAAAGCGTGTGTATGGGATAGTTTGGTTTGGTTTGGTTTCGGTGGGGGGAGGGGGGTTGGCGTTTTATTTCAGGTTTACATTTTAGATCTCTGAATCGTCTTTTCATCTTGATTTGCCGTTCGCGGTTTTATCTGGAATATTTTCCGATATGATGTGTGGAGCAGTGAGTCACGATACGTTTGGAAAGCATTCACGTTACAACAATTAGTTTTTTACAGATGAAGTTTACATTCCTACGAGCATCCACATGGAGCATTCTGGGTTCCCACCCCTTCCTCTGTTTATACCGGACCAGCATTAATTTTATGTATCATATTGAAGGTGAATGAATATTTTAGAGGGGAACCGTTTGATTTGAGTTTTTGGTTCAGATTCGACTTGTTTCAGCATTTGAAGGGCATTCGGTACCTCAGCACGCTTGGCGTGGTTTTGGTCGGCTGTCGTTTAAGACTGCTTGCTTCAAACAAGCGAATAGTAACGTTGGTTCCACATTATAGCCCTAAGAAAGTTATGTATAGTTTAAGAGGAGTCACTTTCCAAACTTCCCAGATTTATTAACTTGAAGAATTGTAAGCTGATTTGTGTGATTACTTGCTTTAAGAGTAGGTCATGTTCTGTGTTGGGCAGTATTAATTCTGTGTCAGTATTAATTCATGTGGGTCACAAAGAGAGATTGGGATTCTTTGGAAAAGTTCTAGCCTTTCATGTAAAAGTCGAAGGTCGAAACCATGGACTCTTCTATTCAAAGTTGTCAACTTGTATACGCCAGTGTTCTAATTAAGAATTCAACGTTTATGATAACGTCAGTGAGGTGTTCACTCACCACACAGTGATTGTTACAATGTCTTCTATAATTCAGAAGATAATATTTCAAAAGAATAAAATCATGAACAATGGGAAATTTTACGTGTGCCATTTATTGGTTTTGTCAACTAAAAAAAATTTTTTTTTCAATTTTTGCCTATGGGTTACCCTTATGGAATTTATCAAAAAACTTCAAAATTTATTTGACCCATTTTATGATGCAAAAAGGTTCTACATACAAAAATACCATTGTTTTCACTTTTTTTCTACTGAAATCGCCTGTTCTGACTGAATAAATCAACTTGAACTAAACAATGGGTATCACTGTAGGCTTAAATTCAGTTTTTCCCGCAATCACAGCCGCAGGTTCGCGCACAGTGTCACTTTTCTGTACATTATAAAATCAGGAATCGAGTTTCACTCGTTAGATATATGAAACACGAGGCAAACTATTCAAACAGAATCCATCCATATTCTGTCTAAACAGACTGAATAAATAATCTTCAGTTCATGTTTTTTTTAGTGTTCTATCTATTCAAAATATAGCTGTTACAGCCGACAGAAAGAAACTTGTCAATTCCAATCGTTTGTTTTTCAGTACTTCTAAAGGAAAGCAATTTCTGAGATTTGGAACACTGTAGTATTTTCGATAATACCTCCACAGCGTATTCTAACCAGAAAGACGGAGGAAAGTGTGTCTAAACACAAATGTTGCCTTTCAGAAGCTGATTTTGATTGTTCCCTTTTGAAAAGGGAAACGCCTTCCTTATCTACGACTGAGCAAACCTCGAATAGCAATGGCATTTAAATATCAGTCATTAGAGGCATATAAGAAGCTCATTTCCAGTCACTTGAAGGTTTTTTCCTCACGCTAGTCCGAGCTTGGCGAGGTTATTTGGGGCCGAGAGATATTTCTACATACATAATGACGTGTATGACGTGGAACGGAGTGTGAGGTGATAAGGCTTTGCTTTGGATACTCCCAAGTATAGTCCCATATTTGTTCAGTGCTATGGAATGAGCTTTCAATAATATTGTCCTGCTACCACACAAAGGTTATCAGTGGTCATTTAGAGTAAAGAGAGTACGTTTCGAACAAATCCAATTTTCAAAGAGTCATCAGGGGTGCAGATTTTGCGATATGTGTGCTTATACCCAAAATCTCAGACTATCATGATTAATTCATTTCAGTGGAGGGCTCGGCAGAACTATGTTTGGTCCCGCCAAGCCTTTAACCCATTCACCCCCCCCCCACCCCCCACCCACACACACACACATAGAGAAGCTATAGACTAGGGAGAGCATTTACGCAACATCCGATGGATGTACATTTTATAAGAGTGCACATGAGTGTATTCTTGTAGGGGCCCTGGGAGCTACAGTAGTATTGTTAACTGGGGTGACCACGTTATGCTTTACTGATTTAATATGACACAGGACCCAAAGACTTGTGTGTTTCTTCTCTGAAGTGGCAATGTGATTGCAAACAATAGGCTAAACTTCATTTTGTTATGTTTAATAGCAATGATTTAGGCATGAATTCCCCGCGGGAACCCCGGGAAGCGAAGCAGTGCCTGTTCACTGCGGTAAACAGGTTCTGTTTTACTGGCAAAATAGGACCCAGTCACCAATGCTTGGGATGTGCAAACACTCTATAAAGTGGGCGATATGGCTTATTAACGCTCACTCCTGGTCTTGAGTTGATACTCATGTTGTGGTCATGATTAGCCATTGTGCAAGCATATGTGACCTTAAACACCAATAAATAAATTTAGGCATGAATACTGGGTAGGTGTGACCAAAAATACCAGTAAACAATTATGTGGTGGTTAAATACTGAGTCTTTGGAACTTTAAGATTGCCTTTTCCTATTAGGTGTGCTCCCTACATCGGAGGGACCTCGCATTTTCAGAAAAGTCAATGTAATCGACGTATGGAGGATTCTGTACCACAGAAATCTGCGTAACGTGACTGAGAATAGATTGGATTGTTGGACAAGAATATGGACAGGGGTAAAAAATGAGTGTCAAATTGGTAAAATTTCACAAATTTTCGACAATGCGCTTTTTTAAAAACAAGATTTTCAATGGGAAAAAAGGGTCTTTCTCTTTATTGAGGTGTTCTGGATTTTGGTTCGGAACATCTGCACTATCTATTCATTCCTTTTTGGGATATTTGTGTTCAAATTTTGACACTGGGTGATGATATTTCGTACCAAAATAAGTTCCAACATCAGTCAGTTGTTACTATTTATAGTAACTCTGAATGAAATGACAATGTGACTCCGGTCTGAACAACTAAACATATCCCCACCAAAAAATCGTCTGCTCAGTCAGTACGCTGGTTTTCGTTTAACTTATCACAGCTGCTTTGTTTCTGTTGATTTTTATTAAACAAATAGCAATTTTTTCTATACCCTCATGTACTCGAAAATTTACGTTATTATCTTCTCTGGAAACAGAATGATGGAGGTCTTACAATTTAAAGTTTTCTATTTATTTTTTGCCACAGAAGAACGAATCGGGCTGTAGCTCAGTAAGTTCAGGCGTTCACTTTGCTGTATGAAAAGTTCGTGTTCAATGCGATGTGTGTTCAAAACCCACCTGTTCTTAGATTTTTCTCATTATCCTAACACACACATTTTTCGCTTTGTTCTGGTTGCATCTTCGTCTATAGTGCATGTTTTCGCAAATTAGCTGAATACTCCACAATCAGTATATTTAAACCAAAATGTTGGAAAACAACCAATTGCCCAAAAAAGACAGACCATTACTCTGCAGACCATATTGTACAATTAGGGGCGCTATTATGTTGCAAAAATTGAGTCAAATAACGAGACGATAATCATAGTCTGATGATGCCTTTTGTCTGTTCAGCACCACTGACTGTGTGCCAGATTTAATGTTTCCTTGAAATAAAAGATTGCGAATATTCTCAACTGCACTTAATAAATAGCCTTTTGTGGCAAACTAAAAGAGTATATGCACTGACACCGTCATATTACCACTATAAGCAATGTATTTCTTCTGTTATGTCAGTGGTGAGGGCCTTGATTTCAGCTGTCCATTTGGGAGCAATTTGCGGATTGTGCAAATGTGTACAGCCCGTTAATAGTACACTTTCCTTCAACCAATGCTAGCCCTTCGTGTGGTGGTTTCGTAAGTTAGGAATTTAGGTAGTAGATAGATGACGCAGGACGGTTCTCTCCGTGCTATCCGCCCTCATTCATCCGACACAATACAGGTCGGGGAATGAGCCGTGATACCCCAATAATAAACAAATTCCACCCATCACTACAAACTTTAAATATCCTGTGTATTTTGAGCTAAAATATATTTCTGTCACAGAATGACTGGTAGTGTAATGGCTCTACTAACAGGTTAGAGAACTTTTGGAGCTAAACAGGGTTGGCGGACCGGTGTCATGATTCCATGTGCTATACTGTCTGTCAGGTAGGAAAGCATACTTTCAAAGCGTGTGTATGGGATAGTTTGGTTTGGTTTGGTTTCGGTGGGGGGAGGGGGGTTGGCGTTTTATTTCAGGTTTACATTTTAGATCTCTGAATCGTCTTTTCATCTTGATTTGCCGTTCGCGGTTTTATCTGGAATATTTTCCGGTATGATGTGTGGAGCAGTGAGTCACGATACGTTTGGAAAGCATTCACGTTACAACAATTAGTTTTTTACAGATGAAGTTTACATTCCTACGAGCATCCACATGGAGCATTCTGGGTTCCCACCCCTTCCTCTGTTTATACCGGACCAGCATTAATTTTATGTATCATATTGAAGGTGAATGAATATTTTAGAGGGGAACCGTTTGATTTGAGTTTTTGGTTCAGATTCGACTTGTTTCAGCATTTGAAGGGCATTCGGTACCTCAGCACGCTTGGCGTGGTTTTGGTCGGCTGTCGTTTAAGACTGCTTGCTTCAAACAAGCGAATAGTAACGTTGGTTCCACATTATAGCCCTAAGAAAGTTATGTATAGTTTAAGAGGAGTCACTTTCCAAACTTCCCAGATTTATTAACTTGAAGAATTGTAAGCTGATTTGTGTGATTACTTGCTTTAAGAGTAGGTCATGTTCTGTGTTGGGCAGTATTAATTCTGTGTCAGTATTAATTCATGTGGGTCACAAAGAGAGATTGGGATTCTTTGGAAAAGTTCTAGCCTTTCATGTAAAAGTCGAAGGTCGAAACCATGGACTCTTCTATTCAAAGTTGTCAACTTGTATACGCCAGTGTTCTAATTAAGAATTCAACGTTTATGATAACGTCAGTGAGGTGTTCACTCACCACACAGTGATTGTTACAATGTCTTCTATAATTCAGAAGATAATATTTCAAAAGAATAAAATCATGAACAATGGGAAATTTTACGTGTGCCATTTATTGGTTTTGTCAACTAAAAAAAATTTTTTTTTCAATTTTTGCCTATGGGTTACCCTTATGGAATTTATCAAAAAACTTCAAAATTTATTTGACCCATTTTATGATGCAAAAAGGTTCTACATACAAAAATACCATTGTTTTCACTTTTTTTCTACTGAAATCGCCTGTTCTGACTGAATAAATCAACTTGAACTAAACAATGGGTATCACTGTAGGCTTAAATTCAGTTTTTCCCGCAATCACAGCCGCAGGTTCGCGCACAGTGTCACTTTTCTGTACATTATAAAATCAGGAATCGAGTTTCAGTCGTTAGATATATGAAACACGAGGCAAACTATTCAAACAGAATCCATCCATATTCTGTCTAAACAGACTGAATAAATAATCTTCAGTTCATGTTTTTTTTAGTGTTCTATCTATTCAAAATATAGCTGTTACAGCCGACAGAAAGAAACTTGTCAATTCCAATCGTTTGTTTTTCAGTACTTCTAAAGGAAAGCAATTTCTGCGATTTGGAACACTGTAGTATTTTCGATAATACCTCCACAGCGTATTCTAACCAGAAAGACGGAGGAAAGTGTGTCTAAACACAAATGTTGCCTTTCAGAAGCTGATTTTGATTGTTCCCTTTTGAAAAGGGAAACGCCTTCCTTATCTACGACTGAGCAAACCTCGAATAGCAATGGCATTTAAATATCAGTCATTAGAGGCATATAAGAAGCTCATTTTCAGTCACTTGAAGGTTTTTTCCTCACGCTAGTCCGAGCTTGGCGAGGTTATTTGGGGCCGAGAGATATTTCTACATACATAATGACGTGTATGACGTGGAACGGAGTGTGAGGTGATAAGGCTTTGCTTTGGATACTCCCAAGTATAGTCCCATATTTGTTCAGTGCTATGGAATGAGCTTTCAATAATATTGTCCTGCTACCACACAAAGGTTATCAGTGGTCATTTAGAGTAAAGAGAGTACGTTTCGAACAAATCCAATTTTCAAAGAGTCATCAGGGGTGCAGATTTTGCGATATGTGTGCTTATACCCAAAATCTCAGACTATCATGATTAATTCATTTCAGTGGAGGGCTCGGCAGAACTATGTTTGGTCCCGCCAAGCCTTTAACCCATTCACACCCCCCCCCCCCCCACCCACACACACACACATAGAGAAGCTATAGACTAGGGAGAGCATTTACGCAACATCCGATGGATGTACATTTTATAAGAGTGCACATGAGTGTATTCTTGTAGGGGCCCTGGGAGCTACAGTAGTATTGTTAACTGGGGTGGCCACGTTATGCTTTACTGCTTTAATATGACACAGGACCCAAAGACTTGTGTGTTTCTTCTCTGAAGTGGCAATGTGATTGCAAACAATAGGCTAAACTTCATTTTGTTATGTTTAATAGCAATGATTTAGGCATGAATTCCCCGCGGGAACCCCGGGAAGCGAAGCAGTGCCTGTTCACTGCGGTAAACAGGTTCTGTTTTACTGGCAAAATAGGACCCAGTCACCAGTGCTTGGGATGTGCAAACACTCTATAAAGTGGGCGATATGGCTTATTAACGCTCACTCCTGGTCTTGAGTTGATACTCATGTTGTGGTCATGATTAGCCATTGTGCAAGCATATGTGACCTTAAACACCAATAAATAAATTTAGGCATGAATACTGGGTAGGTGTGACCAAAAATACCAGTAAACAATTATGTGGTGGTTAAATACTGAGTCTTTGGAACTTTGAGATTGCCTTTTCCTATTAGGTGTGCTCCCTACATCGGAGGGACCTCGCATTTTCAGAAAAGTCAATGTAATCGACGTATGGAGGATTCTGTACCACAGAAATCTGCGTAACGTGACTGAGAATAGATTGGATTGTTGGACAAGAATATGGACAGGGGTAAAAAATGAGTGTCAAATTGGTAAAATTTCACAAATTTTCGACAATGCGCTTTTTTAAAAACAAGATTTTCAATGGGAAAAAAGGGTCTTTCTCTTTATTGAGGTGTTCTGGATTTTGGTTCGGAACATCTGCACTATCTATTCATTCCTTTTTGGGATATTTGTGTTCAAATTTTGACACTGGGTGATGATATTTCGTACCAAAATAAGTTCCAACATCAGTCAGTTGTTACTATTTATAGTAACTCTGAATGAAATGACAATGTGACTCCGGTCTGAACAACTAAACATATCCCCACCAAAAAATCGTCTGCTCAGTCAGTACGCTGGTTTTCGTGTAACTTATCACAGCTGCTTTGTTTCTGTTGATTTTTATTAAACAAATAGCAATTTTTTCTATACCCTCATGTACTCGAAAA
The DNA here is from genome assembly GCA_031216915.1 of Pictodentalium vernedei. Taxonomy (NCBI): domain Eukaryota; kingdom Metazoa; phylum Mollusca; class Scaphopoda; order Dentaliida; family Dentaliidae; genus Pictodentalium; species Pictodentalium vernedei. The sequence continues at coordinate 388,287,878 of CM062289.1, forward strand.
TTTACGTTATTATCTTCTCTGGAAACAGAATGATGGAGGTCTTACAATTTAAAGTTTTCTATTTATTTTTTGCCACAGAAGAACGAATCGGGCTGTAGCTCAGTAAGTTCAGGCGTTCACTTTGCTGTATGAAAAGTTCGTGTTCAATGCGATGTGTGTTCAAAACCCACCTGTTCTTAGATTTTTCTCATTATCCTAACACACACATTTTTCGCTTTGTTCTGGTTGCATCTTCGTCTATAGTGCATGTTTTCGCAAATTAGCTGAATACTCCACAATCAGTATATTTAAACCAAAATGTTGGAAAACAACCAATTGCCCAAAAAAGACAGACCATTACTCTGCAGACCATATTGTACAATTAGGGGCGCTATTATGTTGCAAAAATTGAGTCAAATAACGAGACGATAATCATAGTCTGATGATGCCTTTTGTCTGTTCAGCACCACTGACTGTGTGCCAGATTTAATGTTTCCTTGAAATAAAAGATTGCGAATATTCTCAACTGCACTTAATAAATAGCCTTTTGTGGCAAACTAAAAGAGTATATGCACTGACACCGTCATATTACCACTATAAGCAATGTATTTCTTCTGTTATGTCAGTGGTGAGGGCCTTGATTTCAGCTGTCCATTTGGGAGCAATTTGCGGATTGTGCAAATGTGTACAGCCCGTTAATAGTACACTTTCCTTCAACCAATGCTAGCCCTTCGTGTGGTGGTTTCGTAAGTTAGGAATTTAGGTAGTAGATAGATGACGCAGGACGGTTCTCTCCGTGCTATCCGCCCTCATTCATCCGACACAATACAGGTCGGGGAATGAGCCGTGATACCCCAATAATAAACAAATTCCACCCATCACTACAAACTTTAAATATCCTGTGTATTTTGAGCTAAAATATATTTCTGTCACAGAATGACTGGTAGTGTAATGGCTCTACTAACAGGTTAGAGAACTTTTGGAGCTAAACAGGGTTGGCGGACCGGTGTCATGATTCCATGTGCTATACTGTCTGTCAGGTAGGAAAGCATACTTTCAAAGCGTGTGTATGGGATAGTTTGGTTTGGTTTGGTTTCGGTGGGGGGAGGGGGGTTGGCGTTTTATTTCAGGTTTACATTTTAGATCTCTGAATCGTCTTTTCATCTTGATTTGCCGTTCGCGGTTTTATCTGGAATATTTTCCGGTATGATGTGTGGAGCAGTGAGTCACGATACGTTTGGAAAGCATTCACGTTACAACAATTAGTTTTTTACAGATGAAGTTTACATTCCTACGAGCATCCACATGGAGCATTCTGGGTTCCCACCCCTTCCTCTGTTTATACCGGACCAGCATTAATTTTATGTATCATATTGAAGGTGAATGAATATTTTAGAGGGGAACCGTTTGATTTGAGTTTTTGGTTCAGATTCGACTTGTTTCAGCATTTGAAGGGCATTCGGTACCTCAGCACGCTTGGCGTGGTTTTGGTCGGCTGTCGTTTAAGACTGCTTGCTTCAAACAAGCGAATAGTAACGTTGGTTCCACATTATAGCCCTAAGAAAGTTATGTATAGTTTAAGAGGAGTCACTTTCCAAACTTCCCAGATTTATTAACTTGAAGAATTGTAAGCTGATTTGTGTGATTACTTGCTTTAAGAGTAGGTCATGTTCTGTGTTGGGCAGTATTAATTCTGTGTCAGTATTAATTCATGTGGGTCACAAAGAGAGATTGGGATTCTTTGGAAAAGTTCTAGCCTTTCATGTAAAAGTCGAAGGTCGAAACCATGGACTCTTCTATTCAAAGTTGTCAACTTGTATACGCCAGTGTTCTAATTAAGAATTCAACGTTTATGATAACGTCAGTGAGGTGTTCACTCACCACACAGTGATTGTTACAATGTCTTCTATAATTCAGAAGATAATATTTCAAAAGAATAAAATCATGAACAATGGGAAATTTTACGTGTGCCATTTATTGGTTTTGTCAACTAAAAAAAATTTTTTTTTCAATTTTTGCCTATGGGTTACCCTTATGGAATTTATCAAAAAACTTCAAAATTTATTTGACCCATTTTATGATGCAAAAAGGTTCTACATACAAAAATACCATTGTTTTCACTTTTTTTCTACTGAAATCGCCTGTTCTGACTGAATAAATCAACTTGAACTAAACAATGGGTATCACTGTAGGCTTAAATTCAGTTTTTCCCGCAATCACAGCCGCAGGTTCGCGCACAGTGTCACTTTTCTGTACATTATAAAATCAGGAATCGAGTTTCAGTCGTTAGATATATGAAACACGAGGCAAACTATTCAAACAGAATCCATCCATATTCTGTCTAAACAGACTGAATAAATAATCTTGAGTTCATGTTTTTTTTAGTGTTCTATCTATTCAAAATATAGCTGTTACAGCCGACAGAAAGAAACTTGTCAATTCCAATCGTTTGTTTTTCAGTACTTCTAAAGGAAAGCAATTTCTGCGATTTGGAACACTGTAGTATTTTCGATAATACCTCCACAGCGTATTCTAACCAGAAAGACGGAGGAAAGTGTGTCTAAACACAAATGTTGCCTTTCAGAAGCTGATTTTGATTGTTCCCTTTTGAAAAGGGAAACGCCTTCCTTATCTACGACTGAGCAAACCTCGAATAGCAATGGCATTTAAATATCAGTCATTAGAGGCATATAAGAAGCTCATTTTCAGTCACTTGAAGGTTTTTTCCTCACGCTAGTCCGAGCTTGGCGAGGTTATTTGGGGCCGAGAGATATTTCTACATACATAATGACGTGTATGACGTGGAACGGAGTGTGAGGTGATAAGGCTTTGCTTTGGATACTCCCAAGTATAGTCCCATATTTGTTCAGTGCTATGGAATGAGCTTTCAATAATATTGTCCTGCTACCACACAAAGGTTATCAGTGGTCATTTAGAGTAAAGAGAGTACGTTTCGAACAAATCCAATTTTCAAAGAGTCATCAGGGGTGCAGATTTTGCGATATGTGTGCTTATACCCAAAATCTCAGACTATCATGATTAATTCATTTCAGTGGAGGGCTCGGCAGAACTATGTTTGGTCCCGCCAAGCCTTTAACCCATTCACACCCCCCCCCCCCCCCACCCACACACACACACATAGAGAAGCTATAGACTAGGGAGAGCATTTACGCAACATCCGATGGATGTACATTTTATAAGAGTGCACATGAGTGTATTCTTGTAGGGGCCCTGGGAGCTACAGTAGTATTGTTAACTGGGGTGACCACGTTATGCTTTACTGCTTTAATATGACACAGGACCCAAAGACTTGTGTGTTTCTTCTCTGAAGTGGCAATGTGATTGCAAACAATAGGCTAAACTTCATTTTGTTATGTTTAATAGCAATGATTTAGGCATGAATTCCCCGCGGGAACCCCGGGAAGCGAAGCAGTGCCTGTTCACTGCGGTAAACAGGTTCTGTTTTACTGGCAAAATAGGACCCAGTCACCAGTGCTTGGGATGTGCAAACACTCTATAAAGTGGGCGATATGGCTTATTAACGCTCACTCCTGGTCTTGAGTTGATACTCATGTTGTGGTCATGATTAGCCATTGTGCAAGCATATGTGACCTTAAACACCAATAAATAAATTTAGGCATGAATACTGGGTAGGTGTGACCAAAAATACCAGTAAACAATTATGTGGTGGTTAAATACTGAGTCTTTGGAACTTTGAGATTGCCTTTTCCTATTAGGTGTGCTCCCTACATCGGAGGGACCTCGCATTTTCAGAAAAGTCAATGTAATCGACGTATGGAGGATTCTGTACCACAGAAATCTGCGTAACGTGACTGAGAATAGATTGGATTGTTGGACAAGAATATGGACAGGGGTAAAAAATGAGTGTCAAATTGGTAAAATTTCACAAATTTTCGACAATGCGCTTTTTTAAAAACAAGATTTTCAATGGGAAAAAAGGGTCTTTCTCTTTATTGAGGTGTTCTGGATTTTGGTTCGGAACATCTGCACTATCTATTCATTCCTTTTTGGGATATTTGTGTTCAAATTTTGACACTGGGTGATGATATTTCGTACCAAAATAAGTTCCAACATCAGTCAGTTGTTACTATTTATAGTAACTCTGAATGAAATGACAATGTGACTCCGGTCTGAACAACTAAACATATCCCCACCAAAAAATCGTCTGCTCAGTCAGTACGCTGGTTTTCGTGTAACTTATCACAGCTGCTTTGTTTCTGTTGATTTTTATTAAACAAATAGCAATTTTTTCTATACCCTCATGTACTCGAAAATTTACGTTATTATCTTCTCTGGAAACAGAATGATGGAGGTCTTACAATTTAAAGTTTTCTATTTATTTTTTGCCACAGAAGAACGAATCGGGCTGTAGCTCAGTAAGTTCAGGCGTTCACTTTGCTGTATGAAAAGTTCGTGTTCAATGCGATGTGTGTTCAAAACCCACCTGTTCTTAGATTTTTCTCATTATCCTAACACACACATTTTTCGCTTTGTTCTGGTTGCATCTTCGTCTATAGTGCATGTTTTCGCAAATTAGCTGAATACTCCACAATCAGTATATTTAAACCAAAATGTTGGAAAACAACCAATTGCCCAAAAAAGACAGACCATTACTCTGCAGACCATATTGTACAATTAGGGGCGCTATTATGTTGCAAAAATTGAGTCAAATAACGAGACGATAATCATAGTCTGATGATGCCTTTTGTCTGTTCAGCACCACTGACTGTGTGCCAGATTTAATGTTTCCTTGAAATAAAAGATTGCGAATATTCTCAACTGCACTTAATAAATAGCCTTTTGTGGCAAACTAAAAGAGTATATGCACTGACACCGTCATATTACCACTATAAGCAATGTATTTCTTCTGTTATGTCAGTGGTGAGGGCCTTGATTTCAGCTGTCCATTTGGGAGCAATTTGCGGATTGTGCAAATGTGTACAGCCCGTTAATAGTACACTTTCCTTCAACCAATGCTAGCCCTTCGTGTGGTGGTTTAGTAAGTTAGGAATTTAGGTAGTAGATAGATGACGCAGGACGGTTCTCTCCGTGCTATCCGCCCTCATTCATCCGACACAATACAGGTCGGGGAATGAGCCGTGATACCCCAATAATAAACAAATTCCACCCATCACTACAAACTTTAAATATCCTGTGTATTTTGAGCTAAAATATATTTCTGTCACAGAATGACTGGTAGTGTAATGGCTCTACTAACAGGTTAGAGAACTTTTGGAGCTAAACAGGGTTGGCGGACCGGTGTCATGATTCCATGTGCTATACTGTCTGTCAGGTAGGAAAGCATACTTTCAAAGCGTGTGTATGGGATAGTTTGGTTTGGTTTGGTTTCGGTGGGGGGAGGGGGGTTGGCGTTTTATTTCAGGTTTACATTTTAGATCTCTGAATCGTCTTTTCATCTTGATTTGCCGTTCGCGGTTTTATCTGGAATATTTTCCGATATGATGTGTGGAGCAGTGAGTCACGATACGTTTGGAAAGCATTCACGTTACAACAATTAGTTTTTTACAGATGAAGTTTACATTCCTACGAGCATCCACATGGAGCATTCTGGGTTCGCACCCCTTCCTCTGTTTATACCGGACCAGCATTAATTTTATGTATCATATTGAAGGTGAATGAATATTTTAGAGGGGAACCGTTTGATTTGAGTTTTTGGTTCAGATTCGACTTGTTTCAGCATTTGAAGGGCATTCGGTACCTCAGCACGCTTGGCGTGGTTTTGGTCGGCTGTCGTTTAAGACTGCTTGCTTCAAACAAGCGAATGGTAACGTTGGTTCCACATTATAGCCCTAAGAAGGTTATGTATAGTTTAAGAGGAGTCACTTTCCAAACTTCCCAGATTTATTAACTTGAAGAATTGTAAGCTGATTTGTGTGATTACTTGCTTTAAGAGTAGGTCATGTTCTGTGTTGGGCAGTATTAATTCTGTGTCAGTATTAATTCATGTGGGTCACAAAGAGAGATTGGGATTCTTTGGAAAAGTTCTAGCCTTTCATGTAAAAGTCGAAGGTCGAAACCATGGACTCTTCTATTCAAAGTTGTCAACTTGTATACGCCAGTGTTCTAATTAAGAATTCAACGTTTATGATAACGTCAGTGAGGTGTTCACTCACCACACAGTGATTGTTACAATGTCTTCTATAATTCAGAAGATAATATTTCAAAAGAATAAAATCATGAACAATGGGAAATTTTACGTGTGCCATTTATTGGTTTTGTCAACTAAAAAAAATTTTTTTTTCAATTTTTGCCTATGGGTTACCCTTATGGAATTTATCAAAAAACTTCAAAATTTATTTGACCCATTTTATGATGCAAAAAGGTTCTACATACAAAAATACCATTGTTTTCACTTTTTTTCTACTGAAATCGCCTGTTCTGACTGAATAAATCAACTTGAACTAAACAATGGGTATCACTGTAGGCTTAAATTCAGTTTTTCCCGCAATCACAGCCGCAGGTTCGCGCACAGTGTCACTTTTCTGTACATTATAAAATCAGGAATCGAGTTTCACTCGTTAGATATATGAAACACGAGGCAAACTATTCAAACAGAATCCATCCATATTCTGTCTAAACAGACTGAATAAATAATCTTCAGTTCATGTTTTTTTTAGTGTTCTATCTATTCAAAATATAGCTGTTACAGCCGACAGAAAGAAACTTGTCAATTCCAATCGTTTGTTTTTCAGTACTTCTAAAGGAAAGCAATTTCTGCGATTTGGAACACTGTAGTATTTTCGATAATACCTCCACAGCGTATTCTAACCAGAAAGACGGAGGAAAGTGTGTCTAAACACAAATGTTGCCTTTCAGAAGCTGATTTTGATTGTTCCCTTTTCAAAAGGGAAACGCCTTCCTTATCTACGACTGAGCAAACCTCGAATAGCAATGGCATTTAAATATCAGTCATTAGAGGCATATAAGAAGCTCATTTCCAGTCACTTGAAGGTTTTTTTCCTCACGCTAGTCCGAGCTTGCCGAGGTTATTTGGGGCCGAGAGATATTTCTACATACATAATGACGTGTATGACGTGGAACGGAGTGTGAGGTGATAAGGCTTTGCTTTGGATACTCCCAAGTATAGTCCCATATTTGTTCAGTGCTATGGAATGAGCTTTCAATAATATTGTCCTGCTACCACACAAAGGTTATCAGTGGTCATTTAGAGTAAAGAGAGTACGTTTCGAACAAATCCAATTTTCAAAGAGTCATCAGGGGTGCAGATTTTGCGATATGTGTGCTTATACCCAAAATCTCAGACTATCATGATTAATTCATTTCAGTGGAGGGCTCGGCAGAACTATGTTTGGTCCCGCCAAGCCTTTAACCCATTCACCCCCCCCCCCCCCCCACCCACCCACACACACACACATAGAGAAGCTATAGACTAGGGAGAGCATTTACGCAACATCCGATGGATGTACATTTTATAAGAGTGCACATGAGTGTATTCTTGTAGGGGCCCTGGGAGCTACAGTAGTATTGTTAACTGGGGTGACCACGTTATGCTTTACTGCTTTAATATGACACAGGACCCAAAGACTTGTGTGTTTCTTCTCTGAAGTGGCAACGTGATTGCAAACAATAGGCTAAACTTCATTTTGTTATGTTTAATAGCAATGATTTAGGCATGAATTCCCCGCGGGAACCCCGGGAAGCGAAGCAGTGCCTGTTCACTGCGGTAAACAGGTTCTGTTTTACTGGCAAAATAGGACCCAGTCACCAATGCTTGGGATGTGCAAACACTCTATAAAGTGGGCGATATGGCTTATTAACGCTCACTCCTGGTCTTGAGTTGATACTCATGTTGTGGTCATGATTAGCCATTGTGCAAGCATATGTGACCTTAAACACCAATAAATAAATTTAGGCATGAATACTGGGTAGGTGTGACCAAAAATACCAGTAAACAATTATGTGGTGGTTAAATACTGAGTCTTTGGAACTTTGAGATTGCCTTTTCCTATTAGGTGTGCTCCCTACATCGGAGGGACCTCGCATTTTCAGAAAAGTCAATGTAATCGACGTATGGAGGATTCTGTACCACAGAAATCTGCGTAACGTGACTGAGAATAGATTGGATTGTTGGACAAGAATATGGACAGGGGTAAAAAATGAGTGTCAAATTGGTAAACTTTCACAAATTTTCGACAATGCGCTTTTTTAAAAACAAGATTTTCAATGGGAAAAAAGGGTCTTTCTCTTTATTGAGGTGTTCTGGATTTTGGTTCGGAACATCTGCACTATCTATTCATTCCTTTTTGGGATATTTGTGTTCAAATTTTGACACTGGGTGATGATATTTCGTACCAAAATAAGTTCCAACATCAGTCAGTTGTTACTATTTATAGTAACTCTGAATGAAATGACAATGTGACTCCGGTCTGAACAACTAAACATATCCCCACCAAAAAATCGTCTGCTCAGTCAGTACGCTGGTTTTCGTTTAACTTATCACAGCTGCTTTGTTTCTGTTGATTTTTATTAAACAAATAGCAATTTTTTCTATACCCTCATGTACTCGAAAATTTACGTTATTATCTTCTCTGGAAACAGAATGATGGAGGTCTTACAATTTAAAGTTTTCTATTTATTTTTTGCCACAGAAGAACGAATCGGGCTGTAGCTCAGTAAGTTCAGGCGTTCACTTTGCTGTATGAAAAGTTCGTGTTCAATGCGATGTGTGTTCAAAATCCACCTGTTCTTAGATTTTTCTCATTATCCTAACACACACATTTTTCGCTTTGTTCTGGTTGCATCTTCGTCTATAGTGCATGTTTTCGCAAATTAGCTGAATACTCCACAATCAGTATATTTAAACCAAAATGTTGGAAAACAACCAATTGCCCAAAAAAGACAGACCATTACTCTGCAGACCATATTGTACAATTAGGGGCGCTATTATGTTGCAAAAATTGAGTCAAATAACGAGACGATAATCATAGTCTGATGATGCCTTTTGTCTGTTCAGCACCACTGACTGTGTGCCAGATTTAATGTTTCCTTGAAATAAAAGATTGCGAATATTCTCAACTGCACTTAATAAATAGCCTTTTGTGGCAAACTAAAAGAGTATATGCACTGACACCGTCATATTACCACTATAAGCAATGTATTTCTTCTGTTATGTCAGTGGTGAGGGCCTTGATTTCAGCTGTCCATTTGGGAGCAATTTGCGGATTGTGCAAATGTGTACAGCCCGTTAATAGTACACTTTCCTTCAACCAATGCTAGCCCTTCGTGTGGTGGTTTAGTAAGTTAGGAATTTAGGTAGTAGATAGATGACGCAGGACGGTTCTCTCCGTGCTATCCGCCCTCATTAATCCGACACAATACAGGTCGGGGAAAGAGCCGTGATACCCCAATAATAAACAAATTCCACCCATCACTACAAACTTTAAATATCCTCTGTATTTTGAGCTAAAATATATTTCTGTCACAGAATGACTGGTAGTGTAATGGCTCTACTAACAGGTTAGAGAACATTTGGAGCTAAACAGGGTTGGCGGACCGGTGTCATGATTCCATGTGCTATACTGTCTGTCAGGTAGGAAAGCATACTTTCAAAGCGTGTGTATGGGATAGTTTGGTTTGGTTTGGTTTCGGTGGGGGGAGGGGGGTTGGCGTTTTATTTCAGGTTTACATTTTAGATCTCTGAATCGTCTTTTCATCTTGATTTGCCGTTCGCGGTTTTATCTGGAATATTTTCCGATATGATGTGTGGAGCAGTGAGTCACGATACGTTTGGAAAGCATTCACGTTACAACAATTAGTTTTTTACAGATGAAGTTTACATTCCTACGAGCATCCACATGGAGCATTCTGGGTTCCCACCCCTTCCTCTGTTTATACCGGACCAGCATTAATTTTATGTATCATATTGAAGGTGAATGAATATTTTAGAGGGGAACCGTTTGATTTGAGTTTTTGGTTCAGATTCGACTTGTTTCAGCATTTGAAGGGCATTCGGTACCTCAGCACGCTTGGCGTGGTTTTGGTCGGCTGTCGTTTAAGACTGCTTGCTTCAAACAAGCGAATAGTAACGTTGGTTCCACATTATAGCCCTAAGAAAGTTATGTATAGTTTAAGAGGAGTCACTTTCCAAACTTCCCAGATTTATTAACTTGAAGAATTGTAAGCTGATTTGTGTGATTACTTGCTTTAAGACTAGGTCATGTTCTGTGTTGGGCAGTATTAATTCTGTGTCAGTATTAATTCATGTGGGTCACAAAGAGAGATTGGGATTCTTTGGAAAAGTTCAAGCCTTTCATGTAAAAGTCGAAGGTCGAAACCATGGACTCTTCTATTCAAAGTTGTCAACTTGTATACGCCAGTGTTCTAATTAAGAATTCAACGTTTATGATAACGTCAGTGAGGTGTTCACTCACCACACAGTGATTGTTACAATGTCTTCTATAATTCAGAAGATAATATTTCAAAAGAATAAAATCATGAACAATGGGAAATTTTACGTGTGCCATTTATTGGTTTTGTCAACTAAAAAAAATTTTTTTTTCAATTTTTGCCTATGGGTTACCCTTATGGAATTTATCAAAAAACTTCAAAATTTATTTGACCCATTTTATGATGCAAAAAGGTTCTACATACAAAAATACCATTGTTTTCACTTTTTTTCTACTGAAATCGCCTGTTCTGACTGAATAAATCAACTTGAACTAAACAATGGGTATCACTGTAGGCTTAAATTCAGTTTTTCCGGCAATCACAGCCGCAGGTTCGCGCACAGTGTCACTTTTCTGTACATTATAAAATCAGGAATCGAGTTTCACTCGTTAGATATATGAAACACGAGGCAAACTATTCAAACAGAATCCATCCATATTCTGTCTAAACAGACTGAATAAATAATCTTCAGTTCATGTTTTTTTTAGTGTTCTATCTATTCAAAATATAGCTGTTACAGCCGACAGAAAGAAACTTGTCAATTCCAATCGTTTGTTTTTCAGTACTTCTAAAGGAAAGCAATTTCTGCGATTTGGAACACTGCAGTATTTTCGATAATACCTCCACAGCGTATTCTAAGCGGAAAGACGGAGGAAAGTGTGTCTAAACACAAATGTTGCCTTTCAGAAGCTGATTTTGATTGTTCCCTTTTCAAAAGGGAAACGCCTTCCTTATCTACGACTGAGCAAACCTCGAATAGCAATGGCATTTAAATATCAGTCATTAGAGGCATATAAGAAGCTCATTTCCAGTCACTTGAAGGTTTTTTTCCTCACGCTAGTCCGAGCTTGGCGAGGTTATTTTGGGGCCGAGAGATATTTCTACATACATAATGACGTGTATGACGTGGAACGGAGTGTGAGGTGATAAGGCTTTGCTTTGGATACTCCCAAGTATAGTCCCATATTTGTTCAGTGCTATGGAATGAGCTTTCAATAATATTGTCCTGCTACCACACAAAGGTTATCAGTGGTCATTTAGAGTAAAGAGAGTACGTTTCGAACAAATCCAATTTTCAAAGAGTCATCAGGGGTGCAGATTTTGCGATATGTGTGCTTATACCCAAAATCTCAGACTATCATGATTAATTCATTTCAGTGGAGGGCTCGGCAGAACTATGTTTGGTCCCGCCAAGCCTTTAACCCATTCACCCCCCCCCCCCCCCACACACACACACATAGAGAAGCTATAGACTAGGGAGAGCATTTACGCAACAGCCGATGGATGTACATTTTATAAGAGTGCACATGAGTGTATTCTTGTAGGGGCCCTGGGAGCTACAGTAGTATTGTTAACTGGGGTGACCACATTATGCTTTACTGCTTTAATATGACACAGGACCCAAAGACTTGTGTGTTTCTTCTCTGAAGTGGCAACGTGATTGCAAACAATAGGCTAAACTTCATTTTGTTATGTTTAATAGCAATGATTTAGGCATGAATTCCCCGCGGGAACCCCGGGAAGCGAAGCAGTGCCTGTTCACTGCGGTAAACAGGTTCTGTTTTACTGGCAAAATAGGACCCAGTCACCAATGCTTGGGATGTGCAAACACTCTATAAAGTGGGCGATATGGCTTATTAACGCTCACTCCTGGTCTTGAGTTGATACTCATGTTGTGGTCATGATTAGCCATTGTGCAAGCATATGTGACCTTAAACACCAATAAATAAATTTAGGCATGAATACTGGGTAGGTGTGACCAAAAATACCAGTAAACAATTATGTGGTGGTTAAATACTGAGTCTTTGGAACTTTGAGATTGCCTTTTCCTATTAGGTGTGCTCCCTACATCGGAGGGACCTCGCATTTTCAGAAAAGTCAATGTAATCGACGTATGGAGGATTCTGTACCACAGAAATCTGCGTAACGTGACTGAGAATAGATAGGATTGTTGGACAAGAATATGGACAGGGGTAAAAAATGAGTGTCAAATTGGTAAAATTTCACAAATTTTCGACAATGCGCTTTTTTAAAAACAAGATTTTCAATGGGAAAAATGGGTCTTTCTCTTTATTGAGGTGTTCTGGATTTTGGTTCGGAACATCAGCACTATCTATTCATTCCTTTCTGGGATATTTGTGTTTTAATTTTGACACTGGGTGATGATATTTCGTACCAAAATAAGTTCCAACATCAGTCAGTTGTTACTATTTATAGTAACTCTGAATGAAATGACAATGTGACTCCGGTCTGAACAACTAAACATATCCCCACCAAAAAATCGTCTGCTCAGTCAGTACGCTGGTTTTCGTGTAACTTATCACAGCTGCTTTGTTTCTGTTGATTTTTATTAAACAAATAGCAATTTTTTCTATACCCTCATGTACTCGAAAATTTACGTTATTATCTTCTCTGGAAACAGAATGATGGAGGTCTTACAATTTAAAGTTTTCTATTTATTTTTTGCCACAGAAGAACGAATCGGGCTGTAGCTCAGTAAGTTCAGGCGTTCACTTTGCTGTATGAAAAGTTCGTGTTCAATGCGATGTGTGTTCAAAACCCACCTGTTCTTAGATTTTTCTCATTATCCTAACACACACATTTTTCGCTTTGTTCTGGTTGCATCTTCGTCTATAGTGCATGTTTTCGCAAATTAGCTGAATACTCCACAATCAGTATATTTAAACCAAAATGTTGGAAAACAGCCAATTGCCCAAAAAAGACAGACCATTACTCTGCAGACCATATTGTACAATTAGGGGCGCTATTATGTTGCAAAAATTGAGTCAAATAACGAGACGATAATCATAGTCTGATGATGCCTTTTGTCTGTTCAGCACCACTGACTGTGTGCCAGATTTAATGTTTCCTTGAAATAAAAGATTGCGAATATTCTCAACTGCACTTAATAAATAGCCTTTTGTGGCAAACTAAAAGAGTATATGCACTGACACCGTCATATTACCACTATAAGCAATGTATTTCTTCTGTTATGTCAGTGGTGAGGGCCTTGATTTCAGCTGTCCATTTGGGAGCAATTTGCGGATTGTGCAAATGTGTACAGCCCGTTAATAGTACACTTTCCTTCAACCAATGCTAGCCCTTCGTGTGGTGGTTTAGTAAGTTAGGAATTTAGGTAGTAGATAGATGACGCAGGACGGTTCTCTCCGTGCTATCCGCCCTCATTCATCCGACACAATACAGGTCGGGGAAAGAGCCGTGATACCCCAATAATAAACAAATTCCACCCATCACTACAAACTTTAAATATCCTGTGTATTTTGAGCTAAAATATATTTCTGTCACAGAATGACTGGTAGTGTAATGGCTCTACTAACAGGTTAGAGAACTTTTGGAGCTAAACAGGGTTGGCGGACCGGTGTCATTATTCCATGTGCTATACCGTCTGTCAGGTAGGAAAGCATACTTTCAAAGCGTGTGTATGGGATAGTTTGGTTTGGTTTGGTTTGGGTGGGGGGAGGGGGGTTGGCGTTTTATTTCAGGTTTACATTTTAGATCTCTGAATCGTCTTTTCATCTTGATTTGCCGTTCGCGGTTTTATCTGGAATATTTTCCGATATGATGTGTGGAGCAGTGAGTCACGATACGTTTGGAAAGCATTCACGTTACAACAATTAGTTTTTTACAGATGAAGTTTACATTCCTACGAGCATCCACATGGAGCATTCTGGGTTCCCACCCCTTCCTCTGTTTATACCGGACCAGCATTAATTTTATGTATCATATTGAAGGTGAATGAATATTTTAGAGGGGAACCGTTTGATTTGAGTTTTTGGTTCAGATTCGACTTGTTTCAGCATTTGAAGGGCATTCGGTACCTCAGCACGCTTGGCGTGGTTTTGGTCGGCTGTCGTTTAAGACTGCTTGCTTCAAACAAGCGAATGGTAACGTTGGTTCCACATTATAGCCCTAAGAAAGTTATGTATAGTTTAAGAGGAGTCACTTTCCAAACTTCCCAGATTTATTAACTTGAAGAATTGTAAGCTGATTTGTGTGATTACTTGCTTTAAGAGTAGGTCATGTTCTGTGTTGGGCAGTATTAATTCTGTGTCAGTATTAATTCATGTGGGTCACAAAGAGAGATTGGGATTCTTTGGAAAAGTTCAAGCCTTTCATGTAAAAGTCGAAGGTCGAAACCATGGACTCTTCTATTCAAAGTTGTCAACTTGTATACGCCAGTGTTCTAATTAAGAATTCAACGTTTATGATAACGTCAGTGAGGTGTTCACTCACCACACAGTGATTGTTACAATGTCTTCTATAATTCAGAAGATAATATTTCAAAAGAATAAAATCATGAACAATGGGAAATTTTACGTGTGCCATTTATTGGTTTTGTCAACTAAAAAAAAATTTTTTTTCAATTTTTGCCTATGGGTTACCCTTATGGAATTTATCAAAAAACTTCAAAATTTATTTGACCCATTTTATGATGCAAAAAGGTTCTACATACAAAAATACCATTGTTTTCACTTTTTTCTACTGAAATCGCCTGTTCTGACTGAATAAATCAACTTGAACTAAACAATGGGTATCACTGTAGGCTTAAATTCAGTTTTTCCGGCAATCACAGCCGCAGGTTCGCGCACAGTGTCACTTTTCTGTACATTATAAAATCAGGAATCGAGTTTCACTCGTTAGATATATGAAACACGAGGCAAACTATTCAAACAGAATCCATCCATATTCTGTCTAAACAGACTGAATAAATAATCTTCAGTTCATGTTTTTTTTAGTGTTCTATCTATTCAAAATATAGCTGTTACAGCCGACAGAAAGAAACTTGTCAATTCCAATCGTTTGTTTTTCAGTACTTCTAAAGGAAAGCAATTTCTGCGATTTGGAACACTGTAGTATTTTCGATAATACCTCCACAGCGTATTCTAACCAGAAAGACGGAGGAAAGTGTGTCTAAACACAAATGTTGCCTTTCAGAAGCTGATTTTGATTGTTCCCTTTTGAAAAGGGAAACGCCTTCCTTATCTACGACTGAGCAAACCTCGAATAGCAAGGGCATTTAAATATCAGTCATTAGAGGCATATAAGAAGCTCATTTTCAGTCACTTGAAGGTTTTTTTCCTCACGGTAGTCCGAGCTTGGCGAGGTTATTTTGGGGCCGAGAGATATTTCTACATACATAATGACGTGTATGACGTGGAACGGAGTGTGAGGTGATAAGGCTTTGCTTTGGATACTCCCAAGTATAGTCCCATATTTGTTCAGTGCTATGGAATGAGCTTTCAATAATATTGTCCTGCTACCACACAAAGGTTATCAGTGGTCATTTAGAGTAAAGAGAGTACGTTTCGAACAAATCCAATTTTCAAAGAGTCATCAGGGGTGCAGATTTTGCGATATGTGTGCTTATACCCAAAATCTCAGACTATCATGATTAATTCATTTCAGTGGAGGGCTCGGCAGAACTATGTTTGGTCCCGCCAAGCCTTTAACCCATTCCCCCCCCCCCCCCCACACACACACACACATAGAGAAGCTATAGACTAGGGAGAGCATTTACGCAACAGCCGATGGATGTACATTTTATAAGAGTGCACATGAGTGTATTCTTGTAGGGGCCCTGGGAGCTACAGTAGTATTGTTAACTGGGGTGACCACGTTATGCTTTACTGCTTTAATATGACACAGGACCCAAAGACTTGTGTGTTTCTTCTCTGAAGTGGCAACGTGATTGCAAACAATAGGCTAAACTTCATTTTGTTATGTTTAATAGCAATGATTTAGGCATGAATTCCCCGCGGGAACCCCGGGAAGCGAAGCAGTGCCTGTTCACTGCGGTAAACAGGTTCTGTTTTACTGGCAAAATAGGACCCAGTCACCAATGCTTGGGATGTGCAAACACTCTATAAAGTGGGCGATATGGCTTATTAACGCTCACTCCTGGTCTTGAGTTGATACTCATGTTGTGGTCATGATTAGCAATTGTGCAAGCATATGTGACCTTACACACCAATAAATAAATTTAGGCATTAATACTGGGTAGGTGTGACCAAAAATACCAGTAAACAATTATGTGGTGGTTAAATACTGAGTCTTTGGAACTTTGAGATTGCCTTTTACTATTAGGTGTGCTCCCTACATCGGAGGGACCTCGCATTTTCAGAAAAGTCAATGTAATCGACGTATGGAGGATTCTGTACCACAGAAATCTGCGTAACGTGACTGAGAATAGATTGGATTGTTCGACAAGAATATGGACAGGGGTAAAAAATGAGTGTCAAATTGGTAAAATTTCACAAATTTTCGACAATGCGCTTTTTTAAAAACAAAATTTTCAATGGGAAAAAAGGGTCTTTCTCTTTATTGAGGTGTTCTGGATTTTGGTTCGGAACATCTGCTCTATCTATTCATTCCTTTTTGGGATATTTGTGTTCAAATTTTGACACTGGGTGATGATATTTCGTACCAAAATAAGTTCCAACATCAGTCAGTTGTTACTATTTATAGTAACTCTGAATGAAATGACAATGTGACTCCGGTCTGAACAACTAAACATATCCCCACCAAAAAATCGTCTGCTCAGTCAGTACGCTGGTTTTCGTGTAACTTATCACAGCTGCTTTGTTTCTGTTGATTTTTATTAAACAAATAGCAATTTTTTCTATACCCTCATGTACTCGAAAATTTACGTTATTATCTTCTCTGGAAACAGAATGATGGAGGTCTTACAATTTAAAGTTTTCTATTTATTTTTTGCCACAGAAGAACGAATCGGGCTGTAGCTCAGTAAGTTCAGGCGTTCACTTTGCTGTATGAAAAGTTCGTGTTCAATGCGATGTGTGTTCAAAACCCACCTGTTCTTAGATTTTTCTCATTATCCTAACACACACATTTTTCGCTTTGTTCTGGTTGCATCTTCGTCTATAGTGCATGTTTTCGCAAATTAGCTGAATACTCCACAATCAGTATATTTAAACCAAAATGTTGGAAAACAACCAATTGCCCAAAAAAGACAGACCATTACTCTGCAGACCATATTGTACAATTAGGGGCGCTATTATGTTGCAAAAATTGAGTCAAATAACGAGACGATAATCATAGTCTGATGATGCCTTTTGTCTGTTCAGCACCACTGACTGTGTGCCAGATTTAATGTTTCCTTGAAATAAAAGATTGCGAATATTCTCAACTGCACTTAATAAATAGCCTTTTGTGGCAAACTAAAAGAGTATATGCACTGACACCGTCATATTACCACTATAAGCAATGTATTTCTTCTGTTATGTCAGTGGTGAGGGCCTTGATATCAGCTGTCCATTTGGGAGCAATTTGCGGATTGTGCAAATGTGTACAGCCGGTTAATAGTACACTTTCCTTCAACCAATGCTAGCCCTTCGTGTGGTGGTTTAGTAAGTTAGGAATTTAGGTAGTAGATAGATGACGCAGGACGGTTCTCTCCGTGCTATCCGCCCTCATTCATCCGACACAATACAGGTCGGGGAAAGAGCCGTGATACCCCAATAATAAACAAATTCCACCCATCACTACAAACTTTAAATATCCTGTGTATTTTGAGCTAAAATATATTTCTGTCACAGAATGACTGGTAGTGTAATGGCTCTACTAACAGGTTAGAGAACTTTTGGAGCTAAACAGGGTTGGCGGACCGGTTTCATGATTCCATGTGCTATACTGTCTGTCAGGTAGGAAAGCATACTTTCAAAGCGTGTGTATGGGATAGTTTGGTTTGGTTTGGTTTGGGTGGGGGGAGGGGGGTTGGCGTTTTATTTCAGGTTTACATTTTAGATCTCTGAATCGTCTTTTCATCTTGATTTGCCGTTCGCGGTTTTATCTGGAATATTTTCCGATATGATGTGTGGAGCAGTGAGTCACGATACGTTTGGAAAGCATTCACGTTACAACAATTAGTTTTTTACAGATGAAGTTTATATTCCTACGAGCATCCACATGGAGCATTCTGGGTTCCTACCCCTTCCTCTGTTTATACCGGACCAGCATTAATTTTATGTATCATATTGAAGGTGAATGAATATTTTAGAGGGGAACCGTTTGATTTGAGTTTTTAGTTCAGATTCGACTTGTTTCAGCATTTGAAGGGCATTCGGTACCTCAGCACGCTTGGCGTGGTTTTGGTCGGCTGTCGTTTAAGACTGCTTGCTTCAAACAAGCGAATGGTAACGTTGGTTCCACATTATAGCCCTAATAAAGTTATGTATAGTTTAAGAGGAGTCACTTTCCAAACTTCCCAGATTTATTAACTTGAAGAATTGTAAGCTGATTTGTGTGATTACTTGCTTTAAGAGTAGGTCATGTTCTGTGTTGGGCAGTATTAATTCTGTGTCAGTATTAATTCATGTGGGTCACAAAGAGAGATTGGGATTCTTTGGAAAAGTTCAAGCCTTTCATGTAAAAGTCGAAGGTCGAAACCATGGACTCTTCTATTCAAAGTTGTCAACTTGTATACGCCAGTGTTCTAATTAAGAATTCAACGTTTATGATAACGTCAGTGAGGTGTTCACTCACCACACAGTGATTGTTACAATGTCTTCTATAATTCAGAAGATAATATTTCAAAAGAATAAAATCATGAACAATGGGAAATTTTACGTGTGCCATTTATTGGTTTTGTCAACTAAAATAAATTTTTTTTTCAATTTTTGCCTATGGGTTACCCTTATGGAATTTATCAAAAAACTTCAAAATTTATTTGACCCATTTTATGATGCAAAAAGGTTCTACATACAAAAATACCATTGTTTTCACTTTTTTTCTACTGAAATCGCATGTTCTGACTGAATAAATCAACTTGAACTAAACAATGGGTATCACTGTAGGCTTAAATTCAGTTTTTCCCGCAATCACAGCCGCAGGTTCGCGCACAGTGTCACTTTTCTGTACATTATAAAATCAGGAATCGAGTTTCACTCGTTAGTTATATGAAACACGAGGCAAACTATTCAAACAGAATCCATCCATATTCTGTCTAAACAGACTGAATAAATAATCTTCAGTTCATGTTTTTTTTAGTGTTCTATCTATTCAAAATATAGCTGTTACAGCCGACAGAAAGAAACTTGTCAATTCCAATCGTTTGTTTTTCAGTACTTCTAAAGGAAAGCAATTTCTGCGATTTGGAACACTGTAGTATTTTCGATAATACCTCCACAGCGTATTCTAACCAGAAAGACGGAGGAAAGTGTGTCTAAACACAAATGTTGCCTTTCAGAAGCTGATTTTGATTGTTCCCTTTTGAAAAGGCAAACGCCTTCCTTATCTACGACTGAGCAAACCTCGAATAGCAATGGCATTTAAATATCAGTCATTAGAGGCATATAAGAAGCTCATTTCCAGTCACTTGAAGGTTTTTTTCCTCACGCTAGTCCGAGCTTGGCGAGGTTATTTTGGGGCCGAGAGATATTTCTACATACATAATGACGTGTATGACGTGGAACGGAGTGTGAGGTGATAAGGCTTTGCTTTGGATACTCCCAAGTATAGTCCCATATTTGTTCAGTGCTATGGAATGAGCTTTCAATAATATTGTCCTGCTACCACACAAAGGTTATCAGTGGTCATTTAGAGTAAAGAGAGTACGTTTCGAACAAATCCAATTTTCAAAGAGTCATCAGGGGTGCAGATTTTGCGATATGTGTGCTTATACCCAAAATCTCAGACTATCATGATTAATTCATTTCAGTGGAGGGCTCGGCAGAACTATGTTTGGTCCCGCCAAGCCTTTAACCCATTCACCCCCCCCCCCCCCCACACACACACAAACATAGAGAAGCTATACACTAGGGAGAGCATTTACGCAACAGCCGATGGATGTACATTTTATAAGAGTGCACATGAGTGTATTCTTGTAGGGGCCCTGGGAGCTACAGTAGTATTGTTAACTGGGGTGACCACGTTATGCTTTACTGCTTTAATATGACACAGGACCCAAAGACTTGTGTGTTTCTTCTCTGAAGTGGCAACGTGATT
The DNA here is from genome assembly GCA_031216915.1 of Pictodentalium vernedei. Lineage (NCBI taxonomy): Eukaryota > Metazoa > Mollusca > Scaphopoda > Dentaliida > Dentaliidae > Pictodentalium > Pictodentalium vernedei. The sequence goes on from CM062289.1 coordinate 388,308,290, forward strand.
GCAAACAATAGGCTAAACTTCATTTTGTTATGTTTAATAGCAATGATTTAGGCATGAATTCCCCGCGGGAACCCCGGGAAGCGAAGCAGTGCCTGTTCACTGCGGTAAACAGGTTCTGTTTTACTGGCAAAATAGGACCCAGTCACCAATGCTTGGGATGTGCAAACACTCTATAAAGTGGGCGATATGGCTTATTAACGCTCACTCCTGGTCTTGAGTTGATACTCATGTTGTGGTCATGATTAGCCATTGTGCAAGCATATGTGACCTTAAACACCAATAAATAAATTTAGGCATGAATACTGGGTAGGTGTGACCAAAAATACCAGTAAACAATTATGTGGTGGTTAAATACTGAGTCTTTGGAAATTTGAGATTGCCTTTTCCTATTAGGTGTGCTCCCTACATCGGAGGGACCTCGCATTTTCAGAAAAGTCAATGTAATCGACGTATGGAGGATTCTGTACCACAGAAATCTGCGTAACGTGACTGAGAATAGATTGGATTGTTGGACAAGAATATGGACAGGGGTAAAAAATGAGTGTCAAATTGGTAAAATTTCACAAATTTTCGACAATGCGCTTTTTTAAAAACAAGATTTTCAATGGGAAAAAAGGGTCTTTCTCTTTATTGAGGTGTTCTGGATTTTGGTTCGGAACATCTGCACTATCTATTCATTCCTTTCTGGGATATTTGTGTTCAAATTTTGACACTGGGTGATGATATTTCGTACCAAAATAAGTTCCAACATCAGTCAGTTGTTACTATTTATAGTAACTCTGAATGAAATGACAATGTGACTCCGGTCTGAACAACTAAACATATCCCCACCAAAAAATCGTCTGCTCAGTCAGTACGCTGGTTTTCGTGTAACTTATCACAGCTGCTTTGTTTCTGTTGATTTTTATTAAACAAATAGCAATTTTTTCTATACCCTCATGTACTCGAAAATTTACGTTATTATCTTCTCTGGAAACAGAATGATGGAGGTCTTACAATTTAAAGTTTTCTATTTATTTTTTGCCACAGAAGAACGAATCGGGCTGTAGCTCAGTAAGTTCAGGCGTTCACTTTGCTGTATGAAAAGTTCGTGTTCAATGCGATGTGTGTTCAAAACCCACCTGTTCTTAGATTTTTCTCATTATCCTAACACACACATTTTTCGCTTTGTTCTGGTTGCATCTTCGTCTATAGTGCATGTTTTCGCAAATTAGCTGAATACTCCACAATCAGTATATTTAAACCAAAATGTTGGAAAACAACCAATTGCCCAAAAAAAGACAGACCATTACTCTGCAGACCATATTGTACAATTAGGGACGCTATTATGTTGCAAAAATTGAGTCAAATAACGAGACGATAATCATAGTCTGATGATGCCTTTTGTCTGTTCAGCACCACTGACTGTGTGCCAGATTTAATGTTTCCTTGAAATAAAAGATTGCGAATATTCTCAACTGCACTTAATAAATAGCCTTTTGTGGCAAACTAAAAGAGTATATGCACTGACACCGTCATATTACCACTATAAGCAATGTATTTCTTCTGTTATGTCAGTGGTGAGGGCCTTGATTTCAGCTGTCCATTTGGGAGCAATTTGCGGATTGTGCAAATGTGTACAGCCCGTTAATTGTACACTTTCCTTCAACCAATGCTAGCCCTTCGTGTGGTGGTTTAGTAAGTTAGGAATTTAGGTAGTAGATAGATGACGCTGGACGGTTCTCTCCGTGCTATCCGCCCTCATTCATCCGACACAATACAGGTCGGGGAAAGAGCCGTGATACCCCAATAATAATCAAATTCCACCCATCACTACAAACTTTAAATATCCTGTGTATTTTGAGCTAAAATATATTTCTGTCACAGAATGACTGGTAGTGTAATGGCTCTACTAACAGGTTAGAGAACTTTTGGAGCTAAACAGGGTTGGCGGAGCGGTGTCATGATTCCATGTGCTATACTGTCTGTCAGGTAGGAAAGCATACTTTCAAAGCGTGTGTATGGGATAGTTTGGTTTGGTTTGGTTCGGGTGGGGGGAGGGGGGTTGGCGTTTTATTTCAGGTTTACATTTTAGATCTCTGAATCGTCTTTTCATCTTGATTTGCCGTTCGCGGTTTTATCTGGAATATTTTCCGATATGATGTGTGGAGCAGTGAGTCACGATACGTTTGGAAAGCATTCACGTTACAACAATTAGTTTTTTACAGATGAAGTTTACATTCCTACGAGCATCCACGTGGAGCATTCTGGGTTCCTACCCCTTCCTCTGTTTATACCGGACCAGCATTAATTTTATGTATCATATTGAAGGTGAATGAATATTTTAGAGGGGAACCGTTTGATTTGAGTTTTTGGTTCAGATTCGACTTGTTTCAGCATTTGAAGGGCATTCGGTACCTCAGCACGCTTGGCGTGGTTTTGGTCGGCTGTCGTTTAAGACTGCTTGCTTCAAACAAGCGAATGGTAACGTTGGTTCCACATTATAGCCCTAAGAAAGTTATGTATAGTTTAAGAGGAGTCACTTTCCAAACTTCCCAGATTTATTAACTTGAAGAATTGTAAGCTGATTTGTGTGATTACTTGCTTTAAGAGTAGGTCATGTTCTGTGTTGGGCAGTATTAATTCTGTGTCAGTATTAATTCATGTGGGTCACAAAGAGAGATTGGGATTCTTTGGAAAAGTTCAAGCCTTTCATGTAAAAGTCGAAGGTCGAAACCATGGACTCTTCTATTCAAAGTTGTCAACTTGTATACGCCAGTGTTCTAATTAAGAATTCAACGTTTACGATAACGTCAGTGAGGTGTTCACTCACCACACAGTGATTGTTACAATGTCTTCTATAATTCAGAAGATAATATTTCAAAAGAATAAAATCATGAACAATGGGGAATTTTACGTGCGCCATTTATTGGTTTTGTCAACTAAAAAAAAATTTTTTTTCAATTTTTGCCTATGGGTTACCCTTATGGAATTTATCAAAAAACTTCAAAATTTATTTGACCCATTTTATGATGCAAAAAGGTTCTACATACAAAAATACCATTGTTTTCACTTTTTTTCTACTGAAATCGCCTGTTCTGACTGAATAAATCAACTTGAACTAAACAATGGGTATCACTGTAGGCTTAAATTCAGTTTTTCCGGCAATCACAGCCGCAGGTTCGCGCACAGTGTCACTTTTCTGTACATTATAAAATCAGGAATCGAGTTTCACTCGTTAGATATATGAAACACGAGGCAAACTATTCAAACAGAATCCATCCATATTCTGTCTAAACAGACTGAATAAATAATCTTCAGTTCATGTTTTTTTTAGTGTTCTATCTATTCAAAATATAGCTGTTACAGCCGACAGAAAGAAACTTGTCAATTCCAATCGTTTGTTTTTCAGTACTTCTAAAGGAAAGCAATTTCTGCGATTTGGAACACTGTAGTATTTTCGATAATACCTCTACAGCGTATTCTAACCAGAAAGACGGAGGAAAGTGTGTCTAAACACAAATGTTGCCTTTCAGAAGCTGATTTTGATTGTTCCCTTTTGAAAAGGGAAACGCCTTCCTTATCTACGACTGAGCAAACCTCGAATAGCAATGGCATTTAAATATCAGTCATTAGAGGCATATAAGAAGCTCATTTCCAGTCACTTGAAGGTTTTTTTCCTCACGCTAGTCCGAGCTTGGCGAGGTTATTTTGGGGCCGAGAGATATTTCTACATACATAATGACGTGTATGACGTGGAACGGAGTGTGAGGTGATAAGGCTTTGCTTTGGATACTCCCAAGTATAGTCCCATATTTGTTCAGTGCTATGGAATGAGCTTTCAATAATATTGTCCTGCTACCACACAAAGGTTATCAGTGGTCATTTAGAGTAAAGAGAGTACGTTTCGAACAAATCCAATTTTCAAAGAGTCATCAGGGGTGCAGATTTTGCGATATGTGTGCTTTTACCCAAAATCTCAGACTATCATGATTAATTCATTTCAGTGGAGGGCTCGGCAGAACTATGTTTGGTCCCGCCAAGCCTTTAACCCATTCACCCCCCCCCCCCCCCACACACACACATAGAGAAGCTATAGACTAGGGAGAGCATTTACGCAACAGCCGATGGATGTACATTTTATAAGAGTGCACATGAGTGTATTCTTGTAGGGGCCCTGGGAGCTACAGTAGTATTGTTAACTGGGGTGACCACGTTATGCTTTACTGCTTTAATATGACACAGGACCCAAAGACTTGTGTGTTTCTTCTCTGAAGTGGCAACGTAATTGCAAACAATAGGCTAAACTTCATTTTGTTATGTTTAATAGCAATGATTTAGGCATGAATTCCCCGCGGGAACCCCGGGAAGCGAAGCAGTGCCTGTTCACTGCGGTAAACAGGTTCTGTTTTACTGGCAAAATAGGACCCAGTCACCAATGCTTGGGATGTGCAAACACTCTATAAAGTGGGCGATATGGCTTATTAACGCTCACTCCTGGTCTTGAGTTGATACTCATGTTGTGGTCATGATTAGCCATTGTGCAAACATATGTGAACTTAAACACCAATAAATAAATTTAGGCATGAATACTGGGTAGGTGTGACCAAAAATACCAGTAAACAATTATGTGGTGGTTAAATACTGAGTCTTTGGAAGTTTGAGATTGCCTTTTCCTATTAGGTGTGCTCCCTACATCGGAGGGACCTAGCATTTTCAGAAAAGTCAATGTAATCGACGTATGGAGGATTCTGTACCACAGAAATCTGCGTAACGTGACTGAGAATAGATTGGATTGTTGGACAAGAATATGGACAGGGGTAAAAAATGAGTGTCAAATTGGTAAAATTTCACAAATTTTCGACAATGCGCTTTTTTAAAAACAAGATTTTCAATGGGAAAAAAGTGTCTTTCTCTTTATTGAGGTGTTCTGGATTTTGGTTCGGAACATCTGCACTATCTATTCATTCCTTTCTGGGATATTTGTGTTCTAATTTTGACACTGGGTGATGATATTTCGTACCAAAATAAGTTCCAACATCAGTCAGTTGTTACTATTTATAGTAACTCTGAATGAAATGACAATGTGACTCCGGTCTGAACAACTAAACATATCCCCACCAAAAAATCGTCTGCTCAGTCAGTACGCTGGTTTTCGTGTAACTTATCACAGCTGCTTTGTTTCTGTTGATTTTTATTAAACAAATAGCAATTTTTTCTATACCCTCATGTACTCGAAAATTTACGTTATTATCTTCTCTGGAAACAGAATGATGGAGGTCTTACAATTTAAAGTTTTCTATTTATTTTTTGCCACAGAAGAACGAATCGGGCTGTAGCTCAGTAAGTTCAGGCGTTCACTTTGCTGTATGAAAAGTTCGTGTTCAATGCGATGTGTGTTCAAAACCCACCTGTTCTTAGATTTTTCTCATTATCCTAACACACACATTTTTCGCTTTGTTCTGGTTGCATCTTCGTCTATAGTGCATGTTTTCGCAAATTAGCTGAATACTCCACAATCAGTATATTTAAACCAAAATGTTGGAAAACAACCAATTGCCCAAAAAAGACAGACCATTACTCTGCAGACCATGTTGTACAATTAGGGGCGCTATTATGTTGCAAAAATTGAGTCAAATAACGAGACGATAATCATAGTCTGATAATGCCTTTTGTCTGCTCAGCACCACTGACTGTGTGCCAGATTTAATGTTTCCTTGAAATAAAAGATTGCGAATATTCTCAACTGCACTTAATAAATAGCCTTTTGTGGCAAACTAAAAGAGTATATGCACTGACACCGTCATATTACCACTATAAGCAATGTATTTCTTCTGTTATGTTAGTGGTGAGGGCCTTGATTTCAGCTGTCCATTTGGGAGCAATTTGCGGATTGTGCAAATGTGTACAGCCCGTTAATACACACATAGAGAAGCTGTAGACTAGGGAGAGCATTTACGCAACAGCCGATGGATGTACATTTTATAAGAGTGCACATGAGTGTATTCTTGTAGGGGCCCTGGGAGCTACAGTAGTATTGTTAACTGGGGTGAACACGTTATGCTTTACTGCTTTAATATGACACAGGACCCAAAGACTTGTGTGTTTCTTCTCTGAAGTGGCAACGTGATTGCAAACAATAGGCTAAACTTCATTTTGTTATGTTTAATAGCAATGATTTAGGCATGAATTCCCCGCGGGAACCCCGGGAAGCGAAGCAGTGCCTGTTCACTGCTGTAAACAGGTTCTGATTTACTGGCAAAATAGGACCCAGTCACCAATGCTTGGGATGTGCAAACACTCTATAAAGTGGGCGATATGGCTTATTAACGCTCACTCCTGGTCTTGAGTTGATACTCATGTTGTGGTCATGATTAGCCATTGTGCAAGCATATGTGACCTTAAACACCAATAAATAAATTTAGGCATGAATACTGGGTAGGTGTGACCAAAAATACCAGTAAACAATTATGTGGTGGTTAAATACTGAGTCTTTGGAACTTTGAGATTGCCTTTTCCTATTAGGTGTGCTCCCTACATCGGAGGGACCTCGCATTTTCAGAAAAGTCAATGTAATCGACGTATGGAGGATTCTGTACCACAGAAATCTGCGTAACGTGACTGAGAATAGATTGGATTGTTGGACAAGAATATGGACAGGGGTAAAAAATGAGTGTCAAATTGGTAAAATTTCACAAATTTTCGACAATGCGCTTTTTTAAAAACAAGATTTTCAATGGGAAAAAAGGGTCTTTCTCTTTATTGAGGTGTTCTGGATTTTGGTTCGGAACATCTGCACTATCTATTTATTCCTTTTTGGGATATTTGTGTTCAAATTTTGACACTGGGTGATGATATTTCGTACCAAAATAAGTTCCAACATCAGTCAGTTGTTACTATTTATAGTAACTCTGAATGAAATGACAATGTGACTCCGGTCTGAACAACTAAACATATCCCCACCAAAAAATCGTCTGCTCAGTCAGTACGCTGGTTTTCGTGTAACTTATCACAGCTGCTTTGTTTCTGTTGATTTTTATTAAACAAATAGCAATTTTTTCTATACCCTCATGTACTCGAAAATTTACGTTATTATCTTCTCTGGAAACAGAATGATGGAGGTCTTACAATTTAAAGTTTTCTATTTATTTTTTGCCACAGAAGAACGAATCGGGCTGTAGCTCAGTAAGTTCAGGCGTTCACTTTGCTGTATGAAAAGTTCGTGTTCAATGCGATGTGTGTTCAAAACCCACCTGTTCTTAGATTTTTCTCATTATCCTAACACACACATTTTTCGCTTTGTTCTGGTTGCATCTTCGTCTATAGTGCATGTTTTCGCAAATTAGCTGAATACTCCACAATCAGTATATTTAAACCAAAATGTTGGAAAACAACCAATTGCCCAAAAAAGACAGACCATTACTCTGCAGACCATATTGTACAATTAGGAGCGCTATTATGTTGCAAAAATTGAGTCAAATAACGAGACGATAATCATAGTCTGATGATGCCTTTTGTCTGTTCAGCACCACTGACTGTGTGCCAGATTTAATGTTTCCTTGAAATAAAAGATTGCGAATATTCTCAACTGCACTTAATAAATAGCCTTTTGTGGCAAACTAAAAGAGTATATGCACTGACACCGTCATATTACCACTATAAGCAATGTATTTCTTCTGTTATGTCAGTGGTGAGGGCCTTGATTTCAGCTGTCCATTTGGGAGCAATTTGCGGATTGTGCAAATGTGGACAGCCCGTTAATAGTACACTTTCCTTCAACCATTGCTAGCCCTTCGTGTGGTGGTTTAGTAAGTTAGGAATTTAGGTAGTAGATAGATGACGCAGGACGGTTCTCTCCGTGCTATCCGCCCTCATTCATCCGACACAATACAGGTCGGGGAAAGAGCCGTGATACCCCAATAATAAACAAATTCCACCCATCACTACAAACTTTAAATATCCTGTGTATTTTGAGCTAAAATATATTTCTGTCACAGAATGACTGGTAGTGTAATGGCTCTACTAACAGGTTAGAGAACTTTTGGAGCTAAACAGGGTTGGCGGACCGGTGTCATGATTCCATGTGCTATACTGTCTGTCAGGTAGGAAAGCATACTTTCAAAGCGTGTGTATGGGATAGTTTGGTTTGGTTTGGTTTGGGTGGGGGGAGGGGGGTTGGCGTTTTATTTCAGGTTTACATTTTAGATCTCTGAATCGTCTTTTCATCTTGATTTGCCGTTCGCGGTTTTATCTGGAATATTTTCCGATATGATGTGTGGAGCAGTGAGTCACGATACGTTTGGAAAGCATTCACGTTACAACAATTAGTTTTTTACAGATGAAGTTTACATTCCTACGAGCATCCACATGGAGAATTCAGGGTTCCTACCCCTTCCTCTGTTTATACCGGACCAGCATTAATTTTATGTATCATATTGAAGGTGAATGAATATTTTAGAGGGGAACCGTTTGATTTGAGTTTTTGGTTCAGATTCGACCTGTTTCAGCATTTGAAGGGGATTGGGTACCTCAGCACGCTTGGGTGGTTTTGGTCGGCTGTCGTTTAAGACTGCTTGCTTCAAACAAGCGAATGGTAACGTTGGTTCCACATTAGAGCCCTAAGAAAGTTATGTATAGTTTAAGAGGAGTCACTTTCCAAACTTCCCAGATTTATTAACTTGAAGAATTGTAAGCTGATTTGTGTGATTACTTGCTTTAAGAGTAGGTCATGTTCTGTGTTGGGCAGTATTAATTCTGTGTCAGTATTAATTCATGTGGGTCACAAAGAGAGATTGGGATTCTTTGGAAAAGTTCAAGCCTTTCATGTAAAAGTCGAAGGTCGAAACCATGGACTCTTCTATTCAAAGTTGTCAACTTGTATACGCCAGTGTTCTAATTAAGAATTCAACGTTTATGATAACGTCAGTGAGGTGTTCACTCACCACACAGTGATTGTTACAATGTCTTCTATAATTCAGAAGATAATATTTCAAAAGAATAAAATCATGAACAATGGGAAATTTTACGTGTGCCATTTACTGGTTTTGTCAACTAAAAAAAAATTTTTTTTCAATTTTTGCCTATGGGTTACCCTTATGGAATTTATCAAAAAACTTCAAAATTTATTTGACCCATTTTATGATGCAAAAAGGTTCTACATACAAAAATACCATTGTTTTCACTTTTTTTCTACTGAAATCGCCTGTTCTGACTGAATAAATCAACTTGAACTAAACAATGGGTATCACTGTAGGCTTAAATTCAGTTTTTCCGGCAATCACAGCCGAAGGTTCGCGCACAGTGTCACTTTTCTGTACATTATAAAATCAGGAATCGAGTTTCACTCGTTAGATATATGAAACACGAGGCAAACTATTCAAACAGAATCCATCCATATTCTGTCTAAACAGACTGAATAAATAATCTTCAGTTCATGTTTTTTTTAGTGTTCTATCTATTCAAAATATAGCTGTTACAGCCGACAGAAAGAAACTTGTCAATTCCAATCGTTTGTTTTTCAGTACTTCTAAAGGAAAGCAATTTCTGCGATTTGGAACACTGTAGTATTTTCGATAATACCTCCACAGCGTATTCTAACCAGAAAGACGGAGGAAAGTGTGTCTAAACACAAATGTTGCCTTTCAGAAGCTGATTTTGATTGTTCCCTTTTGAAAAGGGAAACGCCTTCCTTATCTACGACTGAGCAAACCTCGAATAGCAATGGCATTTAAATATCAGTCATTAGAGGCATATAAGAAGCTCATTTCCAGTCACTTGAAGGTTTTTTTCCTCACGCTAGTCCGAGCTTGGCGACGTTATTTTGGGGCCGAGAGATATTTCTACATACATAATGACGTGTATGACGTGGAACGGAGTGTGAGGTGATAAGGCTTTGCTTTGGATACTCCCAAGTATAGTCCCATATTTGTTCAGTGCTATGGAATGAGCTTTCAATAATATTGTCCTGCTACCACACAAAGGTTATCAGTGGTCATTTAGAGTAAAGAGAGTACGTTTCGAACAAATCCAATTTTCAAAGAGTCATCAGGGGTGCAGATTTTGCGATATGTGTGCTTATACCCAAAATCTCAGACTATCATGATTAATTCATTTCAGTGGAGGGCTCGGCAGAACTATGTTTGGTCCCGCCAAGCCTTTAACCCATTCACCCCCCCCCCCCCCACACACACACATAGAGAAGCTATAGACTAGGGAGAGCATTTACGCAACAGCCGATGGATGTACATTTTATAAGAGTGCACATGAGTGTATTCTTGTAGGGGCCCTGTGAGCTACAGTAGTATTGTTAACTGGGGTGACCACGTTATGCTTTACTGCTTTAATATGACACAGGACCCAAAGACTTGTGTGTTTCTTCTCTGAAGTGGCAACGCGATTGCAAACAATAGGCTAAACTTCATTTTGTTATGTTTAATAGCAATGATTTAGGCATGAATTCCCCGCGGGAACCCCGGGAAGCGAAGCAGTGCCTGTTCACTGCGGTAAACAGGTTCTGTTTTACTGGCAAAATAGGACCCAGTCACCAATGCTTGGGATGTGCAAACACTCTATAAAGTGGGCGATATGGCTTATTAACGCTCACTCCTGGTCTTGAGTTGATACTCATGTTGTGGTCATGATTAGCCATTGTGCAAGCATATGTGACCTTAAACACCAATAAATAAATTTAGGCATGAATACTGGGTAGGTTTGACCAAAATTACCAGTAAACAATTATGTGGTGGTTAAATACTGAGTCTTTGGAACTTTGAGATTGCCTTTTCCTATTAGGTGTGCTCCCTACATCGGAGGGACCTCGCATTTTCAGAAAAGTCAATGTAATCGACGTATGGAGGATTCTGTACCACAGAAATCTGCGTAACGTGACTGAGAATAGATTGGATTGTTGGACAAGAATATGGACAGGGGTAAAAAATGAGTGTCAAATTGGTAAAATTTCACAAATTTTCGACAATGCGCTTTTTTAAAAACAAGATTTTCAATGGGAAAAAAGGGTCTTTCTCTTTATTGAGGTGTTCTGGATTTTGGTTCGGAACATCTGCACTATCTATTCATTCCTTTTTGGGATATTTGTGTTCAAATTTTGACACTGGGTGATGATATTTCGTACCAAAATAAGTTCCAACATCAGTCAGTTGTTACTATTTATAGTAACTCTGAATGAAATGACAATGTGACTCCGGTCTGAACAACTAAACATATCCCCACCAAAAAATCGTCTGCTCAGTCAGTACGCTGGTTTTCGTGTAACTTATCACAGCTGCTTTGTTTCTGTTGATTTTTATTAAACAAATAGCAATTTTTTCTATACCCTCATGTACTCGAAAATTTACGTTATTATCTTCTCTGGAAACAGAATGATGGAGGTCTTACAATTTTAAGTTTTCTATTTATTTTTTGCCACAGAAGAACGAATCGGGCTGTAGCTCAGTAAGTTCAGGCGTTCACTTTGCTGTATGAAAAGTTCGTGTTCAATGCGATGTGAGTTCAAAACCCACCTGTTCTTAGATTTTTCTCATTATCCTAACACACACATTTTTCGCTTTGTTCTGGTTGCATCTTCGTCTATAGTGCATGTTTTCGCAAATTAGCTGAATACTCCACAATCAGTATATTTAAACCAAAATGTTGGAAAACAACCAATTGCCCAAAAAAGACAGACCATTACTCTGCAGACCATATTGTACAATTAGGGACGCTATTATGTTGCAAAAATTGAGTCAAATAACGAGACGATAATCATAGTCTGATGATGCCTTTTGTCTGTTCAGCACCACTGACTGTGTGCCAGATTTAATGTTTCCTTGAAATAAAAGATTGCGAATATTCTCAACTGCACTTAATAAATAGCCTTTTGTGGCAAACTAAAAGAGTATATGCACTGACACCGCCATATTACCACTATAAGCAATGTATTTCTTCTGTTATGTCAGTGGTGAGGGCCTTGATTTCAGCTGTCCATTTGGGAGCAATTTGCGGATTGTGCAAATGTGTACAGCCCGTTAATAGTACACTTTCCTTCAACCAATGCTAGCCCTTCGTGTGTTGGTTTAGTAAGTTAGGAATTTAGGTAGTAGATAGATGACGCAGGACGGTTCTCTCCGTGCTATCCGCCCTCATTCATCCGACACAATACAGGTCGGGGAAAGAGCCGTGATACCCCAATAATAAACAAATTCCACCCATCACTACAAACTTTAAATATCCTGTGTATTTTGAGCTAAAATATATTTCTGTCACAGAATGACTGGTAGTGTAATGGCTCTACTAACAGGTTAGAGAACTTTTGGAGCTAAACAGGGTTGGCGGACCGGTGTCATGATTCCATGTGCTATACTGTCTGTCAGGTAGGAAAGCATACTTTCAAAGCGTGTGTATGGGATAGTTTGGTTTGGTTTGGTTTGGGTTGGGGGAGGTGGGTTGGCGTTTTATTTCAGGTTTACATTTTAGATCTCTGAATCGTCTTTTCATCTTGATTTGCCGTTCGCGGTTTTATCTGGAATATTTTCCGATATGATGTGTGGAGCAGTGAGTCACGATACGTTTGGAAAGCATTCACGTTACAACAATTAGTTTTTTACAGATGAAGTTTACATTCCTACGAGCATCCACATGGAGCATTCTGGGTTCCTACCCCTTCCTCTGTTTATACCGGACCAGCATTAATTTTATGTATCATATTGAAGGTGAATGAATATTTTAGAGGGGAACCGTTTGATTTGAGTTTTTGGTTCAGATTCGACTTGTTTCAGCATTTGAAGGGCATTCGGTACCTCAGCACGCTTGGCGTGGTTTTGGTCGGCTGTCGTTTAAGACTGCTTGCTTCAAACAAGCGAATGGTAACGTTGGTTCCACATTAGAGCCCTAAGAAAGTTATGTATAGTTTAAGAGGAGTCACTTTCCAAACTTCCCAGATTTATTAACTTGAAGAATTGTAAGCTGATTTGTGTGATTACTTGCTTTAAGAGTAGGTCATGTTCTGTGTTGGGCAGTATTAATTCTGTGTCAGTATTAATTCATGTGGGTCACAAAGAGAGATTGGGATTCTTTGGAAAAGTTCAAGCCTTTCATGTAAAAGTCGAAGGTCGAAACCATGGACTCTTCTATTCAAAGTTGTCAACTTGTATACGCCAGTGTTCTGATTAAGAATTCAACGTTTATGATAACGTCAGTGAGGTGTTCACTCACCACACAGTGATTGTTACAATGTCTTCTATAATTCAGAAGATAATATTTCAAAAGAATAAAATCATGAACAATGGGAAATTTTACGTGTGCCATTTATTGGTTTTGTCAACTAAAAAAAATTTTTTTTTCAATTTTTGCCTATGGGTTACCCTTATGGAATTTATCAAAAAACTTCAAAATTTATTTGACCCATTTTATGATGCAAAAAGGTTCTACATACAAAAATACCATTGTTTTCACTTTTTTTCTACTGAAATCGCCTGTTCTGACTGAATAAATCAACTTGAACTAAACAATGGGTATCACTGTAGGCTTAAATTCAGTTTTTCCGGCAATCACAGCCGCAGGTTCGCGCACAGTGTCACTTTTCTGTACATTATAAAATCAGGAATCGAGTTTCACTCGTTAGTTATATGAAACACGAGGCAAACTATTCAAACAGAATCCATCCATATTCTGTCTAAACAGACTGAATAAATAATCTTCAGTTCATGTTTTTTTTAGTGTTCTATCTATTCAAAATATAGCTGTTACAGCCGACAGAAAGAAACTTGTCAATTCCAATCGTTTGTTTTTCAGTACTTCTAAAGGAAAGCAATTTCTGCGATTTGGAACACTGTAGTATTTTCGATAATACCTCCACAGCGTATTCTAACCAGAAAGACGGAGGAAAGTGTGTCTAAACACAAATGTTGCCTTTCAGAAGCTGATTTTGATTGTTCCCTTTTGAAAAGGGAAACGCCTTCCTTATCTACGACTGAGCAAACCTCGAATAGCAATGGCATTTAAATATCAGTCATTAGAGGCATATAAGAAGCTCATTTCCAGTCACTTGAAGGTTTTTTTCCTCACGCTAGTCCGAGCTTGGCGAGGTTATTTTGGGTCCGAGAGATATTTCTACATACATAATGACGTGTATGACGTGGAACGGAGTGTGAGGTGATAAGGCTTTGCTTTGGATACTCCCAAGTATAGTCCCATATTTGTTCAGTGCTATGGAATGAACTTTCAATAATATTGTCCTGCTACCACACAAAGGTTATCAGTGGTCATTTAGAGTAAAGAGAGTACGTTTCGAACAAATCCAATTTTCAAAGAGTCATCAGGGGTGCAGATTTTGCGATATGTGTGCTTATACCCAAAATCTCAGACTATCATGATTAATTTATTTCAGTGGAGGGCTCGGCAGAACTATGTTTGGTCCCGCCAAGCCTTTAACCCATTCACCCCCCCCCCCCCCACACACACACACAAACATAGAGAAGCTATAGACTAGGGAGAGCATTTACGCAACAGCCGATGGATGTACATTTTATAAGAGTGCACATGAGTGTATTCTTGTAGGGGCCCTGGGAGCTACAGTAGCATTGTTAACTGGGGTGACCACGTTATGCTTTACTGCTTTAATATGACACAGGACCCAAAGACTTGTGTGTTTCTTCTCTGAAGTGGCCACGTGATTGCAAACAATAGGCTAAACTTCATTTTGTTATGTTTAATAGCAATGATTTAGGCATGAATTCCCCGCGGGAACCCCGGGAAGCGAAGCAGTGCCTGTTCACTGCGGTAAACAGGTTCTGTTTTACTGGCAAAATAGGACCCAGTCACCAATGCTTGGGATGTGCAAACACTCTATAAAGTGGACGATATGGCTTATTAACGCTCACTCCTGGTCTTGAGTTGATACTCATGTTGTGGTCATGATTAGCCATTGTGCAAGCATATGTGACCTTAAACACCAATAAATAAATTTAGGCATGAATACTGGGTAGGTGTGACCAAAAATACCAGTAAACAATTATGTGGTGGTTAAATACTGAGTCTTTGGAACTTTGAGATTGCCTTTTACTATTAGGTGTGCTCCCTACATCGGAGGGACCTCGCATTTTCAGAAAAGTCAATGTAATCGACGTATGGAGGATTCTGTACCACAGAAATCTGCGTAACGTGACTGAGAATAGATTGGATTGTTCGACAAGAATATGGACAGGGGTAAAAAATGAGTGTCAAATTGGTAAAATTTCACAAATTTTCGACAATGCGCTTTTTTAAAAACAAGATTTTCAATGGGAAAAAAGGGTCTTTCTCTTTATTGAGGTGTTCTGGATTTTGGTTCGGAACATCTGCACTATCTATTCATTCCTTTCTGGGATATTTGTGTTCAAATTTTGACACTGGGTGATGATATTTCGTACCAAAATAAGTTCCAACATCAGTCAGTTGTTACTATTTATAGTAACTCTGAATGAAATGACAATGTGACTCCGGTCTGAACAACTAAACATATCCCCACCAAAAAATCGTCTGCTCAGTCAGTACGCTGGTTTTCGTGTAACTTATCACAGCTGCTTTGTTTCGGTTGATTTTTATTAAACAAATAGCAATTTTTTCTATACCCTCATGTACTCGAAAATTTACGTTATTATCTTCTCTGGAAACAGAATGATGGAGGTCTTACAATTTAAAGTTTTCTATTTATTTTTTGCCACAGAAGAACGAATCGGGCTGTAGCTCAGTAAGTTCAGGCGTTCACTTTGCTGTATGAAAAGTTCGTGTTCAATGCGATGTGTGTTCAAAACCCACCTGTTCTTAGATTTTTCTCATTATCCTAACACACACATTTTTCGCTTTGTTCTGGTTGCATCTTCGTCTATAGTGCATGTTTTCGCAAATTAGCTGAATACTCCACAATCAGTATATTTAAACCAAAATGTTGGAAAACAACCAATTGCCCAAAAAAAGACAGACCATTACTCTGCAGACCATATTGTACAATTAGGGACGCTATTATGTTGCAAAAATTGAGTCAAATAACGAGACGATAATCATAGTCTGATGATGCCTTTTGTCTGTTCAGCACCACTGACTGTGTGCCAGATTTAATGTTTCCTTGAAATAAAAGATTGCGAATATTCTCAACTGCACTTAATAAATAGCCTTTTGTGGCAAACTAAAAGAGTATATGCACTGACACCGTCATATTACCACTATAAGCAATGTATTTCTTCTGTTATGTCAGTGGTGAGGGCCTTGATTTCAGCTGTCCATTTGGGAGCAATTTGCGGATTGTGCAAATGTGTACAGCCCGTTAATAGTACACTTTCCTTCAACCAATGCTAGCCCTTCGTGTGGTGGTTTAGTAAGTTAGGAATTTAGGTAGTAGATAGATGACGCAGGACGGTTCTCTCCGTGCTATCCGCCCTCATTCATCCGACACAATACAGGTCGGGGAAAGAGCCGTGATACCCCAATAATAAACAAATTCCACCCATCACTACAAACTTTAAATATCCTGTGTATTTTGAGCTAAAATATATTTCTGTCACAGAATGACTGGTAGTGTAATGGCTCTACTAACAGGTTAGAGAACTTTTGGAGCTAAACAGGGTTGGCGGACCGGCGTCATGATTCCATGTGCTATACTGTCTGTCAGGTAGGAAAGCATACTTTCAAAGCGTGTGTATGGGATAGTTTGGTTTGGTTTGGTTTGGGTGGGGGGAGGGGGGTTGGCGTTTTATTTCAGGTTTACATTTTAGATCTCTGAATCGTCTTTTCATCTTGATTTGCCGTTCGCGGTTTTATCTGGAATATTTTCCGATATGATGTGTGGAGCAGTGAGTCACGATACGTTTGGAAAGCATTCACGTTACAACAATTAGTTTTTTACAGATGAAGTTTACATTCCTACGAGCATCCACATGGAGCATTCTGGGTTCCTACCCCTTCCTCTGTTTATACCGGACCAGCATTAATTTTGTGTATCATATTGAAGGTGAATGAATATTTTAGAGGGGAACCGTTTGATTTGAGTTTTTGGTTCAGATTCGACTTGTTTCAGCATTTGAAGGGCATTCGGTACCTCAGCACGCTTGGCGTGGTTTTGGTCGGCTGTCGTTTAAGACTGCTTGCTTCAAACAAGCGAATGGTAACGTTGGTTCCACATTACAGCCCTAAGAAAGTTATGTATAGTTTAAGAGGAGTCACTTTCCAAACTTCCCAGATTTATTAACTTGAAGAATTGTAAGCTGATTTGTGTGATTACTTGCTTTAAGAGTAGGTCATGTTCTGTGTTGGGCAGTATTAATTCTGTGTCAGTATTAATTCATGTGGGTCACAAAGAGAGATTGGGATTCTTTGGAAAAGTTCAAGCCTTTCATGTAAAAGTCGAAGGTCGAAACCATGGACTCTTCTATTCAAAGTTGTCAACTTGTATACGCCAGTGTTCTAATTAAGAATTCAACGTTTATGATAACGTCAGTGAGGTGTTCACTCACCACACAGTGATTGTTACAATGTCTTCTATAATTCAGAAGATAATATTTCAAAAGAATAAAATCATGAACAATGGGGAATTTTACGTGTGCCATTTATTGGTTTTGTAAACTAAAAAAAAATTTTTTTTCAATTTTTGCCTGTGGTTTACCCTTATGGAATTTATCAAAAAACTTCAAAATTTATTTGACCCATTTTATGATGCAAAAAGGTTCTACATACAAAAATACCATTGTTTTCACTTTTTTTCTACTGAAATCGCCTGTTCTGACTGAATAAATCAACTTGAACTAAACAATGGGTATCACTGTAGGCTTAAATTCAGTTTTTCCGGCAATCACAGCCGCAGGTTCGCGCACAGTGTCACTTTTCTGTACATTATAAAATCAGGAATCGAGTTTCATTCGTTAGATATATGAAACACGAGGCAAACTATTCAAACAGAATCCATCCATATTCTGTCTAAACAGACTGAATAAATAATCTTCAGTTCATGTTTTTTTTAGTGTTCTATCTATTCAAAATATAGCTGTTACAGCCGACAGAAAGAAACTTGTCAATTCCAATCGTTTGTTTTTCAGTACTTCTAAAGGAAAGCAATTTCTGCGATTTGGAACACTGTAGTATTTTCGATAATACCTCTACAGCGTATTCTAACCAGAAAGACGGAGGAAAGTGTGTCTAAACACAAATGTTGCCTTTCAGAAGCTGATTTTGATTGTTCCCTTTTGAAAAGGCAAACGCCTTCCTTATCTACGACTGAGCAAACCTCGAATAGCAATGGCATTTAAATATCAGTCATTAGAGGCATATAAGAAGCTCATTTCCAGTCACTTGAAGGTTTTTTTCCTCACGCTAGTCCGAGCTTGGCGAGGTTATTTTGGGGCCGAGAGATATTTCTACATACATAATGACGTGTATGACGTGGAACGGAGTGTGAGGTGATAAGGCTTTGCTTTGGATACTCCCAAGTATAGTCCCATATTTGTTCAGTGCTATGGAATGAGCTTTCAATAATATTGTCCTGCTACCACACAAAAGTTATCAGTGGTCATTTAGAGTAAAGAGAGTACGTTTCGAACAAATCCAATTTTCAAAGAGTCATCAGGGGTGCAGATTTTGCGATATGTGTGCTTATACCCAAAATCTCAGACTATCATGATTAATTCATTTCAGTGGAGGGCTCGGCAGAACTATGTTTGGTCCCGCCAAGCCTTTAACCCATTCACCCCCCCCCCCCCCCCACACACACACACATAGAGAAGCTATAGACTAGGGAGAGCATTTACGCAACAGCCGATGGATGTACATTTTATAAGAGTGCACATGAGTGTATTCTTGTAGGGGCCCTGGGAGCTACAGTAGTATTGTTAACTGGGGTGACCACGTTATGCTTTACTGCTTTAATATGACACAGGACCCAAAGACTTGTGTGTTTCTTCTCTGAAGTGGCAACGTGATTGCAAACAATAGGCTAAACTTCATTTTGTTATGTTTAATAGCAATGATTTAGGCATGAATTCCCCGCGGGAACCCCGGGAAGCGAAGCAGTGCCTGTTCACTGCGGTAAACAGGTTCTGTTTTACTGGCAAAATAGGACCCAGTCACCAATGCTTGGTATGTGCAAACACTCTATAAAGTGGGCGATATGGCTTATTAACGCTCACTCCTGGTCTTGAGTTGATACTCATGTTGTGGTCATGATTAGCCATTGTGCAAGCATATGTGACCTTAAACACCAATAAATAAATTTAGACATGAATACTGGGTAGGTGTGACCAAAAATACCAGTAAACAATTAAGTGGTGGTTAAATACTGAGTCTTTGGAACTTTGAGATTGCCTTTTCCTATTAGGTGTGCTCCCTACATCGGAGGGACCTCGCATTTTCAGAAAAGTCAATGTAATCGACGTATGGAGGATTCTGTACCACAGAAATCTGCGTAACGTGACTGAGAATAGATTGGATTGTTGGACAAGAATATGGACAGGGGTAAAAAATGAGTGTCAAATTGGTAAAATTTCACAAATTTTCGACAATGCGCTTTTTTAAAAACAAGATTTTCAATGGGAAAAAAGGGTCTTTCTCTTTATTGAGGTGTTCTGGATTTTGGTTCGGAACATCTGCACTATCTATTCATTCCTTTTTGGGATATTTGTGTTCAAATTTTGACACTGGGTGATGATATTTCGTACCAAAATAAGTTCCAACATCAGTCAGTTGTTACTATTTATAGTAACTCTGAATGAAATGACAATGTGACTCCGGTCTGAACAACTAAACATATCCCCACCAAAAAATCGTCTGCTCAGTCAGTACGCTGGTTTTCGTGTAACTTATCACAGCTGCTTTGTTTCTGTTGATTTTTATTAAACAAATAGCAATTTTTTCTATACCCTCATGTACTCGAAAATTTACGTTATTATCTTCTCTGGAAACAGAATGATGGAGGTCTTACAATTTAAAGTTTTCTATTTATTTTTTGCCACAGAAGAACGAATCGGGCTGTAGCTCAGTAAGTTCAGGCGTTCACTTTGCTGTATGAAAAGTTCGTGTTCAATGCGATGTGTGTTCAAAACCCACCTGTTCTTAGATTTTTCTCATTATCCTAACACACACATTTTTCGCTTTGTTCTGGTTGCATCTTCGTCTATAGTGCATGTTTTCGCAAATTAGCTGAATACTCCACAATCAGTATATTTAAACCAAAATGTTGGAAAACAACCAATTGCCCAAAAAAGACAGACCATTACTCTGCAGACCATATTGTACAATTAGGGGCGCTATTATGTTGCAAAAATTGAGTCAAATAACGAGACGATAATCATAGTCTGATGATGCCTTTTGTCTGTTCAGCACCACTGACTGTGTGCCAGATTTAATGTTTCCTTGAAATAAAAGATTGCGAATATTCTCAACTGCACTTAATAAATAGCCTTTTGTGGCAAACTAAAAGAGTATATGCACTGACACCGTCATATTACCACTATAAGCAATGTATTTCTTCTGTTATGTCAGTGGTGAGGGCCTTGATTTCAGCTGTCCATTTGGTAGCAATTTGCGGATTGTCCAAATGTGGACAGCCCGTTAATAGTACACTTTCCTTCAACTAATGCTAGCCCTTCGTGTGGTGGTTTAGTAAGTTAGGAATTTAGGTAGTAGATAGATGACGCAGGACGGTTCTCTCCGTGCTATCCGCCCTCATTCATCCGACACAATACAGGTCGGGGAAAGAGCCGTGATACCCCAATAATAAACAAATTCCACCCATCACTACAAACTTTAAATATCCTGTGTATGTTGAGCTAAAATATATTTCTGTCACAGAATGACTGGTAGTTTAATGGCTCTACTAACAGGTTAGAGAACTTTTGGAGCTAAACAGGGTTGGCGGACCGGTGTCATGATTCCATGTGCTATACTGTCTGTCAGGTAGGAAAGCATACTTTCAAAGCGTGTGTATGGGATAGTTTGGTTTGGGTTGGTTTGGGTGGGGGGAGGGGGGTTGGCGTTTTATTTCAGGTTTACATTTTAGATCTCTGAATCGTCTTTTCATCTTGATTTGCCGTTCGCGGTTTTATCTGGAATATTTTCCGATATGATGTGTGGAGCAGTGAGTCACGATACGTTTGGAAAGCATTCACGTTACAACAATTAGTTTTTTACAGATGAAGTTTACATTCCTACCAGCATCCACATGGAGCATTCTGGGTTCCTACCCCTTCCTCTGTTTATACCGGGCCAGCATTAATATTATGTATCATATTGTAGGTGAATGAATATTTTAGAGGGGAACCGTTTGATTTGAGTTTTTGGTTCAGATTCGACTTGTTTCAGCATTTGAAGGGCATTCGGTACCTCAGCAAGCTTGGCGTGGTTTTGGTCGGCTGTCGTTTAAGACTGCTTGCTTCAAACAAGCGAATGGTAACGTTGGTTCCACATTAGAGCCCTAAGAAAGTTATGTATAGTTTAAGAGGAGTCACTTTCCAAACTTCCCAGATTTATTAACTTGAAGAATTGTAAGCTGATTTGTGTGATTACTTGCTTTAAGAGTAGGTCATGTTCTGTGTTGGGCAGTATTAATTCTGTGTCAGTATTAATTCATGTGGGTCACAAAGAGAGATTGGGATTCTTTGGAAAAGTTCAAGCCTTTCATGTAAAAGTCGAAGGTCGAAACCATGGACTCTTCTATTCAAAGTTGTCAACTTGTATACGCCAGTGTTCTAATTAAGAATTCAACGTTTATGATAACGTCAGTGAGGTGTTCACTCACCACACAGTGATTGTAACAATGTCTTCTATAATTCAGAAGATAATATTTCAAAAGAATAAAATCATGAACAATGGGAAATTTTACGTGTGCCATTTATTGGGTTTGTCAACTAAAAAAAATTTTTTTTTCAATTTTTGCCTATGGGTTACCCTTATGGAATTTATCAAAAAACTTCAAAATTTATTTGACCCATTTTATGATGCAAAAAGGTTCTACATACAAAAATACCATTGTTTTCACTTTTTTTCTACTGAAATCGCCTGTTCTGACTGAATAAATCAACTTGAACTAAACAATGGGTATCACTGTAGGCTTAAATTCAGTTTTTCCGGCAATCACAGCCGCAGGTTCGCGCACAGTGTCACTTTTCTGTACATTATAAAATCAGGAATCGAGTTTCACTCGTTAGATATATGAAACACGAGGCAAACTATTCAAACAGAATCCATCCATATTCTGTCTAAACAGACTGAATAAATAATCTTCAGTTCATGTTTTTTTAGTGTTCTATCTATTCGAAATATAGCTGTTACAGCCGACAGAAAGAAACTTGTCAATTCCAATCGTTTGTTTTTCAGTACTTCTAAAGGAAAGCAATTTCTGCGATTTGGAACACTGTAGTATTTTCGATAATACCTCCACAGCGTATTCTAACCAGAAAGACGGAGGAAAGTGTGTCTAAACACAAATGTTGCCTTTCAGAAGCTGATTTTGATTGTTCCCTTTTGAAAAGGGAAACGCCTTCCTTATCTACGACTGAGCAAACCTCGAATAGCAATGGCATTTAAATATCAGTCATTTGAAGGTTTTTTTCCTCACGCTAGTCCGAGCTTGGCGAGGTTATTTTGGGGCCGAGAGATATTTCTACATACATAATGACGTGTATGACGTGGAACGGAGTGTGAGGTGATAAGGCTTTGCTTTGGATACTCCCAAGTATAGTCCCATATTTGTTCAGTGCTATGGAATGAGCTTTCAATAATATTGTCCTGCTACCACACAAAGGTTATCAGTGGTCATTTAGAGTAAAGAGAGTACGTTTCGAACAAATCCAATTTTCAAAGAGTCATCAGGGGTGCAGATTTTGCGATATGTGTGCTTATACCCAAAATCTCAGACTATCATGATTAATTCATTTCAGTGGAGGGCTCGGCAGAACTATGTTTGGTCCCGCCAAGCCTTTAACCCATTCACCCCCCCCCCCCCCCCCCACACACACACACACATAGAGAAGCTATAGACTAGGGAGAGCATTTACGCAACAGCCGATGGATGTACATTTTATAAGAGTGCACATGAGTGTATTCTTGTAGGGGCCCTGGGAGCTACAGTAGTATTGTTAACTGGGGTGACCACGTTATGCTTTACTGCTTTAATATGACACAGGACCCAAAGACTTGTGTGTTTCTTCTCTGAAGTGGCAACGTGATTGCAAACAATAGGCTAAACTTCATTTTGTTATGTTTAATAGCAATGATTTAGGCATGAATTCCCCGCGGGAACCCCGGGAAGCGAAGCAGTGCCTGTTCACTGCGGTAAACAGGTTCTGTTTTACTGGCAAAATAGGACCCAGTCACCAATGCTTGGGATGTGCAAACACTCTATAAAGTGGGCGATATGGCTTATTAACGCTCACTCCTGGTCTTGAGTTGATACTCATGTTGTGGTCATGATTAGCCATTGTGCAAGCATATGTGACCTTAAACACCAATAAATAAATTTAGGCATGAATACTGGGTAGGTGTGACCAAAAATACCAGTAAACAATTATGTGGTGGTTAAATACTGAGTCTTTGGAACTTTGAGATTGCCGTTTCCTATTAGGTGTGCTCCCTACATCGGAGGGACCTCGCATTTTCAGAAAAGTCAATGTAATCGACGTATGGAGGATTCTGTACCACAGAAATCTGCGTAACGTGACTGAGAATAGATTGGATTGTTGGACAAGAATATGGACAGGGGTAAAAAATGAGTGTCAAATTGGTAAAATTTTACAAATTTTCGACAATGCGCTTTTTTAAAAACAAGATTTTCAATGGGAAAAAAGGGTCTTTCTCTTTATTGAGGTGTTATGGATTTTGGTTCGGAACATCTGCACTATCTATTCATTCCTTTTTGGGATATTTGTGTTCAAATTTTGACACTGGGTGATGATATTTCGTACCAAAATAAGTTCCAACATCAGTCAGTTGCTACTATTTATAGTAACTCTGAATGAAATGACAATGTGACTCCGGTCTGAACAACTAAATATATCCCCACCAAAAAATCGTCTGCTCAGTCAGTACGCTGGTTTTCGTGTCACTTATCACAGCTGCTTTGTTTCTGTTGATTTTTATTAAACAAATAGCAATTTTTTCTATACCCTCATGTACTCGAAAATTTACGTTATTATCTTCTCTGGAAACAGAATGATGGAGGTCTTACAATTTAAAGTTTTCTATTTATTTTTTGCCACAGAAGAACGAATCGGGCTGTAGCTCAGTAAGTTCAGGCGTTCACTTTGCTGTATGAAAAGTTCGTGTTCAATGCGAAGTGTGTTCAAAACCCACCTGTTCTTAGATTTTTCTCATTATCCTAACACACACATTTTTCGCTTTGTTCTGGTTGCATCTTCGTCTATAGTGCATGTTTTCGCAAATTAGCTGAATACTCCACAATCAGTATATTTAAACCAAAATGTTGGAAAACAACCAATTGCCCAAAAAAGACAGACCATTACTCTGCAGACCATATTGTACAATTAGGGGCGCTATTATGTTGCAAAAATTGAGTCAAATAACGAGACGATAATCATAGTCTGATGATGCCTTTTGTCTGTTCAGCACCACTGACTGTGTGCCAGATTTAATGTTTCCTTGAAATAAAAGATTGCGAATATTCTCAACTGCACTTAATAAATAGCCTTTTGTGGCAAACTAAAAGAGTATATGCACTGACACCGTCATATTACCACTATAAGCAATGTATTTCTTCTGTTATGTCAGTGGTGAGGGCCTTGATTTCAGCTGTCCATTTGGGAGCAATTTGCGGATTGTGCAAATGTGTACAGCCCGTTAATAGTACACTTTCCTTCAACCAATGCTAGCCCTTCGTGTGGTGGTTTAGTAAGTTAGGAATTTAGGTAGTAGATAGATGACGCAGGACGGTTCTCTCCGTGCTATCCGCCCTCATTCATCCGACACAATACAGGTCGGGGAAAGAGCCGTGATACCCCAATAATAAACAAATTCCACCCATCAGTACAAACTTTAAATATCCTGTGTATTTTGAGCTAAAATATATTTCTGTCACAGAATGACTGGTAGTGTAATGGCTCTACTAACAGGTTAGAGAACTTTTGGAGCTAAACAGGGTTGGCGGACCGGTGTCATGATTCCATGTGCTATACTGTCTGCCAGGAGGGAAAGCATACTTTCAAAGCGTGTGTATGGGATAGTTTGGTTTGGTTTGGTTTGGGTGGGTGGAGGGGGGTTGGCGTTTTATTTCAGGTTTACATTTTAGATCTCTGAAACGTCTTTTCATCTTGATTTGCCGTTCGCGGTTTTATCTGGAATATTTTCCGATATGATGTGTGGAGCAGTGAGTCACGATACGTTTGGAAAGCATTCACGTTACAACAATTAGTTTTTTACAGATGAAGTTTATATTCCTACGAGCATCAACATGGAGCATTCTGGGTTCCTACCCCTTCCTCTGTTTATACCGGACCAGCATTAATTTTATGTATCATATTGAAGGTGAATGAATATTTTAGAGGGGAACCGTTTGATTTGAGTTTTTAGTTCAGATTCGACTTGTTTCAGCATTTGAAGGGCATTCGGTACCTCAGCACGCTTGGCGTGGTTTTGGTCGGCTGTCGTTTAAGACTGCTTGCTTCAAACAAGCGAATGGTAACGTTGGTTCCACATTATAGCCCTGAGAAAGTTATGTATAGTTTAAGAGGAGTCACTTTCCAAACTTCCCAGATTTATTAACTTGAAGAATTGTAAGCTGATTTGTGTGATTACTTGCTTTAAGAGTAGGTCATGTTCTGTGTTGGGCAGTATTAATTCTGTGTCAGTATTAATTCATGTGGGTCACAAAGAGAGATTGGGATTCTTTGGAAAAGTTCAAGCCTTTCATGTAAAAGTCGAAGGTCGAAACCATGGACTCTTCTATTCAAAGTTGTCAACTTGTATACGCCAGTGTTCTAATTAAGAATTCAACGTTTATGATAACGTCAGTGAGGTGTTCACTCACCACACAGTGATTGTTACAATGTCTTCTATAATTCAGAAGATAATATTTCAAAAGAATAAAATCATGAACAATGGGAAATTTTACGTGTGCCATTTATTGGTTTTGTCAACGAAAAAAATTTTTTTTTTCAATTTTTGCCTATGGGTTACCCTTATGGAATTTATCAAAAAACTTCAAAATTTATTTGACCCATTTTATGATGCAAAAAGGTTCTACATACAAAAATACCATTGTTTTCACTTTTTTTCTACTGAAATCGCCTGTTCTGACTGAATAAATCAACTTGAACTAAACAATGGGTATCACTGTAGGCTTAAATTCAGTTTTTCCGGCAATCACAGCCGCAGGTTCGCGCACACTGTCACTTTTCTGTACATTATAAAATCAGGAATCGAGTTTCACTCGTTAGATATATGAAACACGAGGCAAACTATTCAAACAGAATCCATCCATATTCTGTCTAAACAGACTGAATAAATAATCTTCAGTTCATGTTTTTTTAGTGTTCTATCTATTCAAAATATAGCTGTTACAGCCGACAGAAAGAAACTTGTCAATTCCAATCGTTTGTTTTTCAGTACTTCTAAAGGAAAGCAATTTCTGCGATTTGGAACACTGTAGTATTTTCGATAATACCTCCACAGCGTATTCTAACCAGAAAGACGGAGGAAAGTGTGTCTAAACACAAATGTTGCCTTTCAGAAGCTGATTTTGATTGTTCCCTTTTGAAAAGGGAAACGCCTTCCTTATCTACGACTGAGCAAACCTCGAATAGCAATGGCATTTAAATATCAGTCATTAGAGGCATATAAGAAGCTCATTTCCAGTCACTTGAAGGTTTTTTTCCTCACGCTAGTCCGAGCTTGGCGAGGTTATTTTGGGGCCGAGAGATATTTCTACATACATAATGACGTGTATGACGTGGAACGGAGTGTGTGGTGATAAGGCTTTGCTTTGGATACTACCAAGTATAGTCCCATATTTGTTCAGTGCTATGGAATGAGCTTTCAATAATATTGTCCTGCTACCACACAAAGGTTATCAGTAGTCATTTAGAGTAAAGAGAGTACGTTTCGAACAAATCCAATTTTCAAAGAGTCATCAGGGGTGCAGATTTTGCGATATGTGTGCTTATACCCAAAATCTCAGACTATCATGATTAATTCATTTCAGTGGAGGGCTCGGCAGAACTATGTTTGGTCCCGCCAAGCCTTTAACCCATTCACCCCCCTCCCCACACACACACACATAGAGAAGCTATAGACTAGGGAGAGCATTTACGCAACAGCCGATGGATGTACATTTTATAAGAGTGCACATGAGTGTATTCTTGTAGGGGCCCTGGGAGCTACAGTAGTATTGTTAACTGGGGTGACCACGTTATGCTTTACTGCTTTAATATGACACAGGACCCAAAGACTTGTGTGTTTCTTCTCTGAAGTGGCAACGTGATTGCAAACAATAGGCTAAACTTCATTTTGTTATGTTTAATAGCAATGATTTAGGCATGAATTCCCCGCGGGAACCCCGGGAAGCGAAGCAGTGCCTGTTCACTGCGGTAAACAGGTTCTGTTTTACTGGCAAAATAGGACCCAGTCACCAATGCTTGGGATGTGCAAACACTCTATAAAGTGGGCGATATGGCTTATTAACGCTCACTCCTGGTCTTGAGTTGATACTCATGTTGTGGTCATGATTAGCCATTGTGCAAGCATATGTGACCTTAAACACCAATAAATAAATTTAGGCATGAATACTGGGTAGGTGTGACCAAAAATACCAGTAAACAATTATGCGTTGGTTAAATACTGAGTCTTTAGAACTTTGAGATTGCCTTTTCCTATTAGGTGTGCTCCCTACATCGGAGGGACCTCGCATTTTCAGAAAAGTCAATGTAATCGACGTATGGAGGATTCTGTACCACAGAAATCTGCGTAACGTGACTGAGAATAGATTGGATTGTTGGACAAGAATATGGACAGGGGTAAAAAATGAGTGTCAAATTGGTAAAATTTCACAAATTTTCGACAATGCGCTTTTTTAAAAACAAGATTTTCAATGGGAAAAAAGGGTCTTTCTCTTTAATGAGGTGTTCTGGATTTTGGTTCGGAACATCTGCACTATCTATTCATTCCTTTTTGGGATATTTGTGTTCAAATTTTGACACTGGGTGATGATATTTCGTACCAAAATAAGTTCCAACATCAGTCAGTTGTTACTATTTATAGTAACTCTGAATGAAATGACAATGTGACTCCGGTCTGAACAACTAAACATATCCCCACCAAAAAATCGTCTGCTCAGTCAGTACGCTGGTTTTCGTGTAATTTATCACAGCTGCTTTGTTTCTGTTGATTTTTATTAAACAAATAGCAATTTTTTCTATACCCTCATGTACTCGAAAATTTACGTTATTATCTTCTCTGGAAACAGAATGATGGAGGTCTTACAATTTAAAGTTTTCTATTTATTTTTTGCCACAGAAGAACGAATCGGGCTGTAGCTCAGTAAGTTCAGGCGTTCACTTTGCTGTATGAAAAGTTCGTGTTCAATGCGATGTGTGTTCAAAACCCACCTGTTCTTAGATTTTTCTCATTATCCTAACACACACATTTTTCGCTTTGTTCTGGTTGCATCTTCGTCTATAGTGCATGTTTTCGCAAATTAGCTGAATACTCCACAATCAGTATATTTAAACCAAAATGTTGGAAAACAACCAATTGCCCAAAAAAGACAGACCATTACTCTGCAGACCATATTGTACAATTAGGGGCGCTATTATGTTGCAAAAATTGAGTCAAATAACGAGACGATAATCATAGTCTGATGATGCCTTTTGTCTGTTCAGCACCACTGACTGTGTGCCAGATTTAATGTTTCCTTGAAATAAAAGATTGCGAATATTCTCAACTGCACTTAATAAATAGCCTTTTGTGGCAAACTAAAAGAGTATATGCACTGACACCGTCATATTACCACTATAAGCAATGTATTTCTTCTGTTATGTCAGTGGTGAGGGCCTTGATTTCAGCTGTCCATTTGGGAGCAATTTGCGGATTGTGCAAATGTGTACAGCCCGTTTATAGTACACTTTCCTTCAACCAATGCTAGCCCTTCGTGTGGTGGTTTAGTAAGTTAGGAATTTAGGTAGTAGATAGATGACGCAGGACGGTTCTCTCCGTGCTATCCGCCCTCATTCATCCGACACAATACAGGTCGGGGAAAGAGCCGTGATACCCCAATAATAAACAAATTCCAGGATTCACTTTCCAAACTTCCCAGATTTATTAACTTGAAGAATTGTAAGCTGATTTGTGTGATTACTTGCTTTAAGAGTAGGCCTTTCATGTAAAAGTCGAAGGTCGAAACCATGGACTCTTCTATTCAAAGTTGTCAACTTGTATACGCCAGTGTTCTAATTAAGAATTCAACGTTTATGATAACGTCAGTGAGGTGTTCACTCACCACACAGTGATTGTTACAATGTCTTCTATAATTCAGAAGATAATATTTCAAAAGAATAAAATCATGAACAATGGGAAATTTTACGTGTGCCATTTATTGGTTTTGTCAACTAAAAAAAATTTGTTTTTCAATTTTTGCCTGTGGGTTACCCTTATGGAATTTATCAAAAAACTTCAAAATTTATTTGACCCATTTTATGATGCAAAAAGGTTCTACATACAAAAATACCATTGTTTTCACTTTTTTTCTACTGAAATCGCCTGTTCTGACTGAATAAATCAACTTGAACTAAACAATGGGTATCACTGTAGGCTTAAATTCAGTTTTTCCGGCAATCACAGCCGCAGGTTCGCGCACACTGTCACTTTTCTGTACATTATAAAATCAGGAATCGAGTTTCACTCGTTAGATATATGAAACACGAGGCAAACTATTCAAACAGAATCCATCCATATTCTGTCTAAACAGACTGAATAAATAATCTTCAGTTCATGTTTTTTTTAGTGTTCTATCTATTCAAAATATAGCTGTTACAGCCGACAGAAAGAAACTTGTCAATTCCAATCGTTTGTTTTTCAGTACTTCTAAAGGAAAGCAATTTCTGCGATTTGGAACACTGTAGTATTTTCGATAATACCTCCACAGCGTATTCTAACCAGAAAGACGGAGGAAAGTGTGTCTAAACACAAATGTTGCCTTTCAGAAGCTGATTTTGATTGTTCCCTTTTGAAAAGGGAAACGCCTTCCTTATCTACGACTGAGCAAACCTCGAATAGCAATGGCATTTAAATATCAGTCATTAGAGGCATATAAGAAGCTCATTTCCAGTCACTTGAAGGTTTTTTTCCTCACGCTAGTCCGAGCTTGGCGAGGTTATTTTGGGGCCGAGAGATATTTCTACATACATAATGACGTGTATGACGTGGAACGGAGTGTGTGGTGATAAGGCTTTGCTTTGGATACTCCCAAGTATAGTCCCATATTAGTTCAGTGCTATGGAATGAGCTTTCAATAATATTGTCCTGCTACCACACAAAGGTTATCAGTGGTCATTTAGAGTAAAGAGAGTACGTTTCGAACAAATCCAATTTTCAAAGAGTCATCAGGGGTGCAGATTTTGCGATATGTGTGCTTATACCCAAAATCTCAGACTATCATGATTAATTCATTTCAGTGGAGGGCTCGGCAGAACTATGTTTGGTCCCGCCAAGCCTTTAACCCATTCACCCCCCCCCCCCCCCACACACACACACACACACACATAGAGAAGCTATAGACTAGGGGGAGCATTTACGCAACAGCCGATGGATGTACATTTTATAAGAGTGCACATGAGTGTATTCTTGTAGGGGCCCTGGGAGCTACAGTAGTATTGTTAACTGGGGTGACCACGTTATGCTTTACTGCTTTAATATGACACAGGACCCAAAGACTTGTGTGTTTCTTCTCTGAAGTGGCAACGTGATTGCAAACAATAGGCTAAACTTCATTTTGTTATGTTTAATAGCAATGATTTAGGCATGAATTCCCCGCGGGAACCCCGGGAAGCGAAGCAGTGCCTGTTCACTGCGGTAAACAGGTTCTGTTTTACTGGCAAAATAGGACCCAGTCACCAATGCTTGGGATGTGCAAACACTCTATAAAGTGGGCGATATGGCTTATTAACGCTCACTCCTGGTCTTGAGTTGATACTCATGTTGTGGTCATGATTAGCCATTGTGCAAGCATATGTGACCTTAAACACCAATAAATAAATTTAGGCATGAATACTGGGTAGGTGTGACCAAAAATACCAGTAAACAATTATGTGGTGGTTAAATACTGAGTCTTTGGAACTTTGAGATTGCCTTTTCCTATTAGGTGTGCTCCCTACATCGGAGGGACCTCGCATTTTCAGAAAAGTCAATGTAATCGACGTATGGAAGATTCTGTACCACAGAAATCTGCGTAACGTGACTGAGAATAGATTGGATTGTTGGACAAGAATATGGACAGGGGTAAAAAATGAGTGTCAAATTGGTAAAATTTCACAAATTTTCGACAATGCGCTTTTTTAAAAACAAGATTTTCAATGGGAAAAAAGGGTCTTTCTCTTTATTGAGGTGTTCTGGATTTTGGTTCGGAACATCTGCACTATCTATTCATTCCTTTTTGGGATATTTGTGTTCAAATTTTGACACTGGGTGATGATATTTCGTACCAAAATAAGTTCCAACATCAGTCAGTTGTTACTATTTATAGTAACTCTGAATGAAATGACAATGTGACTCCGGTCTGAACAACTAAACATATCCCCACCAAAAAATCGTCTGCTCAGTCAGTACGCTGGTTTTCGTGTAACTTATCACAGCTGCTTTGTTTCTGTTGATTTTTATTAAACAAATAGCAATTTTTTCTATACCCTCATGTACTCGAAAATTTACGTTATTATCTTCTCTGGAAACAGAATGATGGAGGTCTTACAATTTAAAGTTTTCTATTTATTTTTTGCCACAGAAGAACGAATCGGGCTGTAGCTCAGTAAGTTCAGGCGTTCACTTTGCTGTATGAAAAGTTCGTGTTCAATGCGATGTGTGTTCAAAACCCACCTGTTCTTAGATTTTTCTCATTATCCTAACACACACATTTTTCGCTTTGTTCTGGTTGCATCTTCGTCTATAGTGCATGTTTTCGCAAATTAGCTGAATACTCCACAATCAGTATATTTAAACCAAAATGTTGGAAAACAACCAATTGCCCAAAAAAGACAGACCATTACTCTGCAGACCATATTGTACAATTAGGGGCGCTATTATGTTGCAAAAATTGAGTCAAATAACGAGACGATAATCATAGTCTGATGATGCCTTTTGTCTGTTCAGCACCACTGACTGTGTGCCAGATTTAATGTTTCCTTGAAATAAAAGATTGCGAATATTCTCAACTGCACTTAATAAATAGCCTTTTGTGGCAAACTAAAAGAGTATATGCACTGACACCGTCATATTACCACTATAAGCAATGTATTTCTTCTGTTATGTCAGTGGTGAGGGCCTTGATTTCAGCTGTCCATTTGGGAGCAATTTGCGGATTGTGCAAATGTGTACAGCCCGTTAATAGTACACTTTCCTTCAACCAATGCTAGCCCTTCGTGTGGTGGTTTAGTAAGTTAGGAATTTAGGTAGTAGATAGATTACGCAGGACGGTTCTCTCCGTGCTATCCGCCCTCATTCATCCGACACAATACAGGTCGGGGAAAGAGCCGTGATACCCCAATAATAAACAAATTCCACCCATCACTACAAACTTTAAATATCCTGTGTATTTTGAGCTAAAATATATTTCTGTCACAGAATGACTGGTAGTGTAATGGCTCTACTAACAGGTTAGAGAACTTTTGGAGCTAAACAGGGTTGGCGGACCGGTGTCATGATTCCATGTGCTATACTGTCTGTCAGGTAGGAAAGCATACTTTCAAAGCGTGTGTATGGGATAGTTTGGTTTGGTTTGGTTTGGGTGGGGGAGGGAGGGGGGTTGGCGTTTTATTTCAGGTTTACATTTTAGATCTCTGAATCGTCTTTTCATCTTGATTTGCCGTTCGGGGTTTTATCTGGAATATTTTCCGATATGATGTGTGGAGCAGTGAGTCACGATACGTTTGGAAAGCATTCACGTTACAACAATTAGTTTTTTACAGATGAAGTTTACATTCCTACGAGCATCCTCATGGAGCATTCTGGGTTCCCACCCCTTCCTCTGTTTATACCGGACCAGCATTAATTTTATGTATCATATTGAAGGTGAATGAATATTTTAGAGGGGAACCGTTTGATTTGAGTTTTTGGTTCAGATTCGACTTGTTTCAGCATTTGAAGGGCATTCGGTACCTCAGCACGCTTGGCGTGGTTTTGGTCGGCTGTCGTTTAAGACTGCTTGCTTCAAACAAGCGAATGGTAACGTTGGTTCCACATTATAGCCCTAAGAAAGTTATGTATAGTTTAAGAGGAGTCACTTTCCAAACTTCCCAGATTTATTAACTTGAAGAATTGTAAGCTGATTTGTGTGATTACTTGCTTTAAGAGTAGGTCATGTTCTGTGTTGGGCAGTATTAATTCTGTGTCAGTATTAATTCATGTGGGTCACAAAGAGAGATTGGGATTCTTTGGAAAAGTTCAAGCCTTTCATGTAAAAGTCGAAGGTTATGTCAGTGGTGAGGGCCTTGATTTCAGCTGTCCATTTGGGAGCAATTTGCGGATTGTGCAAATGTGTACAGCCCGTTAATAGTACACTTTCCTTCACCCAATGCTAGCCCTTCGTGTGGTGGTTTAGTAAGTTAGGAATTTAGGTAGTAGATAGATGACGCAGGACGGTTCTCTCCGTGCTATCCGCCCTCATTCATCCGACACAATACAGGTCGGGGAAAGAGCCGTGATACCCCAATAATAAACAAATTCCACCCATCACTACAAACTTTAAATATCCTGTGTATTTTGAGCTAAAATATATTTCTGTCACAGAATGACTGGTAGTGTAATGGCTCTACTAACAGGTTAGAGAACTTTTGGAGCTAAACAGGGTTGGCGGACCGGTGTCATGATTCCATGTGCTATACTGTCTGTCAGGTAGGAAAGCATACTTTCAAAGCGTGTGTATGGGATAGTTTGGTTTGGTTTGGTTTGGGTGGGGGGAGGGGGGTTGGCGTTTTATTTCAGGTTTACATTTTAGATCTCTGATTCGTCTTTTCATCTTGATTTGCCGTTCGCGGTTTTATCTGGAATATTTTCCGATATGATGTGTGGAGCAGTGAGTCACGATACGTTTGGAAAGCATTCACGTTACAACAATTAGTTTTTTACAGATGAAGTTTACATTCCTACGAGCATCCACATGGAGCATTCTGGGTTCCCACCCCTTCCTCTGTTTATACCGGACCAGCATTAATTTTATGTATCATATTGAAGGTGAATGAATATTTTAGAGGGGAACCGTTTGATTTGAGTTTTTGGTTCAGATTCGACTTGTTTCAGCATTTGAAGGGCATTCGGTACCTCAGCACGCTTGGCGTGGTTTTGGTCGGCTGTCGTTTAAGACTGCTTGCTTCAAACAAGCGAATGGTAACGTTGGTTCCACATTATAGCCCTAAGAAAGTTATGTATAGTTTAAGAGGAGTCACTTTCCAAACTTCCCAGATTTATTAACTTGAAGAATTGTAAGCTGATTTGTGTGATTACTTGCTTTAAGAGTAGGTCATGTTCTGTGTTGGGCAGTATTAATTCTGTGTCAGTATTAATTCATGTGGGTCACAAAGAGAGATTGGGATTCTTTGGAAAAGTTCAAGCCTTTCATGTAAAAGTCGAAGGTCGAAACCATGGACTCTTCTATTCAAAGTTGTCAACTTGTATACGCCAGTGTTCTAATTAAGAATTCAACGTTTATGATAACGTCAGTGAGGTGTTCACTCACCACACAGTGATTGTTACAATGTCTTCTATAATTCAGAAGATAATATTTCAAAAGAATAAAATCATGAACAATGGGAAATTTTACGTGTGCCATTTATTGGTTTTGTCAACTAAAAAAATTTTTTTTTTCAATTTTTGCCTATGGGTTACCCTTATGGAATTTATCAAAAAACTTCAAAATTTATTTGACCCATTTTATGATGCAAAAAGGTTCTACATACAAAAATACCATTGTTTTCACTTTTTTCTACTGAAATCGCCTGTTCTGACTGAATAAATCAACTTGAACTAAACAATGGGTATCACTGTAGGCTTAAATTCAGTTTTTCCCGCAATCACAGCCGCAGGTTCGCGCACAGTGTCACTTTTCTGTACACTATAAAATCAGGAATCGAGTTTCACTCGTTAGATATATGAAACACGAGGCAAACTATTCAAACAGAATCCATCCATATTCTGTCTAAACAGACTGAATAAATAATCTTCAGTTCATGTTTTTTTTTAGTGTTCTATCTATTCAAAATATAGCTGTTACAGCCGACCGAAAGAAACTTGTCAATTCCAATCGTTTGTTTTTCAGTACTTCTAAAGGAAAGCAATTTCTGCGATTTGGAACACTGTAGTATTTTCGCTAATACCTCCACAGCGTATTCTAACCAGAAAGACGGAGGAAAGTGTGTCTAAACACAAATGTTGCCTTTCAGAAGCTGATTTTGATTGTTCCCTTTTGGAAAGGGAAACGCTTTCCTTATCTACGATTGAGCAAACCTCGAATAGCAATGGCATTTAAATATCAGTCATTAGAGGCATATAAGAAGCTCATTTCCAGTCACTTGAAGGTTTTTTTCCTCACGCTAGTCCGAGCTTGGCGAGGTTATTTTGGGGCCGAGAGATATTTCTACATACATAATGACGTGTATGACGTGGAACGGAGTGTGAGGTGATAAGGCTTTGCTTTGGATACTCCCAAGTATAGTCCCATATTTGTTCAGTGCTATGGAATGAGCTTTCAATAATATTGTCCTGCTACCACACAAAGGTTATCAGTGGTCATTTAGAGTAAAGAGAGTACGTTTCGAACAAATCCAATTTTCAAAGAGTCATCAGGGGTGCAGATTTTGCGATATGTGTGCTTATACCCAAAATCTCAGACTATCATGATTAATTCATTTCAGTGGAGGGCTCGGCAGAACTATGTTTGGTCCCGCCAAGCCTTTCACCCATTCACCCCCCCCCCCCCCCCCCCACACACACACACATAGAGAAGCTATAGACTAGGGAGAGCATTTACGCAACAGCCGATGGATGTACATTTTATAAGAGTGCACATGAGTGTATTCTTGTAGGGGCCCGGGGAGCTACAGTAGTATTGTTAACTGGGGTGACCACGTTATGCTTTACTGCTTTAATATGACACAGGACCCAAAGACTTGTGTGTTTCTTCTCTGAAGTGGCAACGTGATTGCAAACAATAGGCTAAACTTCATTTTGTTATGTTTAATAGCAATGATTTAGGCATGAATTCCCCGCGGGAACCCCGGGAAGCGAAGCAGTGCCTGTTCACTGCGGTAAACAGGTTCTGTTTTACTGGCAAAATAGGACCCAGTCACCAATGCTTGGGATGTGCAAACACTCTATAAAGTGGGCGATATGGCTTATTAACGCTCACTCCTGGTCTTGAGTTGATACTCATGTTGTGGTCATGATTAGCCATTGTGCAAGCATATGTGACCTTAAACACCAATAAATAAATTTAGGCATGAATACTGGGTAGGTGTGACCAAAAATACCAGTAAACAATTATGTGGTGGTTAAATACTGAGTCTTTGGAACTTTGAGATTGCCTTTTCCTATTAGGTGTGCTCCCTACATCGGAGGGACCTCGCATTTTCAGAAAAGTCAATGTAATCGACGTATGGAGGATTCTGTACCACAGAAATCTGCGTAACGTGACTGAGAATAGATTGGATTGTTGGACAAGAATATGGACAGGGGTAAAAAATGAGTGTCAAATTGGTAAAATTTCACAAATTTTCGACAATGCGCTTTTTTAAAAACAAGATTTTCAATGGGAAAAAAGGGTCTTTCTCTTTATTGAGGTGTTCTGGATTTTGGTTCGGAACATCTGCACTATCTGTTCATTCCTTTTTGGGATATTTGTGTTCAAATTTTGACACTGGGTGATGATATTTCGTACCAAAATAAGTTCCAACATCAGTCAGTTGTTACTATTTATAGTAACTCTGAATGAAATGACAATGTGACTCCGGTCTGAACAACTAAACATATCCCCACCAAAAAATCGTCTGCTCAGTCAGTACGCTGGTTTTCGTGTAACTTATCACAGCTGCTTTGTTTCTGTTGATTTTTATTAAACAAATAGCAATTTTTTCTATACCCTCATGTACTCGAAAATTTACGTTATTATCTTCTCTGGAAACAGAATGATGGAGGTCTTACAATTTAAAGTTTTCTATTTATTTTTTGCCACAGAAGAACGAATCGGGCTGTAGCTCAGTAAGTTCAGGCGTTCACTTTGCTGAATGAAAAGTTCGTGTTCAATGCGATGTGTGTTCAAAACCCACCTGTTCTTAGATTTTTCTCATTATCCTAACACACACATTTTTCGCTTTGTTCTGGTTGCTTCTTCGTCTATAGTGCATGTTTTCGCAAATTAGCTGAATACTCCACAATCAGTATATTTAAACCAAAATGTTGGAAAACAACCAATTGCCCAAAAAAGACAGACCATTACTCTGCAGACCATATTGTACAATTAGGGGCGCTATTATGTTGCAAAAATTGAGTCAAATAACGAGACGATAATCATAGTCTGATGATGCCTTTTGTCTGTTCAGCACCACTGACTGTGTGCCAGATTTAATGTTTCCTTGAAATAAAAGATTGCGAATATTCTCAACTGCACTTAATAAATAGCCTTTTGTGGCAAACTAAAAGAGTATATGCACTGACACCGTCATATTACCACTATAAGCAATGTATTTCTTCTGTTATGTCAGTGGTGAGGGCCTTGATTTCAGCTGTCCATTTGGGAGCAATTTGCGGATTGTGCAAATGTGTACAGTCCGTTAATAGTACACTTTCCTTCAACCAATGCTAGCCCTTCGTGTGGTGGTTTAGTAAGTTAGGAATTTAGGTAGTAGATAGATGACGCAGGACGGTTCTCTCCGTGCTATCCGCCCTCATTCATCCGACACAATACAGGTCGGGGAAAGAGCCGTGATACCCCAATAATAAACAAATTCCACCCATCACTACAAACTTTAAATATCCTGTGTATTTTGAGCTAAAATATATTTCTGTCACAGAATGACTGGTAGTGTAATGGCTCTACTAACAGGTTAGAGAACTTTTGGAGCTAAACAGGGTTGGCGGACCGGTGTCATGATTCCATGTGCAATACTGTCTGTCAGGTAGGAAAGCATACTTTCAAAGCGTGTGTATGGGATAGTTTGGTTTGGTTTGGTTTGGGTGGGGGGAGGGGGATTGGCGTTTTATTTCAGGTTTACATTTTAGATCTCTGAATCGTCTTTTCATCTTGATTTGCCGTTCGCGGTTTTATCTGGAATATTTTCCGATATGATGTGTGGAGCAGTGAGTCACGATACGTTTGGAAAGCATTCACGTTACAACAATTAGTTTTTTACAGATGAAGTTTACATTCCTACGAGCATCCACATGGAGCATTCTGGGTTCCTACCCCTTCCTCTGTTTATACCGGACCAGCATTAATTTTATGTATCATATTGAAGGTGAATGAATATTTTAGAGGGAACCGTTTGGTTTGAGTTTTTGGTTCAGATTCGACTTGTTTCAGCATTTGAAGGGCATTCGGTACCTCAGCACGCTTGGCGTGGTTTTGGTCGGCTGTCGTTTAAGACTGCTTGCTTCAAACAAGCGAATGGTAACGTTGGTTCCACATTATAGCCCTAAGAAAGTTATGTATAGTTTAAGAGGAGTCACTTTCCAAACTTCCCAGATTTATTAACTTGAAGAATTGTAAGCTGATTTGTGTGATTACTTGCTTTAAGAGTAGGTCATGTTCTGTGTTGGGCAGTATTAATTCTGTGTCAGTATTAATTCATGTGGGTCACAAAGAGAGATTGGGATTCTTTGGAAAAGTTCAAGCCTTTCATGTAAAAGTCGAAGGACGAAACCATGGACTCTTCTATTCAAAGTTGTCAACTTGTATACGCCAGTGTTCTAATTAAGAATTCAACGTTTATGATAACGTCAGTGAGGTGTTCACTCACCACACAGTGATTGTTACAATATCTTCTATAATTCAGAAGATAATATTTCAAAAGAATAAAATCATGAACAATGGGAAATTTTACGTGTGCCATTTATTGGTTTTGTTAACTAAAAAAAAATTTTTTTTCAATTTTTGCCTATGGGTTACCCTTATGGAATTTATCAAAAAACTTCAAAATTTATTTGACCCATTTTATGATGCAAAAAGGTTCTACATACAAAAATACCATTGTTTTCACTTTTTTTCTACTGAAATCGCCTGTTCTGACTGAATAAATCAACTTGAACTAAACAATGGGTATCACTGTAGGCTTAAATTCAGTTTTTCCGGCAATCACAGCCGCAGGTTCGCGCACAGTGTCACTTTTCTGTACATTATAAAATCAGGAATCGAGTTTCACTCGTTAGATATATGAAACACGAGGCAAACTATTCAAACAGAATCCATCCATATTCTGTCTAAACAGACTGAATGGCTCTACTAACAGGTTAGAGAACTTTTGGAGCTAAACAGGGTTGGCGGACCGGTGTCATGATTCCATGTGCAATACTGTCTGTCAGGTAGGAAAGCATACTTTCAAAGCGTGTGTATGGGATAGTTTGGTTTGGTTTGGTTTGGGTGGGGGGAGGGGGATTGGCGTTTTATATCAGGTTTACATTTTAGATCTCTGAATCGTCTTTTCATCTTGATTTGCCGTTCGCGGTTTTATCTGGAATATTTTCCGATATGATGTGTGGAGCAGTGAGTCACGATACGTTTGGAAAGCATTCACGTTACAACAATTAGTTTTTTACAGATGAAGTTTACATTCCTATGAGCATCCACATGGAGCATTCTGGGTTCCTACCCCTTCCTCTGTTTATACCGGACCAGCATTAATTTTATGTACATGTATCATATTGAAGGTGAATGAATATTTTAGAGGGGAACCGTTTGATTTGAGTTTTTGGTTCAGATTCGACTTGTTTCAGCATTTGAAGGGCATTCGGTACCTCAGCACGCTTGGCGTGGTTTTGGTCGGCTGTCGTTTAAGACTGTTTGCTTCAAACAAGCGAATGGTAACGTTGGTTCCACATTATAGCCCTAAGAAAGTTATGTATAGTTTAAGAGGAGTCACTTTCCAAACTTCCCAGATTTATTAACTTGAAGAATTGTAAGCTGATTTGTGTGATTACTTGCTTTAAGAGTATGTCATGTTCTGCGTTGGGCAGTATTAATTCTGTGTCAGTATTAATTCATGTGGGTCACAAAGAGAGATTGGGATTCTTTGGAAAAGTTCAAGCCTTTCATGTAAAAGTCGAAGGTCGAAACCATGGACTCTTCTATTCAAAGTTGTCAACTTGTATACGCCAGTGTTCTAATTAAGAATTCAACGTTTATGATAACGTCAGTGAGGTGTTCACTCACCACACAGTGATTGTTACAATGTCTTCTATAATTCAGAAGATAATATTTCAAAAGAATAAAATCATGAACAATGGGAAATTTTACGTGTGCCATTTATTGGTTTTGTCAACTAAAAAAAATTTTTTTTCAATTTTTGCCTATGGGTTACCCTTATGGAATTTATCAAAAAACTTCAAAATTTATTTGACCCATTTTATGATGCAAAAAGGTTCTACATACAAAAATACCATTGTTTTCACTTTTTTCCTACTGAAATCGCCTGTTCTGACTGAATAAATCAACTTGAACTAAACAATGGGTATCACTGTAGGCTTAAATTCAGTTTTTCCGGCAATCACAGCCGCAGGTTCGCGCACAGTGTCACTTTTCTGTACATTATAAAATCAGGAATCGAGTTTCACTCGTTAGATATATGAAACACGAGGCAAACTATTCAAACAGAATCCATCCATATTCTGTCTAAACAGACTGAATAAATAATCTTCAGTTCATGTTTTTTTTAGTGTTCTATCTATTCAAAATATAGCTGTTACAGCCGACAGAAAGAAACTTGTCAATTCCAATCGTTTGTTTTTCAGTACTTCTAAAGGAAAGCAATTTCTGCGATTTGGAACACTGTAGTATTTTCGATAATACCTCCACAGCGTATTCTAACCAGAAAGACGGAGGAAAGTGTGTCTAAACACAAATGTTGCCTTTCAGAAGCTGATTTTGATTATTCCCTTTTGAAAAGGGAAACGCCTTCCTTATCTACGACTGAGCAAACCTCGGATAGCAATGGCATTTAAATATCAGTCATTAGAGGCATATAAGAAGCTCATTTCCAGTCACTTGAAGGTTTTTTTCCTCACGCTAGTCCGAGCTTGGCGAGGTTATTTTGGGGCCGAGAGATATTTCTACATACATAATGACGTGTATGACGTGGAACGGAGTGTGAGGTGATAAGGCTTTGCTTTGGATACTCCCAAGTATAGTCCCATATTTGTTCAGTGCTATGGAATGAGCTTTCAATAATATTGTCCTGCTACCACACAAAGGTTATCAGTGGTCATTTAGAGTAAAGAGAGTACGTTTCGAACAAATCCAATTTTCAAAGAGTCATCAGGGGTGCAGATTTTGCGATATGTGTGCTTATACCCAAAATCTCAGACTATCATGATTAATTCATTTCAGTGGAGGGCTCGGCAGAACTATGTTTGGTCCCGCCAAGCCTTTAACCCATTCCCCCCCCCCCCCCCCCCCACACACACACATAGAGAAGCTATAGACTAGGGAGAGCATTTACGCAACAGCCGATGGATGTACATTTTATAAGAGTGTACATGAGTGTATTCTTGTAGGGGTCCTGGGAGCTACAGTAGTATTGTTAACTGGGGTGACCACGTTATACTTTACTGCTTTAATATGACACAGGACCCAAAGACTTGTGTGTTTCTTCTCTGAAGTGGCAACGTGATTGCAAACAATAGGCTAAACTTCATTTTGTTATGTTTAATAGCAATGATTTAGGCATGAATTCCCCGCGGGAACCCCGGGAAGCGAAGCCGTGCCTGTTCACTGCGGTAAACAGGTTCTGTTTTACTGGCAAAATAGGACCCAGTCACCAATGCTTGGGATGTGCAAACACTCTATAAAGTGGGCGATATGGCTTATTAACGCTCACTCCTGGTCTTGAGTTGATACTCATGTTGTGGTCATGATTAGCCATTGTGCAAGCATATGTGACCTTAAACACCAATAAATAAATTTAGGCATGAATACTGGGTAGGTGTGACCAAAAATACCAGTAAACAATTATGTGGTGGTTAAATACTGAGTCTTTGGAACTTTGAGATTGCCTTTTCCTATTAGGTGTGCTCCCTACATCGGAGGGACCTCGCATTTTCAGAAAAGTCAATGTAATCGACGTATGGAGGATTCTGTACCACAGAAATCTGCGTAACGTGACTGAGAATAGATTGGATTGTTGGACAAGAATATGGACAGGGGTAAAAAATGAGTGTCAAATTGGTAAAATTTCACAAATTTTCGACAATGCGCTTTTTTAAAAACAAGATTTTCAATGGGAGAAAAGGGTCTTTCTCTTTATTGAGGTGTTCTGGATTTTGGTTCGGAACATCTGCACTATCTATTCATTCCTTTTTGGGATATTTGTGTTCTAATTTTGACACTGGGTGATGATATTTCGTACCAAAATAAGTTCCAACATCAGTCAGTTGTTACTATTTATAGTAACTCTGAATGAAATGACAATGTGACTCCGGTCTGAACAACTAAACATATCCCCACCAAAAAATCGTCTGCTCAGTCAGTACGCTGGTTTTCGTGTAACTTATCACAGCTGCTTTGTTTCTGTTGATTTTTATTAAACAAATAGCAATTTTTTCTATACCCTCATGTACTCGAAAATTTACGTTATTATCTTCTCTGGAAACAGAATGATGGAGGTCTTACAATTTAAAGTTTTCTATTTATTTTTTGCCACAGTAGAACGAATCGGGCTGTAGCTCAGTAAGTTCAGGCGTTCACTTTGCTGTATGAAAAGTTCGTGTTCAATGCGATGTGTGTTCAAAACCCACCTGTTCTTAGATTTTTCTCATTATCCTAACACACACATTTTTCGCTTTGTTCTGGTTGCATCTTCGTCTATAGTGCATGTTTTCGCAAATTAGCTGAATACTCCACAATCAGTATATTTAAACCAAAATGTTGGAAAACAACCAATTGCCCAAAAAAGACAGACCATTACTCTGCAGACCATATTGTACAATTAGGGGCGCTATTATGTTGCAAAAATTGAGTCAAATAACGAGACGATAATCATAGTCTGATGATGCCTTTTGTCTGTTCAGCACCACTGACTGTGTGCCAGATTTAATGTTTCCTTGAAATAAAAGATTGCGAATATTCTCAACTGCACTTAATAAATAGCCTTTTGTGGCAAACTAAAAGAGTATATGCACTGACACCGTCATATTACCACTATAAGCAATGTATTTCTTCTGTTATGTCAGTGGTGAGGACCTTGATTTCAGCTGTCCATTTGGGAGCAATTTGCGGATTGTGCAAATGTGTACAGCCCGTTAATAGTACACTTTCCTTCAACCAATGCTAGCCCTTCGTGTGGTGGTTTAGTAAGTTAGGAATTTAGGTAGTAGATAGATGACGCAGGACGGTTCTCTCCGTGCTATCCGCCCTCATTCATCCGACACAATACAGGTCGGGGAAAGAGCCGTGATACCCCAATAATAAACAAATTCCACCCATCACTACAAACTTTAAATATCCTGTGTATTTTGAGCTAAAATATATTTCTGTCACAGAATGACTGGTAGTGTAATGGCTCTACTAACAGGTTAGAGAACTTTTGGAGCTAAACAGGGTTGGCGGACCGGTGTCATGATTCCATGTGCTATACTGTCTGTCAGGTAGGAAAGCATACTTTCAAAGCGTGTGTATGGGATAGTTTGGTTTGGTTTGGTTTGGGTGGGGGAGGGGGGTTGGCGTTTTATTTCAGGTTTACATTTTAGATCTCTGAATCGTCTTTTCATCTTGATTTGCCGTTCGCGGTTTTATCTGGAATATTTTCCGATATGATGTGTGGAGCAGTGAGTCACGATACGTTTGGAAAGCATTCACGTTACAACAATTAGTTTTTTACAGATGAAATTTACATTCCTACGAGCATCCACATGGAGCATTCTTGGTTCCTACCCCTTCCTCTGTTTATACCGGACCAGCATTAATTTTTTGTATCATATTGAAGGTGAATGAATATTTTAGAGGGGAACCGTTTGATTTGAGTTTTTGGTTCAGATTCGACTTGTTTCAGCATTTGAAGGGCATTCGGTACCTCAGCACGCTTGGCGTGGTTTTGGTCGGCTGTCGTTTAAGACTGCTTGCTTCAAACAAGCGAATGGTAACGTTGGTTCCACATTATAGCCCTAAGAAAGTTATGTATAGTTTAAGAGGAGTCACTTTCCAAACTTCCCAGATTTATTAACTTGAAGAATTGTAAGCTGATTTGTGTGATTACTTGCTTTAAGAGTAGGCCATGTTCTGTGTTGGGCAGTATTAATTCTGTGTCAGTATTAATTCATGTGGGTCACAAAGAGAGATTGGGATTC
Source organism: Pictodentalium vernedei (assembly GCA_031216915.1). NCBI lineage: Eukaryota > Metazoa > Mollusca > Scaphopoda > Dentaliida > Dentaliidae > Pictodentalium > Pictodentalium vernedei. The sequence continues at coordinate 388,352,981 of CM062289.1, forward strand.
TTTGGAAAAGTTCAAGCCTTTCATGTAAAAGTCGAAGGTCGAAACCATGGACTCTTTTATTCAAAGTTGTCAACTTGTATACGCCAGTGTTCTAATTAAGAATTCAACGTTTATGATAACGTCAGTGAGGTGTTCACTCACCACACAGTGATTGTTACAATGTCTTCTATAATTCAGAAGATAATATTTCAAAAGAATAAAATCATGAACAATGGGAAATTTTACGTGTGCCATTTATTGGTTTTGTCAACTAAAAAATTTTTTTTTTTCAATTTTTGCCTATGGGTTACCCTTATGGAATTTATCAAAAAACTTCAAAATTTATTTGACCCATTTTATGATGCAAAAAGGTTCTACATACAAAAATACCATTGTTTTCACTTTTTTTCTACTGAAATCGCCTGTTCTGACTGAATAAATCAACTTGAACTAAACAATGGGTATCACTGTAGGCTTAAATTCAGTTTTTCCGGCAATCACAGCCGCAGGTTCGCGCACAGTGTCACTTTTCTGTACATTATAAAATCAGGAATCGAGTTTCACTCGTTAGTTATATGAAACACGAGGCAAACTATTCAAACAGAATCCATCCATATTCTGTCTAAACAGACTGAATAAATAATCTTCAGTTCATGTTTTTTTTAGTGTTCTATCTATTCAAAATATAGCTGTTACAGCCGACAGAAAGAAACTTGTCAATTCCAATCGTTTGTTTTTCAGTACTTCTAAAGGAAAGCAATTTCTGCGATTTGGAACACTGTAGTATTTTCGATAATACCTCCACAGCGTATTCAAACCGGAAAGACGGAGGAAAGTGTGTCTAAACACAAATGTTGCCTTTCAGAAGCTGATTTTGATTGTTCCCTTTTGAAAAGGGAAACGCCTTCCTTATCTACGACTGAGCAAACCTCGAATAGCAATGGCATTTAAATATCAGTCATTAGAGGCATATAAGAAGCTCATTTCCAGTCACTTGAAGGTTTTTTTCCTCACGCTAGTCCGAGCTTGGCGAGGTTATTTTGGGGCCGAGAGATATTTCTACATACATAATGACGTGTATGACGTGGAACGGAGTGCGAGGTGATAAGGCTTTGCTTTGGATACTCCCAAGTATAGTCCCATATTTGTTCAGTGCTATGGAATGAGCTTTCAATAATATTGTCCTGCTACCACACAAAGGTTATCAGTGGTCATTTAAAGTAAAGAGAGTACGTTTCGAACAAATCCAATTTTCAAAGAGTCATCAGGGGTGCAGATTTTGCGATATGTGTGCTTATACCCAAAATCTCAGACTATCATGATTAATTCATTTCAGTGGAGGGCTCGGCAGAACTATGTTTGGTCCCGCCAAGCCTTTAACCCATTCACCCCCCCCCCCCCCACACACACACACACACACACATAGAGAAGCTATAGACTAGGGAGAGCATTTACGAAACAGCCGATGGATGTACATTTTATAAGAGTGCACATGAGTGTATTCTTGTAGGGGCCCTGGGAGCTACAGTAGTATTGTTAACTGGGGTGACCACGTTATGCTTTACTGCTTTAATATGACACAGGACCCAAAGACTTGTGTGTTTCTTCTCTGAAGTGGCAACGTGATTGCAAACAATAGGCTAAACTTCATTTTGTTATGTTTAATAGCAATGATTTAGGCATGAATTCCCCGCGGGAACCCCGGGAAGCGAAGCAGTGCCTGTTCACTGCGGTAAACAGGTTCTGTTTTACTGGCAAAATAGGACCCAGTCACCAATGCTTGGGATGTGCAAACACTCTATAAAGTGGGCGATATGGCTTATTAACGCTCACTCCTGGTCTTGAGTTGATACTCATGTTGTGGTCATGATTAGCCATTGTGCAAGCGTATGTGACCTTAAACACCAATAAATAAATTTAGGCATGAATACTGGGTAGGTGTGACCAAAAATACCAGTAAACAATTATGTGGTGGTTAAATACTGAGTCTTTGGAACTTTGAGATTGCCTTTTCCTATTAGGTGTGCTCCCTACATCGGAGGGACCTCGCATTTTCGGAAAAGTCAATGTAATCGACGTATGGAGGATTCTGTACCACAGAAATCTGCGTAACGTGACTGAGAATAGATTGGATTGTTGGACAAGAATATGGACAGGGGTAAAAAATGAGTGTCAAATTGGTAAAATTTCACAAATTTTCGACAATGCGCTTTTTTAAAAACAAGATTTTCAATGGGAAAAAAGGGTCTTTCTCTTTATTGAGGTGTTCTGGATTTTGGTTCGGAACATCTGCACTATCTATTCATTCCTTTTTGGGATATTTGTGTTCAAATTTTGACACTGGGTGATGATATTTCGTACCAAAATAAGTTCCAACATCAGTCAGTTGTTACTATTTATAGTAACTCTGAATGAAATGACAATGTGACTCCGGTCTGAACAACTAAACATATCCCCACCAAAAAATCGTCTGCTCAGTCAGTACGCTGGTTTTCGTTTAACTTATCACAGCTGCTTTGTTTCTGTTGATTTTTATTAAACAAATAGCAATTTTTTCTATACCCTCATGTACTCGAAAATTTACGTTATTATCTTCTCTGGAAACAGAATGACGGAGGTCTTACAATTTAAAGTTTTCTATTTATTTTTTGCCACAGAAGAACGAATCGGGCTGTAGCTCAGTAAGTTCAGGCGTTCACTTTGCTGTATGAAAAGTTCGTGTTCTATGCGATGTGTGTTCAAAACCCACCTGTTCTTAGATTTTTCTCATTATCCTAACACACACATTTTTCGCTTTGTTCTGGTTGCATCTTCGTCTATAGTGCATGTTTTCGCAAATTAGCTGAATACTCCACAATCAGTATATTTAAACCAAAATGTTGGAAAACAACCAATTGCCCAAAAAAGACAGACCATTACTCTGCAGACCATATTGTACAATTAGGGGCGCTATTATGTTGCAAAAATTGAGTCAAATAACGAGACGATAATCATAGTCTGATGATGCCTTTTGTCTGTTCAGCACCACTGACTGTGTGCCAGATTTAATGTTTCCTTGAAATAAAACATTGCGAATATTCTCAACTGCACTTAATAAATAGCCTTTTGTGGCAAACTAAAAGAGTATATGCACTGACACCGTCATATTACCACTATAAGCAATGTATTTCTTCTGTTTTGTCAGTGGTGAGGGCCTTGATTTCAGCTGTTTATTTGTGAGCAATTTGCGGATTGTGCAAATGTGTACAGCCCGTTAATAGTACACTTTCCTTCAACCAATGCTAGCCCTTCGTGTGGTGGTTTAGTAAGTTAGGAATTTAGGTAGTAGATAGATGACGCAGGACGGTTCTCTCCGTGCTATCCGCCCTCATTCATCCGACACAATACAGGTCGGGGAAAGAGCCGTGATACCCCAATAATAAACAAATTCCACCCATCACTACAAACTTTAAATATCCTGTGTATTTTGAGCTAAAATATATTTCTGTCACAGAATGACTGGTAGTGTAATTGCTCTACTAACAGGTTAGAGAACTTTTGGAGCTAAACAGGGTTGGCGGACCGGTGTCATGATTCCATGTGCTATACTGTCTGTCAGGTAGGAAAGCATACTTTCAAAGCGTGTGTATGGGATAGTTTGGTTTGGTTTGGTTTGGGTGGGGGGAGGGGGGTTGGCGTTTTATTTCAGGTTTACATTTTAGATCTCTGAATCGTCTTTTCATCTTGATTTGCCGTTCGCGGTTTTATCTGGAATATTTTCCGATATGATGTGTGGAGCAGTGAGTCACGATACGTTTGGAAAGCATTCACGTTACAACAATTAGTTTTTTACAGATGAAGTTTACATTCCTACGAGCATCCACATGGAGCATTCTGGGTTCCTACCCCTTCCTCTGATTATACCGGACCAGCATTAATTTTATGTATCATATTGAAGGTGAATGAATATTTTAGAGGGGAACCGTTTGATTTGAGTTTTTGGTTCAGATTCGACTTGTTTCAGCATTTGAAGGGCATTCGGTACCTCAGCACGCTTGGCGTGGTTTTGGTCGGCTGTCGTTTAAGACTGCTTGCTTCAAACAAGCGAATGGTAACGTTGGTTCCACATTATAGCCCTAAGAAAGTTATGTATAGTTTAAGAGGAGTCACTTTCCAAACTTCCCAGATTTATTAACTTGAAGAATTGTAAGCTGATTTGTGTGATTACTTGCTTTAAGAGTAGGTCATGTTCTGTGTTGGGCAGTATTAATTCTGTGTCAGTATTAATTCATGTGGGTCACAAAGAGAGATTGGGATTCTTTGGAAAAGTTCAAGCCTTTCATGTAAAAGTCGAAGGTCGAAACCATGGACTCTTCTATTCAAAGTTGTCAACTTGTATACGCCAGTGTTCTAATTAAGAAATCAACGTTTATGATAACGTCAGTGAGGTGTTCACTCACCACACAGTGATTGTTACAATGTCTTCTATAATTCAGAAGATAATATTTCAAAAGAATAAAATCATGAACAATGGGAAATTTTACGTGTGCCATTTATTGGTTTTGTCAACTAAAAAAAATTTTTTTTTCAATTTTTGCCTATGGGTTACCCTTATGGAATTTATCAAAAAACTTCAAAATTTATTTGACCCATTTTATGATGCAAAAAGGTTCTACATACAAAAATACCATTGTTTTCACTTTTTTTCTACTGAAATCGCCTGTTCTGACTGAATAAATCAACTTGAACTAAACAATGGGTATCACTGTAGGCTTAAATTCAGTTTTTCCGGCAATCACAGCCGCAGTTTCGCGCACAGTGTCACTTTTCTGTACATTATAAAATCAGAAATCGAGTTTCACTCGTTAGATATATGAAACACGAGGCAAACTATTCAAACAGAATCCATCCATATTCTGTCTAAACAGACTGAATAAATAATCTTCAGTTCATGTTTTTTTTAGTGTTCTATCTATTCAAAATATAGCTGTTACAGCCGACAGAAAGAAACTTGTCAATTCCAATCGTTTGTTTTTCAGTACTTCTAAAGGAAAGCAATTTCTGCGATTTGGAACACTGTAGTATTTTCGATAATACCTCCATAGCGTATTCTAACCAGAAAGACGGAGGAAAGTGTGTCTAAACACAAATGTTGCCTTTCAGAAGCTGATTTTGATTGTTCCCTTTTGAAAAGGGAAACGCCTTCCTTATCTACGACTGAGCAAACCTCGAATAGCAATGGCATTTAAATATCAGTCATTAGAGGCATATAAGAAGCTCATTTCCAGTCACTTGAAGGTTTTTTTCCTCACGCTAGTCCGAGCTTGGCGAGGTTATTTTGGGGCCGAGAGATATTTCTACATACATAATGACGTGTATGACGTGGAACGGAGTGTGAGGTGATAAGGCTTTGCTTTGGATACTCCCAAGTATAGTCCCATATTTGTTCAGTGCTATGGAATGAGCTTTCAATAATATTGTCCTGCTACCACACAAAGGTTATCAGTGGTCATTTAGAGTAAAGAGAGTACGTTTCGAACAAATCCAATTTTCAAAGAGTCATCAGGGGTGCAGATTTTGCGATATGTGTGCTTATACCCAAAATCTCAGACTATCATGATTAATTCATTTCAGTGGAGGGCTCGGCAGAACTATGTTTGGTCCCGCCAAGCCTTTAACCCATTCACCCCCCCCCCCCCACACACACACACATAGAGAAGCTATAGACTAGGGTGAGCATTTACGCAACAGCCGATGGATGTACATTTTATAAGAGTGCACATGAGTGTATTCTTGTAGGGGCCCTGGGAGCTACAGTAGTATTGTTAACTGGGGTGACCACGTTATGCTTTACTGCTTTAATATGACACAGGACCCAAAGACTTGTGTGTTTCTTCTCTGAAGTGGCAGCGTGATTGCAAACAATAGGCTAAACTTCATTTTGTTATGTTTAATAGCAATGATTTAGGCATGAATTCCCCGCGGGAACCCCGGGAAGCGAAGCAGTGCCTGTTCACTGCGATAAACAGGTTCTGTTTTACTGGCAAAATAGGACCCAGTCACCAATGCTTGGGATGTGCAAACACTCTATAAAGTGGGCGATATGGCTTATTAACGCTCACTCCTGGTCTTGAGTTGATACTCATGTTGTGGTCATGATTAGCCATTGTGCAAGCATATGTGACCTTAAACACCAATAAATAAATTTAGGCATGAATACTGGGTAGGTGTGACCAAAAATACCAGTAAACAATTATGTGGTGGTTAAATACTGAGTCTTTGGAACTTTGAGATTGCCTTTTCCTATTAGGTGTGCTCCCTACATCTGAGGGACCTCGCATTTTCAGAAAAGTCAATGTAATCGACGTATGGAGGATTCTGTACCACAGAAATCTGCGTAACGTGACTGAGAATAGATTGGATTGTTGGACAAGAATATGGACAGGGGTAAAAAATGAGTGTCAAATTGGTAAAATTTCACAAATTTTCGACAATGCGCTTTTTTAAAAACAAGATTTTCAATGGGAAAAAAGGGTCTTTCTCTTTATTGAGGTGTTCTGGATTTTGGTTCGGAACATCTGCACTATCTATTCATTCCTTTTTGGGATATTTGTGTTCAAATTTTGACACTGGGTGATGATATTTCGTACCAAAATAAGTTCCAACATCAGTCAGTTGTTACTATTTATAGTAACTCTGAATGAAATGACAATGTGACTCCGGTCTGAACAACTAAACATATCCCCACCAAAAAATCGTCTGCTCAGTCAGTACGCTGGTTTTCGTGTAACTTATCACAGCTGCTTTGTTTCTGTTGATTTTTATTAAACAAATAGCAATTTTTTCTATACCCTCATGTACTCGAAAATTTACGTTATTATCTTCTCTGGAAACAGAATGACGGAGGTCTTACAATTTAAAGTTTTCTATTTATTTTTTGCCACAGAAGAACGAATCGGGCTGTAGCTCAGTAAGTTCAGGCGTTCACTTTGCTGTATGAAAAGTTCGTGTTCAATGCGATGTGTGTTCAAAACCCACCTGTTCTTAGATTTTTCTCATTATCCTAACACACACATTTTTCGCTTTGTTCTGGTTGCATCTTCGTCTATAGTGCATGTTTTCGCAAATTAGCTGAATACTCCACAATCAGTATATTTAAACCAAAATGTTGGAAAACAACCAATTGCCCAAAAAAGACAGACCATTACTCTGCAGACCATATTGTACAATTAGGGGCGCTATTATGTTGCAAAAATTGAGTCAAATAACGAGACGATAATCATAGTCTGATGATGCCTTTTGTCTGTTCAGCACCACTGACTGTGTGCCAGATTTAATGTTTCCTTGAAATAAAAGATTGCGAATATTCTCAACTGCACTTAATAAATAGCCTTTTGTGGCAAACTAAAAGAGTATATGCACTGACACCGTCATATTACCACTATAAGCAATGTATTTCTTCTGTTATGTCAGTGGTGAGGACCTTGATTTCAGCTGTCCATTTGGGAGCAATTTGCGGATTGTTCAAATGTGTACAGCCCGTTAATAGTACACTTTCCTTCAACCAATGCTAGCCCTTCGTGTGGTGGTTTAGTAAGTTAGGAATTTAGGTAGTAGATAGATGACGCAGGACGGTTCTCTCCGTGCTATCCGCCCTCATTCATCCGACACAATACAGGTCGGGGAAAGAGCCGTGATACCCCAATAATAAACAAATTCCACCCATCACTACAAACTTTAAATATCCTGTGTATTTTGAGCTAAAATATATTTCTGTCACAGAATGACTGGTAGTGTAATGGCTCTACTAACAGGTTAGAGAACTTTTGGAGCTAAACAGGGTTGGCGGACCGGTGTCATGATTCCATGTGCTATACTGTCTGTCAGGTAGGAAAGCATACTTTCAAAGCGTGTGTATGGGATAGTTTGGTTTGGTTTGGTTTGGGTGGGGGGAGGGGGGTTGGCGTTTTATTTCAGGTTTACATTTTAGATCTCTGAATCGTCTTTTCATCTTGATTTGCCGTTCGCGGTTTTATCTGGAATATTTTCCGATATGATGTGTGGAGCAGTGAGTCACGATACGTTTGGAAAGCATTCACGTTACAACAATTAGTTTTTTACAGATGAAGTTTACATTCCTACGAGCATCCACATGGAGCATTCTGGGTTCCTACCTCTTCCTCTGTTTATACCGGACCAGCATTAATTTTGTGTATCATATTGAAGGTGAATGAATATTTTAGAGGGGAACCGTTTGATTTGAGTTTTTGGTTCTGATTCGACTTGTTTCAGCATTTGAAAGGCATTCGGTACCTCAGCACGCTTGGCGTGGTTTTGGTCGGCTGTCGTTTAAGACTGCTTGCTTCAAACAAGTGAATGGTAACGTTGGTTCCACATTATAGCCCTAAGAAAGTTATGTATAGTTTAAGAGGAGTCACTTTCCAAACTTCCCAGATTTATTAACTTGAAGAATTGTAAGCTGATTTGTGTGATTACTTGCTTTAAGAGTAGGTCATGTTCTGTGTTGGGCAGTATTAATTCTGTGTCAGTATTAATTCATGTGGGTCACAAAGAGAGATTGGGATTCTTTGGAAAAGTTCAAGCCTTTCATGTAAAAGTCGAAGGTCGAAACCATGGACTCTTCTATTCAAAGTTGTCAACTTGTATACGCCAGTGTTCTAATTAAGAATTCAACGTTTATGATAACGTCAGTGAGGTGTTCACTCACCACACAGTGATTGTTACAATGTCTTCTATAATTCAGAAGATAATATTTCAAAAGAATAAAATCATGAACAATGGGAAATTTTACGTGTGCCATTTATTGGTTTTGTCAACTAAAAAAATTTTTTTTTTCAATTTTTGCCTATGGGTTACCCTTATGGAATTTATCAAAAAACTTCAAAATTTATTTGACCCATTTTATGATGCAAAAAGGTTCTACATACAAAAATACCATTGTTTTCACTTTTTTTCTACTGAAATCGCCTGTTCTGACTGAATAAATCAACTTGAACTAAACAATGGGTATCACTGTAGGCTTAAATTCAGTTTTTTCCGGCAATCACAGCCGCAGGTTCGCGCACAGTGTCACTTTTCTGTACATTATAAAATCAGGAATCGAGTTTCACTCGTTAGATATATGAAACACGAGGCAAACTATTCAAACAGAATCCATCCATATTCTGTCTAAACAGACTGAATAAATAATCTTCAGTTCATGTTTTTTTTAGTGTTCTATCTATTCAAAATATAGCTGTTACAGCCGACAGAAAGAAACTTGTCAATTCCAATCGTTTGTTTTTCAGTACTTCTAAAGGAAAGCAATTTCTGCGATTTGGAACACTGTAGTATTTTCGATAATACCTCCACAGCGTATTCTAACCAGAAAGACGGAGGAAAGTGTGTCTAAACACAAATGTTGCCTTTCAGAAGCTGATTTTGATTGTTCCCTTTTGAAAAGGGAAACGCCTTCCTTATCTACGACTGAGCAAACCTCGAATAGCAATGGCATTTAAATATCAGTCATTAGAGGCATATAAGAAGCTCATTTCCAGTCACTTGAAGGTTTTTTTCCTCACGCTAGTCCGAGCTTGGCGAGGTTATTTTTGGGCCGAGAGATATTTCTACATACATAATGACGTGTATGACGTGGAACGGAGTGTGAGGTGATAAGGCTTTGCTTTGGATACTCCCAAGTATAGTCCCATATTTGTTCAGTGCTATGGAATGAGCTTTCAATAATATTGTCCTGCTACCACACAAAGGTTATCAGTGGTCATTTAGAGTAAAGAGAGTACGTTTCGAACAAATCCAATTTTCAAAGAGTCATCACGGGTGCAGATTTTGCGATATGTGTGCTTATACCCAAAATCTCAGACTATCATGATTAATTCATTTCAGTGGAGGGCTCGGCAGAACTATGTTTGGTCCCGCCAAGCCTTTAACCCATTCACACCCCCCCCCCCCCCCACACACACACACACATAGAGAAGCTATAGACTAGGGAGAGCATTTACGCAACAGCCGATGGATGTACATTTTATAAGAGTGCACATGAGTGTATTCTTGTAGGGGCCCTGGGAGCTACAGTAGTATTGTTAACTGGGGTGACCACGTTATGCTTTACTGCTTTAATATGACACAGGACCCAAAGACTTGTGTGTTTCTTCTCTGAAGTGGCAACGTGATTGCAAACAATAGGCTAAACTTCATTTTGTTATGTTTAATAGCAATGATTTAGGCATGAATTCCCCGCGGGAAACCCCGGGAAGCGAAGCAGTGCCTGTTCACTGCGGTAAACAGGTTCTGTTCTACTGGCAAAATAGGACCCAGTCACCAATGCTTGGGATGTGCAAACACTCTATAAAGTGGGCGATATGGCTTATTAAGGCTCACTCCTGGTCTTGAGTTGATACTCATGTTGTGGTCATGATTAGCCATTGTGCAAGCATATGTGACCTTAAACACCAATAAATAAATTTAGGCATGAATACTGGGTAGGTGTGACCAAAAATACCAGTAAACAATTATGTGGTGGTTAAATACTGAGTCTTTGGAACTTTGAGATTGCCTTTTCCTATTAGGTGTGCTCCCTACATCTGAGGGACCTCGCATTTTCAGAAAAGTCAATGTAATCGACGTATGGAGGATTCTGTACCACAGAAATCTGCGTAACGTGACTGAGAATAGATTGGATTGTTGGACAAGAATATGGACAGGGGTAAAAAATGAGTGTCAAATTGGTAAAATTTCAAAAATTTTCGACAATGCGCTTTTTTAAAAACAAGATTTTCAATGGGAAAAAAGGGTCTTTCTCTTTATTGAGGTGTTCTGGATTTTGGTTCGGAACATCTGCACTATCTATTCATTCCTTTTTGGGATATTTGTGTTCAAATTTTGACACTGGGTGATGATATTTCGTACCAAAATAAGTTCCAATATCAGTCAGTTGTTACTATTTATAGTAACTCTGAATGAAATGACAATGTGACTCCGGTCTGAACAACTAAACATATCCCCACCAAAAAATCGTCTGCTCAGTCAGTACGCTGGTTTTCGTGTAACTTATCACAGCTGCTTTGTTTCTGTTGATTTTTATTAAACAAATAGCAATTTTTTCTATACCCTCATGTACTCGAAAATTTACGTTATTATCTTCTCTGGAAACAGAATGACGGAGGTCTTACAATTTAAAGTTTTCTATTTATTTTTTGCCACAGAAGAACGAATCGGGCTGTAGCTCAGTAAGTTCAGGCGTTCACTTTGCTGTATGAAAAGTTCGTGTTCAATGCGATGTGTGTTCAAAACCCACCTGTTCTTAGATTTTTCTCATTATCCTAACACACACATTTTTCGCTTTGTTCTGGTTGCATCTTCGTCTATAGTGCATGTTTTCGCAAATTAGCTGAATACTCCACAATCAGTATATTTAAACCAAAATGTTGGAAAACAACCAATTGCCCAAAAAAGACAGACCATTACTCTGCAGACCATATTGTACAATTAGGGGCGCTATTATGTTGCAAAAATTGAGTCAAATAACGAGACGATAATCATAGTCTGATGATGCCTTTTGTCTGTTCAGCACCACTGACTGTGTGCCAGATTTAATGTTTCCTTGAAATAAAAGATTGCGAATATTCTCAACTGCACTTAATAAATAGCCTTTTGTGGCAAACTAAAAGAGTATATGCACTGACACCGTCATATTACCACTATAAGCAATGTATTTCTTCTGTTATGTCAGTGGTGAGGGCCTTGATTTCAGCTGTCCATTTGGGAGCAATTTGCGGATTGTGCAAATGTGTACAGCCCGTTAATAGTACACTTTCCTTCAACCAATGCTAGTCCTTCGTGTGGTGGTTTAGTAAGTTAGGAATTCAGGTAGTAGATAGATGACGCAGGGCGGTTCTCTCCGTGCTATCCGCCCTCATTCATCCGACACAATACAGGTCGGGGAAAGAGCCGTGATACCCCAATAATAAACAAATTCCACCCATCACTACAAACTTTAAATATCCTGTGTATTTTGAGCTAAAATATATTTCTGTCACAGAATGACTGGTAGTGTAATGGCTCTACTAACAGGTTAGAGAACTTTTGGAGCTAAACAGGGTTGGCGGACCGGTGTCATGATTCCATGTGCTATACTGTCTGTCAGGTAGGAAAGCATACTTTCAAAGCGTGTGTATGGGATAGTTTGGTTTGGTTTGGTTTGGGTGGGGGGAGGGGGGTTGGCGTTTTATTTCAGGTTTACATTTTAGATCTCTGAATCGTCTTTTCATCTTGATTTGCCGTTCGCGGTTTTATCTGGTATATTTTCCGATATGATGTGTGGAGCAGTGAGTCACGATACGTTTGGAAAGCATTCACGTTACAACAATTAGTTTTTTACAGATGAAGTTTACATTCCTACGAGCATCCACATGGAGCATTCTGGGTTCCTACCTCTTCCTCTGTTTATACCGGACCAGCATTAATTTTGTGTATCATATTGAAGGTGAATGAATATTTTAGAGGGGAACCGTTTGATTTGAGTTTTTGGTTCAGATTCGACTTGTTTCAGCATTTGAAAGGCATTCGGTACCTCAGCACGCTTGGCGTGGTTTTGGTCGGCTGTCGTTTAAGACTGCTTGCTTCAAACAAGTGAATGGTAACGTTGGTTCCACATTATAGCCCTAAGAAAGTTATGTATAGTTTAAGAGGAGTCACTTTCCAAACTTCCCAGATTTATTAACTTGAAGAATTGTAAGCTGATTTGTGTGATTACTTGCTTTAAGAGTAGGTCATGTTCTGTGTTGGGCAGTATTAATTCTGTGTCTGTATTAATTCATGTGGGTCACAAAGAGAGATTGGGATTCTTTGGAAAAGTTCAAGCCTTTCATGTAAAAGTCGAAGGTCGAAACCATGGACTCTTCTATTCAAAGTTGTCAACTTGTATACGCCAGTGTTCTAATTAAGAATTCAACGTTTATGATAACGTCAGTGAGGTGTTCACTCACCACACAGTGATTGTTACAATGTCTTCTATAATTCAGAAGATAATATTTCAAAAGAATAAAATCATGAACAATGGGAAATTTTACGTGTGCCATTTATTGGTTTTGTCAACTAAAAAAATTTTTTTTTTCAATTTTTGCCTATGGGTTACCCTTATGGAATTTATCAAAAAACTTCAAAATTTATTTGACCCATTTTATGATGCAAAAAGGTTCTACATACAAAAATACCATTGTTTTCACTTTTTTTTCTACTGAAATCGCCTGTTCTGACTGAATAAATCAACTTGAACTAAACAATGGGTATCACTGTAGGCTTAAATTCAGTTTTTCCGGCAATCACAGCCGCAGGTTCGCGCACAGTGTCACTTTTCTGTACATTATAAAATCAGGAATCGAGTTTCACTCGTTAGATATATGAAACACGAGGCAAACTATTCAAACAGAATCCATCCATATTCTGTCTAAACAGACTGAATAAATAATCTTCAGTTCATGTTTTTTTTAGTGTTCTATCTATTCAAAATATAGCTGTTACAGCCGACAGAAAGAAACTTGTCAATTCCAGTCGTTTGTTTTTCAGTACTTCTAAAGGAAAGCAATTTCTGCGATTTGGAACACTGTAGTATTTTCGATAATACCTCCACAGCGTATTCTAACCAGAAAGACGGAGGAAAGTGTGTCTAAACACAAATGTTGCCTTTCAGAAGCTGATTTTGATTGTTTCCTTTTGAAAAGGGAAACGCCTTCCTTATCTACGACTGAGCAAACCTCGAATAGCAATGGCATTTAAATATCAGTCATTAGAGGCATATAAGAAGCTCATTTCCAGTCACTTGAAGGTTTTTTCCTCACGCTAGTCCGAGCTTGGCGAGGTTATTTTTGGGCCGAGAGATATTTCTACATACATAATGACGTGTATGACGTGGAACGGAGTGTGAGGTGATAAGGCTTTGCTTTGGATACTCCCAAGTATAGTCCCATATTTGTTCAGTGCTATGGAATGAGCTTTCAATAATATTGTCCTGCTACCACACAAAGGTTATCAGTGGTCATTTAGAGTAAAGAGAGTACGTTTCGAACAAATCCAATTTTCAAAGAGTCATCAGGGGTGCAGATTTTGCGATATGTGTGCTTATACCCAAAATCTCAGACTATCATGATTAATTCATTTCAGTGGAGAGCTCGGCAGAACTATGTTTGGTCCCGCCAAGCCTTTAACCCATTCACCCCCCCCCCCCCCACACACACACACCCACATAGAGAAGCTATAGACTAGGGAGAGCATTTACGCAACAGCCGATGGATGTACATTTTATAAGAGTGCACATGAGTGTATTCTTGTAGGGGGCCCTGGGAGCTACAGTAGTATTGTTAACTGGGGTGACCACGTTATGCTTTACTGCTTTAATATGACACAGGACCCAAAGACTTGTGTGTTTCTTCTCTGAAGTGGCAACGTGATTGCAAACAATAGGCTAAACTTCATTTTGTTATATTTAATAGCAATGATTTAGGCATGAATTCCCCGCGGGAACCCCGGGAAGCGAAGCAGTGCCTGTTCACTGCGGTAAACAGGTTCTGTTTTACTGGCAAAATAGGACCCAGTCACCAATGCTTGGGATGTGCAAACACTCTATAAAGTGGGCGATATGGCTTATTAACGCTCACTCCTGGTCTTGAGTTGATACTCATGTTGTGGTCATGATTAGCCATTGTGCAAGCATATGTGACCTTAAACACCAATAAATAAATTTAGGCATGAATACTGGGTAGGTGTGACCAAAAATACCAGTAAACAATTATGTGGTGCTTAAATACTGAGTCTTTGGAACTTTGAGATTGCCTTTTCCTATTAGGTGTGCTCCCTACATCGGAGGGACCTCGCATTTTCAGAAAAGTCAATGTAATCGACGTATGGAGGATTCTGTACCACAGGAATCTGCGTAACGTGACTGAGAATAGATTGGATTGTTGGACAAGAATATGGACAGGGGTAAAAAATGAGTGTCAAATTGGTAAAATTTCACAAATTTTCGACAATGCGCTTTTTTAAAAACAAGATTTTCAATGGGAAAAAAGGGTCTTTCTCTTTATTGAGGTGTTCTGGATTTTGGTTCGGAACATCTGCACTATCTATTCATTCCTTTTTGGGATATTTGTGTTCAAATTTTGACACTGGGTGATGATATTTCGTACCAAAATAAGTTCCAACATCAGTCAGTTGTTACTATTTATAGTAACTCTGAATGAAATGACAATGTGACTCCGGTCTGAACAACTAAACATATCCCCACCAAAAAATCGTCTGCTCAGTCAGTACGCTGGTTTTCGTGTAACTTATCACAGCTGCTTTGTTTCTGTTGATTTTTATTAAACAAATAGCAATTTTTTCTATACCCTCATGTACTCGAAAATTTACGTTATTATCTTCTCTGGAAACAGAATGATGGAGGTCTTACAATTTAAAGTTTCCTATTTATTTTTTTGCCACAGAAGAACGAATCGGGCTGTAGCTCAGTAAGTTCAGGCGTTCACTTTGCTGTATGAAAAGTTCGCGTTCAATGCGATGTGTATTCTGAACCCACCTGTTCTTAGATTTTTCTCATTATCCTAACACATACATTTTTCGCTTTGTTCTGGTTGCATCTTCGTCTATAGTGCATGTTTTCGCAAATTATCTGGCCAAAAGGCTGGAATACTCCACAATCAGTATATTTAAACAAAAATGTTGGAAAACAACCAATTGCCCCCAAAAGACAGACCATTACGCTGCCGGCCATATTGTAAAATTAGGGGCGCTATTATGTTGCAAAAATTAAGTCAAACTAGAGAAACAGAATTTACTGCACCCAGTAAATTCAAGTCTGTTTGAAAAGGTTTAAAGTATCAGGAATAAACTATAAACCATCAAGTGTAGACTCATTTGGTGTTAGTTCCAGGACCATTCATCATACCATGATTGAGATATGAGCATGACCCACTTTCAAAAATGTTGGCTACGCCCACTTTTTTAACATAAAAATGCATGTATGGACCTCAGGAATGCTTTGGGAGGGGGGGGGGGGGTAAAAAAAATGTGATTTCCAGTAATTATGAAAAATACACTTAATGACCCTAGGTGATCTCCTTGACCCTGACCCATATTTGGAATCTCCATCAAGTGTCTACTCATTTGGTGTTAGTCCCAGGCCCATTCATCATACCATGCTTGAGATATGAGCGTGACCCACTTTTACAAATTTTTGTCACGCCCACTTTATTTTACATCAAAATGCATGTGTGTATGTCAGGAATACTTTAGGAGATCAAAAAATGTGCTTTCCAGCAATTCTGAAAAATGCACGCAATGACCCATAGTTGACCTCCGTGACCTTGACACATATTTTGAATCTCCATCGAGTATCGACTCATTTGGTGTTGGTCCTAGGTCTGTAGGTCATACCACGCCTGAGATATGGGCGTGACCCACTTTCTAAAATTTTGGCCACGCCCACTTTTTTACGTAAAAATGCAAGTGTGTATGTCAGGAATACTTTCGGGGGTCAAAAAATGTGATTTCCAGCAATTCTGAAAAATGCACTCAATGACCCCTAGTTGACCTCCGTGACCTTGACCCATATTTTGAACCTCCATCGGGTGTCGACTCATTTGGTGTTGGTCCCAGGTCCATAGGTCATTCCACTCTTGAGATATGGGCGTGACCCGCTTTCAAAAATATTGGCCACGCCCACTTTTTTTACGTAAAAATTTAAGTGTGTATGTCAGGAATACTTTAGGAGATCAAAAAATGTGATTTCCAGCAATTGTGAAAATGCACTCAATGACCCCTAGGTGACCTCTGTGACCTTGACCCATATTCTGAATCTCCATCATGTGTCGACTCACTTGGTGTTGGTCCCAGATCCATACATCATACCACGCCTGAGAAATGGGTGTCACCCACTTTCAAAAATTGTGGCCACGCCCACTTTTTTACGTAAAATGCATGTGTGTCCGTCAAGAAGACTTTAGCGGATCAAAAAATGTGATTTCCAGCAATTCTGAAAAAATGCACTCGATGACCCCTAGGTGACCTCAGTGATCTTGACACATATTTTGAATCTCCATCAAGTGTCGACTGACTTGGTGTTGGTCCCAGGTCCATATGTCATGCCACTCCTGAGGTATGGGCGTGACCCACTTTCAAAAATTTTTTGGCCACGCCCACTTTTTCATGTCAAAATGCATCTGTGCACATCAGGAATGCTTTAGGGGGTCAAAAAATGTGTTTTCCAGCAATTCTGAAAAATGCACTCAATGACCCCTAGGTGGCCTCCGTGACCTTGATCCATATTTTGAATCTCCATCAAGTGTCGACTGATTTGGTGTTGGTCCCAAGGTGTGTAGGTCATACCACGCCTGAGATATGGGCGTGATCCACTTTCAAAAATTTTGACCACGCCCACTTTTTTTACGTCAAAATGCTTGTATGTACATCAGGATTACTTTAGGGTGGTCTAAAAATGTGATTTCCAGCAATTCTGAAAAATGCACTCAATGACCACAAGGTGACCTCTGTGACCTTGACTCATATTCTGAATCTCCATCAAGTGTCACCTCATTTGGTGTTGGTCCTAGGTCCATATGTCATACCACGCCTGAGGTATGGGCGTGACCCACTTTCAAAAATTTTTTGACCACGCCCACTTTTTTACGTCGAAATGCAAGTGTGTACGTCAGAAATACTTTAGGGGGTCAAAAAATGTGATTTCCAGCAATTCTGAAAAATGCACTCAATGACCACAAGGTGACCTCTGTAACCTTGACCCATATTTAGAATCTCCATCAAGTGTCGACTCATTTGGTATTGGTCCCAGGTCTGTAGGTCATACCACGCCTGAGATATGGGCGTGACCCACTTTCAAAGATTTTGGCCACGCCCAATTTTTACGTCAAAATGCATGTGTGTACGTCAGGAATACTTTAGGGGGTCAAAAAATGTGATTTTCAGCACTTCTGAAAAATGCACTCAATGACCCCTAGATGACCTCCGTGACCTTGACACATATTTTGAACTTCCATCGAGTGTCGACTCATTTGTTGTTGGTTCCAGGTCTGTAGGTCATACCACGCCTGAGTAATGGGCGTGACCCACTTTCAAAAATTTTGGCCACGCCCACTTTTTTACGTCAAAATGCATGTGTGTACGTCAGGAAGACTTTAGGGGATAAAAAAATGTGATTTCCAGCAATTCTGAAAAATACACTCAATGACCCCTAGGTGTCCTCTGTGAGCTTGACCCATATTTTGATTCTCCATCAAGTGTCGACTCTTTTGGTGTTGGTCCCAGGTCCATACGTCATACCATGCCTCAGATATGGCCGTGACCCACTTTCAACAATTTTGGCCTCGCCCACTTTTATACATCAAAATGCATGTGTGTATGTCAGGAATACTTTAGGGGATCAAAAAATGTGATTTCCAGCAATTCTGAAAAATGCACTCAATGACCCCTAGTTGACCTCCGTGACCTTGACCCATATTTTGAACCTCCATCAAGTGTCGACTCTTTTGGTGTTGGTCCCAGGTCCATACGTCATACCATGCCTGAGATATGGGCGTGACCCAGTTTCAAACATTTTGGCCACGCCCACTTTTTTACGTCAAAATGCTTTTGTGTACGTCAGGAATACTTTAGGGGTCAAAAAATGTGATTTCTAGCAATTCTGAAAAATGCCCTCATTGACCCCTAGGTGACCTCCGTGACCTTGTCCCAGGTCCACACGTCATACCACTCCTGAGGTATGGGCGTGACCCACTTTCAGAAATATTTTGGCCACGCCCACTTTTTTTTACGTCAGAATGCATGTGTGTACGTCAGGAATACTTTAGGTGGTCAAAAAATGTGATTTCCAGCAATTCTGAAAAAATGCACTCAATGACCCCTAGGTGACCTCTCTCTGTGACCTTGATCCATATTTTGAATCTCCATAAAGTGTCGACTCATTTGGTGTTGGTCTCAGGTCCATACGTCATACCACCCTGAGATATGGGCGTGACCCACTTTCAAAAACTTTGATCACGCCCACTTTTTCACGTCAAAATGCATGTGTGTATGTCAGGAATACTTTAAGGGGGTAAAAAAATTTGATTTCCAGCAATTCTGAAAAATGCACTCAATGACCCCTAGGTGACCTCCGTGACCTTGACCCATATTTTGAATCTCCATCAAGTGTCGACTCATTTCGTGTTGGTCCCAAGTCCATACGTCATACCCTGTCTGAGATATGGGCGTGACCCACTTTCAAAAATTTTGGCCACGCCCACTTTTTTACGTCAAAATGCATGTGTGTACTTCAGGAATACTTTAGGGGGTCAAAAATGTGATTTTCAGCAATTCTGAAAAATGCACTCGATGCCCCCTAGATGACCTCCGTGACCTTGACACATATTTTGAACCTCCATCGAGTGTCGACTCATTTGTTGTTGGTCCCAGGTCTGTAGGTCATACCACGCCTGAGATATGGGCGTGACCCACTTTCAAAGATTTTGGCCACGCCCACTTTTTACGTCAAAATGCATGTGTGTACGTCAGGAATACTTTAGGGGGTCAAAAAATGTGATTTTCAGCAATTCTGAAAAATGCACTCAATGACCCCTAGATGACCTCCGTGACCTTGACACATATTTTGAACTTCCATCGAGTGTCGACTCATTTGTTGTTGGTTCCAGGTCTGTAGGTCATACCACGCCTGAGATATGGGTGTGACCCACTTTCAAACATTTTGGCCACGCCCACTTTTTTACATAAAAAGGCATGTGTGTAAGTCAGGAATACTTTAGGGGATCAAAAAATGTGTTTTCCAGCAATTCTGAAAAATGTACTCAATGACCCCTAGGTGGCCTCTGTGACCTTGACCCATATTTTGAACCTCCATCAAGTGTCGACTCATTTGTGTTGGTCCCAGGTCCATAGGTCATTCCATTCTTGAGATATGGGCGTGACCCACTTTCAAAAAATTTGGCCACTCCCACTTTTTTTCGTCAAAATGCATGTATGTACGTCAGGAATACTTTAGGGGGTCAAAAATGTGATTTCCAGCAATTATGAAAAATGCACTCAATGACACCTAAGTGACATCTGTGACCTTGACCCATATTTTGAATCTCCATCAAGTGTCGCCTCGTTTGGTGTTGATCCCAGGTCCATACGCCACACCACACCTGAGATATGGGCGTGACCCACTTTCAAATTTTTTGGCCACGCCCACTTCTTTTACGTCAAAATGCATGTGTGTATGTCAGGAATACTTTAGGGGATCAAAAAATGTGATTTCCAGCAATTCTGAAAAATGCACTCAATGACCCCTAGGTGACCTCCGTGACCTTGACCCATATTTTGAATCTCCATCAAGTGTCGACTCATTTCGTGTTGGTCCCAGGTCCATGCGTCATACCACGCCAGAGATATGGGCGTGACCCACTTTCAAAAATTTTGGCCACGCCCACTTTTTTTACGTCAAAATGCATGTGTGTACGTCAGGAATACTTTAGGGGTAAAAAAATGTGATTTCCAGCAATTCTGAAAATGCACTCAATGACCCCTAGATGACCTCCGTAACCTTGACCCATATTTTGAACCTCCATCGAGTGTCGACTTATTTGGTGTTGGTCCCAGGTCTGTAGGTCATAGAGAAAAATAAAAGAAGAAAAAAGAAAAATTAACTGTGCAAAAACAATAGTCTGTGTGTTTCACACAGACTAACTAGAGAAACCCCGGCTATGGTATGTGGAACATCCTCCCATGGTCCTTTATAATTGTGTGAAGATTGATGACTGTGGCCCTAACTGTCTTCGAGTTATTGGCTTGGGCACACACACACATGGACACACACACGGACGGACACGCACACTTCAATCACTATATGCCACCCGACTTTAGTCAGGGGGGTGGGGGGGGGGCATAAAAAGAAATCTTTGAGTCCCAAAGTGGGTCTGACTGAACCCCAAAATATTTGTTCTCATAGCACAGTGATAACAAAGGCACCCAAATACACTCATTCCTGTCACAATGTGATTGATAACAAAGGTACCCAAGAAGTTTTGTGAAGATCGGTTCATAAATACAGCCTCTAGCCCGAGTCGTATTGACACATGCACTTACTGTGTATTTGTAGCACTGAATAAATCAAAAGTTCATCTAATTTGCATAATTTCTGCTCGAGAAAAAAAACCCCGTAATAAAGGTGATGTATCCCATGGTACTAAACATTCATACAAAAATTTATTCAAATCAGAACTTTCATACATAAGTTCTGTACCAGTTTTTCTTGAAGCAATAATTAAAGTACAAAATGGCTGCTGGTGGACATCTTGAATTTCGGACTGCACCCAAAACCACTCGTTCCCGTCCCACGCTAATAACAAAGGTACCCAAGAAGTTTCGTAAAGATCAGTTCATAAATACAGCTTCTAGCCCGAGCCGTATTGGCATTTGCAGTTACAGTGCTTAAAGTAACATTAAATAGATCAAAGTTAGTCTAATTGGCATAATTTATGTACGAGAGAAAAAAACGTATTATATGTGATGTATCCCACGGTACTAAACATTCACACAAAAAATTATTCAAATCAGTGCTTTCATATGGAAGTTCTGCGCAAAAATCTGACTGCATCTAATTTTGTACAAAATGGCTGCCAGCGGCCATCTTGAATTTCAGAACGACCCCAAAACACTCCTTCTCGTCCCACGGTGATAACAAAGGTACCCAAGAAGTTTCGTAAAGATCGGTTCATAAATACGGCCTCTAGCCCGAGCCGTATTGGTATTTGCACTTACAGTTCTGAAAGTAACACTAATTAAATCAAAAGTTAGTCTAATTTGCATAATTTACACACGAGAAAAAAACCGGGTTATATGTGATGTATTCCATGGTACTAAACATTCATACAAAAACTATTCAAATCCGAGCTTTCATATGGAAGTTCTACGCCAAAAAAAATCTGATTGCACCTAATTTTGTACAGAATGGTTGCCAGTGGTCATCTTGAATTTCGGACCGGGCCCCAAAACACTTGTTCTCGTCTCACAGTGACAAAAAAGGTACCCAAGAAGTTTTGTTTCATAAATACGGCCTCTAGCCCGAGCCATGTGTACGGCACGACAGACAGACGGACAGACAGACGACGGGCCATGACAATACCGCGAATTTGGCTTTGCCAAAGTTGAGCTAAAAATGGACTAAGTTTGACAACCAGTAGTTTTGTAAAATATTGAGGCAAGTCAAAATTCTGACAATACGCACACATCTGGAAAATGTAGAAACATCCTCTGAAATAAAAAAAGTAATACCTTGAAAATTACAAGAGGCCTCACGGGGCGTGAAGCGCTCATCTTGAACAGAACACACTTTAAACAAAGTCCAAGAATTAGCACATTAAGCAAGCCATCTCCATAGGCTACACTCTCAACTCTTGAGTCCCTCAGGTGTGACAAAAATAATACGGGCATCATGCCTTTTCTTCAGTTGATCATAAAGTTAAATGTAGAGCTCCCCAATGAAGCCCCTTGATACAACCTTTGTAGATTAATCCTAGTTACACACCTCTAGAGGGTACTGAATATAAATTTTTTAAATCTTCAGCAAAAATGGCCAATTCCGGCTTCATAGGGAGCCCAAATATTAACCCAAGCAATCGATTTGAACACAGCTGAATCTGACTTCCCTAGAGATGTTGTGTACCAAATATAAAAGCATTCTGACTGTTGGATCTGAAGAAGAGAAATTTTAAAGAAATTTCTTCATATTGCATCAAGTTGAAATTTGGGCTACCATAGCGAGCCCAAATATTAACCTATGGATCCGATTTGAACAAAGTTGAATCTGACCCCCCCCCCCCCCCCCCCCCCCCCTCCCCAGAGATGTTGTATACCAAATATGAAAGCATTCTGACTAGTGGATCTGAAGAAGAAGATTTTTGAAGAAATTCCCTCATATTGTACTAAGATAAATTTCAGGTTCCCATATGGAGCCCAAATATTAACCCAGGCACTCGAATTGAACAAACTGGAATATGCCCCCCCCCCCCCCCAGAGGTGTTGTATACCAAATATATTAAAGCATTCCGACTGGTGGATCTGAAGAAGAAGATTTTTAAAGAAATTTCCTCATATTGCACTAAGTAAAAAATTGGGCTACCATAGCGAGCCCAAATATATACCTAGGGATCTGATTTGAACAAACTTGAATCTGACCCCCATGTTGCATACCAAATATGAAAGCATTCTGACTGGTGGATCTGAAGAAGATGATTTTTTTTAAATTCCCTCCCCCGCCCCCTATATTGAAGAAAGTTAAAATTCGGGCTTCTCTAGGAAGCCCAAATATCAACCTAGAGACTTGGTTTTAACAATCTTGAATCTGACCCTCGTAACAATGATGCATACCAAACATTAAGAGATTCTGACTGGTGATTCTGAAGAAGAAGATTTTTAAAGAATATTCCCCATATAACCCTATGTTAAAAATTCGGTGCTTTCATATGGAAGTTCTGCGCAAAAATCTGACTGCACCTAATTTTGTACAAAATGGCTGGTGAGCCCAAATATGAACCGATGAGCTTTTTTATTACAACAAACTTGCATCTACCCCTCCCCCCCCCCCCCCCCCCCCCCCACACACACACACCACCTATGAATGTGGTATACCAAATATCAAAAGATTCTGATGATTGGTTCTGGAAAAAAAATATTTTTTTTTTATTTTTGCAAATATGCTGACTCAGCACTTTTTTGATGCCCATTACAGAACACCCTAACTAACATAACCGATGGCAATTTTTTCACCACTCAGTTCTACTGGTCCTGAGGATATTTCATACCAAATAACAGCTCTCTGTTCCGTGTGGTTTGGGAAATATGGGCGTTTGAAAATATTTCGATTTTTAGCTCCCAGGTTTCGCATGGGGATGCGGGAATTATTTTTTTTTTGCATGGGTCAAGTACTTATGACCCAATAATACCACATACGAAATTTGTTTCATACCGGACCATCGGTTAAGAAAATAGAAATTTTGGGCGGGGTCAAAAATCTAACCCCACCCATTACAAACCAAATATTGCTTCACGAATTTAGTTTGAAAAAAGTTGATTCTAGTCCCCAAAAGGAAGTTCCATAGCAAATGTCAAGTCATTGTACTCACTGGTTCTTGAGAAGAAGATTTTGAAAATATTTTGGAGCATTTTCCCCTCTCCCTTCCTATGGGACTGGGCATGTTGAGTTGAACAAAAATGCAACGCCCCTTTGGAATCATCACTCACACAAACTTTCACTTGAATTGGTTTAGTGGCTTTGGAGGAGAAGACCAAAAAAAATGGTGTTGACGCACAGCTGACGACGGACGGAGAGTGATGAGATTAGCTCAGCTTGACTTCGTCAAGATGAGCTAATAAGAGAGGTTAGACGGACAAACAATATACCCTATATGCAGAAAGATAGAGGGAAAGACAGAGGTAAAACAATATGTCCCCTGACTATTCGTTGTGGGCATAACAAGGACATACGTCAATTGTAACCAGACCGTCCAAGGCAGCCACTTGAAATTCTGAGAATGTGTTCTACTATCCTCGCTCGACAGTTTAGTATCTTTCTTGAGTCCTGTGACCGGGTGAAAACACCGTAGATGTACCCATAAGAGAAGTCTCAAATCTGCAAGGGTTAAACGTTTATTAATAACATGATACAAAACTAGAAGGGTGGTTGGTACTGCAGGCAGGTCATAACAAGTATACTCTCCGGTACATGTACAGTAGATTGTGGAGAGAGTTTTCAGAGTAGCGACTCGAAATTTTCAATGTTTGTTCTGAAAGCTCTGCCCAACTCGACCTGTGCCTGAAAAATCCAACAACCGAGCGCATAGCCCGTGGGAGCCTCACGTGCATGCGCATACGCTCTTTTGGAATTGGGCTTGAGGAAATGCGCAATTCGAGTCGACTTTCCAGGCATCCGATGGAGCAACTATTCGTGAATGCTGAGTGAAAATTTCGTGGAAATCCGCGGAGAAGTCGCTGACATATAGCGTTTTTGAAGAGAGGAGGTAATTTTCTGAATTTGGTCTTTTTCAAGTCGGAGCGAAAGAAGAGGGTGGGAATGGGCACAATCTCTCGTGGTGCCCCCTCTCTGGGGTAGGTCCACTTAAAAGTTACAATAGAGCGTGACTGACGGAGAGATGGCTGTAAATCAAAGTAATTTCTTTAAGAACAGCACCCAGGGATCTCATCGCAACCTTGAAACCTATGAGAATCATCCGAAGTTAAAAGTGAAAAGAAAACGGCGGTGAGTAGGTTTTTGGCGGGAAAAGATTAATGAGAATTTGCATATAAGACATTAAAATAGCACTTCAGGCATACGCTCACTGTGTCCGGACCGCTGAAGGCAGCGACTTGCAATTTCCAGAACATGTTCTACGAAGCCTGGCCGATATTTTAGCATAAAATCGAGTGTTCTGGCCGCGTGGAAAACACCACGCCTCGCGTGGAAACCATGGGGACGGTTCGTAGCCACTTTATTTTCAATGCAATGAAATTTCCATTCATAATTTACCTGTCAACGGCAGAGTTTGGCATTATTTCTGTCTGATGAACTGCTCAACTTTAACTATTTGCACCTTTATATAGGACCGAAAGATCACTACATGCTTACCAATATTCAGGTACTGATTTTACGAAAATAACATTTATTTCAACAGTACCCACTTGGGAACTCTCAAATCTGCCAAGGATTAAACTTTTAATAATAACATGTAAAACAAAAGTTGTCATACATTGCTAGCCGCATGCAACCATAGACAACATTTAGCACTCAATCAATTAGGAATGGAGTAAATTGCGACTTAAACTTACCAAATTCTGAAAAATGGAGTTATTTTCGACGGCACCTATCTTTATGCAACCGAAAGAGGGATTGGGTTAAACTTTACAGCTACCTTATGAAGGAAAATCTTCTTGGACTTGAACTGTAAATCTAAATGTCAACAAAATTTTCAGATACTACCAAAATCACAATTACTCGATGGATAATTGTGAATACGAACATGTAAATCATGCGTTACCCTTATGGAATTTTTCAAAAAACTTCAAAATTTATTTGACCCATTTTATGATGCAAAAAGGTTCTACATACAAAAATACCATTGTTTTCACTTTTTTTCTACTGAAATCGCCTGTTCTGACTGAATAAATCAACTTGAACTAAACAATGGGTATCACTGTAGGCTTAAATTCAGTTTTTCCGGCAATCACAGCCGCAGGTTCGCGCACAGTGTCACTTTTCTGTACATTATAAAATCAGGAATCGAGTTTCACTCGTTAGATATATGAAACACGAGGCAAACTATTCAAACAGAATCCATCCATATTCTGTCTAAACAGACTGAATAAATAATCTTCAGTTCATGTTTTTTTTAGTGTTCTATCTATTCAAAATATAGCTGTTACAGCCGACAGAAAGAAACTTGTCAATTCCAATCGTTTGTTTTTCAGTACTTCTAAAGGAAAGCAATTTCTGCGATTTGGAACACTGTAGTATTTTCGATAATACCTCCACAGCGTATTCTAACCAGAAAGACGGAGGAAAGTGTGTCTAAACACAAATGTTGCCTTTCAGAAGCTGATTTTGATTGTTCCCTTTTGAAAAGGGAAACGCCTTCCTTATCTACGACTGAGCAAACCTCGAATAGCAATGGCATTTAAATATCAGTCATTAGAGGCATATAAGAAGCTCATTTCCAGTCACTTGAAGGTTTTTTTCCTCACGCTAGTCCGAGCTTGGCGAGGTTATTTTGGGGCCGAGAGATATTTCTACATACATAATGACGTGTATGACGTGGAACGGAGTGTGAGGTGATAAGGCTTTGCTTTGGATACTCCCAAGTATAGTCCCATATTTGTTCAGTGCTATGGAACGAGCTTTCAATAATATTGTCCTGCTACCACACAAAGGTTATCAGTGGTCATTTAGAGTAAAGAGAGTACGTTTCGAACAAATCCAATTTTCAAAGAGTCATCAGGGGTGCAGATTTTGCGATATGTGTGCTTATACCCAAAATCTCAGACTATCATGATTAATTCATTTCAGTGGAGGGCTCGGCAGAACTATGTTTGGTCCCGCCAAGCCTTTAACCCATTCCCCCCCCCCCAACACACACACACATAGAGAAGCTATAGACTAGGGAGAGCATTTACGCAACAGCCGATGGATGTACATTTTATAAGAGTGCACATGAGTGTATTCTTGTAGGGGCCCTGGGAGCTACAGTAGTATTGTTAACTGGGGTGGCCACGTTATGCTTTACTGCTTTAATATGACACAGGACCCAAAGACTTGTGTGTTTCTTCTCTGAAGTGGAAACGTGATTGCAAACAATAGGCTAAACTTCATTTTGTTATGTTTAATAGCAATGATTTAGGCATGAATTCCCCGCGGGAACCCCGGGAAGCGAAGCAGTGCCTGTTCACTGCGGTAAACAGGTTCTGTTTTACTGGCAAAATAGGACCCAGTCACCAATGCTTGGGATGTGCAAACACTCTATAAAGTGGGCGATATGGCTTATTAACGCTCACTCCTGGTCTTGAGTTGATACTCATGTTGTGGTCATGATTAGCCTTTGTGCAAGCATATGTGACCTTAAACACCAATACATAAATTTAGGCATGAATACTGGGTAGGTGTGACCAAAAATACCAGTAAACAATTATGTGGTGCTTAAATACTGAGTCTTTGGAACTTTGAGATTGCCTTTTCCTATTAGGTGTGCTCCCTACATAGGAGGGACCTCGCATTTTCAGAAAAGTCAATGTAATCGACGTATGGAGGATTCTGTACCACAGAAATCGGCGTAACGTGACTGAGAATAGATTGGATTGTTGGACAAGAATATGGACAGGGGTAAAAAATGAGTGTCAAATTGGTAAAATTTCACAAATTTTCGACAATGCGCTTTTTTAAAAACAAGATTTTCAATGGGAAAAAAGGGTCTTTCTCTTTATTGAGGTGTTCTGGATTTTGGTTCGGAACATCTGCACTATCTATTCATTCCTTTTTGGGATATTTGTGTTCAAATTTTGACACTGGGTGATGATATTTCGTACCAAAATAAGTTCCAACATCAGTCAGTTGTTACTATTTATAGTAACTCTGAATGAAATGACAATGTGACTCCGGTCTGAACAACTAAACATATCCCCACCAAAAAATCGTCTGCTCAGTCAGTACGCTGGTTTTCGTGTAACTTATCACAGCTGCTTTGTTTCTGTTGATTTTTATTAAACAAATAGCAATTTTTTCTATACCCTCATGTACTCGAAAATTTACGTTATTATCTTCTCTGGAAACAGAATGATGGAGGTCTTACAATTTAAAGTTTTCTATTTATTTTTTGCCACAGAAGAACGAATCGGGCTGTAGCTCAGTAAGTTCAGGCGTTCACTTTGCTGTATGAAAAGTTCGTGTTCAATGCGATGTGTGTTCAAAACCCACCTGTTCTTAGATTTTTCTCATTATCCTAACACACACATTTTTCGCTTTGTTCTGGTTGCATCTTCGTCTATAGTGCATGTTTTCGCAAATTAGCTGAATACTCCACAATCAGTATATTTAAACCAAAATGTTGGAAAACAACCAATTGCCCAAAAAAGACAGACCATTACTCTGCAGACCATATTGTACAATTAGGGGCGCTATTATGTTGCAAAAATTGAGTCAAATAACGAGACGATAATCATAGTCTGATGATGCCTTTTGTCTGTTCAGCACCACTGACTGTGTGCCAGATTTAATGTTTCCTTGAAATAAAAGATTGCGAATATTCTCAACTGCACTTAATAAATAGCCTTTTGTGGCAAACTAAAAGAGTATATGCACTGACACCGTCATATTGCCACTATAAGCAATGTATTTCTTCTGTTATGTCAGTGGTGAGGGCCTTGATTTCAGCTGTCCATTTGGGAGCAATTTGCGGATTGTGCAAATGTGTACAGCCCGTTAATAGTACACTTTCCTTCAACCAATGCTAGCCCTTCGTGTGGTGGTTTAGTAAGTTAGGAATTTAGGTAGTAGATAGATGACGCAGGACGGTTCTCTCCGTGCTATCCGCCCTCATTCATCCGACACAATACAGGTCGGGGAAAGAGCCGTGATACCCCAATAATAAACAAATTCCACCCATCACTACAAACTTTAAATATCCTGTGTATTTTGAGCTAAAATATATTTCTGTCACAGAATGACTGGTAGTGTAATGGCTCTACTAACAGGTTAGAGAACTTTTGGAGCTAAACAGGGTTGGCGGACCGGTGTCATGATTCCATGTGCTATACTGTCTGTCAGGTAGGAAAGCATACTTTCAAAGCGTGTGTATGGGATAGTTTGGTTTGGTTTGGTTTGGGTGGGGGGAGGGGGGTTGGCGTTTTATTTCAGGTTCACATTTTAGATCTCTGAATCGTCTTTTCATCTTGATTTGCCGTTCGCGGTTTTATCTGGAATATTTTCCGATATGATGTGTGGAGCAGTGAGTCACGATACGTTTGGAAAGCATTCACGTTACAACAATTAGTTTTTTACAGATGAAGTTTACATTCCTACGAGCATCCACATGGAGCATTCTGGGTTCCCACCCCTTCCTCTGTTTATACCGGACCAGCATTAATTTTATGTATCCTATTGAAGGTGAATGAATATTTTAGAGGGGAACCGTTTGATTTGAGTTTTTGGTTCAGATTCGACTTGTTTCAGCATTTGAAGGGCATTCGGTACCTCAGCACGCTTGGCGTGGTTTTGGTCGGCTGTCGTTTAAGACTGCTTGCTTCAAACAAGCGAATGGTAACGTTGGTTCCACATTATAGCCCTAAGAAAGTTATGTATAGTTTAAGAGGAGTCACTTTCCAAACTTCCCAGATTTATTAACTTGAAGAATTGTAAGCTGATTTGTGTGATTACTTGCTTTAAGAGTAGGTCATGTTCTGTGTTGGGCAGTATTAATTCTGTGTCAGTATTAATTCATGTGGGTCACAAAGAGAGATTGGGATTCTTTGGAAAAGTTCAAGCCTTTCATGTAAAAGTCGAAGGTCGAAACAATGGACTCTTCTATTCAAAGTTGTCAACTTGTATACGCCAGTGTTCTAATTAAGAATTCAACGTTTATGATAACGTCAGTGAGGTGTTCACTCACCACACAGTGATTGTTACAATGTCTTCTATAATTCAGAAGATAATATTTCAAAAGAATAAAATCATGAACAATGGGAAATTTTACGTGTGCGATTTATTGGTTTTGTCAACTAGAAAAAATTTTTTTTTCAATTTTTGCCTATGGGTTACCCTTATGGAATTTATCAAAAAACTTCAAAATTTATTTGACCCATTTTATGATGCAAAAAGGTTCTACATACAAAAATACCATTGTTTTCACTTTTTTTCTACTGAAATCGCCTGTTCTGACTGAATAAATCAACTTGAACTAAACAATGGGTATCACTGTAGGCTTAAATTCAGTTTTTCCGGCAATCACAGCCGCAGGTTCGCGCACAGTGTCACTTTTCTGTACATTATAAAATCAGGAATCGAGTTTCACTCGTTAGATATATGAAACACGAGGCAAACTATTCAAACAGAATCCATCCATATTCTGTCTAAACAGACTGAATAAATAATCTTCAGTTCATGTTTTTTTTAGTGTTCTATCTATTCAAAATATAGCTGTTACAGCCGACAGAAAGAAACTTGTCAATTCCAATCGTTTGTTTTTCAGTACTTCTAAAGGAAAGCAATTTCTGCGATTTGGAACACTGTAGTATTTTCGATAATACCTCCACAGCGTATTCTAACCAGAAAGACGGAGGAAAGTGTGTCTAAACACAAATGTTGCCTTTCAGAAGCTGATTTTGATTGTTCCCTTTTGAAAAGGGAAACGCCTTCCTTATCTACGACTGAGCAAACCTCGAATAGCAATGGCATTTAAATATCAGTCATTAGAGGCATATAAGAAGCTCATTTCCAGTCACTTGAAGGTTTTTTTCCTCACGCTAGTCCGAGCTTGGCGAGGTTATTTTGGGGCCGAGAGATATTTCTACATACATAATGACGTGTATGACGTGGAACGGAGTGTGAGGTGATAAGGCTTTGCTTTGGATACTCCCAAGTATAGTCCCATATTTGTTCAGTGCTATGGAACGAGCTTTCAATAATATTGTCCTGCTACCACACAAAGGTTATCAGTGGTCATTTAGAGTAAAGAGAGTACGTTTCGAACAAATCCAATTTTCAAAGAGTCATCAGGGGTGCAGATTTTGCGATATGTGTGCTTATACCCAAAATCTCAGACTATCATGATTAATTCATTTCAGTGGAGGGCTCGGCAGAACTATGTTTGGTCCCGCCAAGCCTTTAACCCATTCCCCCCCCCCCCCCCAACACACACACACATAGAGAAGCTATAGACTAGGGAGAGCATTTACGCAACAGCCGATGGATGTACATTTTATAAGAGTGCACATGAGTGTATTCTTGTAGGGGCCCTGGGAGCTACAGTAGTATTGTTAACTGGGGTGGCCACGTTATGCTTTACTGCTTTAATATGACACAGGACCCAAAGACTTGTGTGTTTCTTCTCTGAAGTGGAAACGTGATTGCAAACAATAGGCTAAACTTCATTTTGTTATGTTTAATAGCAATGATTTAGGCATGAATTCCCCGCGGGAACCCCGGGAAGCGAAGCAGTGCCTGTTCACTGCGGTAAACAGGTTCTGTTTTACTGGCAAAATAGGACCCAGTCACCAATGCTTGGGATGTGCAAACACTCTATAAAGTGGGCGATATGGCTTATTAACGCTCACTCCTGGTCTTGAGTTGATACTCATGTTGTGGTCATGATTAGCCTTTGTGCAAGCATATGTGACCTTAAACACCAATACATAAATTTAGGCATGAATACTGGGTAGGTGTGACCAAAAATACCAGTAAACAATTATGTGGTGCTTAAATACTGAGTCTTTGGAACTTTGAGATTGCCTTTTCCTATTAGGTGTGCTCCCTACATAGGAGGGACCTCGCATTTTCAGAAAAGTCAATGTAATCGACGTATGGAGGATTCTGTACCACAGAAATCGGCGTAACGTGACTGAGAATAGATTGGATTGTTGGACAAGAATATGGACAGGGGTAAAAAATGAGTGTCAAATTGGTAAAATTTCACAAATTTTCGACAATGCGCTTTTTTAAAAACAAGATTTTCAATGGGAAAAAAGGGTCTTTCTCTTTATTGAGGTGTTCTGGATTTTGGTTCGGAACATCTGCACTATCTATTCATTCCTTTTTGGGATATTTGTGTTCAAATTTTGACACTGGGTGATGATATTTCGTACCAAAATAAGTTCCAACATCAGTCAGTTGTTACTATTTATAGTAACTCTGAATGAAATGACAATGTGACTCCGGTCTGAACAACTAAACATATCCCCACCAAAAAATCGTCTGCTCAGTCAGTACGCTGGTTTTCGTGTAACTTATCACAGCTGCTTTGTTTCTGTTGATTTTTATTAAACAAATAGCAATTTTTTCTATACCCTCATGTACTCGAAAATTTACGTTATTATCTTCTCTGGAAACAGAATGATGGAGGTCTTACAATTTAAAGTTTTCTATTTATTTTTTGCCACAGAAGAACGAATCGGGCTGTAGCTCAGTAAGTTCAGGCGTTCACTTTGCTGTATGAAAAGTTCGTGTTCAATGCGATGTGTGTTCAAAACCCACCTGTTCTTAGATTTTTCTCATTATCCTAACACACACATTTTTCGCTTTGTTCTGGTTGCATCTTCGTCTATAGTGCATGTTTTCGCAAATTAGCTGAATACTCCACAATCAGTATATTTAAACCAAAATGTTGGAAAACAACCAATTGCCCAAAAAAGACAGACCATTACTCTGCAGACCATATTGTACAATTAGGGGCGCTATTATGTTGCAAAAATTGAGTCAAATAACGAGACGATAATCATAGTCTGATGATGCCTTTTGTCTGTTCAGCACCACTGACTGTGTGCCAGATTTAATGTTTCCTTGAAATAAAAGATTGCGAATATTCTCAACTGCACTTAATAAATAGCCTTTTGTGGCAAACTAAAAGAGTATATGCACTGACACCGTCATATTGCCACTATAAGCAATGTATTTCTTCTGTTATGTCAGTGGTGAGGGCCTTGATTTCAGCTGTCCATTTGGGAGCAATTTGCGGATTGTGCAAATGTGTACAGCCCGTTAATAGTACACTTTCCTTCAACCAATGCTAGCCCTTCGTGTGGTGGTTTAGTAAGTTAGGAATTTAGGTAGTAGATAGATGACGCAGGACGGTTCTCTCCGTGCTATCCGCCCTCATTCATCCGACACAATACAGGTCGGGGAAAGAGCCGTGATACCCCAATAATAAACAAATTCCACCCATCACTACAAACTTTAAATATCCTGTGTATTTTGAGCTAAAATATATTTCTGTCACAGAATGACTGGTAGTGTAATGGCTCTACTAACAGGTTAGAGAACTTTTGGAGCTAAACAGGGTTGGCGGACCGGTGTCATGATTCCATGTGCTATACTGTCTGTCAGGTAGGAAAGCATACTTTCAAAGCGTGTGTATGGGATAGTTTGGTTTGGTTTGGTTTGGGTGGGGGGAGGGGGGTTGGCGTTTTATTTCAGGTTCACATTTTAGATCTCTGAATCGTCTTTTCATCTTGATTTGCCGTTCGCGGTTTTATCTGGAATATTTTCCGATATGATGTGTGGAGCAGTGAGTCACGATACGTTTGGAAAGCATTCACGTTACAACAATTAGTTTTTTACAGATGAAGTTTACATTCCTACGAGCATCCACATGGAGCATTCTGGGTTCCCACCCCTTCCTCTGTTTATACCGGACCAGCATTAATTTTATGTATCCTATTGAAGGTGAATGAATATTTTAGAGGGGAACCGTTTGATTTGAGTTTTTGGTTCAGATTCGACTTGTTTCAGCATTTGAAGGGCATTCGGTACCTCAGCACGCTTGGCGTGGTTTTGGTCGGCTGTCGTTTAAGACTGCTTGCTTCAAACAAGCGAATGGTAACGTTGGTTCCACATTATAGCCCTAAGAAAGTTATGTATAGTTTAAGAGGAGTCACTTTCCAAACTTCCCAGATTTATTAACTTGAAGAATTGTAAGCTGATTTGTGTGATTACTTGCTTTAAGAGTAGGTCATGTTCTGTGTTGGGCAGTATTAATTCTGTGTCAGTATTAATTCATGTGGGTCACAAAGAGAGATTGGGATTCTTTGGAAAAGTTCAAGCCTTTCATGTAAAAGTCGAAGGTCGAAACAATGGACTCTTCTATTCAAAGTTGTCAACTTGTATACGCCAGTGTTCTAATTAAGAATTCAACGTTTATGATAACGTCAGTGAGGTGTTCACTCACCACACAGTGATTGTTACAATGTCTTCTATAATTCAGAAGATAATATTTCAAAAGAATAAAATCATGAACAATGGGAAATTTTACGTGTGCGATTTATTGGTTTTGTCAACTAGAAAAAATTTTTTTTTCAATTTTTGCCTATGGGTTACCCTTATGGAATTTATCAAAAAACTTCAAAATTTATTTGACCCATTTTATGATGCAAAAAGGTTCTACATACAAAAATACCATTGTTTTCACTTTTTTTCTACTGAAATCGCCTGTTCTGACTGAATAAATCAACTTGAACTAAACAATGGGTATCACTGTAGGCTTAAATTCAGTTTTTCCGGCAATCACAGCCGCAGGTTCGCGCACAGTGTCACTTTTCTGTACATTATAAAATCAGGAATCGAGTTTCACTCGTTAGATATATGAAACACGAGGCAAACTATTCAAACAGAATCCATCCATATTCTGTCTAAACAGACTGAATAAATAATCTTCAGTTCATGTTTTTTTTAGTGTTCTATCTATTCAAAATATAGCTGTTACAGCCGACAGAAAGAAACTTGTCAATTCCAATCGTTTGTTTTTCAGTACTTCTAAAGGAAAGCAATTTCTGCGATTTGGAACACTGTAGTATTTTCGATAATACCTCCACAGCGTATTCTAACCAGAAAGACGGAGGAAAGTGTGTCTAAACACAAATGTTGCCTTTCAGAAGCTGATTTTGATTGTTCCCTTTTGAAAAGGGAAACGCCTTCCTTATCTACGACTGAGCAAACCTCGAATAGCAATGGCATTTAAATATCAGTCATTAGAGGCATATAAGAAGCTCATTTCCAGTCACTTGAAGGTTTTTTTCCTCACGCTAGTCCGAGCTTGGCGAGGTTATTTTGGGGCCGAGAGATATTTCTACATACATAATGACGTGTATGACGTGGAACGGAGTGTGAGGTGATAAGGCTTTGCTTTGGATACTCCCAAGTATAGTCCCATATTTGTTCAGTGCTATGGAACGAGCTTTCAATAATATTGTCCTGCTACCACACAAAGGTTATCAGTGGTCATTTAGAGTAAAGAGAGTACGTTTCGAACAAATCCAATTTTCAAAGAGTCATCAGGGGTGCAGATTTTGCGATATGTGTGCTTATACCCAAAATCTCAGACTATCATGATTAATTCATTTCAGTGGAGGGCTCGGCAGAACTATGTTTGGTCCCGCCAAGCCTTTAACCCATTCCCCCCCCCCCCCCAACACACACACACATAGAGAAGCTATAGACTAGGGAGAGCATTTACGCAACAGCCGATGGATGTACATTTTATAAGAGTGCACATGAGTGTATTCTTGTAGGGGCCCTGGGAGCTACAGTAGTATTGTTAACTGGGGTGGCCACGTTATGCTTTACTGCTTTAATATGACACAGGACCCAAAGACTTGTGTGTTTCTTCTCTGAAGTGGAAACGTGATTGCAAACAATAGGCTAAACTTCATTTTGTTATGTTTAATAGCAATGATTTAGGCATGAATTCCCCGCGGGAACCCCGGGAAGCGAAGCAGTGCCTGTTCACTGCGGTAAACAGGTTCTGTTTTACTGGCAAAATAGGACCCAGTCACCAATGCTTGGGATGTGCAAACACTCTATAAAGTGGGCGATATGGCTTATTAACGCTCACTCCTGGTCTTGAGTTGATACTCATGTTGTGGTCATGATTAGCCTTTGTGCAAGCATATGTGACCTTAAACACCAATACATAAATTTAGGCATGAATACTGGGTAGGTGTGACCAAAAATACCAGTAAACAATTATGTGGTGCTTAAATACTGAGTCTTTGGAACTTTGAGATTGCCTTTTCCTATTAGGTGTGCTCCCTACATAGGAGGGACCTCGCATTTTCAGAAAAGTCAATGTAATCGACGTATGGAGGATTCTGTACCACAGAAATCGGCGTAACGTGACTGAGAATAGATTGGATTGTTGGACAAGAATATGGACAGGGGTAAAAAATGAGTGTCAAATTGGTAAAATTTCACAAATTTTCGACAATGCGCTTTTTTAAAAACAAGATTTTCAATGGGAAAAAAGGGTCTTTCTCTTTATTGAGGTGTTCTGGATTTTGGTTCGGAACATCTGCACTATCTATTCATTCCTTTTTGGGATATTTGTGTTCAAATTTTGACACTGGGTGATGATATTTCGTACCAAAATAAGTTCCAACATCAGTCAGTTGTTACTATTTATAGTAACTCTGAATGAAATGACAATGTGACTCCGGTCTGAACAACTAAACATATCCCCACCAAAAAATCGTCTGCTCAGTCAGTACGCTGGTTTTCGTGTAACTTATCACAGCTGCTTTGTTTCTGTTGATTTTTATTAAACAAATAGCAATTTTTTCTATACCCTCATGTACTCGAAAATTTACGTTATTATCTTCTCTGGAAACAGAATGATGGAGGTCTTACAATTTAAAGTTTTCTATTTATTTTTTGCCACAGAAGAACGAATCGGGCTGTAGCTCAGTAAGTTCAGGCGTTCACTTTGCTGTATGAAAAGTTCGTGTTCAATGCGATGTGTGTTCAAAACCCACCTGTTCTTAGATTTTTCTCATTATCCTAACACACACATTTTTCGCTTTGTTCTGGTTGCATCTTCGTCTATAGTGCATGTTTTCGCAAATTAGCTGAATACTCCACAATCAGTATATTTAAACCAAAATGTTGGAAAACAACCAATTGCCCAAAAAAGACAGACCATTACTCTGCAGACCATATTGTACAATTAGGGGCGCTATTATGTTGCAAAAATTGAGTCAAATAACGAGACGATAATCATAGTCTGATGATGCCTTTTGTCTGTTCAGCACCACTGACTGTGTGCCAGATTTAATGTTTCCTTGAAATAAAAGATTGCGAATATTCTCAACTGCACTTAATAAATAGCCTTTTGTGGCAAACTAAAAGAGTATATGCACTGACACCGTCATATTGCCACTATAAGCAATGTATTTCTTCTGTTATGTCAGTGGTGAGGGCCTTGATTTCAGCTGTCCATTTGGGAGCAATTTGCGGATTGTGCAAATGTGTACAGCCCGTTAATAGTACACTTTCCTTCAACCAATGCTAGCCCTTCGTGTGGTGGTTTAGTAAGTTAGGAATTTAGGTAGTAGATAGATGACGCAGGACGGTTCTCTCCGTGCTATCCGCCCTCATTCATCCGACACAATACAGGTCGGGGAAAGAGCCGTGATACCCCAATAATAAACAAATTCCACCCATCACTACAAACTTTAAATATCCTGTGTATTTTGAGCTAAAATATATTTCTGTCACAGAATGACTGGTAGTGTAATGGCTCTACTAACAGGTTAGAGAACTTTTGGAGCTAAACAGGGTTGGCGGACCGGTGTCATGATTCCATGTGCTATACTGTCTGTCAGGTAGGAAAGCATACTTTCAAAGCGTGTGTATGGGATAGTTTGGTTTGGTTTGGTTTGGGTGGGGGGAGGGGGGTTGGCGTTTTATTTCAGGTTCACATTTTAGATCTCTGAATCGTCTTTTCATCTTGATTTGCCGTTCGCGGTTTTATCTGGAATATTTTCCGATATGATGTGTGGAGCAGTGAGTCACGATACGTTTGGAAAGCATTCACGTTACAACAATTAGTTTTTTACAGATGAAGTTTACATTCCTACGAGCATCCACATGGAGCATTCTGGGTTCCCACCCCTTCCTCTGTTTATACCGGACCAGCATTAATTTTATGTATCCTATTGAAGGTGAATGAATATTTTAGAGGGGAACCGTTTGATTTGAGTTTTTGGTTCAGATTCGACTTGTTTCAGCATTTGAAGGGCATTCGGTACCTCAGCACGCTTGGCGTGGTTTTGGTCGGCTGTCGTTTAAGACTGCTTGCTTCAAACAAGCGAATGGTAACGTTGGTTCCACATTATAGCCCTAAGAAAGTTATGTATAGTTTAAGAGGAGTCACTTTCCAAACTTCCCAGATTTATTAACTTGAAGAATTGTAAGCTGATTTGTGTGATTACTTGCTTTAAGAGTAGGTCATGTTCTGTGTTGGGCAGTATTAATTCTGTGTCAGTATTAATTCATGTGGGTCACAAAGAGAGATTGGGATTCTTTGGAAAAGTTCAAGCCTTTCATGTAAAAGTCGAAGGTCGAAACAATGGACTCTTCTATTCAAAGTTGTCAACTTGTATACGCCAGTGTTCTAATTAAGAATTCAACGTTTATGATAACGTCAGTGAGGTGTTCACTCACCACACAGTGATTGTTACAATGTCTTCTATAATTCAGAAGATAATATTTCAAAAGAATAAAATCATGAACAATGGGAAATTTTACGTGTGCGATTTATTGGTTTTGTCAACTAGAAAAAATTTTTTTTTCAATTTTTGCCTATGGGTTACCCTTATGGAATTTATCAAAAAACTTCAAAATTTATTTGACCCATTTTATGATGCAAAAAGGTTCTACATACAAAAATACCATTGTTTTCACTTTTTTTCTACTGAAATCGCCTGTTCTGACTGAATAAATCAACTTGAACTAAACAATGGGTATCACTGTAGGCTTAAATTCAGTTTTTCCGGCAATCACAGCCGCAGGTTCGCGCACAGTGTCACTTTTCTGTACATTATAAAATCAGGAATCGAGTTTCACTCGTTAGATATATGAAACACGAGGCAAACTATTCAAACAGAATCCATCCATATTCTGTCTAAACAGACTGAATAAATAATCTTCAGTTCATGTTTTTTTTAGTGTTCTATCTATTCAAAATATAGCTGTTACAGCCGACAGAAAGAAACTTGTCAATTCCAATCGTTTGTTTTTCAGTACTTCTAAAGGAAAGCAATTTCTGCGATTTGGAACACTGTAGTATTTTCGATAATACCTCCACAGCGTATTCTAACCAGAAAGACGGAGGAAAGTGTGTCTAAACACAAATGTTGCCTTTCAGAAGCTGATTTTGATTGTTCCCTTTTGAAAAGGGAAACGCCTTCCTTATCTACGACTGAGCAAACCTCGAATAGCAATGGCATTTAAATATCAGTCATTAGAGGCATATAAGAAGCTCATTTCCAGTCACTTGAAGGTTTTTTTCCTCACGCTAGTCCGAGCTTGGCGAGGTTATTTTGGGGCCGAGAGATATTTCTACATACATAATGACGTGTATGACGTGGAACGGAGTGTGAGGTGATAAGGCTTTGCTTTGGATACTCCCAAGTATAGTCCCATATTTGTTCAGTGCTATGGAACGAGCTTTCAATAATATTGTCCTGCTACCACACAAAGGTTATCAGTGGTCATTTAGAGTAAAGAGAGTACGTTTCGAACAAATCCAATTTTCAAAGAGTCATCAGGGGTGCAGATTTTGCGATATGTGTGCTTATACCCAAAATCTCAGACTATCATGATTAATTCATTTCAGTGGAGGGCTCGGCAGAACTATGTTTGGTCCCGCCAAGCCTTTAACCCATTCCCCCCCCCCCCCAACACACACACACATAGAGAAGCTATAGACTAGGGAGAGCATTTACGCAACAGCCGATGGATGTACATTTTATAAGAGTGCACATGAGTGTATTCTTGTAGGGGCCCTGGGAGCTACAGTAGTATTGTTAACTGGGGTGGCCACGTTATGCTTTACTGCTTTAATATGACACAGGACCCAAAGACTTGTGTGTTTCTTCTCTGAAGTGGAAACGTGATTGCAAACAATAGGCTAAACTTCATTTTGTTATGTTTAATAGCAATGATTTAGGCATGAATTCCCCGCGGGAACCCCGGGAAGCGAAGCAGTGCCTGTTCACTGCGGTAAACAGGTTCTGTTTTACTGGCAAAATAGGACCCAGTCACCAATGCTTGGGATGTGCAAACACTCTATAAAGTGGGCGATATGGCTTATTAACGCTCACTCCTGGTCTTGAGTTGATACTCATGTTGTGGTCATGATTAGCCTTTGTGCAAGCATATGTGACCTTAAACACCAATACATAAATTTAGGCATGAATACTGGGTAGGTGTGACCAAAAATACCAGTAAACAATTATGTGGTGCTTAAATACTGAGTCTTTGGAACTTTGAGATTGCCTTTTCCTATTAGGTGTGCTCCCTACATAGGAGGGACCTCGCATTTTCAGAAAAGTCAATGTAATCGACGTATGGAGGATTCTGTACCACAGAAATCGGCGTAACGTGACTGAGAATAGATTGGATTGTTGGACAAGAATATGGACAGGGGTAAAAAATGAGTGTCAAATTGGTAAAATTTCACAAATTTTCGACAATGCGCTTTTTTAAAAACAAGATTTTCAATGGGAAAAAAGGGTCTTTCTCTTTATTGAGGTGTTCTGGATTTTGGTTCGGAACATCTGCACTATCTATTCATTCCTTTTTGGGATATTTGTGTTCAAATTTTGACACTGGGTGATGATATTTCGTACCAAAATAAGTTCCAACATCAGTCAGTTGTTACTATTTATAGTAACTCTGAATGAAATGACAATGTGACTCCGGTCTGAACAACTAAACATATCCCCACCAAAAAATCGTCTGCTCAGTCAGTACGCTGGTTTTCGTGTAACTTATCACAGCTGCTTTGTTTCTGTTGATTTTTATTAAACAAATAGCAATTTTTTCTATACCCTCATGTACTCGAAAATTTACGTTATTATCTTCTCTGGAAACAGAATGATGGAGGTCTTACAATTTAAAGTTTTCTATTTATTTTTTGCCACAGAAGAACGAATCGGGCTGTAGCTCAGTAAGTTCAGGCGTTCACTTTGCTGTATGAAAAGTTCGTGTTCAATGCGATGTGTGTTCAAAACCCACCTGTTCTTAGATTTTTCTCATTATCCTAACACACACATTTTTCGCTTTGTTCTGGTTGCATCTTCGTCTATAGTGCATGTTTTCGCAAATTAGCTGAATACTCCACAATCAGTATATTTAAACCAAAATGTTGGAAAACAACCAATTGCCCAAAAAAGACAGACCATTACTCTGCAGACCATATTGTACAATTAGGGGCGCTATTATGTTGCAAAAATTGAGTCAAATAACGAGACGATAATCATAGTCTGATGATGCCTTTTGTCTGTTCAGCACCACTGACTGTGTGCCAGATTTAATGTTTCCTTGAAATAAAAGATTGCGAATATTCTCAACTGCACTTAATAAATAGCCTTTTGTGGCAAACTAAAAGAGTATATGCACTGACACCGTCATATTGCCACTATAAGCAATGTATTTCTTCTGTTATGTCAGTGGTGAGGGCCTTGATTTCAGCTGTCCATTTGGGAGCAATTTGCGGATTGTGCAAATGTGTACAGCCCGTTAATAGTACACTTTCCTTCAACCAATGCTAGCCCTTCGTGTGGTGGTTTAGTAAGTTAGGAATTTAGGTAGTAGATAGATGACGCAGGACGGTTCTCTCCGTGCTATCCGCCCTCATTCATCCGACACAATACAGGTCGGGGAAAGAGCCGTGATACCCCAATAATAAACAAATTCCACCCATCACTACAAACTTTAAATATCCTGTGTATTTTGAGCTAAAATATATTTCTGTCACAGAATGACTGGTAGTGTAATGGCTCTACTAACAGGTTAGAGAACTTTTGGAGCTAAACAGGGTTGGCGGACCGGTGTCATGATTCCATGTGCTATACTGTCTGTCAGGTAGGAAAGCATACTTTCAAAGCGTGTGTATGGGATAGTTTGGTTTGGTTTGGTTTGGGTGGGGGGAGGGGGGTTGGCGTTTTATTTCAGGTTCACATTTTAGATCTCTGAATCGTCTTTTCATCTTGATTTGCCGTTCGCGGTTTTATCTGGAATATTTTCCGATATGATGTGTGGAGCAGTGAGTCACGATACGTTTGGAAAGCATTCACGTTACAACAATTAGTTTTTTACAGATGAAGTTTACATTCCTACGAGCATCCACATGGAGCATTCTGGGTTCCCACCCCTTCCTCTGTTTATACCGGACCAGCATTAATTTTATGTATCCTATTGAAGGTGAATGAATATTTTAGAGGGGAACCGTTTGATTTGAGTTTTTGGTTCAGATTCGACTTGTTTCAGCATTTGAAGGGCATTCGGTACCTCAGCACGCTTGGCGTGGTTTTGGTCGGCTGTCGTTTAAGACTGCTTGCTTCAAACAAGCGAATGGTAACGTTGGTTCCACATTATAGCCCTAAGAAAGTTATGTATAGTTTAAGAGGAGTCACTTTCCAAACTTCCCAGATTTATTAACTTGAAGAATTGTAAGCTGATTTGTGTGATTACTTGCTTTAAGAGTAGGTCATGTTCTGTGTTGGGCAGTATTAATTCTGTGTCAGTATTAATTCATATGGGTCACAAAGAGAGATTGGGATTCTTTGGAAAAGTTCAAGCCTTTCATGTAAAAGTCGAAGGTCGAAACAATGGACTCTTCTATTCAAAGTTGTCAACTTGTATACGCCAGTGTTCTAATTAAGAATTCAACGTTTATGATAACGTCAGTGAGGTGTTCACTCACCACACAGTGATTGTTACAATGTCTTCTATAATTCAGAAGATAATATTTCAAAAGAATAAAATCATGAACAATGGGAAATTTTACGTGTGCGATTTATTGGTTTTGTCAACTAGAAAAAATTTTTTTTTCAATTTTTGCCTATGGGTTACCCTTATGGAATTTATCAAAAAACTTCAAAATTTATTTGACCCATTTTATGATGCAAAAAGGTTCTACATACAAAAATACCATTGTTTTCACTTTTTTTCTACTGAAATCGCCTGTTCTGACTGAATAAATCAACTTGAACTAAACAATGGGTATCACTGTAGGCTTAAATTCAGTTTTTCCGGCAATCACAGCCGCAGGTTCGCGCACAGTGTCACTTTTCTGTACATTATAAAATCAGGAATCGAGTTTCACTCGTTAGATATATGAAACACGAGGCAAACTATTCAAACAGAATCCATCCATATTCTGTCTAAACAGACTGAATAAATAATCTTCAGTTCATGTTTTTTTTAGTGTTCTATCTATTCAAAATATAGCTGTTACAGCCGACAGAAAGAAACTTGTCAATTCCAATCGTTTGTTTTTCAGTACTTCTAAAGGAAAGCAATTTCTGCGATTTGGAACACTGTAGTATTTTCGATAATACCTCCACAGCGTATTCTAACCAGAAAGACGGAGGAAAGTGTGTCTAAACACAAATGTTGCCTTTCAGAAGCTGATTTTGATTGTTCCCTTTTGAAAAGGGAAACGCCTTCCTTATCTACGACTGAGCAAACCTCGAATAGCAATGGCATTTAAATATCAGTCATTAGAGGCATATAAGAAGCTCATTTCCAGTCACTTGAAGGTTTTTTTCCTCACGCTAGTCCGAGCTTGGCGAGGTTATTTTGGGGCCGAGAGATATTTCTACATACATAATGACGTGTATGACGTGGAACGGAGTGTGAGGTGATAAGGCTTTGCTTTGGATACTCCCAAGTATAGTCCCATATTTGTTCAGTGCTATGGAACGAGCTTTCAATAATATTGTCCTGCTACCACACAAAGGTTATCAGTGGTCATTTAGAGTAAAGAGAGTACGTTTCGAACAAATCCAATTTTCAAAGAGTCATCAGGGGTGCAGATTTTGCGATATGTGTGCTTATACCCAAAATCTCAGACTATCATGATTAATTCATTTCAGTGGAGGGCTCGGCAGAACTATGTTTGGTCCCGCCAAGCCTTTAACCCATTCCCCCCCCCCCCCCCAACACACACACACATAGAGAAGCTATAGACTAGGGAGAGCATTTACGCAACAGCCGATGGATGTACATTTTATAAGAGTGCACATGAGTGTATTCTTGTAGGGGCCCTGGGAGCTACAGTAGTATTGTTAACTGGGGTGGCCACGTTATGCTTTACTGCTTTAATATGACACAGGACCCAAAGACTTGTGTGTTTCTTCTCTGAAGTGGAAACGTGATTGCAAACAATAGGCTAAACTTCATTTTGTTATGTTTAATAGCAATGATTTAGGCATGAATTCCCCGCGGGAACCCCGGGAAGCGAAGCAGTGCCTGTTCACTGCGGTAAACAGGTTCTGTTTTACTGGCAAAATAGGACCCAGTCACCAATGCTTGGGATGTGCAAACACTCTATAAAGTGGGCGATATGGCTTATTAACGCTCACTCCTGGTCTTGAGTTGATACTCATGTTGTGGTCATGATTAGCCTTTGTGCAAGCATATGTGACCTTAAACACCAATACATAAATTTAGGCATGAATACTGGGTAGGTGTGACCAAAAATACCAGTAAACAATTATGTGGTGCTTAAATACTGAGTCTTTGGAACTTTGAGATTGCCTTTTCCTATTAGGTGTGCTCCCTACATAGGAGGGACCTCGCATTTTCAGAAAAGTCAATGTAATCGACGTATGGAGGATTCTGTACCACAGAAATCGGCGTAACGTGACTGAGAATAGATTGGATTGTTGGACAA
Organism: Pictodentalium vernedei; assembly: GCA_031216915.1. Classification (NCBI taxonomy): domain Eukaryota; kingdom Metazoa; phylum Mollusca; class Scaphopoda; order Dentaliida; family Dentaliidae; genus Pictodentalium; species Pictodentalium vernedei. The sequence continues at coordinate 388,397,926 of CM062289.1, forward strand.
GAATATGGACAGGGGTAAAAAATGAGTGTCAAATTGGTAAAATTTCACAAATTTTCGACAATGCGCTTTTTTAAAAACAAGATTTTCAATGGGAAAAAAGGGTCTTTCTCTTTATTGAGGTGTTCTGGATTTTGGTTCGGAACATCTGCACTATCTATTCATTCCTTTTTGGGATATTTGTGTTCAAATTTTGACACTGGGTGATGATATTTCGTACCAAAATAAGTTCCAACATCAGTCAGTTGTTACTATTTATAGTAACTCTGAATGAAATGACAATGTGACTCCGGTCTGAACAACTAAACATATCCCCACCAAAAAATCGTCTGCTCAGTCAGTACGCTGGTTTTCGTGTAACTTATCACAGCTGCTTTGTTTCTGTTGATTTTTATTAAACAAATAGCAATTTTTTCTATACCCTCATGTACTCGAAAATTTACGTTATTATCTTCTCTGGAAACAGAATGATGGAGGTCTTACAATTTAAAGTTTTCTATTTATTTTTTGCCACAGAAGAACGAATCGGGCTGTAGCTCAGTAAGTTCAGGCGTTCACTTTGCTGTATGAAAAGTTCGTGTTCAATGCGATGTGTGTTCAAAACCCACCTGTTCTTAGATTTTTCTCATTATCCTAACACACACATTTTTCGCTTTGTTCTGGTTGCATCTTCGTCTATAGTGCATGTTTTCGCAAATTAGCTGAATACTCCACAATCAGTATATTTAAACCAAAATGTTGGAAAACAACCAATTGCCCAAAAAAGACAGACCATTACTCTGCAGACCATATTGTACAATTAGGGGCGCTATTATGTTGCAAAAATTGAGTCAAATAACGAGACGATAATCATAGTCTGATGATGCCTTTTGTCTGTTCAGCACCACTGACTGTGTGCCAGATTTAATGTTTCCTTGAAATAAAAGATTGCGAATATTCTCAACTGCACTTAATAAATAGCCTTTTGTGGCAAACTAAAAGAGTATATGCACTGACACCGTCATATTGCCACTATAAGCAATGTATTTCTTCTGTTATGTCAGTGGTGAGGGCCTTGATTTCAGCTGTCCATTTGGGAGCAATTTGCGGATTGTGCAAATGTGTACAGCCCGTTAATAGTACACTTTCCTTCAACCAATGCTAGCCCTTCGTGTGGTGGTTTAGTAAGTTAGGAATTTAGGTAGTAGATAGATGACGCAGGACGGTTCTCTCCGTGCTATCCGCCCTCATTCATCCGACACAATACAGGTCGGGGAAAGAGCCGTGATACCCCAATAATAAACAAATTCCACCCATCACTACAAACTTTAAATATCCTGTGTATTTTGAGCTAAAATATATTTCTGTCACAGAATGACTGGTAGTGTAATGGCTCTACTAACAGGTTAGAGAACTTTTGGAGCTAAACAGGGTTGGCGGACCGGTGTCATGATTCCATGTGCTATACTGTCTGTCAGGTAGGAAAGCATACTTTCAAAGCGTGTGTATGGGATAGTTTGGTTTGGTTTGGTTTGGGTGGGGGGAGGGGGGTTGGCGTTTTATTTCAGGTTCACATTTTAGATCTCTGAATCGTCTTTTCATCTTGATTTGCCGTTCGCGGTTTTATCTGGAATATTTTCCGATATGATGTGTGGAGCAGTGAGTCACGATACGTTTGGAAAGCATTCACGTTACAACAATTAGTTTTTTACAGATGAAGTTTACATTCCTACGAGCATCCACATGGAGCATTCTGGGTTCCCACCCCTTCCTCTGTTTATACCGGACCAGCATTAATTTTATGTATCCTATTGAAGGTGAATGAATATTTTAGAGGGGAACCGTTTGATTTGAGTTTTTGGTTCAGATTCGACTTGTTTCAGCATTTGAAGGGCATTCGGTACCTCAGCACGCTTGGCGTGGTTTTGGTCGGCTGTCGTTTAAGACTGCTTGCTTCAAACAAGCGAATGGTAACGTTGGTTCCACATTATAGCCCTAAGAAAGTTATGTATAGTTTAAGAGGAGTCACTTTCCAAACTTCCCAGATTTATTAACTTGAAGAATTGTAAGCTGATTTGTGTGATTACTTGCTTTAAGAGTAGGTCATGTTCTGTGTTGGGCAGTATTAATTCTGTGTCAGTATTAATTCATGTGGGTCACAAAGAGAGATTGGGATTCTTTGGAAAAGTTCAAGCCTTTCATGTAAAAGTCGAAGGTCGAAACAATGGACTCTTCTATTCAAAGTTGTCAACTTGTATACGCCAGTGTTCTAATTAAGAATTCAACGTTTATGATAACGTCAGTGAGGTGTTCACTCACCACACAGTGATTGTTACAATGTCTTCTATAATTCAGAAGATAATATTTCAAAAGAATAAAATCATGAACAATGGGAAATTTTACGTGTGCGATTTATTGGTTTTGTCAACTAGAAAAAATTTTTTTTTCAATTTTTGCCTATGGGTTACCCTTATGGAATTTATCAAAAAACTTCAAAATTTATTTGACCCATTTTATGATGCAAAAAGGTTCTACATACAAAAATACCATTGTTTTCACTTTTTTTCTACTGAAATCGCCTGTTCTGACTGAATAAATCAACTTGAACTAAACAATGGGTATCACTGTAGGCTTAAATTCAGTTTTTCCGGCAATCACAGCCGCAGGTTCGCGCACAGTGTCACTTTTCTGTACATTATAAAATCAGGAATCGAGTTTCACTCGTTAGATATATGAAACACGAGGCAAACTATTCAAACAGAATCCATCCATATTCTGTCTAAACAGACTGAATAAATAATCTTCAGTTCATGTTTTTTTTAGTGTTCTATCTATTCAAAATATAGCTGTTACAGCCGACAGAAAGAAACTTGTCAATTCCAATCGTTTGTTTTTCAGTACTTCTAAAGGAAAGCAATTTCTGCGATTTGGAACACTGTAGTATTTTCGATAATACCTCCACAGCGTATTCTAACCAGAAAGACGGAGGAAAGTGTGTCTAAACACAAATGTTGCCTTTCAGAAGCTGATTTTGATTGTTCCCTTTTGAAAAGGGAAACGCCTTCCTTATCTACGACTGAGCAAACCTCGAATAGCAATGGCATTTAAATATCAGTCATTAGAGGCATATAAGAAGCTCATTTCCAGTCACTTGAAGGTTTTTTTCCTCACGCTAGTCCGAGCTTGGCGAGGTTATTTTGGGGCCGAGAGATATTTCTACATACATAATGACGTGTATGACGTGGAACGGAGTGTGAGGTGATAAGGCTTTGCTTTGGATACTCCCAAGTATAGTCCCATATTTGTTCAGTGCTATGGAACGAGCTTTCAATAATATTGTCCTGCTACCACACAAAGGTTATCAGTGGTCATTTAGAGTAAAGAGAGTACGTTTCGAACAAATCCAATTTTCAAAGAGTCATCAGGGGTGCAGATTTTGCGATATGTGTGCTTATACCCAAAATCTCAGACTATCATGATTAATTCATTTCAGTGGAGGGCTCGGCAGAACTATGTTTGGTCCCGCCAAGCCTTTAACCCATTCCCCCCCCCCCCCCAACACACACACACATAGAGAAGCTATAGACTAGGGAGAGCATTTACGCAACAGCCGATGGATGTACATTTTATAAGAGTGCACATGAGTGTATTCTTGTAGGGGCCCTGGGAGCTACAGTAGTATTGTTAACTGGGGTGGCCACGTTATGCTTTACTGCTTTAATATGACACAGGACCCAAAGACTTGTGTGTTTCTTCTCTGAAGTGGAAACGTGATTGCAAACAATAGGCTAAACTTCATTTTGTTATGTTTAATAGCAATGATTTAGGCATGAATTCCCCGCGGGAACCCCGGGAAGCGAAGCAGTGCCTGTTCACTGCGGTAAACAGGTTCTGTTTTACTGGCAAAATAGGACCCAGTCACCAATGCTTGGGATGTGCAAACACTCTATAAAGTGGGCGATATGGCTTATTAACGCTCACTCCTGGTCTTGAGTTGATACTCATGTTGTGGTCATGATTAGCCTTTGTGCAAGCATATGTGACCTTAAACACCAATACATAAATTTAGGCATGAATACTGGGTAGGTGTGACCAAAAATACCAGTAAACAATTATGTGGTGCTTAAATACTGAGTCTTTGGAACTTTGAGATTGCCTTTTCCTATTAGGTGTGCTCCCTACATAGGAGGGACCTCGCATTTTCAGAAAAGTCAATGTAATCGACGTATGGAGGATTCTGTACCACAGAAATCGGCGTAACGTGACTGAGAATAGATTGGATTGTTGGACAAGAATATGGACAGGGGTAAAAAATGAGTGTCAAATTGGTAAAATTTCACAAATTTTCGACAATGCGCTTTTTTAAAAACAAGATTTTCAATGGGAAAAAAGGGTCTTTCTCTTTATTGAGGTGTTCTGGATTTTGGTTCGGAACATCTGCACTATCTATTCATTCCTTTTTGGGATATTTGTGTTCAAATTTTGACACTGGGTGATGATATTTCGTACCAAAATAAGTTCCAACATCAGTCAGTTGTTACTATTTATAGTAACTCTGAATGAAATGACAATGTGACTCCGGTCTGAACAACTAAACATATCCCCACCAAAAAATCGTCTGCTCAGTCAGTACGCTGGTTTTCGTGTAACTTATCACAGCTGCTTTGTTTCTGTTGATTTTTATTAAACAAATAGCAATTTTTTCTATACCCTCATGTACTCGAAAATTTACGTTATTATCTTCTCTGGAAACAGAATGATGGAGGTCTTACAATTTAAAGTTTTCTATTTATTTTTTGCCACAGAAGAACGAATCGGGCTGTAGCTCAGTAAGTTCAGGCGTTCACTTTGCTGTATGAAAAGTTCGTGTTCAATGCGATGTGTGTTCAAAACCCACCTGTTCTTAGATTTTTCTCATTATCCTAACACACACATTTTTCGCTTTGTTCTGGTTGCATCTTCGTCTATAGTGCATGTTTTCGCAAATTAGCTGAATACTCCACAATCAGTATATTTAAACCAAAATGTTGGAAAACAACCAATTGCCCAAAAAAGACAGACCATTACTCTGCAGACCATATTGTACAATTAGGGGCGCTATTATGTTGCAAAAATTGAGTCAAATAACGAGACGATAATCATAGTCTGATGATGCCTTTTGTCTGTTCAGCACCACTGACTGTGTGCCAGATTTAATGTTTCCTTGAAATAAAAGATTGCGAATATTCTCAACTGCACTTAATAAATAGCCTTTTGTGGCAAACTAAAAGAGTATATGCACTGACACCGTCATATTGCCACTATAAGCAATGTATTTCTTCTGTTATGTCAGTGGTGAGGGCCTTGATTTCAGCTGTCCATTTGGGAGCAATTTGCGGATTGTGCAAATGTGTACAGCCCGTTAATAGTACACTTTCCTTCAACCAATGCTAGCCCTTCGTGTGGTGGTTTAGTAAGTTAGGAATTTAGGTAGTAGATAGATGACGCAGGACGGTTCTCTCCGTGCTATCCGCCCTCATTCATCCGACACAATACAGGTCGGGGAAAGAGCCGTGATACCCCAATAATAAACAAATTCCACCCATCACTACAAACTTTAAATATCCTGTGTATTTTGAGCTAAAATATATTTCTGTCACAGAATGACTGGTAGTGTAATGGCTCTACTAACAGGTTAGAGAACTTTTGGAGCTAAACAGGGTTGGCGGACCGGTGTCATGATTCCATGTGCTATACTGTCTGTCAGGTAGGAAAGCATACTTTCAAAGCGTGTGTATGGGATAGTTTGGTTTGGTTTGGTTTGGGTGGGGGGAGGGGGGTTGGCGTTTTATTTCAGGTTCACATTTTAGATCTCTGAATCGTCTTTTCATCTTGATTTGCCGTTCGCGGTTTTATCTGGAATATTTTCCGATATGATGTGTGGAGCAGTGAGTCACGATACGTTTGGAAAGCATTCACGTTACAACAATTAGTTTTTTACAGATGAAGTTTACATTCCTACGAGCATCCACATGGAGCATTCTGGGTTCCCACCCCTTCCTCTGTTTATACCGGACCAGCATTAATTTTATGTATCCTATTGAAGGTGAATGAATATTTTAGAGGGGAACCGTTTGATTTGAGTTTTTGGTTCAGATTCGACTTGTTTCAGCATTTGAAGGGCATTCGGTACCTCAGCACGCTTGGCGTGGTTTTGGTCGGCTGTCGTTTAAGACTGCTTGCTTCAAACAAGCGAATGGTAACGTTGGTTCCACATTATAGCCCTAAGAAAGTTATGTATAGTTTAAGAGGAGTCACTTTCCAAACTTCCCAGATTTATTAACTTGAAGAATTGTAAGCTGATTTGTGTGATTACTTGCTTTAAGAGTAGGTCATGTTCTGTGTTGGGCAGTATTAATTCTGTGTCAGTATTAATTCATGTGGGTCACAAAGAGAGATTGGGATTCTTTGGAAAAGTTCAAGCCTTTCATGTAAAAGTCGAAGGTCGAAACAATGGACTCTTCTATTCAAAGTTGTCAACTTGTATACGCCAGTGTTCTAATTAAGAATTCAACGTTTATGATAACGTCAGTGAGGTGTTCACTCACCACACAGTGATTGTTACAATGTCTTCTATAATTCAGAAGATAATATTTCAAAAGAATAAAATCATGAACAATGGGAAATTTTACGTGTGCGATTTATTGGTTTTGTCAACTAGAAAAAATTTTTTTTTCAATTTTTGCCTATGGGTTACCCTTATGGAATTTATCAAAAAACTTCAAAATTTATTTGACCCATTTTATGATGCAAAAAGGTTCTACATACAAAAATACCATTGTTTTCACTTTTTTTCTACTGAAATCGCCTGTTCTGACTGAATAAATCAACTTGAACTAAACAATGGGTATCACTGTAGGCTTAAATTCAGTTTTTCCCGCAATCACAGCCGCAGGTTCGCGCACAGTGTCACTTTTCTGTACATTATAAAATCAGGAATCGAGTTTCACTCGTTAGATATATGAAACACGAGGCAAACTATTCAAACAGAATCCATCCATATTCTGTCTAAACAGACTGAATAAATAATCTTCAGTTCATGTTTTTTTTAGTGTTCTATCTATTCAAAATATAGCTGTTACAGCCGACAGAAAGAAACTTGTCAATTCCAATCGTTTGTTTTTCAGTACTTCTAAAGGAAAGCAATTTCTGCGATTTGGAACACTGTAGTATTTTCGATAATACCTCCACAGCGTATTCTAACCAGAAAGACGGAGGAAAGTGTGTCTAAACACAAATGTTGCCTTTCAGAAGCTGATTTTGATTGTTCCCTTTTGAAAAGGGAAACGCCTTCCTTATCTACGACTGAGCAAACCTCGAATAGCAATGGCATTTAAATATCAGTCATTAGAGGCATATAAGAAGCTCATTTCCAGTCACTTGAAGGTTTTTTTCCTCACGCTAGTCCGAGCTTGGCGAGGTTATTTTGGGGCCGAGAGATATTTCTACATACATAATGACGTGTATGACGTGGAACGGAGTGTGAGGTGATAAGGCTTTGCTTTGGATACTCCCAAGTATAGTCCCATATTTGTTCAGTGCTATGGAACGAGCTTTCAATAATATTGTCCTGCTACCACACAAAGGTTATCAGTGGTCATTTAGAGTAAAGAGAGTACGTTTCGAACAAATCCAATTTTCAAAGAGTCATCAGGGGTGCAGATTTTGCGATATGTGTGCTTATACCCAAAATCTCAGACTATCATGATTAATTCATTTCAGTGGAGGGCTCGGCAGAACTATGTTTGGTCCCGCCAAGCCTTTAACCCATTCCCCCCCCCCCCCCAACACACACACACATAGAGAAGCTATAGACTAGGGAGAGCATTTACGCAACAGCCGATGGATGTACATTTTATAAGAGTGCACATGAGTGTATTCTTGTAGGGGCCCTGGGAGCTACAGTAGTATTGTTAACTGGGGTGGCCACGTTATGCTTTACTGCTTTAATATGACACAGGACCCAAAGACTTGTGTGTTTCTTCTCTGAAGTGGAAACGTGATTGCAAACAATAGGCTAAACTTCATTTTGTTATGTTTAATAGCAATGATTTAGGCATGAATTCCCCGCGGGAACCCCGGGAAGCGAAGCAGTGCCTGTTCACTGCGGTAAACAGGTTCTGTTTTACTGGCAAAATAGGACCCAGTCACCAATGCTTGGGATGTGCAAACACTCTATAAAGTGGGCGATATGGCTTATTAACGCTCACTCCTGGTCTTGAGTTGATACTCATGTTGTGGTCATGATTAGCCTTTGTGCAAGCATATGTGACCTTAAACACCAATACATAAATTTAGGCATGAATACTGGGTAGGTGTGACCAAAAATACCAGTAAACAATTATGTGGTGCTTAAATACTGAGTCTTTGGAACTTTGAGATTGCCTTTTCCTATTAGGTGTGCTCCCTACATAGGAGGGACCTCGCATTTTCAGAAAAGTCAATGTAATCGACGTATGGAGGATTCTGTACCACAGAAATCGGCGTAACGTGACTGAGAATAGATTGGATTGTTGGACAAGAATATGGACAGGGGTAAAAAATGAGTGTCAAATTGGTAAAATTTCACAAATTTTCGACAATGCGCTTTTTTAAAAACAAGATTTTCAATGGGAAAAAAGGGTCTTTCTCTTTATTGAGGTGTTCTGGATTTTGGTTCGGAACATCTGCACTATCTATTCATTCCTTTTTGGGATATTTGTGTTCAAATTTTGACACTGGGTGATGATATTTCGTACCAAAATAAGTTCCAACATCAGTCAGTTGTTACTATTTATAGTAACTCTGAATGAAATGACAATGTGACTCCGGTCTGAACAACTAAACATATCCCCACCAAAAAATCGTCTGCTCAGTCAGTACGCTGGTTTTCGTGTAACTTATCACAGCTGCTTTGTTTCTGTTGATTTTTATTAAACAAATAGCAATTTTTTCTATACCCTCATGTACTCGAAAATTTACGTTATTATCTTCTCTGGAAACAGAATGATGGAGGTCTTACAATTTAAAGTTTTCTATTTATTTTTTGCCACAGAAGAACGAATCGGGCTGTAGCTCAGTAAGTTCAGGCGTTCACTTTGCTGTATGAAAAGTTCGTGTTCAATGCGATGTGTGTTCAAAACCCACCTGTTCTTAGATTTTTCTCATTATCCTAACACACACATTTTTCGCTTTGTTCTGGTTGCATCTTCGTCTATAGTGCATGTTTTCGCAAATTAGCTGAATACTCCACAATCAGTATATTTAAACCAAAATGTTGGAAAACAACCAATTGCCCAAAAAAGACAGACCATTACTCTGCAGACCATATTGTACAATTAGGGGCGCTATTATGTTGCAAAAATTGAGTCAAATAACGAGACGATAATCATAGTCTGATGATGCCTTTTGTCTGTTCAGCACCACTGACTGTGTGCCAGATTTAATGTTTCCTTGAAATAAAAGATTGCGAATATTCTCAACTGCACTTAATAAATAGCCTTTTGTGGCAAACTAAAAGAGTATATGCACTGACACCGTCATATTGCCACTATAAGCAATGTATTTCTTCTGTTATGTCAGTGGTGAGGGCCTTGATTTCAGCTGTCCATTTGGGAGCAATTTGCGGATTGTGCAAATGTGTACAGCCCGTTAATAGTACACTTTCCTTCAACCAATGCTAGCCCTTCGTGTGGTGGTTTAGTAAGTTAGGAATTTAGGTAGTAGATAGATGACGCAGGACGGTTCTCTCCGTGCTATCCGCCCTCATTCATCCGACACAATACAGGTCGGGGAAAGAGCCGTGATACCCCAATAATAAACAAATTCCACCCATCACTACAAACTTTAAATATCCTGTGTATTTTGAGCTAAAATATATTTCTGTCACAGAATGACTGGTAGTGTAATGGCTCTACTAACAGGTTAGAGAACTTTTGGAGCTAAACAGGGTTGGCGGACCGGTGTCATGATTCCATGTGCTATACTGTCTGTCAGGTAGGAAAGCATACTTTCAAAGCGTGTGTATGGGATAGTTTGGTTTGGTTTGGTTTGGGTGGGGGGAGGGGGGTTGGCGTTTTATTTCAGGTTCACATTTTAGATCTCTGAATCGTCTTTTCATCTTGATTTGCCGTTCGCGGTTTTATCTGGAATATTTTCCGATATGATGTGTGGAGCAGTGAGTCACGATACGTTTGGAAAGCATTCACGTTACAACAATTAGTTTTTTACAGATGAAGTTTACATTCCTACGAGCATCCACATGGAGCATTCTGGGTTCCCACCCCTTCCTCTGTTTATACCGGACCAGCATTAATTTTATGTATCCTATTGAAGGTGAATGAATATTTTAGAGGGGAACCGTTTGATTTGAGTTTTTGGTTCAGATTCGACTTGTTTCAGCATTTGAAGGGCATTCGGTACCTCAGCACGCTTGGCGTGGTTTTGGTCGGCTGTCGTTTAAGACTGCTTGCTTCAAACAAGCGAATGGTAACGTTGGTTCCACATTATAGCCCTAAGAAAGTTATGTATAGTTTAAGAGGAGTCACTTTCCAAACTTCCCAGATTTATTAACTTGAAGAATTGTAAGCTGATTTGTGTGATTACTTGCTTTAAGAGTAGGTCATGTTCTGTGTTGGGCAGTATTAATTCTGTGTCAGTATTAATTCATGTGGGTCACAAAGAGAGATTGGGATTCTTTGGAAAAGTTCAAGCCTTTCATGTAAAAGTCGAAGGTCGAAACAATGGACTCTTCTATTCAAAGTTGTCAACTTGTATACGCCAGTGTTCTAATTAAGAATTCAACGTTTATGATAACGTCAGTGAGGTGTTCACTCACCACACAGTGATTGTTACAATGTCTTCTATAATTCAGAAGATAATATTTCAAAAGAATAAAATCATGAACAATGGGAAATTTTACGTGTGCGATTTATTGGTTTTGTCAACTAGAAAAAATTTTTTTTTCAATTTTTGCCTATGGGTTACCCTTATGGAATTTATCAAAAAACTTCAAAATTTATTTGACCCATTTTATGATGCAAAAAGGTTCTACATACAAAAATACCATTGTTTTCACTTTTTTTCTACTGAAATCGCCTGTTCTGACTGAATAAATCAACTTGAACTAAACAATGGGTATCACTGTAGGCTTAAATTCAGTTTTTCCCGCAATCACAGCCGCAGGTTCGCGCACAGTGTCACTTTTCTGTACATTATAAAATCAGGAATCGAGTTTCACTCGTTAGATATATGAAACACGAGGCAAACTATTCAAACAGAATCCATCCATATTCTGTCTAAACAGACTGAATAAATAATCTTCAGTTCATGTTTTTTTTAGTGTTCTATCTATTCAAAATATAGCTGTTACAGCCGACAGAAAGAAACTTGTCAATTCCAATCGTTTGTTTTTCAGTACTTCTAAAGGAAAGCAATTTCTGCGATTTGGAACACTGTAGTATTTTCGATAATACCTCCACAGCGTATTCTAACCAGAAAGACGGAGGAAAGTGTGTCTAAACACAAATGTTGCCTTTCAGAAGCTGATTTTGATTGTTCCCTTTTGAAAAGGGAAACGCCTTCCTTATCTACGACTGAGCAAACCTCGAATAGCAATGGCATTTAAATATCAGTCATTAGAGGCATATAAGAAGCTCATTTCCAGTCACTTGAAGGTTTTTTTCCTCACGCTAGTCCGAGCTTGGCGAGGTTATTTTGGGGCCGAGAGATATTTCTACATACATAATGACGTGTATGACGTGGAACGGAGTGTGAGGTGATAAGGCTTTGCTTTGGATACTCCCAAGTATAGTCCCATATTTGTTCAGTGCTATGGAACGAGCTTTCAATAATATTGTCCTGCTACCACACAAAGGTTATCAGTGGTCATTTAGAGTAAAGAGAGTACGTTTCGAACAAATCCAATTTTCAAAGAGTCATCAGGGGTGCAGATTTTGCGATATGTGTGCTTATACCCAAAATCTCAGACTATCATGATTAATTCATTTCAGTGGAGGGCTCGGCAGAACTATGTTTGGTCCCGCCAAGCCTTTAACCCATTCCCCCCCCCCCCAACACACACACACATAGAGAAGCTATAGACTAGGGAGAGCATTTACGCAACAGCCGATGGATGTACATTTTATAAGAGTGCACATGAGTGTATTCTTGTAGGGGCCCTGGGAGCTACAGTAGTATTGTTAACTGGGGTGGCCACGTTATGCTTTACTGCTTTAATATGACACAGGACCCAAAGACTTGTGTGTTTCTTCTCTGAAGTGGAAACGTGATTGCAAACAATAGGCTAAACTTCATTTTGTTATGTTTAATAGCAATGATTTAGGCATGAATTCCCCGCGGGAACCCCGGGAAGCGAAGCAGTGCCTGTTCACTGCGGTAAACAGGTTCTGTTTTACTGGCAAAATAGGACCCAGTCACCAATGCTTGGGATGTGCAAACACTCTATAAAGTGGGCGATATGGCTTATTAACGCTCACTCCTGGTCTTGAGTTGATACTCATGTTGTGGTCATGATTAGCCTTTGTGCAAGCATATGTGACCTTAAACACCAATACATAAATTTAGGCATGAATACTGGGTAGGTGTGACCAAAAATACCAGTAAACAATTATGTGGTGCTTAAATACTGAGTCTTTGGAACTTTGAGATTGCCTTTTCCTATTAGGTGTGCTCCCTACATAGGAGGGACCTCGCATTTTCAGAAAAGTCAATGTAATCGACGTATGGAGGATTCTGTACCACAGAAATCGGCGTAACGTGACTGAGAATAGATTGGATTGTTGGACAAGAATATGGACAGGGGTAAAAAATGAGTGTCAAATTGGTAAAATTTCACAAATTTTCGACAATGCGCTTTTTTAAAAACAAGATTTTCAATGGGAAAAAAGGGTCTTTCTCTTTATTGAGGTGTTCTGGATTTTGGTTCGGAACATCTGCACTATCTATTCATTCCTTTTTGGGATATTTGTGTTCAAATTTTGACACTGGGTGATGATATTTCGTACCAAAATAAGTTCCAACATCAGTCAGTTGTTACTATTTATAGTAACTCTGAATGAAATGACAATGTGACTCCGGTCTGAACAACTAAACATATCCCCACCAAAAAATCGTCTGCTCAGTCAGTACGCTGGTTTTCGTGTAACTTATCACAGCTGCTTTGTTTCTGTTGATTTTTATTAAACAAATAGCAATTTTTTCTATACCCTCATGTACTCGAAAATTTACGTTATTATCTTCTCTGGAAACAGAATGATGGCGGTCTTACAATTTAAAGTTTTCTATTTATTTTTTGCCACAGAAGAACGAATCGGGCTGTAGCTCAGTAAGTTCAGGCGTTCACTTTGCTGTATGAAAAGTTCGTGTTCAATGCGATGTGTGTTCAAAACCCACCTGTTCTTAGATTTTTCTCATTATCCTAACACACACATTTTTCGCTTTGTTCTGGTTGCATCTTCGTCTATAGTGCATGTTTTCGCAAATTAGCTGAATACTCCACAATCAGTATATTTAAACCAAAATGTTGGAAAACAACCAATTGCCCAAAAAAGACAGACCATTACTCTGCAGACCATATTGTACAATTAGGGGCGCTATTATGTTGCAAAAATTGAGTCAAATAACGAGACGATAATCATAGTCTGATGATGCCTTTTGTCTGTTCAGCACCACTGACTGTGTGCCAGATTTAATGTTTCCTTGAAATAAAAGATTGCGAATATTCTCAACTGCACTTAATAAATAGCCTTTTGTGGCAAACTAAAAGAGTATATGCACTGACACCGTCATATTGCCACTATAAGCAATGTATTTCTTCTGTTATGTCAGTGGTGAGGGCCTTGATTTCAGCTGTCCATTTGGGAGCAATTTGCGGATTGTGCAAATGTGTACAGCCCGTTAATAGTACACTTTCCTTCAACCAATGCTAGCCCTTCGTGTGGTGGTTTAGTAAGTTAGGAATTTAGGTAGTAGATAGATGACGCAGGACGGTTCTCTCCGTGCTATCCGCCCTCATTCATCCGACACAATACAGGTCGGGGAAAGAGCCGTGATACCCCAATAATAAACAAATTCCACCCATCACTACAAACTTTAAATATCCTGTGTATTTTGAGCTAAAATATATTTCTGTCACAGAATGACTGGTAGTGTAATGGCTCTACTAACAGGTTAGAGAACTTTTGGAGCTAAACAGGGTTGGCGGACCGGTGTCATGATTCCATGTGCTATACTGTCTGTCAGGTAGGAAAGCATACTTTCAAAGCGTGTGTATGGGATAGTTTGGTTTGGTTTGGTTTGGGTGGGGGGAGGGGGGTTGGCGTTTTATTTCAGGTTTACATTTTAGATCTCTGAATCGTCTTTTCATCTTGATTTGCCGTTCGCGGTTTTATCTGGAATATTTTCCGATATGATGTGTGGAGCAGTGAGTCACGATACGTTTGGAAAGCATTCACGTTACAACAATTAGTTTTTTACAGATGAAGTTTACATTCCTACGAGCATCCACATGGAGCATTCTGGGTTCCCACCCCTTCCTCTGTTTATACCGGACCAGCATTAATTTTATGTATCCTATTGAAGGTGAATGAATATTTTAGAGGGGAACCGTTTGATTTGAGTTTTTGGTTCAGATTCGACTTGTTTCAGCATTTGAAGGGCATTCGGTACCTCAGCACGCTTGGCGTGGTTTTGGTCGGCTGTCGTTTAAGACTGCTTGCTTCAAACAAGCGAATGGTAACGTTGGTTCCACATTATAGCCCTAAGAAAGTTATGTATAGTTTAAGAGGAGTCACTTTCCAAACTTCCCAGATTTATTAACTTGAAGAATTGTAAGCTGATTTGTGTGATTACTTGCTTTAAGAGTAGGTCATGTTCTGTGTTGGGCAGTATTAATTCTGTGTCAGTATTAATTCATGTGGGTCACAAAGAGAGATTGGGATTCTTTGGAAAAGTTCAAGCCTTTCATGTAAAAGTCGAAGGTCGAAACAATGGACTCTTCTATTCAAAGTTGTCAACTTGTATACGCCAGTGTTCTAATTAAGAATTCAACGTTTATGATAACGTCAGTGAGGTGTTCACTCACCACACAGTGATTGTTACAATGTCTTCTATAATTCAGAAGATAATATTTCAAAAGAATAAAATCATGAACAATGGGAAATTTTACGTGTGCGATTTATTGGTTTTGTCAACTAGAAAAAATTTTTTTTTCAATTTTTGCCTATGGGTTACCCTTATGGAATTTATCAAAAAACTTCAAAATTTATTTGACCCATTTTATGATGCAAAAAGGTTCTACATACAAAAATACCATTGTTTTCACTTTTTTTCTACTGAAATCGCCTGTTCTGACTGAATAAATCAACTTGAACTAAACAATGGGTATCACTGTAGGCTTAAATTCAGTTTTTCCCGCAATCACAGCCGCAGGTTCGCGCACAGTGTCACTTTTCTGTACATTATAAAATCAGGAATCGAGTTTCACTCGTTAGATATATGAAACACGAGGCAAACTATTCAAACAGAATCCATCCATATTCTGTCTAAACAGACTGAATAAATAATCTTCAGTTCATGTTTTTTTTAGTGTTCTATCTATTCAAAATATAGCTGTTACAGCCGACAGAAAGAAACTTGTCAATTCCAATCGTTTGTTTTTCAGTACTTCTAAAGGAAAGCAATTTCTGCGATTTGGAACACTGTAGTATTTTCGATAATACCTCCACAGCGTATTCTAACCAGAAAGACGGAGGAAAGTGTGTCTAAACACAAATGTTGCCTTTCAGAAGCTGATTTTGATTGTTCCCTTTTGAAAAGGGAAACGCCTTCCTTATCTACGACTGAGCAAACCTCGAATAGCAATGGCATTTAAATATCAGTCATTAGAGGCATATAAGAAGCTCATTTCCAGTCACTTGAAGGTTTTTTTCCTCACGCTAGTCCGAGCTTGGCGAGGTTATTTTGGGGCCGAGAGATATTTCTACATACATAATGACGTGTATGACGTGGAACGGAGTGTGAGGTGATAAGGCTTTGCTTTGGATACTCCCAAGTATAGTCCCATATTTGTTCAGTGCTATGGAACGAGCTTTCAATAATATTGTCCTGCTACCACATAAAGGTTATCAGTGGTCATTTAGAGTAAAGAGAGTACGTTTCGAACAAATCCAATTTTCAAAGAGTCATCAGGGGTGCAGATTTTGCGATATGTGTGCTTATACCCAAAATCTCAGACTATCATGATTAATTCATTTCAGTGGAGGGCTCGGCAGAACTATGTTTGGTCCCGCCAAGCCTTTAACCCATTCCCCCCCCCCCCCCAACACACACACACATAGAGAAGCTATAGACTAGGGAGAGCATTTACGCAACAGCCGATGGATGTACATTTTATAAGAGTGCACATGAGTGTATTCTTGTAGGGGCCCTGGGAGCTACAGTAGTATTGTTAACTGGGGTGGCCACGTTATGCTTTACTGCTTTAATATGACACAGGACCCAAAGACTTGTGTGTTTCTTCTCTGAAGTGGAAACGTGATTGCAAACAATAGGCTAAACTTCATTTTGTTATGTTTAATAGCAATGATTTAGGCATGAATTCCCCGCGGGAACCCCGGGAAGCGAAGCAGTGCCTGTTCACTGCGGTAAACAGGTTCTGTTTTACTGGCAAAATAGGACCCAGTCACCAATGCTTGGGATGTGCAAACACTCTATAAAGTGGGCGATATGGCTTATTAACGCTCACTCCTGGTCTTGAGTTGATACTCATGTTGTGGTCATGATTAGCCTTTGTGCAAGCATATGTGACCTTAAACACCAATACATAAATTTAGGCATGAATACTGGGTAGGTGTGACCAAAAATACCAGTAAACAATTATGTGGTGCTTAAATACTGAGTCTTTGGAACTTTGAGATTGCCTTTTCCTATTAGGTGTGCTCCCTACATAGGAGGGACCTCGCATTTTCAGAAAAGTCAATGTAATCGACGTATGGAGGATTCTGTACCACAGAAATCGGCGTAACGTGACTGAGAATAGATTGGATTGTTGGACAAGAATATGGACAGGGGTAAAAAATGAGTGTCAAATTGGTAAAATTTCACAAATTTTCGACAATGCGCTTTTTTAAAAACAAGATTTTCAATGGGAAAAAAGGGTCTTTCTCTTTATTGAGGTGTTCTGGATTTTGGTTCGGAACATCTGCACTATCTATTCATTCCTTTTTGGGATATTTGTGTTCAAATTTTGACACTGGGTGATGATATTTCGTACCAAAATAAGTTCCAACATCAGTCAGTTGTTACTATTTATAGTAACTCTGAATGAAATGACAATGTGACTCCGGTCTGAACAACTAAACATATCCCCACCAAAAAATCGTCTGCTCAGTCAGTACGCTGGTTTTCGTGTAACTTATCACAGCTGCTTTGTTTCTGTTGATTTTTATTAAACAAATAGCAATTTTTTCTATACCCTCATGTACTCGAAAATTTACGTTATTATCTTCTCTGGAAACAGAATGATGGAGGTCTTACAATTTAAAGTTTTCTATTTATTTTTTGCCACAGAAGAACGAATCGGGCTGTAGCTCAGTAAGTTCAGGCGTTCACTTTGCTGTATGAAAAGTTCGTGTTCAATGCGATGTGTGTTCAAAACCCACCTGTTCTTAGATTTTTCTCATTATCCTAACACACACATTTTTCGCTTTGTTCTGGTTGCATCTTCGTCTATAGTGCATGTTTTCGCAAATTAGCTGAATACTCCACAATCAGTATATTTAAACCAAAATGTTGGAAAACAACCAATTGCCCAAAAAAGACAGACCATTACTCTGCAGACCATATTGTACAATTAGGGGCGCTATTATGTTGCAAAAATTGAGTCAAATAACGAGACGATAATCATAGTCTGATGATGCCTTTTGTCTGTTCAGCACCACTGACTGTGTGCCAGATTTAATGTTTCCTTGAAATAAAAGATTGCGAATATTCTCAACTGCACTTAATAAATAGCCTTTTGTGGCAAACTAAAAGAGTATATGCACTGACACCGTCATATTGCCACTATAAGCAATGTATTTCTTCTGTTATGTCAGTGGTGAGGGCCTTGATTTCAGCTGTCCATTTGGGAGCAATTTGCGGATTGTGCAAATGTGTACAGCCCGTTAATAGTACACTTTCCTTCAACCAATGCTAGCCCTTCGTGTGGTGGTTTAGTAAGTTAGGAATTTAGGTAGTAGATAGATGACGCAGGACGGTTCTCTCCGTGCTATCCGCCCTCATTCATCCGACACAATACAGGTCGGGGAAAGAGCCGTGATACCCCAATAATAAACAAATTCCACCCATCACTACAAACTTTAAATATCCTGTGTATTTTGAGCTAAAATATATTTCTGTCACAGAATGACTGGTAGTGTAATGGCTCTACTAACAGGTTAGAGAACTTTTGGAGCTAAACAGGGTTGGCGGACCGGTGTCATGATTCCATGTGCTATACTGTCTGTCAGGTAGGAAAGCATACTTTCAAAGCGTGTGTATGGGATAGTTTGGTTTGGTTTGGTTTGGGTGGGGGGAGGGGGGTTGGCGTTTTATTTCAGGTTTACATTTTAGATCTCTGAATCGTCTTTTCATCTTGATTTGCCGTTCGCGGTTTTATCTGGAATATTTTCCGATATGATGTGTGGAGCAGTGAGTCACGATACGTTTGGAAAGCATTCACGTTACAACAATTAGTTTTTTACAGATGAAGTTTACATTCCTACGAGCATCCACATGGAGCATTCTGGGTTCCCACCCCTTCCTCTGTTTATACCGGACCAGCATTAATTTTATGTATCCTATTGAAGGTGAATGAATATTTTAGAGGGGAACCGTTTGATTTGAGTTTTTGGTTCAGATTCGACTTGTTTCAGCATTTGAAGGGCATTCGGTACCTCAGCACGCTTGGCGTGGTTTTGGTCGGCTGTCGTTTAAGACTGCTTGCTTCAAACAAGCGAATGGTAACGTTGGTTCCACATTATAGCCCTAAGAAAGTTATGTATAGTTTAAGAGGAGTCACTTTCCAAACTTCCCAGATTTATTAACTTGAAGAATTGTAAGCTGATTTGTGTGATTACTTGCTTTAAGAGTAGGTCATGTTCTGTGTTGGGCAGTATTAATTCTGTGTCAGTATTAATTCATGTGGGTCACAAAGAGAGATTGGGATTCTTTGGAAAAGTTCAAGCCTTTCATGTAAAAGTCGAAGGTCGAAACAATGGACTCTTCTATTCAAAGTTGTCAACTTGTATACGCCAGTGTTCTAATTAAGAATTCAACGTTTATGATAACGTCAGTGAGGTGTTCACTCACCACACAGTGATTGTTACAATGTCTTCTATAATTCAGAAGATAATATTTCAAAAGAATAAAATCATGAACAATGGGAAATTTTACGTGTGCGATTTATTGGTTTTGTCAACTAGAAAAAATTTTTTTTTCAATTTTTGCCTATGGGTTACCCTTATGGAATTTATCAAAAAACTTCAAAATTTATTTGACCCATTTTATGATGCAAAAAGGTTCTACATACAAAAATACCATTGTTTTCACTTTTTTTCTACGGAAATCGCCTGTTCTGACTGAATAAATCAACTTGAACTAAACAATGGGTATCACTGTAGGCTTAAATTCAGTTTTTCCCGCAATCACAGCCGCAGGTTCGCGCACAGTGTCACTTTTCTGTACATTATAAAATCAGGAATCGAGTTTCACTCGTTAGATATATGAAACACGAGGCAAACTATTCAAACAGAATCCATCCATATTCTGTCTAAACAGACTGAATAAATAATCTTCAGTTCATGTTTTTTTTAGTGTTCTATCTATTCAAAATATAGCTGTTACAGCCGACAGAAAGAAACTTGTCAATTCCAATCGTTTGTTTTTCAGTACTTCTAAAGGAAAGCAATTTCTGCGATTTGGAACACTGTAGTATTTTCGATAATACCTCCACAGCGTATTCTAACCAGAAAGACGGAGGAAAGTGTGTCTAAACACAAATGTTGCCTTTCAGAAGCTGATTTTGATTGTTCCTTTTTGAAAAGGGAAACGCCTTCCTTATCTACGACTGAGCAAACCTCGAATAGCAATGGCATTTAAATATCAGTCATTAGAGGCATATAAGAAGCTCATTTCCAGTCACTTGAAGGTTTTTTTCCTCACGCTAGTCCGAGCTTGGCCAGGTTATTTTGGGGCCGAGAGATATTTCTACATACATAATGACGTGTATGACTTGGAACGGAGTGTGAGGTGATAAGGCTTTGCTTTGGATACTCCCAAGTATAGTCCCATATTTGTTCAGTGCTATGGAATGAGCTTCCAATAATATTGTCCTGCTACCACACAAAGGTTATCAGTGGTCATTCAGAGTAAAGAGAGTACGTTTCGAACAAATCCAATTTTCAAAGAGTCATCAGGGGTGCAGATTTTGCGATATGTGTGCTTATACCCAAAATCTCAGACTATCATGATTAATTCATTTCAGTGGAGGGCTATGTTTGGTCCCGCCAAGCCTTTAACCCATTCACCCCCCCCCCCCCCCCCCCCACACACACACACACATAGAGAAGCTATAGACTAGGGAGAGCATTTACGCAACAGCCGATGGATGTACATTTTATAAGAGTGCACATGAGTGTATTCTTGTAGGGGCCCTGGGAGCTACAGTAGTATTGTTAACTGGGATGACCACGTTATGCTTTACTGCTTTAATATGACACAGGACCCAAAGACTTGTGTGTTTCTTCTCTGAAGTGGCAACGTGATTGCAAACAATAGGCTAAACTTCATTTTGTTATGTTTAATAGCAATGATTTAGGCATGAATTCCCCGCGGGAACACCGGGAAGCGAAGCAGTGCCTGTTCACTGCGGTAAACAGGTTCTGTTTTACTGGCAAAATAGGACCCAGTCACCAATGCTTGGGATGTGCAAACACTCTATAAAGTGGGCGATATGGCTTATTAACGCTCACTCCTGGTCTTGAGTTGATACTCATGTTGTTGTCATGATTAGCCATTGTGCAAGCATATGTGACCTTGAACACCAATAAATAAATTTAGGCATGAATACTGGGTAGGTGTGACCAAAAATACCAGTAAACAATTATGTGGTGGTTAAATACTGAGTCTTTGGAACTTTGAGATTGCCTTTTCCTATTAGGTGTGCTCCCTACATCGGAGGGACCTCGCATTTTCAGAAAAGTCAATGTAATCGACGTATGGAGGATTCTGTACCACAGAAATCTGCGTAACGTGACTGAGAATAAATTGGATTGTTGGACAAGAATATGGACAGGGGTAAAAAATGAGTGTCAAATTGGTAAAATTTCACAAATTTTCGACAATGCGCTTTTTTAAAAACAAGATTTTCAATGGGAAAAAAGGGTCTTTCTCTTTATTGAGGTGTTCTGGATTTTGGTTCGGAACATCTGCACTATCTATTCATTCCTTTTTGGGATATTTGTGTTCAAATTTTGACACTGGGTGATGATATTTCGTACCAAAATAAGTTCCAACATCAGTCAGTTGTTACTATTTATAGTAACTCTGAATGAAATGACAATGTGACTCCGGTCTGAACAACTAAACATATCCCCACCAAAAAATCGTCTGCTCAGTCAGTACGCTGGTTTTCGTGTAACTTATCACAGCTGCTTTGTTTCTGTTGATTTTTATTAAACAAATAGCAATTTTTTCTATACCCTCATGTACTCGAAAATTTACGTTATTATCTTCTCTGGAAACAGAATGATGGAGGTCTTACAATTTAAAGTTTTCTATTTATTTTTTGCCACAGACGAACGAATCGGGCTGTAGCTCAGTAAGTTCAGGCGTTCACTTTGCTGTATGAAAAGTTCGTGTTCAATGCGATGTGTGTTCAAAACCCACCTGTTCTTAGATTTTTCTCATTATCCTAACACACACATTTTTCGCTTTGTTCTGGTTGCATCTTCGTCTATAGTGCATGTTTTCGCAAATTAGCTGAATACTCCACAATCAGTATATTTAAACCAAAATGTTGGAAAACAACCAATTGCCCCAAAAAGACAGACCATAACTCTGCAGACCATATTGTACAATTAGGGGCGCTATTATGTTGCAAAAATTGAGTCAAATAACGAGACGATAATCATAGTCTGATGACGCCTTTTGTCTGTTCAGCACCACTGACTGTGTGCCAGATTTAATGTTTCCTTGAAATAAAAGATTGCGAATATTCTCAACTGCACTTAATAAATAGCCTTTTGTGGCAAACTAAAAGAGTATATGCACTGACACCGTCATATTACCACTATAAGCAATGTATTTCTTCTGTTATGTCAGTGGTGAGGGCCTTGATTTCAGCTGTTTATTTGGGAGCAATTTGCGGATTGTGCAAATGTGTACAGCCCGTTAATAGTACACTTTCCTTCAACCAATGCTAGCCCTTCGTGTGGTGGTTTAGTAAGTTAGGAATTTAGGTAGTAGATAGATGACGCAGGACGGTTCTCTCCGTGCTATCCGCCCTCATTCATCCGACACAATACAGGTCGGGGAAAGAGCCGTGATACCCCAATAATAAACAAATTCCACCCATCACTACAAACTTTAAATATCCTGTGTATTTTGAGCTAAAATATATTTCTGTCACAGAATGACTGGTAGTGTAATGGCTCTACTAACAGGTTAGAGAACTTTTGGAGCTAAACAGGGTTGGCGGACCGGTGTCATGATTCCATGTGCTATACTGTCTGTCAGGTAGGAAAGCATACTTTCAAAGCGTGTGTATGGGATAGTTTGGTTTGGTTTGGTTTGGGTGGGGGGAGGGGGGTTGGCGTTTTATTTCAGGTTTACATTTTAGATCTCTGAATCGTCTTTTCATCTTGATTTGCCGTTCGCGGTTTTATCTGGAATATTATCCGATATGATGTGTGGAGCAGTGAGTCACGATACGTTTGGAAAGCATTCACGTTACAACAATTAGTTTTTTACAGATGAAGTTTACATTCCTACGAGCATCCACATGGAGCATTCTGGGTTCCTACCCCTTCCTCTGTTTATACCGGACCAGCATTAATTTTATGTATCATATTGAAGGTGAATGAATATTTTAGAGGGGAACCGTTTGATTTGAGTTTTTGGTTCAGATTCGACTTGTTTCAGCATTTGAAGGGCATTCGGTACCTCAGCACGCTTGGCGTGGTTTTGGTCGGCTGTCGTTTAAGACTGCTTGCTTCAAACAAGCGAATGGTAACGTTGGTTCCACATTATAGCCCTAAGAAAGTTATGTATAGTTTAAGAGGAGTCACTTTCCAAACTTCCCAGATTTATTAACTTGAAGAATTGTAAGCTGATTTGTGTGATTACTTGCTTTAAGAGTAGGTCATGTTCTGTGTTGGGCAGTATTAATTCTTTGTCAGTATTAATTCATGTGGGTCACAAAGAGAGATTGGGATTCTTTGGAAAAGTTCAAGCCTTTCATGTAAAAGTCGAAGGTCGAAACCATGGACTCTTCTATTCAAAGTTGTCAACTTGTATACGCCAGTGTTCTAATTAAGAATTCAACGTTTATGATAACGTCAGTGAGGTGTTCACTCACCACACAGTGATTGTTACAATGTCTTCTATAATTCAGAAGATAATATTTCAAAAGAATAAAATCATGAACAATGGGAAATTTTACGTGTGCCATGTATTGGTTTTGTCAACTAAAAAAATTTTTTTTTCAATTTTTGCCTATGGGTTACCCTTATGGAATTTATCAAAAAACTTCAAAATTTATTTGACCCATTTTATGATGCAAAAAGGTTCTACATACAAAAATGCCATTGTTTTCACTTTTTTTTCTACTGAAATCGCCTGTTCTGACTGAATAAATCAACTTGAACTAAACAATGGGTATCACTGCAGGCTTAAATTCAGTTTTTCCGGCAATCACAGCCGCAGGTTCGCGCACAGTGTCACTTTTCTGTACATTATAAAATCAGGAATCGAGTTTCACTCGTTAGATATATGAAACACGAGGCAAACTATTCAAACAGAATCCATCCATATTCTGTCTAAACAGACTGAATAAATAATCTTCAGTTCATGTTTTTTTTAGTGTTCTATCTATTCAAAATATAGCTGTTACAGCAGACAGAAAGAAACTTGTCAATTCCAATCGTTTGTTTTTCAGTACTTCTAAAGGAAAGCAATTTCTGCGATTTGGAACACTGTAGTATTTTCGATAATACCTCCACAGCGTATTCTAACCAGAAAGACGGAGGAAAGTGTGTCTAAACACAAATGTTGCCTTTCAGAAGCTGATTTTGATTGTTCCCTTTTGAAAAGGGAAACACCTTCCTTATCTACGACTGAGCAAACCTCGAATAGCAATGGCATTTAAATATCAGTCATTAGAGGCATATAAGAAGCTCATTTCCAGTCACTTGAAGGTTTTTTTCCTCACGCTAGTCCGAGCTTGGCGAGGTTATTTTTGGGCCGAGAGATATTTCTACATACATAATGACGTGTATGACGTGGAACGGAGTGTGAGGTGATAAGGCTTTGCTTTGGATACTCCCAAGTATAGTCCCATATTTGTTCAGTGCTATGGAATGAGCTTTCAATAATATTGTCCTGCTACCACACAAAGGTTATCAGTGGTCATTTAGAGTAAAGAGAGTACGTTTCGAACAAATCCAATTTTCAAAGAGTCATCAGGGGTGCAGATTTTGCGATATGTGTGCTTATACCCAAAATCTCAGACTATCATGATTAATTCATTTCAGTGGAGGGCTCGGCAGAACTATGTTTGGTCCCGCCAAGCCTTTAATTCATTCACCCCCCCCCCCCCCACACACACACACACACATAGAGAAGCTATAGACTAGGGAGAGCATTTACGCAACAGCCGATGGATGTACATTTTATAAGAGTGCACATGAGTGTATTCTTGTAGGGGCCCTGGGAGCTACAGTAGTATTGTTAACTGGGGTGACCACGTTATGCTTTACTGCTTTAATATGACACAGGACCCAAAGACTTGTGTGTTTCTTCTCTGAAGTGGCAACGTGATTGCAAACAATAGGCTAAACTTCATTTTGTTATGTTTAATAGCAATGATTTAGGCATGAATTCCCCGCGGGAACCCCGGGAAGCGAAGCAGTGCCTGTTCACTGCGGTAAACAGGTTCTGTTTTACTGGCAAAATAGGACCCAGTCACCAATGCTTGGGATGTGCAAACACTCTATAAAGTGGGCGATATGGCTTATTAACACTCACTCCTGGTCTTGAGTTGATACTCATGTTGTGGTCATGATTAGCCATTGTGCAAGCATATGTGACCTTAAACACCAATAAATAAATTTAGGCATGAATACTGGGTAGGTGTGACCAAAAATACCAGTAAACAATTATGTGGTGGTTAAATACTGAGTCTTTGGAACTTTGAGATTGCCTTTTCCTATTAGGTGTGCTCCCTACATCGGAGGGACCTCGCATTTTCGGAAAAGTCAATGTAATCGACGTATGGAGGATTCTGTATCACAGAAATCTGCGTAACGTGACTGAGAATAGATTGGATTGTTGGACAAGAATATGGACAGGGGTAAAAAATGAGTGTCAAATTGGTAAAATTTCACAAATTTTCGACAATGCGCTTTTTTAAAAACAAGATTTTCAATGGGAAAAAAGGGTCTTTCTCTTTATTGAGGTGTTCTGGATTTTGGTTCGGAACATCTGCACTATCTATTCATTCCTTTTTGGGATATTTGTGTTCAAATTTTGACACTGGGTGATGATATTTCGTACCAAAATAAGTTCCAACATCAGTCAGTTGTTACTATTTATAGTAACTCTGAATGAAATGACAATGTGACTCCGGTCTGAACAACTAAACATATCCCCACCAAAAAATCGTCTGCTCAGTCAGTACGCTGGTTTTCGTGTAACTTATCACAGCTGCTTTGTTTCTGTTGTTTTTTATTAAACAAATAGCAATTTTTTCTATACCCTCATGTACTCGAAAATTTACGTTATTATCTTCTCTGGAAACAGAATGATGGAGGTCTTACAATTTAAAGTTTTCTATTTATTTTTTGCCACAGAAGAACGAATCGGGCTGTAGCTCAGTAAGTTCAGGCGTTCACTTTGCTGTATGAAAAGTTTGTGTTCAATGCGATGTGTGTTCAAAACCCACCTGTTCTTAGATTTTTCTCATTATCCTAACACACACATTTTCGCTTTGTTCTGGTTGCATCTTCGTCTATAGTGCATGTTTTCGCAAATTAGCTGAATACTCCACAATCAGTATATTTAAACCAAAATGTTGGAAAACAACCAATTGCCCCAAAAAGACAGACCATTACTCTGCAGACCATATTGTACAATTTGGGGCGCTATTATGTTGCAAAAATTGAGTCAAATAACGAGACGATAATCATAGTCTGATGATGCCTTTTGTCTGTTCAGCACCACTGACTGTGTGCCAGATTTAATGTTTCCTTGAAATAAAAGATTGCGAATATTCTCAACTGCACTTAATAAATAGCCTTTTGTGGCAAACTAAAAGAGTATATGCACTGACACCGTCATATTACCACTATAAGCAATGTATTTCTTCTGTTATGTCAGTGGTGAGGGCCTTGATTTCAGCTGTTTATTTGGGAGCAATTTGCGGATTGTGCAAATGTGTACAGCCCGTTAATAGTACACTTTCCTTCAACCAATGCTAGCCCTTCGTGTGGTGGTTTAGTAAGTTAGGAATTTAGGTAGTAGATAGATGACGCAGGACGGTTCTCTCCGTGCTATCCGCCCTCATTCATCCGACACAATACAGGTCGGGGAAAGAGCCGTGATACCCCAATAATAAACAAATTCCACCCATCACTACAAACTTTAAATATCCTGTGTATTTTGAGCTAAAATATATTTCTGTCACAGAATGACTGGTAGTGTAATGGCTCTACTAACAGGTTAGAGAACTTTTGGAGCTAAACAGGGTTGGCGGACCGGTGTCATGATTCCATGTGCTATACTGTCTGTCAGGTAGGAAAGCATACTTTCAAAGCGTGTGTATGGGATAGTTTGGTTTGGTTTGGTTTGGGTGGGGGGAGGGGGGTTGGCGTTTTATTTCAGGTTTACATTTTAGATCTCTGAATCGTCTTTTCATCTTGATTTGCCGTTCGCGGTTTTATGTGGAATATTTTCCGATATGATGTGTGGAGCAGTGAGTCACGATACGTTTGGAAAGCATTCACGTTACAACAATTAGTTTTTTACAGATGAAGTTTACATTCCTACGAGCATCCACATGGAGCATTCTGGGTTCCTACCCCTTCCTCTGTTTATACCGGACCTGCATTAATTTTATGTATCATATTGAAGGTGAATGAATATTTTAGAGGTGAACCGTTTGATTTGAGTTTTTGGTTCAGATTCGACTTGTTTCAGCATTTGAAGGGCATTCGGTACCTCAGCACGCTTGGCGTGGTTTTGGTCGGCTGTCGTTTAAGACTGCTTGCTTCAAACAAGCGAATGGTAACGTTGGTTCCACATTATAGCCCTAAGAAAGTTATGTATAGTTTAAGAGGAGTCACTTTCCAAACTTCCCAGATTTATTAACTTGAAGAATTGTAAGCTGATTTGTGTGATTACTTGCTTTAAGAGTAGGTCATGTTCTGTGTTGGGCAGTATTAATTCTGTGTCAGTATTAATTCATGTGGGTCACAAAGAGAGATTGGGATTCTTTGGAAAAGTTCAAGCCTTTCATGTAAAAGTCGAAGGTCGAAACCATGGACTCTTCTATTCAAAGTTGTCAACTTGTATACGCCAGTGTTCTAATTAAGAATTCAACGTTTATGATAACGTCAGTGAGGTGTTCACTCACCACACAGTGATTGTTACAATGTCTTCTATAATTCAGAAGATAATATTTCAAAAGAATAAAATCATGAACAATGGGAAATTTTACGTGTGCCATTTATTGGTTTTGTCAACTAAAAAAAAATTTTTTTTCAATTTTTGCCTATGGGTTACCCTTATGGAATTTATCAAAAAACTTCAAAATTTATTTG
This sequence comes from Pictodentalium vernedei, assembly GCA_031216915.1. Taxonomy (NCBI): domain Eukaryota; kingdom Metazoa; phylum Mollusca; class Scaphopoda; order Dentaliida; family Dentaliidae; genus Pictodentalium; species Pictodentalium vernedei. The sequence goes on from CM062289.1 coordinate 388,426,017, forward strand.
ACCCATTTTATGATGCAAAAAGGTTCTACATACAAAAATACCATTGTTTTCACTTTTTTTCTACTGAAATCGCCTGTTCTGACTGAATAAATCAACTTGAACTAAACAATGGGTATCACTGTAGGCTTAAATTCAGTTTTTCCCGCAATCACAGCCGCAGGTTCGCGCACAGTGTCACTTTTCTGTACATTATAAAATCAGAAATCGAGTTTCACTCGTTAGATATATGAAACACGAGGCAAACTATTCAAACAGAATCCATCCATATTCTGTCTAAACAGACTGAATAAATAATCTTCAGTTCATGTTTTTTTTAGTGTTCTATCTATTCAAAATATAGCTGTTACAGCCGACAGAAAGAAACTTGTCAATTCCAATCGTTTGTTTTTCAGTACTTCTAAAGGAAAGCAATTTCTGCGATTTGGAACACTGTAGTATTTTCGATAATACCTCCACAGCGTATTCTAACCAGAAAGACGGAGGAAAGTGTGTCTAAACACAAATGTTGCCTTTCAGAAGCTGATTTTGATTGTTCCCTTTTGAAAAGGGAAACGCCTTCCTTATCTACGACTGAGCAAACCTCGAATAGCAATGGCATTTAAATATCAGTCATTAGAGGCATATAAGAAGCTCATTTCCAGTCACTTGAAGGTTTTTTTCCTCACGCTAGTCCGAGCTTGGCGAGGTTATTTTGGGGCCGAGAGATATTTCTACATACATAATGACGTGTATGACGTGGAACGGAGTGTGAGGTGATAAGGCTTTGCTTTGGATACTCCCAAGTATAGTCCCATATTTGTTCAGTGCTATGGAGTGAGCTTTCAATAATATTGTCCTGCTACCACACAAAGGTTATCAGTGGTCATTTAGAGTAAAGAGAGTACGTTTCGAACAAATCCAATTTTCAAAGAGTCATCAGGGGTGCAGATTTTGCGATATGTGTGCTTATACCCAAAATCTCAGACTATCATGATTAATTCATTTCAGTGGAGGGCTCGGCAGAACTATGTTTGGTCCCGCCAAGCCATTAACCCATTCACCCCCCCCCCCCCCCCCACACACACACACACATAGAGAAGCTATAGACTAGGGAGAGCATTTACGCAACAGCCGATGGATGTACATTTTATAAGAGTGCACATGAGTGTATTCTTGTAGGGGCCCTGGGAGCTACAGTAGTATTGTTAACTGGGGTGACCACGTTATGCTTTACTGCTTTAATATGACACAGGACCCAAAGACTTGTGTGTTTCTTCTCTGAAGTGGCAACGTGATTGCAAACAATAGGCTAAACTTCATTTTGTTATGTTTAATAGCAATGATTTAGGCATGAATTCCCCGCGGGAACCCCGGGAAGCGAAGCAGTGCCTGTTCACTGCGGTAAACAGGTTCTGTTTTACTGGCAAAATAGGACCCAGTCACCAATGCTTGGGATGTGCAAACACTCTATAAAGTGGGCGATATGGCTTATTAACGCTCACTCCTGGTCTTGAGTTGATACTCATGTTGTGGTCATGATTAGCCATTGTGCAAGCATATGTGACCTTAAACACCAATAAATAAATTTAGGCATGAATACTGGGTAGGTGTGACCAAAAATACCAGTAAACAATTATGTGGTGGTTAAATACTGAGTCTTTGGAACTTTGAGATTGCCTTTTCCTATTAGGTGTGCTCCCTACATCGGAGGGACCTCGCATTTTCAGAAAAGTCAATGTAATCGACGTATGGAGGATTCTGTACCACAGAAATCTGCGTAACGTGACAGAGAATAGATTGGATTGTTGGACAAGAATATGGACAGGGGTAAAAAATGAGTGTCAAATTGGTAAAATTTCACAAATTTTCGACAATGCGCTTTTTTAAAAACAAGATTTTCAATGGGAAAAAAGGGTCTTTCTCTTTATTGAGGTGTTCTGGATTTTGGTTCGGAACATCTGCACTATCTATTCATTCCTTTTTGGGATATTTGTGTTCAAATTTTGACACTGGGTGATGATATTTCGTACCAAAATAAGTTCCAACATCAGTCAGTTGTTACTATTTATAGTAACTCTGAATGAAATGACAATGTGACTCCGGTCTGAACAACTAAACATATCCCCACCAAAAAATCGTCTGCTCAGTCAGTACGCTGGTTTTCGTGTAACTTATCACAGCTGCTTTGTTTCTGTTGATTTTTATTAAACAAATAGCAATTTTTTCTATACCCTCATGTACTCGAAAATTTACGTTATTATCTTCTCTGGAAACAGAATGATGGAGGTCTTACAATTTAAAGTTTTCTATTTATTTTTTGCCACAGAAGAACGAATCGGGCTGTAGCTCAGTAAGTTCAGGCGTTCACTTTGCTGTATGAAAAGTTCGTGTTCAATGCGATGTGTGTTCAAAACCCACCTGTTCTTAGATTTTTCTCATTATCCTAACACACACATTTTTCGCTTTGTTCTGGTTGCATCTTCGTCTATAGTGCATGTTTTCGCAAATTAGCTGAATACTCCACAATCAGTATATTTAAACCAAAATGTTGGAAAACAACCAATTGCCCAAAAAAGACAGACCATTACTCTGCAGACCATATTGTACAATTAGGGGCGCTATTATGTTGCAAAAATTGAGTCAAATAACGAGACGATAATCATAGTCTGATGATGCCTTTTGTCTGTTCAGCACCACTGACTGTGTGTCAGATTTAATGTTTCCTTGAAATAAAAGATTGCGAATATTCTCAACTGCACTTAATAAATAGCCTTTTGTGGCAAACTAAAAGAGTATATGCACTGACACCGTCATATTACCACTATAAGCAATGTATTTCTTCTGTTATGGCAGTGGTGAGGGCCTTGATTTCAGCTGTTTATTTGGGAGCAATTTGCGGATTGTGCAAATGTGTACAGCCCGTTAATAGTACACTTTCCTTCAACCAATGCTAGCCCTTCGTGTGGTGGTTTAGTAAGTTAGGAATTTAGGTAGTAGATAGATGACGCAGGACGGTTCTCTCCGTGCTATCCGCCCTCATTCATCCGACACAATACAGGTCGGGGAAAGAGCCGTGATACCCCAATAATAAACAAATTCCACCCATCACTACAAACTTTAAATATCCTGTGTATTTTGAGCTAAAATATATTTCTGTCACAGAATGACTGGTAGTGTAATGGCTCTACTAACAGGTTAGAGAACTTTTGGAGCTAAACAGGGTTGGCGGACCGGTGTCATGATTCCATGTGCTATACTGTCTGTCAGGTAGGAAAGCATACTTTCAAAGCGTGTGTATGAGATAGTTTGGTTTGGTTTGGTTTGGGTGGGGGGAGGGGGGTTGGCGTTTTATTTCAGGTTTACATTTTAGATCTCTGAATCGTCTTTTCATCTTGATTTGCCGTTCGCGGTTTTATGTGGAATATTTTCCGATATGATGTGTGGAGCAGTGAGTCACGATACGTTTGGAAAGCATTCACGTTACAACAATTAGTTTTTTACAGATGAAGTTTACATTCCTACGAGCATCCACATGGAGCATTCTGGGTTCCTACCCCTTCCTCTGTTTATACCGGACCAAAATTAATTTTATGTATCATATTGAAGGTGAATGAATATTTTAGAGGGGAACCGTTTGATTTGAGTTTTTGGTTCAGATTCGACTTGTTTCAGCATTTGAAGGGCATTCGGTACCTCAGCACGCTTGGCGTGGTTTTGGTCGGCTGTCGTTTAAGACTGCTTGCTTCAAACAAGCGAATGGTAACGTTGGTTCCACATTATAGCCCTAAGAAAGTTATGTATAGTTTAAGAGGAGTCACTTTCCAAACTTCCCAGATTTATTAACTTGAAGAATTGTAAGCTGATTTGTGTGATTACTTGCTTTAAGAGTAGGTCATGTTCTGTGTCGGGCAGTATTAATTCTGTGTCAGTATTAATTCATGTGGGTCACAAAGAGAGATTGGGATTCTTTGGAAAAGTTCAAGCCTTTCATGTAAAAGTCGAAGGTCGAAACCATGGACTCTTCTATTCAAAGTTGTCAACTTGTATACGCCAGTGTTCTAATTAAGAATTCAACGTTTATGATAACGTCAGTGAGGTGTTCACTCACCACACAGTGATTGTTACAATGTCTTCTATAATTCAGAAGATAATATTTCAAAAGAATAAAATCATGAACAATGGGAAATTTTACGTGTGCCATTTATTGGTTTTGTCAACTAAAAAAAATTTTTTTTTCATTTTTTGCCTATGGGTTACCCTTATGGAATTTATCAAAAAACTTCAAAATTTATTTGACCCATTTTATGATGCAAAAAGGTTCTACATACAAAAATACCATTGTTTTCACTTTTTTTCTACTGAAATCGCCTGTTCTGACTGAATAAATCAACTTGAACTAAACAATGGGTATCACTGTAGGCTTAAATTCAGTTTTTCCGGCAATCACAGCCGCAGGTTCGCGCACAGTGTCACTTTTCTGTACATTATAAAATCAGAAATCGAGTTTCACTCGTTAGATATATGAAACACGAGGCAAACTATTCAAACAGAATCCATCCATATTCTGTCTAAACAGACTGAATAAATAATCTTCAGTTCATGTTTTTTTTAGTGTTCTATCTATTCAAAATATAGCTGTTACAGCCGACAGAAAGAAACTTGTCAATTCCAATCGTTTGTTTTTCAGTACTTCTAAAGGAAAGCAATTTCTGCGATTTGGAACACTGTAGTATTTTCGATAATACCTCCACAGCGTATTCTAACCAGAAAGACGGAGGAAAGTGTGTCTAAACACAAATGTTGCCTTTCAGAAGCTGATTTTGATTGTTCCCTTTTGAAAAGGGAAACGCCTTCCTTATCTACGACTGAGCAAACCTCGAATAGCAATGGCATTTAAATATCAGTCATTAGAGGCATATAAGAAGCTCATTTCCAGTCACTTGAAGGTTTTTTTCCTCACGCTAGTCCGAGCTTGGCGAGGTTATTTTGGGGCCGAGAGATATTTCTACATACATAATGACGTGTATGACGTGGAACGGAGTGTGAGGTGATAAGGCTTTGCTTTGGATACTCCCAAGTATAGTCCCATATTTGTTCAGTGCTATGGAGTGAGCTTTCAATAATATTGTCCTGCTACCACACAAAGGTTATCAGTGGTCATTTAGAGTAAAGAGAGTACGTTTCGAACAAATCCAATTTTCAAAGAGTCATCAGGGGTGCAGATTTTGCGATATGTGTGCTTATACCCAAAATCTCAGACTATCATGATTAATTCATTTCAGTGGAGGGCTCGGCAGAACTATGTTTGGTCCCGCCAAGCCATTAACCCATTCACCCCCCCCCCCCCCCCCCACACACACACACATAGAGAAGCTATAGACTAGGGAGAGCATTTACGCAACAGCCGATGGATGTACATTTTATAAGAGTGCACATGAGTGTATTCTTGTAGGGGCCCTGGGAGCTACAGTAGTATTGTTAACTGGGGTGACCACGTTATGCTTTACTGCTTTAATATGACACAGGACCCAAAGACTTGTGTGTTTCTCCTCTGAAGTGGCAACGTGATTGCAAACAATAGGCTAAACTTCATTTTGTTATGTTTAATAGCAATGATTTAGGCATGAATTCCCCGCGGGAACCCCGGGAAGCGAAGCAGTGCCTGTTCACTGCGGTAAACAGGTTCTGTTTTACTGGCAAAATAGGACCCAGTCACCAATGCTTGGGATGTGCAAACACTCTATAAAGTGGGCGATATGGCTTATTAACGCTCACTCCTGGTCTTGAGTTGATACTCATGTTGTGGTCATGATTAGCCATTGTGCAAGCATATGTGACCTTAAACACCAATAAATAAATTTAGGCATGAATACTGGGTAGGTGTGACCAAAAATACCAGTAAACAATTATGTGGTGGTTAAATACTGAGTCTTTGGAACTTTGAGATTGCCTTTTCCTATTAGGTGTGCTCCCTACATCGGAGGGACCTCGCATTTTCAGAAAAGTCAATGTAATCGACGTATGGAGGATTCTGTACCACAGAAATCTGCGTAACGTGACAGAGAATAGATTGGATTGTTGGACAAGAATATGGACAGGGGTAAAAAATGAGTGTCAAATTGGTAAAATTTCACAAATTTTCGACAATGCGCTTTTTTAAAAACAAGATTTTCAATGGGAAAAAAGGGTCTTTCTCTTTATTGAGGTGTTCTGGATTTTGGTTCGGAACATCTGCACTATCTATTCATTCCTTTTTGGGATATTTGTGTTCAAATTTTGACACTGGGTGATGATATTTCGTACCAAAATAAGTTCCAACATCAGTCAGTTGTTACTATTTATAGTAACTCTGAATGAAATGACAATGTGACTCCGGTCTGAACAACTAAACATATCCCCACCAAAAAATCGTCTGCTCAGTCAGTACGCTGGTTTTCGTGTAACTTATCACAGCTGCTTTGTTTCTGTTGATTTTTATTAAACAAATAGCAATTTTTTCTATACCCTCATGTACTCGAAAATTTACGTTATTATCTTCTCTGGAAACAGAATGATGGAGGTCTTACAATTTAAAGTTTTCTATTTATTTTTTGCCACAGAAGAACGAATCGGGCTGTAGCTCAGTAAGTTCAGGCGTTCACTTTGCTGTATGAAAAGTTCGTGTTCAATGCGATGTGTGTTCAAAACCCACCTGTTCTTAGATTTTTCTCATTATCCTAACACACACATTTTTCGCTTTGTTCTGGTTGCATCTTCGTCTATAGTGCATGTTTTCGCAAATTAGCTGAATACTCCACAATCAGTATATTTAAACCAAAATGTTGGAAAACAACCAATTGCCCAAAAAAGACAGACCATTACTCTGCAGACCATATTGTACAATTAGGGGCGCTATTATGTTGCAAAAATTGAGTCAAATAACGAGACGATAATCATAGTCTGATGATGCCTTTTGTCTGTTCAGCACCACTGACTGTGTGCCAGATTTAATGTTTCCTTGAAATAAAAGATTGCGAATATTCTCAACTGCACTTAATAAATAGCCTTTTGTGGCAAACTAAAAGAGTATATGCACTGACACCGTCATATTACCACTATAAGCAATGTATTTCTTCTGTTATGTCAGTGGTGAGGGCCTTGATTTCAGCTGTTTATTTGGGAGCAATTTGCGGATTGTGCAAATGTGTACAGCCCGTTAATAGTACACTTTCCTTCAACCAATGCTAGCCCTTCGTGTGGTGGTTTAGTAAGTTAGGAATTTAGGTAGTAGATAGATGACGCAGGACGGTTCTCTCCGTGCTATCCGCCCTCATTCATCCGACACAATACAGGTCGGGGAAAGAGCCGTGATACCCCAATAATAAACAAATTCCACCCATCACTACAAACTTTAAATATCCTGTGTATTTTGAGCTAAAATATATTTCTGTCACAGAATGACTGGTAGTGTAATGGCTCTACTAACAGGTTAGAGAACTTTTGGAGCTAAACAGGGTTGGCGGACCGGTGTCATGATTCCATGTGCTATACTGTCTGTCAGGTAGGAAAGCATACTTTCAAAGCGTGTGTATGAGATAGTTTGGTTTGGTTTGGTTTGGGTGGGGGGAGGGGGGTTGGCGTTTTATTTCAGGTTTACATTTTAGATCTCTGAATCGTCTTTTCATCTTGATTTGCCGTTCGCGGTTTTATGTGGAATATTTTCCGATATGATGTGTGGAGCAGTGAGTCACGATACGTTTGGAAAGCATTCACGTTACAACAATTAGTTTTTTACAGATGAAGTTTACATTCCTACGAGCATCCACATGGAGCATTCTGGGTTCCTACCCCTTCCTCTGTTTATACCGGACCAAAATTAATTTTATGTATCATATTGAAGGTGAATGAATATTTTAGAGGGGAACCGTTTGATTTGAGTTTTTGGTTCAGATTCGACTTGTTTCAGCATTTGAAGGGCATTCGGTACCTCAGCACGCTTGGCGTGGTTTTGGTCGGCTGTCGTTTAAGACTGCTTGCTTCAAACAAGCGAATGGTAACGTTGGTTCCACATTATAGCCCTAAGAAAGTTATGTATAGTTTAAGAGGAGTCACTTTCCAAACTTCCCAGATTTATTAACTTGAAGAATTGTAAGCTGATTTGTGTGATTACTTGCTTTAAGAGTAGGTCATGTTCTGTGTCGGGCAGTATTAATTCTGTGTCAGTATTAATTCATGTGGGTCACAAAGAGAGATTGGGATTCTTTGGAAAAGTTCAAGCCTTTCATGTAAAAGTCGAAGGTCGAAACCATGGACTCTTCTATTCAAAGTTGTCAACTTGTATACGCCAGTGTTCTAATTAAGAATTCAACGTTTATGATAACGTCAGTGAGGTGTTCACTCACCACACAGTGATTGTTACAATGTCTTCTATAATTCAGAAGATAATATTTCAAAAGAATAAAATCATGAACAATGGGAAATTTTACGTGTGCCATTTATTGGTTTTGTCAACTAAAAAAAATTTTTTTTTCATTTTTTGCCTATGGGTTACCCTTATGGAATTTATCAAAAAACTTCAAAATTTATTTGACCCATTTTATGATGCAAAAAGGTTCTACATACAAAAATACCATTGTTTTCACTTTTTTTCTACTGAAATCGCCTGTTCTGACTGAATAAATCAACTTGAACTAAACAATGGGTATCACTGTAGGCTTAAATTCAGTTTTTCCGGCAATCACAGCCGCAGGTTCGCGCACAGTGTCACTTTTCTGTACATTATAAAATCAGAAATCGAGTTTCACTCGTTAGATATATGAAACACGAGGCAAACTATTCAAACAGAATCCATCCATATTCTGTCTAAACAGACTGAATAAATAATCTTCAGTTCATGTTTTTTTTAGTGTTCTATCTATTCAAAATATAGCTGTTACAGCCGACAGAAAGAAACTTGTCAATTCCAATCGTTTGTTTTTCAGTACTTCTAAAGGAAAGCAATTTCTGCGATTTGGAACACTGTAGTATTTTCGATAATACCTCCACAGCGTATTCTAACCAGAAAGACGGAGGAAAGTGTGTCTAAACACAAATGTTGCCTTTCAGAAGCTGATTTTGATTGTTCCCTTTTGAAAAGGGAAACGCCTTCCTTATCTACGACTGAGCAAACCTCGAATAGCAATGGCATTTAAATATCAGTCATTAGAGGCATATAAGAAGCTCATTTCCAGTCACTTGAAGGTTTTTTTCCTCACGCTAGTCCGAGCTTGGCGAGGTTATTTTGGGGCCGAGAGATATTTCTACATACATAATGACGTGTATGACGTGGAACGGAGTGTGAGGTGATAAGGCTTTGCTTTGGATACTCCCAAGTATAGTCCCATATTTGTTCAGTGCTATGGAATGAGCTTTCAATAATATTGTCCTGCTACCACACAAAGGTTATCAGTGGTCATTTAGAGTAAAGAGAGTACGTTTCGAACAAATCCAATTTTCAAAGAGTCATCAGGGGTGCAGATTTTGCGATATGTGTGCTTATACCCAAAATCTCAGACTATCATGATTAATTCATTTCAGTGGAGGGCTCGGCAGAACTATGTTTGGTCCCGCCAAGCCTTTAACCCATTCACCCCCCCCCCCCCCTCCCCCACACACACACACACATAGAGAAGCTATAGACTAGGGAGAGCATTTACGCAACAGCCGATGGATGTACATTTTATAAGAGTGCACATGAGTGTATTCTTGTAGGGGCCCTGGGAGCTACAGTAGTATTGTTAACTGGGGTGACCACGTTATGCTTTACTGCTTTAATATGACACAGGACCCAAAGACTTGTGTGTTTCTTCTCTGAAGTGGCAACGTGATTGCAAACAATAGGCTAAACTTCATTTTGTTATGTTTAATAGCAATGATTTAGGCATGAATTCCCCGCGGGAACCCTGGGAAGCGAAGCAGTGCCTGTTCACTGCGGTAAACAGGTTCTGTTTTACTGGCAAAATAGGACCCAGTCACCAATGCTTGGGATGTGCAAACACTCTATAAAGTGGGCGATATGGCTTATTAACGCTCACTCCTGGTCTTGAGTTGATACTCATGTTGTGGTCATGATTAGCCATTGTGCAAGCATATGTGACCTTAAACACCAATAAATAAATTTAGGCATGAATACTGGGTAGGTGTGACCAAAAATACCAGTAAACAATTATGTGGTGGTTAAATACTGAGTCTTTGGAACTTTGAGATTGCCTTTTCCTATTAGGTGTGCTCCCTACATCGGAGGGACCTCGCATTTTCGGAAAAGTCAATGTAATCGACGTATGGAGGATTCTGTATCACAGAAATCTGCGTAACGTGACTGAGAACAGATTGGATTGTTGGACAAGAATATGGACAGGGGTAAAAAATGAGTGTCAAATTGGTAAAATTTCACAAATTTTCGACAATGCGCTTTTTTAAAAACAAGATTTTCAATGGGAAAAAAGGGTCTTTCTCTTTATTGAGGTGTTCTGGATTTTGGTTCGGAACATCTGCACTATCTATTCATTCCTTTTTGGGATATTTGTGTTCAAATTTTGACACTGGGTGATGATATTTCGTACCAAAATAAGTTCCAACATCAGTCAGTTGTTACTATTTATAGTAACTCTGAATGAAATGACAATGTGACTCCGGTCTGAACAACTAAACATATCCCCACCAAAAAATCGTCTGCTCAGTCAGTACGCTGGTTTTCGTGTAACTTATCACAGCTGCTTTGTTTCTGTTGATTTTTATTAAACAAATAGTAATTTTTTCTATACCCTCATGTACTCGAAAATTTACGTTATTATCTTCTCTGGAAACAGAATGATGGAGGTCTTACAATTTAAAGTTTTCTATTTATTTTTTGCCACAGAAGAACGAATCGGGCTGTAGCTCAGTAAGTTCAGGCGTTCACTTTGCTGTATGAAAAGTTCGTGTTCAATGCGATGTGTGTTCAAAACCCACCTGTTCTTAGATTTTTCTCATTATCCTAACACACACATTTTTCGCTTTGTTCTGGTTGCATCTTCGTCTATAGTGCATGTTTTCGCAAATTAGCTGAATACTCCACAATCAGTATATTTAAACCAAAATGTTGGAAAACAACCAATTGCCCAAAAAAGACAGACCATTACTCTGCAGACCATATTGTACAATTTGGGGCGCTATTATGTTGCAAAAATTGAGTCAAATAACGAGACGATAATCATAGTCTGATGATGCCTTTTGTCTGTTCAGCACCACTGACTGTGTGCCAGATTTAATGTTTCCTTGAAATAAAAGATTGCAAATATTCTCAACTGCACTTAATAAATAGCCTTTTGTGGCAAACTAAAAGAGTATATGCACTGACACCGTCATATTACCACTATAAGCAATGTATTTCTTCTGTTATGTCAGTGGTGAGGGCCTTGATTTCAGCTGTCCATTTGGGAGCAATTTGCGGATTGTGCAAATGTGTACAGCCCGTTAATAGTACACTTTCCTTCAACCAATGCTAGCCCTTCGTGTGGTGGTTTAGTAAGTTAGGAATTTAGGTAGTAGATAGATGACGCAGTGCGGTTCTCTCCGTGCTATCCGCCCTCATTCATCCGACACAATACAGGTCGGGGAAAGAGCCGTGATACCCCAATAATAAACAAATTCCACCCATCACTACAAACTTTAAATATCCTGTGTATTTTGAGCTAAAATATATTTCTGTCACAGAATGACTGGTAGTGTAATGGCTCTACTAACAGGTTAGAGAACTTTTGGAGCTAAACAGGGTTGGCGGACCGGTGTCATGATTCCATGTGCTATACTGTCTGTCAGGTAGGAAAGCATACTTTCAAAGCGTGTGTATGGGATAGTTTGGTTTGGTTTGGTTTGGGTGGGGGGAGGGGGGTTGGCGTTTTATTTCAGGTTTACATTTTAGATCTCTGAATCGTCTTTTCATCTTGATTTGCCGTTCGCGGTTTTATCTGGAATATTTTCCGATATGATGTGTGGAGCAGTGAGTCACGATACGTTTGGAAAGCATTCACGTTACAACAATTAGTTTTTTACAGATGAAGTTTACATTCCTACGAGCATCCACATGGAGCTTTCTGGGTTCCTACCCCTTCCTCTGTTTATACCGGACCAGCATTAATTTTGTGTATCATATTGAAGGTGAATGAATATTTTAGAGGGGAACCGTTTGATTTGAGTTTTTGGTTCAGATTCGACTTGTTTCAGCATTTGAAAGGCATTCGGTACCTCAGCACGCTTGGCGTGGTTTTGGTCGGCTGTCGTTTAAGACTGCTTGCTTCAAACAAGTGAATGGTAACGTTGGTTCCACATTATAGCCCTAAGAAAGTTATGTATAGTTTAAGAGGAGTCACTTTCCAAACTTCCCAGATTTATTAATTTGAAGAATTGTAAGCTGATTTGTGTGATTACTTGCTTTAAGAGTAGGTCATGTTCTGTGTTGGGCAGTATTAATTCTGTGTCAGTAATAATTCATGTGGGTCACAAAGAGAGATTGGGATTCTTTGGAAAAGTTCAAGCCTTTCATGTAAAAGTCGAAGGTCGAAACCATGGACTCTTCTATTCAAAGTTGTCAACTTGTATACGCCAGTGTTCTAATTAAGAATTCAACGTTTATGATAACGTCAGTGAGGTGTTCACTCACCACACAGTGATTGTTACAATGTCTTCTATAATTCAGAAGATAATATTTCAAAAGAATAAAATCATGAACAATGGGAAATTTTACGGGTGCCATTTATTGGTTTTGTCAACTAAAAAAAATTTTTTTTTCAATTTTTGCCTATGGGTTACCCTTATGGAATTTATCAAAAAACTTCAAAATTTATTTGACCCATTTTATGATGCAAAAAGGTTCTACATACAAAAATACCATTGTTTTCACTTTTTTTCTACTGAAATCGCCTGTTCTGACTGAATAAATCAACTTGAACTAAACAATGGGTATCACTGTAGGCTTAAATTCAGTTTTTCTGGCAATCACAGCCGCAGGTTCGCGCACAGTGTCACTTTTCTGTACATTATAAAATCAGGAATCGAGTTTCACTCGTTAGATATATGAAACACGAGGCAAACTATTCAAACAGAATCCATCCATATTCTGTCTAAACAGACTGAATAAATAATCTTCAGTTCATGTTTTTTTTAGTGTTCTATCTATTCAAAATATAGCTGTTACAGCCGACAGAAAGAAACTTGTCAATTCCAATCGTTTGTTTTTCAGTACTTCTAAAGGAAAGCAATTTCTGCGATTTGGAACACTGTAGTATTTTCGATAATACCTCCACAGCGTATTCTAACCAGAAAGACGGAGGAAAGTGTGTCTAAACACAAATGTTGCCTTTCAGAAGCTGATTTTGATTGTTCCCTTTTGAAAAGGGAAACGCCTTCCTTATCTACGACTGAGCAAACCTCGAATAGCAATGGCATTTAAATATCAGTCATTAGAGGCATATAAGAAGCTCATTTCCAGTCACTTGAAGGTTTTTTTCCTCACGCTAGTCCGAGCTTGGCGAGGTTATTTTGGGGCCGAGAGATATTTCTACATACATAATGACGTGTATGACGTGGAACGGAGTGTGAGGTGATAAGGCTTTGCTTTGGATACTCCCAAGTATAGTCCCATATTTGTTCAGTGCTATGGAATGAGCTTTCAATAATATTGTCCTGCTACCACACAAAGGTTATCAGTGGTCATTTAGAGTAAAGAGAGTACGTTTCGAACAAATCCAATTTTCAAAGAGTCATCAGGGGTGCAGATTTTGCGATATGTGTGCTTATACCCAAAATCTCAGACTATCATGATTAATTCATTTCAGTGGAGGGCTCGGCAGAACTATGTTTGGTCCCACCAAGCCTTTAACCCATTCACCCCCCCCCCCCCCCACACACACACACACACACACATAGAGAAGCTATAGACTAGGGAGAGCATTTACGCAACAGCCGATGGATGTACATTTTATAAGAGTGCACATGAGTGTATTCTTGTAGGGGCCCTGGGAGCTACAGTAGTATTGTTAACTGGGGTGACCACGTTATGCTTTACTGCTTTAATATGACACAGGACCCAAAGACTTGTGTGTTTCTTCTCTGAAGTGGCAACGTGATTGCAAACAATAGGCTAAACTTCATTTTGTTATGTTTAATAGCAATGATTTAGGCATGAATTCCCCGCGGGAACCCCGGGAAGCGAAGCAGTGCCTGTTCACTGCGGTAAACAGGTTCTGTTTTACTGGCAAAATAGGACCCAGTCACCAATGCTTGGGATGTGCAAACACTCTATAAAGTGGGCGATATGGCTTATTAACGCTCACTCCTGGTCTTGAGTTGATACTCATGTTGTGGTCATGATTAGCCATTGTGCAAGCATATGTGACCTTAAACACCAATAAATAAATTTAGGCATGAATACTGGGTAGGTGTGACCAAAAATACCAGTAAACAATTATGTGGTGGTTAAATACTGAGTCTTTGGAACTTTGAGATTGCCTTTTCCTATTAGGTGTGCTCCCTACATCGGAGGGACCTCGCATTTTCAGAAAAGTCAATGTAATCGACGTATGGAGGATTCTGTACCACAGAAATCTGCGTAACGTGACTGAGAATAGATTGGATTGTTGGACAAGAATATGGACAGGGGTAAAAAATGAGTGTCAAATTGGTAAAATTTCACAAATTTTCGACAATGCGCTTTTTTAAAAACAAGATTTTCAATGGAAAAAAAGGGTCTTTCTCTTTATTGAGGTGTTCTGGATTTTGGTTCGGAACATCTGCACTATCTATTCATTCCTTTTGGGGATATTTGTGTTCAAATTTTGACACTGGGTGATGATATTTCGTACCAAAATAAGTTCCAACATCAGTCAGTTGTTACTATTTATAGTAACTCTGAATGAAATGACAATGTGACTCCGGTCTGAACAACTAAACATATCCCCACCAAAAAATCGTCTGCTCAGTCAGTACGCTGGTTTTCGTGTAACTTATCACAGCTGCTTTGTTTCTGTTGATTTTTATTAAACAAATAGCAATTTTTTCTATACCCTCATGTACTCGAAAATTTACGTTATTATCTTCTCTGGAAACAGAATGATGGAGGTCTTACAATTTAAAGTTTCCTATTTATTTTTTTGCCACAGAAGAACGAATCGGGCTGTAGCTCAGTAAGTTCAGGCGTTCACTTTGCTGTATGAAAAGTTCGCGTTCAATGCGATGTGTATTCAGAACCCACCTGTTCTTAGATTTTTCTCATTATCCTAACACATACATTTTTCGCTTTGTTCTGGTTGCATCTTCGTCTATAGTGCATGTTTTCGCAAATTATCTGGCCAGAAGGCTGGAATACTCCACAATCAGTATATTTAAACAAAAATGTTGGAAAACAACCAATTGCTCCCAAAAGACAGACCATTACGCTGCAGGCCATATTGTAAAATTAGGGGCGCTATTATGTTGCAAAAATTAAGTCAAACTAGAGAAACAGAATTTACTGCACCCAGTAAATTCAAGTCTGTTTGAAAAGGTTTAAAGTATCAGGAATAAACTATAAACCATCAAGTGTAGACTCATTTGGTGTTAGTTCCAGGACCATTCATCATACCATGATTGAGATATGAGCATGCCCCACTTTCAAAAATGTTGGCTACGCCTACTTTTTTAACATAAAAATGCATGTATGGACCTCAGGAATGCTTTGGGAGGGGGGGGGGGGTAAAAAAATGTGATTTCCAGTAATTATGAAAAATACACTTAATGACCCTAGGTGATCTCCTTGACCCTGACCCATATTTGGAATCTCCATCAAGTGTCTACTCATTTGGTGTTAGTCCCGGGCCCATTCATCATACCATGCTTGAGATATGAGCGTGACCCACTTTTACAAATTTTTGTCACGCCCACTTTATTTTACATCAAAATGCATGTGTGTATGTCAGGAATACTTTAGGGGATCAAAAAATGTGATTTCCAGCAATTCTGAAAAATGCACTCAATGACCCATAGTTGACCTCCGTGACCTTGACACATATTTTGAATCTCCATCGAGTATCGACTCATTTGATGTTGGTCCTAGGTCTGTAGGTCATACCACGCCTGAGATATGGGCGTGACCCACTTTCTAAAATTTTGGCCACACCCACTTTTTTACGTAAAAATGCAAGTGTGTATGTCAGGAATACTTTAGGGGGTCAAAAAATGTGATTTCCAGCAATTCTGAAAAATGCTCTCAATGACCCCTAGTTGACCTCCGTGACCTTGACCCATATTTTGAACCTCCATCGGGTGTCGACTCATTTGGTGTTGGTCTCAGGTCCATAGGTCATTCCGCTCTTGAGATATGGGCGTGACCCACTTTCAAAAATATTGGCCACGCCCACTTTTTTTACGTAAAAATTTAAGTGTGTATGTCAGGAATACTTTAGGAGATCAAAAAATGTGATTTCCAGCAATTCTGAAAATGCACTCAATGACCCCTAGGTGACCTCTGTGACTTTGACCCATATTCTGAATCTCCATCATGTGTCGACTCACTTGGTGTTGGTCCCAGATCCATACATCATACCACGCCTGAGAAATGGGTGTCACCCACTTTCAAAAATTGTGGCCACGCCCACTTTTTTACGTAAAATGCATGTGTGTCCGTCAAGAAGACTTTAGCAGATCAAAAAATGTGATTTCCAGCAATTCTGAAAAAATGCACTCAATGACCCCTAGGTGACCTCTGTGATCTTGACACATATTTTGAATCTCCATCAAGTGTCGACTGATTTGGTGTTGGGCCCAGGTCCATATGTCATGCCACTCCTGAGGTATGGGCGTGACCCACTTTCAAAAAATTTTTGGCCACGCCCACTTTTTCATGTCAAAATGCATCTGTGCACATCAGGAATGCTTTAGGGGGTCAAAAAATGTGTTTTCCAGCAATTCTGAAAAATGCACTCAATGACCCCTAGGTGGCCTCCGTGACCTTGATCCATATTTTGAATCTCCATCAAGTGTCAACTGATTTGGTGTTGGTCCCAGGTCTGTAGGTCATACCACGCCTGAGATATGGGCGTGATCCACTTTCAAAAATTTTGACCACGCCCACTTTTTTTACGTCAAAATGCATGTATGTACATCAGGATTACTTTAGGGTGGTCTAAAAATGTGATTTCCAGCAATTCTGAAAAATGCACTCAATGACCACAAGGTGACCTCTGTGACCTTGACTCATATTCTGAATCTCCATCAAGTGTCACCTCATTTGGTGTTGGTCCCAGGTCCATATGTCATACCACGCCTGAGGTATGGGCGTGACCCACTTTCAAAAATTTTTTGTCCACGCCCACTTTTTTACGTCGAAATGCAAGTGTGTACGTCAGAAATACTTTAGGGGGTCAAACAATGTGTTTTCCAGCAATTCTGAAAAATGTACTCAATGACCCCTAGGTGGCCTCTGTGACCTTGACCCATATTTTGAACCTCCATCAAGTGTCGACTCATTTGTGTTGGTCCCAGGTCCATAGGTCATTCCATTCTTGAGATATGGGCGTGACCCACTTTCAAAAAATTTGGCCACTCCCACTTTTTTTCGTCAAAATGCATGTATGTACGTCAGGAATACTTTAGGGGGTCAAAAATGTGATTTCCAGCAATTATGAAAAATGCACTCAATGACACCTAAGTGACCTCTGTGACCTTGACCCATATTTTGAATCTCCATCAAGTGTCGCCTCGTTTGGTGTTGATCCCAGGTCCATACGCCACACCACATCTGAGATATGGGCGTGACCCACTTTCAAATTTTTTGGCCACGCCCACTTCTTTTACGTCAAAATGCATGTGTGTATGTCAGGAATACTTTAGGGGATCAAAAAATGTGATTTCCAGCAATTCTGAAAAATGCACTCAATGACCCCTAGGTGACCTCCGTGACCTTGACCCATATTTTGAATCTCCATCAAGTGTCGACTCATTTCGTGTTGGTCCCAGGTCCATGCGTCATACCACGCCAGAGATATGGGCGTGACCCACTTTCAAAAATTTTGGCCACGCCCACTTTTTTACGTCAAAATGCATGTGTGTACGTCAGGAATACTTTAGGGGTAAAAAAATGTGATTTCCAGCAATTCTGAAAATGCACTCAATGACCCCTAGATGACCTCCGTAACCTTGACCCATATTTTGAACCTCCATCGAGTGTCGACTTATAGCTTATATAGCAATGGCATTTAAATATCAGTCATTAGAGGCATATAAGAAGCTCATTTCCAGTCACTTGAAGGTTTTTTTCCTCACGCTAGTCCGAGCTTGGCGAGGTTATTTTGGGGCCGAGAGATATTTCTACATACATAATGACGTGTATGACGTGGAACGGAGTGTGAGGTGATAAGGCTTTGCTTTGGATACTCCCAAGTATAGTCCCATATTTGTTCAGTGCTATGGAATGAGCTTTCAATAATATTGTCCTGCTACCACACAAAGGTTATCAGTGGTCATTTAGAGTAAAGAGAGTACGTTTCGAACAAATCCAATTTTCAAAGAGTCATCAGGGGTGCAGATTTTGCGATATGTGTGCTTATACCCAAAATCTCAGACTATCATGATTAATTCATTTCAGTGGAGGGCTCGGCAGAACTATGTTTGGTCCCGCCAAGCCTTTAACCCATTCACCCCCCCCCCCCCCCCACACACACACACACATAGAGAAGCTATAGACTAGGGAGAGCATTTACGCAACAGCCGATGGATGTACATTTTATAAGAGTGCGCATGAGTGTATTCTTGTAGGGGCCCTGGGAGCTACAGTAGTATTGTTAACTGGGGTGACCACGTTATGCTTTACTGCTTTAATATGACTCAGGACCCAAAGACTTGTGTGTTTCTTCTCTGAAGTGGCAACGTGATTGCAAACAATAGGCTAAACGTCATTTTGTTATGTTTAATAGCAATGATTTAGGCATGAATTCCCCGCGGGAACCCCGGGAAGCGAAGCAGTGCCTGTTCACTGCGGTAAACAGGTTCTGTTTTACTGGCAAAATAGGACCCAGTCACCAATGCTTGGGATGTGCAAACACTCTATAAAGTGGGCGATATGGCTTATTAACGCTCAGTCCTGGTCTTGAGTTGATACTCATGTTGTGGTCATGATTAGCCATTGTGCAAGCATATGTGAACTTAAACACCAATAAATAAATTTAGGCATGAATACTGGGTAGGTGTGACCAAAAATACCAGTAAACAATTATGTGGTGGTTAAATACTGAGTCTTTGGAACTTTGAGATTGCCTTTTCCTATTAGGTGTGCTCCCTACATCGGAGGGACCTAGCATTTTCAGAAAAGTCAATGTAATCGACGTATGGAGGATTCTGTACCACAGAAATCTGCGTAACGTGACTGAGAATAGATTGGATTGTTGGACAAGAATATGGACAGGGGTAAAAAATTAGTGTCAAATTGGTAAAATTTCACAAATTTTCGACAATGCGCTTTTTTAAAAACAAGATTTTCAATGGGAAAAAAGGGTCTTTCTCTTTATTGAGGTGTTCTGGATTTTGGTTCGGAACATCTGCACTATCTATTCATTCCTTTTTGGGATATTTGTGTTCAAATTTTGACACTGGGTGATGATATTTCGTACCAAAATAAGTTCCAACATCAGTCAGTTGTTACTATTTATAGTAACTCTGAATGAAATGACAATGTGACTCCGGTCTGAACAACTAAACATATCCCCACCAAAAAATCGTCTGCTCAGTCAGTACGCTGGTTTTCGTGTAACTTATCACAGCTGCTTTGTTTCTGTTGATTTTTATTAAACAAATAGCAATTTTTTCTATACCCTCATGTACTCGAAAATTTACGTTATTATCTTCTCTGGAAAGAGAATGATGGAGGTCTTACAATTTAAAGTTTTCTATTTATTTTTTGCCACAGAAGAACGAATCGGGCTGTAGCTCAGTAAGTTCAGGCGTTCACTTTGCTGTATGAAAAGTTCGTGTTCAATGCGATGTGTGTTCAAAACCCACCTGTTCTTAGATTTTTCTCATTATCCTAACACACACATTTTTCGCTTTGTTCTGGTTGCATCTTCGTCTATAGTGCATGTTTTCGCAAATTAGCTGAATACTCCACAATCAGTATATTTAAACCAAAATGTTGGAAAACAACCAATTGCCCAAAAAAGACAGACCATTACTCTGCAGACCATATTGTACAATTAGGGGCGCTATTATGTTGCAAAAATTGAGTCAAATAACAAGACGATAATCATAGTCTGATAATGCCTTTTGTCTGTTCAGCACCACTGACTGTGTGCCAGATTTAATGTTTCCTTGAAATAAAAGATTGCGAATATTCTCAACTGCACTTAATAAATAGCCTTTTGTGGCAAACTAAAAGAGTATATGCACTGACACCGTCATATTACCACTATAAGCAATGTATTTCTTCTGTTATGGCAGTGGTGAGGGCCTTGATTTCAGCTGTCCATTTGGGAGCAATTTGCGGATTGTGCAAATGTGTACAGCCCGTTAATAGTACACTTTCCTTCAACCAATGCTAGCCCTTCGTGTGGTGGTTTAGTAAGTTAGGAATTTAGGTAGTAGATAGATGACACAGGACGGTTCTCTCCGTGCTATCCGCCCTCATTCATCCGACACAATACAGGTCGGGGAAAGAGCCGTGATACCCCAATAATAAACAAATTCCACCCATCACTACAAACTTTAAATATCCTGTGTATTTTGAGCTAAAATATATTTCTGTCACAGAATGACTGGTAGTGTAATGGCTCTACTAACAGGTTAGAGAACTTTTGGAGCTAAACAGGGTTGGCGGACCGGTGTCATGATTCCATGTGCTATACTGTCTGTCAGGTAGGAAAGCATACTTTCAAAGCGTGTGTATGGGATAGTTTGGTTTGGTTTGGTTTGGGTGGGGGGAGGGGGGTTGGCGTTTTATTTCAGGTTTACATTTTAGATCTCTGAATCGTCTTTTCATCTTGATTTGCCGTTCGCGGTTTTATCTGGAATATTTTCCGATATGATGTGTGGAGCAGTGAGTCACGATACGTTTGGAAAGCATTCACGTTACAACAATTAGTTTTTTACAGATGAAGTTTACATTCCTACGAGCATCCACATGGAGCATTCTGGGTTCCTACCCCTTCCTCTGTTTATACCGGACCAGCATTAATTTTATGTATCATATTGAAGGTGAATGAATATTTTAGAGGGGAACCGTTTGATTTGAGTTTTTGGTTCAGATTCGACTTGTTTCAGCATTTGAAGGGCATTCGGTACCTCAGCACGCTTGGCGTGGTTTTGGTCGGCTGTCGTTTAAGACTGCTTGCTTCAAACAAGCGAATGGTAACGTTGGTTCCACATTATAGCCCTAAGAAAGTTATGTATAGTTTAAGAGGAGTCACTTTCCAAACTTCCCAGATTTATTAACTTGAAGAATTGTAAGCTGATTTGTGTGATTACTTGCTTTAAGAGTAGGTCATGTTCTGTGTTGGGCAGTATTAATTCTGTGTCAGTATTAATTCATGTGGGTCACAAAGAGAGATTGGGATTCTTTGGAAAAGTTCAAGCCTTTCATGTAAAAGTCGAAGGTCGAAACCATGGACTCTTCTATTCAAAGTTGTCAACTTGTATACGCCAGTGTTCTAATTAAGAATTCAACGTTTATGATAACGTCAGTGAGGTGTTCACTCACCACACGGTGATTGTTACAATGTCTTCTATAATTCAGAAGATAATATTTCAAAAGAATAAAATCATGAACAATGGGAAATTTTACGTGTGCCATTTATTGGTTTTGTCAACTAAAAAAAATTTTTTTTTCAATTTTTGCCTATGGGTTACCCTTATGGAATTTATCAAAAAACTTCAAAATTTATTTGACCCATTTTATGATGCAAAAAGGTTCTACATACAAAAATACCATTGTTTTCACTTTTTTTCTACTGAAATCGCCTGTTCTGACTGAATAAATCAACTTGAACTAAACAATGGGTATCACTGTAGGCTTAAATTCAGTTTTTCCGGCAATCACAGCCGCAGGTTCGCGCACAGTGTCACTTTTCTGTACATTATAAAATCAGGAATCGAGTTTCACTCGTTAGATATATGAAACACGAGGCAAACTATTCAAACAGAATCCATCCATATTCTGTCTAAACAGACTGAATAAATAATCTTCAGTTCATGTTTTTTTTAGTGTTCTATCTATTCAAAATATAGCTGTTACAGCCGACAGAAAGAAACTTGTCAATTCCAATCGTTTGTTTTTCAGTACTTCTAAAGGAAAGCAATTTCTGCGATTTGGAACACTGTAGTATTTTCGATAATACCTCCACAGCGTATTCTAACCAGAAAGACGGAGGAAAGTGTGTCTAAACACAAATGTTGCCTTTCAGAAGCTGATTTTGATTGTTCCCTTTTGAAAAGGGAAACGCCTTCCTTATCTACGACTGAGCAAACCTCGAATAGCAATGGCATTTAAATATCAGTCATTAGAGGCATATAAGAAGCTCATTTCCAGTCACTTGAAGGTTTTTTTCCTCACGCTAGTCCGAGCTTGGCGAGGTTATTTTGGGGCCGAGAGATATTTCTACATACATAATGACGTGTATGACGTGGAACGGAGTGTGAGGTGATAAGTCTTTGCTTTGGATACTCCCAAGTATAGTCCCATATTTGTTCAGTGCTATGGAATGAGCTTTCAATAATATTGTCCTGCTACCACACAAAGGTTATCAGTGGTCATTTAGAATAAAGAGAGTACGTTTCGAACAAATCCAATTTTCAAAGAGTCATCAGGGGTGCAGATTTTGCGATATGTGTGCTTATACCCAAAATCTCAGACTATCATGATTAATTCATTTCAGTGGAGGGCTCGGCAGAACTATGTTTGGTCCCGCCAAGCCTTTAACCCATTCACCCCCCCCCCCCCCACACACACACATAGAGAAGCTATAGACTAGGGAGAGCATTTACGCAACAGCCGATGGATGTACATTTTATAAGAGTGCACATGAGTGTATTCTTGTAGGGGCCCTCGGAGCTACAGTAGTATTGTTAACTGGGGTGACCACGTTATGCTTTACTGCTTTAATATGACACAGGACCCAAAGACTTGTGTGTTTCTTCTCTGAAGTGGCAACGTGATTGCAAACAATAGGCTAAACTTCATTTTGTTATGTTTAATAGCAATGATTTAGGCATGAATTCCCCGCGGGAACCCCGGGAAGCGAAGCAGTGCCTGTTCACTGCGGTAAACAGGTTCTGTTTTACTGGCAAAATAGGACCCAGTCACCAATGCTTGGTATGTGCAAACACTCTATAAAGTGGGCGATATGGCTTATTAACGCTCACTCCTGGTCTTGAGTTGATACTCATGTTGTGGTCATGATTAGCCATTGTGCAAGCATATGTGACCTTAAACACCAATAAATAAATTTAGGCATGAATACTGGGTAGGTGTGACCAAAAATACCAGTAAACAATTATGTGGTGGTTAAATACTGAGTCTTTGGAACTTTGAGATTGCCTTTTCCTATTAGGTGTGCTCCCTACATCGGAGGGACCTCGCATTTTCAGAAAAGTCAATGTAATCGACGTATGGAGGATTCTGTACCACAGAAATCTGCGTAACGTGACTGAGAATAGATTGGATTGTTGGACAAGAATATGGACAGGGGTAAAAAATGAGTGTCAAATTGGTAAAATTTCACAAATTTTCGACAATGCGCTTTTTTAAAAACAAGATTTTCAATGGCAAAAAAGGGTCTTTCTCTTTATTGAGGTGTTCTGGATTTTGGTTCGGAACATCTGCACTATCTATTCATTCCTTTTTGGGATATTTGTGTTCAAATTTTGACACTGGGTGATGATATTTCGTACCAAAATAAGTTCCAACATCAGTCAGTTGTTACTATTTATAGTAACTCTGAATGAAATGACAATGTGACTCCGGTCTGAACAATTAAACATATCCCCACCAAAAAATCGTCTGCTCAGTCAGTACGCTGGGTTTCGTGTAACTTATCACAGCTGCTTTGTTTCTGTTGATTTTTATTAAACAAATAGCAATTTTTTCTATACCCTCATGTACTCGAAAATTTACGTTATTATCTTCTCTGGAAACAGAATGATGGAGGTCTTACAATTTAAAGTTTTCTATTTATTTTTTGCCACAGAAGAACGAATCGGGCTGTAGCTCAGTAAGTTCAGGCGTTCACTTTGCTGTATGAAAAGTTCGTGTTCAATGCGATGTGTGTTCAAAACCCACCTGTTCTTAGATTTTTCTCATTATCCTAACACACACATTTTTCGCTTTGTTCTGGTTGCATCTTCGTCTATAGTGCATGTTTTCGCAAATTATCTGGCCAAAAGGCTGGAATACTCCACAATCAGTATATTTAAACAAAAATGTTGGAAAACAACCAATTGCCCCCAAAAGACAGACCATTACGCTGCAGGCCATATTGTAAAATTAGGGGCGCTATTATGTTGCAAAAATTAAGTCAAACTAGAGAAACAGAATTTACTGCACCCAGTAAATTCAAGTCTGTTTGAAAAGGTTTAAAGTATCAGGAATAAACTATAAACCATCAAGTGTAGACTCATTTGGTGTTAGTTCCAGGACCATTCATCATACCATGATTGAGATATGAGCATGACCCACTTTCAAAAATGTTGGCTACGCCCACTTTTTTAACATAAAAATGCATGTATGGACCTCAGGAATTCTTTGGGAGGGGGGGGGTAAAAAAAATGTGATTTCCAGTAATTATGAAAAATACACTTAATGACCCTAGGTGATCTCCTTGACCCTGACCCACATTTGGAATCTCCATCAAGTGTCTACTCATTTGGTGTTAGTCCCGGGCCCATTCATCATACCAGGCTTGAGATATGAGCGTGACCCACTTTTACAAATTTTTGTCACGCCCACTTTATTTTACATCAAAATGCACGTGTGTATGTCAGGAATACTTTAGGGGATCAAAAAATGTGATTTCCAGCAATTCTGAAAAATGCACGCAATGACCCATAGTTGACCTCCGTGACCTTGACACATATTTTGAATCTCCATCGAGTATCGACTCATTTGGTGTTGGTCCTAGGTCTGTAGGTCATACCACGCCTGAGATATGGGCGTGACCCACTTTCTAAAATTTTGGCCACGCCCACTTTTTTACGTAAAAATTTAAGTGTGTATGTCAGGAATACTTTAGGAGATCAAAAAATGTGATTTCCAGCAATTGTGAAAATGCACTCAATGACCCCTAGGTGACCTCTGTGACCTTGACCCATATTCTGAATCTCCATCATGTGTCGACTCACTTGGTGTTGGTCCCAGATCCATACATCATACCACGCCTGAGAAATGGGTGTCACCCACTTTCAAAAGTTGTGGCCACGCCCACTTTTTTACGTAAAATGCATGTGTGTCCGTCAAGAAGACTTTAGCGGATCAAAAAATGTGATTTCCAGCAATTCTGAAAAAATGCACTCAATCACCCCTAGGTGACCTCAGTGATCTTGACACATATTTTGAATCTCCATCAAGTGTCGACTGATTTGGTGTTGGTCCCAGGTCCATATGTCATGCCACTCCTGAGGTATGGGCGTGACCCACTTTCAAAAATTTTTTGGCCACGCCCACTTTTTCATGTCAAAATGCATCTGTGCACATCAGGAATGCTTTAGGGGGTCAAAAAATGTGTTTTCCAGCAATTCTGAAAAATGCACTCAATGACCCCTAGGTGGCCTCCGTGACCTTGATCCATATTTTGAATCTCCATCAAGTGTCGACTGATTTGGTGTTGGTCCCAGGTCTGTAGGTCATACCACGCCTGAGATATGGGCGTGATCCACTTTCAAAAATTTTGACCACGCCCACTTTTTTTACGTCAAAATGCTTGTATGTACATCAGGATTACTTTAGGGTGGTCTAAAAATGTGATTTCCAGCAATTCTGAAAAATGCACTCAATGACCCCTAGGTGGCCTCCGTGACCTTGATCCATATTTTGAATCTCCATCAAGTGTCACCTCATTTGGTGTTGGTCCCAGGTCCATATGTCATACCACGCCTGAGGTATGGGCGTGACCCACTTTCAAAAATTTTTTGACCACGCCCACTTTTTTACGTCGAAATGCAAGTGTGTACGTCAGAAATACTTTAGGGGGTCAAAAAATGTGATTTCCAGCAATTCTGAAAAATGCACTCAATGACCACAAGGTGACCTCTGTAACCTTGACCCATATTTAGAATCTCCATCAAGTGTCGACTCATTTGGTATTGGTCCCAGATCCATACGTCATACCACGCCTGAGTAATGGGCGTGACCCACTTTCAAAAATTTTGGCCACGCCCACTTTTTTACGTCAAAATGCATGTGTGTACGTCAGGAAGACTTTAGGGGATAAAAAAATGTGATTTCCAGCAATTCTGAAAAATACACTCAATGACCCCTAGGTGTCCTCTGTGAGCTTGACCCATATTTTGATTCTCCATCAAGTGTCGACTCTTTTGGTGTTGGTCCCAGGTCCATACGTCATACCATGCCTGAGATATGGCCGTGACCCACTTTCAACAATTTTGGCCACGCCCACTTTTATACATCAAAATGCATGTGTGTATGTCAGGAATACTTTAGGGGATCAAAAAATGTGATTTCCAGCAATTCTGAAAAATGCACTCAATGACCCCTAGTTGACCTCCGTGACCTTGACCCATATTTTGAACCTCCAT
The DNA here is from genome assembly GCA_031216915.1 of Pictodentalium vernedei. NCBI lineage: Eukaryota > Metazoa > Mollusca > Scaphopoda > Dentaliida > Dentaliidae > Pictodentalium > Pictodentalium vernedei. Next base: position 388,452,759 of record CM062289.1, read on the forward strand.
CAAGTGTCGACTCTTTTGGTGTTGGTCCCAGGTCCATACGTCATACCATGCCTGAGATATGGGCGTGACCCAGTTTCAAACATTTTGGCCACGCCCACTTTTTTACGTCAAAATGCTTTTGTGTACGTCAGGAATACTTTAGGGGTCAAAAAATGTGATTTCTAGCAATTCTGAAAAATGCCCTCATTGACCCCTAGGTGACCTCCGTGACCTTGACCCATATTTTAAATCTCCATCAAGTGTCGACTCATTTGGTGTTGGTCCCAGGTCCACACGTCATACCACTCCTGAGGTATGGGCGTGGCCCACTTTCAGAAATATTTTGGCCACGCCCACTTTTTTTACGTCAGAATGCATGTGTGTACGTCAGGAATACTTTAGGTGGTCAAAAAATGTGATTTCCAGCAATTCTGAAAAAATGCACTCAATGACCCCTAGGTGACCTCTCTCTGTGACCTTGATCCATATTTTGAATCTCCATAAAGTGTCGACTCATTTGGTGTTGGTCTCAGGTCCATACGTCATACCACCCTGAGATATGGGCGTGACCCACTTTCAAAAACTTTGATCACGCCCACTTTTTCACGTCAAAATGCATGTGTGTATGTCAGGAATACTTTAAGGGGGTAAAAAAATTTGATTTCCAGCAATTCTGAAAAATGCACTCAATGACCCCTAGGTGACCTCCGTGACCTTGACCCATATTTTGAATCTCCATCAAGTGTCGACTCATTTCGTGTTGGTCCCAAGTCCATATGTCATACCCTGTCTGAGATATGGGCGTGACCCACTTTCAAAAATTTTGGCCACGCCCACTTTTTTACGTCAAAATGCATGTGTGTACTTCAGGAATACTTTAGGGGGTCAAAAATGTGATTTTCAGCAATTCTGAAAAATGCACTCGATGCCCCCTAGATGACCTCCGTGACCTTGACACATATTTTGAACCTCCATCGAGTGTCGACTCATTTGTTGTTGGTCCCAGGTCTGTAGGTCATACCACGCCTGAGATATGGGCGTGACCCACTTTCAAAGATTTTGGCCACGCCCACTTTTTACGTCAAAATGCATGTGTGTACGTCAGGAATACTTTAGGGGGTCAAAAAATGTGATTTTCAGCAATTCTGAAAAATGCACTCAATGACCCCTAGATGACCTCCGTGACCTTGACACATATTTTGAACTTCCATCGAGTGTCGACTCATTTGTTGTTGGTTCCAGGTCTGTAGGTCATACCACGCCTGAGGTATGGGCGTGACCCACTTTCAAAAATTTTGGCCACGCCCACTTTTTTACATAAAAATGCATGTGTGTAAGTCAGGAATACTTTAGGGGGTCAAAAAATGTGTTTTCCAGCAATTCTGAAAAATGTACTCAATGACCCCTAGGTGGCCTCTGTGACCTTGACCCATATTTCGAACCTCCATCAAGTGTCGACTCATTTGTGTTGGTCCCAGGTCCATAGGTCATTCCATTCTTGAGATATGGGCGTGACCCACTTTCAAAAAATTTGGCCACTCCCACTTTTTTTCGTCAAAATGCATGTATGTACGTCAGGAATACTTTAGGGGGTCAAAAATGTGATTTCTAGCAATTGTGAAAAATGCACTCAATGACACCTAAGTGACCTCTGTGACCTTGACCCATATTTTGAATCTCCATCAAGTGTCGCCTCGTTTGGTGTTGATCCCAGGTCCATACGCCACACCACACCTGAGATATGGGCGTGACCCACTTTCAAATTTTTTGGCCACGCCCACTTCTTTTACGTCAAAATGCATGTGTGTATGTCAGGAATACTTTAGGGGATCAAAAAATGTGATTTCCAGCAATTCTGAAAATTCACTCAATGACCCCTAGGTGACCTCCGTGACCTTGACCCATATTTTGAATCTCCATCAAGTGTCGACTCATTTCGTGTTGGTCCCAGGTCCATGCGTCATACCACGCCAGAGATATGGGCGTGACCAACTTTCAAAAATTTTGGCCACGCCCACTTTTTTTACGTCAAAATGCATGTGTGTACGTCAGGAATACTTTAGGGGTAAAAAAATGTGATTTCCAGCAATTCTGAAAATGCACTCAATGACCCCTAGATGACCTCCGTAACCTTGACCCATATTTTGAACCTCCATCGAGTGTCGACTTATTTGGTGTTGGTCCCAGGTCTGTAGGTCATAGAGAAAAATAAAAGAAGAAAAAAGAAAAATTAACTGTGCAAAAACAATAGTCTGTGTGTTTCACACAGACTAACTAGAGAAACCCCGGCTATGGTATGTGGAACATCCTCCCATGGTCCTTTATAATTGTGTGAAGATTGATGACTGTGGCCCTAACAGTCTTCGAGTTATTGGCTTGGGCACACACACACATGGACACACACACGGACGGACGCGCACACTTCAATCACTATATGCCACCCGACTTTAGTCAGGGGGGTGGGGGGGGGGCATAAAAAGAAATCTTTGAGTCCCAAAATGGGTCTGACTGAACCCCAAAATATTTGTTCTCATAGCACAGTGATAACAAAGGCACCCAAATACACTCATTCCTGTCACAATGTGATTGATAACAAAGGTACCCAAGAAGTTTTGTGAAGATCGGTTCATAAATACAGCCTCTAGCCCGAGTCGTATTGACACATGCACTTACTGTGTATTTGTAGCACTGAATAAATCAAAAGTTCATCTAATTTGCATAATTTCTGCTCGAGAAAAAAAAACCCGTAATAAAGGTGATGTATCCCATGGTACTAAACATTCATACAAAAATTTATTCAAATCAGAACTTTCATACATAAGTTCTGTACCAGTTTTTCTTGAAGCAATAATTAAAGTACAAAATGGCTGCTGGTGGACATCTTGAATTTCGGACTGCACCCAAAACCACTCGTTCCCGTCCCACGCTAATAACAAAGGTACCCAAGAAGTTTCGTAAAGATCAGTTCATAAATACAGCTTCTAGCCCGAGCCGTATTGGCATTTGCAGTTACAGTGCTTAAAGTAGCATTAAATAGATCAAAGTTAGTCTAATTGGCATAATTTATGTACGAGAGAAAAAAACGTATTATATGTGATGTATCCCACGGTACTAAACATTCACACAAAAAATTATTCAAATCAGTGCTTTCATATGGAAGTTCTGCGCAAAAATCTGACTGCACCTAATTTTGTACAAAATGGCTGCCAGCGGCCATCTTGAATTTCAGAACGACCCCAAAACACTCCTTCTCGTCCCACGGTGATAACAAAGGTACCCAAGAAGTTTCGTAAAGATCGGTTCATAAATACGGCCTCTAGCCCGAGCCGTATTGGTATTTGCACTTACAGTTCTGAAAGTAACACTAATTAAATCAAAAGTTAGTCTAATTTGCATAATTTACACACGAGAAAAAAACCGGGTTATATGTGATGTATTCCATGGTACTAAACATTCATACAAAAACTATTCAAATCCGAGCTTTCATATGGAAGTTCTACGCCAAAAAAAATCTGATTGCACCTAATTTTGTACAGAATGGTTGCCAGTGGTCATCTTGAATTTCGGACCGGGCCCCAAAACACTTGTTCTCGTCTCACAGTGACAAAAAAGGTACCCAAGAAGTTTTGTTTCATAAATACGGCCTCTAGCCCGAGCCATGTGTACGGCACGACAGACAGACGGACAGACAGACGACGGGCCATGACAATACCGCGAATTTGGCTTTGCCAAAGTTGAGCTAAAAATGGACTAAGTTTGACAACCAGTAGTTTTGTAAAATATTGAGGCAAGTCAAAATTCTGACAATACGCACACATCTGGAAAATGTAGAAACATCCTCTGAAATAAAAAAGTAATACCTTGAAAATTACAAGAGGCCTCACGGGGCGTGAAGCGCTCATCTTGAACAGAACACACTTTAAACAAAGTCCAAGAATTAGCACATTAAGCAAGCCATCTCCATAGGCTACACTCTCAACTCTTGAGTCCCTCAGGTGTGACAAAAATAATACGGGCATCATGCCTTTTCTTCAGTTGATCATAAAGTTAAATTTAGAGCTCCCCAATGAAGCCCCTTGATACAACCTTTGTAGATTAATCCTAGTTACACACCTCTAGAGGGTACTGAATATAAATTTTTTAAATCTTCAGCAAAAATGGCCAATTCCGGCTTCATAGGGAGCCCAAATATTAACCCAAGCAATCGATTTGAACACAGCTGAATCTGACTTCCCTAGAGATGTTGTGTACCAAATATAAAAGCATTCTGACTGTTGGATCTGAAGAAGAGAAATTTTAAAGAAATTTCTTCATATTGCATCAAGTTGAAATTTGGGCTACCACAGCGAGCCCAAATATTAACCTATGGATCCGATTTGAACAAAGTTGAATCTGACCCCCCCCCCCCCCCCCCCCTCCCCAGAGATGTTGTATACCAAATATGAAAGCATTCTGACTAGTGGATCTGAAGAAGAAGATTTTTGAAGAAATTCCCTCATATTGTACTAAGATAAATTTCAGGTTCCCATATGGAGCCCAAATATTAACCCAGGCACTCGAATTGAACAAACTGGAATATGCCCCCCCCCCCCCCCCCCCCAGAGGTGTTGTATACCAAATATATTAAAGCATTCCGACTGGTGGATCTGAAGAAGAAGATTTTTAAAGAAATTTCCTCATATTGCACTAAGTAAAAAATTGGGCTACCATAGCGAGCCCAAATATATACCTAGGGATCTGATTTGAACAAACTTGAATCTGACCCCCATGTTGCATACCAAATATGAAAGCATTCTGACTGGTGGATCTGAAGAAGATGATTTTTTTTAAATTCCCTCCCCCGCCCCCCCATATTGAAGAAAGTTAAAATTCGGGCTTCTCTAGGAAGCCCAAATATCAACCTAGAGACTTGGTTTTAACAATCTTGAATCTGACCCTCGTAACAATGATGCATACCAAACATTAAGAGATTCTGACTGGTGGTTCTGAAGAAGAAGATTTTTAAAGAATATTCCCCATATAACCCTATGTTAAAAATTCGGTGCTTTCATATGGAAGTTCTGCGCAAAAATCTGACTGCACCTAATTTTGTACAAAATGGCTGGTGAGCCCAAATATGAACCGATGAGCTTTTTTATTACAACAAACTTGCATCTACCCCTCCCACCCCCCCCCCCCCCCCCCACACACACACACACACACCACCTATGAATGTGGTATACCAAATATCAAAAGATTCTTATGATTGGTTCTGGAAAAAAAATATTTTTTTTTTATTTTTGCAAATATGCTGACTCAGCACTTTTTTGATGCCCATTACAGAACACCCTAACTAACATAACCGATGGCAATTTTTTCACCACTCAGTTCTACTGGTCCTCGGGATATTTCATACCAAATAACAGCTCTCTGTTCCGTGTGGTTTGGGAAATATGGGCGTTTGAAAATATTTCGATTTTTAGCTCCCAGGTTTCGCATGGGGATGCGGGAATTATTTTTTTTTTGCATGGGTCAAGTACTTATGACCCAATAATACCACATACGAAATTTGGTTCATACCGGACCATCGGTTAAGAAAATAGAAATTTTGGGCGGGGTCAAAAATCTTACCCCACCCATTACAAACCAAATATTGCTTCACGAATTTAGTTTGAAAAAAGTTGATTCTAGTCCCCAAAAGGAAGTTCCATAGCAAATGTCAAGTCATTGTACTCACTGGTTCTTGAGAAAAAGATTTTGAAAATATTTTGGAGCATTTTCCCCTCTCCCTTCCTATGGGACTGGGCATGTTGAGTTGAACAAAAATGCAACGCCCCTTTGGAATCATCACTCACACAAACTTTCACTTGAATTGGTTTAGTGGCTTTGGAGGAGAAGACCAAAAAAAATGGTGTTGACGCACGGCTGACGACGGACGGAGAGTGATGAGATTAGCTCAGCTTGACTTCGTCAAGATGAGCTAATAAGAGAGGTTAGACGGACAAACAATATACCCTATATGCAGAAAGATAGAGGGAAAGACAGAGGTAAAACAATATGTCCCCTGACTATTCGTTGTGGGCATAACAAGGACATACGTCAATTGTAACCAGACCGTCCAAGGCAGCCACTTGAAATTCTGAGAATGTGTTCTACTATCCTCGCTCGACAGTTTAGTATCTTTCTTGAGTCCTGTGACCGGGTGAAAACACCGTGGATGTACCCATAAGAGAAGTCTCAAATCTGCAAGGGTTAAACGTTTATTAATAACATGATACAAAACTAGAAGGGTGGTTGGTACTGCAGGCAGGTCATAACAAGTCTACTCTCCGGTACATGTACAGTAGATTGTGGAGAGAGTTTTCAGAGTAGCGACTCGAAATTTTCAATGTTTGTTCTGAAAGCTCTGCCCAACTCGACCTGTGCCTGAAAAATCCAACAACCGAGCGCATAGCCCGTGGGAGCCTCACGTGCATGCGCATACGCTCTTTTGGAATTGGGCTTGAGGAAATGCGCAATTCGAGTCGACTTTCCAGGCATCCGATGGAGCAACTATTCGTGAATGCTGAGTGAAAATTTCGTGAAAATCCGCGGAGAATTCGCTGACATATAGCGTTTTTGAAGAGAGGAGGTAATTTTCTGAATTTGGTCTTTGTCAAGTCGGAGCGAAAGAAGAGGGTGGGAATGGGCACAATCTCTCGTGGTGCCGCCTCTCTGGGGTAGGTCCACTTAAAAGTTACAATAGAGCGTGACTGACGGAGAGATGGCTGTAAATCAAAGTAATTTCTTTAAGAACAGCACCCAGGGATCTCATCGCAACCTTGAAACCTATGAGAATCATCCGAAGTTAAAAGTGAAAAGAAAACGGCGGTGAGTAGGTTTTTGGCGGGAAAAGATCAATGAGAATTTGCATATAAGACATTAAAATAGCACTTCAGGCATACGCTCACTGTGTCCAGACCGCTGAAGGCAGCGACTTGCAATTTCCAGAACATGTTCTACGAAGCCTGGCCGACATTTTAGCATAAAATCGAGTGTTCTGGCCGCGTGGAAAACACCACGCCTCGCGTGGAAACCATGGGGACGGTTCGTAGCCACTTTATTTTCAATGCAATGAAATTTCCATTCATAATTTACCTGTCAACGGCAGAGTTTGGCATTATTTCTGTCTGATGAACTGCTCAACTTTAACTATTTGCACCTTTATATAGGATCGAAAGATCACTACATGCATACCAATATTCAGGTACTGATTTTACGAAAATAACATTTATTTCAACAGTACCCACTTGGGAACTCTCAAATCTGCCAAGGATTAAACTTTTAATAATAACATGTAAAACAAAAGTTGTCATACATTGCTAGCCGCATGCAACCATAGACAACATTTAGCACTCAATCAATTAGGAATGGAGTAAATTGCGACTTAAACTTACCAAATTCTGAAAAATGGAGTTATTTTCGACGGCACCTATCTTTATGCAACCGAAAGAGGGATTGGGTTAAACTTTACAGCTACCTTATGAAGGAAAATCTTCTTGGACTTGAACTGTAAATCTAAATGTCAACAAAATTTTCAGATATTACCAAAATCACAATTACTCGATGGATAATTGTGAATACGAACATGTAAATCATGTGTTACCCTTATGGAATTTTTCAAAAAACTTCAAAATTTATTTGACCCATTTTATGATGCAAAAAGGTTCTACATACAAAAATACCATTGTTTTCACTTTTTGTCTACTGAAATCGCCTGTTCTGACTTAATAAATCAACTTGAACTAAACAATGGGTATCACTGTAGGCTTAAATTCAGTTTTTCCGGCAATCACAGCCGCAGGTTCGCGCACAGTGTCACTTTTCTGTACATTATAAAATCAGGAATCGAGTTTCACTCGTTAGATATATGAAACACGAGGCAAACTATTCAAACAGAATCCATCCATATTCTGTCTAAACAGACTGAATAAATAATCTTCAGTTCATGTTTTTTTAGTGTTCTATCTATTCAAAATATAGCTGTTACAGCCGACAGAGAGAAACTTGTCAATTCCAATCGTTTGTTTTTCAGTACTTCTAAAGGAAAGCAATTTCTGCGATTTGGAACACTGTAGTATTTTCGATAATACCTCCACAGCGTATTCTAACCAGAAAGACGGAGGAAAGTGTGTCTAAACACAAATGTTGCCTTTCAGAAGCTGATTTTGATTGTTCCCTTTTGAAAAGGGAAACGCCTTCCTTATCTACGACTGAGCAAACCTCGAATAGCAATGGCATTTAAATATCAGTCATTAGAGGCATACAAGAAGCTCATTTCCAGTCACTTGAAGGTTTTTTTCCTCACGCTAGTCCGAGCTTGGCGAGGTTATTTTGGGGCCGAGAGATATTTCTACATACATAATGACGTGTATGACGTGGAACGGAGTGTGAGGTGATAAGGCTTTGCTTTGGATACTCCCAAGTATAGTCCCATATTTGTTCAGTGCTATGGAATGAGCTTTCAATAATATTGTCCTGCTACCACACAAAGGTTATCAGTGGTCATTTAGAGTAAAGAGAGTACGTTTCGAACAAATCCAATTTTCAAAGAGTCATCAGGGGTGCAGATTTTGCGATATGTGTGCTTATACCCAAAATCTCAGACTATCATGATTAATTCATTTCAGAGGAGGGCTCGGCAGAACTATGTTTGGTCCCGCCAAGCCTTTAACCCATTCACCCCCCCCCCCCCCCACACACACACACACATAGAGAAGCTATAGACTAGGGAGAGCATTTACGCAACAGCCGATGGATGTACATTTTATAAGAGTGCACATGAGTGTATTCTTGTAGGGGCCCTGGGAGCTACAGTAGTATTGTTAACTGGGGTGACCACGTTATGCTTTACTGCTTTAATATGACACAGGACCCAAAGACTTGTGTGTTTCTTCTCTGAAGTGGCAACGTGATTGCAAACAATAGGCTAAACTTCATTTTGTTATGTTTAATAGCAATGATTTAGGCATGAATTCCCCGCGGGAACCCCGGGAAGCGAAGCAGTGCCTGTTCACTGCGGTAAACAGGTTCTGTTTTACTGGCAAAATAGGACCCAGTCACCAATGCTTGGGATGTGCAAACACTCTATAAAGTGGGCGATATGGCTTATTAACGCTCACTCCTGGTCTTGAGTTGATACTCATGTTGTGGTCATGATTAGCCATTGTGCAAGCATATGTGACCTTAAACACCAATAAATAAATTTAGGCATGAATACTGGGTAGGTGTGACCAAAAATACCAGTAAACAATTATGTGGTGGTTAAATACTGAGTCTTTGGAACTTTGAGATTGCCTTTTCCTATTAGGTGTGCTCCCTACATCGGAGGGACCTCGCATTTTCAGAAAAGTCAATGTAATCGACGTATGGAGGATTCTGTACCACATAAATCTGCGTAACGTGACTGAGAATAGATTGGATTGTTGGACAAGAATATGGACAGGGGTAAAAAATGAGTGTCAAATTGGTAAAATTTCACAAATTTTCGACAATGCGCTTTTTTAAAAACAAGATTTTCAATGGGAAAAAAGGGTCTTTCTCTTTATTGAGGTGTTCTGGATTTTGGTTCGGAACATCTGCACTATCTATTCATTCCTTTTTGGGATATTTGTGTTCAAATTTTGACACTGGGTGATGATATTTCGTACCAAAATAAGTTCCAACATCAGTCAGTTGTTACTATTTATAGTAACTCTGAATGAAATGACAATGTGACTCCGGTCTGAACAACTAAACATATCCCCACCAAAAAATCGTCTGCTCAGTCAGTACGCTGGTTTTCGTGTAACTTATCACAGCTGCTTTGTTTCTGTTGATTTTTATTAAACAAATAGCAATTTTTTCTATACCCTCATGTACTCGAAAATTTACGTTATTATCTTCTCTGGAAACAGAATGATGGAGGTCTTACAATTTAAAGTTTTCTATTTATTTTTTGCCACAGAAGAACGAATCGGGCTGTAGCTCAGTAAGTTCAGGCGTTCACTTTGCTGTATGAAAAGTTCGTGTTCAATGCGATGTGTGTTCAAAACCCACCTGTTCTTAGATTTTTCTCATTATCCTAACACACACATTTTTCGCTTTGTTCTGGTTGCATCTTCGTCTATAGTGCATGTTTTCGCAAATTAGCTGAATACTCCACAATCAGTATATTTAAACCAAAATGTTGGAAAACAACCAATTGCCCAAAAAAGACAGACCATTACTCTGCAGACCATATTGTACAATTAGGGGCGCTATTATGTTGCAAAAATTGAGTCAAATAACGAGACGATAATCATAGTCTGATGATGCCTTTTGTCTGTTCAGCACCACTGACTGTGTGCCAGATTTAATGTTTCCTTGAAATAAAAGATTGCGAATATTCTCAACTGCACTTAATAAATAGCCTTTTGTGGCAAACTAAAAGAGTATATGCACTGACACCGTCATATTACCACTATAAGCAATGTATTTCTTCTGTTATGTCAGTGGTGAGGGCCTTGATTTCAGCTGTCCATTTGGGAGCAATTTGCGGATTGTGCAAATGTGTACAGCCCGTTAATAGTACACTTTCCTTCAACCAATGCTAGCCCTTCGTGTGGTGGTTTAGTAAGTTAGGAATTTAGGTAGTAGATAGATGACGCAGGACGGTTCTCTCCGTGCTATCCGCCCTCATTCATCCGACACAATACAGGTCGGGGAAAGAGCCGTGATACCCCAATAATAAACAAATTCCACCCATCACTACAAACTTTAAATATCCTGTGTATTTTGAGCTAAAATATATTTCTGTCACAGAATGACTGGTAGTGTAATGGCTCTACTAACAGGTTAGAGAACTTTTGGAGCTAAACAGGGTTGGCGGACCGGTGTCATGATTCCATGTGCTATACTGTCTGTTAGGTAGGAAAGCATACTTTCAAAGCGTGTGTATGGGATAGTTTGGTTTGGTTTGGTTTGGGTGGGGGGAGGGGGGTTGGCGTTTTATTTCAGGTTTACATTTTAGATCTCTGAATCGTCTTTTCATCTTGATTTGCCGTTCGCGGTTTTATCTGGAATATTTTCCGATATGATGTGTGGAGCAGTGAGTCACGATACGTTTGGAAAGCATTCACGTTACAACAATTAGTTTTTTACAGATGAAGTTTACATTCCTACGAGCATCCACATGGAGCATTCTGGGTTCCTACCCCTTCCTCTGTTTATTCCGGACCAGCATTAATTTTATGTATCATATTGAAGGTGAATGAATATTTTAGAGGGGAACCGTTTGATTTGAGTTTTTGGTTCAGATTCGACTTGTTTCAGCATTTGAAGGGCATTCGGTACCTCAGCACGCTTGGCGTGGTTTTGGTCGGCTGTCGTTTAAGACTGCTTGCTTCAAACAAGCGAATGGTAACGTTGGTTCCACATTATAGCCCTAAGAAAGTTATGTATAGTTTAAGAGGAGTCACTTTCCAAACTTCCCAGATTTATTAACTTGAAGAATTGTAAGCTGATTTGTGTGATTACTTGCTTTAAGAGTAGGTCATGTTCTGTGTTGGGCAGTATTAATTCTGTGTCAGTATTAATTCATGTGGGTCACAAAGAGAGATTGGGATTCTTTGGAAAAGTTCAAGCCTTTCATGTAAAAGTCGAAGGTCGAAACCATGGACTCTTCTATTCAAAGTTGTCAACTTGTATACGCCAGTGTTCTAATTAAGAATTCAACGTTTATGATAACGTCAGTGAGGTGTTCACTCACCACACAGTGATTGTTACAATGTCTTCTATAATTCAGAAGATAATATTTCAAAAGAATAAAATCATAAACAATGGGAAATTTTACGTGTGCCATTTATTGGTTTTGTCAACTAAAAAAAAATTTTTTTTCAATTTTTGCCTATGGGTTACCCTTATGGAATTTATCAAAAAACTTCAAAATTTATTTGACCCATTTTATGATGCAAAAAGGTTCTACATACAAAAATACCATTGTTTTCACTTTTTTTCTACTGAAATCGCCTGTTCTGACTTAATAAATCAACTTGAACTAAACAATGGGTATCACTGTAGGCTTAAATTCAGTTTTTCCGGCAATCACAGCCGCAGGTTCGCGCACAGTGTCACTTTTCTGTACATTATAAAATCAGGAATCGAGTTTCACTCGTTAGATATATGAAACACGAGGCAAACTATTCAAACAGAATCCATCCATATTCTGTCTAAACAGACTGAATAAATAATCTTCAGTTCATGTTTTTTTAGTGTTCTATCTATTCAAAATATAGCTGTTACAGCCGACAGAGAGAAACTTGTCAATTCCAATCGTTTGTTTTTCAGTACTTCTAAAGGAAAGCAATTTCTGCGATTTGGAACACTGTAGTATTTTCGATAATACCTCCACAGCGTATTCTAACCAGAAAGACGGAGGAAAGTGTGTCTAAACACAAATGTTGCCTTTCAGAAGCTGATTTTGATTGTTCCCTTTTGAAAAGGGAAACGCCTTCCTTATCTACGACTGAGCAAACCTCGAATAGCAATGGCATTTAAATATCAGTCATTAGAGGCATACAAGAAGCTCATTTCCAGTCACTTGAAGGTTTTTTTCCTCACGCTAGTCCGAGCTTGGCGAGGTTATTTTGGGGCCGAGAGATATTTCTACATACATAATGACGTGTATGACGTGGAACGGAGTGTGAGGTGATAAGGCTTTGCTTTGGATACTCCCAAGTATAGTCCCATATTTGTTCAGTGCTATGGAATGAGCTTTCAATAATATTGTCCTGCTACCACACAAAGGTTATCAGTGGTCATTTAGAGTAAAGAGAGTACGTTTCGAACAAATCCAATTTTCAAAGAGTCATCAGGGGTGCAGATTTTGCGATATGTGTGCTTATACCCAAAATCTCAGACTATCATGATTAATTCATTTCAGAGGAGGGCTCGGCAGAACTATGTTTGGTCCCGCCAAGCCTTTAACCCATTCACCCCCCCCCCCCCCCCCCCCACACACACACACACATAGAGAAGCTATAGACTAGGGAGAGCATTTACGCAACAGCCGATGGATGTACATTTTATAAGAGTGCACATGAGTGTATTCTTGTAGGGGCCCTGGGAGCTACAGTAGTATTGTTAACTGGGGTGACCACGTTATGCTTTACTGCTTTAATATGACACAGGACCCAAAGACTTGTGTGTTTCTTCTCTGAAGTGGCAACGTGATTGCAAACAATAGGCTAAACTTCATTTTGTTATGTTTAATAGCAATGATTTAGGCATGAATTCCCCGCGGGAACCCCGGGAAGCGAAGCAGTGCCTGTTCACTGCGGTAAACAGGTTCTGTTTTACTGGCAAAATAGGACCCAGTCACCAATGCTTGGGATGTGCAAACACTCTATAAAGTGGGCGATATGGCTTATTAACGCTCACTCCTGGTCTTGAGTTGATACTCATGTTGTGGTCATGATTAGCCATTGTGCAAGCATATGTGACCTTAAACACCAATAAATAAATTTAGGCATGAATACTGGGTAGGTGTGACCAAAAATACCAGTAAACAATTATGTGGTGGTTAAATACTGAGTCTTTGGAACTTTGAGATTGCCTTTTCCTATTAGGTGTGCTCCCTACATCGGAGGGACCTCGCATTTTCAGAAAAGTCAATGTAATCGACGTATGGAGGATTCTGTACCACAGAAATCTGCGTAACGTGACTGAGAATAGATTGGATTGTTGGACAAGAATATGGACAGGGGTAAAAAATGAGTGTCAAATTGGTAAAATTTCACAAATTTTCGACAATGCGCTTTTTTAAAAACAAGATTTTCAATGGGAAAAAAGGGTCTTTCTCTTTATTGAGGTGTTCTGGATTTTGGTTCGGAACATCTGCACTATCTATTCATTCCTTTCTGGGATATTTGTGTTCTAATTTTGACACTGGGTGATGATATTTCGTACCAAAATAAGTTCCAACATCAGTCAGTTGTTACTATTTATAGTAACTCTGAATGAAATGACAATGTGACTCCGGTCTGAACAACTAAACATATCCCCACCAAAAAATCGTCTGCTCAGTCAGTACGCTGGTTTTCGTGTAACTTATCACAGCTGCTTTGTTTCTGTTGATTTTTATTAAACAAATAGCAATTTTTTCTATACCCTCATGTACTCGAAAATTTACGTTATTATCTTCTCTGGAAACAGAATGATGGAGGTCTTACAATTTAAAGTTTTCTATTTATTTTTTGCCACAGAAGAACGAATCGGGCTGTAGCTCAGTAAGTTCAGGCGTTCACTTTGCTGTATGAAAAGTTCGTGTTCAATGCGATGTGTGTTCAAAACCCACCTGTTCTTAGATTTTTCTCATTATCCTAACACACACATTTTTCGCTTTGTTCTGGTTGTATCTTCGTCTATACTACATGTTTACGCAAATTAGCTGAATACTCCACAATCAGTATATTTAAACCAAAATGTTGGAAAACAACCAATTGCCCCAAAAAGACAGACCATTACTCTGCAGACCATATTGTACAATTAGGGGCGCTATTATGTTGCAAAAATTGAGTCAAATAACGAGACGATAATCATAGTCTGATGATGCCTTTTGTCTGTTCAGCACCACTGACTGTGTGCCAGATTTAATGTTTCCTTGAAATAAAAGATTGCGAATATTCTCAACTGCACTTAATAAATAGCCTTTTGTGGCAAACTAAAAGAGTATATGCACTGACACCGTCATATTACCACTATAAGCAATGTATTTCTTCTGTTATGTCAGTGGTGAGGGCCTTGATTTCAGCTGTCCATTTGGGAGCAATTTGCGGATTGTGCAAATGTGTACAGCCCGTTAATAGTACACTTTTCTTCAACCAATGCTAGCCCTTCGTGTGGTGGTTTAGTAAGTTAGGAATTTAGGTAGTAGATAGATGACGCAGGACGGTTCTCTCCGTGCTATCCGCCCTCATTCATCCGACACAATACAGGTCGGGGAAAGAGCCGTGATACCCCAATAATAAACAAATTCCACCCATCACTACAAACTTTAAATATCCTGTGTATTTTGAGCTAAAATATATTTCTGTCACAGAATGACTGGTAGTGTAATGGCTCTACTAACGGATTAGAGAACTTTTGGAGCTAAACAGGGTTGGCGGACCGGTGTCATGATTCCATGTGCTATACTGTCTGTCAGGTAGGGAAGCATACTTTCAAAGCGTGTGCATGGGATAGTTTGGTTTGGTTTGGTTTGGGTGGGGGGAGGGGGGTTGGCGTTTTATTTCAGGTTTACATTTTAGATCTCTGAATCGTCTTTTCATCTTGATTTGCCGTTCGCGGTTTTATCTGGAATATTTTCCGATATGATGTGTGGAGCAGTGAGTCACGATACGTTTGGAAAGCATTCACGTTACAACAATTAGTTTTTTACAGATGAAGTTTACATTCCTACGAGCATCCACATGGAGCATTCTGGGTTCCTACCCCTTCCTCTGTTTATACCGGACCAGCATTAATTTTATGTATCATATTGAAGGTGAATGAATATTTTAGAGGGGAACCGTTTGATTTGAGTTTTTGGTTCAGATTCGACTTGTTTCAGCATTTGAAGGGCATTCGGTACCTCAGCACGCTTGGCGTGGTTTTGGTCGGCTGTCGTTTAAGACTGCTTGCTTCAAACAAGCGAATGGTAACGTTGGTTCCACATTATAGCCCTAAGAAAGTTATGTATAGTTTAAGAGGAGTCACTTTCCAAACTTCCCAGATTTATTAACTTGAAGAATTGTAAGCTGATTTGTGTGATTACTTGCTTTAAGAGTAGGTCATGTTCTGTGTTGGGCAGTATTAATTCTGTGTCAGTATTAATTCATGTTGGTCACAAAGAGAGATTGGGATTCTTTGGAAAAGTTCAAGCCTTTCATGTAAAAGTCGAAGGTCGAAACCATGGACTCTTCAATTCAAAGTTGTCAACTTGTATACGCCAGTGTTCTAATTAAGAATTCAACGTTTATGATAACGTCAGTGAGGTGTTCACTCACCACACAGTGATTGTTACAATGTCTTCTATAATTCAGAAGATAATATTTCAAAAGAATAAAATCATGAACAATGGGAAATTTTACGTGTGCCATTTATTGGTTTTGTCAACTAAAAAAAATTTTTTTTTCAATTTTTGCCTATGGGTTACCCTTATGGAATTTATCAAAAAACTTCAAAATTTATTTGACCCATTTTATGATGCAAAAAGGTTCTACATACAAAAATACCATTGTTTTCACTTTTTTCTACTGAAATCGCCTGTTCTGACTGAATAAATCAACTTGAACTAAACAATGGGTATCACTGTAGGCTTAAATTCAGTTTTTCCGGCAATCACAGCCGCAGGTTCGCTAACAGTGTCACTTTTCTGTACATTATAAAATCAGGAATCGAGTTTCACTCGTTAGATATATGAAACACGAGGCAAACTATTCAAACAGAATCCATCCATATTCTGTCTAAACAGACTGAATAAATAATCTTCAGTTCATGTTTTTTTTAGTGTTCTATCTATTCAAAATATAGCTGTTACAGCCGACAGAAAGAAACTTGTCAATTCCAATCGTTTGTTTTTCAGTACTTCTAAAGGAAAGCAATTTCTGCGATTTGGAACACTGTAGTATTTTCGATAATACCTCCACAGCGTATTCTAACCAGAAAGACGGAGGAAAGTGTGTCTAAACACAAATGTTGCCTTTCAGAAGCTGATTTTGATTGTTCCCTTTTGAAAAGGGAAACGCCTTCCTTATCTACGACTGAGCAAACCTCGAATAGCAATGGCATTTAAACATCAGTCATTAGAGGCATATAAGAAGCTCATTTCCAGTCACTTGAAGGTTTTTTTCCTCACGCTAGTCCGAGCTTGGCGAGGTTATTTTGGGGCCGAGAGATATTTCTACATACATAATGACGTGTATGACGTGGAACGGAGTGTGAGGTGATAAGGCTTTGCTTTGGATACTCCCAAGTATAGTCCCATATTTGTTCAGTGCTATGGAATGAGCTTTCAATAATATTGTCCTACTACCACACAAAGGTTATCAGTGGTCATTTAGAGTAAAGAGAGTACGTTTCGAACAAATCCAATTTTCAAAGAGTCATCAGGGGTGCAGATTTTGCGATATGTGTGCTTATACCCAAAATCTCAGACTATCATGATTAATTCATTTCAGTGGATGGCTCGGCAGAACTATGGTTGGTCCCGCCAAGCCTTTAACCCATT
This sequence comes from Pictodentalium vernedei, assembly GCA_031216915.1. Taxonomy (NCBI): domain Eukaryota; kingdom Metazoa; phylum Mollusca; class Scaphopoda; order Dentaliida; family Dentaliidae; genus Pictodentalium; species Pictodentalium vernedei. The sequence continues at coordinate 388,469,983 of CM062289.1, forward strand.
CACCCCCCCCCCCCCCACACACACACACACACATAGAGAGAAGCTATAGACTAGGGAGAGCATTTACGCAACAGCCGATGGATGTACATTTTATAAGAGTGCACATGAGTGTATTCTTGTAGGGGCCCTGGGAGCTACAGAAGTATTGTTAACTGGGGTGACCACGTTATGCTTTACTGCTTTAATATGACACAGGACCCAAAGACTTGTGTGTTTCTTCTCTGAAGTGGCAACGTGATTGCAAACAATAGGCTAAACTTCATTTTGTTATGTTTAATAGCAATGATTTAGGCATGAATTCCCCGCGGGAACCACGGGAAGCGAAGCAGTGCCTGTTCACTGCGGTAAACAGGTTCTGTTTTACTGGCAAAATAGGACCCAGTCACCAATGCTTGGGATGTGCAAACACTCTATAAAGTGGGCGATATGGCTTATTGACGCTCTCTCCTGGTCTTGAGTTGATACTCATGTTGTGGTCATGATTAGCCATTGTGCAAGCATATGTGACCTTAAACACCAATAAATAAATTTAGGCATGAATACTGGGTAGGTGTGACCAAAAATACCAGTAAACAATTATGTGGTGGTTAAATACTGAGTCTTTGGAACTTTGAGATTGCATTTTCCTATTAGGTGTTCTCCCTACATCGGAGGGACCTCGCATTTTCAGAAAAGTCAATGTAATCGACGTATGGAGGATTCTGTACCACAGAAATCTGCGTAACGTTACTGAGAATAGATTGGATTGTTGGACAAGAATATGGACAGGGGTAAAAAATGAGTGTCAAATTGGTAAAATTTAACAAATTTTCGACAATGCGCTTTTTAAAAACAAGATTTTCAATGGCCAAAAAGGGTCTTTCTCTTTATTCAGGTGTTCTGGATTTTGGTTCGGAACATCTGCACTATCTATTCATTCCTTTTTGGGATATTTGTGTTCAAATTTTGACACTGGGTGATGATATTTCGTACCAAAATAAGTTCCAACATCAGTCAGTTGTTACTATTTATAGTAACTCTGAATGAAATGACAATGTGACTCCGGTCTGAACAACTAAACATATCCCCACCAAAAAATCGTCTGCTCAGTCAGTACGCTGGTTTTCGTGTAACTTATCACAGCTGCTTTGTTTCTGTTGATTTTTATTAAACAAATAGCAATTTTTTCTATACCCTCATGTACTCGAAAATTTACGTTATTATCTTCTCTGGAAACAGAATGATGGAGGTCTTACAATTTAAAGTTTTCTATTTATTTTTTGCCACAGAAGAACGAATCGGGCTGTAGCTCAGTAAGTTCAGGCGTTCACTTTGCTGTATGAAAAGTTCGTGTTCAATGCGATGTGTGTTCAAAACCCTCCTGTTCTTAGATTTTTCTCATTATCCTAACACACACATTTTTCGCTTTGTTCTGGTTGCATCTTCGTCTATAGTGCATGTTTTCGCAAATTAGCTGAATACTCCACAATCAGTATATTTAAACCAAAATGTTGGAAAACAACCAATTGCCCAAAAAAGACAGACCATTACTCTGCAGACCATATTGTACAATTAGGGGCGCTATTATGTTGCAAAAATTGAGTCAAATAACGAGACGATAATCATAGTCTGATGATGCCTTTTGTCTGTTCAGCACCACTGACTGTGTGCCAGATTTAATGTTTCCTTGAAATAAAAGATTGCGAATCGAATATTCTCAACTGCACTTAATAAATAGCCTTTTGTGGCAAACTAAAAGAGTATATGCACTGACACCGTCATATTACCACTATAAGCAATGTATTTCTTCTGTTATGTCAGTGGTGAGGGCCTTGATTTCAGCTGTCCATTTGGGAGCAATTTGCGGATTGTGCAAATGTGTACAGCCCGTTAATAGTACACTTTCCTTCAACCAATGCTAGCCCTTCGTGTGGTGGTTTAGTAAGTTAGGAATTTAGGTAGTAGATAGATGACGCAGGACGGTTCTCTCCGTGCTATCCGCCCTCATTCATCCGACACAATACAGGTCGGGGAAAGAGCCGTGATACCCCAATAATAAACAAATTCCACCCATCACTACAAACTTTAAATATCCTGTGTATTTTGAGCTAAAATATATTTCTGTCACAGAATGACTGGTAGTGTAATGGCTCTACTAACAGGTTAGAGAACTTTTGGAGCTAAACAGGGTTGGCGGACCGGTGTCATGATTCCATGTGCTATACTGTCTGTCAGGTAGGAAAGCATACTTTCAAAGCGTGTGTATGGGATAGTTTGGTTTGGTTTGGTTTGGGTGGGGGGAGGGGGGTTGGCGTTTTATTTCAGGTTTACATTTTAGATCTCTGAATCGTCTTTTCATCTTGATTTGCCGTTCGCGGTTTTATCTGGAATATTTTCCGATATGATGTGTGGAGCAGTGAGTCACGATACGTTTGGAAAGCATTCACGTTACAACAATTAGTTTTTTACAGATGAAGTTTACATTCCTACGAGCATCCACATGGAGCATTCTGGGTTCCTACCCCTTCCTCTGTTTATACCGGACCAGCATTAATTTTATGTATCATATTGAAGGTGAATGAATATTTTAGAGGGGAACCGTTTGATTTGAGTTTTTGGTTCAGATTCGACTTGTTTCAGCATTTGAAGGGCATTCGGTACCTCAGCACGCTTGGCGTGGTTTTGGTCGGCTGTCGTTTAAGACTGCTTGCTTCAAACAAGCGAATGGTAACGTTGGTTCCACATTATAGCCCTAAGAAAGTTATGTATAGTTTAAGAGGAGTCACTTTCCAAACTTCCCAGATTTATTAACTTGAAGAATTGTAAGCTGATTTGTGTGATTACTTGCTTTAAGAGTAGGTCATCTTCTGTGTTGGGCAGTATTAATTCTGTGTCAGTATTAATTCATGTGGGTCACAAAGAGAGATTGGGATTCTTTGGAAAAGTTCAAGCCTTTCATGTAAAAGTCGAAGGTCGAAACCATGGACTCTTCTATTCAAAGTTGTCAACTTGTATACGCCAGTGTTCTAATTAAGAATTCAACGTTTATGATAACGTCAGTGAGGTGTTCACTCACCACACAGTGATTGTTACAATGTCTTCTATAATTCAGAAGATAATATTTCAAAAGAATAAAATCATGAACAATGGGAAATTTTACGTGTGCCATTTATTGGTTTTGTCAACTAAAAAAAATTTTTTTTTCAATTTTTGCCTATGGGTTACCCTTATGGAATTTATCAAAAAACTTCAAAATTTATTTGACCCATTTTATGATGCAAAAAGGTTCTACATACAAAAATACCATTGTTTTCACTTTTTTTCTACTGAAATCGCCTGTTCTGACTGAATAAATCAACTTGAACTAAACAATGGGTATCACTGTAGGCTTAAATTCAGTTTTTCCGGCAATCACAGCCGCAGGTTCGCGCACAGTGTCACTTCTCTGTACATTATAAAATCAGGAATCGAGTTTCACTCGTTAGATATATGAAACACGAGGCAAACTATTCAAACAGAATCCATCCATATTCTGTCTAAACAGACTGAATAAATAATCTTCAGTTCATGTTTTTTTTAGTGTTCTATCTATTCAAAATATAGCTGTTACAGCCGACAGAAAGAAACTTGTCAATTCCAATCGTTTGTTTTTCAGTACTTCTAAAGGAAAGCAATTTCTGCGATTTGGAACACTGTAGTATTTTCGATAATACCTCCACAGCGTATTCTAACCAGAAAGACGGAGGAAAGTGTGTCTAAACACAAATGTTGCCTTTCAGAAGCTGATTTTGATTGTTCCCTTTTGAAAAGGGAAACGCCTTCCTTATCTACGACTGAGCAAACCTCGAATAGCAATGGCATTTAAACATCAGTCATTAGAGGCATATAAGAAGCTCATTTCCAGTCACTTGAAGGTTTTTTTCCTCACGCTAGTCCGAGCTTGGCGAGGTTATTTTGGGGCCGAGAGATATTTCTACATACATAATGACGTGTATGACGTGGAACGGAGTGTGAGGTGATAAGGCTTTGCTTTGGATACTCCCAAGTATAGTCCCATATTTGTTCAGTGCTATGGAATGAGCTTTCAATAATATTGTCCTGCTACCACACAAAGGTTATCAGTGGTCATTTAGAGTAAAGAGAGTACGTTTCGAACAAATCCAATTTTCAAAGAGTCATCAGGGGTGCAGATTTTGCGATATGTGTGCTTATACCCAAAATCTCAGACTATCATGATTAATTCATTTCAGTGGATGGCTCGGCAGAACTATGTTTGGTCTCGCCAAGCCTTTAACCCATTCACCCCCCCCCCCCCACCCCCCACACACACACACACATAGAGAAGCTATAGACTAGGGAGAGCATTTACGCAACAGCCGATGGATGTACATTTTATAAGAGTGCACATGAGTGTATTCTTGTAGGGGCCCTGGGAGCTACAGTAGTATTATTAACTGGGGTGACCACGTTATGCTTTACTGCTTTAATATGACACAGGACCCAAAGACTTGTGTGTTTCTTCTCTGAAGTGGCAACGTGATTGCAAACAATAGGCTAAACTTCATTTTGTTATGTTTAATAGCAATGATTTAGGCATGAATTCCCCGCGGGAACCCCGGAAAGCGAAGCAGTGCCTGTTCACTGCGGTAAACAGGTTCTGTTTTACTGGCAAAATAGGACCCAGTCACCAATGCTTGGGATGTGCAAACACTCTATAAAGTGGGCGATATGGCTTATTAACGCTCACTCCTGGTCTTGAGTTGATACTCATGTTGTGGTCATGATTAGCCATTGTGCAAGCATATGTGACCTTAAACACCAATAAATAAATTTAGGCATGAATACTGGGTAGGTGTGACCAAAAATACCAGTAAACAATTATGTGGTGGTTAAATACTGAGTCTTTGGAACTTTGAGATTGCCTTTTCCTATTAGGTGTGCTCCCTACATCGGAGGGACCTCGCATTTTCAGAAAAGTCAATGTAATCGACGTATGGAGGATTCTGTACCTCAGAAATCTGCGTAACGTGACTGAGAATAGATTGGATTGTTGGACAAGAATATGGACAGGGGTAAAAAATGAGTGTCAAATTGGTAAAATTTCACAAATTTTCGACAATGCGCTTTTTTAAAAACAAGATTTTCAATGGCAAAAAAGGGTCTTTCTCTTTATTGAGGTGTTCTGGATTTTGGTTCGGAACATCTGCACTATCTATACATTCCTTTTTGGGATATTTGTGTTCAAATTTTGACACTGGGTGATGATATTTCGTACCAAAATAAGTTCCAACATCAGTCAGTTGTTACTATTTATAGTAACTCTGAATGAAATGACAATGTGACTCCGGTCTGAACAACTAAACATATCCCCACCAAAAAATCGTCTGCTCAGTCAGTACGCTGGTTTTCGTGTAACTTATCACAGCTGCTTTGTTTCTGTTGATTTTTATTAAACAAATAGCAATTTTTTCTATACCCTCATGTACTCGAAAATTTACGTTATTATCTTCTCTGGAAACAGAATGATGGAGGTCTTACAATTTAAAGTTTTCTATTTATTTTTGCCACAGAAGAAAGAATCGGGCTGTAGCTCAGTAAATTCAGGCGTTCACTTTGCTGTATGAAAAGTTCGTGTTCAATGCGATGTGTGTTCAAAACCCACCTGTTCTTAGATTTTTCTCATTATCCTAACACACACATTTTTCGCTTTGTTCTGGTTGCATCTTCGTCTATAGTGCATGTTTTCGCAAATTAGCTGAATACTCCACAATCAGTATATTTAAACCAAAATGTTGGAAAACAACCAATTGCCCAAAAAAGACAGACCATTACTCTGCAGACCATATTGTACAATTAGGGGCGCTATTATGTTGCAAAAATTGAGTCAAATAACGAGACGATAATCATAGTCTGATGATGCCTTTTGTCTGTTCAGCACCACTGACTGTGTGCCAGATTTAATGTTTCCTTGAAATAAAAGATTGCGAATATTCTCAACTGCACTTAATAAATAGCCTTTTGTGGCAAACTAAAAGAGTATATGCACTGACACCGTCATATTACCACTATAAGCAATGTATTTCTTCTGTTATGTCAGTGGTGAGGGCCTTGATTTCAGCTGTCCATTTGGGAGCAATTTGCGGATTGTGCAAATGTGTACAGCCCGTTAATAGTACACTTTCCTTCAACCAATGCTAGCCCTTCGTGTGGTGGTTTAGTAAGTTAGGAATTTAGGTAGTAGATAGATGACGCAGGACGGTTCTCTCCGTGCTATCCGCCCTCATTCATCCGACACAATACAGGTCGGGGAAAGAGCCGTGATACCCCAATAATAAACAAATTCCACCCATCACTACAAACTTTAAATATCCTGTGTATTTTGAGCTAAAATATATTTCTGTCACAGAATGACTGGTAGTGTAATGGCTCTACTAACAGGTTAGAGAACTTTTGGAGCTAAACAGGGTTGGCGGACCGGAGTCATGATTCCATGTGCTATACTGTCTGTCAGGTAGGAAAGCATACTTTCAAAGCGTGTGTATGGGATAGTTTGGTTTGGTTTGGTTTGGGTGGGGGGAGGGGGGTTGGCGTTTTATTTCAGTTTTACATTTTAGATCTCTGAATCGTCTTTTCATCTTGATTTGCCGTTCGCGGTTTTATCTGGAATATTTTCCGATATGATGTGTGGAGCAGTGAGTCACGATACGTTTGGAAAGCATTCACGTTACAACAATTAGTTTTTACAGATGAAGTTTACATTCCTACGAGCATCCACATGGAGGATTCTGGGTTCCTACCCCTTCCTCTGTTTATACCGGACCAGCATTAATTTTATGTATCATATTGAAGGTGAATGAATATTTTAGAGGGGAACCGTTTGATTTGAGTTTTTGGTTCAGATTCGACTTGTTTCAGCATTTGAAGGGCATTCGGTACCTCAGCACGCTTGGCGTGGTTTTGGTTGGCTGTCGTTTAAGACTGCTTGCTTCAAACAAGCGAATGGTAACGTTGGTTCCACATTATAGCCCTAAGAAAGTTATGTATAGTTTAAGAGGAGTCACTTTCCAAACTTCCCAGATTTATTAACTTGAAGAATTGTAAGCTGATTTGTGTGATTACTTGCTTTAAGAGTAGGTCATGTTCTGTGTTGGGCAGTATTAATTCTGTGTCAGTATTAATTCATGTGGGTCACAAAGAGAGATTGGGATTCTTTGGAAAAGTTCAAGCCTTTCATGTAAAAGTCGAAGGTCGAAACCATGGACTCTTCTATTCAAAGTTGTCAACTTGTATACGCCAGTGTTCTAATTAAGAATTCAACGTTTATGATAACGTCAGTGAGGTGTTCACTCACCACACAGTGATTGTTACAATGTCTTCTATAATTCAGAAGATAATATTTCAAAAGAATAAAATCATGAACAATGGGAAATTTTACGTGTGCCATTTATTGGTTTTGTCAACTAAAAAAAATTTTTTTTTCAATTTTTGCCTATGGATTACCCTTATGGAATTTATCAAAAAACTTCAAAATTTATTTGACCCATTTTATGATGCAAAAAGGTTCTACATAAATCGCCTGTTCTGACTGAATAAATCAACTTGAACTAAACAATGGGTATCACTGTAGGCTTAAATTCAGTTTTTCCGGCAATCACAGCCGCAGGTTCGCGCACAGTGTCACTTTTCTGTACATTATAAAATCAGGAATCGAGTTTCACTCGTTAGATATATGAAACACGAGGCAAACTATTCAAACAGAATCCATCCATATTCTGTCTAAACAGACTGAATAAATAATCTTCAGTTCATGTTTTTTTTAGTGTTCTATCTATTCAAAATATAGCTGTTACAGCCGACAGAAAGAAACTTGTCAATTCCAATCGTTTGTTTTTCAGTACTTCTAAAGGAAAGCAATTTCTGCGATTTGGAACACTGTAGTATTTTCGATAATACCTCCACAGCGTATTCTAACCAGAAAGACGGAGGAAAGTGTGTCTAAACACAAATGTTGCCTTTCAGAAGCTGATTTTGATTGTTCCCTTTTGAAAAGGGAAACGCCTTCCTTATCTACGACTGAGCAAACCTCGAATAGCAATGGCATTTAAATATCAGTCATTAGAGGCATATAAGAAGCTCATTTCCAGTCACTTGAAGGTTTTTTTCCTCACGCTAGTCCGAGCTTGGCGAGGTTATTTTGGGGCCGAGAGATATTTCTACATACATAATGACGTGTATGACGTGGAACGGAGTGTGAGGTGATAAGGCTTTGCTTTGGATACTCCCAAGTATAGTCCCATATTTGTTCAGTGCTATGGAATGAGCTTTCAATAATATTGTCCTGCTACCACACAAAGGTTATCAGTGGTCATTTAGAGTAAAGAGAGTACGTTTCGAACAAATCCAATTTTCAAAGAGTCATCAGGGGTGCAGATTTTGCGATATGTGTGCTTATACCCAAAATCTCAGACTATCATGATTAATTCATTTCAGTGGAGGGCTCGGCAGAACTATGTTTGGTCCCGCCAAGCCTTTAACCCATTCACCCCCCCCCCCCCCCCCCACACACACACACACATAGAGAAGCTATAGACTAGGGAGAGCATTTACGCAACAGCCGATGGATGTACATTTTATAAGAGTGCACAAGAGTGTATTCTTGTAGGGGCCCTGGGAGCTACAGTAGTATTGTTAACTGGGGTGACCACGTTATGCTTTACTGCTTTAATATGACACAGGACCCAAAGACTTGTGTGTTTCTTCTCTGAAGTGGCAACGTGATTGCAAACAATAGGCTAAACTTCATTTTGTTATGTTTAATAGCAATGATTTAGGCATGAATTCCCCGCGGGAACCCCGGGAAGCGAAGCAGTGCCTGTTCACTGCGGTAAACAGGTTCTGTTTTACTGGCAAAATAGGACCCAGTCACCAATGCTTGGGATGTGCAAACACTCTATAAAGTGGGCGATATGGCTTATTAACGCTCACTCCTGGTCTTGAGTTGATACTCATGTTGTGGTCATGATTAGCCATTGTGCAAGCATATGTGACCTTAAACACCAATAAATAAATTTAGGCATGAATACTGGGTAGGTGTGACCAAAAATACCAGTAAACAATTATGTGGTGGTTAAATACTGAGTCTTTGGAACTTTGAGATTGCCTTTTCCTATTAGGTGTTCTCCCTACATCGGAGGGACCTCGCATTTTCAGAAAAGTCAATGTAATCGACGTATGGAGGATTCTGTACCACAGAAATCTGCGTAACGTGACTGAGAATAGATTGGATTGTTGGACAAGAATATGGACAGGGGTAAAAAATGAGTGTCAAATTGGTAAAATTTCACAAATTTTCGACAATGCGCTTTTTTAAAAACAAGATTTTCAATGGGAAAAAAGGGTCTTTCTCTTTATTGAGGTGTTCTGGATTTTGGTTCGGAACATCTGCACTATCTATTCATTCCTTTTTGGGATATTTGTGTTCAAATTTTGACACTGGGTGATGATATTTCGTACCAAAATAAGTTCCAACATCAGTCAGTTGTTACTATTTATAGTAACTCTGAATGAAATGACAATGTGACTCCGGTCTGAACAACTAAACATATCCCCACCAAAAAATCGTCTGCTCAGTCAGTACGCTGGTTTTCGTGTCACTTATCACAGCTGCTTTGTTTCTGTTGATTTTTATTAAACAAATAGCAATTTTTTCTATACCCTCATGTACTCGAAAATTTACTTTATTATCTTCTCTGGAAACAGAATGATGGAGGTCTTACAATTTAAAGTTTCCTATTTATTTTTTTGCCACAGAAGAACGAATCGGGCTGTAGCTCAGTAAGTTCAGGCGTTCATTTTGCTGTATGAAAAGTTCGCGTTCAATGCGATGTGTATTCAGAACCCACCTGTTCTTAGATTTTTCTCATTATCCTAACACATACATTTTTCGCTTTGTTCTGGTTGCATCTTCGTCTATAGTGCATGTTTTCGCAAATTATCTGGCCAAAAGGCTGGAATACTCCACAATCAGTATATTTAAACAAAAATGTTGGAAAACAACCAATTGCCCCCAAAAGACAGACCATTACGCTGCAGGCCATATTGTAAAATTAGGGGCGCTATTATGTTGCAAAAATTAAGTCAAACTAGAGAAACAGAATTTACTGCACCCAGTAAATTCAAGTCTGTTTGAAAAGGTTTAAAGTATCAGGAATAAACTATAAACCATCAAGTGTCGACTCATTTGGTGTTAGTTCCAGGACCATTCATCATACCATGATTGAGATATGAGCATGACCCACTTTCAAAAATGTTGGCTACGCCCACTTTTTTAACATAAAAATGCATGTATGGACCTCAGGAATGCTTTGGGAGGGGGGGGGGGGGTAAAAAAAATGTGATTTCCAGTAATTATGAAAAATACACTTAATGACCCTAGGTGATCTCCTTGACCCTGACCCATATTTGGAATCTCCATCAAGTGTCTACTCATTTGGTGTTAGTCCCGGGCCCATTCATCATACCATGCTTGAGATATGAGCGTGACCCACTTTTACAAATTTTTGTCACGCCCACTTTATTTTACATCAAAATGCATGTGTGTATGTCAGGAATACTTTAGGGGATCAAAAAATGTGATTTCCAGCAATTCTGAAAAATGCACTCAATGACCCATAGTTGACCTCCGTGACCTTGACACATATTTTGAATCTCCATCGAGTATCGACTCATTTGGTGTTGCTCCTAGGTCTGTAGGTCATACCACGCCTGAGATATGGGCGTGACCCCACTTTCTAAAATTTTGGCCACGCCCACTTTTTTACGTAAAAATGCAAGTGTGTATGTCAGGAATACTTTAGGGGGTCAAAAAATGTGATTTTCAGCAATTCTGAAAAATGCACTCAATGACCCCTAGTTCACCTCCGTGACCTTGACCCATATTTTGAACCTCCATCGGGTGTCGACTCATTTGGTGTTGGTCCCAGGTCCATAGGTCATTCCACTCTTGAGATATGGGCGTGACCCACTTTCAAAAATATTGGCCACGCCCACTTTTTTTACGTAAAAATTTAAGTGTGTATGTCAGGAATTCTTTAGAAGGTCAAAAAATGTGATTTCCAGCAATTCTGAAAATGCACTCAATGACCCCTAGGTGACCTCTGTGACCTTGACCCATATTCTGAATCTCCATCATGTGTCGACTCACTTGGTGTTGGTCCCAGATCCATACATCATACCACGCCTGAGAAATGGGTGTCACCCACTTTCAAAAATTGTGGCCACGCCCACTTTTTTACGTAAAATGCATGTGTGTCCGTCAAGAAGACTTTAGGGGATCAAAAAATGTGATTTCCAGCAATTCTGAAAAAATGCACTCAATGACCCCTAGGTGACCTCTGTGATCTTGACACATATTTTGAATCTCCATCAAGTGTCGATTGATTTGGTGTTGGTCCCAGGTCCATATGTCATGCCACTCCTGAGGTATGGGCGTGACCCACTTTCAAAAATTTTTTGGCCACGCCCACTTTTTCATGTCAAAATGCATCTGTGCACATCAGGAATGCTTTAGGGGGTCAAAAAATGTGTTTTCCAGCAATTCTGAAAAATGCACTCAATGACCCCTAGGTGACCTCCGTGACCTTGATCCATATTTTGAATCTCCATCAAGTGTCGACTGATTTGGTGTTGGTCCCAGGTCTGTAGGTCATACCACGCCTGAGATATGTTTCACACAGACTAACTAGAGAAACCCCGGCTATGGTATGTGGAACATCCTCCCATGGTCCTTTATAATTGTGTGAAGATTGATGACTGTGGCCCTAACAGTCTTCGTGTTATTGGCTTGGGCACACACACACATGGACACACACACGGACGGACACGCACACTTCAATCACTATATGCCACCCGACTTTAGTCAGGGGGGTGGGGGGGGGCATAAAAAGAAATCTTTGAGTCCCAAAGTGGGTCTGACTGAACCCCAAAATATTTGTTCTCATAGCACAGTGATAACAAAGGCACCCAAATACACTCATTCCTGTCACAATGTGATTGATAACAAAGGTACCCAAGAAGTTTTGTGAAGATCGGTTCATAAATACAGCCTCTAGCCCGAGTCGTATTGACACATGCACTTACTGTGTATTTGTAGCACTGAATAAATCAAAAGTTCATCTAATTTGCATAATTTCTGCTCGAGAAAAAAAAAACCCGTAATAAAGGTGATGTATCCCATGGTACTAAACATTCATACAAAAATTTATTCAAATCAGAACTTTCATACATAAGTTCTGTACCAGTTTTTCTTGAAGCAATAATTAAAGTACAAAATGGCTGCTGGTGGACATCTTGAATTTCGGACTGCACCCAAAACCACTCGTTCCCGTCCCACGCTAATAACAAAGGTACCCAAGAAGTTTCGTAAAGATCAGTTCATAAATACAGCTTCTAGCCCGAGCCGTATTGGCATTTGCAGTTACAGTGCTTAAAGTAACATTAAATAGATCAAAGTTAGTCTAATTGGCATAATTTATGTACGAGAGAAAAAAACGTATTATATGTGATGTATCCCACGGTACTAAACATTCACACAAAAAATTATTCAAATCAGTGCTTTCATATGGAAGTTCTGCGCAAAAATCTGACTGCACTTAATTTTGTACAAAATGGCTGCCAGCGGCCATCTTGAATTTCAGAACGACCCCAAAACACTCCTTCTCGTCCCACGGTGATAACAAAGGTACCCAAGAAGTTTCGTAAAGATCGGTTCATAAATACGGCCTCTAGCCCGAGCCGTATTGGTATTTGCACTTACAGTTCTGAAAGTAACACTAATTAAATCAAAAGTTAGTCTAATTTGCATAATTTACACACGAGAAAAAAACCGGGTTATATGTGATGTATTCCATGGTACTAAACATTCATACAAAAACTATTCAAATCCGAGCTTTCATATGGAAGTTCTACGCCAAAAAAAATCTGATTGCACCTAATTTTGTACAGAATGGTTGCCAGTGGTCATCTTGAATTTCGGACCGGGCCCCAAAACACTTGTTCTCGTCTCACAGTGACAAAAAAAGTACCCAAGAAGTTTTGTTTCATAAATACGGCCTCTAGCCCGAGCCATGTGTACGGCACGACAGACAGACGGACAGACAGACGACGGGCCATGACAATACCGCGAATTTGGCTTTGCCAAAGTTGAGCTAAAAATGGACTAAGTTTGACAACCAGTAGTTTTGTAAAATATTGAGGCAAGTCAAAATTCTGACAATACGCACACATCTGGAAAATGTAGAAACATCCTCTGAAATAAAAAAGTAATACCTTGAAAATTACAAGAGGCCTCACGGGGCGTGAAGCGCTCATCTTGAACAGAACACACTTTAAACAAAGTCCAAGAATTAGCACATTAAGCAAGCCATCTCCATAGGCTACAGTCTCAACTCTTGAGTCCCTCAGGTGTGACAAAAATAATACGGGCATCATGCCTTTTCTTCAGTTGATCATAAAGTTAAATGTAGAGCTCCCCAATGAAGCCCCTTGATACAACCTTTGTAGATTAATCCTAGTTACACACCTCTAGAGGGTACTGAATATAAATTTTTTAAATCTTCAGCAAAAATGGCCAATTCCGGCTTCATAGGGAGCCCAAATATTAACCCAAGCAATCGATTTGAACACAGCTGAATCTGACTTCCCTAGAGATGTTGTGTACCAAATATAAAAGCATTCTGACTGTTGGATCTGAAGAAGAGAAATTTTAAAGAAATTTCTTCATATTGCATCAAGTTGAAATTTGGGCTACCATAGCGAGCCCAAATATTAACCTATGGATCCGATTTGAACAAAGTTGAATCTGACCCCCCCCCCCCCCTCCCCTCCCCAGAGATGTTGTATACCAAATATGAAAGCATTCTGACTAGTGGATCTGAAGAAGAAGATTTTTGAAGAAATTCCCTCATATTGTACTAAGATAAATTTCAGGTTCCCATATGGAGCCCAAATATTAACCCAGGCACTCGAATTGAACAAACTGGAATATGTCCCCCCCCCCCCCCCCCCCCGCCCCGAGGTGTTGTATACCAAATATATTAAAGCATTCCGACTGGTGGATCTGAAGAAGAAGATTTTTAGAGAAATTTCCTCATATTGCACTAAGTAAAAAATTGGGCTACCATAGCGAGCCCAAATATATACCTAGGGATCTGATTTGAACAAACTTGAATCTGACCCCCATGTTGCATACCAAATATGAAAGCATTCTGACTGGTGGATCTGAAGAAGATGATTTTTTTTAAATTCCCTCCCCCGCCCCCCATATTGAAGAAAGTTAAAATTCGGGCTTCTCTAGGAAGCCCAAATATCAACCTAGAGACTTGGTTTTAACAATCTTGAATCTGACCCTCGTAACAATGATGCATACCAAACATTAAGAGATTCTGACTGGTGGTTCTGAAGAAGAAGATTTTTAAAGAATATTCCCCATATAACCCTATGTTAAAAATTCGGTGCTTTCATATGGAAGTTCTGCGCAAAAATCTGACTGCACCTAATTTTGTACAAAATGGCTGGTGAGCCCAAATATGAACCGATGAGCTTTTTTATTACAACAAACTTGCATCTACCCCTCCCCCCCCCCCCCCTCCCCACACACACCACCTATGAATGTGGTATACCAAATATCAAAAGATTCTGATGATTGGTTCTGGAAAAAAAATATTTTTTTTTATTTTTGCAAATATGCTGACTCAGCACTTTTTTGATGCCCATTACAGAACACCCTAACTAACATAACCGATGGCAATTTTTTCACCACTCAGTTCTACTGGTCCTGAGGATATTTCATACCAAATAACAGCTCTCTGTTCCGTGTGGTTTGGGAAATATGGGCGTTTGAAAATATTTCGATTTTTAGCTCCCAGGTTTCGCATGGGGATGCGGGAATTATTTTTTTTTTGCATGGGTCAAGTACTTATGACCCAATAATACCACATACGAAATTTGGTTCATACCGGACCATCGGTTAAGAAAATAGAAATTTTGGGCGGGGTCAAAAATCTTACCCCACCCATTGCAAACCAAATATTGCTTCACGAATTTAGTTTGAAAAATGTTGATTCTAGTCCCCAAAAGGAAGTTCCATAGCAAATGTCAAGTCATTGTACTCACTGGTTCTTGAGAAAAAGATTTTGAAAATATTTTGGAGCATTTTCCCCTCTCCCTTCCTATGGGACTGGGCATGTTGAGTTGAACAAAAATGCAACGCCCCTTTGGAATCATCACTCACACAAACTTTCACTTGAATTGGTTTAGTGGCTTTGGAGGAGAAGACCAAAAAAAAATGGTTTGACGCACGGCTGACGACGGACGGAGAGTGATGAGATTAGCTCAGCTTGACTTCGTCAAGATGAGCTAATAAGAGAGGTTAGACGGACAAACAATATACCCTATATGCAGAAAGATAGAGGGAAAGACAGAGGTAAAACAATATGTCCCCTGACTATTCGTTGTGGGCATAACAAGGACATACGTCAATTGTAACCAGACCGTCCAAGGCAGCCACTTGAAATTCTGAGAATGTGTTCTACTATCCTCGCTCGACAGTTTAGTATCTTTCTTGAGTCCTGTGACCGGGTGAAAACACCGTGGATGTACCCATAAGAGAAGTCTCAAATCTGCAAGGGTTAAACGTTTATTAATAACATGATACAAAACTAGAAGGGTGGTTGGTACTGCAGGCAGGTCATAACAAGTATACTCTCCGGTACATGTACAGTAGATTGTGGAGAGAGTTTTCAGAGTAGCGACTCGAAATTTTCAATGTTTGTTCTGAAAGCTCTGCCCAACTCGACCTGTGCCTGAAAAATCCAACAACCGAGCGCATAGCCCGTGGGAGCCTCACGTGCATGCGCACACGCTCTTTTGGAATTGGGCTTGAGGAAATGCGCAATTCGAGTCGACTTTCCAGGCATCCGATGGAGCAACTATTCGTGAATGCTGAGTGAAAATTTCGTGGAAATCCGCGGAGAATTCGCTGACATATAGCGTTTTTGAAGAGAGGAGGTAATTTTCTGAATTTGATCTTTTTCAAGTCGGAGCGAAAGAAGAGGTTGGGAATGGGCACAATCTCTCGTGGTGCCCCCTCTCTGGGGTAGGTCCACTTAAAAGTTACAATAGAGCGTGACTGACGGAGAGATGGCTGTAAATCAAAGTAATTTCTTTAAGAACAGCACCCAGGGATCTCATCGCAACCTTGAAACCTATGAGAATCATCCGAAGTTAAAAGTGAAAAGAAAACGGCGGTGAGTAGGTTTTTGGCGGGAAAAGATTAATGAGAATTTGCATATAAGACATTAAAATAGCACTTCAGGCATACGCTCACTGTGTCCAGACCGCTGAAGGCAGCGACTTGCAATTTCCAGAACATGTTCTACGAAGCCTGGCCGACATTTTAGCATAACATCGAGTGTTCTGGCCGCGTGGAAAACACCACGCCTCGCGTGGAAACCATGGGGACGGTTCGTAGCCACTTTATTTTCAATGCAATGAAATTTCCATTCATAATTTACCTGTCAACGGCAGAGTTTGGCATTATTTCTGTCTGATGAACTGCTCAACTTTAACTATTTGCACCTTTATATAGGACCGAAAGATCACTACATGCTTACCAATATTCAGGTACTGATTTTACGAAAATAACATTTATTTCAACAGTACCCACTTGGGAACTCTCAAATCTGCCAAGGATTAAACTTTTAATAATAACATGTAAAACAAAAGTTGTCATACATTGCTAGCCGCATGCAACCATAGACAACATTTAGCACTCAATCAATTAGGAATGGAGTAAATTGCGACTTAAACTTACCAAATTCTGAAAAATGGAGTTATTTTCGACGGCACCTATCTTTATGCAACCGAAAGAGGGATTGGGTTAAACTTTACAGCTACCTTATGAAGGAAAATCTTCTTGGACTTGAACTGTAAATCTAAATGTCAACAAAATTTTCAGATATTACCAAAATCACAATTACTCGATGGATAATTGTGAATACGAACATGTAAATCATGTGTCACCCTTATGGAATTTTTCAAAAAACTTCAAAATTTATTTGACCCATTTTATGATGCAAAAAGGTTCTACATACAAAAATACCATTGTTTTCACTTTTTTTCTACTGAAATCGCCTGTTCTGACTTAATAAATCAACTTGAACTAAACAATGGGTATCACTGTAGGCTTAAATTCAGTTTTTCCGGCAATCACAGCCGCAGGTTCGCGCACAGTGTCACTTTTCTGTACATTATAAAATCAGGAATCGAGTTTCACTCGTTAGATATATGAAACACGAGGCAAACTATTCAAACAGAATCCATCCATATTCTGTCTAAACAGACTGAATAAATAATCTTCAGTTCATGTTTTTTTTAGTGTTCTATCTATTCAAAATATAGCTGTTACAGCCGCCAGAAAGAAACTTGTCAATTCCAATCGTTTGTTTTTCAGTACTTCCAAAGGAAAGCAATTTCTGCGATTTGGAACACTGTAGTATTTTCGATAATACCTCCACAGCGTATTCTAACCAGAAAGACGGAGGAAAGTGTGTCTAAACACAAATGTTGCCTTTCAGAAGCTGATTTTGATTGTTCCTTTTCGAAAAGGGAAACGTCTTCCTTATCTACGACTGAGCAAACCTCGAATAGCAATGGCATTTAAATATCAGTCATTAGAGGCATATAAGAAGCTCATTTCCAGTCACTTGAAGGTTTTTTTCCTCACGCTAGTCCGAGCTTGGCGAGGTTATTTTGGGGCCGAGAGATATTTCTACATACATAATGACGTGTATGACGTGGAACGGAGTGTGAGGTGATAAGGCTTTGCTTTGGATACTCCCAAGTATAGTCCCATATTTGTTCAGTGCTATGGAATGAGCTTTCAATAATATTGTCCTGCTACCACACAAAGGTTATCAGTGGTCATTTAGAGTAAAGAGAGTACGTTTCGAACAAATCCAATTTTCAAAGAGTCATCAGGGGTGCAGATTTTGCGATATGTGTGCTTATACCCAAAATCTCAGACTATCATGATTAATTCATTTCAGTGGAGGGCTCGGCAGAACTATGTTTGGTCCCGCCAAGCCTTTAACCCATTCACCCCCCCCCCCCCCCCCACACACACACACACACACACATAGAGAAGCTATAGACTAGGGAGAGCATTTACGCAACAGCCGATGGATGTACATTTTATAAGAGTGCACATGAGTGTATTCTTGTAGGGGCCCTGGGAGCTACAGTAGTATTGTTAACTGGGGTGACCACGTTATGCTTTACTGCTTTAATATGACACAGGACCCAAAGACTTGTGTGTTTCTTCTCTGAAGTGGCAACGTGATTGCAAACAATAGGCTAAACTTCATTTTGTTATGTTTAATAGCAATGATTTAGGCATGAATTCCCCGCGGGAACCCCGGGAAGCGAAGCAGTGCCTGTTCACTGCGGTAAACAGGTTCTGTTTTACTGGCAAAATAGGACCCAGTCACCAATGCTTGGGATGTGCAAACACTCTATAAAGTGGGCGATATGGCTTATTAACGCTCACTCCTGGTCTTGAGTTGATACTCATGTTGTGGTCATGATTAGCCATTGTGCAAGCATATGTGACCTTAAACACCAATAAATAAATTTAGGCATGAATACTGGGTAGGTGTGACCAAAAATACCAGTAAACAATTATGTGGTGGTTAAATACTGAGTCTTTGGAACTTTGAGATTGCCTTTTCCTATTAGGTGTGCTCCCTACATCGGAGGGACCTCGCATTTTCAGAAAAGTCAATGTAATCGACGTATGGAGGATTCTGTACCACAGAAATCTGCGTAACGTGACTGAGAATAGATTGGATTGTTGGACAAGAATATGGACAGGGGTAAAAAATGAGTGTCAAATTGGTAAAATTTCACAAATTTTCGACAATGCGCTTTTTTAAAAACAAGATTTTCAATGGGAAAAAAGGGTCTTTCTCTTTATTGAGGTGTTCTGGATTTTGGTTCGGAACATCTGCACTATCTATTCATTCCTTTTTGGGATATTTGTGTTCAAATTTTGACACTGGGTGATGATATTTCGTACCAAAATAAGTTCCAACATCAGTCAGTTGTTACTATTTATAGTAACTCTGAATGAAATGACAATGTGACTCCGGTCTGAACAACTAAACATATCCCCACCAAAAAATCGTCTGCTCAGTCAGTACGCTGGTTTTCGTGTAACTTATCACAGCTGCTTTGTTTCTGTTGATTTTTATTAAACAAATAGCAATTTTTTCTATACCCTCATGTACTCGAAAATTTACGTTATTATCTTCTCTGGAAACAGAATGATGGAGGTCTTACAATTTAAAGTTTTCTATTTATTTTTTGCCACAGAAGAACGAATCGGGCTGTAGCTCAGTAAGTTCAGGCGTTCACTTTGCTGTATGAAAAGTTCGTGTTCAATGCGATGTGTGTTCAAAACCCACCTGTTCTTAGATTTTTCTCATTATCCTAACACACACATTTTTCGCTTTGTTCTGGTTGCATCTTCGTCTATAGTGCATGTTTTCGCAAATTAGCTGAATACTCCACAATCAGTATATTTAAACCAAAATGTTGGAAAACAACCAATTGCCCAAAAAAGACAGACCATTACTCTGCAGACCATATTGTACAATTAGGGGCGCTATTATGTTGCAAAAATTGAGTCAAATAACGAGACGATAATCATAGTCTGATGATGCCTTTTGTCTGTTCAGCACCACTGACTGTGTGCCAGATTTAATGTTTCCTTGAAATAAAAGATTGCGAATATTCTCAACTGCACTTAATAAATAGCCTTTTGTGGCAAACTAAAAGAGTATATGCACTGACACCGTCATATTACCACTATAAGCAATGTATTTCTTCTGTTATGTCAGTGGTGAGGGCCTTGATTTCAGCTGTCCATTTGGGAGCAATTTGCGGATTGTGCAAATGTGTACAGCCCGTTAATAGTACACTTTCCTTCAACCAATGCTAGCCCTTCGTGTGGTGGTTTAGTAAGTTAGGAATTTAGGTAGTAGATAGATGACGCAGGACGGTTCTCTCCGTGCTATCCGCCCTCATTCATCCGACACAATACAGGTCGGGGAAAGAGCCGTGATACCCCAATAATAAACAAATTCCACCCATCACTACAAACTTTAAATATCCTGTGTATTTTGAGCTAAAATATATTTCTGTCACAGAATGACTGGTAGTGTAATGGCTCTACTAACAGGTTAGAGAACTTTTGGAGCTAAACAGGGTTGGCGGACCGGTGTCATGATTCCATGTGCTATACTGTCTGTCAGGTAGGAAAGCATACTTTCAAAGCGTGTGTATGGGATAGTTTGGTTTGGTTTGGTTTGGGTGGGGGTAGGGGGGGTTGGCGTTTTATTTCAGGTTTACATTTTAGATCTCTGAATCGTCTTTTCATCTTGATTTGCCGTTCGCGGTTTTATCTGGAATATTTTCCGATATGATGTGTGGAGCAGTGAGTCACGATACGTTTGGAAAGCATTCACGTTACAACAATTAGTTTTTTACAGATGAAGTTTACATTCCTACGAGCATCCACATGGAGCATTCTGGGTTCCTACCCCTTCCTCTGTTTATACCGGACCAGCATTAATTTTATGTATCATATTGAAGGTGAATGAATATTTTAGAGGGGAACCGTTTGATTTGAGTTTTTGGTTCAGATTCGACTTGTTTCAGCATTTGAAGGGCATTCGGTACCTCAGCACGCTTGGCGTGGTTTTGGTCGGCTGTCGTTTAAGACTGCTTGCTTCAAACAAGCGAATGGTAACGTTGGTTCCACATTATAGCCCTAAGAAAGTTATGTATAGTTTAAGAGGAGTCACTTTCCAAACTTCCCAGATTTATTAACTTGAAGAATTGTAAGCTGATTTGTGTGATTACTTGCTTTAAGAGTAGGTCATCTTCTGTGTTGGGCAGTATTAATTCTGTGTCAGTATTAATTCATGTGGGTCACAAAGAGAGATTGGGATTCTTTGGAAAAGTTCAAGCCTTTCATGTAAAAGTCGAAGGTCGAAACCATGGGCTCTTCTATTCAAAGTTGTCAACTTGTATACGCCAGTGTTCTAATTAAGAATTCAACGTTTATGATAACGTCAGTGAGGTGTTCACTCACCACACAGTGATTGTTACAATGTCTTCTATAATTCAGAAGATAATATTTCAAAAGAATAAAATCATGAACAATGGGAAATTTTACGTGTGCCATTTATTGGTTTTGTCAACTAAAAAAATTTTTTTTTTCAATTTTTGCCTATGGGTTACCCTTATGGAATTTATCAAAAAACTTCAAAATTTATTTGACCCATTTTATGATGCAAAAAGGTTCTACATACAAAAATACCATTGTTTTCACTTTTTTTCTACTGAAATCGCCTGTTCTGACTTAATAAATCAACTTGAACTAAACAATGGGTATCACTGTAGGCTTAAATTCAGTTTTTCCGGCAATCACAGCCGCAGGTTCGCGCACAGTGTCACTTTTCTGTACATTATAAAATCAGGAATCGAGTTTCACTCGTTAGATATATGAAACACGAGGCAAACTATTCACACAGAATCCATCCATATTCTGTCTAAACAGACTGAATAAATAATCTTCAGTTCATGTTTTTTTTAGTGTTCTATCTATTCAAAATATAGCTGTTACAGCCGCCAGAAAGAAACTTGTCAATTCCAATCGTTTGTTTTTCAGTACTTCCAAAGGAAAGCAATTTCTGCGATTTGGAACACTGTAGTATTTTCGATAATACCTCCACAGCGTATTCTAACCAGAAAGACGGAGGAAAGTGTGTCTAAACACAAATGTTGCCTTTCAGAAGCTGATTTTGATTGTTCCTTTTCGAAAAGGGAAACGTCTTCCTTATCTACGACTGAGTAAACCTCGAATAGCAATGGCATTTAAATATCAGTCATTAGAGGCATATAAGAAGCTCATTTCCAGTCACTTGAAGGTTTTTTTCCTCACGCTAGTCCGAGCTTGGCGAGGTTATTTTGGGGCCGAGAGATATTTCTACATACATAATGACGTGTATGACGTGGAACGGAGTGTGAGGTGATAAGGCTTTGCTTTGGATACTCCCAAGTATAGTCCCATATTTGTTCAGTGCTATGGAATGAGCTTTCAATAATATTGTCCTGCTACCACACAAAGGTTATCAGTGGTCATTTAGAGTAAAGAGAGTACGTTTCGAACAAATCCAATTTTCAAAGAGTCATCAGGGGTGCAGATTTTGCGATATGTGTGCTTATACCCAAAATCTCAGACTATCATGATTAATTCATTTCAGTGGAGGGCTCGGCAGAACTATGTTTGGTCCCGCCAAGCCTTTAACCCATTCACCCCCCCCCCCCCCCCCCACACACACACACACACATAGAGAAGCTATAGACTAGGGAGAGCATTTACGCAACAGCCGATGGATGTACATTTTATAAGAGTGCACATGAGTGTATTCTTGTAGGGGCCCTGGGAGCTACAGTAGTATTGTTAACTGGGGTGACCACGTTATGCTTTACTGCTTTAATATGACACAGGACCCAAAGACTTGTGTGTTTCTTCTCCGAAGTGGCAACGTGATTGCAAACAATAGGCTAAACTTCATTTTGTTATATTTAATAGCAATGATTTAGGCATGAATTCCCCGCGGGAACCCCGGGAAGCGAAGCAGTGCCTGTTCACTGCGGTAAACAGGTTCTGTTTTACTGGCAAAATAGGACCCAGTCACCAATGCTTGGGATGTGCAAACACTCTATAAAGTGGGCGATATGGCTTATTAACGCTCACTCCTGGTCTTGAGTTGATACTCATGTTGTGGTCATGATTAGCCATTGTGCAAGCATATGTGACCTTAAACACCAATAAATAAATTTAGGCATGAATACTGGGTAGGTGTGACCAAAAATACCAGTAAACAATTATGTGGTGGTTAAATACTGAGTCTTTGGAACTTTGAGATTGCCTTTTCCTATTAGGTGTGCTCCCTACATCGGAGGGACCTCGCATTTTCAGAAAAGTCAATGTAATCGACGTATGGAGGATTCTGTACCACAGGAATCTGCGTAACGTGACTGAGAATAGATTGGATTGTTGGACAAGAATATGGACAGGGGTAAAAAATGAGTGTCAAATTGGTAAAATTTCACAAATTTTCGACAATGCGCTTTTTTAAAAACAAGATTTTCAATGGGAAAAAAGGGTCTTTCTCTTTATTGAGGTGTTCTGGATTTTGGTTCGGAACATCTGCACTATCTATTCATTCCTTTTTGGGATATTTGTGTTCAAATTTTGACACTGGGTGATGATATTTCGTACCAAAATAAGTTCCAACATCAGTCAGTTGTTACTATTTATAGTAACTCTGAATGAAATGACAATGTGACTCCGGTCTGAACAACTAAACATATCCCCACCAAAAAATCGTCTGCTCAGTCAGTACGCTGGTTTTCGTGTAACTTATCACAGCTGCTTTGTTTCTGTTGATTTTTATTAAACAAATAGCAATTTTTTCTATACCCTCATGTACTCGAAAATTTACGTTATTATCTTCTCTGGAAACAGAATGATGGAGGTCTTACAATTTAAAGTTTCCTATTTATTTTTTTGCCACAGAAGAACGAATCGGGCTGTAGCTCAGTAAGTTCAGGCGTTCACTTTGCTGTATGAAAAGTTCGCGTTCAATGCGATGTGTATTCTGAACCCACCTGTTCTTAGATTTTTCTCATTATCCTAACACATACATTTTTCGCTTTGTTCTGGTTGCATCTTCGTCTATAGTGCATGTTTTCGCAAATTATCTGGCCAAATGGCTGGAATACTCCACAATCAGTATATTTAAACAAAAATGTTGGAAAACAACCAATTGCCCCCAAAAGACAGACCATTACGCTGCAGGCCATATTGTAAAATTAGGGGCGCTATTATGTTGCAAAAATTAAGTCAAACTAGAGAAACAGAATTTACTGCACCCAGTAAATTCAAGTCTGTTTGAAAAGGTTTAAAGTATCAGGAATAAACTATAAACCATCAAGTGTAGACTCATTTGGTGTTAGTTCCAGGACCATTCATCATACCATGATTGAGATATGAGCATGACCCACTTTCAAAAATGTTGGCTACGCCCACTTTTTTAACATAAAAATGCATGTATGGACCTCAGGAATGCTTTGGGAGGGGGGGGGGTAAAAAAAATGTGATTTCCAGTAATTATGAAAAATACACTTAATGACCCTAGGTGATCTCCTTGACCCTGACCCATATTTGGAATCTCCATCAAGTGTCTACTCATTTGGTGTTAGTCCCGGGCCCATTCATCATACCATGCTTGAGATATGAGCGTGACCCACTTTTACAAATTTTTGTCACGCCCACTTTATTTTACATCAAAATGCATGTGTGTATGTCAGGAATACTTTAGGAGATCAAAAAATGTGCTTTCCAGCAATTCTGAAAAATGCACGCAATGACCCATAGTTGACCTCCGTGACCTTGACACATATTTTGAATCTCCATCGAGTATCGACTCATTTGGTGTTGGTCCTAGGTCTGTAGGTCATACCACGCCTGAGATATGGGCGTGACCCACTTTCTAAAATTTTGGCCACGCCCACTTTTTTACGTAAAAATGCAAGTGTGTATGTCAGGAATACTTTAGGGGGTCAAAAAATGTGATTTCCAGCAATTCTGAAAAATGCACTCAATGACCCCTAGTTGACCTCCGTGACCTTGACCCATATTTTGAACCTCCATCGGGTGTCGACTCATTTGGTGTTGGTCCCAGGTCCATAGGTCATTCCACTCTTGAGATATGGGCGTGACCCGCTTTCAAAAATATTGGCCACGCCCACTTTTTTTACGTAAAAATTTAAGTGTGTATGTCAGGAATACTTTAGGAGATCAAAAAATGTGATTTCCAGCAATTGTGAAAATGCACTCAATGACCCCTAGGTGACCTCTGTGACCTTGACCCATATTCTGAATCTCCATCATGTGTCGACTCACTTGGTGTTGGTCCCAGATCCATACATCATACCACGCCTGAGAAATGGGTGTCACCCACTTTCAAAAATTGTGGCCACGCCCACTTTTTTACGTAAAATGCATGTGTGTCCGTCAAGAAGACTTTAGCGGATCAAAAAATGTGATTTCCAGCAATTCTGAAAAAATGCACTCTATGACCCCTAGGTGACCTCAGTGATCTTGACACATATTTTGAATCTCCATCAAGTGTCGACTGACTTGGTGTTGGTCCCAGGTCCATATGTCATGCCACTCCTGAGGTATGGGCGTGACCCACTTTCAAAAATTTTTTGGCCACGCCCACTTTTTCATGTCAAAATGCATCTGTGCACATCAGGAATGCTTTAGGGGGTCAAAAAATGTGTTTTCCAGCAATTCTGAAAAATGCACTCAATGACCCCTAGGTGGCCTCCGTGACCTTGATCCATATTTTGAATCTCCATCAAGTGTCGACTGATTTGGTGTTGGTCCCAGGTGTGTAGGTCATACCACGCCTGAGGTATGGGCGTGATCCACTTTCAAAAATTTTGACCACGCCCACTTTTTTTACGTCAAAATGCTTGTATGTACATCAGGATTACTTTAGGGTGGTCTAAAAATGTGATTTCCAGCAATTCTGAAAAATGCACTCAATGACCACAAGGTGACCTCTGTGACCTTGACTCATATTCTGAATCTCCATCAAGTGTCACCTCATTTGGTGTTGGTCCCAGGTCCATATGTCATACCACGCCTGAGGTATGGGCGTGACCCACTTTCAAAAATTTTTTGACCACGCCCACTTTTTTACGTCGAAATGCAAGTGTGTACGTCAGAAATACTTTAGGGGGTCAAAAAATGTGATTTCCAGCAATTCTGAAAAATGCACTCAATGACCACAAGGTGACCTCTGTAACCTTGACCCATATTTAGAATCTCCATCAAGTGTCGACTCATTTGGTATTGGTCCCAGGTCTGTAGGTCATACCACGCCTGAGATATGGGCGTGACCCACTTTCAAAGATTTTGGCCACGCCCAATTTTTACGTCAAAATGCATGTGTGTACGTCAGGAATACTTTAGGGGGTCAAAAAATGTGATTTTCAGCACTTCTGAAAAATGCACTCAATGACCCCTAGATGACCTCCGTGACCTTGACACATATTTTGAACTTCCATCGAGTGTCGACTCATTTGTTGTTGGTTCCAGGTCTGTAGGTCATACCACGCCTGAGTAATGGGCGTGACCCACTTTCAAAAATTTTGGCCACGCCCACTTTTTTACGTCAAAATGCATGTGTGTACGTCAGGAAGACTTTAGGGGATAAAAAAATGTGATTTCCAGCAATTCTGAAAAATACACTCAATGACCCCTAGGTGTCCTCTGTGAGCTTGACCCATATTTTGATTCTCCATCAAGTGTCGACTCTTTTGGTGTTGGTCCCAGGTCCATACGTCATACCATGCCTCAGATATGGCCGTGACCCACTTTCAACAATTTTGGCCACGCCCACTTTTATACATCAAAATGCATGTGTGTATGTCAGGAATACTTTAGGGGATCAAAAAATGTGATTTCCAGCAATTCTGAAAAATGCACTCAATGACCCCTAGTTGACCTCCGTGACCTTGACCCATATTTTGAACCTCCATCAAGTGTCGACTCTTTTGGTGTTGGTCCCAGGTCCATACGTCATACCATGCCTGAGATATGGGCGTGACCCAGTTTCAAACATTTTGGCCACGCCCACTTTTTTACGTCAAAATGCTTTTGTGTACGTCAGGAATACTTTAGGGGTCAAAAAATGTGATTTCTAGCAATTCTGAAAAATGCCCTCATTGACCCCTAGGTGACCTCCGTGACCTTGTCCCAGGTCCACACGTCATACCACTCCTGAGGTATGGGCGTGACCCACTTTCAGAAATATTTTGGCCACGCCCACTTTTTTTTACGTCAGAATGCATGTGTGTACGTCAGGAATACTTTAGGTGGTCAAAAAATGTGATTTCCAGCAATTCTGAAAAAATGCACTCAATGACCCCTAGGTGACCTCTCTCTGTGACCTTGATCCATATTTTGAATCTCCATAAAGTGTCGACTCATTTGGTGTTGGTCTCAGGTCCATACGTCATACCACCCTGAGATATGGGCGTGACCCACTTTCAAAAACTTTGATCACGCCCACTTTTTCACGTCAAAATGCATGTGTGTATGTCAGGAATACTTTAAGGGGGTAAAAAAATTTGATTTCCAGCAATTCTGAAAAATGCACTCAATGACCCCTAGGTGACCTCCGTGACCTTGACCCATATTTTGAATCTCCATCAAGTGTCGACTCATTTCGTGTTGGTCCCAAGTCCATACGTCATACCCTGTCTGAGATATGGGCGTGACCCACTTTCAAAAATTTTGGCCACGCCCACTTTTTTACGTCAAAATGCATGTGTGTACTTCAGGAATACTTTAGGGGGTCAAAAATGTGATTTTCAGCAATTCTGAAAAATGCACTCGATGCCCCCTAGATGACCTCCGTGACCTTGACACATATTTTGAACCTCCATCGAGTGTCGACTCATTTGTTGTTGGTCCCAGGTCTGTAGGTCATACCACGCCTGAGATATGGGCGTGACCCACTTTCAAAGATTTTGGCCACGCCCACTTTTTACGTCAAAATGCATGTGTGTACGTCAGGAATACTTTAGGGGGTCAAAAAATGTGATTTTCAGCAATTCTGAAAAATGCACTCAATGACCCCTAGATGACCTCCGTGACCTTGACACATATTTTGAACTTCCATCGAGTGTCGACTCATTTGTTGTTGGTTCCAGGTCTGTAGGTCATACCACGCCTGAGATATGGGTGTGACCCACTTTCAAACATTTTGGCCACGCCCACTTTTTTACATAAAAAGGCATGTGTGTAAGTCAGGAATACTTTAGGGGATCAAAAAATGTGTTTTCCAGCAATTCTGAAAAATGTACTCAATGACCCCTAGGTGGCCTCTGTGACCTTGACCCATATTTTGA
Organism: Pictodentalium vernedei; assembly: GCA_031216915.1. Taxonomy (NCBI): domain Eukaryota; kingdom Metazoa; phylum Mollusca; class Scaphopoda; order Dentaliida; family Dentaliidae; genus Pictodentalium; species Pictodentalium vernedei. The sequence continues at coordinate 388,498,081 of CM062289.1, forward strand.
ACCTCCATCAAGTGTCGACTCATTTGTGTTGGTCCCAGGTCCATAGGTCATTCCATTCTTGAGATATGGGCGTGACCCACTTTCAAAAAATTTGGCCACTCCCACTTTTTTTCGTCAAAATGCATGTATGTACGTCAGGAATACTTTAGGGGGTCAAAAATGTGATTTCCAGCAATTATGAAAAATGCACTCAATGACACCTAAGTGACATCTGTGACCTTGACCCATATTTTGAATCTCCATCAAGTGTCGCCTCGTTTGGTGTTGATCCCAGGTCCATACGCCACACCACACCTGAGATATGGGCGTGACCCACTTTCAAATTTTTTGGCCACGCCCACTTCTTTTACGTCAAAATGCATGTGTGTATGTCAGGAATACTTTAGGGGATCAAAAAATGTGATTTCCAGCAATTCTGAAAAATGCACTCAATGACCCCTAGGTGACCTCCGTGACCTTGACCCATATTTTGAATCTCCATCAAGTGTCGACTCATTTCGTGTTGGTCCCAGGTCCATGCGTCATACCACGCCAGAGATATGGGCGTGACCCACTTTCAAAAATTTTGGCCACGCCCACTTTTTTTACGTCAAAATGCATGTGTGTACGTCAGGAATACTTTAGGGGTAAAAAAATGTGATTTCCAGCAATTCTGAAAATGCACTCAATGACCCCTAGATGACCTCCGTAACCTTGACCCATATTTTGAACCTCCATCGAGTGTCGACTTATTTGGTGTTGGTCCCAGGTCTGTAGGTCATAGAGAAAAATAAAAGAAGAAAAAAGAAAAATTAACTGTGCAAAAACAATAGTCTGTGTGTTTCACACAGACTAACTAGAGAAACCCCGGCTATGGTATGTGGAACATCCTCCCATGGTCCTTTATAATTGTGTGAAGATTGATGACTGTGGCCCTAACAGTCTTCGAGTTATTGGCTTGGGCACACACACACATGGACACACACACGGACGGACACGCACACTTCAATCACTATATGCCACCCGACTTTAGTCAGGGGGGTGGGGGGGGGGGCATAAAAAGAAATCTTTGAGTCCCAAAGTGGGTCTGACTGAACCCCAAAATATTTGTTCTCATAGCACAGTGATAACAAAGGCACCCAAATACACTCATTCCTGTCACAATGTGATTGATAACAAAGGTACCCAAGAAGTTTTGTGAAGATCGGTTCATAAATACAGCCTCTAGCCCGAGTCGTATTGACACATGCACTTACTGTGTATTTGTAGCACTGAATAAATCAAAAGTTCATCTAATTTGCATAATTTCTGCTCGAGAAAAAAAACCCCGTAATAAAGGTGATGTATCCCATGGTACTAAACATTCATACAAAAATTTATTCAAATCAGAACTTTCATACATAAGTTCTGTACCAGTTTTTCTTGAAGCAATAATTAAAGTACAAAATGGCTGCTGGTGGACATCTTGAATTTCGGACTGCACCCAAAACCACTCGTTCCCGTCCCACGCTAATAACAAAGGTACCCAAGAAGTTTCGTAAAGATCAGTTCATAAATACAGCTTCTAGCCCGAGCCGTATTGGCATTTGCAGTTACAGTGCTTAAAGTAACATTAAATAGATCAAAGTTAGTCTAATTGGCATAATTTATGTACGAGAGAAAAAAACGTATTATATGTGATGTATCCCACGGTACTAAACATTCACACAAAAAATTATTCAAATCAGTGCTTTCATATGGAAGTTCTGCGCAAAAATCTGACTGCATCTAATTTTGTACAAAATGGCTGCCAGCGGCCATCTTGAATTTCAGAACGACCCCAAAACACTCCTTCTCGTCCCACGGTGATAACAAAGGTACCCAAGAAGTTTCGTAAAGATCGGTTCATAAATACGGCCTCTAGCCCGAGCCGTATTGGTATTTGCACTTACAGTTCTGAAAGTAACACTAATTAAATCAAAAGTTAGTCTAATTTGCATAATTTACACACGAGAAAAAAACCGGGTTATATGTGATGTATTCCATGGTACTAAACATTCATACAAAAACTATTCAAATCCGAGCTTTCATATGGAAGTTCTACGCCAAAAAAAATCTGATTGCACCTAATTTTGTACAGAATGGTTGCCAGTGGTCATCTTGAATTTCGGACCGGGCCCCAAAACACTTGTTCTCGTCTCACAGTGACAAAAAAGGTACCCAAGAAGTTTTGTTTCATAAATACGGCCTCTAGCCCGAGCCATGTGTACGGCACGACAGACAGACGGACAGACAGACGACGGGCCATGACAATACCGCGAATTTGGCTTTGCCAAAGTTGAGCTAAAAATGGACTAAGTTTGACAACCAGTAGTTTTGTAAAATATTGAGGCAAGTCAAAATTCTGACAATACGCACACATCTGGAAAATGTAGAAACATCCTCTGAAATAAAAAAAGTAATACCTTGAAAATTACAAGAGGCCTCACGGGGCGTGAAGCGCTCATCTTGAACAGAACACACTTTAAACAAAGTCCAAGAATTAGCACATTAAGCAAGCCATCTCCATAGGCTACACTCTCAACTCTTGAGTCCCTCAGGTGTGACAAAAATAATACGGGCATCATGCCTTTTCTTCAGTTGATCATAAAGTTAAATGTAGAGCTCCCCAATGAAGCCCCTTGATACAACCTTTGTAGATTAATCCTAGTTACACACCTCTAGAGGGTACTGAATATAAATTTTTTAAATCTTCAGCAAAAATGGCCAATTCCGGCTTCATAGGGAGCCCAAATATTAACCCAAGCAATCGATTTGAACACAGCTGAATCTGACTTCCCTAGAGATGTTGTGTACCAAATATAAAAGCATTCTGACTGTTGGATCTGAAGAAGAGAAATTTTAAAGAAATTTCTTCATATTGCATCAAGTTGAAATTTGGGCTACCATAGCGAGCCCAAATATTAACCTATGGATCCGATTTGAACAAAGTTGAATCTGACCCCCCCCCCCCCCCCCCCCGCCTCCCCAGAGATGTTGTATACCAAATATGAAAGCATTCTGACTAGTGGATCTGAAGAAGAAGATTTTTGAAGAAATTCCCTCATATTGTACTAAGATAAATTTCAGGTTCCCATATGGAGCCCAAATATTAACCCAGGCACTCGAATTGAACAAACTGGAATATGCCCCCCCCCCCCCCCCCCCCCAGAGGTGTTGTATACCAAATATATTAAAGCATTCCGACTGGTGGATCTGAAGAAGAAGATTTTTAAAGAAATTTCCTCATATTGCACTAAGTAAAAAATTGGGCTACCATAGCGAGCCCAAATATATACCTAGGGATCTGATTTGAACAAACTTGAATCTGACCCCCATGTTGCATACCAAATATGAAAGCATTCTGACTGGTGGATCTGAAGAAGATGATTTTTTTTAAATTCCCTCCCCCGCCCCCTATATTGAAGAAAGTTAAAATTCGGGCTTCTCTAGGAAGCCCAAATATCAACCTAGAGACTTGGTTTTAACAATCTTGAATCTGACCCTCGTAACAATGATGCATACCAAACATTAAGAGATTCTGACTGGTGATTCTGAAGAAGAAGATTTTTAAAGAATATTCCCCATATAACCCTATGTTAAAAATTCGGTGCTTTCATATGGAAGTTCTGCGCAAAAATCTGACTGCACCTAATTTTGTACAAAATGGCTGGTGAGCCCAAATATGAACCGATGAGCTTTTTTATTACAACAAACTTGCATCTACCCCTCCCCCCCCCCCCCCCCCCCCACACACACACACCACCTATGAATGTGGTATACCAAATATCAAAAGATTCTGATGATTGGTTCTGGAAAAAAAATATTTTTTTTTTATTTTTGCAAATATGCTGACTCAGCACTTTTTTGATGCCCATTACAGAACACCCTAACTAACATAACCGATGGCAATTTTTTCACCACTCAGTTCTACTGGTCCTGAGGATATTTCATACCAAATAACAGCTCTCTGTTCCGTGTGGTTTGGGAAATATGGGCGTTTGAAAATATTTCGATTTTTAGCTCCCAGGTTTCGCATGGGGATGCGGGAATTATTTTTTTTTTGCATGGGTCAAGTACTTATGACCCAATAATACCACATACGAAATTTGTTTCATACCGGACCATCGGTTAAGAAAATAGAAATTTTGGGCGGGGTCAAAAATCTAACCCCACCCATTACAAACCAAATATTGCTTCACGAATTTAGTTTGAAAAAAGTTGATTCTAGTCCCCAAAAGGAAGTTCCATAGCAAATGTCAAGTCATTGTACTCACTGGTTCTTGAGAAGAAGATTTTGAAAATATTTTGGAGCATTTTCCCCTCTCCCTTCCTATGGGACTGGGCATGTTGAGTTGAACAAAAATGCAACGCCCCTTTGGAATCATCACTCACACAAACTTTCACTTGAATTGGTTTAGTGGCTTTGGAGGAGAAGACCAAAAAAAATGGTGTTGACGCACAGCTGACGACGGACGGAGAGTGATGAGATTAGCTCAGCTTGACTTCGTCAAGATGAGCTAATAAGAGAGGTTAGACGGACAAACAATATACCCTATATGCAGAAAGATAGAGGGAAAGACAGAGGTAAAACAATATGTCCCCTGACTATTCGTTGTGGGCATAACAAGGACATACGTCAATTGTAACCAGACCGTCCAAGGCAGCCACTTGAAATTCTGAGAATGTGTTCTACTATCCTCGCTCGACAGTTTAGTATCTTTCTTGAGTCCTGTGACCGGGTGAAAACACCGTAGATGTACCCATAAGAGAAGTCTCAAATCTGCAAGGGTTAAACGTTTATTAATAACATGATACAAAACTAGAAGGGTGGTTGGTACTGCAGGCAGGTCATAACAAGTATACTCTCCGGTACATGTACAGTAGATTGTGGAGAGAGTTTTCAGAGTAGCGACTCGAAATTTTCAATGTTTGTTCTGAAAGCTCTGCCCAACTCGACCTGTGCCTGAAAAATCCAACAACCGAGCGCATAGCCCGTGGGAGCCTCACGTGCATGCGCATACGCTCTTTTGGAATTGGGCTTGAGGAAATGCGCAATTCGAGTCGACTTTTCAGGCATCCGATGGAGCAACTATTCGTGAATGCTGAGTGAAAATTTCGTGGAAATCCGCGGAGAAGTCGCTGACATATAGCGTTTTTGAAGAGAGGAGGTAATTTTCTGAATTTGGTCTTTTTCAAGTCGGAGCGAAAGAAGAGGGTGGGAATGGGCACAATCTCTCGTGGTGCCCCCTCTCTCGGGTAGGTCCACTTAAAAGTTACAATAGAGCGTGACTGACGGAGAGATGGCTGTAAATCAAAGTAATTTCTTTAAGAACAGCACCCAGGGATCTCATCGCAACCTTGAAACCTATGAGAATCATCCGAAGTTAAAAGTGAAAAGAAAACGGCGGTGAGTAGGTTTTTGGCGGGAAAAGATTAATGAGAATTTGCATATAAGACATTAAAATAGCACTTCAGGCATACGCTCACTGTGTCCGGACCGCTGAAGGCAGCGACTTGCAATTTCCAGAACATGTTCTACGAAGCCTGGCCGATATTTTAGCATAAAATCGAGTGTTCTGGCCGCGTGGAAAACACCACGCCTCGCGTGGAAACCATGGGGACGGTTCGTAGCCACTTTATTTTCAATGCAATGAAATTTCCATTCATAATTTACCTGTCAACGGCAGAGTTTGGCATTATTTCTGTCTGATGAACTGCTCAACTTTAACTATTTGCACCTTTATATAGGACCGAAAGATCACTACATGCTTACCAATATTCAGGTACTGATTTTACGAAAATAACATTTATTTCAACAGTACCCACTTGGGAACTCTCAAATCTGCCAAGGATTAAACTTTTAATAATAACATGTAAAACAAAAGTTGTCATACATTGCTAGCCGCATGCAACCATAGACAACATTTAGCACTCAATCAATTAGGAATGGAGTAAATTGCGACTTAAACTTACCAAATTCTGAAAAATGGAGTTATTTTCGACGGCACCTATCTTTATGCAACCGAAAGAGGGATTGGGTTAAACTTTACAGCTACCTTATGAAGGAAAATCTTCTTGGACTTGAACTGTAAATCTAAATGTCAACAAAATTTTCAGATACTACCAAAATCACAATTACTCGATGGATAATTGTGAATACGAACATGTAAATCATGCGTTACCCTTATGGAATTTTTCAAAAAACTTCAAAATTTATTTGACCCATTTTATGATGCAAAAAGGTTCTACATACAAAAATACCATTGTTTTCACTTTTTTTCTACTGAAATCGCCTGTTCTGACTGAATAAATCAACTTGAACTAAACAATGGGTATCACTGTAGGCTTAAATTCAGTTTTTCCGGCAATCACAGCCGCAGGTTCGCGCACAGTGTCACTTTTCTGTACATTATAAAATCAGGAATCGAGTTTCACTCGTTAGATATATGAAACACGAGGCAAACTATTCAAACAGAATCCATCCATATTCTGTCTAAACAGACTGAATAAATAATCTTCAGTTCATGTTTTTTTTAGTGTTCTATCTATTCAAAATATAGCTGTTACAGCCGACAGAAAGAAACTTGTCAATTCCAATCGTTTGTTTTTCAGTACTTCTAAAGGAAAGCAATTTCTGCGATTTGGAACACTGTAGTATTTTCGATAATACCTCCACAGCGTATTCTAACCAGAAAGACGGAGGAAAGTGTGTCTAAACACAAATGTTGCCTTTCAGAAGCTGATTTTTATTGTTCCCTTTTGAAAAGGGAAACGCCTTCCTTATCTACGACTGAGCAAACCTCGAATAGCAATGGCATTTAAATATCAGTCATTAGAGGCATATAAGAAGCTCATTTCCAGTCACTTGAAGGTTTTTTTCCTCACGCTAGTCCGAGCTTGGCGAGGTTATTTTGGGGCCGAGAGATATTTCTACATACATAATGACGTGTATGACGTGGAACGGAGTGTGAGGTGATAAGGCTTTGCTTTGGATACTCCCAAGTATAGTCCCATATTTGTTTAGTGCTATGGAATGAGCTTTCAATAATATTGTCCTGCTACCACACAAAGGTTATCAGTGGTCATTTAGAGTAAAGAGAGTACGTTTCGAACAAATCCAATTTTCAAAGAGTCATCAGGGGTGCAGATTTTGCGATATGTGTGCTTATACCCAAAATCTCAGACTATCATGATTAATTCATTTCAGTGGAGGGCTCGGCAGAACTATGTTTGGTCCCGCCAAGCCTTTAACCCATTCCCCCCCCCCCCCCCAACACACACACACATAGAGAAGCTATAGACTAGGGAGAGCATTTACGCAACAGCCGATGGATGTACATTTTATAAGAGTGCACATGAGTGTATTCTTGTAGGGGCCCTGGGAGCTACAGTAGTATTGTTAACTGGGGTGGCCACGTTATGCTTTACTGCTTTAATATGACACAGGACCCAAAGACTTGTGTGTTTCTTCTCTGAAGTGGAAACGTGATTGCAAACAATAGGCTAAACTTCATTTTGTTATGTTTAATAGCAATGATTTAGGCATGAATTCCCCGCGGGAACCCCGGGAAGCGAAGCAGTGCCTGTTCACTGCGGTAAACAGGTTCTGTTTTACTGGCAAAATAGGACCCAGTCACCAATGCTTGGGATGTGCAAACACTCTATAAAGTGGGCGATATGGCTTATTAACGCTCACTTCCTGGTCTTGAGTTGATACTCATGTTGTGGTCATGATTAGCCATTGTGCAAGCATATGTGACCTTAAACACCAATACATAAATTTAGGCATGAATACTGGGTAGGTGTGACCAAAAATACCAGTAAACAATTATGTGGTGCTTAAATACTGAGTCTTTGGAACTTTGAGATTGCCTTTTCCTATTAGGTGTGCTCCCTACATAGGAGGGACCTCGCATTTTCAGAAAAGTCAATGTAATCGACGTATGGAGGATTCTGTACCACAGAAATCGGCGTAACGTGACTGAGAATAGATTGGATTGTTGGACAAGAATATGGACAGGGGTAAAAAATGAGTGTCAAATTGGTAAAATTTCACAAATTTTCGACAATGCGCTTTTTTAAAAACAAGATTTTCAATGGGAAAAAAGGGTCTTTCTCTTTATTGAGGTGTTCTGGATTTTGGTTCGGAACATCTGCACTATCTATTCATTCCTTTTTGGGATATTTGTGTTCAAATTTTGACACTGGGTGATGATATTTCGTACCAAAATAAGTTCCAACATCAGTCAGTTGTTACTATTTATAGTAACTCTGAATGAAATGACAATGTGACTCCGGTCTGAACAACTAAACATATCCCCACCAAAAAATCGTCTGCTCAGTCAGTACGCTGGTTTTCGTGTAACTTATCACAGCTGCTTTGTTTCTGTTGATTTTTATTAAACAAATAGCAATTTTTTCTATACCCTCATGTACTCGAAAATTTACGTTATTATCTTCTCTGGAAACAGAATGATGGAGGTCTTACAATTTAAAGTTTTCTATTTATTTTTTGCCACAGAAGAACGAATCGGGCTGTAGCTCAGTAAGTTCAGGCGTTCACTTTGCTGTATGAAAAGTTCGTGTTCAATGCGATGTGTGTTCAAAACCCACCTGTTCGTAGATTTTTCTCATTATCCTAACACACACATTTTTCGCTTTGTTCTGGTTGCATCTTCGTCTATAGTGCATGTTTTCGCAAATTAGCTGAATACTCCACAATCAGTATATTTAAACCAAAATGTTGGAAAACAACCAATTGCCCAAAAAAGACAGACCATTACTCTGCAGACCATATTGTACAATTAGGGGCGCTATTATGTTGCAAAAATTGAGTCAAATAACGAGACGATAATCATAGTCTGATGATGCCTTTTGTCTGTTCAGCACCACTGACTGTGTGCCAGATTTAATGTTTCCTTGAAATAAAAGATTGCGAATATTCTCAACTGCACTTAATAAATAGCCTTTTGTGGCAAACTAAAAGAGTATATGCACTGACACCGTCATATTGCCACTATAAGCAATGTATTTCTTCTGTTATGTCAGTGGTGAGGGCCTTGATTTCAGCTGTCCATTTGGGAGCAATTTGCGGATTGTGCAAATGTGTACAGCCCGTTAATAGTACACTTTCCTTCAACCAATGCTAGCCCTTCGTGTGGTGGTTTAGTAAGTTAGGAATTTAGGTAGTAGATAGATGACGCAGGACGGTTCTCTCCGTGCTATCCGCCCTCATTCATCCGACACAATACAGGTCGGGGAAAGAGCCGTGATACCCCAATAATAAACAAATTCCACCCATCACTACAAACTTTAAATATCCTGTGTATTTTGAGCTAAAATATATTTCTGTCACAGAATGACTGGTAGTGTAATGGCTCTACTAACAGGTTAGAGAACTTTTGGAGCTAAACAGGGTTGGCGGACCGGTGTCATGATTCCATGTGCTATACTGTCTGTCAGGTAGGAAAGCATACTTTCAAAGCGTGTGTATGGGATAGTTTGGTTTGGTTTGGTTTGGGTGGGGGGAGGGGGGTTGGCGTTTTATTTCAGGTTTACATTTTAGATCTCTGAATCGTCTTTTCATCTTGATTTGCCGTTCGCGGTTTTATCTGGAATATTTTCCGATATGATGTGTGGAGCAGTGAGTCACGATACGTTTGGAAAGCATTCACGTTACAACAATTAGTTTTTTACAGATGAAGTTTACATTCCTACGAGCATCCACATGGAGCATTCTGGGTTCCCACCCCTTCCTCTGTTTATACCGGACCAGCATTAATTTTATGTATCCTATTGAAGGTGAATGAATATTTTAGAGGGGAACCGTTTGATTTGAGTTTTTGGTTCAGATTCGACTTGTTTCAGCATTTGAAGGGCATTCGGTACCTCAGCACGCTTGGCGTGGTTTTGGTCGGCTGTCGTTTAAGACTGCTTGCTTCAAACAAGCGAATGGTAACGTTGGTTCCACATTATAGCCCTAAGAAAGTTATGTATAGTTTAAGAGGAGTCACTTTCCAAACTTCCCAGATTTATTAACTTGAAGAATTGTAAGCTGATTTGTGTGATTACTTGCTTTAAGAGTAGGTCATGTTCTGTGTTGGGCAGTATTAATTCTGTGTCAGTATTAATTCATGTGGGTCACAAAGAGAGATTGGGATTCTTTGGAAAAGTTCAAGCCTTTCATGTAAAAGTCGAAGGTCGAAACAATGGACTCTTCTATTCAAAGTTGTCAACTTGTATACGCCAGTGTTCTAATTAAGAATTCAACGTTTATGATAACGTCAGTGAGGTGTTCACTCACCACACAGTGATTGTTACAATGTCTTCTATAATTCAGAAGATAATATTTCAAAAGAATAAAATCATGAACAATGGGAAATTTTACGTGTGCCATTTATTGGTTTTGTCAACTAGAAAAAATTTTTTTTTCAATTTTTGCCTATGGGTTACCCTTATGGAATTTATCAAAAAACTTCAAAATTTATTTGACCCATTTTATGATGCAAAAAGGTTCTACATACAAAAATACCATTGTTTTCCACTTTTTTTCTACTGAAATCGCCTGTTCTGACTGAATAAATCAACTTGAACTAAACAATGGGTATCACTGTAGGCTTAAATTCAGTTTTTCCCCGCAATCACAGCCGCAGGTTCGCGCACAGTGTCACTTTTCTGTACATTATAAAATCAGGAATCGAGTTTCACTCGTTAGATATATGAAACACGAGGCAAACTATTCAAACAGAATCCATCCATATTCTGTCTAAACAGACTGAATAAATAATCTTCAGTTCATGTTTTTTTTAGTGTTCTATCTATTCAAAATATAGCTGTTACAGCCGACAGAAAGAAACTTGTCAATTCCAATCGTTTGTTTTTCAGTACTTCTAAAGGAAAGCAATTTCTGCGATTTGGAACACTGTAGTATTTTCGATAATACCTCCACAGCGTATTCTAACCAGAAAGACGGAGGAAAGTGTGTCTAAACACAAATGTTGCCTTTCAGAAGCTGATTTTGATTGTTCCTTTTTGAAAAGGGAAACGCCTTCCTTATCTACGACTGAGCAAACCTCGAATAGCAATGGCATTTAAATATCAGTCATTAGAGGCATATAAGAAGCTCATTTCCAGTCACTTGAAGGTTTTTTTCCTCACGCTAGTCCGAGCTTGGCGAGGTTATTTTGGGGCCGAGAGATATTTCTACATACATAATGACGTGTATGACTTGGAACGGAGTGTGAGGTGATAAGGCTTTGCTTTGGATACTCCCAAGTATAGTCCCATATTTGTTCAGTGCTATGGAATGAGCTTCCAATAATATTGTCCTGCTACCACACAAAGGTTATCAGTGGTCATTTAGAGTAAAGAGAGTACGTTTCGAACAAATCCAATTTTCAAAGAGTCATCAGGGGTGCAGATTTTGCGATATGTGTGCTTATACCCAAAATCTCAGACTATCATGATTAATTCATTTCAGTGGAGGGCTATGTTTGGTCCCGCCAAGCCTTTAACCCATTCACCCCCCCCCCCCCCCCCACACACACACACACATAGAGAAGCTATAGACTAGGGAGAGCATTTACGCAACAGCCGATGGATGTACATTTTATAAGAGTGCACATGAGTGTATTCTTGTAGGGGCCCTGGGAGCTACAGTAGTATTGTTAACTGGGATGACCACGTTATGCTTTACTGCTTTAATATGACACAGGACCCAAAGACTTGTGTGTTTCTTCTCTGAAGTGGCAACGTGATTGCAAACAATAGGCTAAACTTCATTTTGTTATGTTTAATAGCAATGATTTAGGCATGAATTCCCCGCGGGAACACCGGGAAGCGAAGCAGTGCCTGTTCACTGCGGTAAACAGGTTCTGTTTTACTGGCAAAATAGGACCCAGTCACCAATGCTTGGGATGTGCAAACACTCTATAAAGTGGGCGATATGGCTTATTAACGCTCACTCCTGGTCTTGAGTTGATACTCATGTTGTTGTCATGATTAGCCATTGTGCAAGCATATGTGACCTTGAACACCAATAAATAAATTTAGGCATGAATACTGGGTAGGTGTGACCAAAAATACCAGTAAACAATTATGTGGTGGTTAAATACTGAGTCTTTGGAACTTTGAGATTGCCTTTTCCTATTAGGTGTGCTCCCTACATCGGAGGGACCTCGCATTTTCAGAAAAGTCAATGTAATCGACGTATGGAGGATTCTGTACCACAGAAATCTGCGTAACGTGACTGAGAATAAATTGGATTGTTGGACAAGAATATGGACAGGGGTAAAAAATGAGTGTCAAATTGGTAAAATTTCACAAATTTTCGACAATGCGCTTTTTTAAAAACAAGATTTTCAATGGGAAAAAAGGGTCTTTCTCTTTATTGAGGTGTTCTGGATTTTGGTTCGGAACATCTGCACTATCTATTCATTCCTTTTTGGGATATTTGTGTTCAAATTTTGACACTGGGTGATGATATTTCGTACCAAAATAAGTTCCAACATCAGTCAGTTGTTACTATTTATAGTAACTCTGAATGAAATGACAATGTGACTCCGGTCTGAACAACTAAACATATCCCCACCAAAAAATCGTCTGCTCAGTCAGTACGCTGGTTTTCGTGTAACTTATCACAGCTGCTTTGTTTCTGTTGATTTTTATTAAACAAATAGCAATTTTTTCTATACCCTCATGTACTCGAAAATTTACGTTATTATCTTCTCTGGAAACAGAATGATGGAGGTCTTACAATTTAAAGTTTTCTATTTATTTTTTGCCACAGACGAACGAATCGGGCTGTAGCTCAGTAAGTTCAGGCGTTCACTTTGCTGTATGAAAAGTTCGTGTTCAATGCGATGTGTGTTCAAAACCCACCTGTTCTTAGATTTTTCTCATTATCCTAACACACACATTTTTCGCTTTGTTCTGGTTGCATCTTCGTCTATAGTGCATGTTTTCGCAAATTAGCTGAATACTCCACAATCAGTATATTTAAACCAAAATGTTGGAAAACAACCAATTGCCCCAAAAAGACAGACCATAACTCTGCAGACCATATTGTACAATTAGGGGCGCTATTATGTTGCAAAAATTGAGTCAAATAACGAGACGATAATCATAGTCTGATGACGCCTTTTGTCTGTTCAGCACCACTGACTGTGTGCCAGATTTAATGTTTCCTTGAAATAAAAGATTGCGAATATTCTCAACTGCACTTAATAAATAGCCTTTTGTGGCAAACTAAAAGAGTATATGCACTGACACCGTCATATTACCACTATAAGCAATGTATTTCTTCTGTTATGTCAGTGGTGAGGGCCTTGATTTCAGCTGTTTATTTGGGAGCAATTTGCGGATTGTGCAAATGTGTACAGCCCGTTAATAGTACACTTTTCTTCAACCAATGCTAGCCCTTCGTGTGGTGGTTTAGTAAGTTAGGAATTTAGGTAGTAGATAGATGACGCAGGACGGTTCTCTCCGTGCTATCCGCCCTCATTCATCCGACACAATACAGGTCGGGGAAAGAGCCGTGATACCCCAATAATAAACAAATTCCACCCATCACTACAAACTTTAAATATCCTGTGTATTTTGAGCTAAAATATATTTCTGTCACAGAATGACTGGTAGTGTAATGGCTCTACTAACAGGTTAGAGAACTTTTGGAGCTAAACAGGGTTGGCGGACCGGTGTCATGATTCCATGTGCTATACTGTCTGTCAGGTAGGAAAGCATACTTTCAAAGCGTGTGTATGGGATAGTTTGGTTTGGTTTGGTTTGGGTGGGGGGAGGGGGGTTGGCGTTTTATTTCAGGTTTACATTTTAGATCTCTGAATCGTCTTTTCATCTTGATTTGCCGTTCGCGGTTTTATCTGGAATATTTTCCGATATGATGTGTGGAGCAGTGAGTCACGATACGTTTGGAAAGCATTCACGTTACAACAATTAGTTTTTTACAGATGAAGTTTACATTCCTACGAGCATCCACATGGAGCATTCTGGGTTCCTACCCCTTCCTCTGTTTATACCGGACCAGCATTAATTTTATGTATCATATTGAAGGTGAATGAATATTTTAGAGGGGAACCGTTTGATTTGAGTTTTTGGTTCAGATTCGACTTGTTTCAGCATTTGAAGGGCATTCGGTACCTCAGCACGCTTGGCGTGGTTTTGGTCGGCTGTCGTTTAAGACTGCTTGCTTCAAACAAGCGAATGGTAACGTTGGTTCCACATTATAGCCCTAAGAAAGTTATGTATAGTTTAAGAGGAGTCACTTTCCAAACTTCCCAGATTTATTAACTTGAAGAATTGTAAGCTGATTTGTGTGATTACTTGCTTTAAGAGTAGGTCATGTTCTGTGTTGGGCAGTATTAATTCTTTGTCAGTATTAATTCATGTGGGTCACAGAGAGAGATTGGGATTCTTTGGAAAAGTTCAAGCCTTTCATGTAAAAGTCGAAGGTCGAAACCATGGACTCTTCTATTCAAAGTTGTCAACTTGTATACGCCAGTGTTCTAATTAAGAATTCAACGTTTATGATAACGTCAGTGAGGTGTTCACTCACCACACAGTGATTGTTACAATGTCTTCTATAATTCAGAAGATAATATTTCAAAAGAATAAAATCATGAACAATGGGAAATTTTACGTGTGCCATGTATTGGTTTTGTCAACTAAAAAAAATTTTTTTTTCAATTTTTGCCTATGGGTTACCCTTATGGAATTTATCAAAAAACTTCAAAATTTATTTGACCCATTTTATGATGCAAAAAGGTTCTACATACAAAAATGCCATTGTTTTCACTTTTTTTTCTACTGAAATCGCCTGTTCTGACTGAATAAATCAACTTGAACTAAACAATGGGTATCACTGCAGGCTTAAATTCAGTTTTTCCGGCAATCACAGCCGCAGGTTCGCGCACAGTGTCACTTTTCTGTACATTATAAAATCAGGAATCGAGTTTCACTCGTTAGATATATGAAACACGAGGCAAACTATTCAAACAGAATCCATCCATATTCTGTCTAAACAGACTGAATAAATAATCTTCAGTTCATGTTTTTTTTAGTGTTCTATCTATTCAAAATATAGCTGTTACAGCAGACAGAAAGAAACTTGTCAATTCCAATCGTTTGTTTTTCAGTACTTCTAAAGGAAAGCAATTTCTGCGATTTGGAACACTGTAGTATTTTCGATAATACCTCCACAGCGTATTCTAACCAGAAAGACGGAGGAAAGTGTGTCTAAACACAAATGTTGCCTTTCAGAAGCTGATTTTGATTGTTCCCTTTTGAAAAGGGAAACACCTTCCTTATCTACGACTGAGCAAACCTCGAATAGCAATGGCATTTAAATATCAGTCATTAGAGGCATATAAGAAGCTCATTTCCAGTCACTTGAAGGTTTTTTTCCTCACGCTAGTCCGAGCTTGGCGAGGTTATTTTTGGGCCGAGAGATATTTCTACATACATAATGACGTGTATGACGTGGAACGGAGTGTGAGGTGATAAGGCTTTGCTTTGGATACTCCCAAGTATAGTCCCATATTTGTTCAGTGCTATGGAATGAGCTTTCAATAATATTGTCCTGCTACCACACAAAGGTTATCAGTGGTCATTTAGAGTAAAGAGAGTACGTTTCGAACAAATCCAATTTTCAAAGAGTCATCAGGGGTGCAGATTTTGCGATATGTGTGCTTATACCCAAAATCTCAGACTATCATGATTAATTCATTTCAGTGGAGGGCTCGGCAGAACTATGTTTGGTCCCGCCAAGCCTTTAACCCATTCACCCCCCCCCCCCCACACACACACACACACACATAGAGAAGCTATAGACTAGGGAGAGCATTTACGCAACAGCCGATGGATGTACATTTTATAAGAGTGCACATGAGTGTATTCTTGTAGGGGCCCTGGGAGCTACAGTAGTATTGTTAACTGGGGTGACCACGTTATGCTTTACTGCTTTAATATGACACAGGACCCAAAGACTTGTGTGTTTCTTCTCTGAAGTGGCAACGTGATTGCAAACAATAGGCTAAACTTCATTTTGTTATGTTTAATAGCAATGATTTAGGCATGAATTCCCCGCGGGAACCCCGGGAAGCGAAGCAGTGCCTGTTCACTGCGGTAAACAGGTTCTGTTTTACTGGCAAAATAGGACCCAGTCACCAATGCTTGGGATGTGCAAACACTCTATAAAGTGGGCGATATGGCTTATTAACGCTCACTCCTGGTCTTGAGTTGATACTCATGTTGTGGTCATGATTAGCCATTGTGCAAGCATATGTGACCTTAAACACCAATAAATAAATTTAGGCATGAATACTGGGTAGGTGTGACCAAAAATACCAGTAAACAATTATGTGGTGGTTAAATACTGAGTCTTTGGAACTTTGAGATTGCCTTTTCCTATTAGGTGTGCTCCCTACATCGGAGGGACCTCGCATTTTCGGAAAAGTCAATGTAATCGACGTATGGAGGATTCTGTATCACAGAAATCTGCGTAACGTGACTGAGAATAGATTGGATTGTTGGACAAGAATATGGACAGGGGTAAAAAATGAGTGTCAAATTGGTAAAATTTCACAAATTTTCGACAATGCGCTTTTTTAAAAACAAGATTTTCAATGGGAAAAAAGGGTCTTTCTCTTTATTGAGGTGTTCTGGATTTTGGTTCGGAACATCTGCACTATCTATTCATTCCTTTTTGGGATATTTGTGTTCAAATTTTGACACTGGGTGATGATATTTCGTACCAAAATAAGTTCCAACATCAGTCAGTTGTTACTATTTATAGTAACTCTGAATGAAATGACAATGTGACTCCGGTCTGAACAACTAAACATATCCCCACCAAAAAATCGTCTGCTCAGTCAGTACGCTGGTTTTCGTGTAACTTATCACAGCTGCTTTGTTTCTGTTGTTTTTTATTAAACAAATAGCAATTTTTTCTATACCCTCATGTACTCGAAAATTTACGTTATTATCTTCTCTGGAAACAGAATGATGGAGGTCTTACAATTTAAAGTTTTCTATTTATTTTTTGCCACAGAAGAACGAATCGGGCTGTAGCTCAGTAAGTTCAGGCGTTCACTTTGCTGTATGAAAAGTTCGTGTTCAATGCGATGTGTGTTCAAAACCCACCTGTTCTTAGATTTTTCTCATTATCCTAACACACACATTTTTCGCTTTGTTCTGGTTGCATCTTCGTCTATAGTGCATGTTTTCGCAAATTAGCTGAATACTCCACAATCAGTATATTTAAACCAAAATGTTGGAAAACAACCAATTGCCCCAAAAAGACAGACCATTACTCTGCAGACCATATTGTACAATTTGGGGCGCTATTATGTTGCAAAAATTGAGTCAAATAACGAGACGATAATCATAGTCTGATGATGCCTTTTGTCTGTTCAGCACCACTGACTGTGTGCCAGATTTAATGTTTCCTTGAAATAAAAGATTGCGAATATTCTCAACTGCACTTAATAAATAGCCTTTTGTGGCAAACTAAAAGAGTATATGCACTGACACCGTCATATTACCACTATAAGCAATGTATTTCTTCTGTTATGTCAGTGGTGAGGGCCTTGATTTCAGCTGTTTATTTGGGAGCAATTTGCGGATTGTGCAAATGTGTACAGCCCGTTAATAGTACACTTTCCTTCAACCAATGCTAGCCCTTCGTGTGGTGGTTTAGTAAGTTAGGAATTTAGGTAGTAGATAGATGACGCAGGACGGTTCTCTCCGTGCTATCCGCCCTCATTCATCCGACACAATACAGGTCGGGGAAAGAGCCGTGATACCCCAATAATAAACAAATTCCACCCATCACTACAAACTTTAAATATCCTGTGTATTTTGAGCTAAAATATATTTCTGTCACAGAATGACTGGTAGTGTAATGGCTCTACTAACAGGTTAGAGAACTTTTGGAGCTAAACAGGGTTGGCGGACCGGTGTCATGATTCCATGTGCTATACTGTCTGTCAGGTAGGAAAGCATACTTTCAAAGCGTGTGTATGGGATAGTTTGGTTTGGTTTGGTTTGGGTGGGGGGAGGGGGGTTGGCGTTTTATTTCAGGTTTACATTTTAGATCTCTGAATCGTCTTTTCATCTTGATTTGCCGTTCGCGGTTTTATCTGGAATATTTTCCGATATGATGTGTGGAGCAGTGAGTCACGATACGTTTGGAAAGCATTCACGTTACAACAATTAGTTTTTTACAGATGAAGTTTACATTCCTACGAGCATCCACATGGAGCATTCTGGGTTCCTACCCCTTCCTCTGTTTATACCGGACCTGCATTAATTTTATGTATCATATTGAAGGTGAATGAATATTTTAGAGGTGAACCGTTTGATTTGAGTTTTTGGTTCAGATTCGACTTGTTTCAGCATTTGAAGGGCATTCGGTACCTCAGCACGCTTGGCGTGGTTTTGGTCGGCTGTCGTTTAAGACTGCTTGCTTCAAACAAGCGAATGGTAACGTTGGTTCCACATTATAGCCCTAAGAAAGTTATGTATAGTTTAAGAGGAGTCACTTTCCAAACTTCCCAGATTTATTAACTTGAAGAATTGTAAGCTGATTTGTGTGATTACTTGCTTTAAGAGTAGGTCATGTTCTGTGTTGGGCAGTATTAATTCTGTGTCAGTATTAATTCATGTGGGTCACAAAGAGAGATTGGGATTCTTTGGAAAAGTTCAAGCCTTTCATGTAAAAGTCGAAGGTCGAAACCATGGACTCTTCTATTCAAAGTTGTCAACTTGTATACGCCAGTGTTCTAATTAAGAATTCAACGTTTATGATAACGTCAGTGAGGTGTTCACTCACCACACAGTGATTGTTACAATGTCTTCTATAATTCAGAAGATAATATTTCAAAAGAATAAAATCATGAACAATGGGAAATTTTACGTGTGCCATTTATTGGTTTTGTCAACTAAAAAAAAATTTTTTTTCAATTTTTGCCTATGGGTTACCCTTATGGAATTTATCAAAAAACTTCAAAATTTATTTGACCCATTTTATGATGCAAAAAGGTTCTACATACAAAAATACCATTGTTTTCACTTTTTTTCTACTGAAATCGCCTGTTCTGACTGAATAAATCAACTTGAACTAAACAATGGGTATCACTGTAGGCTTAAATTCAGTTTTTCCGGCAATCACAGCCGCAGGTTCGCGCACAGTGTCACTTTTCTGTACATTATAAAATCAGAAATCGAGTTTCACTCGTTAGATATATGAAACACGAGGCAAACTATTCAAACAGAATCCATCCATATTCTGTCTAAACAGACTGAATAAATAATCTTCAGTTCATGTTTTTTTTAGTGTTCTATCTATTCAAAATATAGCTGTTACAGCCGACAGAAAGAAACTTGTCAATTCCAATCGTTTGTTTTTCAGTACTTCTAAAGGAAAGCAATTTCTGCGATTTGGAACACTGTAGTATTTTCGATAATACCTCCACAGCGTATTCTAACCAGAAAGACGGAGGAAAGTGTGTCTAAACACAAATGTTGCCTTTCAGAAGCTGATTTTGATTGTTCCCTTTTGAAAAGGGAAACGCCTTCCTTATCTACGACTGAGCAAACCTCGAATAGCAATGGCATTTAAATATCAGTCATTAGAGGCATATAAGAAGCTCATTTCCAGTCACTTGAAGGTTTTTTTCCTCACGCTAGTCCGAGCTTGGCGAGGTTATTTTGGGGCCGAGAGATATTTCTACATACATAATGACGTGTATGACGTGGAACGGAGTGTGAGGTGATAAGGCTTTGCTTTGGATACTCCCAAGTATAGTCCCATATTTGTTCAGTGCTATGGAATGAGCTTTCAATAATATTGTCCTGCTACCACACAAAGGTTATCAGTGGTCATTTAGAGTAAAGAGAGTACGTTTCGAACAAATCCAATTTTCAAAGAGTCATCAGGGGTGCAGATTTTGCGATATGTGTGCTTATACCCAAAATCTCAGACTATCATGATTAATTCATTTCAGTGGAGGGCTCGGCAGAACTATGTTTGGTCCCGCCAAGCCATTAACCCATTCACCCCCCCCCCCCCCACACACACACACACATAGAGAAGCTATAGACTAGGGAGAGCATTTACGCAACAGCCGATGGATGTACATTTTATAAGAGTGCACATGAGTGTATTCTTGTAGGGGCCCTGGGAGCTACAGTAGTATTGTTAACTGGGGTGACCACGTTATGCTTTACTGCTTTAATATGACACAGGACCCAAAGACTTGTGTGTTTCTTCTCTGAAGTGGCAACGTGATTGCAAACAATAGGCTAAACTTCATTTTGTTATGTTTAATAGCAATGATTTAGGCATGAATTCCCCGCGGGAACCCCGGGAAGCGAAGCAGTGCCTGTTCACTGCGGTAAACAGGTTCTGTTTTACTGGCAAAATAGGACCCAGTCACCAATGCTTGGGATGTGCAAACACTCTATAAAGTGGGCGATATGGCTTATTAACGCTCACTCCTGGTCTTGAGTTGATACTCATGTTGTGGTCATGATTAGCCATTGTGCAAGCATATGTGACCTTAAACACCAATAAATAAATTTAGGCATGAATACTGGGTAGGTGTGACCAAAAATACCAGTAAACAATTATGTGGTGGTTAAATACTGAGTCTTTGGAACTTTGAGATTGCCTTTTCCTATTAGGTGTGCTCCCTACATCGGAGGGACCTCGCATTTTCAGAAAAGTCAATGTAATCGACGTATGGAGGATTCTGTACCACAGAAATCTGCGTAACGTGACTGAGAATAGATTGGATTGTTGGACAAGAATATGGACAGGGGTAAAAAATGAGTGTCAAATTGGTAAAATTTCACAAATTTTCGACAATGCGCTTTTTTAAAAACAAGATTTTCAATGGGAAAAAAGGGTCTTTCTCTTTATTGAGGTGTTCTGGATTTTGGTTCGGAACATCTGCACTATCTATTCATTCCTTTTTGGGATATTTGTGTTCAAATTTTGACACTGGGTGATGATATTTCGTACCAAAATAAGTTCCAACATCAGTCAGTTGTTACTATTTATAGTAACTCTGAATGAAATGACAATGTGACTCCGGTCTGAACAACTAAACATATCCCCACCAAAAAATCGTCTGCTCAGTCAGTACGCTGGTTTTCGTGTAACTTATCACAGCTGCTTTGTTTCTGTTGATTTTTATTAAACAAATAGCAATTTTTTCTATACCCTCATGTACTCGAAAATTTACGTTATTATCTTCTCTGGAAACAGAATGATGGAGGTCTTACAATTTAAAGTTTTCTATTTATTTTTTGCCACAGAAGAACGAATCGGGCTGTAGCTCAGTAAGTTCAGGCGTTCACTTTGCTGTATGAAAAGTTCGTGTTCAATGCGATGTGTGTTCAAAACCCACCTGTTCTTAGATTTTTCTCATTATCCTAACACACACATTTTTCGCTTTGTTCTGGTTGCATCTTCGTCTATAGTGCATGTTTTCGCAAATTAGCTGAATACTCCACAATCAGTATATTTAAACCAAAATGTTGGAAAACAACCAATTGCCCAAAAAAGACAGACCATTACTCTGCAGACCATATTGTACAATTAGGGGCGCTATTATGTTGCAAAAATTGAGTCAAATAACGAGACGATAATCATAGTCTGATGATGCCTTTTGTCTGTTCAGCACCACTGACTGTGTGCCAGATTTAATGTTTCCTTGAAATAAAAGATTGCGAATATTCTCAACTGCACTTAATAAATAGCCTTTTGTGGCAAACTAAAAGAGTATATGCACTGACACCGTCATATTACCACTATAAGCAATGTATTTCTTCTGTTATGTCAGTGGTGAGGGCCTTGATTTCAGCTGTTTATTTGGGAGCAATTTGCGGATTGTGCAAATGTGTACAGCCCGTTAATAGTACACTTTCCTTCAACCAATGCTAGCCCTTCGTGTGGTGGTTTAGTAAGTTAGGAATTTAGGTAGTAGATAGATGACGCAGGACGGTTCTCTCCGTGCTATCCGCCCTCATTCATCCGACACAATACAGGTCGGGGAAAGAGCCGTGATACCCCAATAATAAACAAATTCCACCCATCACTACAAACTTTAAATATCCTGTGTATTTTGAGCTAAAATATATTTCTGTCACAGAATGACTGGTAGTGTAATGGCTCTACTAACAGGTTAGAGAACTTTTGGAGCTAAACAGGGTTGGCGGACCGGTGTCATGATTCCATGTGCTATACTGTCTGTCAGGTAGGAAAGCATACTTTCAAAGCGTGTGTATGGGATAGTTTGGTTTGGTTTGGTTTGGGTGGGGGGAGGGGGGTTGGCGTTTTATTTCAGGTTTACATTTTAGATCTCTGAATCGTCTTTTCATCTTGATTTGCCGTTCGCGGTTTTATGTGGAATATTTTCCGATATGATGTGTGGAGCAGTGAGTCACGATACGTTTGGAAAGCATTCACGTTACAACAATTAGTTTTTTACAGATGAAGTTTACATTCCTACGAGCATCCACATGGAGCATTCTGGGTTCCTACCCCTTCCTCTGTTTATACCGGACCAAAATTAATTTTATGTATCATATTGAAGGTGAATCAATATTTTAGAGGGGAACCGTTTGATTTGAGTTTTTGGTTCAGATTCGACTTGTTTCAGCATTTGAAAGGCATTCGGTACCTCAGCACGCTTGGCGTGGTTTTGGTCGGCTGTCGTTTAAGACTGCTTGCTTCAAACAAGTGAATGGTAACGTTGGTTCCACATTATAGCCCTAAGAAAGTTATGTATAGTTTAAGAGGAGTCACTTTCCAAACTTCCCAGATTTATTAATTTGAAGAATTGTAAGCTGATTTGTGTGATTACTTGCTTTAAGAGTAGGTCATGTTCTGTGTTGGGCAGTATTAATTCTGTGTCAGTAATAATTCATGTGGGTCACAAAGAGAGATTGGGATTCTTTGGAAAAGTTCAAGCCTTTCATGTAAAAGTCGAAGGTCGAAACCATGGACTCTTCTATTCAAAGTTGTCAACTTGTATACGCCAGTGTTCTAATTAAGAATTCAACGTTTATGATAACGTCAGTGAGGTGTTCACTCACCACACAGTGATTGTTACAATGTCTTCTATAATTCAGAAGATAATATTTCAAAAGAATAAAATCATGAACAATGGGAAATTTTACGGGTGCCATTTATTGGTTTTGTCAACTAAAAAAAATTTTTTTTTCAATTTTTGCCTATGGGTTACCCTTATGGAATTTATCAAAAAACTTCAAAATTTATTTGATCCATTTTATGATGCAAAAAGGTTCTACATACAAAAATACCATTGTTTTCACTTTTTTTCTACTGAAATCGCCTGTTCTGACTGAATAAATCAACTTGAACTAAACAATGGGTATCACTGTAGGCTTAAATTCAGTTTTTCTGGCAATCACAGCCGCAGGTTCGCGCACAGTGTCACTTTTCTGTACATTATAAAATCAGGAATCGAGTTTCACTCGTTAGATATATGAAACACGAGGCAAACTATTCAAACAGAATCCATCCATATTCTGTCTAAACAGACTGAATAAATAATCTTCAGTTCATGTTTTTTTTAGTGTTCTATCTATTCAAAATATAGCTGTTACAGCCGACAGAAAGAAACTTGTCAATTCCAATCGTTTGTTTTTCAGTACTTCTAAAGGAAAGCAATTTCTGCGATTTGGAACACTGTAGTATTTTCGATAATACCTCCACAGCGTATTCTAACCAGAAAGACGGAGGAAAGTGTGTCTAAACACAAATGTTGCCTTTCAGAAGCTGATTTTTATTGTTCCCTTTTGAAAAGGGAAACGCCTTCCTTATCTACGACTGAGCAAACCTCGAATAGCAATGGCATTTAAATATCAGTCATTAGAGGCATATAAGAAGCTCATTTCCAGTCACTTGAAGGTTTTTTTCCTCACGCTAGTCCGAGCTTGGCGAGGTTATTTTGGGGCCGAGAGATATTTCTACATACATAATGACGTGTATGACGTGGAACGGAGTGTGAGGTGATAAGGCTTTGCTTTGGATACTCCCAAGTATAGTCCCATATTTGTTCAGTGCTATGGAATGAGCTTTCAATAATATTGTCCTGCTACCACACAAAGGTTATCAGTGGTCATTTAGAGTAAAGAGAGTACGTTTCGAACAAATCCAATTTTCAAAGAGTCATCAGGGGTGCAGATTTTGCGATATGTGTGCTTATACCCAAAATCTCAGACTATCATGATTAATTCATTTCAGTGGAGGGCTCGGCAGAACTATGTTTGGTCCCGCCAAGCCTTTAACCCATTCACCCCCCCCCCCCCCCCCACACACACACACACATAGAGAAGCTATAGACTAGGGAGAGCATTTACGCAACAGCCGATGGATGTACATTTTATAAGAGTGCACATGAGTGTATTCTTGTAGGGGCCCTGGGAGCTACAGTAGTATTGTTAACTGGGGTGACCACGTTATGCTTTACAGCTTTAATATGACACAGGACCCAAAGACTTGTGTGTTTCTTCTCTGAAGTGGCAACGTGATTGCAAACAATAGGCTAAACTTCATTTTGTTATGTTTAATAGCAATGATTTAGGCATGAATTCCCCGCGGGAACACCGGGAAGCGAAGCAGTGCCTGTTCACTGCGGTAAACAGGTTCTGTTTTACTGGCAAAATAGGACCCAGTCACCAATGCTTGTGATGTGCAAACACTCTATAAAGTGGGCGATATGGCTTATTAACGCTCACTCCTGGTCTTGAGTTGATACTCATGTTGTGGTCCTGATTAGCCATTGTGCAAGCATATGTGACCTTAAACACCAATAAATAAATTTAGGCATGAATACTGGGTAGGTGTGACCAAAAATACCAGTAAACAATTATGTGGTGGTTAAATACTGAGTCTTTGGAACTTTGAGATTGCCTTTTCCTATTAGGTGTGCTCCCTACATCGGAGGGACCTCGCATTTTCAGAAAAGTCAATGTAATCGACGTATGGAGGATTCTGTACCACAGAAATCTGCGTAACGTGACTGAGAATAGATTGGATTGTTGGACAAGAATATGGACAGGGGTAAAAAATGAGTGTCAAATTGGTAAAATTTCACAAATTTTCGACAATGCGCTTTTTTAAAAACAAGATTTTCAATGGAAAAAAAGGGTCTTTCTCTTTATTGAGGTGTTCTGGATTTTGGTTCGGAACATCTGCACTATCTATTCATTCCTTTTGGGGATATTTGTGTTCAAATTTTGACACTGGGTGATGATATTTCGTACCAAAATAAGTTCCAACATCAGTCAGTTGTTACTATTTATAGTAACTCTGAATGAAATGACAATGTGACTCCGGTCTGAACAACTAAACATATCCCCACCAAAAAATCGTCTGCTCAGTCAGTACGCTGGTTTTCGTGTAACTTATCACAGCTGCTTTGTTTCTGTTGATTTTTATTAAACAAATAGCAATTTTTTCTATACCCTCAAGTACTCGAAAATTTACGTTATTATCTTCTCTGGAAACAGAATGATGGAGGTCTTACAATTTAAAGTTTCCTATTTATTTTTTTGCCACAGAAGAACGAATCGGGCTGTAGCTCAGTAAGTTCAGGCGTTCACTTTGCTGTATGAAAAGTTCGCGTTCAATGCGATGTGTATTCAGAACCCACCTGTTCTTAGATTTTTCTCATTATCCTAACACATACATTTTTCGCTTTGTTCTGGTTGCATCTTCGTCTATAGTGCATGTTTTCGCAAATTATCTGGCCAGAAGGCTGGAATACTCCACAATCAGTATATTTAAACAAAAATGTTGGAAAACAACCAATTGCTCCCAAAAGACAGACCATTACGCTGCAGGCCATATTGTAAAATTAGGGGCGCTATTATGTTGCAAAAATTAAGTCAAACTAGAGAAACAGAATTTACTGCACCCAGTAAATTCAAGTCTGTTTGAAAAGGTTTAAAGTATCAGGAATAAACTATAAACCATCAAGTGTAGACTCATTTGGTGTTAGTTCCAGGACCATTCATCATACCATGATTGAGATATGAGCATGCCCCACTTTCAAAAATGTTGGCTACGCCTACTTTTTTAACATAAAAATGCATGTATGGACCTCAGGAATGCTTTGGGAGGGGGGGGGGGGGGGTAAAAAAATGTGATTTCCAGTAATTATGAAAAATACACTTAATGACCCTAGGTGATCTCCTTGACCCTGACCCATATTTGGAATCTCCATCAAGTGTCTACTCATTTGGTGTTAGTCCCGGGCCCATTCATCATACCATGCTTGAGATATGAGCGTGACCCACTTTTACAAATTTTTGTCACGCCCACTTTATTTTACATCAAAATGCATGTGTGTATGTCAGGAATACTTTAGGGGATCAAAAAATGTGATTTCCAGCAATTCTGAAAAATGCACTCAATGACCCATAGTTGACCTCCGTGACCTTGACACATATTTTGAATCTCCATCGAGTATCGACTCATTTGATGTTGGTCCTAGGTCTGTAGGTCATACCACGCCTGAGATATGGGCGTGACCCACTTTCTAAAATTTTGGCCACACCCACTTTTTTACGTAAAAATGCAAGTGTGTATGTCAGGAATACTTTAGGGGGTCAAAAAATGTGATTTCCAGCAATTCTGAAAAATGCTCTCAATGACCCCTAGTTGACCTCCGTGACCTTGACCCATATTTTGAACCTCCATCGGGTGTCGACTCATTTGGTGTTGGTCTCAGGTCCATAGGTCATTCCGCTCTTGAGATATGGGCGTGACCCACTTTCAAAAATATTGGCCACGCCCACTTTTTTTACGTAAAAATTTAAGTGTGTATGTCAGGAATACTTTAGGAGATCAAAAAATGTGATTTCCAGCAATTCTGAAAATGCACTCAATGACCCCTAGGTGACCTCTGTGACTTTGACCCATATTCTGAATCTCCATCATGTGTCGACTCACTTGGTGTTGGTCCCAGATCCATACATCATACCACGCCTGAGAAATGGGTGTCACCCACTTTCAAAAATTGTGGCCACGCCCACTTTTTTACGTAAAATGCATGTGTGTCCGTCAAGAAGACTTTAGCAGATCAAAAAATGTGATTTCCAGCAATTCTGAAAAAATGCACTCAATGACCCCTAGGTGACCTCTGTGATCTTGACACATATTTTGAATCTCCATCAAGTGTCGACTGATTTGGTGTTGGGCCCAGGTCCATATGTCATGCCACTCCTGAGGTATGGGCGTGACCCACTTTCAAAAAATTTTTGGCCACGCCCACTTTTTCATGTCAAAATGCATCTGTGCACATCAGGAATGCTTTAGGGGGTCAAAAAATGTGTTTTCCAGCAATTCTGAAAAATGCACTCAATGACCCCTAGGTGGCCTCCGTGACCTTGATCCATATTTTGAATCTCCATCAAGTGTCAACTGATTTGGTGTTGGTCCCAGGTCTGTAGGTCATACCACGCCTGAGATATGGGCGTGATCCACTTTCAAAAATTTTGACCACGCCCACTTTTTTTACGTCAAAATGCATGTATGTACATCAGGATTACTTTAGGGTGGTCTAAAAATGTGATTTCCAGCAATTCTGAAAAATGCACTCAATGACCACAAGGTGACCTCTGTGACCTTGACTCATATTCTGAATCTCCATCAAGTGTCACCTCATTTGGTGTTGGTCCCAGGTCCATATGTCATACCACGCCTGAGGTATGGGCGTGACCCACTTTCAAAAATTTTTTGTCCACGCCCACTTTTTTACGTCGAAATGCAAGTGTGTACGTCAGAAATACTTTAGGGGGTCAAACAATGTGTTTTCCAGCAATTCTGAAAAATGTACTCAATGACCCCTAGGTGGCCTCTGTGACCTTGACCCATATTTTGAACCTCCATCAAGTGTCGACTCATTTGTGTTGGTCCCAGGTCCATAGGTCATTCCATTCTTGAGATATGGGCGTGACCCACTTTCAAAAAATTTGGCCACTCCCACTTTTTTTCGTCAAAATGCATGTATGTACGTCAGGAATACTTTAGGGGGTCAAAAATGTGATTTCCAGCAATTATGAAAAATGCACTCAATGACACCTAAGTGACCTCTGTGACCTTGACCCATATTTTGAATCTCCATCAAGTGTCGCCTCGTTTGGTGTTGATCCCAGGTCCATACGCCACACCACACCTGAGATATGGGCGTGACCCACTTTCAAATTTTTTGGCCACGCCCACTTCTTTTACGTCAAAATGCATGTGTGTATGTCAGGAATACTTTAGGGGATCAAAAAATGTGATTTCCAGCAATTCTGAAAAATGCACTCAATGACCCCTAGGTGACCTCCGTGACCTTGACCCATATTTTGAATCTCCATCAAGTGTCGACTCATTTCGTGTTGGTCCCAGGTCCATGCGTCATACCACGCCAGAGATATGGGCGTGACCCACTTTCAAAAATTTTGGCCACGCCCACTTTTTTACGTCAAAATGCATGTGTGTACGTCAGGAATACTTTAGGGGTAAAAAAATGTGATTTCCAGCAATTCTGAAAATGCACTCAATGACCCCTAGATGACCTCCGTAACCTTGACCCATATTTTGAACCTCCATCGAGTGTCGACTTATAGCTTATATAGCAATGGCATTTAAATATCAGTCATTAGAGGCATATAAGAAGCTCATTTCCAGTCACTTGAAGGTTTTTTTCCTCACGCTAGTCCGAGCTTGGCGAGGTTATTTTGGGGCCGAGAGATATTTCTACATACATAATGATGTGTATGACGTGGAACGGAGTGTGAGGTGATAAGGCTTTGCTTTGGATACTCCCAAGTATAGTCCCATATTTGTTCAGTGCTATGGAATGAGCTTTCAATAATATTGTCCTGCTACCACACAAAGGTTATCAGTGGTCATTTAGAGTAAAGAGAGTACGTTTCGAACAAATCCAATTTTCAAAGAGTCATCAGGGGTGCAGATTTTGCGATATGTGTGCTTATACCCAAAATCTCAGACTATCATGATTAATTCATTTCAGTGGAGGGCTCGGCAGAACTATGTTTGGTCCCGCCAAGCCTTTAACCCATTCACCCCCCCCCCCCCCCCCCCCCACACACACACACATAGAGAAGCTATAGACTAGGGAGAGCATTTACGCAACAGCCGATGGATGTACATTTTATAAGAGTGCGCATGAGTGTATTCTTGTAGGGGCCCTGGGAGCTACAGTAGTATTGTTAACTGGGGTGACCACGTTATGCTTTACTGCTTTAATATGACTCAGGACCCAAAGACTTGTGTGTTTCTTCTCTGAAGTGGCAACGTGATTGCAAACAATAGGCTAAACGTCATTTTGTTATGTTTAATAGCAATGATTTAGGCATGAATTCCCCGCGGGAACCCCGGGAAGCGAAGCAGTGCCTGTTCACTGCGGTAAACAGGTTCTGTTTTACTGGCAAAATAGGACCCAGTCACCAATGCTTGGGATGTGCAAACACTCTATAAAGTGGGCGATATGGCTTATTAACGCTCACTCCTGGTCTTGAGTTGATACTCATGTTGTGGTCATGATTAGCCATTGTGCAAGCATATGTGAACTTAAACACCAATAAATAAATTTAGGCATGAATACTGGGTAGGTGTGACCAAAAATACCAGTAAACAATTATGTGGTGGTTAAATACTGAGTCTTTGGAACTTTGAGATTGCCTTTTCCTATTAGGTGTGCTCCCTACATCGGAGGGACCTAGCATTTTCAGAAAAGTCAATGTAATCGACGTATGGAGGATTCTGTACCACAGAAATCTGCGTAACG
This sequence comes from Pictodentalium vernedei, assembly GCA_031216915.1. NCBI lineage: Eukaryota > Metazoa > Mollusca > Scaphopoda > Dentaliida > Dentaliidae > Pictodentalium > Pictodentalium vernedei. Next base: position 388,527,930 of record CM062289.1, read on the forward strand.
TGACTGAGAATAGATTGGATTGTTGGACAAGAATATGGACAGGGGTAAAAAATGAGTGTCAAATTGGTAAAATTTCACAAATTTTCGACAATGCGCTTTTTTAAAAACAAGATTTTCAATGGGAAAAAAGGGTCTTTCTCTTTATTGAGGTGTTCTGGATTTTGGTTCGGAACATCTGCACTATCTATTCATTCCTTTTTGGGATATTTGTGTTCAAATTTTGACACTGGGTGATGATATTTCGTACCAAAATAAGTTCCAACATCAGTCAGTTGTTACTATTTATAGTAACTCTGAATGAAATGACAATGTGACTCCGGTCTGAACAACTAAACATATCCCCACCAAAAAATCGTCTGCTCAGTCAGTACGCTGGTTTTCGTGTAACTTATCACAGCTGCTTTGTTTCTGTTGATTTTTATTAAACAAATAGCAATTTTTTCTATACCCTCATGTACTCGAAAATTTACGTTATTATCTTCTCTGGAAAGAGAATGATGGAGGTCTTACAATTTAAAGTTTTCTATTTATTTTTTGCCACAGAAGAACGAATCGGGCTGTAGCTCAGTAAGTTCAGGCGTTCACTTTGCTGTATGAAAAGTTCGTGTTCAATGCGATGTGTGTTCAAAACCCACCTGTTCTTAGATTTTTCTCATTATCCTAACACACACATTTTTCGCTTTGTTCTGGTTGCATCTTCGTCTATAGTGCATGTTTTCGCAAATTAGCTGAATACTCCACAATCAGTATATTTAAACCAAAATGTTGGAAAACAACCAATTGCCCCAAAAAGACAGACCATTACTCTGCAGACCATATTGTACAATTAGGGGCGCTATTATGTTGCAAAAATTGAGTCAAATAACAAGACGATAATCATAGTCTGATAATGCCTTTTGTCTGTTCAGCACCACTGACTGTGTGCCAGATTTAATGTTTCCTTGAAATAAAAGATTGCGAATATTCTCAACTGCACTTAATAAATAGCCTTTTGTGGCAAACTAAAAGAGTATATGCACTGACACCGTCATATTACCACTATAAGCAATGTATTTCTTCTGTTATGGCAGTGGTGAGGGCCTTGATTTCAGCTGTCCATTTGGGAGCAATTTGCGGATTGTGCAAATGTGTACAGCCCGTTAATAGTACACTTTCCTTCAACCAATGCTAGCCCTTCGTGTGGTGGTTTAGTAAGTTAGGAATTTAGGTAGTAGATAGATGACACAGGACGGTTCTCTCCGTGCTATCCGCCCTCATTCATCCGACACAATACAGGTCGGGGAAAGAGCCGTGATACCCCAATAATAAACAAATTCCACCCATCACTACAAACTTTAAATATCCTGTGTATTTTGAGCTAAAATATATTTCTGTCACAGAATGACTGGTAGTGTAATGGCTCTACTAACAGGTTAGAGAACTTTTGGAGCTAAACAGGGTTGGCGGACCGGTGTCATGATTCCATGTGCTATACTGTCTGTCAGGTAGGAAAGCATACTTTCAAAGCGTGTGTATGGGATAGTTTGGTTTGGTTTGGTTTGGGTGGGGGGAGGGGGGTTGGCGTTTTATTTCAGGTTTACATTTTAGATCTCTGAATCGTCTTTTCATCTTGATTTGCCGTTCGCGGTTTTATCTGGAATATTTTCCGATATGATGTGTGGAGCAGTGAGTCACGATACGTTTGGAAAGCATTCACGTTACAACAATTAGTTTTTTACAGATGAAGTTTACATTCCTACGAGCATCCACATGGAGCATTCTGGGTTCCTACCCCTTCCTCTGTTTATACCGGACCAGCATTAATTTTATGTATCATATTGAAGGTGAATGAATATTTTAGAGGGGAACCGTTTGATTTGAGTTTTTGGTTCAGATTCGACTTGTTTCAGCATTTGAAGGGCATTCGGTACCTCAGCACGCTTGGCGTGGTTTTGGTCGGCTGTCGTTTAAGACTGCTTGCTTCAAACAAGCGAATGGTAACGTTGGTTCCACATTATAGCCCTAAGAAAGTTATGTATAGTTTAAGAGGAGTCACTTTCCAAACTTCCCAGATTTATTAACTTGAAGAATTGTAAGCTGATTTGTGTGATTACTTGCTTTAAGAGTAGGTCATGTTCTGTGTTGGGCAGTATTAATTCTGTGTCAGTATTAATTCATGTGGGTCACAAAGAGAGATTGGGATTCTTTGGAAAAGTTCAAGCCTTTCATGTAAAAGTCGAAGGTCGAAACCATGGACTCTTCTATTCAAAGTTGTCAACTTGTATACGCCAGTGTTCTAATTAAGAATTCAACGTTTATGATAACGTCAGTGAGGTGTTCACTCACCACACGGTGATTGTTACAATGTCTTCTATAATTCAGAAGATAATATTTCAAAAGAATAAAATCATGAACAATGGGAAATTTTACGTGTGCCATTTATTGGTTTTGTCAACTAAAAAAAATTTTTTTTTCAATTTTTGCCTATGGGTTACCCTTATGGAATTTATCAAAAAACTTCAAAATTTATTTGACCCATTTTATGATGCAAAAAGGTTCTACATACAAAAATACCATTGTTTTCACTTTTTTTCTACTGAAATCGCCTGTTCTGACTGAATAAATCAACTTGAACTAAACAATGGGTATCACTGTAGGCTTAAATTCAGTTTTTCCGGCAATCACAGCCGCAGGTTCGCGCACAGTGTCACTTTTCTGTACATTATAAAATCAGGAATCGAGTTTCACTCGTTAGATATATGAAACACGAGGCAAACTATTCAAACAGAATCCATCCATATTCTGTCTAAACAGACTGAATAAATAATCTTCAGTTCATGTTTTTTTTAGTGTTCTATCTATTCAAAATATAGCTGTTACAGCCGACAGAAAGAAACTTGTCAATTCCAATCGTTTGTTTTTCAGTACTTCTAAAGGAAAGCAATTTCTGCGATTTGGAACACTGTAGTATTTTCGATAATACCTCCACAGCGTATTCTAACCAGAAAGACGGAGGAAAGTGTGTCTAAACACAAATGTTGCCTTTCAGAAGCTGATTTTGATTGTTCCCTTTTGAAAAGGGAAACGCCTTCCTTATCTACGACTGAGCAAACCTCGAATAGCAATGGCATTTAAATATCAGTCATTAGAGGCATATAAGAAGCTCATTTCCAGTCACTTGAAGGTTTTTTTCCTCACGCTAGTCCGAGCTTGGCGAGGTTATTTTGGGGCCGAGAGATATTTCTACATACATAATGACGTGTATGACGTGGAACGGAGTGTGAGGTGATAAGTCTTTGCTTTGGATACTCCCAAGTATAGTCCCATATTTGTTCAGTGCTATGGAATGAGCTTTCAATAATATTGTCCTGCTACCACACAAAGGTTATCAGTGGTCATTTAGAATAAAGAGAGTACGTTTCGAACAAATCCAATTTTCAAAGAGTCATCAGGGGTGCAGATTTTGCGATATGTGTGCTTATACCCAAAATCTCAGACTATCATGATTAATTCATTTCAGTGGAGGGCTCGGCAGAACTATGTTTGGTCCCGCCAAGCCTTTAACCCATTCACCCCCCCCCCCCCCCACACACACACACATAGAGAAGCTATAGACTAGGGAGAGCATTTACGCAACAGCCGATGGATGTACATTTTATAAGAGTGCACATGAGTGTATTCTTGTAGGGGCCCTCGGAGCTACAGTAGTATTGTTAACTGGGGTGACCACGTTATGCTTTACTGCTTTAATATGACACAGGACCCAAAGACTTGTGTGTTTCTTCTCTGAAGTGGCAACGTGATTGCAAACAATAGGCTAAACTTCATTTTGTTATGTTTAATAGCAATGATTTAGGCATGAATTCCCCGCGGGAACACCGGGAAGCGAAGCAGTGCCTGTTCACTGCGGTAAACAGGTTCTGTTTTACTGGCAAAATAGGACCCAGTCACCAATGCTTGGTATGTGCAAACACTCTATAAAGTGGGCGATATGGCTTATTAACGCTCACTCCTGGTCTTGAGTTGATACTCATGTTGTGGTCATGATTAGCCATTGTGCAAGCATATGTGACCTTAAACACCAATAAATAAATTTAGGCATGAATACTGGGTAGGTGTGACCAAAAATACCAGTAAACAATTATGTGGTGGTTAAATACTGAGTCTTTGGAACTTTGAGATTGCCTTTTCCTATTAGGTGTGCTCCCTACATCGGAGGGACCTCGCATTTTCAGAAAAGTCAATGTAATCGACGTATGGAGGATTCTGTACCACAGAAATCTGCGTAACGTGACTGAGAATAGATTGGATTGTTGGACAAGAATATGGACAGGGGTAAAAAATGAGTGTCAAATTGGTAAAATTTCACAAATTTTCGACAATGCGCTTTTTTAAAAACAAGATTTTCAATGGCAAAAAAGGGTCTTTCTCTTTATTGAGGTGTTCTGGATTTTGGTTCGGAACATCTGCACTATCTATTCATTCCTTTTTGGGATATTTGTGTTCAAATTTTGACACTGGGTGATGATATTTCGTACCAAAATAAGTTCCAACATCAGTCAGTTGTTACTATTTATAGTAACTCTGAATGAAATGACAATGTGACTCCGGTCTGAACAATTAAACATATCCCCACCAAAAAATCGTCTGCTCAGTCAGTACGCTGGGTTTCGTGTAACTTATCACAGCTGCTTTGTTTCTGTTGATTTTTATTAAACAAATAGCAATTTTTTCTATACCCTCATGTACTCGAAAATTTACGTTATTATCTTCTCTGGAAACAGAATGATGGAGGTCTTACAATTTAAAGTTTTCTATTTATTTTTTGCCACAGAAGAACGAATCGGGCTGTAGCTCAGTAAGTTCAGGCGTTCACTTTGCTGTATGAAAAGTTCGTGTTCAATGCGATGTGTGTTCAAAACCCACCTGTTCTTAGATTTTTCTCATTATCCTAACACACACATTTTTCGCTTTGTTCTGGTTGCATCTTCGTCTATAGTGCATGTTTTCGCAAATTATCTGGCCAAAAGGCTGGAATACTCCACAATCAGTATATTTAAACAAAAATGTTGGAAAACAACCAATTGCCCCCAAAAGACAGACCATTACGCTGCAGGCCATATTGTAAAATTAGGGGCGCTATTATGTTGCAAAAATTAAGTCAAACTAGAGAAACAGAATTTACTGCACCCAGTAAATTCAAGTCTGTTTGAAAAGGTTTAAAGTATCAGGAATAAACTATAAACCATCAAGTGTAGACTCATTTGGTGTTAGTTCCAGGACCATTCATCATACCATGATTGAGATATGAGCATGACCCACTTTCAAAAATGTTGGCTACGCCCACTTTTTTAACATAAAAATGCATGTATGGACCTCAGGAATTCTTTGGGATGGGGGGGGGGGTAAAAAAAATGTGATTTCCAGTAATTATGAAAAATACACTTAATGACCCTAGGTGATCTCCTTGACCCTGACCCATATTTGGAATCTCCATCAAGTGTCTACTCATTTGGTGTTAGTCCCGGGCCCATTCATCATACCAGGCTTGAGATATGAGCGTGACCCACTTTTACAAATTTTTGTCACGCCCACTTTATTTTACATCAAAATGCACGTGTGTATGTCAGGAATACTTTAGGGGATCAAAAAATGTGATTTCCAGCAATTCTGAAAAATGCACGCAATGACCCATAGTTGACCTCCGTGACCTTGACACATATTTTGAATCTCCATCGAGTATCGACTCATTTGGTGTTGGTCCTAGGTCTGTAGGTCATACCACGCCTGAGATATGGGCGTGACCCACTTTCTAAAATTTTGGCCACGCCCACTTTTTTACGTAAAAATTTAAGTGTGTATGTCAGGAATACTTTAGGAGATCAAAAAATGTGATTTCCAGCAATTGTGAAAATGCACTCAATGACCCCTAGGTGACCTCTGTGACCTTGACCCATATTCTGAATCTCCATCATGTGTCGACTCACTTGGTGTTGGTCCCAGATCCATACATCATACCACGCCTGAGAAATGGGTGTCACCCACTTTCAAAAGTTGTGGCCACGCCCACTTTTTTACGTAAAATGCATGTGTGTCCGTCAAGAAGACTTTAGCGGATCAAAAAATGTGATTTCCAGCAATTCTGAAAAAATGCACTCAATCACCCCTAGGTGACCTCAGTGATCTTGACACATATTTTGAATCTCCATCAAGTGTCGACTGATTTGGTGTTGGTCCCAGGTCCATATGTCATGCCACTCCTGAGGTATGGGCGTGACCCACTTTCAAAAATTTTTTGGCCACGCCCACTTTTTCATGTCAAAATGCATCTGTGCACATCAGGAATGCTTTAGGGGGTCAAAAAATGTGTTTTCCAGCAATTCTGAAAAATGCACTCAATGACCCCTAGGTGGCCTCCGTGACCTTGATCCATATTTTGAATCTCCATCAAGTGTCGACTGATTTGGTGTTGGTCCCAGGTCTGTAGGTCATACCACGCCTGAGATATGGGCGTGATCCACTTTCAAAAATTTTGACCACGCCCACTTTTTTTACGTCAAAATGCTTGTATGTACATCAGGATTACTTTAGGGTGGTCTAAAAATGTGATTTCCAGCAATTCTGAAAAATGCACTCAATGACCCCTAGGTGGCCTCCGTGACCTTGATCCATATTTTGAATCTCCATCAAGTGTCACCTCATTTGGTGTTGGTCCCAGGTCCATATGTCATACCACGCCTGAGGTATGGGCGTGACCCACTTTCAAAAATTTTTTGACCACGCCCACTTTTTTACGTCGAAATGCAAGTGTGTACGTCAGAAATACTTTAGGGGGTCAAAAAATGTGATTTCCAGCAATTCTGAAAAATGCACTCAATGACCACAAGGTGACCTCTGTAACCTTGACCCATATTTAGAATCTCCATCAAGTGTCGACTCATTTGGTATTGGTCCCAGATCCATACGTCATACCACGCCTGAGTAATGGGCGTGACCCACTTTCAAAAATTTTGGCCACGCCCACTTTTTTACGTCAAAATGCATGTGTGTACGTCAGGAAGACTTTAGGGGATAAAAAAATGTGATTTCCAGCAATTCTGAAAAATACACTCAATGACCCCTAGGTGTCCTCTGTGAGCTTGACCCATATTTTGATTCTCCATCAAGTGTCGACTCTTTTGGTGTTGGTCCCAGGTCCATACGTCATACCATGCCTGAGATATGGCCGTGACCCACTTTCAACAATTTTGGCCACGCCCACTTTTATACATCAAAATGCATGTGTGTATGTCAGGAATACTTTAGGGGATCAAAAAATGTGATTTCCAGCAATTCTGAAAAATGCACTCAATGACCCCTAGTTGACCTCCGTGACCTTGACCCATATTTTGAACCTCCATCAAGTGTCGACTCTTTTGGTGTTGGTCCCAGGTCCATACGTCATACCATGCCTGAGATATGGGCGTGACCCAGTTTCAAACATTTTGGCCACGCCCACTTTTTTACGTCAAAATGCTTTTGTGTACGTCAGGAATACTTTAGGGGTCAAAAAATGTGATTTCTAGCAATTCTGAAAAATGCCCTCATTGACCCCTAGGTGACCTCCGTGACCTTGACCCATATTTTAAATCTCCATCAAGTGTCGACTCATTTGGTGTTGGTCCCAGGTCCACACGTCATACCACTCCTGAGGTATGGGCGTGACCCACTTTCAGAAATATTTTGGCCACGCCCACTTTTTTTACGTCAGAATGCATGTGTGTACGTCAGGAATACTTTAGGTGGTCAAAAAATGTGATTTCCAGCAATTCTGAAAAAATGCACTCAATGACCCCTAGGTGACCTCTCTCTGTGACCTTGATCCATATTTTGAATCTCCATAAAGTGTCGACTCATTTGGTGTTGGTCTCAGGTCCATACATCATACCACCCTGAGATATGGGCGTGACCCACTTTCAAAAACTTTGATCACGCCCACTTTTTCACGTCAAAATGCATGTGTGTATGTCAGGAATACTTTAAGGGGGTAAAAAAATTTGATTTCCAGCAATTCTGAAAAATGCACTCAATGACCCCTAGGTGACCTCCGTGACCTTGACCCATATTTTGAATCTCCATCAAGTGTCGACTCATTTCGTGTTGGTCCCAAGTCCATATGTCATACCCTGTCTGAGATATGGGCGTGACCCACTTTCAAAAATTTTGGCCACGCCCACTTTTTTACGTCAAAATGCATGTGTGTACTTCAGGAATACTTTAGGGGGTCAAAAATGTGATTTTCAGCAATTCTGAAAAATGCACTCGATGCCCCCTAGATGACCTCCGTGACCTTGACACATATTTTGAACCTCCATCGAGTGTCGACTCATTTGTTGTTGGTCCCAGGTCTGTAGGTCATACCACGCCTAAGATTTAGGCCACGCCCACTTTTTACGTCAAAATGCATGTGTGTACGTCAGGAATACTTTAGGGGGTCAAAAAATGTGATTTTCAGCAATTCTGAAAAATGCACTCAATGACCCCTAGATGACCTCCGTGACCTTGACACATATTTTGAACTTCCATCGAGTGTCGACTCATTTGTTGTTGGTTCCAGGTCTGTAGGTCATACCACGCCTGAGATATGGGCGTGACCCACTTTCAAAAATTTTGGCCACGCCCACTTTTTTACATAAAAATGCATGTGTGTAAGTCAGGAATACTTTAGGGGGTCAAAAAATGTGTTTTCCAGCAATTCTGAAAAATGTACTCAATGACCCCTAGGTGGCCTCTGTGACCTTGACCCATATTTTGAACCTCCATCAAGTGTCGACTCATTTGTGTTGGTCCCAGGTCCATAGGTCATTCCATTCTTGAGATATGGGCGTGACCCACTTTCAAAAAATTTGGCCACTCCCACTTTTTTTCGTCAAAATGCATGTATGTACGTCAGGAATACTTTAGGGGGTCAAAAATGTGATTTCTAGCAATTGTGAAAAATGCACTCAATGACACCTAAGTGACCTCTGTGACCTTCACCCATATTTTGAATCTCCATCAAGTGTCGCCTCGTTTGGTGTTGATCCCAGGTCCATACGCCACACCACACCTGAGATATGGGCGTGACCCACTTTCAAATTTTTTGGCCACGCCCACTTCTTTTACGTCAAAATGCATGTGTGTATGTCAGGAATACTTTAGGGGATCAAAAAATGTGATTTCCAGCAATTCTGAAAATTCACTCAATGACCCCTAGGTGACCTCCGTGACCTTGACCCATATTTTGAATCTCCATCAAGTGTCGACTCATTTCGTGTTGGTCCCAGGTCCATGCGTCATACCACGCCAGAGATATGGGCGTGACCAACTTTCAAAAATTTTGGCCACGCCCACTTTTTTTACGTCAAAATGCATGTGTGTACGTCAGGAATACTTTAGGGGTAAAAAAATGTGATTTCCAGCAATTCTGAAAATGCACTCAATGACCCCTAGATGACCTCCGTAACCTTGACCCATATTTTGAACCTCCATCGAGTGTCGACTTATTTGGTGTTGGTCCCAGGTCTGTAGGTCATAGAGAAAAATAAAAGAAGAAAAAAGAAAAATTAACTGTGCAAAAACAATAGTCTGTGTGTTTCACACAGACTAACTAGAGAAACCCCGGCTATGGTATGTGGAACATCCTCCCATGGTCCTTTATAATTGTGTGAAGATTGATGACTGTGGCCCTAACAGTCTTCGAGTTATTGGCTTGGGCACACACACACATGGACACACACACGGACGGACGCGCACACTTCAATCACTATATGCCACCCGACTTTAGTCAGGGGGGTGGGGGGGGGGGGCATAAAAAGAAATCTTTGAGTCCCAAAGTGGGTCTGACTGAACCCCAAAATATTTGTTCTCATAGCACAGTGATAACAAAGGCACCCAAATACACTCATTCCTGTCACAATGTGATTGATAACAAAGGTACCCAAGAAGTTTTGTGAAGATCGGTTCATAAATACAGCCTCTAGCCCGAGTCGTATTGACACATGCACTTACTGTGTATTTGTAGCACTGAATAAATCAAAAGTTCATCTAATTTGCATAATTTCTGCTCGAGAAAAAAAAACCCGTAATAAAGGTGATGTATCCCATGGTACTAAACATTCATACAAAAATTTATTCAAATCAGAACTTTCATACATAAGTTCTGTACCAGTTTTTCTTGAAGCAATAATTAAAGTACAAAATGGCTGCTGGTGGACATCTTGAATTTCGGACTGCACCCAAAACCACTCGTTCCCGTCCCACGCTAATAACAAAGGTACCCAAGAAGTTTCGTAAAGATCAGTTCATAAATACAGCTTCTAGCCCGAGCCGTATTGGCATTTGCAGTTACAGTGCTTAAAGTAGCATTAAATAGATCAAAGTTAGTCTAATTGGCATAATTTATGTACGAGAGAAAAAAACGTATTATATGTGATGTATCCCACGGTACTAAACATTCACACAAAAAATTATTCAAATCAGTGCTTTCATATGGAAGTTCTGCGCAAAAATCTGACTGCACCTAATTTTGTACAAAATGGCTGCCAGCGGCCATCTTGAATTTCAGAACGACCCCAAAACACTCCTTCTCGTCCCACGGTGATAACAAAGGTACCCAAGAAGTTTCGTAAAGATCGGTTCATAAATACGGCCTCTAGCCCGAGCCGTATTGGTATTTGCACTTACAGTTCTGAAAGTAACACTAATTAAATCAAAAGTTAGTCTAATTTGCATAATTTACACACGAGAAAAAAACCGGGTTATATGTGATGTATTCCATGGTACTAAACATTCATACAAAAACTATTCAAATCCGAGCTTTCATATGGAAGTTCTACGCCAAAAAAAATCTGATTGCACCTAATTTTGTACAGAATGGTTGCCAGTGGTCATCTTGAATTTCGGACCGGGCCCCAAGACACTTGTTCTCGTCTCACAGTGACAAAAAAGGTACCCAAGAAGTTTTGTTTCATAAATACGGCCTCTAGCCCGAGCCATGTGTACGGCACGACAGACAGACGGACAGACAGACGACGGGCCATGACAATACCGCGAATTTGGCTTTGCCAAAGTTGAGCTAAAAATGGACTAAGTTTGACAACCAGTAGTTTTGTAAAATATTGAGGCAAGTCAAAATTCTGACAATACGCACACATCTGGAAAATGTAGAAACATCCTCTGAAATAAAAAAGTAATACCTTGAAAATTACAAGAGGCCTCACGGGGCGTGAAGCGCTCATCTTGAACAGAACACACTTTAAACAAAGTCCAAGAATTAGCACATTAAGCAAGCCATCTCCATAGGCTACACTCTCAACTCTTGAGTCCCTCAGGTGTGACAAAAATAATACGGGCATCATGCCTTTTCTTCAGTTGATCATAAAGTTAAATTTAGAGCTCCCCAATGAAGCCCCTTGATACAACCTTTGTAGATTAATCCTAGTTACACACCTCTAGAGGGTACTGAATATAAATTTTTTAAATCTTCAGCAAAAATGGCCAATTCCGGCTTCATAGGGAGCCCAAATATTAACCCAAGCAATCGATTTGAACACAGCTGAATCTGACTTCCCTAGAGATGTTGTGTACCAAATATAAAAGCATTCTGACTGTTGGATCTGAAGAAGAGAAATTTTAAAGAAATTTCTTCATATTGCATCAAGTTGAAATTTGGGCTACCACAGCGAGCCCAAATATTAACCTATGGATCCGATTTGAACAAAGTTGAATCTGACCCCCCCCCCCCCCCCCCTCCCCAGAGATGTTGTATACCAAATATGAAAGCATTCTGACTAGTGGATCTGAAGAAGAAGATTTTTGAAGAAATTCCCTCATATTGTACTAAGATAAATTTCAGGTTCCCATATGGAGCCCAAATATTAACCCAGGCACTCGAATTGAACAAACTGGAATATGCCCCCCCCCCCCCCCCCCCCCCAGAGGTGTTGTATACCAAATATATTAAAGCATTCCGACTGGTGGATCTGAAGAAGAAGATTTTTAAAGAAATTTCCTCATATTGCACTAAGTAAAAAATTGGGCTACCATAGCGAGCCCAAATATATACCTAGGGATCTGATTTGAACAAACTTGAATCTGACCCCCATGTTGCATACCAAATATGAAAGCATTCTGACTGGTGGATCTGAAGAAGATGATTTTTTTTAAATTCCCTCCCCCGCCCCCCCATATTGAAGAAAGTTAAAATTCGGGCTTCTCTAGGAAGCCCAAATATCAACCTAGAGACTTGGTTTTAACAATCTTGAATCTGACCCTCGTAACAATGATGCATACCAAACATTAAGAGATTCTGACTGGTGGTTCTGAAGAAGAAGATTTTTAAAGAATATTCCCCATATAACCCTATGTTAAAAATTCGGTGCTTTCATATGGAAGTTCTGCGCAAAAATCTGACTGCACCTAATTTTGTACAAAATGGCTGGTGAGCCCAAATATGAACCGATGAGCTTTTTTATTACAACAAACTTGCATCTACCCCTCCCCCCCCCCCCCCCCCACACACACACACACCACCTATGAATGTGGTATACCAAATATCAAAAGATTCTTATGATTGGTTCTGGAAAAAAAATATTTTTTTTTTATTTTTGCAAATATGCTGACTCAGCACTTTTTTGATGCCCATTACAGAACACCCTAACTAACATAACCGATGGCAATTTTTTCACCACTCAGTTCTACTGGTCCTGGGGATATTTCATACCAAATAACAGCTCTCTGTTCCGTGTGGTTTGGGAAATATGGGCGTTTGAAAATATTTCGATTTTTAGCTCCCAGGTTTCGCATGGGGATGCGGGAATTATTTTTTTTTTGCATGGGTCAAGTACTTATGACCCAATAATACCACATACGAAATTTGGTTCATACCGGACCATCGGTTAAGAAAATAGAAATTTTGGGCGGGGTCAAAAATCTTACCCCACCCATTACAAACCAAATATTGCTTCACGAATTTAGTTTGAAAAAAGTTGATTCTAGTCCCCAAAAGGAAGTTCCATAGCAAATGTCAAGTCATTGTACTCACTGGTTCTTGAGAAAAAGATTTTGAAAATATTTTGGAGCATTTTCCCCTCTCCCTTCCTATGGGACTGGGCATGTTGAGTTGAACAAAAATGCAACGCCCCTTTGGAATCATCACTCACACAAACTTTCACTTGAATTGGTTTAGTGGCTTTGGAGGAGAAGACCAAAAAAAATGGTGTTGACGCACGGCTGACGACGGACGGAGAGTGATGAGATTAGCTCAGCTTGACTTCGTCAAGATGAGCTAATAAGAGAGGTTAGACGGACAAACAATATACCCTATATGCAGAAAGATAGAGGGAAAGACAGAGGTAAAACAATATGTCCCCTGACTATTCGTTGTGGGCATAACAAGGACATACGTCAATTGTAACCAGACCGTCCAAGGCAGCCACTTGAAATTCTGAGAATGTGTTCTACTATCCACGCTCGACAGTTTAGTATCTTTCTTGAGTCCTGTGACCGGGTGAAAACACCGTGGATGTACCCATAAGAGAAGTCTCAAATCTGCAAGGGTTAAACGTTTATTAATAACATGATACAAAACTAGAAGGGTGGTTGGTACTGCAGGCAGGTCATAACAAGTCTACTCTCCGGTACATGTACAGTAGATTGTGGAGAGAGTTTTCAGAGTAGCGACTCGAAATTTTCAATGTTTGTTCTGAAAGCTCTGCCCAACTCGACCTGTGCCTGAAAAATCCAACAACCGAGCGCATAGCCCGTGGGAGCCTCACGTGCATGCGCACACGCTCTTTTGGAATTGGGCTTGAGGAATGCGCAATTCGAGTCGACTTTCCAGGCATCCGATGGAGCAACTATTCGTGAATGCTGAGTGAAAATTTCGTGAAAATCCGCGGAGAATTCGCTGACATATAGCGTTTTTGAAGAGAGGAGGTAATTTTCTGAATTTGGTCTTTGTCAAGTCGGAGCGAAAGAAGAGGGTGGGAATGGGCACAATCTCTCGTGGTGCCGCCTCTCTGGGGTAGGTCCACTTAAAAGTTACAATAGAGCGTGACTGACGGAGAGATGGCTGTAAATCAAAGTAATTTCTTTAAGAACAGCACCCAGGGATCTCATCGCAACCTTGAAACCTATGAGAATCATCCGAAGTTAAAAGTGAAAAGAAAACGGCGGTGAGTAGGTTTTTGGCGGGAAAAGATCAATGAGAATTTGCATATAAGACATTAAAATAGCACTTCAGGCATACGCTCACTGTGTCCAGACCGCTGAAGGCAGCGACTTGCAATTTCCAGAACATGTTCTACGAAGCCTGGCCGACATTTTAGCATAAAATCGAGTGTTCTGGCCGCGTGGAAAATACCACGCCTCGCGTGGAAACCATGGGGACGGTTCGTAGCCACTTTATTTTCAATGCAATGAAATTTCCATTCATAATTTACCTGTCAACGGCAGAGTTTGGCATTATTTCTGTCTGATGAACTGCTCAACTTTAACTATTTGCACCTTTATATAGGACCGAAAGATCACTACATGCATACCAATATTCAGGTACTGATTTTACGAAAATAACATTTATTTCAACAGTACCCACTTGGGAACTCTCAAATCTGCCAAGGATTAAACTTTTAATAATAACATGTAAAACAAAAGTTGTCATACATTGCTAGCCGCATGCAACCATAGACAACATTTAGCACTCAATCAATTAGGAATGGAGTAAATTGCGACTTAAACTTACCAAATTCTGAAAAATGGAGTTATTTTCGACGGCACCTATCTTTATGCAACCGAAAGAGGGATTGGGTTAAACTTTACAGCTACCTTATGAAGGAAAATCTTCTTGGACTTGAACTGTAAATCTAAATGTCAACAAAATTTTCAGATATTACCAAAATCACAATTACTCGATGGATAATTGTGAATACGAACATGTAAATCATGTGTTACCCTTATGGAATTTTTCAAAAAACTTCAAAATTTATTTGACCCATTTTATGATGCAAAAAGGTTCTACATACAAAAATACCATTGTTTTCACTTTTTGTCTACTGAAATCGCCTGTTCTGACTTAATAAATCAACTTGAACTAAACAATGGGTATCACTGTAGGCTTAAATTCAGTTTTTCCGGCAATCACAGCCGCAGGTTCGCGCACAGTGTCACTTTTCTGTACATTATAAAATCAGGAATCGAGTTTCACTCGTTAGATATATGAAACACGAGGCAAACTATTCAAACAGAATCCATCCATATTCTGTCTAAACAGACTGAATAAATAATCTTCAGTTCATGTTTTTTTAGTGTTCTATCTATTCAAAATATAGCTGTTACAGCCGACAGAGAGAAACTTGTCAATTCCAATCGTTTGTTTTTCAGTACTTCTAAAGGAAAGCAATTTCTGCGATTTGGAACACTGTAGTATTTTCGATAATACCTCCACAGCGTATTCTAACCAGAAAGACGGAGGAAAGTGTGTCTAAACACAAATGTTGCCTTTCAGAAGCTGATTTTGATTGTTCCCTTTTGAAAAGGGAAACGCCTTCCTTATCTACGACTGAGCAAACCTCGAATAGCAATGGCATTTAAATATCAGTCATTAGAGGCATACAAGAAGCTCATTTCCAGTCACTTGAAGGTTTTTTTCCTCACGCTAGTCCGAGCTTGGCGAGGTTATTTTGGGGCCGAGAGATATTTCTACATACATAATGACGTGTATGACGTGGAACGGAGTGTGAGGTGATAAGGCTTTGCTTTGGATACTCCCAAGTATAGTCCCATATTTGTTCAGTGCTATGGAATGAGCTTTCAATAATATTGTCCTGCTACCACACAAAGGTTATCAGTGGTCATTTAGAGTAAAGAGAGTACGTTTCGAACAAATCCAATTTTCAAAGAGTCATCAGGGGTGCAGATTTTGCGATATGTGTGCTTATACCCAAAATCTCAGACTATCATGATTAATTCATTTCAGAGGAGGGCTCGGCAGAACTATGTTTGGTCCCGCCAAGCCTTTAACCCATTCACCCCCCCCCCCCCACACACACACACACACACATAGAGAAGCTATAGACTAGGGAGAGCATTTACGCAACAGCCGATGGATGTACATTTTATAAGAGTGCACATGAGTGTATTCTTGTAGGGGCCCTGGGAGCTACAGTAGTATTGTTAACTGGGGTGACCACGTTATGCTTTACTGCTTTAATATGACACAGGACCCAAAGACTTGTGTGTTTCTTCTCTGAAGTGGCAACGTGATTGCAAACAATAGGCTAAACTTCATTTTGTTATGTTTAATAGCAATGATTTAGGCATGAATTCCCCGCGGGAACCCCGGGAAGCGAAGCAGTGCCTGTTCACTGCGGTAAACAGGTTCTGTTTTACTGGCAAAATAGGACCCAGTCACCAATGCTTGGGATGTGCAAACACTCTATAAAGTGGGCGATATGGCTTATTAACGCTCACTCCTGGTCTTGAGTTGATACTCATGTTGTGGTCATGATTAGCCATTGTGCAAGCATATGTGACCTTAAACACCAATAAATAAATTTAGGCATGAATACTGGGTAGGTGTGACCAAAAATACCAGTAAACAATTATGTGGTGGTTAAATACTGAGTCTTTGGAACTTTGAGATTGCCTTTTCCTATTAGGTGTGCTCCCTACATCGGAGGGACCTCGCATTTTCAGAAAAGTCAATGTAATCGACGTATGGAGGATTCTGTACCACATAAATCTGCGTAACGTGACTGAGAATAGATTGGATTGTTGGACAAGAATATGGACAGGGGTAAAAAATGAGTGTCAAATTGGTAAAATTTCACAAATTTTCGACAATGCGCTTTTTTAAAAACAAGATTTTCAATGGGAAAAAAGGGTCTTTCTCTTTATTGAGGTGTTCTGGATTTTGGTTCGGAACATCTGCACTATCTATTCATTCCTTTTTGGGATATTTGTGTTCAAATTTTGACACTGGGTGATGATATTTCGTACCAAAATAAGTTCCAACATCAGTCAGTTGTTACTATTTATAGTAACTCTGAATGAAATGACAATGTGACTCCGGTCTGAACAACTAAACATATCCCCACCAAAAAATCGTCTGCTCAGTCAGTACGCTGGTTTTCGTGTAACTTATCACAGCTGCTTTGTTTCTGTTGATTTTTATTAAACAAATAGCAATTTTTTCTATACCCTCATGTACTCGAAAATTTACGTTATTATCTTCTCTGGAAACAGAATGATGGAGGTCTTACAATTTAAAGTTTTCTATTTATTTTTTGCCACAGAAGAACGAATCGGGCTGTAGCTCAGTAAGTTCAGGCGTTCACTTTGCTGTATGAAAAGTTCGTGTTCAATGCGATGTGTGTTCAAAACCCACCTGTTCTTAGATTTTTCTCATTATCCTAACACACACATTTTTCGCTTTGTTCTGGTTGCATCTTCGTCTATAGTGCATGTTTTCGCAAATTAGCTGAATACTCCACAATCAGTATATTTAAACCAAAATGTTGGAAAACAACCAATTGCCCAAAAAAGACAGACCATTACTCTGCAGACCATATTGTACAATTAGGGGCGCTATTATGTTGCAAAAATTGAGTCAAATAACGAGACGATAATCATAGTCTGATGATGCCTTTTGTCTGTTCAGCACCACTGACTGTGTGCCAGATTTAATGTTTCCTTGAAATAAAAGATTGCGAATATTCTCAACTGCACTTAATAAATAGCCTTTTGTGGCAAACTAAAAGAGTATATGCACTGACACCGTCATATTACCACTATAAGCAATGTATTTCTTCTGTTATGTCAGTGGTGAGGGCCTTGATTTCAGCTGTCCATTTGGGAGCAATTTGCGGATTGTGCAAATGTGTACAGCCCGTTAATAGTACACTTTCCTTCAACCAATGCTAGCCCTTCGTGTGGTGGTTTAGTAAGTTAGGAATTTAGGTAGTAGATAGATGACGCAGGACGGTTCTCTCCGTGCTATCCGCCCTCATTCATCCGACACAATACAGGTCGGGGAAAGAGCCGTGATACCCCAATAATAAACAAATTCCACCCATCACTACAAACTTTAAATATCCTCTGTATTTTGAGCTAAAATATATTTCTGTCACAGAATGACTGGTAGTGTAATGGCTCTACTAACAGGTTAGAGAACTTTTGGAGCTAAACAGGGTTGGCGGACCGGTGTCATGATTCCATGTGCTATACTGTCTGTCAGGTAGGAAAGCATACTTTCAAAGCGTGTGTATGGGATAGTTTGGTTTGGTTTGGTTTGGGTGGGGGGAGTGGGGTTGGCGTTTTATTTCAGGTTTACATTTTAGATCTCTGAATCGTCTTTTCATCTTGATTTGCCGTTCGCGGTTTTATCTGGAATATTTTCCGATATGATGTGTGGAGCAGTGAGTCACGATACGTTTGGAAAGCATTCACGTTACAACAATTAGTTTTTTACAGATGAAGTTTACATTCCTACGAGCATCCACATGGAGCATTCTGGGTTCCTACCCCTTCCTCTGTTTATACCGGACCAGCATTAATTTTATGTATCATATTGAAGGTGAATGAATATTTTAGAGGGGAACCGTTTGATTTGAGTTTTTGGTTCAGATTCGACTTGTTTCAGCATTTGAAGGGCATTCGGTACCTCAGCACGCTTGGCGTGGTTTTGGTCGGCTGTCGTTTAAGACTGCTTGCTTCAAACAAGCGAATGGTAACGTTGGTTCCACATTATAGCCCTAAGAAAGTTATGTATAGTTTAAGAGGAGTCACTTTCCAAACTTCCCAGATTTATTAACTTGAAGAATTGTAAGCTGATTTGTGTGATTACTTGCTTTAAGAGTAGGTCATCTTCTGTGTTGGGCAGTATTAATTCTGTGTCAGTATTAATTCATGTGGGTCACAAAGAGAGATTGGGATTCTTTGGAAAAGTTCAAGCCTTTCATGTAAAAGTCGAAGGTCGAAACCATGGACTCTTCTATTCAAAGTTGTCAACTTGTATACGCCAGTGTTCTAATTAAGAATTCAACGTTTATGATAACGTCAGTGAGGTGTTCACTCACCACACAGTGATTGTTACAATGTCTTCTATAATTCAGAAGATAATATTTCAAAAGAATAAAATCATGAACAATGGGAAATTTTACGTGTGCCATTTATTGGTTTTGTCAACTAAAAAAAATTTTTTTTTCAATTTTTGCCTATGGGTTACCCTTATGGAATTTATCAAAAAACTTCAAAATTTATTTGACCCATTTTATGATGCAAAAAGGTTCTACATACAAAAATACCATTGTTTTCACTTTTTTTCTACTGAAATCGCCTGTTCTGACTGAATAAATCAACTTGAACTAAACAATGGGTATCACTGTAGGCTTAAATTCAGTTTTTCCGGCAATCACAGCCGCAGGTTCGCGCACAGTGTCACTTTTCTGTACATTATAAAATCAGGAATCGAGTTTCACTCGTTAGATATATGAAACACGAGGCAAACTATTCAAACAGAATCCATCCATATTCTGTCTAAACAGACTGAATAAATAATCTTCAGTTCATGTTTTTTTTAGTGTTCTATCTATTCAAAATATAGCTGTTACAGCCGACAGAAAGAAACTTGTCAATTCCAATCGTTTGTTTTTCAGTACTTCTAAAGGAAAGCAATTTCTGCGATTTGGAACACTGTAGTATTTTCGATAATACCTCCACAGCGTATTCTAACCAGAAAGACGGAGGAAAGTGTGTCTAAACACAAATGTTGCCTTCAGAAGCTGATTTTGATTGTTCCCTTTTGAAAAGGGAAACGCCTTCCTTATCTACGACTGAGCAAACCTCGAATAGCAATGGCATTTAAACATCAGTCATTAGAGGCATATAAGAAGCTCATTTCCAGTCACTTGAAGGTTTTTTTCCTCACGCTAGTCCGAGCTTGGCGAGGTTATTTTGGGGCCGAGAGATATTTCTACATACATAATGACGTGTATGACGTGGAACGGAGTGTGAGGTGATAAGGCTTTGCTTTGGATACTCCCAAGTATAGTCCCATATTTGTTCAGTGCTATGGAATGAGCTTTCAATAATATTGTCCTGCTACCACACAAAGGTTATCAGTGGTCATTTAGAGTAAAGAGAGTACGTTTCGAACAAATCCAATTTTCAAAGAGTCATCAGGGGTGCAGATTTTGCGATATGTGTGCTTATACCCAAAATCTCAGACTATCATGATTAATTCATTTCAGTGGATGGCTCGGCAGAACTATGTTTGGTCTCGCCAAGCCTTTAACCCATTCACCCCCCCCCCCCACCCCCCACACACACACACACATAGAGAAGCTATAGACTAGGGAGAGCATTTACGCAACAGCCGATGGATGTACATTTTATAAGAGTGCACATGAGTGTATTCTTGTAGGGGCCCTGGGAGCTACAGTAGTATTATTAACTGGGGTGACCACGTTATGCTTTACTGCTTTAATATGACACAGGACCCAAAGACTTGTGTGTTTCTTCTCTGAAGTGGCAACGTGATTGCAAACAATAGGCTAAACTTCATTTTGTTATGTTTAATAGCAATGATTTAGGCATGAATTCCCCGCGGGAACCCCGGAAAGCGAAGCAGTGCCTGTTCACTGCGGTAAACAGGTTCTGTTTTACTGGCAAAATAGGACCCAGTCACCAATGCTTGGGATGTGCAAACACTCTATAAAGTGGGCGATATGGCTTATTAACGCTCACTCCTGGTCTTGAGTTGATACTCATGTTGTGGTCATGATTAGCCATTGTGCAAGCATATGTGACCTTAAACACCAATAAATAAATTTAGGCATGAATACTGGGTAGGTGTGACCAAAAATACCAGTAAACAATTATGTGGTGGTTAAATACCGAGTCTTTGGAACTTTGAGATTGCCTTTTCCTATTAGGTGTGCTCCCTACATCGGAGGGACCTCGCATTTTCAGAAAAGTCAATGTAATCGACGTATGGAGGATTCTGTACCTCAGAAATCTGCGTAACGTGACTGAGAATAGATTGGATTGTTGGACAAGAATATGGACAGGGGTAAAAAATGAGTGTCAAATTGGTAAAATTTCACAAATTTTCGACAATGCGCTTTTTTAAAAACAAGATTTTCAATGGCAAAAAAGGGTCTTTCTCTTTATTGAGGTGTTCTGGATTTTGGTTCGGAACATCTGCACTATCTATACATTCCTTTTTGGGATATTTGTGTTCAAATTTTGACACTGGGTGATGATATTTCGTACCAAAATAAGTTCCAACATCAGTCAGTTGTTACTATTTATAGTAACTCTGAATGAAATGACAATGTGACTCCGGTCTGAACAACTAAACATATCCCCACCAAAAAATCGTCTGCTCAGTCAGTACGCTGGTTTTCGTGTAACTTATCACAGCTGCTTTGTTTCTGTTGATTTTTATTAAACAAATAGCAATTTTTTCTATACCCTCATGTACTCGAAAATTTACGTTATTATCTTCTCTGGAAACAGAATGATGGAGGTCTTACAATTTAAAGTTTTCTATTTATTTTTGCCACAGAAGAAAGAATCGGGCTGTAGCTCAGTAAATTCAGGCGTTCACTTTGCTGTATGAAAAGTTCGTGTTCAATGCGATGTGTGTTCAAAACCCACCTGTTCTTAGATTTTTCTCATTATCCTAACACACACATTTTTCGCTTTGTTCTGGTTGCATCTTCGTCTATAGTGCATGTTTTCGCAAATTAGCTGAATACTCCACAATCAGTATATTTAAACCAAAATGTTGGAAAACAACCAATTGCCCAAAAAAGACAGACCATTACTCTGCAGACCATATTGTACAATTAGGGGCGCTATTATGTTGCAAAAATTGAGTCAAATAACGAGACGATAATCATAGTCTGATGATGCCTTTTGTCTGTTCAGCACCACTGACTGTGTGCCAGATTTAATGTTTCCTTGAAATAAAAGATTGCGAATATTCTCAACTGCACTTAATAAATAGCCTTTTGTGGCAAACTAAAAGAGTATATGCACTGACACCGTCATATTACCACTATAAGCAATGTATTTCTTCTGTTATGTCAGTGGTGAGGGCCTTGATTTCAGCTGTCCATTTGGGAGCAATTTGCGGATTGTGCAAATGTGTACAGCCCGTTAATAGTACACTTTCCTTCAACCAATGCTAGCCCTTCGTGTGGTGGTTTAGTAAGTTAGGAATTTAGGTAGTAGATAGATGACGCAGGACGGTTCTCTCCGTGCTATCCGCCCTCATTCATCCGACACAATACAGGTCGGGGAAAGAGCCGTGATACCCCAATAATAAACAAATTCCACCCATCACTACAAACTTTAAATATCCTGTGTATTTTGAGCTAAAATATATTTCTGTCACAGAATGACTGGTAGTGTAATGGCTCTACTAACAGGTTAGAGAACTTTTGGAGCTAAACAGGGTTGGCGGACCGGAGTCATGATTCCATGTGCTATACTGTCTGTCAGGTAGGAAAGCATACTTTCAACTTTCAAAGCGTGTGTATGGGATAGTTTGGTTTGGTTTGGTTTGGGTGGGGGGAGGGGGGTTGGCGTTTTATTTCAGTTTTACATTTTAGATCTCTGAATCGTCTTTTCATCTTGATTTGCCGTTCGCGGTTTTATCTGGAATATTTTCCGATATGATGTGTGGAGCAGTGAGTCACGATACGTTTGGAAAGCATTCACGTTACAACAATTAGTTTTTACAGATGAAGTTTACATTCCTACGAGCATCCACATGGAGGATTCTGGGTTCCTACCCCTTCCTCTGTTTATACCGGACCAGCATTAATTTTATGTATCATATTGAAGGTGAATGAATATTTTAGAGGGGAACCGTTTGATTTGAGTTTTTGGTTCAGATTCGACTTGTTTCAGCATTTGAAGGGCATTCGGTACCTCAGCACGCTTGGCGTGGTTTTGGTCGGCTGTCGTTTAAGACTGCTTGCTTCAAACAAGCGAATGGTAACGTTGGTTCCACATTATAGCCCTAAGAAAGTTATGTATAGTTTAAGAGGAGTCACTTTCCAAACTTCCCAGATTTATTAACTTGAAGAATTGTAAGCTGATTTGTGTGATTACTTGCTTTAAGAGTAGGTCATGTTCTGTGTTGGGCAGTATTAATTCTGTGTCAGTATTAATTCATGTGGGTCACAAAGAGAGATTGGGATTCTTTGGAAAAGTTCAAGCCTTTCATGTAAAAGTCGAAGGTCGAAACCATGGACTCTTCTATTCAAAGTTGTCAACTTGTATACGCCAGTGTTCTAATTAAGAATTCAACGTTTATGATAACGTCAGTGAGGTGTTCACTCACCACACAGTGATTGTTACAATGTCTTCTATAATTCAGAAGATAATATTTCAAAAGAATAAAATCATGAACAATGGGAAATTTTACGTGTGCCATTTATTGGTTTTGTCAACTAAAAAAAATTTTTTTTTCAATTTTTGCCTATGGATTACCCTTATGGAATTTATCAAAAAACTTCAAAATTTATTTGACCCATTTTATGATGCAAAAAGGTTCTACATAAATCGCCTGTTCTGACTGAATAAATCAACTTGAACTAAACAATGGGTATCACTGTAGGCTTAAATTCAGTTTTTCCGGCAATCACAGCCGCAGGTTCGCGCACAGTGTCACTTTTCTGTACATTATAAAATCAGGAATCGAGTTTCACTCGTTAGATATATGAAACACGAGGCAAACTATTCAAACAGAATCCATCCATATTCTGTCTAAACAGACTGAATAAATAATCTTCAGTTCATGTTTTTTTTAGTGTTCTATCTATTCAAAATATAGCTGTTACAGCCGACAGAAAGAAACTTGTCAATTCCAATCGTTTGTTTTTCAGTACTTCTAAAGGAAAGCAATTTCTGCGATTTGGAACACTGTAGTATTTTCGATAATACCTCCACAGCGTATTCTAACCAGAAAGACGGAGGAAAGTGTGTCTAAACACAAATGTTGCCTTTCAGAAGCTGATTTTGATTGTTCCCTTTTGAAAAGGGAAACGCCTTCCTTATCTACGACTGAGCAAACCTCGAATAGCAATGGCATTTAAATACAGTCATTAGAGGCATATAAGAAGCTCATTTCCAGTCACTTGAAGGTTTTTTTCCTCACGCTAGTCCGAGCTTGGCGAGGTTATTTTGGGGCCGAGAGATATTTCTACATACATAATGACGTGTATGACGTGGAACGGAGTGTGAGGTGATAAGGCTTTGCTTTGGATACTCCCAAGTATAGTCCCATATTTGTTCAGTGCTATGGAATGAGCTTTCAATAATATTGTCCTGCTACCACACAAAGGTTATCAGTGGTCATTTAGAGTAAAGAGAGTACGTTTCGAACAAATCCAATTTTCAAAGAGTCATCAGGGGTGCAGATTTTGCGATATGTGTGCTTATACCCAAAATCTCAGACTATCATGATTAATTCATTTCAGTGGAGGGCTCGGCAGAACTATGTTTGGTCCCGCCAAGCCTTTAACCCATTCACCCCCCCCCCCCCCCCACACACACACACACACATAGAGAAGCTATAGACTAGGGAGAGCATTTACGCAACAGCCGATGGATGTACATTTTATAAGAGTGCACAAGAGTGTATTCTTGTAGGGGCCCTGGGAGCTACAGTAGTATTGTTAACTGGGGTGACCACGTTATGCTTTACTGCTTTAATATGACACAGGACCCAAAGACTTGTGTGTTTCTTCTCTGAAGTGGCAACGTGATTGCAAACAATAGGCTAAACTTCATTTTGTTATGTTTAATAGCAATGATTTAGGCATGAATTCCCCGCGGGAACCCCGGGAAGCGAAGCAGTGCCTGTTCACTGCGGTAAACAGGTTCTGTTTTACTGGCAAAATAGGACCCAGTCACCAATGCTTGGGATGTGCAAACACTCTATAAAGTGGGCGATATGGCTTATTAACGCTCACTCCTGGTCTTGAGTTGATACTCATGTTGTGGTCATGATTAGCCATTGTGCAAGCATATGTGACCTTAAACACCAATAAATAAATTTAGGCATGAATACTGGGTAGGTGTGACCAAAAATACCAGTAAACAATTATGTGGTGGTTAAATACTGAGTCTTTGGAACTTTGAGATTGCCTTTTCCTATTAGGTGTTCTCCCTACATCGGAGGGACCTCGCATTTTCAGAAAAGTCAATGTAATCGACGTATGGAGGATTCTGTACCACAGAAATCTGCGTAACGTGACTGAGAATAGATTGGATTGTTGGACAAGAATATGGACAGGGGTAAAAAATGAGTGTCAAATTGGTAAAATTTCACAAATTTTCGACAATGCGCTTTTTTAAAAAC
Organism: Pictodentalium vernedei; assembly: GCA_031216915.1. Taxonomy (NCBI): domain Eukaryota; kingdom Metazoa; phylum Mollusca; class Scaphopoda; order Dentaliida; family Dentaliidae; genus Pictodentalium; species Pictodentalium vernedei. The sequence goes on from CM062289.1 coordinate 388,553,305, forward strand.
AAGATTTTCAATGGGAAAAAAGGGTCTTTCTCTTTATTGAGGTGTTCTGGATTTTGGTTCGGAACATCTGCACTATCTATTCATTCCTTTTTGGGATATTTGTGTTCAAATTTTGACACTGGGTGATGATATTTCGTACCAAAATAAGTTCCAACATCAGTCAGTTGTTACTATTTATAGTAACTCTGAATGAAATGACAATGTGACTCCGGTCTGAACAACTAAACATATCCCCACCAAAAAATCGTCTGCTCAGTCAGTACGCTGGTTTTCGTGTCACTTATCACAGCTGCTTTGTTTCTGTTGATTTTTATTAAACAAATAGCAATTTTTTCTATACCCTCATGTACTCGAAAATTTACTTTATTATCTTCTCTGGAAACAGAATGATGGAGGTCTTACAATTTAAAGTTTCCTATTTATTTTTTTGCCACAGAAGAACGAATCGGGCTGTAGCTCAGTAAGTTCAGGCGTTCATTTTGCTGTATGAAAAGTTCGCGTTCAATGCGATGTGTATTCAGAACCCACCTGTTCTTAGATTTTTCTCATTATCCTAACACATACATTTTTCGCTTTGTTCTGGTTGCATCTTCGTCTATAGTGCATGTTTTCGCAAATTATCTGGCCAAAAGGCTGGAATACTCCACAATCAGTATATTTAAACAAAAATGTTGGAAAACAACCAATTGCCCCCAAAAGACAGACCATTACGCTGCAGGCCATATTGTAAAATTAGGGGCGCTATTATGTTGCAAAAATTAAGTCAAACTAGAGAAACAGAATTTACTGCACCCAGTAAATTCAAGTCTGTTTGAAAAGGTTTAAAGTATCAGGAATAAACTATAAACCATCAAGTGTCGACTCATTTGGTGTTAGTTCCAGGACCATTCATCATACCATGATTGAGATATGAGCATGACCCACTTTCAAAAATGTTGGCTACGCCCACTTTTTTAACATAAAAATGCATGTATGGACCTCAGGAATGCTTTGGGAGGGGGGGGGGGTAAAAAAAATGTGATTTCCAGTAATTATGAAAAATACACTTAATGACCCTAGGTGATCTCCTTGACCCTGACCCATATTTGGAATCTCCATCAAGTGTCTACTCATTTGGTGTTAGTCCCGGGTCCATTCATCATACCATGCTTGAGATATGAGCGTGACCCACTTTTACAAATTTTTGTCACGCCCACTTTATTTTACATCAAAATGCATGTGTGTATGTCAGGAATACTTTAGGGGATCAAAAAATGTGATTTCCAGCAATTCTGAAAAATGCACTCAATGACCCATAGTTGACCTCCGTGACCTTGACACATATTTTGAATCTCCATCGAGTATCGACTCATTTGGTGTTGCTCCTAGGTCTGTAGGTCATACCACGCCTGAGATATGGGCGTGACCCACTTTCTAAAATTTTGGCCACGCCCACTTTTTTACGTAAAAATGCAAGTGTGTATGTCAGGAATACTTTAGGGGGTCAAAAAATGTGATTTTCAGCAATTCTGAAAAATGCACTCAATGACCCCTAGTTCACCTCCGTGACCTTGACCCATATTTTGAACCTCCATCGGGTGTCGACTCATTTGGTGTTGGTCACAGGTCCATAGGTCATTCCACTCTTGAGATATGGGCGTGACCCACTTTCAAAAATATTGGCCACGCCCACTTTTTTTACGTAAAAATTTAAGTGTGTATGTCAGGAATTCTTTAGAAGGTCAAAAAATGTGATTTCCAGCAATTCTGAAAATGCACTCAATGACCCCTAGGTGACCTCTGTGACCTTGACCCATATTCTGAATCTCCATCATGTGTCGACTCACTTGGTGTTGGTCCCAGATCCATACATCATACCACGCCTGAGAAATGGGTGTCACCCACTTTCAAAAATTGTGGCCACGCCCACTTTTTTACGTAAAATGCATGTGTGTCCGTCAAGAAGACTTTAGGGGATCAAAAAATGTGATTTCCAGCAATTCTGAAAAAATGCACTCAATGACCCCTAGGTGACCTCTGTGATCTTGACACATATTTTGAATCTCCATCAAGTGTCGATTGATTTGGTGTTGGTCCCAGGTCCATATGTCATGCCACTCCTGAGGTATGGGCGTGACCCACTTTCAAAAATTTTTTGGCCGCGCCCACTTTTTCATGTCAAAATGCATCTGTGCACATCAGGAATGCTTTAGGGGGTCAAAAAATGTGTTTTCCAGCAATTCTGAAAAATGCACTCAATGACCCCTAGGTGACCTCCGTGACCTTGATCCATATTTTGAATCTCCATCAAGTGTCGACTGATTTGGTGTTGGTCCCAGGTCTGTAGGTCATACCACGCCTGAGATATGTTTCACACAGACTAACTAGAGAAACCCCGGCTATGGTATGTGGAACATCCTCCCATGGTCCTTTATAATTGTGTGAAGATTGATGACTGTGGCCCTAACAGTCTTCGAGTTATTGGCTTGGGCACACACACACATGGACACACACACGGACGGACACGCACACTTCAATCACTATATGCCACCCGACTTTAGTCAGGGGGGTGGGGGGGGGGCATAAAAAGAAATCTTTGAGTCCCAAAGTGGGTCTGACTGAACCCCAAAATATTTGTTCTCATAGCACAGTGATAACAAAGGCACCCAAATACACTCATTCCTGTCACAATGTGATTGATAACAAAGGTACCCAAGAAGTTTTGTGAAGATCGGTTCATAAATACAGCCTCTAGCCCGAGTCGTATTGACACATGCACTTACTGTGTATTTGTAGCACTGAATAAATCAAAAGTTCATCTAATTTGCATAATTTCTGCTCGAGAAAAAAAAACCCGTAATAAAGGTGATGTATCCCATGGTACTAAACATTCATACAAAAATTTATTCAAATCAGAACTTTCATACATAAGTTCTGTACCAGTTTTTCTTGAAGCAATAATTAAAGTACAAAATGGCTGCTGGTGGACATCTTGAATTTCGGACTGCACCCAAAACCACTCGTTCCCGTCCCACGCTAATAACAAAGGTACCCAAGAAGTTTCGTAAAGATCAGTTCATAAATACAGCTTCTAGCCCGAGCCGTATTGGCATTTGCAGTTACAGTGCTTAAAGTAACATTAAATAGATCAAAGTTAGTCTAATTGGCATAATTTATGTACGAGAGAAAAAAACGTATTATATGTGATGTATCCCACGGTACTAAACATTCACACAAAAAATTATTCAAATCAGTGCTTTCATATGGAAGTTCTGCGCAAAAATCTGACTGCACTTAATTTTGTACAAAATGGCTGCCAGCGGCCATCTTGAATTTCAGAACGACCCCAAAACACTCCTTCTCGTCCCACGGTGATAACAAAGGTACCCAAGAAGTTTCGTAAAGATCGGTTCATAAATACGGCCTCTAGCCCGAGCCGTATTGGTATTTGCACTTACAGTTCTGAAAGTAACACTAATTAAATCAAAAGTTAGTCTAATTTGCATAATTTACACACGAGAAAAAAACCGGGTTATATGTGATGTATTCCATGGTACTAAACATTCATACAAAAACTATTCAAATCCGAGCTTTCATATGGAAGTTCTACGCCAAAAAAAATCTGATTGCACCTAATTTTGTACAGAATGGTTGCCAGTGGTCATCTTGAATTTCGGACCGGGCCCCAAAACACTTGTTCTCGTCTCACAGTGACAAAAAAAGTACCCAAGAAGTTTTGTTTCATAAATACGGCCTCTAGCCCGAGCCATGTGTACGGCACGACAGACAGACGGACAGACAGACGACGGGCCATGACAATACCGCGAATTTGGCTTTGCCAAAGTTGAGCTAAAAATGGACTAAGTTTGACAACCAGTAGTTTTGTAAAATATTGAGGCAAGTCAAAATTCTGACAATACGCACACATCTGGAAAATGTAGAAACATCCTCTGAAATAAAAAAGTAATACCTTGAAAATTACAAGAGGCCTCACGGGGCGTGAAGCGCTCATCTTGAACAGAACACACTTTAAACAAAGTCCAAGAATTAGCACATTAAGCAAGCCATCTCCATAGGCTACAGTCTCAACTCTTGAGTCCCTCAGGTGTGACAAAAATAATACGGGCATCATGCCTTTTCTTCAGTTGATCATAAAGTTAAATGTAGAGCTCCCCAATGAAGCCCCTTGATACAACCTTTGTAGATTAATCCTAGTTACACACCTCTAGAGGGTACTGAATATAAATTTTTTAAATCTTCAGCAAAAATGGCCAATTCCGGCTTCATAGGGAGCCCAAATATTAACCCAAGCAATCGATTTGAACACAGCTGAATCTGACTTCCCTAGAGATGTTGTGTACCAAATATAAAAGCATTCTGACTGTTGGATCTGAAGAAGAGAAATTTTAAAGAAATTTCTTCATATTGCATCAAGTTGAAATTTGGGCTACCATAGCGAGCCCAAATATTAACCTATGGATCCGATTTGAACAAAGTTGAATCTGACCCCCCCCCCCCCCTCCCCTCCCCAGAGATGTTGTATACCAAATATGAAAGCATTCTGACTAGTGGATCTGAAGAAGAAGATTTTTGAAGAAATTCCCTCATATTGTACTAAGATAAATTTCAGGTTCCCATATGGAGCCCAAATATTAACCCAGGCACTCGAATTGAACAAACTGGAATATGTCCCTCCCCCCCCCCCCCCCCCCCCCCCCCCCCCCGCCCCGAGGTGTTGTATACCAAATATATTAAAGCATTCCGACTGGTGGATCTGAAGAAGAAGATTTTTAGAGAAATTTCCTCATATTGCACTAAGTAAAAAATTGGGCTACCATAGCGAGCCCAAATATATACCTAGGGATCTGATTTGAACAAACTTGAATCTGACCCCCATGTTGCATACCAAATATGAAAGCATTCTGACTGGTGGATCTGAAGAAGATGATTTTTTTTAAATTCCCTCCCCCGCCCCCCATATTGAAGAAAGTTAAAATTCGGGCTTCTCTAGGAAGCCCAAATATCAACCTAGAGACTTGGTTTTAACAATCTTGAATCTGACCCTCGTAACAATGATGCATACCAAACATTAAGAGATTCTGATTGGTGGTTCTGAAGAAGAAGATTTTTAAAGAATATTCCCCATATAACCCTATGTTAAAAATTCGGTGCTTTCATATGGAAGTTCTGCGCAAAAATCTGACTGCACCTAATTTTGTACAAAATGGCTGGTGAGCCCAAATATGAACCGATGAGCTTTTTTATTACAACAAACTTGCATCTACCCCTCCCCCCCCCCTCCCCACACACACCACCTATGAATGTGGTATACCAAATATCAAAAGATTCTGATGATTGGTTCTGGAAAAAAAATATTTTTTTTTATTTTTGCAAATATGCTGACTCAGCACTTTTTTGATGCCCATTACAGAACACCCTAACTAACATAACCGATGGCAATTTTTTCACCACTCAGTTCTACTGGTCCTGAGGATATTTCATACCAAATAACAGCTCTCTGTTCCGTGTGGTTTGGGAAATATGGGCGTTTGAAAATATTTCGATTTTTAGCTCCCAGGTTTCGCATGGGGATGCGGGAATTATTTTTTTTTTGCATGGGTCAAGTACTTATGACCCAATAATACCACATACGAAATTTGGTTCATACCGGACCATCGGTTAAGAAAATAGAAATTTTGGGCGGGGTCAAAAATCTTACCCCACCCATTGCAAACCAAATATTGCTTCACGAATTTAGTTTGAAAAATGTTGATTCTAGTCCCCAAAAGGAAGTTCCATAGCAAATGTCAAGTCATTGTACTCACTGGTTCTTGAGAAAAAGATTTTGAAAATATTTTGGAGCATTTTCCCCTCTCCCTTCCTATGGGACTGGGCATGTTGAGTTGAACAAAAATGCAACGCCCCTTTGGAATCATCACTCACACAAACTTTCACTTGAATTGGTTTAGTGGCTTTGGAGGAGAAGACCAAAAAAAAATGGTTTGACGCACGGCTGTCGACGGACGGAGAGTGATGAGATTAGCTCAGCTTGACTTCGTCAAGATGAGCTAATAAGAGAGGTTAGACGGACAAACAATATACCCTATATGCAGAAAGATAGAGGGAAAGACAGAGGTAAAACAATATGTCCCCTGACTATTCGTTGTGGGCATAACAAGGACATACGTCAATTGTAACCAGACCGTCCAAGGCAGCCACTTGAAATTCTGAGAATGTGTTCTACTATCCTCGCTCGACAGTTTAGTATCTTTCTTGAGTCCTGTGACCGGGTGAAAACACCGTGGATGTACCCATAAGAGAAGTCTCAAATCTGCAAGGGTTAAACGTTTATTAATAACATGATACAAAACTAGAAGGGTGGTTGGTACTGCAGGCAGGTCATAACAAGTATACTCTCCGGTACATGTACAGTAGATTGTGGAGAGAGTTTTCAGAGTAGCGACTCGAAATTTTCAATGTTTGTTCTGAAAGCTCTGCCCAACTCGACCTGTGCCTGAAAAATCCAACAACCGAGCGCATAGCCCGTGGGAGCCTCACGTGCATGCGCACACGCTCTTTTGGAATTGGGCTTGAGGAAATGCGCAATTCGAGTCGACTTTCCAGGCATCCGATGGAGCAACTATTCGTGAATGCTGAGTGAAAATTTCGTGGAAATCCGCGGAGAATTCGCTGACATATAGCGTTTTTGAAGAGAGGAGGTAATTTTCTGAATTTGGTCTTTTTCAAGTCGGAGCGAAAGAAGAGGTTGGGAATGGGCACAATCTCTCGTGGTGCCCCCTCTCTGGGGTAGGTCCACTTAAAAGTTACAATAGAGCGTGACTGACGGAGAGATGGCTGTAAATCAAAGTAATTTCTTTAAGAACAGCACCCAGGGATCTCATCGCAACCTTGAAACCTATGAGAATCATCCGAAGTTAAAAGTGAAAAGAAAACGGCGGTGAGTAGGTTTTTGGCGGGAAAAGATTAATGAGAATTTGCATATAAGACATTAAAATAGCACTTCAGGCATACGCTCACTGTGTCCAGACCGCTGAAGGCAGCGACTTGCAATTTCCAGAACATGTTCTACGAAGCCTGGCCGACATTTTAGCATAACATCGAGTGTTCTGGCCGCGTGGAAAACACCACGCCTCGCGTGGAAACCATGGGGACGGTTCGTAGCCACTTTATTTTCAATGCAATGAAATTTCCATTCATAATTTACCTGTCAACGGCAGAGTTTGGCATTATTTCTGTCTGATGAACTGCTCAACTTTAACTATTTGCACCTTTATATAGGACCGAAAGATCACTACATGCTTACCAATATTCAGGTACTGATTTTACGAAAATAACATTTATTTCAACAGTACCCACTTGGGAACTCTCAAATCTGCCAAGGATTAAACTTTTAATAATAACATGTAAAACAAAAGTTGTCATACATTGCTAGCCGCATGCAACCATAGACAACATTTAGCACTCAATCAATTAGGAATGGAGTAAATTGCGACTTAAACTTACCAAATTCTGAAAAATGGAGTTATTTTCGACGGCACCTATCTTTATGCAACCGAAAGAGGGATTGGGTTAAACTTTACAGCTACCTTATGAAGGAAAATCTTCTTGGACTTGAACTGTAAATCTAAATGTCAACAAAATTTTCAGATATTACCAAAATCACAATTACTCGATGGATAATTGTGAATACGAACATGTAAATCATGTGTCACCCTTATGGAATTTTTCAAAAAACTTCAAAATTTATTTGACCCATTTTATGATGCAAAAAGGTTCTACATACAAAAATACCATTGTTTTCACTTTTTTTCTACTGAAATCGCCTGTTCTGACTTAATAAATCAACTTGAACTAAACAATGGGTATCACTGTAGGCTTAAATTCAGTTTTTCCGGCAATCACAGCCGCAGGTTCGCGCACAGTGTCACTTTTCTGTACATTATAAAATCAGGAATCGAGTTTCACTCGTTAGATATATGAAACACGAGGCAAACTATTCAAACAGAATCCATCCATATTCTGTCTAAACAGACTGAATAAATAATCTTCAGTTCATGTTTTTTTTAGTGTTCTATCTATTCAAAATATAGCTGTTACAGCCGCCAGAAAGAAACTTGTCAATTCCAATCGTTTGTTTTTCAGTACTTCCAAAGGAAAGCAATTTCTGCGATTTGGAACACTGTAGTATTTTCGATAATACCTCCACAGCGTATTCTAACCAGAAAGACGGAGGAAAGTGTGTCTAAACACAAATGTTGCCTTTCAGAAGCTGATTTTGATTGTTCCTTTTCGAAAAGGGAAACGTCTTCCTTATCTACGACTGAGCAAACCTCGAATAGCAATGGCATTTAAATATCAGTCATTAGAGGCATATAAGAAGCTCATTTCCAGTCACTTGAAGGTTTTTTTCCTCACGCTAGTCCGAGCTTGGCGAGGTTATTTTGGGGCCGAGAGATATTTCTACATACATAATGACGTGTATGACGTGGAACGGAGTGTGAGGTGATAAGGCTTTGCTTTGGATACTCCCAAGTATAGTCCCATATTTGTTCAGTGCTATGGAATGAGCTTTCAATAATATTGTCCTGCTACCACACAAAGGTTATCAGTGGTCATTTAGAGTAAAGAGTGTACGTTTCGAACAAATCCAATTTTCAAAGAGTCATCAGGGGTGCAGATTTTGCGATATGTGTGCTTATACCCAAAATCTCAGACTATCATGATTAATTCATTTCAGTGGAGGGCTCGGCAGAACTATGTTTGGTCCCGCCAAGCCTTTAACCCATTCACCCCCCCCCCCCCCCCACACACACACACACACACATAGAGAAGCTATAGACTAGGGAGAGCATTTACGCAACAGCCGATGGATGTACATTTTATAAGAGTGCACATGAGTGTATTCTTGTAGGGGCCCTGGGAGCTACAGTAGTATTGTTAACTGGGGTGACCACGTTATGCTTTACTGCTTTAATATGACACAGGACCCAAAGACTTGTGTGTTTCTTCTCTGAAGTGGCAACGTGATTGCAAACAATAGGCTAAACTTCATTTTGTTATGTTTAATAGCAATGATTTAGGCATGAATTCCCCGCGGGAACCCCGGGAAGCGAAGCAGTGCCTGTTCACTGCGGTAAACAGGTTCTGTTTTACTGGCAAAATAGGACCCAGTCACCAATGCTTGGGATGTGCAAACACTCTATAAAGTGGGCGATATGGCTTATTAACGCTCACTCCTGGTCTTGAGTTGATACTCATGTTGTGGTCATGATTAGCCATTGTGCAAGCATATGTGACCTTAAACACCAATAAATAAATTTAGGCATGAATACTGGGTAGGTGTGACCAAAAATACCAGTAAACAATTATGTGGTGGTTAAATACTGAGTCTTTGGAACTTTGAGATTGCCTTTTCCTATTAGGTGTGCTCCCTACATCGGAGGGACCTCGCATTTTCAGAAAAGTCAATGTAATCGACGTATGGAGGATTCTATACCACAGAAATCTGCGTAACGTGACTGAGAATAGATTGGATTGTTGGACAAGAATATGGACAGGGGTAAAAAATGAGTGTCAAATTGGTAAAATTTCACAAATTTTCGACAATGCGCTTTTTTAAAAACAAGATTTTCAATGGGAAAAAAGGGTCTTTCTCTTTATTGAGGTGTTCTGGATTTTGGTTCGGAACATCTGCACTATCTATTCATTCCTTTTTGGGATATTTGTGTTCAAATTTTGACACTGGGTGATGATATTTCGTACCAAAATAAGTTCCAACATCAGTCAGTTGTTACTATTTATAGTAACTCTGAATGAAATGACAATGTGACTCCGGTCTGAACAACTAAACATATCCCCACCAAAAAATCGTCTGCTCAGTCAGTACGCTGGTTTTCGTGTAACTTATCACAGCTGCTTTGTTTCTGTTGATTTTTATTAAACAAATAGCAATTTTTTCTATACCCTCATGTACTCGAAAATTTACGTTATTATCTTCTCTGGAAACAGAATGATGGAGGTCTTACAATTTAAAGTTTTCTATTTATTTTTTGCCACAGAAGAACGAATCGGGCTGTAGCTCAGTAAGTTCAGGCGTTCACTTTGCTGTATGAAAAGTTCGTGTTCAATGCGATGTGTGTTCAAAACCCACCTGTTCTTAGATTTTTCTCATTATCCTAACACACACATTTTTCGCTTTGTTCTGGTTGCATCTTCGTCTATAGTGCATGTTTTCGCAAATTAGCTGAATACTCCACAATCAGTATATTTAAACCAAAATGTTGGAAAACAACCAATTGCCCAAAAAAGACAGACCATTACTCTGCAGACCATATTGTACAATTAGGGGCGCTATTATGTTGCAAAAATTGAGTCAAATAACGAGACGATAATCATAGTCTGATGATGCCTTTTGTCTGTTCAGCACCACTGACTGTGTGCCAGATTTAATGTTTCCTTGAAATAAAAGATTGCGAATATTCTCAACTGCACTTAATAAATAGCCTTTTGTGGCAAACTAAAAGAGTATATGCACTGACACCGTCATATTACCACTATAAGCAATGTATTTCTTCTGTTATGTCAGTGGTGAGGGCCTTGATTTCAGCTGTCCATTTGGGAGCAATTTGCGGATTGTGCAAATGTGTACAGCCCGTTAATAGTACACTTTCCTTCAACCAATGCTAGCCCTTCGTGTGGTGGTTTAGTAAGTTAGGAATTTAGGTAGTAGATAGATGACGCAGGACGGTTCTCTCCGTGCTATCCGCCCTCATTCATCCGACACAATACAGGTCGGGGAAAGAGCCGTGATACCCCAATAATAAACAAATTCCACCCATCACTACAAACTTTAAATATCCTGTGTATTTTGAGCTAAAATATATTTCTGTCACAGAATGACTGGTAGTGTAATGGCTCTACTAACAGGTTAGAGAACTTTTGGAGCTAAACAGGGTTGGCGGACCGGTGTCATGATTCCATGTGCTATACTGTCTGTCAGGTAGGAAAGCATACTTTCAAAGCGTGTGTATGGGATAGTTTGGTTTGGTTTGGTTTGGGTGGGGGTAGGGGGGTTGGCGTTTTATTTCAGGTTTACATTTTAGATCTCTGAATCGTCTTTTCATCTTGATTTGCCGTTCGCGGTTTTATCTGGAATATTTTCCGATATGATGTGTGGAGCAGTGAGTCACGATACGTTTGGAAAGCATTCACGTTACAACAATTAGTTTTTTACAGATGAAGTTTACATTCCTACGAGCATCCACATGGAGCATTCTGGGTTCCTACCCCTTCCTCTGTTTATACCGGACCAGCATTAATTTTATGTATCATATTGAAGGTGAATGAATATTTTAGAGGGGAACCGTTTGATTTCAGTTTTTGGTTCAGATTCGACTTGTTTCAGCATTTGAAGGGCATTCGGTACCTCAGCACGCTTGGCGTGGTTTTGGTCGGCTGTCGTTTAAGACTGCTTGCTTCAAACAAGCGAATGGTAACGTTGGTTCCACATTATAGCCCTAAGAAAGTTATGTATAGTTTAAGAGGAGTCACTTTCCAAACTTCCCAGATTTATTAACTTGAAGAATTGTAAGCTGATTTGTGTGATTACTTGCTTTAAGAGTAGGTCATCTTCTGTGTTGGGCAGTATTAATTCTGTGTCAGTATTAATTCATGTGGGTCACAAAGAGAGATTGGGATTCTTTGGAAAAGTTCAAGCCTTTCATGTAAAAGTCGAAGGTCGAAACCATGGACTCTTCTATTCAAAGTTGTCAACTTGTATACGCCAGTGTTCTAATTAAGAATTCAACGTTTATGATAACGTCAGTGAGGTGTTCACTCACCACACAGTGATTGTTACAATGTCTTCTATAATTCAGAAGATAATATTTCAAAAGAATAAAATCATGAACAATGGGAAATTTTACGTGTGCCATTTATTGGTTTTGTCAACTAAAAAAATTTTTTTTTTCAATTTTTGCCTATGGGTTACCCTTATGGAATTTATCAAAAAACTTCAAAATTTATTTGACCCATTTTATGATGCAAAAAGGTTCTACATACAAAAATACCATTGTTTTCACTTTTTTTCTACTGAAATCGCCTGTTCTGACTTAATAAATCAACTTGAACTAAACAATGGGTATCACTGTAGGCTTAAATTCAGTTTTTCCGGCAATCACAGCCGCAGGTTCGCGCACAGTGTCACTTTTCTGTACATTATAAAATCAGGAATCGAGTTTCACTCGTTAGATATATGAAACACGAGGCAAACTATTCAAACAGAATCCATCCATATTCTGTCTAAACAGACTGAATAAATAATCTTCAGTTCATGTTTTTTTTAGTGTTCTATCTATTCAAAATATAGCTGTTACAGCCGCCAGAAAGAAACTTGTCAATTCCAATCGTTTGTTTTTCAGTACTTCCAAAGGAAAGCAATTTCTGCGATTTGGAACACTGTAGTATTTTCGATAATACCTCCACAGCGTATTCTAACCAGAAAGACGGAGGAAAGTGTGTCTAAACACAAATGTTGCCTTTCAGAAGCTGATTTTGATTGTTCCTTTTCGAAAAGGGAAACGTCTTCCTTATCTACGACTGAGCAAACCTCGAATAGCAATGGCATTTAAATATCAGTCATTAGAGGCATATAAGAAGCTCATTTCCAGTCACTTGAAGGTTTTTTTCCTCACGCTAGTCCGAGCTTGGCGAGGTTATTTTGGGGCCGAGAGATATTTCTACATACATAATGACGTGTATGACGTGGAACGGAGTGTGAGGTGATAAGGCTTTGCTTTGGATACTCCCAAGTATAGTCCCATATTTGTTCAGTGCTATGGAATGAGCTTTCAATAATATTGTCCTGCTACCACACAAAGGTTATCAGTGGTCATTTAGAGTAAAGAGAGTACGTTTCGAACAAATCCAATTTTCAAAGAGTCATCAGGGGTGCAGATTTTGCGATATGTGTGCTTATACCCAAAATCTCAGACTATCATGATTAATTCATTTCAGTGGAGGGCTCGGCAGAACTATGTTTGGTCCCGCCAAGCCTTTAACCCATTCACCCCCCCCCCCCCCACACACACACACACACACATAGAGAAGCTATAGACTAGGGAGAGCATTTACGCAACAGCCGATGGATGTACATTTTATAAGAGTGCACATGAGTGTATTCTTGTAGGGGCCCTGGGAGCTACAGTAGTATTGTTAACTGGGGTGACCACGTTATGCTTTACTGCTTTAATATGACACAGGACCCAAAGACTTGTGTGTTTCTTCTCTGAAGTGGCAACGTGATTGCAAACAATAGGCTAAACTTCATTTTGTTATGTTTAATAGCAATGATTTAGGCATGAATTCCCCGCGGGAACCCCGGGAAGCGAAGCAGTGCCTGTTCACTGCGGTAAACAGGTTCTGTTTTACTGGCAAAATAGGACCCAGTCACCAATGCTTGGGATGTGCAAACACTCTATAAAGTGGGCGATATGGCTTATTAACGCTCACTCCTGGTCTTGAGTTGATACTCATGTTGTGGTCATGATTAGCCATTGTGCAAGCATATGTGACCTTAAACACCAATAAATAAATTTAGGCATGAATACTGGGTAGGTGTGACCAAAAATACCAGTAAACAATTATGTGGTGGTTAAATACTGAGTCTTTGGAACTTTGAGATTGCCTTTTCCTATTAGGTGTGCTCCCTACATCGGAGGGACCTCGCATTTTCAGAAAAGTCAATGTAATCGACGTATGGAGGATTCTGTACCACAGAAATCTGCGTAACGTGACTGAGAATAGATTGGATTGTTGGACAAGAATATGGACAGGGGTAAAAAATGAGTGTCAAATTGGTAAAATTTCACAAATTTTCGACAATGCGCTTTTTTAAAAACAAGATTTTCAATGGGAAAAAAGGGTCTTTCTCTTTATTGAGGTGTTCTGGATTTTGGTTCGGAACATCTGCACTATCTATTCATTCCTTTTTGGGATATTTGTGTTCAAATTTTGACACTGGGTGATGATATTTCGTACCAAAATAAGTTCCAACATCAGTCAGTTGTTACTATTTATAGTAACTCTGAATGAAATGACAATGTGACTCCGGTCTGAACAACTAAACATATCCCCACCAAAAAATCGTCTGCTCAGTCAGTACGCTGGTTTTCGTGTAACTTATCACAGCTGCTTTGTTTCTGTTGATTTTTATTAAACAAATAGCAATTTTTTCTATACCCTCATGTACTCGAAAATTTACGTTATTATCTTCTCTGGAAACAGAATGATGGAGGTCTTACAATTTAAAGTTTTCTATTTATTTTTTGCCACAGAAGAACGAATCGGGCTGTAGCTCAGTAAGTTCAGGCGTTCACTTTGCTGTATGAAAAGTTCGTGTTCAATGCGATGTGTGTTCAAAACCCACCTGTTCTTAGATTTTTCTCATTATCCTAACACACACATTTTTCGCTTTGTTCTGGTTGCATCTTCGTCTATAGTGCATGTTTTCGCAAATTAGCTGAATACTCCACAATCAGTATATTTAAACCAAAATGTTGGAAAACAACCAATTGCCCAAAAAAGACAGACCATTACTCTGCAGACCATATTGTACAATTAGGGGCGCTATTATGTTGCAAAAATTGAGTCAAATAACGAGACGATAATCATAGTCTGATGATGCCTTTTGTCTGTTCAGCACCACTGACTGTGTGCCAGATTTAATGTTTCCTTGAAATAAAAGATTGCGAATATTCTCAACTGCACTTAATAAATAGCCTTTTGTGGCAAACTAAAAGAGTATATGCACTGACACCGTCATATTACCACTATAAGCAATGTATTTCTTCTGTTATGTCAGTGGTGAGGGCCTTGATTTCAGCTGTCCATTTGGGAGCAATTTGCGGATTGTGCAAATGTGTACAGCCCGTTAATAGTACACTTTCCTTCAACCAATGCTAGCCCTTCGTGTGGTGGTTTAGTAAGTTAGGAATTTAGGTAGTAGATAGATGACGCAGGACGGTTCTCTCCGTGCTATCCGCCCTCATTCATCCGACACAATACAGGTCGGGGAAAGAGCCGTGATACCCCAATAATAAACAAATTCCACCCATCACTACAAACTTTAAATATCCTGTGTATTTTGAGCTAAAATATATTTCTGTCACAGAATGACTGGTAGTGTAATGGCTCTACTAACAGGTTAGAGAACTTTTGGAGCTAAACAGGGTTGGCGGACCGGTGTCATGATTCCATGTGCTATACTGTCTGTCAGGTAGGAAAGCATACTTTCAAAGCGTGTGTATGGGATAGTTTGGTTTGGTTTGGTTTGGGTGGGGGTAGGGGGGTTGGCGTTTTATTTCAGGTTTACATTTTAGATCTCTGAATCGTCTTTTCATCTTGATTTGCCGTTCGCGGTTTTATCTGGAATATTTTCCGATATGATGTGTGGAGCAGTGAGTCACGATACGTTTGGAAAGCATTCACGTTACAACAATTAGTTTTTTACAGATGAAGTTTACATTCCTACGAGCATCCACATGGAGCATTCTGGGTTCCTACCCCTTCCTCTGTTTATACCGGACCAGCATTAATTTTATGTATCATATTGAAGGTGAATGAATATTTTAGAGGGGAACCGTTTGATTTGAGTTTTTGGTTCAGATTCGACTTGTTTCAGCATTTGAAGGGCATTCGGTACCTCAGCACGCTTGGCGTGGTTTTGGTCGGCTGTCGTTTAAGACTGCTTGCTTCAAACAAGCGAATGGTAACGTTGGTTCCACATTATAGCCCTAAGAAAGTTATGTATAGTTTAAGAGGAGTCACTTTCCAAACTTCCCAGATTTATTAACTTGAAGAATTGTAAGCTGATTTGTGTGATTACTTGCTTTAAGAGTAGGTCATCTTCTGTGTTGGGCAGTATTAATTCTGTGTCAGTATTAATTCATGTGGGTCACAAAGAGAGATTGGGATTCTTTGGAAAAGTTCAAGCCTTTCATGTAAAAGTCGAAGGTCGAAACCATGGACTCTTCTATTCAAAGTTGTCAACTTGTATACGCCAGTGTTCTAATTAAGAATTCAACGTTTATGATAACGTCAGTGAGGTGTTCACTCACCACACAGTGATTGTTACAATGTCTTCTATAATTCAGAAGATAATATTTCAAAAGAATAAAATCATGAACAATGGGAAATTTTACGTGTGCCATTTATTGGTTTTGTCAACTAAAAAAATTTTTTTTTTCAATTTTTGCCTATGGGTTACCCTTATGGAATTTATCAAAAAACTTCAAAATTTATTTGACCCATTTTATGATGCAAAAAGGTTCTACATACAAAAATACCATTGTTTTCACTTTTTTTCTACTGAAATCGCCTGTTCTGACTTAATAAATCAACTTGAACTAAACAATGGGTATCACTGTAGGCTTAAATTCAGTTTTTCCGGCAATCACAGCCGCAGGTTCGCGCACAGTGTCACTTTTCTGTACATTATAAAATCAGGAATCGAGTTTCACTCGTTAGATATATGAAACACGAGGCAAACTATTCAAACAGAATCCATCCATATTCTGTCTAAACAGACTGAATAAATAATCTTCAGTTCATGTTTTTTTTAGTGTTCTATCTATTCAAAATATAGCTGTTACAGCCGCCAGAAAGAAACTTGTCAATTCCAATCGTTTGTTTTTCAGTACTTCCAAAGGAAAGCAATTTCTGCGATTTGGAACACTGTAGTATTTTCGATAATACCTCCACAGCGTATTCTAACCAGAAAGACGGAGGAAAGTGTGTCTAAACACAAATGTTGCCTTTCAGAAGCTGATTTTGATTGTTCCTTTTCGAAAAGGGAAACGTCTTCCTTATCTACGACTGAGCAAACCTCGAATAGCAATGGCATTTAAATATCAGTCATTAGAGGCATATAAGAAGCTCATTTCCAGTCACTTGAAGGTTTTTTTCCTCACGCTAGTCCGAGCTTGGCGAGGTTATTTTGGGGCCGAGAGATATTTCTACATACATAATGACGTGTATGACGTGGAACGGAGTGTGAGGTGATAAGGCTTTGCTTTGGATACTCCCAAGTATAGTCCCATATTTGTTCAGTGCTATGGAATGAGCTTTCAATAATATTGTCCTGCTACCACACAAAGGTTATCAGTGGTCATTTAGAGTAAAGAGAGTACGTTTCGAACAAATCCAATTTTCAAAGAGTCATCAGGGGTGCAGATTTTGCGATATGTGTGCTTATACCCAAAATCTCAGACTATCATGATTAATTCATTTCAGTGGAGGGCTCGGCAGAACTATGTTTGGTCCCGCCAAGCCTTTAACCCATTCACCCCCCCCCCCCCCACACACACACACACACACATAGAGAAGCTATAGACTAGGGAGAGCATTTACGCAACAGCCGATGGATGTACATTTTATAAGAGTGCACATGAGTGTATTCTTGTAGGGGCCCTGGGAGCTACAGTAGTATTGTTAACTGGGGTGACCACGTTATGCTTTACTGCTTTAATATGACACAGGACCCAAAGACTTGTGTGTTTCTTCTCTGAAGTGGCAACGTGATTGCAAACAATAGGCTAAACTTCATTTTGTTATGTTTAATAGCAATGATTTAGGCATGAATTCCCCGCGGGAACCCCGGGAAGCGAAGCAGTGCCTGTTCACTGCGGTAAACAGGTTCTGTTTTACTGGCAAAATAGGACCCAGTCACCAATGCTTGGGATGTGCAAACACTCTATAAAGTGGGCGATATGGCTTATTAACGCTCACTCCTGGTCTTGAGTTGATACTCATGTTGTGGTCATGATTAGCCATTGTGCAAGCATATGTGACCTTAAACACCAATAAATAAATTTAGGCATGAATACTGGGTAGGTGTGACCAAAAATACCAGTAAACAATTATGTGGTGGTTAAATACTGAGTCTTTGGAACTTTGAGATTGCCTTTTCCTATTAGGTGTGCTCCCTACATCGGAGGGACCTCGCATTTTCAGAAAAGTCAATGTAATCGACGTATGGAGGATTCTGTACCACAGAAATCTGCGTAACGTGACTGAGAATAGATTGGATTGTTGGACAAGAATATGGACAGGGGTAAAAAATGAGTGTCAAATTGGTAAAATTTCACAAATTTTCGACAATGCGCTTTTTTAAAAACAAGATTTTCAATGGGAAAAAAGGGTCTTTCTCTTTATTGAGGTGTTCTGGATTTTGGTTCGGAACATCTGCACTATCTATTCATTCCTTTTTGGGATATTTGTGTTCAAATTTTGACACTGGGTGATGATATTTCGTACCAAAATAAGTTCCAACATCAGTCAGTTGTTACTATTTATAGTAACTCTGAATGAAATGACAATGTGACTCCGGTCTGAACAACTAAACATATCCCCACCAAAAAATCGTCTGCTCAGTCAGTACGCTGGTTTTCGTGTAACTTATCACAGCTGCTTTGTTTCTGTTGATTTTTATTAAACAAATAGCAATTTTTTCTATACCCTCATGTACTCGAAAATTTACGTTATTATCTTCTCTGGAAACAGAATGATGGAGGTCTTACAATTTAAAGTTTTCTATTTATTTTTTGCCACAGAAGAACGAATCGGGCTGTAGCTCAGTAAGTTCAGGCGTTCACTTTGCTGTATGAAAAGTTCGTGTTCAATGCGATGTGTGTTCAAAACCCACCTGTTCTTAGATTTTTCTCATTATCCTAACACACACATTTTTCGCTTTGTTCTGGTTGCATCTTCGTCTATAGTGCATGTTTTCGCAAATTAGCTGAATACTCCACAATCAGTATATTTAAACCAAAATGTTGGAAAACAACCAATTGCCCAAAAAAGACAGACCATTACTCTGCAGACCATATTGTACAATTAGGGGCGCTATTATGTTGCAAAAATTGAGTCAAATAACGAGACGATAATCATAGTCTGATGATGCCTTTTGTCTGTTCAGCACCACTGACTGTGTGCCAGATTTAATGTTTCCTTGAAATAAAAGATTGCGAATATTCTCAACTGCACTTAATAAATAGCCTTTTGTGGCAAACTAAAAGAGTATATGCACTGACACCGTCATATTACCACTATAAGCAATGTATTTCTTCTGTTATGTCAGTGGTGAGGGCCTTGATTTCAGCTGTCCATTTGGGAGCAATTTGCGGATTGTGCAAATGTGTACAGCCCGTTAATAGTACACTTTCCTTCAACCAATGCTAGCCCTTCGTGTGGTGGTTTAGTAAGTTAGGAATTTAGGTAGTAGATAGATGACGCAGGACGGTTCTCTCCGTGCTATCCGCCCTCATTCATCCGACACAATACAGGTCGGGGAAAGAGCCGTGATACCCCAATAATAAACAAATTCCACCCATCACTACAAACTTTAAATATCCTGTGTATTTTGAGCTAAAATATATTTCTGTCACAGAATGACTGGTAGTGTAATGGCTCTACTAACAGGTTAGAGAACTTTTGGAGCTAAACAGGGTTGGCGGACCGGTGTCATGATTCCATGTGCTATACTGTCTGTCAGGTAGGAAAGCATACTTTCAAAGCGTGTGTATGGGATAGTTTGGTTTGGTTTGGTTTGGGTGGGGGTAGGGGGGTTGGCGTTTTATTTCAGGTTTACATTTTAGATCTCTGAATCGTCTTTTCATCTTGATTTGCCGTTCGCGGTTTTATCTGGAATATTTTCCGATATGATGTGTGGAGCAGTGAGTCACGATACGTTTGGAAAGCATTCACGTTACAACAATTAGTTTTTTACAGATGAAGTTTACATTCCTACGAGCATCCACATGGAGCATTCTGGGTTCCTACCCCTTCCTCTGTTTATACCGGACCAGCATTAATTTTATGTATCATATTGAAGGTGAATGAATATTTTAGAGGGGAACCGTTTGATTTGAGTTTTTGGTTCAGATTCGACTTGTTTCAGCATTTGAAGGGCATTCGGTACCTCAGCACGCTTGGCGTGGTTTTGGTCGGCTGTCGTTTAAGACTGCTTGCTTCAAACAAGCGAATGGTAACGTTGGTTCCACATTATAGCCCTAAGAAAGTTATGTATAGTTTAAGAGGAGTCACTTTCCAAACTTCCCAGATTTATTAACTTGAAGAATTGTAAGCTGATTTGTGTGATTACTTGCTTTAAGAGTAGGTCATCTTCTGTGTTGGGCAGTATTAATTCTGTGTCAGTATTAATTCATGTGGGTCACAAAGAGAGATTGGGATTCTTTGGAAAAGTTCAAGCCTTTCATGTAAAAGTCGAAGGTCGAAACCATGGACTCTTCTATTCAAAGTTGTCAACTTGTATACGCCAGTGTTCTAATTAAGAATTCAACGTTTATGATAACGTCAGTGAGGTGTTCACTCACCACACAGTGATTGTTACAATGTCTTCTATAATTCAGAAGATAATATTTCAAAAGAATAAAATCATGAACAATGGGAAATTTTACGTGTGCCATTTATTGGTTTTGTCAACTAAATAAATTTTTTTTTTCAATTTTTGCCTATGGGTTACCCTTATGGAATTTATCAAAAAACTTCAAAATTTATTTGACCCATTTTATGATGCAAAAAGGTTCTACATACAAAAATACCATTGTTTTCACTTTTTTTCTACTGAAATCGCCTGTTCTGACTTAATAAATCAACTTGAACTAAACAATGGGTATCACTGTAGGCTTAAATTCAGTTTTTCCGGCAATCACAGCCGCAGGTTCGCGCACAGTGTCACTTTTCTGTACATTATAAAATCAGGAATCGAGTTTCACTCGTTAGATATATGAAACACGAGGCAAACTATTCAAACAGAATCCATCCATATTCTGTCTAAACAGACTGAATAAATAATCTTCAGTTCATGTTTTTTTTAGTGTTCTATCTATTCAAAATATAGCTGTTACAGCCGCCAGAAAGAAACTTGTCAATTCCAATCGTTTGTTTTTCAGTACTTCCAAAGGAAAGCAATTTCTGCGATTTGGAACACTGTAGTATTTTCGATAATACCTCCACAGCGTATTCTAACCAGAAAGACGGAGGAAAGTGTGTCTAAACACAAATGTTGCCTTTCAGAAGCTGATTTTGATTGTTCCTTTTCGAAAAGGGAAACGTCTTCCTTATCTACGACTGAGCAAACCTCGAATAGCAATGGCATTTAAATATCAGTCATTAGAGGCATATAAGAAGCTCATTTCCAGTCACTTGAAGGTTTTTTTCCTCACGCTAGTCCGAGCTTGGCGAGGTTATTTTGGGGCCGAGAGATATTTCTACATACATAATGACGTGTATGACGTGGAACGGAGCGTGAGGTGATAAGGCTTTGCTTTGGATACTCCCAAGTATAGTCCCATATTTGTTCAGTGCTATGGAATGAGCTTTCAATAATATTGTCCTGCTACCACACAAAGGTTATCAGTGGTCATTTAGAGTAAAGAGAGTACGTTTCGAACAAATCCAATTTTCAAAGAGTCATCAGGGGTGCAGATTTTGCGATATGTGTGCTTATACCCAAAATCTCAGACTATCATGATTAATTCATTTCAGTGGAGGGCTCGGCAGAACTATGTTTGGTCCCGCCAAGCCTTTAACCCATTCACCCCCCCCCCCCCCCCACACACACACACACACATAGAGAAGCTATAGACTAGGGAGAGCATTTACGCAACAGCCGATGGATGTACATTTTATAAGAGTGCACATGAGTGTATTCTTGTAGGGGCCCTGGGAGCTACAGTAGTATTGTTAACTGGGGTGACCACGTTATGCTTTACTGCTTTAATATGACACAGGACCCAAAGACTTGTGTGTTTCTTCTCTGAAGTGGCAACGTGATTGCAAACAATAGGCTAAACTTCATTTTGTTATGTTTAATAGCAATGATTTAGGCATGAATTCCCCGCGGGAACCCCGGGAAGCGAAGCAGTGCCTGTTCACTGCGGTAAACAGGTTCTGTTTTACTGGCAAAATAGGACCCAGTCACCAATGCTTGGGATGTGCAAACACTCTATAAAGTGGGCGATATGGCTTATTAACGCTCACTCCTGGTCTTGAGTTGATACTCATGTTGTGGTCATGATTAGCCATTGTGCAAGCATATGTGACCTTAAACACCAATAAATAAATTTAGGCATGAATACTGGGTAGGTGTGACCAAAAATACCAGTAAACAATTATGTGGTGGTTAAATACTGAGTCTTTGGAACTTTGAGATTGCCTTTTCCTATTAGGTGTGCTCCCTACATCGGAGGGACCTCGCATTTTCAGAAAAGTCAATGTAATCGACGTATGGAGGATTCTGTACCACAGAAATCTGCGTAACGTGACTGAGAATAGATTGGATTGTTGGACAAGAATATGGACAGGGGTAAAAAATGAGTGTCAAATTGGTAAAATTTCACAAATTTTCGACAATGCGCTTTTTTAAAAACAAGATTTTCAATGGGAAAAAAGGGTCTTTCTCTTTATTGAGGTGTTCTGGATTTTGGTTCGGAACATCTGCACTATCTATTCATTCCTTTTTGGGATATTTGTGTTCAAATTTTGACACTGGGTGATGATATTTCGTACCAAAATAAGTTCCAACATCAGTCAGTTGTTACTATTTATAGTAACTCTGAATGAAATGACAATGTGACTCCGGTCTGAACAACTAAACATATCCCCACCAAAAAATCGTCTGCTCAGTCAGTACGCTGGTTTTCGTGTAACTTATCACAGCTGCTTTGTTTCTGTTGATTTTTATTAAACAAATAGCAATTTTTTCTATACCCTCATGTACTCGAAAATTTACGTTATTATCTTCTCTGGAAACAGAATGATGGAGGTCTTACAATTTAAAGTTTTCTATTTATTTTTTGCCACAGAAGAACGAATCGGGCTGTAGCTCAGTAAGTTCAGGCGTTCACTTTGCTGTATGAAAAGTTCGTGTTCAATGCGATGTGTGTTCAAAACCCACCTGTTCTTAGATTTTTCTCATTATCCTAACACACACATTTTTCGCTTTGTTCTGGTTGCATCTTCGTCTATAGTGCATGTTTTCGCAAATTAGCTGAATACTCCACAATCAGTATATTTAAACCAAAATGTTGGAAAACAACCAATTGCCCAAAAAAGACAGACCATTACTCTGCAGACCATATTGTACAATTAGGGGCGCTATTATGTTGCAAAAATTGAGTCAAATAACGAGACGATAATCATAGTCTGATGATGCCTTTTGTCTGTTCAGCACCACTGACTGTGTGCCAGATTTAATGTTTCCTTGAAATAAAAGATTGCGAATATTCTCAACTGCACTTAATAAATAGCCTTTTGTGGCAAACTAAAAGAGTATATGCACTGACACCGTCATATTACCACTATAAGCAATGTATTTCTTCTGTTATGTCAGTGGTGAGGGCCTTGATTTCAGCTGTCCATTTGGGAGCAATTTGCGGATTGTGCAAATGTGTACAGCCCGTTAATAGTACACTTTCCTTCAACCAATGCTAGCCCTTCGTGTGGTGGTTTAGTAAGTTAGGAATTTAGGTAGTAGATAGATGACGCAGGACGGTTCTCTCCGTGCTATCCGCCCTCATTCATCCGACACAATACAGGTCGGGGAAAGAGCCGTGATACCCCAATAATAAACAAATTCCACCCATCACTACAAACTTTAAATATCCTGTGTATTTTGAGCTAAAATATATTTCTGTCACAGAATGACTGGTAGTGTAATGGCTCTACTAACAGGTTAGAGAACTTTTGGAGCTAAACAGGGTTGGCGGACCGGTGTCATGATTCCATGTGCTATACTGTCTGTCAGGTAGGAAAGCATACTTTCAAAGCGTGTGTATGGGATAGTTTGGTTTGGTTTGGTTTGGGTGGGGGTAGGGGGGTTGGCGTTTTATTTCAGGTTTACATTTTAGATCTCTGAATCGTCTTTTCATCTTGATTTGCCGTTCGCGGTTTTATCTGGAATATTTTCCGATATGATGTGTGGAGCAGTGAGTCACGATACGTTTGGAAAGCATTCACGTTACAACAATTAGTTTTTTACAGATGAAGTTTACATTCCTACGAGCATCCACATGGAGCATTCTGGGTTCCTACCCCTTCCTCTGTTTATACCGGACCAGCATTAATTTTATGTATCATATTGAAGGTGAATGAATATTTTAGAGGGGAACCGTTTGATTTGAGTTTTTGGTTCAGATTCGACTTGTTTCAGCATTTGAAGGGCATTCGGTACCTCAGCACGCTTGGCGTGGTTTTGGTCGGCTGTCGTTTAAGACTGCTTGCTTCAAACAAGCGAATGGTAACGTTGGTTCCACATTATAGCCCTAAGAAAGTTATGTATAGTTTAAGAGGAGTCACTTTCCAAACTTCCCAGATTTATTAACTTGAAGAATTGTAAGCTGATTTGTGTGATTACTTGCTTTAAGAGTAGGTCATCTTCTGTGTTGGGCAGTATTAATTCTGTGTCAGTATTAATTCATGTGGGTCACAAAGAGAGATTGGGATTCTTTGGAAAAGTTCAAGCCTTTCATGTAAAAGTCGAAGGTCGAAACCATGGACTCTTCTATTCAAAGTTGTCAACTTGTATACGCCAGTGTTCTAATTAAGAATTCAACGTTTATGATAACGTCAGTGAGGTGTTCACTCACCACACAGTGATTGTTACAATGTCTTCTATAATTCAGAAGATAATATTTCAAAAGAATAAAATCATGAACAATGGGAAATTTTACGTGTGCCATTTATTGGTTTTGTCAACTAAATAAATTTTTTTTTTCAATTTTTGCCTATGGGTTACCCTTATGGAATTTATCAAAAAACTTCAAAATTTATTTGACCCATTTTATGATGCAAAAAGGTTCTACATACAAAAATACCATTGTTTTCACTTTTTTTCTACTGAAATCGCCTGTTCTGACTTAATAAATCAACTTGAACTAAACAATGGGTATCACTGTAGGCTTAAATTCAGTTTTTCCGGCAATCACAGCCGCAGGTTCGCGCACAGTGTCACTTTTCTGTACATTATAAAATCAGGAATCGAGTTTCACTCGTTAGATATATGAAACACGAGGCAAACTATTCAAACAGAATCCATCCATATTCTGTCTAAACAGACTGAATAAATAATCTTCAGTTCATGTTTTTTTTAGTGTTCTATCTATTCAAAATATAGCTGTTACAGCCGCCAGAAAGAAACTTGTCAATTCCAATCGTTTGTTTTTCAGTACTTCCAAAGGAAAGCAATTTCTGCGATTTGGAACACTGTAGTATTTTCGATAATACCTCCACAGCGTATTCTAACCAGAAAGACGGAGGAAAGTGTGTCTAAACACAAATGTTGCCTTTCAGAAGCTGATTTTGATTGTTCCTTTTCGAAAAGGGAAACGTCTTCCTTATCTACGACTGAGCAAACCTCGAATAGCAATGGCATTTAAATATCAGTCATTAGAGGCATATAAGAAGCTCATTTCCAGTCACTTGAAGGTTTTTTTCCTCACGCTAGTCCGAGCTTGGCGAGGTTATTTTGGGGCCGAGAGATATTTCTACATACATAATGACGTGTATGACGTGGAACGGAGCGTGAGGTGATAAGGCTTTGCTTTGGATACTCCCAAGTATAGTCCCATATTTGTTCAGTGCTATGGAATGAGCTTTCAATAATATTGTCCTGCTACCACACAAAGGTTATCAGTGGTCATTTAGAGTAAAGAGAGTACGTTTCGAACAAATCCAATTTTCAAAGAGTCATCAGGGGTGCAGATTTTGCGATATGTGTGCTTATACCCAAAATCTCAGACTATCATGATTAATTCATTTCAGTGGAGGGCTCGGCAGAACTATGTTTGGTCCCGCCAAGCCTTTAACCCATTCACCCCCCCCCCCCCCCCCACACACACACACACACACATAGAGAAGCTATAGACTAGGGAGAGCATTTACGCAACAGCCGATGGATGTACATTTTATAAGAGTGCACATGAGTGTATTCTTGTAGGGGCCCTGGGAGCTACAGTAGTATTGTTAACTGGGGTGACCACGTTATGCTTTACTGCTTTAATATGACACAGGACCCAAAGACTTGTGTGTTTCTTCTCTGAAGTGGCAACGTGATTGCAAACAATAGGCTAAACTTCATTTTGTTATGTTTAATAGCAATGATTTAGGCATGAATTCCCCGCGGGAACCCCGGGAAGCGAAGCAGTGCCTGTTCACTGCGGTAAACAGGTTCTGTTTTACTGGCAAAATAGGACCCAGTCACCAATGCTTGGGATGTGCAAACACTCTATAAAGTGGGCGATATGGCTTATTAACGCTCACTCCTGGTCTTGAGTTGATACTCATGTTGTGGTCATGATTAGCCATTGTGCAAGCATATGTGACCTTAAACACCAATAAATAAATTTAGGCATGAATACTGGGTAGGTGTGACCAAAAATACCAGTAAACAATTATGTGGTGGTTAAATACTGAGTCTTTGGAACTTTGAGATTGCCTTTTCCTATTAGGTGTGCTCCCTACATCGGAGGGACCTCGCATTTTCAGAAAAGTCAATGTAATCGACGTATGGAGGATTCTGTACCACAGAAATCTGCGTAACGTGACTGAGAATAGATTGGATTGTTGGACAAGAATATGGACAGGGGTAAAAAATGAGTGTCAAATTGGTAAAATTTCACAAATTTTCGACAATGCGCTTTTTTAAAAACAAGATTTTCAATGGGAAAAAAGGGTCTTTCTCTTTATTGAGGTGTTCTGGATTTTGGTTCGGAACATCTGCACTATCTATTCATTCCTTTTTGGGATATTTGTGTTCAAATTTTGACACTGGGTGATGATATTTCGTACCAAAATAAGTTCCAACATCAGTCAGTTGTTACTATTTATAGTAACTCTGAATGAAATGACAATGTGACTCCGGTCTGAACAACTAAACATATCCCCACCAAAAAATCGTCTGCTCAGTCAGTACGCTGGTTTTCGTGTAACTTATCACAGCTGCTTTGTTTCTGTTGATTTTTATTAAACAAATAGCAATTTTTTCTATACCCTCATGTACTCGAAAATTTACGTTATTATCTTCTCTGGAAACAGAATGATGGAGGTCTTACAATTTAAAGTTTTCTATTTATTTTTTGCCACAGAAGAACGAATCGGGCTGTAGCTCAGTAAGTTCAGGCGTTCACTTTGCTGTATGAAAAGTTCGTGTTCAATGCGATGTGTGTTCAAAACCCACCTGTTCTTAGATTTTTCTCATTATCCTAACACACACATTTTTCGCTTTGTTCTGGTTGCATCTTCGTCTATAGTGCATGTTTTCGCAAATTAGCTGAATACTCCACAATCAGTATATTTAAACCAAAATGTTGGAAAACAACCAATTGCCCAAAAAAGACAGACCATTACTCTGCAGACCATATTGTACAATTAGGGGCGCTATTATGTTGCAAAAATTGAGTCAAATAACGAGACGATAATCATAGTCTGATGATGCCTTTTGTCTGTTCAGCACCACTGACTGTGTGCCAGATTTAATGTTTCCTTGAAATAAAAGATTGCGAATAGTCTCAACTGCACTTAATAAATAGCCTTTTGTGGCAAACTAAAAGAGTATATGCACTGACACCGTCATATTACCACTATAAGCAATGTATTTCTTCTGTTATGTCAGTGGTGAGGGCCTTGATTTCAGCTGTCCATTTGGGAGCAATTTGCGGATTGTGCAAATGTGTACAGCCCGTTAATAGTACACTTTCCTTCAACCAATGCTAGCCCTTCGTGTGGTGGTTTAGTAAGTTAGGAATTTAGGTAGTAGATAGATGACGCAGGACGGTTCTCTCCGTGCTATCCGCCCTCATTCATCCGACACAATACAGGTCGGGGAAAGAGCCGTGATACCCCAATAATAAACAAATTCCACCCATCACTACAAACTTTAAATATCCTGTGTATTTTGAGCTAAAATATATTTCTGTCACAGAATGACTGGTAGTGTAATGGCTCTACTAACAGGTTAGAGAACTTTTGGAGCTAAACAGGGTTGGCGGACCGGTGTCATGATTCCATGTGCTATACTGTCTGTCAGGTAGGAAAGCATACTTTCAAAGCGTGTGTATGGGATAGTTTGGTTTGGTTTGGTTTGGGTGGGGGTAGGGGGGTTGGCGTTTTATTTCAGGTTTACATTTTAGATCTCTGAATCGTCTTTTCATCTTGATTTGCCGTTCGCGGTTTTATCTGGAATATTTTCCGATATGATGTGTGGAGCAGTGAGTCACGATACGTTTGAAAAGCATTCACGTTACAACAATTAGTTTTTTACAGATGAAGTTTACATTCCTACGAGCATCCACATGGAGCATTCTGGGTTCCTACCCCTTCCTCTGTTTATACCGGACCAGCATTAATTTTATGTATCATATTGAAGGTGAATGAATATTTTAGAGGGGAACCGTTTGATTTGAGTTTTTGGTTCAGATTCGACTTGTTTCAGCATTTGAAGGGCATTCGGTACCTCAGCACGCTTGGCGTGGTTTTGGTCGGCTGTCGTTTAAGACTGCTTGCTTCAAACAAGCGAATGGTAACGTTGGTTCCACATTATAGCCCTAAGAAAGTTATGTATAGTTTAAGAGGA
Organism: Pictodentalium vernedei; assembly: GCA_031216915.1. Lineage (NCBI taxonomy): Eukaryota > Metazoa > Mollusca > Scaphopoda > Dentaliida > Dentaliidae > Pictodentalium > Pictodentalium vernedei. Next base: position 388,581,953 of record CM062289.1, read on the forward strand.
GTCACTTTCCAAACTTCCCAGATTTATTAACTTGAAGAATTGTAAGCTGATTTGTGTGATTACTTGCTTTAAGAGTAGGTCATCTTCTGTGTTGGGCAGTATTAATTCTGTGTCAGTATTAATTCATGTGGGTCACAAAGAGAGATTGGGATTCTTTGGAAAAGTTCAAGCCTTTCATGTAAAAGTCGAAGGTCGAAACCATGGACTCTTCTATTCAAAGTTGTCAACTTGTATACGCCAGTGTTCTAATTAAGAATTCAACGTTTATGATAACGTCAGTGAGGTGTTCACTCACCACACAGTGATTGTTACAATGTCTTCTATAATTCAGAAGATAATATTTCAAAAGAATAAAATCATGAACAATGGGAAATTTTACGTGTGCCATTTATTGGTTTTGTCAACTAAAAAAATTTTTTTTTTCAATTTTTGCCTATGGGTTACCCTTATGGAATTTATCAAAAAACTTCAAAATTTATTTGACCCATTTTATGATGCAAAAAGGTTCTACATACAAAAATACCATTGTTTTCACTTTTTTTCTACTGAAATCGCCTGTTCTGACTTAATAAGTCAACTTGAACTAAACAATGGGTATCACTGTAGGCTTAAATTCAGTTTTTCCGGCAATCACAGCCGCAGGTTCGCGCACAGTGTCACTTTTCTGTACATTATAAAATCAGGAATCGAGTTTCACTCGTTAGATATATGAAACACGAGGCAAACTATTCACACAGAATCCATCCATATTCTGTCTAAACAGACTGAATAAATAATCTTCAGTTCATGTTTTTTTTAGTGTTCTATCTATTCAAAATATAGCTGTTACAGCCGCCAGAAAGAAACTTGTCAATTCCAATCGTTTGTTTTTCAGTACTTCCAAAGGAAAGCAATTTCTGCGATTTGGAACACTGTAGTATTTTCGATAATACCTCCACAGCGTATTCTAACCAGAAAGACGGAGGAAAGTGTGTCTAAACACAAATGTTGCCTTTCAGAAGCTGATTTTGATTGTTCCTTTTCGAAAAGGGAAACGTCTTCCTTATCTACGACTGAGCAAACCTCGAATAGCAATGGCATTTAAATATCAGTCATTAGAGGCATATAAGAAGCTCATTTCCAGTCACTTGAAGGTTTTTTTCCTCACGCTAGTCCGAGCTTGGCGAGGTTATTTTGGGGCCGAGAGATATTTCTACATACATAATGACGTGTATGACGTGGAACGGAGTGTGAGGTGATAAGGCTTTGCTTTGGATACTCCCAAGTATAGTCCCATATTTGTTCAGTGCTATGGAATGAGCTTTCAATAATATTGTCCTGCTACCACACAAAGGTTATCAGTGGTCATTTAGAGTAAAGAGAGTACGTTTCGAACAAATCCAATTTTCAAAGAGTCATCAGGGGTGCAGATTTTGCGATATGTGTGCTTATACCCAAAATCTCAGACTATCATGATTAATTCATTTCAGTGGAGGGCTCGGCAGAACTATGTTTGGTCCCGCCAAGCCTTTAACCCATTCACCCCCCCCCCCCCCCACACACACACACACACACACACATAGAGAAGCTATAGACTAGGGAGAGCATTTACGCAACAGCCGATGGATGTACATTTTATAAGAGTGCACATGAGTGTATTCTTGTAGGGGCCCTGGGAGCTACAGTAGTATTGTTAACTGGGGTGACCACGTTATGCTTTACTGCTTTAATATGACACAGGACCCAAAGACTTGTGTGTTTCTTCTCTGAAGTGGCAACGTGATTGCAAACAATAGGCTAAACTTCATTTTGTTATGTTTAATAGCAATGATTTAGGCATGAATTCCCCGCGGGAACCCCGGGAAGCGAAGCAGTGCCTGTTCACTGCGGTAAACAGGTTCTGTTTTACTGGCAAAATAGGACCCAGTCACCAATGCTTGGGATGTGCAAACACTCTATAAAGTGGGCGATATGGCTTATTAACGCTCACTCCTGGTCTTGAGTTGATACTCATGTTGTGGTCATGATTAGCCATTGTGCAAGCATATGTGACCTTAAACACCAATAAATAAATTTAGGCATGAATACTGGGTAGGTGTGACCAAAAATACCAGTAAACAATTATGTGGTGGTTAAATACTGAGTCTTTGGAACTTTGAGATTGCCTTTTCCTATTAGGTGTGCTCCCTACATCGGAGGGACCTCGCATTTTCAGAAAAGTCAATGTAATCGACGTATGGAGGATTCTGTACCACAGAAATCTGCGTAACGTGACTGAGAATAGATTGGATTGTTGGACAAGAATATGGACAGGGGTAAAAAATGAGTGTCAAATTGGTAAAATTTCACAAATTTTCGACAATGCGCTTTTTTAAAAACAAGATTTTCAATGGGAAAAAAGGGTCTTTCTCTTTATTGAGGTGTTCTGGATTTTGGTTCGGAACATCTGCACTATCTATTCATTCCTTTTTGGGATATTTGTGTTCAAATTTTGACACTGGGTGATGATATTTCGTACCAAAATAAGTTCCAACATCAGTCAGTTGTTACTATTTATAGTAACTCTGAATGAAATGACAATGTGACTCCGGTCTGAACAACTAAACATATCCCCACCAAAAAATCGTCTGCTCAGTCAGTACGCTGGTTTTCGTGTAACTTATCACAGCTGCTTTGTTTCTGTTGATTTTTATTAAACAAATAGCAATTTTTTCTATACCCTCATGTACTCGAAAATTTACGTTATTATCTTCTCTGGAAACAGAATGATGGAGGTCTTACAATTTAAAGTTTTCTATTTATTTTTTGCCACAGAAGAACGAATCGGGCTGTAGCTCAGTAAGTTCAGGCGTTCACTTTGCTGTATGAAAAGTTCGTGTTCAATGCGATGTGTGTTCAAAACCCACCTGTTCTTAGATTTTTCTCATTATCCTAACACACACATTTTTCGCTTTGTTCTGGTTGCATCTTCGTCTATAGTGCATGTTTTCGCAAATTAGCTGAATACTCCACAATCAGTATATTTAAACCAAAATGTTGGAAAACAACCAATTGCCCAAAAAAGACAGACCATTACTCTGCAGACCATATTGTACAATTAGGGGCGCTATTATGTTGCAAAAATTGAGTCAAATAACGAGACGATAATCATAGTCTGATGATGCCTTTTGTCTGTTCAGCACCACTGACTGTGTGCCAGATTTAATGTTTCCTTGAAATAAAAGATTGCGAATATTCTCAACTGCACTTAATAAATAGCCTTTTGTGGCAAACTAAAAGAGTATATGCACTGACACCGTCATATTACCACTATAAGCAATGTATTTCTTCTGTTATGTCAGTGGTGAGGGCCTTGATTTCAGCTGTCCATTTGGGAGCAATTTGCGGATTGTGCAAATGTGTACAGCCCGTTAATAGTACACTTTCCTTCAACCAATGCTAGCCCTTCGTGTGGTGGTTTAGTAAGTTAGGAATTTAGGTAGTAGATAGATGACGCAGGACGGTTCTCTCCGTGCTATCCGCCCTCATTCATCCGACACAATACAGGTCGGGGAAAGAGCCGTGATACCCCAATAATAAACAAATTCCACCCATCACTACAAACTTTAAATATCCTGTGTATTTTGAGCTAAAATATATTTCTGTCACAGAATGACTGGTAGTGTAATGGCTCTACTAACAGGTTAGAGAACTTTTGGAGCTAAACAGGGTTGGCGGACCGGTGTCATGATTCCATGTGCTATACTGTCTGTCAGGTAGGAAAGCATACTTTCAAAGCGTGTGTATGGGATAGTTTGGTTTGGTTTGGTTTGGGTGGGGGTAGGGGGGTTGGCGTTTTATTTCAGGTTTACATTTTAGATCTCTGAATCGTCTTTTCATCTTGATTTGCCGTTCGCGGTTTTATCTGGAATATTTTCCGATATGATGTGTGGAGCAGTGAGTCACGATACGTTTGGAAAGCATTCACGTTACAACAATTAGTTTTTTACAGATGAAGTTTACATTCCTACGAGCATCCACATGGAGCATTCTGGGTTCCTACCCCTTCCTCTGTTTATACCGGACCAGCATTAATTTTATGTATTATATTGAAGGTGAATGAATATTTTAGAGGGGAACCGTTTGATTTGAGTTTTTGGTTCAGATTCGACTTGTTTCAGCATTTGAAGGGCATTCGGTACCTCAGCACGCTTGGCGTGGTTTTGGTCGGCTGTCGTTTAAGACTGCTTGCTTCAAACAAGCGAATGGTAACGTTGGTTCCACATTATAGCCCTAAGAAAGTTATGTATAGTTTAAGAGGAGTCACTTTCCAAACTTCCCAGATTTATTAACTTGAAGAATTGTAAGCTGATTTGTGTGATTACTTGCTTTAAGAGTAGGTCATCTTCTGTGTTGGGCAGTATTAATTCTGTGTCAGTATTAATTCATGTGGGTCACAAAGAGAGATTGGGATTCTTTGGAAAAGTTCAAGCCTTTCATGTAAAAGTCGAAGGTCGAAACCATGGACTCTTCTATTCAAAGTTGTCAACTTGTATACGCCAGTGTTCTAATTAAGAATTCAACGTTTATGATAACGTCAGTGAGGTGTTCACTCACCACACAGTGATTGTTACAATGTCTTCTATAATTCAGAAGATAATATTTCAAAAGAATAAAATCATGAACAATGGGAAATTTTACGTGTGCCATTTATTGGTTTTGTCAACTAAAAAAATTTTTTTTTTCAATTTTTGCCTATGGGTTACCCTTATGGAATTTATCAAAAAACTTCAAAATTTATTTGACCCATTTTATGATGCAAAAAGGTTCTACATACAAAAATACCATTGTTTTCACTTTTTTTCTACTGAAATCGCCTGTTCTGACTTAATAAATCAACTTGAACTAAACAATGGGTATCACTGTAGGCTTAAATTCAGTTTTTCCGGCAATCACAGCCGCAGGTTCGCGCACAGTGTCACTTTTCTGTACATTATAAAATCAGGAATCGAGTTTCACTCGTTAGATATATGAAACACGAGGCAAACTATTCACACAGAATCCATCCATATTCTGTCTAAACAGACTGAATAAATAATCTTCAGTTCATGTTTTTTTTAGTGTTCTATCTATTCAAAATATAGCTGTTACAGCCGCCAGAAAGAAACTTGTCAATTCCAATCGTTTGTTTTTCAGTACTTCCAAAGGAAAGCAATTTCTGCGATTTGGAACACTGTAGTATTTTCGATAATACCTCCACAGCGTATTCTAACCAGAAAGACGGAGGAAAGTGTGTCTAAACACAAATGTTGCCTTTCAGAAGCTGATTTTGATTGTTCCTTTTCGAAAAGGGAAACGTCTTCCTTATCTACGACTGAGCAAACCTCGAATAGCAATGGCATTTAAATATCAGTCATTAGAGGCATATAAGAAGCTCATTTCCAGTCACTTGAAGGTTTTTTTCCTCACGCTAGTCCGAGCTTGGCGAGGTTATTTTGGGGCCGAGAGATATTTCTACATACATAATGACGTGTATGACGTGGAACGGAGTGTGAGGTGATAAGGCTTTGCTTTGGATACTCCCAAGTATAGTCCCATATTTGTTCAGTGCTATGGAATGAGCTTTCAATAATATTGTCCTGCTACCACACAAAGGTTATCAGTGGTCATTTAGAGTAAAGAGAGTACGTTTCGAACAAATCCAATTTTCAAAGAGTCATCAGGGGTGCAGATTTTGCGATATGTGTGCTTATACCCAAAATCTCAGACTATCATGATTAATTCATTTCAGTGGAGGGCTCGGCAGAACTATGTTTGGTCCCGCCAAGCCTTTAACCCATTCACCCCCCCCCCCCCCCCACACACACACACACACACACATAGAGAAGCTATAGACTAGGGAGAGCATTTACGCAACAGCCGATGGATGTACATTTTATAAGAGTGCACATGAGTGTATTCTTGTAGGGGCCCTGGGAGCTACAGTAGTATTGTTAACTGGGGTGACCACGTTATGCTTTACTGCTTTAATATGACACAGGACCCAAAGACTTGTGTGTTTCTTCTCTGAAGTGGCAACGTGATTGCAAACAATAGGCTAAACTTCATTTTGTTATGTTTAATAGCAATGATTTAGGCATGAATTCCCCGCGGGAACCCCGGGAAGCGAAGCAGTGCCTGTTCACTGCGGTAAACAGGTTCTGTTTTACTGGCAAAATAGGACCCAGTCACCAATGCTTGGGATGTGCAAACACTCTATAAAGTGGGCGATATGGCTTATTAACGCTCACTCCTGGTCTTGAGTTGATACTCATGTTGTGGTCATGATTAGCCATTGTGCAAGCATATGTGACCTTAAACACCAATAAATAAATTTAGGCATGAATACTGGGTAGGTGTGACCAAAAATACCAGTAAACAATTATGTGGTGGTTAAATACTGAGTCTTTGGAACTTTGAGATTGCCTTTTCCTATTAGGTGTGCTCCCTACATCGGAGGGACCTCGCATTTTCAGAAAAGTCAATGTAATCGACGTATGGAGGATTCTGTACCACAGAAATCTGCGTAACGTGACTGAGAATAGATTGGATTGTTGGACAAGAATATGGACAGGGGTAAAAAATGAGTGTCAAATTGGTAAAATTTCACAAATTTTCGACAATGCGCTTTTTTAAAAACAAGATTTTCAATGGGAAAAAAGGGTCTTTCTCTTTATTGAGGTGTTCTGGATTTTGGTTCGGAACATCTGCACTATCTATTCATTCCTTTTTGGGATATTTGTGTTCAAATTTTGACACTGGGTGATGATATTTCGTACCAAAATAAGTTCCAACATCAGTCAGTTGTTACTATTTATAGTAACTCTGAATGAAATGACAATGTGACTCCGGTCTGAACAACTAAACATATCCCCACCAAAAAATCGTCTGCTCAGTCAGTACGCTGGTTTTCGTGTAACTTATCACAGCTGCTTTGTTTCTGTTGATTTTTATTAAACAAATAGCAATTTTTTCTATACCCTCATGTACTCGAAAATTTACGTTATTATCTTCTCTGGAAACAGAATGATGGAGGTCTTACAATTTAAAGTTTTCTATTTATTTTTTGCCACAGAAGAACGAATCGGGCTGTAGCTCAGTAAGTTCAGGCGTTCACTTTGCTGTATGAAAAGTTCGTGTTCAATGCGATGTGTGTTCAAAACCCACCTGTTCTTAGATTTTTCTCATTATCCTAACACACACATTTTTCGCTTTGTTCTGGTTGCATCTTCGTCTATAGTGCATGTTTTCGCAAATTAGCTGAATACTCCACAATCAGTATATTTAAACCAAAATGTTGGAAAACAACCAATTGCCCAAAAAAGACAGACCATTACTCTGCAGACCATATTGTACAATTAGGGGCGCTATTATGTTGCAAAAATTGAGTCAAATAACGAGACGATAATCATAGTCTGATGATGCCTTTTGTCTGTTCAGCACCACTGACTGTGTGCCAGATTTAATGTTTCCTTGAAATAAAAGATTGCGAATATTCTCAACTGCACTTAATAAATAGCCTTTTGTGGCAAACTAAAAGAGTATATGCACTGACACCGTCATATTACCACTATAAGCAATGTATTTCTTCTGTTATGTCAGTGGTGAGGGCCTTGATTTCAGCTGTCCATTTGGGAGCAATTTGCGGATTGTGCAAATGTGTACAGCCCGTTAATAGTACACTTTCCTTCAACCAATGCTAGCCCTTCGTGTGGTGGTTTAGTAAGTTAGGAATTTAGGTAGTAGATAGATGACGCAGGACGGTTCTCTCCGTGCTATCCGCCCTCATTCATCCGACACAATACAGGTCGGGGAAAGAGCCGTGATACCCCAATAATAAACAAATTCCACCCATCACTACAAACTTTAAATATCCTGTGTATTTTGAGCTAAAATATATTTCTGTCACAGAATGACTGGTAGTGTAATGGCTCTACTAACAGGTTAGAGAACTTTTGGAGCTAAACAGGGTTGGCGGACCGGTGTCATGATTCCATGTGCTATACTGTCTGTCAGGTAGGAAAGCATACTTTCAAAGCGTGTGTATGGGATAGTTTGGTTTGGTTTGGTTTGGGTGGGGGTAGGGGGGTTGGCGTTTTATTTCAGGTTTACATTTTAGATCTCTGAATCGTCTTTTCATCTTGATTTGCCGTTCGCGGTTTTATCTGGAATATTTTCCGATATGATGTGTGGAGCAGTGAGTCACGATACGTTTGGAAAGCATTCACGTTACAACAATTAGTTTTTTACAGATGAAGTTTACATTCCTACGAGCATCCACATGGAGCATTCTGGGTTCCTACCCCTTCCTCTGTTTATACCGGACCAGCATTAATTTTATGTATCATATTGAAGGTGAATGAATATTTTAGAGGGGAACCGTTTGATTTGAGTTTTTGGTTCAGATTCGACTTGTTTCAGCATTTGAAGGGCATTCGGTACCTCAGCACGCTTGGCGTGGTTTTGGTCGGCTGTCGTTTAAGACTGCTTGCTTCAAACAAGCGAATGGTAACGTTGGTTCCACATTATAGCCCTAAGAAAGTTATGTATAGTTTAAGAGGAGTCACTTTCCAAACTTCCCAGATTTATTAACTTGAAGAATTGTAAGCTGATTTGTGTGATTACTTGCTTTAAGAGTAGGTCATCTTCTGTGTTGGGCAGTATTAATTCTGTGTCAGTATTAATTCATGTGGGTCACAAAGAGAGATTGGGATTCTTTGGAAAAGTTCAAGCCTTTCATGTAAAAGTCGAAGGTCGAAACCATGGACTCTTCTATTCAAAGTTGTCAACTTGTATACGCCAGTGTTCTAATTAAGAATTCAACGTTTATGATAACGTCAGTGAGGTGTTCACTCACCACACAGTGATTGTTACAATGTCTTCTATAATTCAGAAGATAATATTTCAAAAGAATAAAATCATGAACAATGGGAAATTTTACGTGTGCCATTTATTGGTTTTGTCAACTAAAAAAATTTTTTTTTTCAATTTTTGCCTATGGGTTACCCTTATGGAATTTATCAAAAAACTTCAAAATTTATTTGACCCATTTTATGATGCAAAAAGGTTCTACATACAAAAATACCATTGTTTTCACTTTTTTTCTACTGAAATCGCCTGTTCTGACTTAATAAATCAACTTGAACTAAACAATGGGTATCACTGTAGGCTTAAATTCAGTTTTTCCGGCAATCACAGCCGCAGGTTCGCGCACAGTGTCACTTTTCTGTACATTATAAAATCAGGAATCGAGTTTCACTCGTTAGATATATGAAACACGAGGCAAACTATTCACACAGAATCCATCCATATTCTGTCTAAACAGACTGAATAAATAATCTTCAGTTCATGTTTTTTTTAGTGTTCTATCTATTCAAAATATAGCTGTTACAGCCGCCAGAAAGAAACTTGTCAATTCCAATCGTTTGTTTTTCAGTACTTCCAAAGGAAAGCAATTTCTGCGATTTGGAACACTGTAGTATTTTCGATAATACCTCCACAGCGTATTCTAACCAGAAAGACGGAGGAAAGTGTGTCTAAACACAAATGTTGCCTTTCAGAAGCTGATTTTGATTGTTCCTTTTCGAAAAGGGAAACGTCTTCCTTATCTACGACTGAGCAAACCTCGAATAGCAATGGCATTTAAATATCAGTCATTAGAGGCATATAAGAAGCTCATTTCCAGTCACTTGAAGGTTTTTTTCCTCACGCTAGTCCGAGCTTGGCGAGGTTATTTTGGGGCCGAGAGATATTTCTACATACATAATGACGTGTATGACGTGGAACGGAGTGTGAGGTGATAAGGCTTTGCTTTGGATACTCCCAAGTATAGTCCCATATTTGTTCAGTGCTATGGAATGAGCTTTCAATAATATTGTCCTGCTACCACACAAAGGTTATCAGTGGTCATTTAGAGTAAAGAGAGTACGTTTCGAACAAATCCAATTTTCAAAGAGTCATCAGGGGTGCAGATTTTGCGATATGTGTGCTTATACCCAAAATCTCAGACTATCATGATTAATTCATTTCAGTGGAGGGCTCGGCAGAACTATGTTTGGTCCCGCCAAGCCTTTAACCCATTCACCCCCCCCCCCCCCCCCCACACACACACACACACATAGAGAAGCTATAGACTAGGGAGAGCATTTACGCAACAGCCGATGGATGTACATTTTATAAGAGTGCACATGAGTGTATTCTTGTAGGGGCCCTGGGAGCTACAGTAGTATTGTTAACTGGGGTGACCACGTTATGCTTTACTGCTTTAATATGACACAGGACCCAAAGACTTGTGTGTTTCTTCTCTGAAGTGGCAACGTGATTGCAAACAATAGGCTAAACTTCATTTTGTTATGTTTAATAGCAATGATTTAGGCATGAATTCCCCGCGGGAACCCCGGGAAGCGAAGCAGTGCCTGTTCACTGCGGTAAACAGGTTCTGTTTTACTGGCAAAATAGGACCCAGTCACCAATGCTTGGGATGTGCAAACACTCTATAAAGTGGGCGATATGGCTTATTAACGCTCACTCCTGGTCTTGAGTTGATACTCATGTTGTGGTCATGATTAGCCATTGTGCAAGCATATGTGACCTTAAACACCAATAAATAAATTTAGGCATGAATACTGGGTAGGTGTGACCAAAAATACCAGTAAACAATTATGTGGTGGTTAAATACTGAGTCTTTGGAACTTTGAGATTGCCTTTTCCTATTAGGTGTGCTCCCTACATCGGAGGGACCTCGCATTTTCAGAAAAGTCAATGTAATCGACGTATGGAGGATTCTGTACCACAGAAATCTGCGTAACGTGACTGAGAATAGATTGGATTGTTGGACAAGAATATGGACAGGGGTAAAAAATGAGTGTCAAATTGGTAAAATTTCACAAATTTTCGACAATGCGCTTTTTTAAAAACAAGATTTTCAATGGGAAAAAAGGGTCTTTCTCTTTATTGAGGTGTTCTGGATTTTGGTTCGGAACATCTGCACTATCTATTCATTCCTTTTTGGGATATTTGTGTTCAAATTTTGACACTGGGTGATGATATTTCGTACCAAAATAAGTTCCAACATCAGTCAGTTGTTACTATTTATAGTAACTCTGAATGAAATGACAATGTGACTCCGGTCTGAACAACTAAACATATCCCCACCAAAAAATCGTCTGCTCAGTCAGTACGCTGGTTTTCGTGTAACTTATCACAGCTGCTTTGTTTCTGTTGATTTTTATTAAACAAATAGCAATTTTTTCTATACCCTCATGTACTCGAAAATTTACGTTATTATCTTCTCTGGAAACAGAATGATGGAGGTCTTACAATTTAAAGTTTTCTATTTATTTTTTGCCACAGAAGAACGAATCGGGCTGTAGCTCAGTAAGTTCAGGCGTTCACTTTGCTGTATGAAAAGTTCGTGTTCAATGCGATGTGTGTTCAAAACCCACCTGTTCTTAGATTTTTCTCATTATCCTAACACACACATTTTTCGCTTTGTTCTGGTTGCATCTTCGTCTATAGTGCATGTTTTCGCAAATTAGCTGAATACTCCACAATCAGTATATTTAAACCAAAATGTTGGAAAACAACCAATTGCCCAAAAAAGACAGACCATTACTCTGCAGACCATATTGTACAATTAGGGGCGCTATTATGTTGCAAAAATTGAGTCAAATAACGAGACGATAATCATAGTCTGATGATGCCTTTTGTCTGTTCAGCACCACTGACTGTGTGCCAGATTTAATGTTTCCTTGAAATAAAAGATTGCGAATATTCTCAACTGCACTTAATAAATAGCCTTTTGTGGCAAACTAAAAGAGTATATGCACTGACACCGTCATATTACCACTATAAGCAATGTATTTCTTCTGTTATGTCAGTGGTGAGGGCCTTGATTTCAGCTGTCCATTTGGGAGCAATTTGCGGATTGTGCAAATGTGTACAGCCCGTTAATAGTACACTTTCCTTCAACCAATGCTAGCCCTTCGTGTGGTGGTTTAGTAAGTTAGGAATTTAGGTAGTAGATAGATGACGCAGGACGGTTCTCTCCGTGCTATCCGCCCTCATTCATCCGACACAATACAGGTCGGGGAAAGAGCCGTGATACCCCAATAATAAACAAATTCCACCCATCACTACAAACTTTAAATATCCTGTGTATTTTGAGCTAAAATATATTTCTGTCACAGAATGACTGGTAGTGTAATGGCTCTACTAACAGGTTAGAGAACTTTTGGAGCTAAACAGGGTTGGCGGACCGGTGTCATGATTCCATGTGCTATACTGTCTGTCAGGTAGGAAAGCATACTTTCAAAGCGTGTGTATGGGATAGTTTGGTTTGGTTTGGTTTGGGTGGGGGGAGGGGGGTTGGCGTTTTATTTCAGGTTTACATTTTAGATCTCTGAATCGTCTTTTCATCTTGATTTGCCGTTCGCGGTTTTATCTGGAATATTTTCCGATATGATGTGTGGAGCAGTGAGTCACGATACGTTTGGAAAGCATTCACGTTACAACAATTAGTTTTTTACAGATGAAGTTTACATTCCTACGAGCATCCACATGGAGCATTCTGGGTTCCTACCCCTTCCTCTGTTTATACCGGACCAGCATTAATTTTATGTATCATATTGAAGGTGAATGAATATTTTAGAGGGGAACCGTTTGATTTGAGTTTTTGGTTCAGATTCGACTTGTTTCAGCATTTGAAGGGCATTCGGTACCTCAGCACGCTTGGCGTGGTTTTGGTCGGCTGTCGTTTAAGACTGCTTGCTTCAAACAAGCGAATGGTAACGTTGGTTCCACATTATAGCCCTAAGAAAGTTATGTATAGTTTAAGAGGAGTCACTTTCCAAACTTCCCAGATTTATTAACTTGAAGAATTGTAAGCTGATTTGTGTGATTACTTGCTTTAAGAGTAGGTCATCTTCTGTGTTGGGCAGTATTAATTCTGTGTCAGTATTAATTCATGTGGGTCACAAAGAGAGATTGGGATTCTTTGGAAAAGTTCAAGCCTTTCATGTAAAAGTCGAAGGTCGAAACCATGGACTCTTCTATTCAAAGTTGTCAACTTGTATACGCCAGTGTTCTAATTAAGAATTCAACGTTTATGATAACGTCAGTGAGGTGTTCACTCACCACACAGTGATTGTTACAATGTCTTCTATAATTCAGAAGATAATATTTCAAAAGAATAAAATCATGAACAATGGGAAATTTTACGTGTGCCATTTATTGGTTTTGTCAACTAAAAAAATTTTTTTTTTCAATTTTTGCCTATGGGTTACCCTTATGGAATTTATCAAAAAACTTCAAAATTTATTTGACCCATTTTATGATGCAAAAAGGTTCTACATACAAAAATACCATTGTTTTCACTTTTTTTCTACTGAAATCGCCTGTTCTGACTTAATAAATCAACTTGAACTAAACAATGGGTATCACTGTAGGCTTAAATTCAGTTTTTCCGGCAATCACAGCCGCAGGTTCGCGCACAGTGTCACTTTTCTGTACATTATAAAATCAGGAATCGAGTTTCACTCGTTAGATATATGAAACACGAGGCAAATTATTCACACAGAATCCATCCATATTCTGTCTAAACAGACTGAATAAATAATCTTCAGTTCATGTTTTTTTTAGTGTTCTATCTATTCAAAATATAGCTGTTACAGCCGACAGAAAGAAACTTGTCAATTCCAATCGTTTGTTTTTCAGTACTTCCAAAGGAAAGCAATTTCTGCGATTTGGAACACTGTAGTATTTTCGATAATACCTCCACAGCGTATTCTAACCAGAAAGACGGAGGAAAGTGTGTCTAAACACAAATGTTGCCTTTCAGAAGCTGATTTTGATTGTTCCTTTTCGAAAAGGGAAACGTCTTCCTTATCTACGACTGAGCAAACCTCGAATAGCAATGGCATTTAAATATCAGTCATTAGAGGCATATAAGAAGCTCATTTCCAGTCACTTGAAGGTTTTTTTCCTCACGCTAGTCCGAGCTTGGCGAGGTTATTTTGGGGCCGAGAGATATTTCTACATACATAATGACGTGTATGACGTGGAACGGAGTGTGAGGTGATAAGGCTTTGCTTTGGATACTCCCAAGTATAGTCCCATATTTGTTCAGTGCTATGGAATGAGCTTTCAATAATATTGTCCTGCTACCACACAAAGGTTATCAGTGGTCATTTAGAGTAAAGAGAGTACGTTTCGAACAAATCCAATTTTCAAAGAGTCATCAGGGGTGCAGATTTTGCGATATGTGTGCTTATACCCAAAATCTCAGACTATCATGATTAATTCATTTCAGTGGAGGGCTCGGCAGAACTATGTTTGGTCCCGCCAAGCCTTTAACCCATTCACCCCCCCCCCCCACACACACACACACACACATAGAGAAGCTATAGACTAGGGAGAGCATTTACGCAACAGCCGATGGATGTACATTTTATAAGAGTGCACATGAGTGTATTCTTGTAGGGGCCCTGGGAGCTACAGTAGTATTGTTAACTGGGGTGACCACGTTATGCTTTACTGCTTTAATATGACACAGGACCCAAAGACTTGTGTGTTTCTTCTCTGAAGTGGCAACGTGATTGCAAACAATAGGCTAAACTTCATTTTGTTATGTTTAATAGCAATGATTTAGGCATGAATTCCCCGCGGGAACCCCGGGAAGCGAAGCAGTGCCTGTTCACTGCGGTAAACAGGTTCTGTTTTACTGGCAAAATAGGACCCAGTCACCAATGCTTGGGATGTGCAAACACTCTATAAAGTGGGCGATATGGCTTATTAACGCTCACTCCTGGTCTTGAGTTGATACTCATGTTGTGGTCATGATTAGCCATTGTGCAAGCATATGTGACCTTAAACACCAATAAATAAATTTAGGCATGAATACTGGGTAGGTGTGACCAAAAATACCAGTAAACAATTATGTGGTGGTTAAATACTGAGTCTTTGGAACTTTGAGATTGCCTTTTCCTATTAGGTGTGCTCCCTACATCGGAGGGACCTCGCATTTTCAGAAAAGTCAATGTAATCGACGTATGGAGGATTCTGTACCACAGAAATCTGCGTAACGTGACTGAGAATAGATTGGATTGTTGGACAAGAATATGGACAGGGGTAAAAAATGAGTGTCAAATTAGTAAAATTTCACAAATTTTCGACAATGCGCTTTTTTAAAAACAAGATTTTCAATGGGAAAAAAGGGTCTTTCTCTTTATTGAGGTGTTCTGGATTTTGGTTCGGAACATCTGCACTATCTATTCATTCCTTTTTGGGATATTTGTGTTCAAATTTTGACACTGGGTGATGATATTTCGTACCAAAATAAGTTCCAACATCAGTCAGTTGTTACTATTTATAGTAACTCTGAATGAAATGACAATGTGACTCCGGTCTGAACAACTAAACATATCCCCACCAAAAAATCGTCTGCTCAGACAGTACGCTGGTTTTCGTGTAACTTATCACAGCTGCTTTGTTTCTGTTGATTTTTATTAAACAAATAGCAATTTTTTCTATACCCTCATGTACTCGAAAATTTACGTTATTATCTTCTCTGGAAACAGAATGATGGAGGTCTTACAATTTAAAGTTTTCTATTTATTTTTTGCCACAGAAGAACGAATCGGGCTGTAGCTCAGTAAGTTCAGGCGTTCACTTTGCTGTATGAAAAGTTCGTGTTCAATGCGATGTGTGTTCAAAACCCACCTGTTCTTAGATTTTTCTCATTATCCTAACACACACATTTTTCGCTTTGTTCTGGTTGCATCTTCGTCTATAGTGCATGTTTTCGCAAATTAGCTGAATACTCCACAATCAGTATATTTAAACCAAAATGTTGGAAAACAACCAATTGCCCAAAAAAGACAGACCATTACTCTGCAGACCATATTGTACAATTAGGGGCGCTATTATGTTGCAAAAATTGAGTCAAATAACGAGACGATAATCATAGTCTGATGATGCCTTTTGTCTGTTCAGCACCACTGACTGTGTGCCAGATTTAATGTTTCCTTGAAATAAAAGATTGCGAATATTCTCAACTGCACTTAATAAATAGCCTTTTGTGGCAAACTAAAAGAGTATATGCACTGACACCGTCATATTACCACTATAAGCAATGTATTTCTTCTGTTATGTCAGTGGTGAGGGCCTTGATTTCAGCTGTCCATTTGGGAGCAATTTGCGGATTGTGCAAATGTGTACAGCCCGTTAATAGTACACTTTCCTTCAACCAATGCTAGCCCTTCGTGTGGTGGTTTAGTAAGTTAGGAATTTAGGTAGTAGATAGATGACGCAGGACGGTTCTCTCCGTGCTATCCGCCCTCATTCATCCGACACAATACAGGTCGGGGAAAGAGCCGTGATACCCCAATAATAAACAAATTCCACCCATCACTACAAACTTTAAATATCCTGTGTATTTTGAGCTAAAATATATTTCTGTCACAGAATGACTGGTAGTGTAATGGCTCTACTAACAGGTTAGAGAACTTTTGGAGCTAAACAGGGTTGGCGGACCGGTGTCATGATTCCATGTGCTATACTGTCTGTCAGGTAGGAAAGCATACTTTCAAAGCGTGTGTATGGGATAGTTTGGTTTGGTTTGGTTTGGGTGGGGGTAGGGGGGTTGGCGTTTTATTTCAGGTTTACATTTTAGATCTCTGAATCGTCTTTTCATCTTGATTTGCCGTTCGCGGTTTTATCTGGAATATTTTCCGATATGATGTGTGGAGCAGTGAGTCACGATACGTTTGGAAAGCATTCACGTTACAACAATTAGTTTTTTACAGATGAAGTTTACATTCCTACGAGCATCCACATGGAGCATTCTGGGTTCCTACCCCTTCCTCTGTTTATACCGGACCAGCATTAATTTTATGTATCATATTGAAGGTGAATGAATATTTTAGAGGGGAACCGTTTGATTTGAGTTTTTGGTTCAGATTCGACTTGTTTCAGCATTTGAAGGGCATTCGGTACCTCAGCACGCTTGGCGTGGTTTTGGTCGGCTGTCGTTTAAGACTGCTTGCTTCAAACAAGCGAATGGTAACGTTGGTTCCACATTATAGCCCTAAGAAAGTTATGTATAGTTTAAGAGGAGTCACTTTCCAAACTTCCCAGATTTATTAACTTGAAGAATTGTAAGCTGATTTGTGTGATTACTTGCTTTAAGAGTAGGTCATCTTCTGTGTTGGGCAGTATTAATTCTGTGTCAGTATTAATTCATGTGGGTCACAAAGAGAGATTGGGATTCTTTGGAAAAGTTCAAGCCTTTCATGTAAAAGTCGAAGGTCGAAACCATGGACTCTTCTATTCAAAGTTGTCAACTTGTATACGCCAGTGTTCTAATTAAGAATTCAACGTTTATGATAACGTCAGTGAGGTGTTCACTCACCACACAGTGATTGTTACAATGTCTTCTATAATTCAGAAGATAATATTTCAAAAGAATAAAATCATGAACAATGGGAAATTTTACGTGTGCCATTTATTGGTTTTGTCAACTAAAAAAATTTTTTTTTTCAATTTTTGCCTATGGGTTACCCTTATGGAATTTATCAAAAAACTTCAAAATTTATTTGACCCATTTTATGATGCAAAAAGGTTCTACATACAAAAATACCATTGTTTTCACTTTTTTTCTACTGAAATCGCCTGTTCTGACTTAATAAATCAACTTGAACTAAACAATGGGTATCACTGTAGGCTTAAATTCAGTTTTTCCGGCAATCACAGCCACAGGTTCGCGCACAGTGTCACTTTTCTGTACATTATAAAATCAGGAATCGAGTTTCACTCGTTAGATATATGAAACACGAGGCAAACTATTCACACAGAATCCATCCATATTCTGTCTAAACAGACTGAATAAATAATCTTCAGTTCATGTTTTTTTTAGTGTTCTATCTATTCAAAATATAGCTGTTACAGCCGCCAGAAAGAAACTTGTCAATTCCAATCGTTTGTTTTTCAGTACTTCCAAAGGAAAGCAATTTCTGCGATTTGGAACACTGTAGTATTTTCGATAATACCTCCACAGCGTATTCTAACCAGAAAGACGGAGGAAAGTGTGTCTAAACACAAATGTTGCCTTTCAGAAGCTGATTTTGATTGTTCCTTTTCGAAAAGGGAAACGTCTTCCTTATCTACGACTGAGCAAACCTCGAATAGCAATGGCATTTAAATATCAGTCATTAGAGGCATATAAGAAGCTCATTTCCAGTCACTTGAAGGTTTTTTTCCTCACGCTAGTCCGAGCTTGGCGAGGTTATTTTGGGGCCGAGAGATATTTCTACATACATAATGACGTGTATGACGTGGAACGGAGTGTGAGGTGATAAGGCTTTGCTTTGGATACTCCCAAGTATAGTCCCATATTTGTTCAGTGCTATGGAATGAGCTTTCAATAATATTGTCCTGCTACCACACAAAGGTTATCAGTGGTCATTTAGAGTAAAGAGAGTACGTTTCGAACAAATCCAATTTTCAAAGAGTCATCAGGGGTGCAGATTTTGCGATATGTGTGCTTATACCCAAAATCTCAGACTATCATGATTAATTCATTTCAGTGGAGGGCTCGGCAGAACTATGTTTGGTCCCGCCAAGCCTTTAACCCATTCACCCCCCCCCCCCCCACACACACACACACACATAGAGAAGCTATAGACTAGGGAGAGCATTTACGCAACAGCCGATGGATGTACATTTTATAAGAGTGCACATGAGTGTATTCTTGTAGGGGCCCTGGGAGCTACAGTAGTATTGTTAACTGGGGTGACCACGTTATGCTTTACTGCTTTAATATGACACAGGACCCAAAGACTTGTGTGTTTCTTCTCTGAAGTGGCAACGTGATTGCAAACAATAGGCTAAACTTCATTTTGTTATGTTTAATAGCAATGATTTAGGCATGAATTCCCCGCGGGAACCCCGGGAAGCGAAGCAGTGCCTGTTCACTGCGGTAAACAGGTTCTGTTTTACTGGCAAAATAGGACCCAGTCACCAATGCTTGGGATGTGCAAACACTCTATAAAGTGGGCGATATGGCTTATTAACGCTCACTCCTGGTCTTGAGTTGATACTCATGTTGTGGTCATGATTAGCCATTGTGCAAGCATATGTGACCTTAAACACCAATAAATAAATTTAGGCATGAATACTGGGTAGGTGTGACCAAAAATACCAGTAAACAATTATGTGGTGGTTAAATACTGAGTCTTTGGAACTTTGAGATTGCTTTTTCCTATTAGGTGTGCTCCCTACATCGGAGGGACCTCGCATTTTCAGAAAAGTCAATGTAATCGACGTATGGAGGATTCTGTACCACAGAAATCTGCGTAACGTGACTGAGAATAGATTGGATTGTTGGACAAGAATATGGACAGGGGTAAAAAATGAGTGTCAAATTGGTAAAATTTCACAAATTTTCGACAATGCGCTTTTTTAAAAACAAGATTTTCAATGGCAAAAAAGGGTCTTTCTCTTTATTGAGGTGTTCTGGATTTTGGTTCGGAACATCTGCACTATCTATTCATTCCTTTTTGGGATATTTGTGTTCAAATTTTGACACTGGGTGATGATATTTCGTACCAAAATAAGTTCCAACATCAGTCAGTTGTTACTATTTATAGTAACTCTGAATGAAATGACAATGTGACTCCGGTCTGAACAACTAAACATATCCCCACCAAAAAATCGTCTGCTCAGTCAGTACGCTGGTTTTCGTGTAACTTATCACAGCTGCTTTGTTTCTGTTGATTTTTATTAAACAAATAGCAATTTTTTCTATACCCTCATGTACTCGAAAATTTACGTTATTATCTTCTCTGGAAACAGAATGATGGAGGTCTTACAATTTAAAGTTTTCTATTTATTTTTTGCCACAGAAGAACGAATCGGGCTGTAGCTCAGTAAGTTCAGGCGTTCACTTTGCTGTATGAAAAGTTCGTGTTCAATGCGATGTGTGTTCAAAACCCACCTGTTCTTAGATTTTTCTCATTATCCTAACACACACATTTTTCGCTTTGTTCTGGTTGCATCTTCGTCTATAGTGCATGTTTTCGCAAATTAGCTGAATACTCCACAATCAGTATATTTAAACCAAAATGTTGGAAAACAACCAATTGCCCAAAAAAGACAGACCATTACTCTGCAGACCATATTGTACAATTAGGGGCGCTATTATGTTGCAAAAATTGAGTCAAATAACGAGACGATAATCATAGTCTGATGATGCCTTTTGTCTGTTCAGCACCACTGACTGTGTGCCAGATTTAATGTTTCCTTGAAATAAAAGATTGCGAATATTCTCAACTGCACTTAATAAATAGCCTTTTGTGGCAAACTAAAAGAGTATATGCACTGACACCGTCATATTACCACTATAAGCAATGTATTTCTTCTGTTATGTCAGTGGTGAGGGCCTTGATTTCAGCTGTCCATTTGGGAGCAATTTGCGGATTGTGCAAATGTGTACAGCCCGTTAATAGTACACTTTCCTTCAACCAATGCTAGCCCTTCGTGTGGTGGTTTAGTAAGTTAGGAATTTACGTAGTAGATAGATGACGCAGGACGGTTCTCTCCGTGCTATCCGCCCTCATTCATCCGACACAATACAGGTCGGGGAAAGAGCCGTGATACCCCAATAATAAACAAATTCCACCCATCACTACAAACTTTAAATATCCTGTGTATTTTGAGCTAAAATATATTTCTGTCACAGAATGACTGGTAGTGTAATGGCTCTACTAACAGGTTAGAGAACTTTTGGAGCTAAACAGGGTTGGCGGACCGGTGTCATGATTCCATGTGCTATACTGTCTGTCAGGTAGGAAAGCATACTTTCAAAGCGTGTGTATGGGATAGTTTGGTTTGGTTTGGTTTGGGTGGGGGGAGGGGGGTTGGCGTTTTATTTCAGGTTTACATTTTAGATCTCTGAATCGTCTTTTCATCTTGATTTGCCGTTCGCGGTTTTATCTGGAATATTTTCCGATATGATGTGTGGAGCAGTGAGTCACGATACGTTTGGAAAGCATTCACGTTACAACAATTAGTTTTTTACAGATGAAGTTTACATTCCTACGAGCATCCACATGGAGCATTCTGGGTTCCTACCCCTTCCTCTGTTTATACCGGACCAGCATTAATTTTATGTATCATATTGAAGGTGAATGAATATTTTAGAGGGGAACCGTTTGATTTGAGTTTTTGGTTCAGATTCGACTTGTTTCAGCATTTGAAGGGCATTCGGTACCTCAGCACGCTTGGCGTGGTTTTGGTCGGCTGTCGTTTAAGACTGCTTGCTTCAAACAAGCGAATGGTAACGTTGGTTCCACATTATAGCCCTAAGAAAGTTATGTATAGTTTAAGAGGAGTCACTTTCCAAACTTCCCAGATTTATTAACTTGAAGAATTGTAAGCTGATTTGTGTGATTACTTGCTTTAAGAGTAGGTCATCTTCTGTGTTGGGCAGTATTAATTCTGTGTCAGTATTAATTCATGTGGGTCACAAAGAGAGATTGGGATTCTTTGGAAAAGTTCAAGCCTTTCATGTAAAAGTCGAAGGTCGAAACCATGGACTCTTCTATTCAAAGTTGTCAACTTGTATACGCCAGTGTTCTAATTAAGAATTCAACGTTTATGATAACGTCAGTGAGGTGTTCACTCACCACACAGTGATTGTTACAATGTCTTCTATAATTCAGAAGATAATATTTCAAAAGAATAAAATCATGAACAATGGGAAATTTTACGTGTGCCATTTATTGGTTTTGTCAACTAAAAAAATTTTTTTTTTCAATTTTTGCCTATGGGTTACCCTTATGGAATTTATCAAAAAACTTCAAAATTTATTTGACCCATTTTATGATGCAAAAAGGTTCTACATACAAAAATACCATTGTTTTCACTTTTTTTCTACTGAAATCGCCTGTTCTGACTTAATAAATCAACTTGAACTAAACAATGGGTATCACTGTAGGCTTAAATTCAGTTTTTCCGGCAATCACAGCCGCAGGTTCGCGCACAGTGTCACTTTTCTGTACATTATAAAATCAGGAATCGAGTTTCACTCGTTAGATATATGAAACACGAGGCAAACTATTCAAACAGAATCCATCCATATTCTGTCTAAACAGACTGAATAAATAATCTTCAGTTCATGTTTTTTTTAGTGTTCTATCTATTCAAAATATAGCTGTTACAGCCGCCAGAAAGAAACTTGTCAATTCCAATCGTTTGTTTTTCAGTACTTCCAAAGGAAAGCAATTTCTGCGATTTGGAACACTGTAGTATTTTTGATAATACCTCCACAGCGTATTCTAACCAGAAAGACGGAGGAAAGTGTGTCTAAACACAAATGTTGCCTTTCAGAAGCTGATTTTGATTGTTCCTTTTCGAAAAGGGAAACGTCTTCCTTATCTACGACTGAGCAAACCTCGAATAGCAATGGCATTTAAATATCAGTCATTAGAGGCATATAAGAAGCTCATTTCCAGTCACTTGAAGGTTTTTTTCCTCACGCTAGTCCGAGCTTGGCGAGGTTATTTTGGGGCCGAGAGATATTTCTACATACATAATGACGTGTATGACGTGGAACGGAGTGTGAGGTGATAAGGCTTTGCTTTGGATACTCCCAAGTATAGTCCCATATTTGTTCAGTGCTATGGAATGAGCTTTCAATAATATTGTCCTGCTACCACACAAAGGTTATCAGTGGTCATTTAGAGTAAAGAGAGTACGTTTCGAACAAATCCAATTTTCAAAGAGTCATCAGGGGTGCAGATTTTGCGATATGTGTGCTTATACCCAATATCTCAGACTATCATGATTAATTCATTTCAGTGGAGGGCTCGGCAGAACTATGTTTGGTCCCGCCAAGCCTTTAACCCCTTCACCCCCCCCCCCCCCCCCACACACACACACACACACACACATAGAGAAGCTATAGACTAGGGAGAGCATTTACGCAACAGCCGATGGATGTACATTTTATAAGAGTGCACATGAGTGTATTCTTGTAGGGGCCCTGGGAGCTACAGTAGTATTGTTAACTGGGGTGACCACGTTATGCTTTACTGCTTTAATATGACACAGGACCCAAAGACTTGTGTGTTTCTTCTCTGAAGTGGCAACGTGATTGCAAACAATAGGCTAAACTTCATTTTGTTATGTTTAATAGCAATGATTTAGGCATGAATTCCCCGCGGGAACCCCGGGAAGCGAAGCAGTGCCTGTTCACTGCGGTAAACAGGTTCTGTTTTACTGGCAAAATAGGACCCAGTCACCAATGCTTGGGATGTGCAAACACTCTATAAAGTGGGCGATATGGCTTATTAACGCTCACTCCTGGTCTTGAGTTGATACTCATGTTGTGGTCATGATTAGCCATTGTGCAAGCATATGTGACCTTAAACACCAATAAATAAATTTAGGCATGAATACTGGGTAGGTGTGACCAAAAATACCAGTAAACAATTATGTGGTGGTTAAATACTGAGTCTTTGGAACTTTGAGATTGCCTTTTCCTATTAGGTGTGCTCCCTACATCGGAGGGACCTCGCATTTTCAGAAAAGTCAATGTAATCGACGTATGGAGGATTCTGTACCACAGAAATCTGCGTAACGTGACTGAGAATAGATTGGATTGTTGGACAAGAATATGGACAGGGGTAAAAAATGAGTGTCAAATTGGTAAAATTTCACAAATTTTCGACAATGCGCTTTTTTAAAAACAAGATTTTCAATGGGAAAAAAGGGTCTTTCTCTTTATTGAGGTGTTCTGGATTTTGGTTCGGAACATCTGCACTATCTATTCATTCCTTTTTGGGATATTTGTGTTCAAATTTTGACACTGGGTGATGATATTTCGTACCAAAATAAGTTCCAACATCAGTCAGTTGTTACTATTTATAGTAACTCTGAATGAAATGACAATGTGACTCCGGTCTGAACAACTAAACATATCCCCACCAAAAAATCGTCTGCTCAGTCAGTACGCTGGTTTTCGTGTAACTTATCACAGCTGCTTTGTTTCTGTTGATTTTTATTAAACAAATAGCAATTTTTTCTATACCCTCATGTACTCGAAAATTTACGTTATTATCTTCTCTGGAAACAGAATGATGGAGGTCTTACAATTTAAAGTTTTCTATTTATTTTTTGCCACAGAAGAACGAATCGGGCTGTAGCTCAGTAAGTTCAGGCGTTCACTTTGCTGTATGAAAAGTTCGTGTTCAATGCGATGTGTGTTCAAAACCCACCTGTTCTTAGATTTTTCTCATTATCCTAACACACACATTTTTCGCTTTGTTCTGGTTGCATCTTCGTCTATAGTGCATGTTTTCGCAAATTAGCTGAATACTCCACAATCAGTATATTTAAACCAAAATGTTGGAAAACAACCAATTGCCCAAAAAAGACAGACCATTACTCTGCAGACCATATTGTACAATTAGGGGCGCTATTATGTTGCAAAAATTGAGTCAAATAACGAGACGATAATCATAGTCTGATGATGCCTTTTGTCTGTTCAGCACCACTGACTGTGTGCCAGATTTAATGTTTCCTTGAAATAAAAGATTGCGAATATTCTCAACTGCACTTAATAAATAGCCTTTTGTGGCAAACTAAAAGAGTATATGCACTGACACCGTCATATTACCACTATAAGCAATGTATTTCTTCTGTTATGTCAGTGGTGAGGGCCTTGATTTCAGCTGTCCATTTGGGAGCAATTTGCGGATTGTGCAAATGTGTACAGCCCGTTAATAGTACACTTTCCTTCAACCAATGCTAGCCCTTCGTGTGGTGGTTTAGTAAGTTAGGAATTTAGGTAGTAGATAGATGACGCAGGACGGTTCTCTCCGTGCTATCCGCCCTCATTCATCCGACACAATACAGGTCGGGGAAAGAGCCGTGATACCCCAATAATAAACAAATTCCACCCATCACTACAAACTTTAAATATCCTGTGTATTTTGAGCTAAAATATATTTCTGTCACAGAATGACTGGTAGTGTAATGGCTCTACTAACAGGTTAGAGAACTTTTGGAGCTAAACAGGGTTGGCGGACCGGTGTCATGATTCCATGTGCTATACTGTCTGTCAGGTAGGAAAGCATACTTTCAAAGCGTGTGTATGGGATAGTTTGGTTTGGTTTGGTTTGGGTGGGGGGAGGGGGGTTGGCGTTTTATTTCAGGTTTACATTTTAGATCTCTGAATCGTCTTTTCATCTTGATTTGCCGTTCGCGGTTTTATCTGGAATATTTTCCGATATGATGTGTGGAGCAGTGAGTCACGATACGTTTGGAAAGCATTCACGTTACAACAATTAGTTTTTTACAGATGAAGTTTACATTCCTACGAGCATCCACATGGAGCATTCTGGGTTCCTACCCCTTCCTCTGTTTATACCGGACCAGCATTAATTTTATGTATCATATTGAAGGTGAATGAATATTTTAGAGGGGAACCGTTTGATTTGAGTTTTTGGTTCAGATTCGACTTGTTTCAGCATTTGAAGGGCATTCGGTACCTCAGCACGCTTGGCGTGGTTTTGGTCGGCTGTCGTTTAAGACTGCTTGCTTCAAACAAGCGAATGGTAACGTTGGTTCCACATTATAGCCCTAAGAAAGTTATGTATAGTTTAAGAGGAGTCACTTTCCAAACTTCCCAGATTTATTAACTTGAAGAATTGTAAGCTGATTTGTGTGATTACTTGCTTTAAGAGTAGGTCATCTTCTGTGTTGGGCAGTATTAATTCTGAGTCAGTATTAATTCATGTGGGTCACAAAGAGAGATTGGGATTCTTTGGAAAAGTTCAAGCCTTTCATGTAAAAGTCGAAGGTCGAAACCATGGACTCTTCTATTCAAAGTTGTCAACTTGTATACGCCAGTGTTCTAATTAAGAATTCAACGTTTATGATAACGTCAGTGAGGTGTTCACTCACCACACAGTGATTGTTACAATGTCTTCTATAATTCAGAAGATAATATTTCAAAAGAATAAAATCATGAACAATGGGAAATTTTACGTGTGCCATTTATTGGTTTTGTCAACTAAAAAAATTTTTTTTTTCAATTTTTGCCTATGGGTTACCCTTATGGAATTTATCAAAAAACTTCAAAATTTATTTGACCCATTTTATGATGCAAAAAGGTTCTACATACAAAAATACCATTGTTTTCACTTTTTTTCTACTGAAATCGCCTGTTCTGACTTAATAAATCAACTTGAACTAAACAATGGGTATCACTGTAGGCTTAAATTCAGTTTTTCCGGCAATCACAGCCGCAGGTTCGCGCACAGTGTCACTTTTCTGTACATTATAAAATCAGGAATCGAGTTTCACTCGTTAGATATATGAAACACGAGGCAAACTATTCAAACAGAATCCATCCATATTCTGTCTAAACAGACTGAATAAATAATCTTCAGTTCATGTTTTTTTTAGTGTTCTATCTATTCAAAATATAGCTGTTACAGCCGCCAGAAAGAAACTTGTCAATTCCAATCGTTTGTTTTTCAGTACTTCCAAAGGAAAGCAATTTCTGCGATTTGGAACACTGTAGTATTTTCGATAATACCTCCACAGCGTATTCTAACCAGAAAGACGGAGGAAAGTGTGTCTAAACACAAATGTTGCCTTTCAGAAGCTGATTTTGATTGTTCCTTTTCGAAAAGGGAAACG
Organism: Pictodentalium vernedei; assembly: GCA_031216915.1. Classification (NCBI taxonomy): domain Eukaryota; kingdom Metazoa; phylum Mollusca; class Scaphopoda; order Dentaliida; family Dentaliidae; genus Pictodentalium; species Pictodentalium vernedei. The sequence goes on from CM062289.1 coordinate 388,608,653, forward strand.
TCTTCCTTATCTACGACTGAGCAAACCTCGAATAGCAATGGCATTTAAATATCAGTCATTAGAGGCATATAAGAAGCTCATTTCCAGTCACTTGAAGGTTTTTTTCCTCACGCTAGTCCGAGCTTGGCGAGGTTATTTTGGGGCCGAGAGATATTTCTACATACATAATGACGTGTATGACGTGGAACGGAGTGTGAGGTGATAAGGCTTTGCTTTGGATACTCCCAAGTATAGTCCCATATTTGTTCAGTGCTATGGAATGAGCTTTCAATAATATTGTCCTGCTACCACACAAAGGTTATCAGTGGTCATTTAGAGTAAAGAGAGTACGTTTCGAACAAATCCAATTTTCAAAGAGTCATCAGGGGTGCAGATTTTGCGATATGTGTGCTTATACCCAAAATCTCAGACTATCATGATTAATTCATTTCAGTGGAGGGCTCGGCAGAACTATGTTTGGTCCCGCCAAGCCTTTAACCCATTCACCCCCCCCCCCCCACACACACACACACATAGAGAAGCTATAGACTAGGGAGAGCATTTACGCAACAGCCGATGGATGTACATTTTATAAGAGTGCACATGAGTGTATTCTTGTAGGGGCCCTGGGAGCTACAGTAGTATTGTTAACTGGGGTGACCACGTTATGCTTTACTGCTTTAATATGACACAGGACCCAAAGACTTGTGTGTTTCTTCTCTGAAGTGGCAACGTGATTGCAAACAATAGGCTAAACTTCATTTTGTTATGTTTAATAGCAATGATTTAGGCATGAATTCCCCGCGGGAACCCCGGGAAGCGAAGCAGTGCCTGTTCACTGCGGTAAACAGGTTCTGTTTTACTGGCAAAATAGGACCCAGTCACCAATGCTTGGGATGTGCAAACACTCTATAAAGTGGGCGATATGGCTTATTAACGCTCACTCCTGGTCTTGAGTTGATACTCATGTTGTGGTCATGATTAGCCATTGTGCAAGCATATGTGACCTTAAACACCAATAAATAAATTTAGGCATGAATACTGGGTAGGTGTGACCAAAAATACCAGTAAACAATTATGTGGTGGTTAAATACTGAGTCTTTGGAACTTTGAGATTGCCTTTTCCTATTAGGTGTGCTCCCTACATCGGAGGGACCTCGCATTTTCAGAAAAGTCAATGTAATCGACGTATGGAGGATTCTGTACCACAGAAATCTGCGTAACGTGACTGAGAATAGATTGGATTGTTGGACAAGAATATGGACAGGGGTAAAAAATGAGTGTCAAATTGGTAAAATTTCACAAATTTTCGACAATGCGCTTTTTTAAAAACAAGATTTTCAATGGGAAAAAAGGGTCTTTCTCTTTATTGAGGTGTTCTGGATTTTGGTTCGGAACATCTGCACTATCTATTCATTCCTTTTTGGGATATTTGTGTTCAAATTTTGACACTGGGTGATGATATTTCGTACCAAAATAAGTTCCAACATCAGTCAGTTGTTACTATTTATAGTAACTCTGAATGAAATGACAATGTGACTCCGGTCTGAACAACTAAACATATCCCCACCAAAAAATCGTCTGCTCAGTCAGTACGCTGGTTTTCGTGTAACTTATCACAGCTGCTTTGTTTCTGTTGATTTTTATTAAACAAATAGCAATTTTTTCTATACCCTCATGTACTCGAAAATTTACGTTATTATCTTCTCTGGAAACAGAATGATGGAGGTCTTACAATTTAAAGTTTTCTATTTATTTTTTGCCACAGAAGAACGAATCGGGCTGTAGCTCAGTAAGTTCAGGCGTTCACTTTGCTGTATGAAAAGTTCGTGTTCAATGCGATGTGTGTTCAAAACCCACCTGTTCTTAGATTTTTCTCATTATCCTAACACACACATTTTTCGCTTTGTTCTGGTTGCATCTTCGTCTATAGTGCATGTTTTCGCAAATTAGCTGAATACTCCACAATCAGTATATTTAAACCAAAATGTTGGAAAACAACCAATTGCCCAAAAAAGACAGACCATTACTCTGCAGACCATATTGTACAATTAGGGGCGCTATTATGTTGCAAAAATTGAGTCAAATAACGAGACGATAATCATAGTCTGATGATGCCTTTTGTCTGTTCAGCACCACTGACTGTGTGCCAGATTTAATGTTTCCTTGAAATAAAAGATTGCGAATATTCTCAACTGCACTTAATAAATAGCCTTTTGTGGCAAACTAAAAGAGTATATGCACTGACACCGTCATATTACCACTATAAGCAATGTATTTCTTCTGTTATGTCAGTGGTGAGGGCCTTGATTTCAGCTGTCCATTTGGGAGCAATTTGCGGATTGTGCAAATGTGTACAGCCCGTTAATAGTACACTTTCCTTCAACCAATGCTAGCCCTTCGTGTGGTGGTTTAGTAAGTTAGGAATTTAGGTAGTAGATAGATGACGCAGGACGGTTCTCTCCGTGCTATCCGCCCTCATTCATCCGACACAATACAGGTCGGGGAAAGAGCCGTGATACCCCAATAATAAACAAATTCCACCCATCACTACAAACTTTAAATATCCTGTGTATTTTGAGCTAAAATATATTTCTGTCACAGAATGACTGGTAGTGTAATGGCTCTACTAACAGGTTAGAGAACTTTTGGAGCTAAACAGGGTTGGCGGACCGGTGTCATGATTCCATGTGCTATACTGTCTGTCAGGTAGGAAAGCATACTTTCAAAGCGTGTGTATGGGATAGTTTGGTTTGGTTTGGTTTGGGTGGGGGGAGGGGGGTTGGCGTTTTATTTCAGGTTTACATTTTAGATCTCTGAATCGTCTTTTCATCTTGATTTGCCGTTCGCGGTTTTATCTGGAATATTTTCCGATATGATGTGTGGAGCAGTGAGTCACGATACGTTTGGAAAGCATTCACGTTACAACAATTAGTTTTTTACAGATGAAGTTTACATTCCTACGAGCATCCACATGGAGCATTCTGGGTTCCTACCCCTTCCTCTGTTTATACCGGACCAGCATTAATTTTATGTATCATATTGAAGGTGAATGAATATTTTAGAGGGGAACCGTTTGATTTGAGTTTTTGGTTCAGATTCGACTTGTTTCAGCATTTGAAGGGCATTCGGTACCTCAGCACGCTTGGCGTGGTTTTGGTCGGCTGTCGTTTAAGACTGCTTGCTTCAAACAAGCGAATGGTAACGTTGGTTCCACATTATAGCCCTAAGAAAGTTATGTATAGTTTAAGAGGAGTCACTTTCCAAACTTCCCAGATTTATTAACTTGAAGAATTGTAAGCTGATTTGTGTGATTACTTGCTTTAAGAGTAGGTCATCTTCTGTGTTGGGCAGTATTAATTCTGTGTCAGTATTAATTCATGTGGGTCACAAAGAGAGATTGGGATTCTTTGGAAAAGTTCAAGCCTTTCATGTAAAAGTCGAAGGTCGAAACCATGGACTCTTCTATTCAAAGTTGTCAACTTGTATACGCCAGTGTTCTAATTAAGAATTCAACGTTTATGATAACGTCAGTGAGGTGTTCACTCACCACACAGTGATTGTTACAATGTCTTCTATAATTCAGAAGATAATATTTCAAAAGAATAAAATCATGAACAATGGGAAATTTTACGTGTGCCATTTATTGGTTTTGTCAACTAAAAAAATTTTTTTTTTCAATTTTTGCCTATGGGTTACCCTTATGGAATTTATCAAAAAACTTCAAAATTTATTTGACCCATTTTATGATGCAAAAAGGTTCTACATACAAAAATACCATTGTTTTCACTTTTTTTCTACTGAAATCGCCTGTTCTGACTTAATAAATCAACTTGAACTAAACAATGGGTATCACTGTAGGCTTAAATTCAGTTTTTCCGGCAATCACAGCCGCAGGTTCGCGCACAGTGTCACTTTTCTGTACATTATAAAATCAGGAATCGAGTTTCACTCGTTAGATATATGAAACACGAGGCAAACTATTCAAACAGAATCCATCCATATTCTGTCTAAACAGACTGAATAAATAATCTTCAGTTCATGTTTTTTTTAGTGTTCTATCTATTCAAAATATAGCTGTTACAGCCGCCAGAAAGAAACTTGTCAATTCCAATCGTTTGTTTTTCAGTACTTCCAAAGGAAAGCAATTTCTGCGATTTGGAACACTGTAGTATTTTCGATAATACCTCCACAGCGTATTCTAACCAGAAAGACGGAGGAAAGTGTGTCTAAACACAAATGTTGCCTTTCAGAAGCTGATTTTGATTGTTCCTTTTCGAAAAGGGAAACGTCTTCCTTATCTACGACTGAGCAAACCTCGAATAGCAATGGCATTTAAATATCAGTCATTAGAGGCATATAAGAAGCTCATTTCCAGTCACTTGAAGGTTTTTTTCCTCACGCTAGTCCGAGCTTGGCGAGGTTATTTTGGGGCCGAGAGATATTTCTACATACATAATGACGTGTATGACGTGGAACGGAGTGTGAGGTGATAAGGCTTTGCTTTGGATACTCCCAAGTATAGTCCCATATTTGTTCAGTGCTATGGAATGAGCTTTCAATAATATTGTCCTGCTACCACACAAAGGTTATCAGTGGTCATTTAGAGTAAAGAGAGTACGTTTCGAACAAATCCAATTTTCAAAGAGTCATCAGGGGTGCAGATTTTGCGATATGTGTGCTTATACCCCAAATCTCAGACTATCATGATTAATTCATTTCAGTGGAGGGCTCGGCAGAACTATGTTTGGTCCCGCCAAACCTTTAACCCATTCACCCCCCCCCCCCCACCCCACACACACACACACACATAGAGAAGCTATAGACTAGGGAGAGCATTTACGCAACAGCCGATGGATGTACATTTTATAAGAGTGCACATGAGTGTATTCTTGTAGGGGCCCTGGGAGCTACAGTAGTATTGTTAACTGGGGTGACCACGTTATGCTTTACTGCTTTAATATGACACAGGACCCAAAGACTTGTGTGTTTCTTCTCTGAAGTGGCAACGTGATTGCAAACAATAGGCTAAACTTCATTTTGTTATGTTTAATAGCAATGATTTAGGCATGAATTCCCCGCGGGAACCCCGGGAAGCGAAGCAGTGCCTGTTCACTGCGGTAAACAGGTTCTGTTTTACTGGCAAAATAGGACCCAGTCACCAATGCTTGGGATGTGCAAACACTCTATAAAGTGGGCGATATGGCTTATTAACGCTCACTCCTGGTCTTGAGTTGATACTCATGTTGTGGTCATGATTAGCCATTGTGCAAGCATATGTGACCTTAAACACCAATAAATAAATTTAGGCATGAATACTGGGTAGGTGTGACCAAAAATACCAGTAAACAATTATGTGGTGGTTAAATACTGAGTCTTTGGAACTTTGAGATTGCCTTTTCCTATTAGGTGTGCTCCCTACATCGGAGGGACCTCGCATTTTCAGAAAAGTCAATGTAATCGACGTATGGAGGATTCTGTACCACAGAAATCTGCGTAACGTGACTGAGAATAGATTGGATTGTTGGACAAGAATATGGACAGGGGTAAAAAATGAGTGTCAAATTGGTAAAATTTCACAAATTTTCGACAATGCGCTTTTTTAAAAACAAGATTTTCAATGGGAAAAAAGGGTCTTTCTCTTTATTGAGGTGTTCTGGATTTTGGTTCGGAACATCTGCACTATCTATTCATTCCTTTTTGGGATATTTGTGTTCAAATTTTGACACTGGGTGATGATATTTCGTACCAAAATAAGTTCCAACATCAGTCAGTTGTTACTATTTATAGTAACTCTGAATGAAATGACAATGTGACTCCGGTCTGAACAACTAAACATATCCCCACCAAAAAATCGTCTGCTCAGTCAGTACGCTGGTTTTCGTGTAACTTATCACAGCTGCTTTGTTTCTGTTGATTTTTATTAAACAAATAGCAATTTTTTCTATACCCTCATGTACTCGAAAATTTACGTTATTATCTTCTCTGGAAACAGAATGATGGAGGTCTTACAATTTAAAGTTTTCTATTTATTTTTTGCCACAGAAGAACGAATCGGGCTGTAGCTCAGTAAGTTCAGGCGTTCACTTTGCTGTATGAAAAGTTCGTGTTCAATGCGATGTGTGTTCAAAACCCACCTGTTCTTAGATTTTTCTCATTATCCTAACACACACATTTTTCGCTTTGTTCTGGTTGCATCTTCGTCTATAGTGCATGTTTTCGCAAATTAGCTGAATACTCCACAATCAGTATATTTAAACCAAAATGTTGGAAAACAACCAATTGCCCAAAAAAGACAGACCATTACTCTGCAGACCATATTGTACAATTAGGGGCGCTATTATGTTGCAAAAATTGAGTCAAATAACGAGACGATAATCATAGTCTGATGATGCCTTTTGTCTGTTCAGCACCACTGACTGTGTGCCAGATTTAATGTTTCCTTGAAATAAAAGATTGCGAATATTCTCAACTGCACTTAATAAATAGCCTTTTGTGGCAAACTAAAAGAGTATATGCACTGACACCGTCATATTACCACTATAAGCAATGTATTTCTTCTGTTATGTCAGTGGTGAGGGCCTTGATTTCAGCTGTCCATTTGGGAGCAATTTGCGGATTGTGCAAATGTGTACAGCCCGTTAATAGTACACTTTCCTTCAACCAATGCTAGCCCTTCGTGTGGTGGTTTAGTAAGTTAGGAATTTAGGTAGTAGATAGATGACGCAGGACGGTTCTCTCCGTGCTATCCGCCCTCATTCATCCGACACAATACAGGTCGGGGAAAGAGCCGTGATACCCCAATAATAAACAAATTCCACCCATCACTACAAACTTTAAATATCCTGTGTATTTTGAGCTAAAATATATTTCTGTCACAGAATGACTGGTAGTGTAATGGCTCTACTAACAGGTTAGAGAACTTTTGGAGCTAAACAGGGTTGGCGGACCGGTGTCATGATTCCATGTGCTATACTGTCTGTCAGGTAGGAAAGCATACTTTCAAAGCGTGTGTATGGGATAGTTTGGTTTGGTTTGGTTTGGGTGGGGGGAGGGGAGGGGGGTTGGCGTTTTATTTCAGGTTTACATTTTAGATCTCTGAATCGTCTTTTCATCTTGATTTGCCGTTCGCGGTTTTATCTGGAATATTTTCCGATATGATGTGTGGAGCAGTGAGTCACGATACGTTTGGAAAGCATTCACGTTACAACAATTAGTTTTTTACAGATGAAGTTTACATTCCTACGAGCATCCACATGGAGCATTCTGGGTTCCTACCCCTTCCTCTGTTTATACCGGACCAGCATTAATTTTATGTATCATATTGAAGGTGAATGAATATTTTAGAGGGGAACCGTTTGATTTGAGTTTTTGGTTCAGATTCGACTTGTTTCAGCATTTGAAGGGCATTCGGTACCTCAGCACGCTTGGCGTGGTTTTGGTCGGCTGTCGTTTAAGACTGCTTGCTTCAAACAAGCGAATGGTAACGTTGGTTCCACATTATAGCCCTAAGAAAGTTATGTATAGTTTAAGAGGAGTCACTTTCCAAACTTCCCAGATTTATTAACTTGAAGAATTGTAAGCTGATTTGTGTGATTACTTGCTTTAAGAGTAGGTCATCTTCTGTGTTGGGCAGTATTAATTCTGTGTCAGTATTAATTCATGTGGGTCACAAAGAGAGATTGGGATTCTTTGGAAAAGTTCAAGCCTTTCATGTAAAAGTCGAAGGTCGAAACCATGGACTCTTCTATTCAAAGTTGTCAACTTGTATACGCCAGTGTTCTAATTAAGAATTCAACGTTTATGATAACGTCAGTGAGGTGTTCACTCACCACACAGTGATTGTTACAATGTCTTCTATAATTCAGAAGATAATATTTCAAAAGAATAAAATCATGAACAATGGGAAATTTTACGTGTGCCATTTATTGGTTTTGTCAACTAAAAAAATTTTTTTTTTCAATTTTTGCCTATGGGTTACCCTTATGGAATTTATCAAAAAACTTCAAAATTTATTTGACCCATTTTATGATGCAAAAAGGTTCTACATACAAAAATACCATTGTTTTCACTTTTTTTCTACTGAAATCGCCTGTGCTGACTTAATAAATCAACTTGAACTAAACAATGGGTATCACTGTAGGCTTAAATTCAGTTTTTCCGGCAATCACAGCCGCAGGTTCGCGCACAGTGTCACTTTTCTGTACATTATAAAATCAGGAATCGAGTTTCACTCGTTAGATATATGAAACACGAGGCAAACTATTCAAACAGAATCCATCCATATTCTGTCTAAACAGACTGAATAAATAATCTTCAGTTCATGTTTTTTTTAGTGTTCTATCTATTCAAAATATAGCTGTTACAGCCGCCAGAAAGAAACTTGTCAATTCCAATCGTTTGTTTTTCAGTACTTCCAAAGGAAAGCAATTTCTGCGATTTGGAACACTGTAGTATTTTCGATAATACCTCCACAGCGTATTCTAACCAGAAAGACGGAGGAAAGTGTGTCTAAACACAAATGTTGCCTTTCAGAAGCTGATTTTGATTGTTCCTTTTCGAAAAGGGAAACGTCTTCCTTATCTACGACTGAGCAAACCTCGAATAGCAATGGCATTTAAATATCAGTCATTAGAGGCATATAAGAAGCTCATTTCCAGTCACTTGAAGGTTTTTTTCCTCACGCTAGTCCGAGCTTGGCGAGGTTATTTTGGGGCCGAGAGATATTTCTACATACATAATGACGTGTATGACGTGGAACGGAGTGTGAGGTGATAAGGCTTTGCTTTGGATACTCCCAAGTATAGTCCCATATTTGTTCAGTGCTATGGAATGAGCTTTCAATAATATTGTCCTGCTACCACACAAAGGTTATCAGTGGTCATTTAGAGTAAAGAGAGTACGTTTCGAACAAATCCAATTTTCAAAGAGTCATCAGGGGTGCAGATTTTGCGATATGTGTGCTTATACCCAAAATCTCAGACTATCATGATTAATTCATTTCAGTGGAGGGCTCGGCAGAACTATGTTTGGTCCCGCCAAGCCTTTAACCCATTCACCCCCCCCCCCCCCCCCCCCCACACACACACACACACATAGAGAAGCTATAGACTAGGGAGAGCATTTACGCAACAGCCGATGGATGTACATTTTATAAGAGTGCACATGAGTGTATTCTTGTAGGGGCCCTGGGAGCTACAGTAGTATTGTTAACTGGGGTGACCACGTTATGCTTTACTGCTTTAATATGACACAGGACCCAAAGACTTGTGTGTTTCTTCTCTGAAGTGGCAACGTGATTGCAAACAATAGGCTAAACTTCATTTTGTTATGTTTAATAGCAATGATTTAGGCATGAATTCCCCGCGGGAACCCCGGGAAGCGAAGCAGTGCCTGTTCACTGCGGTAAACAGGTTCTGTTTTACTGGCAAAATAGGACCCAGTCACCAATGCTTGGGATGTGCAAACACTCTATAAAGTGGGCGATATGGCTTATTAACGCTCACTCCTGGTCTTGAGTTGATACTCATGTTGTGGTCATGATTAGCCATTGTGCAAGCATATGTGACCTTAAACACCAATAAATAAATTTAGGCATGAATACTGGGTAGGTGTGACCAAAAATACCAGTAAACAATTATGTGGTGGTTAAATACTGAGTCTTTGGAACTTTGAGATTGCCTTTTCCTATTAGGTGTGCTCCCTACATCGGAGGGACCTCGCATTTTCAGAAAAGTCAATGTAATCGACGTATGGAGGATTCTGTACCACAGAAATCTGCGTAACGTGACTGAGAATAGATTGGATTGTTGGACAAGAATATGGACAGGGGTAAAAAATGAGTGTCAAATTGGTAAAATTTCACAAATTTTCGACAATGCGCTTTTTTAAAAACAAGATTTTCAATGGGAAAAAAGGGTCTTTCTCTTTATTGAGGTGTTCTGGATTTTGGTTCGGAACATCTGCACTATCTATTCATTCCTTTTTGGGATATTTGTGTTCAAATTTTGACACTGGGTGATGATATTTCGTACCAAAATAAGTTCCAACATCAGTCAGTTGTTACTATTTATAGTAACTCTGAATGAAATGACAATGTGACTCCGGTCTGAACAACTAAACATATCCCCACCAAAAAATCGTCTGCTCAGTCAGTACGCTGGTTTTCGTGTAACTTATCACAGCTGCTTTGTTTCTGTTGATTTTTATTAAACAAATAGCAATTTTTTCTATACCCTCATGTACTCGAAAATTTACGTTATTATCTTCTCTGGAAACAGAATGATGGAGGTCTTACAATTTAAAGTTTTCTATTTATTTTTTGCCACAGAAGAACGAATCGGGCTGTAGCTCAGTAAGTTCAGGCGTTCACTTTGCTGTATGAAAAGTTCGTGTTCAATGCGATGTGTGTTCAAAACCCACCTGTTCTTAGATTTTTCTCATTATCCTAACACACACATTTTTCGCTTTGTTCTGGTTGCATCTTCGTCTATAGTGCATGTTTTCGCAAATTAGCTGAATACTCCACAATCAGTATATTTAAACCAAAATGTTGGAAAACAACCAATTGCCCAAAAAAGACAGACCATTACTCTGCAGACCATATTGTACAATTAGGGGCGCTATTATGTTGCAAAAATTGAGTCAAATAACGAGACGATAATCATAGTCTGATGATGCCTTTTGTCTGTTCAGCACCACTGACTGTGTGCCAGATTTAATGTTTCCTTGAAATAAAAGATTGCGAATATTCTCAACTGCACTTAATAAATAGCCTTTTGTGGCAAACTAAAAGAGTATATGCACTGACACCGTCATATTACCACTATAAGCAATGTATTTCTTCTGTTATGTCAGTGGTGAGGGCCTTGATTTCAGCTGTCCATTTGGGAGCAATTTGCGGGTTGTGCAAATGTGTACAGCCCGTTAATAGTACACTTTCCTTCAACCAATGCTAGCCCTTCGTGTGGTGGTTTAGTAAGTTAGGAATTTAGGTAGTAGATAGATGACACAGGACGGTTCTCTCCGTGCTATCCGCCCTCATTCATCCGACACAATACAGGTCGGGGAAAGAGCCGTGATACCCCAATAATAAACAAATTCCACCCATCACTACAAACTTTAAATATCCTGTGTATTTTGAGCTAAAATATATTTCTGTCACAGAATGACTGGTAGTGTAATGGCTCTACTAACAGGTTAGAGAACTTTTGGAGCTAAACAGGGTTGGCGGACCGGTGTCATGATTCCATGTGCTATACTGTCTGTCAGGTAGGAAAGCATACTTTCAAAGCGTGTGTATGGGATAGTTTGGTTTGGTTTGGTTTGGGTGGGGGGAGGGGGGTTGGCGTTTTATTTCAGGTTTACATTTTAGATCTCTGAATCGTCTTTTCATCTTGATTTGCCGTTCGCGGTTTTATCTGGAATATTTTCCGATATGATGTGTGGAGCAGTGAGTCACGATACGTTTGGAAAGCATTCACGTTACAACAATTAGTTTTTTACAGATGAAGTTTACATTCCTACGAGCATCCACATGGAGCATTCTGGGTTCCTACCCCTTCCTCTGTTTATACCGGACCAGCATTAATTTTATGTATCATATTGAAGGTGAATGAATATTTTAGAGGGGAACCGTTTGATTTGAGTTTTTGGTTCAGATTCGACTTGTTTCAGCATTTGAAGGGCATTCGGTACCTCAGCACGCTTGGCGTGGTTTTGGTCGGCTGTCGTTTAAGACTGCTTGCTTCAAACAAGCGAATGGTAACGTTGGTTCCACATTATAGCCCTAAGAAAGTTATGTATAGTTTAAGAGGAGTCACTTTCCAAACTTCCCAGATTTATTAACTTGAAGAATTGTAAGCTGATTTGTGTGATTACTTGCTTTAAGAGTAGGTCATCTTCTGTGTTGGGCAGTATTAATTCTGTGTCAGTATTAATTCATGTGGGTCACAAAGAGAGATTGGGATTCTTTGGAAAAGTTCAAGCCTTTCATGTAAAAGTCGAAGGTCGAAACCATGGACTCTTCTATTCAAAGTTGTCAACTTGTATACGCCAGTGTTCTAATTAAGAATTCAACGTTTATGATAACGTCAGTGAGGTGTTCACTCACCACACAGTGATTGTTACAATGTCTTCTATAATTCAGAAAATAATATTTCAAAAGAATAAAATCATGAACAATGGGAAATTTTACGTGTGCCATTTATTGGTTTTGTCAACTAAAAAAATTTTTTTTTTCAATTTTTGCCTATGGGTTACCCTTATGGAATTTATCAAAAAACTTCAAAATTTATTTGACCCATTTTATGATGCAAAAAGGTTCTACATACAAAAATACCATTGTTTTCACTTTTTTTCTACTGAAATCGCCTGTTCTGACTTAATAAATCAACTTGAACTAAACAATGGGTATCACTGTAGGCTTAAATTCAGTTTTTCCGGCAATCACAGCCGCAGGTTCGCGCACAGTGTCACTTTTCTGTACATTATAAAATCAGGAATCGAGTTTCACTCGTTAGATATATGAAACACGAGGCAAACTATTCACACAGAATCCATCCATATTCTGTCTAAACAGACTGAATAAATAATCTTCAGTTCATGTTTTTTTTAGTGTTCTATCTATTCAAAATATAGCTGTTACAGCCGCCAGAAAGAAACTTGTCAATTCCAATCGTTTGTTTTTCAGTACTTCCAAAGGAAAGCAATTTCTGCGATTTGGAACACTGTAGTATTTTCGATAATACCTCCACAGCGTATTCTAACCAGAAAGACGGAGGAAAGTGTGTCTAAACACAAATAAACACAAATGTTGCCTTTCAGAAGCTGATTTTGATTGTTCCTTTTCGAAAAGGGAAACGTCTTCCTTATCTACGACTGAGCAAACCTCGAATAGCAATGGCATTTAAATATCAGTCATTAGAGGCATATAAGAAGCTCATTTCCAGTCACTTGAAGGTTTTTTTCCTCACGCTAGTCCGAGCTTGGCGAGGTTATTTTGGGGCCGAGAGATATTTCTACATACATAATGACGTGTATGACGTGGAACGGAGTGTGAGGTGATAAGGCTTTGCTTTGGATACTCCCAAGTATAGTCCCATATTTGTTCAGTGCTATGGAATGAGCTTTCAATAATATTGTCCTGCTACCACACAAGGGTTATCAGTGGTCATTTAGAGTAAAGAGAGTACGTTTCGAACAAATCCAATTTTCAAAGAGTCATCAGGGGTGCAGATTTTGCGATATGTGTGCTTATACCCAAAATCTCAGACTATCATGATTAATTCATTTCAGTGGAGGGCTCGGCAGAACTATGTTTGGTCCCGCCAAGCCTTTAACCCATTCACCCCCCCCCCCCCCCCCCCCCCCCACACACACACACACACACACATAGAGAAGCTATAGACTAGGGAGAGCATTTACGCAACAGCCGATGGATGTACATTTTATAAGAGTGCACATGAGTGTATTCTTGTAGGGGCCCTGGGAGCTACAGTAGTATTGTTAACTGGGGTGACCACGTTATGCTTTACTGCTTTAATATGACACAGGACCCAAAGACTTGTGTGTTTCTTCTCTGAAGTGGCAACGTGATTGCAAACAATAGGCTAAACTTCATTTTGTTATGTTTAATAGCAATGATTTAGGCATGAATTCCCCGCGGGAACCCCGGGAAGCGAAGCAGTGCCTGTTCACTGCGGTAAACAGGTTCTGTTTTACTGGCAAAATAGGACCCAGTCACCAATGCTTGGGATGTGCAAACACTCTATAAAGTGGGCGATATGGCTTATTAACGCTCACTCCTGGTCTTGAGTTGATACTCATGTTGTGGTCATGATTAGCCATTGTGCAAGCATATGTGACCTTAAACACCAATAAATAAATTTAGGCATGAATACTGGGTAGGTGTGACCAAAAATACCAGTAAACAATTATGTGGTGGTTAAATACTGAGTCTTTGGAACTTTGAGATTGCCTTTTCCTATTAGGTGTGCTCCCTACATCGGAGGGACCTCGCATTTTCAGAAAAGTCAATGTAATCGACGTATGGAGGATTCTGTACCACAGAAATCTGCGTAACGTGACTGAGAATAGATTGGATTGTTGGACAAGAATATGGACAGGGGTAAAAAATGAGTGTCAAATTGGTAAAATTTCACAAATTTTCGACAATGCGCTTTTTTAAAAACAAGATTTTCAATGGGAAAAAAGGGTCTTTCTCTTTATTGAGGTGTTCTGGATTTTGGTTCGGAACATCTGCACTATCTATTCATTCCTTTTTGGGATATTTGTGTTCAAATTTTGACACTGGGTGATGATATTTCGTACCAAAATAAGTTCCAACATCAGTCAGTTGTTACTATTTATAGTAACTCTGAATGAAATGACAATGTGACTCCGGTCTGAACAACTAAACATATCCCCACCAAAAAATCGTCTGCTCAGTCAGTACGCTGGTTTTCGTGTAACTTATCACAGCTGCTTTGTTTCTGTTGATTTTTATTAAACAAATAGCAATTTTTTCTATACCCTCATGTACTCGAAAATTTACGTTATTATCTTCTCTGGAAACAGAATGATGGAGGTCTTACAATTTAAAGTTTTCTATTTATTTTTTGCCACAGAAGAACGAATCGGGCTGTAGCTCAGTAAGTTCAGGCGTTCACTTTGCTGTATGAAAAGTTCGTGTTCAATGCGATGTGTGTTCAAAACCCACCTGTTCTTAGATTTTTCTCATTATCCTAACACACACATTTTTCGCTTTGTTCTGGTTGCATCTTCGTCTATAGTGCATGTTTTCGCAAATTAGCTGAATACTCCACAATCAGTATATTTAAACCAAAATGTTGGAAAACAACCAATTGCCCAAAAAAGACAGACCATTACTCTGCAGACCATATTGTACAATTAGGGGCGCTATTATGTTGCAAAAATTGAGTCAAATAACGAGACGATAATCATAGTCTGATGATGCCTTTTGTCTGTTCAGCACCACTGACTGTGTGCCAGATTTAATGTTTCCTTGAAATAAAAGATTGCGAATATTCTCAACTGCACTTAATAAATAGCCTTTTGTGGCAAACTAAAAGAGTATATGCACTGACACCGTCATATTACCACTATAAGCAATGTATTTCTTCTGTTATGTCAGTGGTGAGGGCCTTGATTTCAGCTGTCCATTTGGGAGCAATTTGCGGATTGTGCAAATGTGTACAGCCCGTTAATAGTACACTTTCCTTCAACCAATGCTAGCCCTTCGTGTGGTGGTTTAGTAAGTTAGGAATTTACGTAGTAGATAGATGACGCAGGACGGTTCTCTCCGTGCTATCCGCCCTCATTCATCCGACACAATACAGGTCGGGGAAAGAGCCGTGATACCCCAATAATAAACAAATTCCACCCATCACTACAAACTTTAAATATCCTGTGTATTTTGAGCTAAAATATATTTCTGTCACAGAATGACTGGTAGTGTAATGGCTCTACTAACAGGTTAGAGAACTTTTGGAGCTAAACAGGGTTGGCGGACCGGTGTCATGATTCCATGTGCTATACTGTCTGTCAGGTAGGAAAGCATACTTTCAAAGCGTGTGTATGGGATAGTTTGGTTTGGTTTGGTTTGGGTGGGGGGAGGGGGGTTGGCGTTTTATTTCAGGTTTACATTTTAGATCTCTGAATCGTCTTTTCATCTTGATTTGCCGTTCGCGGTTTTATCTGGAATATTTTCCGATATGATGTGTGGAGCAGTGAGTCACGATACGTTTGGAAAGCATTCACGTTACAACAATTAGTTTTTTACAGATGAAGTTTACATTCCTACGAGCATCCACATGGAGCATTCTGGGTTCCTACCCCTTCCTCTGTTTATACCGGACCAGCATTAATTTTATGTATCATATTGAAGGTGAATGAATATTTTAGAGGGGAACCGTTTGATTTGAGTTTTTGGTTCAGATTCGACTTGTTTCAGCATTTGAAGGGCATTCGGTACCTCAGCACGCTTGGCGTGGTTTTGGTCGGCTGTCGTTTAAGACTGCTTGCTTCAAACAAGCGAATGGTAACGTTGGTTCCACATTATAGCCCTAAGAAAGTTATGTATAGTTTAAGAGGAGTCACTTTCCAAACTTCCCAGATTTATTAACTTGAAGAATTGTAAGCTGATTTGTGTGATTACTTGCTTTAAGAGTAGGTCATCTTCTGTGTTGGGCAGTATTAATTCTGTGTCAGTATTAATTCATGTGGGTCACAAAGAGAGATTGGGATTCTTTGGAAAAGTTCAAGCCTTTCATGTAAAAGTCGAAGGTCGAAACCATGGACTCTTCTATTCAAAGTTGTCAACTTGTATACGCCAGTGTTCTAATTAAGAATTCAACGTTTATGATAACGTCAGTGAGGTGTTCACTCACCACACAGTGATTGTTACAATGTCTTCTATAATTCAGAAGATAATATTTCAAAAGAATAAAATCATGAACAATGGGAAATTTTACGTGTGCCATTTATTGGTTTTGTCAACTAAAAAAATTTTTTTTTTTCAATTTTTGCCTATGGGTTACCCTTATGGAATTTATCAAAAAACTTCAAAATTTATTTGACCCATTTTATGATGCAAAAAGGTTCTACATACAAAAATACCATTGTTTTCACTTTTTTTCTACTGAAATCGCCTGTTCTGACTTAATAAATCAACTTGAACTAAACAATGGGTATCACTGTAGGCTTAAATTCAGTTTTTCCGGCAATCACAGCCGCAGGTTCGCGCACAGTGTCACTTTTCTGTACATTATAAAATCAGGAATCGAGTTTCACTCGTTAGATATATGAAACACGAGGCAAACTATTCAAACAGAATCCATCCATATTCTGTCTAAACAGACTGAATAAATAATCTTCAGTTCATGTTTTTTTTAGTGTTCTATCTATTCAAAAATATAGCTGTTACAGCCGCCAGAAAGAAACTTGTCAATTCCAATCGTTTGTTTTTCAGTACTTCCAAAGGAAAGCAATTTCTGCGATTTGGAACACTGTAGTATTTTCGATAATACCTCCACAGCGTATTCTAACCAGAAAGACGGAGGAAAGTGTGTCTAAACACAAATGTTGCCTTTCAGAAGCTGATTTTGATTGTTCCTTTTCGAAAGGGAAACGTCTTCCTTATCTACGACTGAGCAAACCTCGAATAGCAATGGCATTTAAATATCAGTCATTAGAGGCATATAAGAAGCTCATTTCCAGTCACTTGAAGGTTTTTTTCCTCACGCTAGTCCGAGCTTGGCGAGGTTATTTTGGGGCCGAGAGATATTTCTACATACATAATGACGTGTATGACGTGGAACGGAGTGTGAGGTGATAAGGCTTTGCTTTGGATACTCCCAAGTATAGTCCCATATTTGTTCAGTGCTATGGAATGAGCTTTCAATAATATTGTCCTGCTACCACACAAAGGTTATCAGTGGTCATTTAGAGTAAAGAGAGTACGTTTCGAACAAATCCAATTTTCAAAGAGTCATCAGGGGTGCAGATTTTGCGATATGTGTGCTTATACCCAATATCTCAGACTATCATGATTAATTCATTTCAGTGGAGGGCTCGGCAGAACTATGTTTGGTCCCGCCAAGCCTTTAACCCATTCACCCCCCCCCCCCCCCACACACACACACACACACACACACATAGAGAAGCTATAGACTAGGGAGAGCATTTACGCAACAGCCGATGGATGTACATTTTATAAGAGTGCACATGAGTGTATTCTTGTAGGGGCCCTGGGAGCTACAGTAGTATTGTTAACTGGGGTGACCACGTTATGCTTTACTGCTTTAATATGACACAGGACCCAAAGACTTGTGTGTTTCTTCTCTGAAGTGGCAACGTGATTGCAAACAATAGGCTAAACTTCATTTTGTTATGTTTAATAGCAATGATTTAGGCATGAATTCCCCGCGGGAACCCCGGGAAGCGAAGCAGTGCCTGTTCACTGCGGTAAACAGGTTCTGTTTTACTGGCAAAATAGGACCCAGTCACCAATGCTTGGGATGTGCAAACACTCTATAAAGTGGGCGATATGGCTTATTAACGCTCACTCCTGGTCTTGAGTTGATACTCATGTTGTGGTCATGATTAGCCATTGTGCAAGCATATGTGACCTTAAACACCAATAAATAAATTTAGGCATGAATACTGGGTAGGTGTGACCAAAAATACCAGTAAACAATTATGTGGTGGTTAAATACTGAGTCTTTGGAACTTTGAGATTGCCTTTTCCTATTAGGTGTGCTCCCTACATCGGAGGGACCTCGCATTTTCAGAAAAGTCAATGTAATCGACGTATGGAGGATTCTGTACCACAGAAATCTGCGTAACGTGACTGAGAATAGATTGGATTGTTGGACAAGAATATGGACAGGGGTAAAAAATGAGTGTCAAATTGGTAAAATTTCACAAATTTTCGACAATGCGCTTTTTTAAAAACAAGATTTTCAATGGGAAAAAAGGGTCTTTCTCTTTATTGAGGTGTTCTGGATTTTGGTTCGGAACATCTGCACTATCTATTCATTCCTTTTTGGGATATTTGTGTTCAAATTTTGACACTGGGTGATGATATTTCGTACCAAAATAAGTTCCAACATCAGTCAGTTGTTACTATTTATAGTAACTCTGAATGAAATGACAATGTGACTCCGGTCTGAACAACTAAACATATCCCCACCAAAAAATCGTCTGCTCAGTCAGTACGCTGGTTTTCGTGTAACTTATCACAGCTGCTTTGTTTCTGTTGATTTTTATTAAACAAATAGCAATTTTTTCTATACCCTCATGTACTCGAAAATTTACGTTATTATCTTCTCTGGAAACAGAATGATGGAGGTCTTACAATTTAAAGTTTTCTATTTATTTTTTGCCACAGAAGAACGAATCGGGCTGTAGCTCAGTAAGTTCAGGCGTTCACTTTGCTGTATGAAAAGTTCGTGTTCAATGCGATGTGTGTTCAAAACCCACCTGTTCTTAGATTTTTCTCATTATCCTAACACACACATTTTTCGCTTTGTTCTGGTTGCATCTTCGTCTATAGTGCATGTTTTCGCAAATTAGCTGAATACTCCACAATCAGTACATTTAAACCAAAATGTTGGAAAACAACCAATTGCCCAAAAAAGACAGACCATTACTCTGCAGACCATATTGTACAATTAGGGGCGCTATTATGTTGCAAAAATTGAGTCAAATAACGAGACGATAATCATAGTCTGATGATGCCTTTTGTCTGTTCAGCACCACTGACTGTGTGCCAGATTTAATGTTTCCTTGAAATAAAAGATTGCGAATATTCTCAACTGCACTTAATAAATAGCCTTTTGTGGCAAACTAAAAGAGTATATGCACTGACACCGTCATATTACCACTATAAGCAATGTATTTCTTCTGTTATGTCAGTGGTGAGGGCCTTGATTTCAGCTGTCCATTTGGGAGCAATTTGCGGATTGTGCAAATGTGTACAGCCCGTTAATAGTACACTTTCCTTCAACCAATGCTAGCCCTTCGTGTGGTGGTTTAGTAAGTTAGGAATTTAGGTAGTAGATAGATGACGCAGGACGGTTCTCTCCGTGCTATCCGCCCTCATTCATCCGACACAATACAGGTCGGGGAAAGAGCCGTGATACCCCAATAATAAACAAATTCCACCCATCACTACAAACTTTAAATATCCTGTGTATTTTGAGCTAAAATATATTTCTGTCACAGAATGACTGGTAGTGTAATGGCTCTACTAACAGGTTAGAGAACTTTTGGAGCTAAACAGGGTTGGCGGACCGGTGTCATGATTCCATGTGCTATACTGTCTGTCAGGTAGGAAAGCATACTTTCAAAGCGTGTGTATGGGATAGTTTGGTTTGGTTTGGTTTGGGTGGGGGGAGGGGGGTTGGCGTTTTATTTCAGGTTTACATTTTAGATCTCTGAATCGTCTTTTCATCTTGATTTGCCGTTCGCGGTTTTATCTGGAATATTTTCCGATATGATGTGTGGAGCAGTGAGTCACGATACGTTTGGAAAGCATTCACGTTACAACAATTAGTTTTTTACAGATGAAGTTTACATTCCTACGAGCATCCACATGGAGCATTCTGGGTTCCTACCCCTTCCTCTGTTTATACCGGACCAGCATTAATTTTATGTATCATATTGAAGGTGAATGAATATTTTAGAGGGGAACCGTTTGATTTGAGTTTTTGGTTCAGATTCGACTTGTTTCAGCATTTGAAGGGCATTCGGTACCTCAGCACGCTTGGCGTGGTTTTGGTCGGCTGTCGTTTAAGACTGCTTGCTTCAAACAAGCGAATGGTAACGTTGGTTCCACATTATAGCCCTAAGAAAGTTATGTATAGTTTAAGAGGAGTCACTTTCCAAACTTCCCAGATTTATTAACTTGAAGAATTGTAAGCTGATTTGTGTGATTACTTGCTTTAAGAGTAGGTCATCTTCTGTGTTGGGCAGTATTAATTCTGTGTCAGTATTAATTCATGTGGGTCACAAAGAGAGATTGGGATTCTTTGGAAAAGTTCAAGCCTTTCATGTAAAAGTCGAAGGTCGAAACCATGGACTCTTCTATTCAAAGTTGTCAACTTGTATACGCCAGTGTTCTAATTAAGAATTCAACGTTTATGATAACGTCAGTGAGGTGTTCACTCACCACACAGTGATTGTTACAATGTCTTCTATAATTCAGAAGATAATATTTCAAAAGAATAAAATCATGAACAATGGGAAATTTTACGTGTGCCATTTATTGGTTTTGTCAACTAAAAAAATTTTTTTTTTCAATTTTTGCCTATGGGTTACCCTTATGGAATTTATCAAAAAACTTCAAAATTTATTTGACCCATTTTATGATGCAAAAAGGTTCTACATACAAAAATACCATTGTTTTCACTTTTTTTCTACTGAAATCGCCTGTTCTGACTTAATAAATCAACTTGAACTAAACAATGGGTATCACTGTAGGCTTAAATTCAGTTTTTCCGGCAATCACAGCCGCAGGTTCGCGCACAGTGTCACTTTTCTGTACATTATAAAATCAGGAATCGAGTTTCACTCGTTAGATATATGAAACACGAGGCAAACTATTCAAACAGAATCCATCCATATTCTGTCTAAACAGACTGAATAAATAATCTTCAGTTCATGTTTTTTTTAGTGTTCTATCTATTCAAAATATAGCTGTTACAGCCGCCAGAAAGAAACTTGTCAATTCCAATCGTTTGTTTTTCAGTACTTCCAAAGGAAAGCAATTTCTGCGATTTGGAACACTGTAGTATTTTCGATAATACCTCCACAGCGTATTCTAACCAGAAAGACGGAGGAAAGTGTGTCTAAACACAAATGTTGCCTTTCAGAAGCTGATTTTGATTGTTCCTTTTCGAAAAGGGAAACGTCTTCCTTATCTACGACTGAGCAAACCTCGAATAGCAATGGCATTTAAATATCAGTCATTAGAGGCATATAAGAAGCTCATTTCCAGTCACTTGAAGGTTTTTTTCCTCACGCTAGTCCGAGCTTGGCGAGGTTATTTTGGGGCCGAGAGATATTTCTACATACATAATGACGTGTATGACGTGGAACGGAGTGTGAGGTGATAAGGCTTTGCTTTGGATACTCCCAAGTATAGTCCCATATTTGTTCAGTGCTATGGAATGAGCTTTCAATAATATTGTCCTGCTACCACACAAAGGTTATCAGTGGTCATTTAGAGTAAAGAGAGTACGTTTCGAACAAATCCAATTTTCAAAGAGTCATCAGGGGTGCAGATTTTGCGATATGTGTGCTTATACCCAAAATCTCAGACTATCATGATTAATTCATTTCAGTGGAGGGCTCGGCAGAACTATGTTTGGTCCCGCCAAGCCTTTAACCCATTCACCCCCCCCCCCCCCACACACACACACACACACATAGAGAAGCTATAGACTAGGGAGAGCATTTACGCAACAGCCGATGGATGTACATTTTATAAGAGTGCACATGAGTGTATTCTTGTAGGGGCCCTGGGAGCTACAGTAGTATTGTTAACTGGGGTGACCACGTTATGCTTTACTGCTTTAATATGACACAGGACCCAAAGACTTGTGTGTTTCTTCTCTGAAGTGGCAACGTGATTGCAAACAATAGGCTAAACTTCATTTTGTTATGTTTAATAGCAATGATTTAGGCATGAATTCCCCGCGGGAACCCCGGGAAGCGAAGCAGTGCCTGTTCACTGCGGTAAACAGGTTCTGTTTTACTGGCAAAATAGGACCCAGTCACCAATGCTTGGGATGTGCAAACACTCTATAAAGTGGGCGATATGGCTTATTAACGCTCACTCCTGGTCTTGAGTTGATACTCATGTTGTGGTCATGATTAGCCATTGTGCAAGCATATGTGACCTTAAACACCAATAAATAAATTTAGGCATGAATACTGGGTAGGTGTGACCAAAAATACCAGTAAACAATTATGTGGTGGTTAAATACTGAGTCTTTGGAACTTTGAGATTGCCTTTTCCTATTAGGTGTGCTCCCTACATCGGAGGGACCTCGCATTTTCAGAAAAGTCAATGTAATCGACGTATGGAGGATTCTGTACCACAGAAATCTGCGTAACGTGACTGAGAATAGATTGGATTGTTGGACAAGAATATGGACAGGGGTAAAAAATGAGTGTCAAATTGGTAAAATTTCACAAATTTTCGACAATGCGCTTTTTTAAAAACAAGATTTTCAATGGGAAAAAAGGGTCTTTCTCTTTATTGAGGTGTTCTGGATTTTGGTTCGGAACATCTGCACTATCTATTCATTCCTTTTTGGGATATTTGTGTTCAAATTTTGACACTGGGTGATGATATTTCGTACCAAAATAAGTTCCAACATCAGTCAGTTGTTACTATTTATAGTAACTCTGAATGAAATGACAATGTGACTCCGGTCTGAACAACTAAACATATCCCCACCAAAAAATCGTCTGCTCAGTCAGTACGCTGGTTTTCGTGTAACTTATCACAGCTGCTTTGTTTCTGTTGATTTTTATTAAACAAATAGCAATTTTTTCTATACCCTCATGTACTCGAAAATTTACGTTATTATCTTCTCTGGAAACAGAATGATGGAGGTCTTACAATTTAAAGTTTTCTATTTATTTTTTGCCACAGAAGAACGAATCGGGCTGTAGCTCAGTAAGTTCAGGCGTTCACTTTGCTGTATGAAAAGTTCGTGTTCAATGCGATGTGTGTTCAAAACCCACCTGTTCTTAGATTTTTCTCATTATCCTAACACACACATTTTTCGCTTTGTTCTGGTTGCATCTTCGTCTATAGTGCATGTTTTCGCAAATTAGCTGAATACTCCACAATCAGTATATTTAAACCAAAATGTTGGAAAACAACCAATTGCCCAAAAAAGACAGACCATTACTCTGCAGACCATATTGTACAATTAGGGGCGCTATTATGTTGCAAAAATTGAGTCAAATAACGAGACGATAATCATAGTCTGATGATGCCTTTTGTCTGTTCAGCACCACTGACTGTGTGCCAGATTTAATGTTTCCTTGAAATAAAAGATTGCGAATATTCTCAACTGCACTTAATAAATAGCCTTTTGTGGCAAACTAAAAGAGTATATGCACTGACACCGTCATATTACCACTATAAGCAATGTATTTCTTCTGTTATGTCAGTGGTGAGGGCCTTGATTTCAGCTGTCCATTTGGGAGCAATTTGCGGATTGTGCAAATGTGTACAGCCCGTTAATAGTACACTTTCCTTCAACCAATGCTAGCCCTTCGTGTGGTGGTTTAGTAAGTTAGGAATTTAGGTAGTAGATAGATGACGCAGGACGGTTCTCTCCGTGCTATCCGCCCTCATTCATCCGACACAATACAGGTCGGGGAAAGAGCCGTGATACCCCAATAATAAACAAATTCCACCCATCACTACAAACTTTAAATATCCTGTGTATTTTGAGCTAAAATATATTTCTGTCACAGAATGACTGGTAGTGTAATGGCTCTACTAACAGGTTAGAGAACTTTTGGAGCTAAACAGGGTTGGCGGACCGGTGTCATGATTCCATGTGCTATACTGTCTGTCAGGTAGGAAAGCATACTTTCAAAGCGTGTGTATGGGATAGTTTGGTTTGGTTTGGTTTGGGTGGGGGGAGGGGGGTTGGCGTTTTATTTCAGGTTTACATTTTAGATCTCTGAATCGTCTTTTCATCTTGATTTGCCGTTCGCGGTTTTATCTGGAATATTTTCCGATATGATGTGTGGAGCAGTGAGTCACGATACGTTTGGAAAGCATTCACGTTACAACAATTAGTTTTTTACAGATGAAGTTTACATTCCTACGAGCATCCACATGGAGCATTCTGGGTTCCTACCCCTTCCTCTGTTTATACCGGACCAGCATTAATTTTATGTATCATATTGAAGGTGAATGAATATTTTAGAGGGGAACCGTTTGATTTGAGTTTTTGGTTCAGATTCGACTTGTTTCAGCATTTGAAGGGCATTCGGTACCTCAGCACGCTTGGCGTGGTTTTGGTCGGCTGTCGTTTAAGACTGCTTGCTTCAAACAAGCGAATGGTAACGTTGGTTCCACATTATAGCCCTAAGAAAGTTATGTATAGTTTAAGAGGAGTCACTTTCCAAACTTCCCAGATTTATTAACTTGAAGAATTGTAAGCTGATTTGTGTGATTACTTGCTTTAAGAGTAGGTCATCTTCTGTGTTGGGCAGTATTAATTCTGTGTCAGTATTAATTCATGTGGGTCACAAAGAGAGATTGGGATTCTTTGGAAAAGTTCAAGCCTTTCATGTAAAAGTCGAAGGTCGAAACCATGGACTCTTCTATTCAAAGTTGTCAACTTGTATACGCCAGTGTTCTAATTAAGAATTCAACGTTTATGATAACGTCAGTGAGGTGTTCACTCACCACACAGTGATTGTTACAATGTCTTCTATAATTCAGAAGATAATATTTCAAAAGAATAAAATCATGAACAATGGGAAATTTTACGTGTGCCATTTATTGGTTTTGTCAACTAAAAAAATTTTTTTTTTCAATTTTTGCCTATGGGTTACCCTTATGGAATTTATCAAAAAACTTCAAAATTTATTTGACCCATTTTATGATGCAAAAAGGTTCTACATACAAAAATACCATTGTTTTCACTTTTTTTCTACTGAAATCGCCTGTTCTGACTTAATAAATCAACTTGAACTAAACAATGGGTATCACTGTAGGCTTAAATTCAGTTTTTCCGGCAATCACAGCCGCAGGTTCGCGCACAGTGTCACTTTTCTGTACATTATAAAATCAGGAATCGAGTTTCACTCGTTAGATATATGAAACACGAGGCAAACTATTCAAACAGAATCCATCCATATTCTGTCTAAACAGACTGAATAAATAATCTTCAGTTCATGTTTTTTTTAGTGTTCTATCTATTCAAAATATAGCTGTTACAGCCGCCAGAAAGAAACTTGTCAATTCCAATCGTTTGTTTTTCAGTACTTCCAAAGGAAAGCAATTTCTGCGATTTGGAACACTGTAGTATTTTCGATAATACCTCCACAGCGTATTCTAACCAGAAAGACGGAGGAAAGTGTGTCTAAACACAAATGTTGCCTTTCAGAAGCTGATTTTGATTGTTCCTTTTCGAAAAGGGAAACGTCTTCCTTATCTACGACTGAGCAAACCTCGAATAGCAATGGCATTTAAATATCAGTCATTAGAGGCATATAAGAAGCTCATTTCCAGTCACTTGAAGGTTTTTTTCCTCACGCTAGTCCGAGCTTGGCGAGGTTATTTTGGGGCCGAGAGATATTTCTACATACATAATGACGTGTATGACGTGGAACGGAGTGTGAGGTGATAAGGCTTTGCTTTGGATACTCCCAAGTATAGTCCCATATTTGTTCAGTGCTATGGAATGAGCTTTCAATAATATTGTCCTGCTACCACACAAAGGTTATCAGTGGTCATTTAGAGTAAAGAGAGTACGTTTCGAACAAATCCAATTTTCAAAGAGTCATCAGGGGTGCAGATTTTGCGATATGTGTGCTTATACCCCAAATCTCAGACTATCATGATTAATTCATTTCAGTGGAGGGCTCGGCAGAACTATGTTTGGTCCCGCCAAGCCTTTAACCCATTCACCCCCCCCCCCCCCACCCCACACACACACACACACATAGAGAAGCTATAGACTAGGGAGAGCATTTACGCAACAGCCGATGGATGTACATTTTATAAGAGTGCACATGAGTGTATTCTTGTAGGGGCCCTGGGAGCTACAGTAGTATTGTTAACTGGGGTGACCACGTTATGCTTTACTGCTTTAATATGACACAGGACCCAAAGACTTGTGTGTTTCTTCTCTGAAGTGGCAACGTGATTGCAAACAATAGGCTAAACTTCATTTTGTTATGTTTAATAGCAATGATTTAGGCATGAATTCCCCGCGGGAACCCCGGGAAGCGAAGCAGTGCCTGTTCACTGCGGTAAACAGGTTCTGTTTTACTGGCAAAATAGGACCCAGTCACCAATGCTTGGGATGTGCAAACACTCTATAAAGTGGGCGATATGGCTTATTAACGCTCACTCCTGGTCTTGAGTTGATACTCATGTTGTGGTCATGATTAGCCATTGTGCAAGCATATGTGACCTTAAACACCAATAAATAAATTTAGGCATGAATACTGGGTAGGTGTGACCAAAAATACCAGTAAACAATTATGTGGTGGTTAAATACTGAGTCTTTGGAACTTTGAGATTGCCTTTTCCTATTAGGTGTGCTCCCTACATCGGAGGGACCTCGCATTTTCAGAAAAGTCAATGTAATCGACGTATGGAGGATTCTGTACCACAGAAATCTGCGTAACGTGACTGAGAATAGATTGGATTGTTGGACAAGAATATGGACAGGGGTAAAAAATGAGTGTCAAATTGGTAAAATTTCACAAATTTTCGACAATGCGCTTTTTTAAAAACAAGATTTTCAATGGGAAAAAAGGGTCTTTCTCTTTATTGAGGTGTTCTGGATTTTGGTTCGGAACATCTGCACTATCTATTCATTCCTTTTTGGGATATTTGTGTTCAAATTTTGACACTGGGTGATGATATTTCGTACCAAAATAAGTTCCAACATCAGTCAGTTGTTACTATTTATAGTAACTCTGAATGAAATGACAATGTGACTCCGGTCTGAACAACTAAACATATCCCCACCAAAAAATCGTCTGCTCAGTCAGTACGCTGGTTTTCGTGTAACTTATCACAGCTGCTTTGTTTCTGTTGATTTTTATTAAACAAATAGCAATTTTTTCTATACCCTCATGTACTCGAAAATTTACGTTATTATCTTCTCTGGAAACAGAATGATGGAGGTCTTACAATTTAAAGTTTTCTATTTATTTTTTGCCACAGAAGAACGAATCGGGCTGTAGCTCAGTAAGTTCAGGCGTTCACTTTGCTGTATGAAAAGTTCGTGTTCAATGCGATGTGTGTTCAAAACCCACCTGTTCTTAGATTTTTCTCATTATCCTAACACACACATTTTTCGCTTTGTTCTGGTTGCATCTTCGTCTATAGTGCATGTTTTCGCAAATTAGCTGAATACTCCACAATCAGTATATTTAAACCAAAATGTTGGAAAACAACCAATTGCCCAAAAAAGACAGACCATTACTCTGCAGACCATATTGTACAATTAGGGGCGCTATTATGTTGCAAAAATTGAGTCAAATAACGAGACGATAATCATAGTCTGATGATGCCTTTTGTCTGTTCAGCACCACTGACTGTGTGCCAGATTTAATGTTTCCTTGAAATAAAAGATTGCGAATATTCTCAACTGCACTTAATAAATAGCCTTTTGTGGCAAACTAAAAGAGTATATGCACTGACACCGTCATATTACCACTATAAGCAATGTATTTCTTCTGTTATGTCAGTGGTGAGGGCCTTGATTTCAGCTGTCCATTTGGGAGCAATTTGCGGATTGTGCAAATGTGTACAGCCCGTTAATAGTACACTTTCCTTCAACCAATGCTAGCCCTTCGTGTGGTGGTTTAGTAAGTTAGGAATTTAGGTAGTAGATAGATGACGCAGGACGGTTCTCTCCGTGCTATCCGCCCTCATTCATCCGACACAATACAGGTCGGGGAAAGAGCCGTGATACCCCAATAATAAACAAATTCCACCCATCACTACAAACTTTAAATATCCTGTGTATTTTGAGCTAAAATATATTTCTGTCACAGAATGACTGGTAGTGTAATGGCTCTACTAACAGGTTAGAGAACTTTTGGAGCTAAACAGGGTTGGCGGACCGGTGTCATGATTCCATGTGCTATACTGTCTGTCAGGTAGGAAAGCATACTTTCAAAGCGTGTGTATGGGATAGTTTGGTTTGGTTTGGTTTGGGTGGGGGGAGGGGGGTTGGCGTTTTATTTCAGGTTTACATTTTAGATCTCTGAATCGTCTTTTCATCTTGATTTGCCGTTCGCGGTTTTATCTGGAATATTTTCCGATATGATGTGTGGAGCAGTGAGTCACGATACGTTTGGAAAGCATTCACGTTACAACAATTAGTTTTTTACAGATGAAGTTTACATTCCTACGAGCATCCACATGGAGCATTCTGGGTTCCTACCCCTTCCTCTGTTTATACCGGACCAGCATTAATTTTATGTATCATATTGAAGGTGAATGAATATTTTAGAGGGGAACCGTTTGATTTGAGTTTTTGGTTCAGATTCGACTTGTTTCAGCATTTGAAGGGCATTCGGTACCTCAGCACGCTTGGCGTGGTTTTGGTCGGCTGTCGTTTAAGACTGCTTGCTTCAAACAAGCGAATGGTAACGTTGGTTCCACATTATAGCCCTAAGAAAGTTATGTATAGTTTAAGAGGAGTCACTTTCCAAACTTCCCAGATTTATTAACTTGAAGAATTGTAAGCTGATTTGTGTGATTACTTGCTTTAAGAGTAGGTCATCTTCTGTGTTGGGCAGTATTAATTCTGTGTCAGTATTAATTCATGTGGGTCACAAAGAGAGATTGGGATTCTTTGGAAAAGTTCAAGCCTTTCATGTAAAAGTCGAAGGTCGAAACCATGGACTCTTCTATTCAAAGTTGTCAACTTGTATACGCCAGTGTTCTAATTAAGAATTCAACGTTTATGATAACGTCAGTGAGGTGTTCACTCACCACACAGTGATTGTTACAATGTCTTCTATAATTCAGAAGATAATATTTCAAAAGAATAAAATCATGAACAATGGGAAATTTTACGTGTGCCATTTATTGGTTTTGTCAACTAAAAAAATTTTTTTTTTCAATTTTTGCCTATGGGTTACCCTTATGGAATTTATCAAAAAACTTCAAAATTTATTTGACCCATTTTATGATGCAAAAAGGTTCTACATACAAAAATACCATTGTTTTCACTTTTTTTCTACTGAAATCGCCTGTTCTGACTTAATAAATCAACTTGAACTAAACAATGGGTATCACTGTAGGCTTAAATTCAGTTTTTCCGGCAATCACAGCCGCAGGTTCGCGCACAGTGTCACTTTTCTGTACATTATAAAATCAGGAATCGAGTTTCACTCGTTAGATATATGAAACACGAGGCAAACTATTCAAACAGAATCCATCCATATTCTGTCTAAGCAGACTGAATAAATAATCTTCAGTTCATGTTTTTTTTAGTGTTCTATCTATTCAAAATATAGCTGTTACAGCCGCCAGAAAGAAACTTGTCAATTCCAATCGTTTGTTTTTCAGTACTTCCAAAGGAAAGCAATTTCTGCGATTTGGAACACTGTAGTATTTTCGATAATACCTCCACAGCGTATTCTAACCAGAAAGACGGAGGAAAGTGTGTCTAAACACAAATGTTGCCTTTCAGAAGCTGATTTTGATTGTTCCTTTTCGAAAAGGGAAACGTCTTCCTTATCTACGACTGAGCAAACCTCGAATAGCAATGGCATTTAAATATCAGTCATTAGAGGCATATAAGAAGCTCATTTCCAGTCACTTGAAGGTTTTTTTCCTCACGCTAGTCCGAGCTTGGCGAGGTTATTTTGGGGCCGAGAGATATTTCTACATACATAATGACGTGTATGACGTGGAACGGAGTGTGAGGTGATAAGGCTTTGCTTTGGATACTCCCAAGTATAGACCCATATTTGTTCAGTGCTATGGAATGAGCTTTCAATAATATTGTCCTGCTACCACACAAAGGTTATCAGTGGTCATTTAGAGTAAAGAGAGTACGTTTCGAACAAATCCAATTTTCAAAGAGTCATCAGGGGTGCAGATTTTGCGATATGTGTGCTTATACCCAAAATCTCAGACTATCATGATTAATTCATTTCAGTGGAGGGCTCGGCAGAACTATGTTTGGTCCCGCCAAGCCTTTAACCCATTCACCCCCCCCCCCCCCCACACACACACACACACATAGAGAAGCTATAGACTAGGGAGAGCATTTACGCAACAGCCGATGGATGTACATTTTATAAGAGTGCACATGACTGTATTCTTGTAGGGGCCCTGGGAGCTACAGTAGTATTGTTAACTGGGGTGACCACGTTATGCTTTACTGCTTTAATATGACACAGGACCCAAAGACTTGTGTGTTTCTTCTCCGAAGTGGCAACGTGATTGCAAACAATAGGCTAAACTTCATTTTGTTATGTTTAATAGCAATGATTTAGGCATGAATTCCCCGCGGGAACCCCGGGAAGCGAAGCAGTGCCTGTTCACTGCGGTAAACAGGATCTGTTTTACTGGCAAAATAGGACCCAGTCACCAATGCTTGGGATGTGCAAACACTCTATAAAGTGGGCGATATGGCTTATTAACGCTCACTCCTGGTCTTGAGTTGATACTCATGTTGTGGTCATGATTAGCCATTGTGCAAGCATATGTGACCTTAAACACCAATAAATAAATTTAGGCATGAATACTGGGTAGGTGTGACCAAAAATACCAGTAAACAATTATGTGGTGGTTAAATACTGAGTCTTTGGAACTTTGAGATTGCCTTTTCCTATTAGGTGTGCTCCCTACATCGGAGGGACCTCGCATTTTCAGAAAAGTCAATGTAATCGACGTATGGAGGATTCTGTACCACAGAAATCTGCGTAACGTGACTGAGAATAGATTGGATTGTTGGACAAGAATATGGACAGGGGTAAAAAATGAGTGTCAAATTGGTAAAATTTCACAAATTTTCGACAATGCGCTTTTTTAAAAACAAGATTTTCAATGGCAAAAAAGGGTCTTTCTCTTTATTGAGGTGTTCTGGATTTTGGTTCGGAACATCTGCACTATCTATTCATTCCTTTTTGGGATATTTGTGTTCAAATTTTGACACTGGGTGATGATATTTCGTACCAAAATAAGTTCCAACATCAGTCAGTTGTTACTATTTATAGTAACTCTGAATGAAATGACAATGTGACTCCGGTCTGAACAACTAAACATATCCCCACCAAAAAATCGTCTGCTCAGTCAGTACGCTGGTTTTCGTGTAACTTATCACAGCTGCTTTGTTTCTGTTGATTTTTATTAAACAAATAGCAATTTTTTCTATACCCTCATGTACTCGAAAATTTACGTTATTATCTTCTCTGGAAACAGAATGATGGAGGTCTTACAATTTAAAGTTTTCTATTTATTTTTTGCCACAGAAGAACGAATCGGGCTGTAGCTCAGTAAGTTCAGGCGTTCACTTTGCTGTATGAAAAGTTCGCGCTCAATGCGATGTGTGTTCAAAACCCACCTGTTCTTAGATTTTTCTCATTATCCTAACACACACATTTTTCGCTTTGTTCTGGTTGCATCTTCGTCTATAGTGCATGTTTTCGCAAATTAGCTGAATACTCCACAATCAGTATATTTAAACCAAAATGTTGGAAAACAACCAATTGCCCAAAAAAGACAGACCATTACTCTGCAGACCATATTGTACAATTAGGGGCGCTATTATGTTGCAAAAATTGAGTCAAATAACGAGACGATAATCATAGTCTGATGATGCCTTTTGTCTGTTCAGCACCACTGACTGTGTGCCAGATTTAATGTTTCCTTGAAATAAAAGATTGCGAATATTCTCAACTGCACTTAATAAATAGCCTTTTGTGGCAAACTAAAAGAGTATATGCACTGACACCGTCATATTACCACTATAAGCAATGTATTTCTTCTGTTATGTCAGTGGTGAGGGCCTTGATTTCAGCTGTCCATTTGGGAGCAATTTGCGGATTGTGCAAATGTGTACAGCCCGTTAATAGTACACTTTCCTTCAACCAATGCTAGCCCTTCGTGTGGTGGTTTAGTAAGTTAGGAATTTAGGTAGTAGATAGATGACGCAGGACGGTTCTCTCCGTGCTATCCGCCCTCATTCATCCGACACAATACAGGTCGGGGAAAGAGCCGTGATACCCCAATAATAAACAAATTCCACCCATCACTACAAACTTTAAATATCCTGTGTATTTTGAGCTAAAATATATTTCTGTCACAGAATGACTGGTAGTGTAATGGCTCTACTAACAGGTTAGAGAACTTTTGGAGCTAAACAGGGTTGGCGGACCGGTGTCATGATTCCATGTGCTATACTGTCTGTCAGGTAGGAAAGCATACTTTCAAAGCGTGTGTATGGGATAGTTTGGTTTGGTTTGGTTTGGGTGGGGGGAGGGGGGTTGGCGTTTTATTTCAGGTTTACATTTTAGATCTCTGAATCGTCTTTTCATCTTGATTTGCCGTTCGCGGTTTTATCTGGAATATTTTCCGATATGATGTGTGGAGCAGTGAGTCACGATACGTTTGGAAAGCATTCACGTTACAACAATTAGTTTTTTACAGATGAAGTTTACATTCCTACGAGCATCCACATGGAGCATTCTGGGTTCCTACCCCTTCCTCTGTTTATACCGGACCAGCATTAATTTTATGTATCATATTGAAGGTGAATGAATATTTTAGAGGGGAACCGTTTGATTTGAGTTTTTGGTTCAGATTCGACTTGTTTCAGCATTTGAAGGGCATTCGGTACCTCAGCACGCTTGGCGTGGTTTTGGTCGGCTGTCGTTTAAGACTGCTTGCTTCAAACAAGCGAATGGTAACGTTGGTTCCACATTATAGCCCTAAGAAAGTTATGTATAGTTTAAGAGGAGTCACTTTCCAAACTTCCCAGATTTATTAACTTGAAGAATTGTAAGCTGATTTGTGTGATTACTTGCTTTAAGAGTAGGTCATCTTCTGTGTTGGGCAGTATTAATTCTGTGTCAGTATTAATTCATGTGGGTCACAAAGAGAGATTGGGATTCTTTGGAAAAGTTCAAGCCTTTCATGTAAAAGTCGAAGGTCGAAACCATGGACTCTTCTATTCAAAGTTGTCAACTTGTATACGCCAGTGTTCTAATTAAGAATTCAACGTTTATGATAACGTCAGTGAGGTGTTCACTCACCACACAGTGATTGTTACAATGTCTTCTATAATTCAGAAGATAATATTTCAAAAGAATAAAATCATGAACAATGGGAAATTTTACGTGTGCCATTTATTGGTTTTGTCAACTAAAAAAATTTTTTTTTTCAATTTTTGCCTATGGGTTACCCTTATGGAATTTATCAAAAAACTTCAAAATTTATTTGACCCATTTTATGATGCAAAAAGGTTCTACATACAAAAATACCATTGTTTTCACTTTTTTCTACTGAAATCGCCTGTTCTGACTTAATAAATCAACTTGAACTAAACAATGGGTATCACTGTAGGCTTAAATTCAGTTTTTCCGGCAATCACAGCCGCAGGTTCGCGCACAGTGTCACTTTTCTGTACATTATAAAATCAGGAATCGAGTTTCACTCGTTAGATATATGAAACACGAGGCAAACTATTCAAACAGAATCCATCCATATTCTGTCTAAACAGACTGAATAAATAATCTTCAGTTCATGTTTTTTTTAGTGTTCTATCTATTCAAAATATAGCTGTTACAGCCGACAGAAAGAAACTTGTCAATTCCAATCGTTTGTTTTTCAGTACTTCCAAAGGAAAGCAATTTCTGCGATTTGGAACACTGTAGTATTTTCGATAATACCTCCACAGCGTATTCTAACCAGAAAGACGGAGGAAAGTGTGTCTAAACACAAATGTTGCCTTTCAGAAGCTGATTTTGATTGTTCCCTTTTGAAAAGGGAAACGTCTTCCTTATCTACGACTGAGCAAACCTCGAATAGCAATGGCATTTAAATATCAGTCATTAGAGGCATATAAGAAGCTCATTTCCAGTCACTTGAAGGTTTTTTTCCTCACGCTAGTCCGAGCTTGGCGAGGTTATTTTGGGGCCGAGAGATATTTCTACATACATAATGACGTGTATGACGTGGAACGGAGTGTGAGGTGATAAGGCTTTGCTTTGGATACTCCCAAGTATAGTCCCATATTTGTTCAGTGCTATGGAATGAGCTTTCAATAATATTGTCCTGCTACCACACAAAGGTTATCAGTGGTCATTTAGAGTAAAGAGAGTACGTTTCGAACAAATCCAATTTTCAAAGAGTCATCAGGGGTGCAGATTTTGCGATATGTGTGCTTATACCCAAAATCTCAGACTATCATGATTAATTCATTTCAGTGGAGGGCTCGGCAGAACTATGTTTGGTCCCGCCAAGCCTTTAACCCATTCACCCCCCCCCCCCCCCCCCACACACACACACATAGAGAAGCTATAGACTAGGGAGAGCATTTACGCAACAGCCGATGGATGTACATTTTATAAGAGTGCACATGACTGTATTCTTGTAGGGGCCCTGGGAGCTACAGTAGTATTGTTAACTGGGGTGACCACGTTATGCTTTACTGCTTTAATATGACACAGGACCCAAAGACTTGTGTGTTTCTTCTCCGAAGTGGCAACGTGATTGCAAACAATAGGCTAAACTTCATTTTGTTATGTTTAATAGCAATGATTTAGGCATGAATTCCCCGCGGGAACCCCGGGAAGCGAAGCAGTGCCTGTTCACTGCGGTAAACAGGTTCTGTTTTACTGGCAAAATAGGACCCAGTCACCAATGCTTGGGATGTGCAAACACTCTATAAAGTGGGCGAT
The DNA here is from genome assembly GCA_031216915.1 of Pictodentalium vernedei. Taxonomy (NCBI): domain Eukaryota; kingdom Metazoa; phylum Mollusca; class Scaphopoda; order Dentaliida; family Dentaliidae; genus Pictodentalium; species Pictodentalium vernedei. The sequence goes on from CM062289.1 coordinate 388,643,798, forward strand.
ATGGCTTATTAACGCTCACTCCTGGTCTTGAGTTGATACTCATGTTGTGGTCATGATTAGCCATTGTGCAAGCATATGTGACCTTAAACACCAATAAATAAATTTAGGCATGAATACTGGGTAGGTGTGACCAAAAATACCAGTAAACAATTATGTGGTGGTTAAATACTGAGTCTTTGGAACTTTGAGATTGCCTTTTCCTATTAGGTGTGCTCCCTACATCGGAGGGACCTCGCATTTTCAGAAAAGTCAATGTAATCGACGTATGGAGGATTCTGTACCACAGAAATCTGCGTAACGTGACTGAGAATAGATTGGATTGTTGGACAAGAATATGGACAGGGGTAAAAAATGAGTGTCAAATTGGTAAAATTTCACAAATTTTCGACAATGCGCTTTTTTAAAAACAAGATTTTCAATGGCAAAAAAGGGTCTTTCTCTTTATTGAGGTGTTCTGGATTTTGGTTCGGAACATCTGCACTATCTATTCATTCCTTTTTGGGATATTTGTGTTCAAATTTTGACACTGGGTGATGATATTTCGTACCAAAATAAGTTCCAACATCAGTCAGTTGTTACTATTTATAGTAACTCTGAATGAAATGACAATGTGACTCCGGTCTGAACAACTAAACATATCCCCACCAAAAAATCGTCTGCTCAGTCAGTACGCTGGTTTTCGTGTAACTTATCACAGCTGCTTTGTTTCTGTTGATTTTTATTAAACAAATAGCAATTTTTTCTATACCCTCATGTACTCGAAAATTTACGTTATTATCTTCTCTGGAAACAGAATGATGGAGGTCTTACAATTTAAAGTTTTCTATTTATTTTTTGCCACAGAAGAACGAATCGGGCTGTAGCTCAGTAAGTTCAGGCGTTCACTTTGCTGTATGAAAAGTTCGTGCTCAATGCGATGTGTGTTCAAAACCCACCTGTTCTTAGATTTTTCTCATTATCCTAACACACACATTTTTCGCTTTGTTCTGGTTGCATCTTCGTCTATAGTGCATGTTTTCGCAAATTAGCTGAATACTCCACAATCAGTATATTTAAACCAAAATGTTGGAAAACAACCAATTGCCCAAAAAAGACAGACCATTACTCTGCAGACCATATTGTACAATTAGGGGCGCTATTATGTTGCAAAAATTGAGTCAAATAACGAGACGATAATCATAGTCTGATGATGCCTTTTGTCTGTTCAGCACCACTGACTGTGTGCCAGATTTAATGTTTCCTTGAAATAAAAGATTGCGAATATTCTCAACTGCACTTAATAAATAGCCTTTTGTGGCAAACTAAAAGAGTATATGCACTGACACCGTCATATTACCACTATAAGCAATGTATTTCTTCTGTTATGTCAGTGGTGAGGGCCTTGATTTCAGCTGTCCATTTGGGAGCAATTTGCGGATTGTGCAAATGTGTACAGCCCGTTAATAGTACACTTTCCTTCAACCAATGCTAGCCCTTCGTGTGGTGGTTTAGTAAGTTAGGAATTTAGGTAGTAGATAGATGACGCAGGACGGTTCTCTCCGTGCTATCCGCCCTCATTCATCCGACACAATACAGGTCGGGGAAAGAGCCGTGATACCCCAATAATAAACAAATTCCACCCATCACTACAAACTTTAAATATCCTGTGTATTTTGAGCTAAAATATATTTCTGTCACAGAATGACTGGTAGTGTAATGGCTCTACTAACAGGTTAGAGAACTTTTGGAGCTAAACAGGGTTGGCGGACCGGTGTCATGATTCCATGTGCTATACTGTCTGTCAGGTAGGAAAGCATACTTTCAAAGCGTGTGTATGGGATAGTTTGGTTTGGTTTGGTTTGGGTGGGGGGAGGGGGGTTGGCGTTTTATTTCAGGTTTACATTTTAGATCTCTGAATCGTCTTTTCATCTTGATTTGCCGTTCGCGGTTTTATCTGGAATATTTTCCGATATGATGTGTGGAGCAGTGAGTCACGATACGTTTGGAAAGCATTCACGTTACAACAATTAGTTTTTTACAGATGAAGTTTACATTCCTACGAGCATCCACATGGAGCATTCTGGGTTCCTACCCCTTCCTCTGTTTATACCGGACCAGCATTAATTTTATGTATCATATTGAAGGTGAATGAATATTTTAGAGGGGAACCGTTTGATTTGAGTTTTTGGTTCAGATTCGACTTGTTTCAGCATTTGAAGGGAATTCGGTACCTCAGCACGCTTGGCGTGGTTTTGGTCGGCTGTCGTTTAAGACTGCTTGCTTCAAACAAGCGAATGGTAACGTTGGTTCCACATTATAGCCCTAAGAAAATTATGTATAGTTTAAGAGGAGTCACTTTCCAAACTTCCCAGATTTATTAACTTGAAGAATTGTAAGCTGATTTGTGTGATTACTTGCTTTAAGAGTAGGTCATCTTCTGTGTTGGGCAGTATTAATTCTGTGTCAGTATTAATTCATGTGGGTCACAAAGAGAGATTGGGATTCTTTGGAAAGTTCAAGCCTTTCATGTAAAAGTCGAAGGTCGAAACCATGGACTCTTCTATTCAAAGTTGTCAACTTGTATACGCCAGTGTTCTAATTAAGAATTCAACGTTTATGATAACGTCAGTGAGGTGTTCACTCACCACACAGTGATTGTTACAATGTCTTCTATAATTCAGAAGATAATATTTCAAAAGAATAAAATCATGAACAATGGGAAATTTTACGTGTGCCATTTATTGGTTTTGTCAACTAAAAAAATTTTTTTTTTCAATTTTTGCCTATGGGTTACCCTTATGGAATTTATCAAAAAACTTCAAAATTTATTTGACCCATTTTATGATGCAAAAAGGTTCTACATACAAAAATACCATTGTTTTCACTTTTTTTCTACTGAAATCGCCTGTTCTGACTTAATAAATCAACTTGAACTAAACAATGGGTATCACTGTAGGCTTAAATTCAGTTTTTCCGGCAATCACAGCCGCAGGTTCGCGCACAGTGTCACTTTTCTGTACATTATAAAATCAGGAATCGAGTTTCACTCGTTAGATATATGAAACACGAGGCAAACTATTCAAACAGAATCCATCCATATTCTGTCTAAACAGACTGAATAAATAATCTTCAGTTCATGTTTTTTTTAGTGTTCTATCTATTCAAAATATAGCTGTTACAGCCGACAGAAAGAAACTTGTCAATTCCAATCGTTTGTTTTTCAGTACTTCCAAAGGAAAGCAATTTCTGCGATTTGGAACACTGTAGTATTTTCGATAATACCTCCACAGCGTATTCTAATCAGAATGACGGAGGAAAGTGTGTCTAAACACAAATGTTGCCTTTCAGAAGCTGATTTTGATTGTTCCCTTTTGAAAAGGGAAACGTCTTCCTTATCTACGACTGAGCAAACCTCGAATAGCAATGGCATTTAAATATCAGTCATTAGAGGCATATAAGAAGCTCATTTCCAGTCACTTGAAGGTTTTTTTCCTCACGCTAGTCCGAGCTTGGCGAGGTTATTTTGGGGCCGAGAGATATTTCTACATACATAATGACGTGTATGACGTGGAACGGAGTGTGAGGTGATAAGGCTTTGCTTTGGATACTCCCAAGTATAGTCCCATATTTGTTCAGTGCTATGGAATGAGCTTTCAATAATATTGTCCTGCTACCACACAAAGGTTATCAGTGGTCATTTAGAGTAAAGAGAGTACGTTTCGAACAAATCCAATTTTCAAAGAGTCATCAGGGGTGCAGATTTTGCGATATGTGTGCTTATACCCAAAATCTCAGACTATCATGATTAATTCATTTCAGTGGTGGGCTCGGCAGAACTATGTTTGGTCCCGCCAAGGCTTTAACCCATTCACCCCCCCCCCCCCCCCCACACACACACATAGAGAAGCTATAGACTAGGGAGAGCATTTACGCAACAGCCGATGGATGTACATTTTATAAGAGTGCACATGACTGTATTCTTGTAGGGGCCCTGGGAGCTACAGTAGTATTGTTAACTGGGGTGACCACGTTATGCTTTACTGCTTTAATATGACACAGGACCCAAAGACTTGTGTGTTTCTTCTCCGAAGTGGCAACGTGATTGCAAACAATAGGCTAAACTTCATTTTGTTAAGTTTAATAGCAATGATTTAGGCATGAATTCCCCGCGGGAACCCCGGGAAGCGAAGCAGTGCCTGTTCACTGCGGTAAACAGGTTCTGTTTTACTGGCAAAATAGGACCCAGTCACCAATGCTTGGGATGTGCAAACACTCTATAAAGTGGGCGATATGGCTTATTAACGCTCACTCCTGGTCTTGAGTTGATACTCATGTTGTGGTCATGATTAGCCATTGTGCAAGCATATGTGACCTTAAACACCAATAAATAAATTTAGGCATGAATACTGGGTAGGTGTGACCAAAAATACCAGTAAACAATTATGTGGCGGTTAAATACTGAGTCTTTGGAACTTTGAGATTGCCTTTTCCTATTAGGTGTGCTCCCTACATCGGAGGGACCTCGCATTTTCAGAAAAGTCAATGTAATCGACGTATGGAGGATTCTGTACCACAGAAATCTGCGTAACGTGACTGAGAATAGATTGGATTGTTGGACAAGAATATGGACAGGGGTAAAAAATGAGTGTCAAATTGGTAAAATTTCACAAATTTTCGACAATGCGCTTTTTTAAAAACAAGATTTTCAATGGCAAAAAAGGGTCTTTCTCTTTATTGAGGTGTTCTGGATTTTGGTTCGGAACATCTGCACTATCTATTCATTCCTTTTTGGGATATTTGTGTTCAAATTTTGACACTGGGTGATGATATTTCGTACCAAAATAAGTTCCAACATCAGTCAGTTGTTACTATTTATAGTAACTCTGAATGAAATGACAATGTGACTCCGGTCTGAACAACTAAACATATCCCCACCAAAAAATCGTCTGCTCAGTCAGTACGCTGGTTTTCGTGTAACTTATCACAGCTGCTTTGTTTCTGTTGATTTTTATTAAACAAATAGCAATTTTTTCTATACCCTCATGTACTCGAAAATTTACGTTATTATCTTCTCTGGAAACAGAATGATGGAGGTCTTACAATTTAAAGTTTTCTATTTATTTTTTGCCACAGAAGAACGAATCGGGCTGTAGCTCAGTAAGTTCAGGCGTTCACTTTGCTGTATGAAAAGTTCGTGTTCAATGCGATGTGTGTTCAAAACCCACCTGTTCTTAGATTTTTCTCATTATCCTAACACACACATTTTTCGCTTTGTTCTGGTTGCATCTTCGTCTATAGTGCATGTTTTCGCAAATTAGCTGAATACTCCACAATCAGTATATTTAAACCAAAATGTTGGAAAACAACCAATTGCCCAAAAAAGACAGACCATTACTCTGCAGACCATATTGTACAATTAGGGGCGCTATTATGTTGCAAAAATTGAGTCAAATAACGAGACGATAATCATAGTCTGATGATGCCTTTTGTCTGTTCAGCACCACTGACTGTGTGCCAGATTTAATGTTTCCTTGAAATAAAAGATTGCGAATATTCTCAACTGCACTTAATAAATAGCCTTTTGTGGCAAACTAAAAGAGTATATGCACTGACACCGTCATATTACCACTATAAGCAATGTATTTCTTCTGTTATGTCAGTGGTGAGGGCCTTGATTTCAGCTGTCCATTTGGGAGCAATTTGCGGATTGTGCAAATGTGTACAGCCCGTTAATAGTACACTTTCCTTCAACCAATGCTAGCCCTTCGTGTGGTGGTTTAGTAAGTTAGGAATTTAGGTAGTAGATAGATGACGCAGGACGGTTCTCTCCGTGCTATCCGCCCTCATTCATCCGACACAATACAGGTCGGGGAAAGAGCCGTGATACCCCAATAATAAACAAATTCCACCCATCACTACAAACTTTAAATATCCTGTGTATTTTGAGCTAAAATATATTTCTGTCACAGAATGACTGGTAGTGTAATGGCTCTACTAACAGGTTAGAGAACTTTTGGAGCTAAACAGGGTTGGCGGACCGGTGTCATGATTCCATGTGCTATACTGTCTGTCAGGTAGGAAAGCATACTTTCAAAGCGTGTGTATGGGATAGTTTGGTTTGGTTTGGTTTGGGTGGGGGGAGGGGGGTTGGCGTTTTATTTCAGGTTTACATTTTAGATCTCTGAAACGTCTTTTCATCTTGATTTGCCGTTCGCGGTTTTATCTGGAATATTTTCCGATATGATGTGTGGAGCAGTGAGTCACGATACGTTTGGAAAGCATTCACGTTACAACAATTAGTTTTTTACAGATGAAGTTTACATTCCTACGAGCATCCACATGGAGCATTCTGGGTTCCTACCCCTTCCTCTGTTTATACCGGACCAGCATTAATTTTATGTATCATATTGAAGGTGAATGAATATTTTAGAGGGGAACCGTTTGATTTGAGTTTTTGGTTCAGATTCGACTTGTTTCAGCATTTGAAGGGCATTCGGTACCTCAGCACGCTTGGCGTGGTTTTGGTCGGCTGTCGTTTAAGACTGCTTGCTTCAAACAAGCGAATGGTAACGTTGGTTCCACATTATAGCCCTAAGAAAATTATGTATAGTTTAAGAGGAGTCACTTTCCAAACTTCCCAGATTTATTAACTTGAAGAATTGTAAGCTGATTTGTGTGATTACTTGCTTTAAGAGTAGATCATCTTCTGTGTTGGGCAGTATTAATTCTGTGTCAGTATTAATTCATGTGGGTCACAAAGAGAGATTGGGATTCTTTGAAAAAGTTCAAGCCTTTCATGTAAAAGTCGAAGGTCGAAACCATGGACTCTTCTATTCAAAGTTGTCAACTTGTATACGCCAGTGTTCTAATTAAGAATTCAACGTTTATGATAACGTCAGTGAGGTGTTCACTCACCACACAGTGATTGTTACAATGTCTTCTATAATTCAGAAGATAATATTTCAAAAGAATAAAATCATGAACAATGGGAAATTTTACGTGTGCCATTTATTGGTTTTGTCAACTAAAAAAATTTTTTTTTTCAATTTTTGCCTATGGGTTACCCTTATGGAATTTATCAAAAAACTTCAAAATTTATTTGACCCATTTTATGATGCAAAAAGGTTCTACATACAAAAATACCATTGTTTTCACTTTTTTTCTACTGAAATCGCCTGTTCTGACTTAATAAATCAACTTGAACTAAACAATGGGTATCACTGTAGGCTTAAATTCAGTTTTTCCGGCAATCACAGCCGCAGGTTCGCGCACAGTGTCACTTTTCTGTACATTATAAAATCAGGAATCGAGTTTCACTCGTTAGATATATGAAACACGAGGCAAACTATTCAAACAGAATCCATCCATATTCTGTCTAAACAGACTGAATAAATAATCTTCAGTTCATGTTTTTTTTAGTGTTCTATCTATTCAAAGTATAGCTGTTACAGCCGACAGAAAGAAACTTGTCAATTCCAATCGTTTGTTTTTCAGTACTTCCAAAGGAAAGCAATTTCTGCGATTTGGAACACTGTAGTATTTTCGATAATACCTCCACAGCGTATTCTAACCAGAAAGACGGAGGAAAGTGTGTCTAAACACAAATGTTGCCTTTCAGAAGCTGATTTTGATTGTTCCCTTTTGAAAAGGGAAACGTCTTCCTTATCTACGACTGAGCAAACCTCGAATAGCAATGGCATTTAAATATCAGTCATTAGAGGCATATAAGAAGCTCATTTCCAGTCACTTGAAGGTTTTTTTCCTCACGCTAGTCCGAGCTTGGCGAGGTTATTTTGGGGCCGAGAGATATTTCTACATACATAATGACGTGTATGACGGGGAACGGAGTGTGAGGTGATAAGGCTTTGCTTTGGATACTCCCAAGTATAGTCCCATATTTGTTCAGTGCTATGGAATGAGCTTTCAATAATAATATTGTCCTGCTACCACACAAAGGTTATCAGTGGTCATTTAGAGTAAAGAGAGTACGTTTCGAACAAATCCAATTTTCAAAGAGTCATCAGGGGTGCAGATTTTGCGATATGTGTGCTTATACCCAAAATCTCAGACTATCATGATTAATTCATTTCAGTGGAGGGCTCGGCAGAACTATGTTTGGTCCCGCCAAGGCTTTAACCCATTCACCCCCCCCCCCCCACACACACACATAGAGAAGCTATAGACTAGGGAGAGCATTTACGCAACAGCCGATGGATGTACATTTTATAAGAGTGCACATGACTGTATTCTTGTAGGGGCCCTGGGAGCTACAGTAGTATTGTTAACTGGGGTGACCACGTTATGCTTTACTGCTTTAATATGACACAGGACCCAAAGACTTGTGTGTTTCTTCTCCGAAGTGGCAACGTGATTGCAAACAATAGGCTAAACTTCATTTTGTTAAGTTTAATAGCAATGATTTAGGCATGAATTCCCCGCGGGAACCCCGGGAAGCGAAGCAGTGCCTGTTCACTGCGGTAAACAGGTTCTGTTTTACTGGCAAAATAGGACCCAGTCACCAATGCTTGGGATGTGCAAACACTCTATAAAGTGGGCGATATGGCTTATTAACGCTCACTCCTGGTCTTGAGTTGATACTCATGTTGTGGTCATGATTAGCCATTGTGCAAGCATATGTGACCTTAAACACCAATAAATAAATTTAGGCATGAATACTGGGTAGGTGTGACCAAAAATACCAGTAAACAATTATGTGGCGGTTAAATACTGAGTCTTTGGAACTTTGAGATTGCCTTTTCCTATTAGGTGTGCTCCCTACATCGGAGGGACCTCGCATTTTCAGAAAAGTCAATGTAATCGACGTATGGAGGATTCTGTACCACAGAAATCTGCGTAACGTGACTGAGAATAGATTGGATTGTTGGACAAGAATATGGACAGGGGTAAAAAATGAGTGTCAAATTGGTAAAATTTCACAAATTTTCGACAATGCGCTTTTTTAAAAACAAGATTTTCAATGGCAAAAAAGGGTCTTTCTCTTTATTGAGGTGTTCTGGATTTTGGTTCGGAACATCTGCACTATCTATTCATTCCTTTTTGGGATATTTGTGTTCAAATTTTGACACTGGGTGATGATATTTCGTACCAAAATAAGTTCCAACATCAGTCAGTTGTTACTATTTATAGTAACTCTGAATGAAATGACAATGTGACTCCGGTCTGAACAACTAAACATATCCCCACCAAAAAATCGTCTGCTCAGTCAGTACGCTGGTTTTCGTGTAACTTATCACAGCTGCTTTGTTTCTGTTGATTTTTATTAAACAAATAGCAATTTTTTCTATACCCTCATGTACTCGAAAATTTACGTTATTATCTTCTCTGGAAACAGAATGATGGAGGTCTTACAATTTAAAGTTTTCTATTTATTTTTTGCCACAGAAGAACGAATCGGGCTGTAGCTCAGTAAGTTCAGGCGTTCACTTTGCTGTATGAAAAGTTCGTGTTCAATGCGATGTGTGTTCAAAACCCACCTGTTCTTAGATTTTTCTCATTATCCTAACACACACATTTTTCGCTTTGTTCTGGTTGCATCTTCGTCTATAGTGCATGTTTTCGCAAATTAGCTGAATACTCCACAATCAGTATATTTAAACCAAAATGTTGGAAAACAACCAATTGCCCAAAAAAGACAGACCATTACTCTGCAGACCATATTGTACAATTAGGGGCGCTATTATGTTGCAAAAATTGAGTCAAATAACGAGACGATAATCATAGTCTGATGATGCCTTTTGTCTGTTCAGCACCACTGACTGTGTGCCAGATTTAATGTTTCCTTGAAATAAAAGATTGCGAATATTCTCAACTGCACTTAATAAATAGCCTTTTGTGGCAAACTAAAAGAGTATATGCACTGACACCGTCATATTACCACTATAAGCAATGTATTTCTTCTGTTATGTCAGTGGTGAGGGCCTTGATTTCAGCTGTCCATTTGGGAGCAATTTGCGGATTGTGCAAATGTGTACAGCCCGTTAATAGTACACTTTCCTTCAACCAATGCTAGCCCTTCGTGTGGTGGTTTAGTAAGTTAGGAATTTAGGTAGTAGATAGATGACGCAGGACGGTTCTCTCCGTGCTATCCGCCCTCATTCATCCGACACAATACAGGTCGGGGAAAGAGCCGTGATACCCCAATAATAAACAAATTCCACCCATCACTACAAACTTTAAATATCCTGTGTATTTTGAGCTAAAATATATTTCTGTCACAGAATGACTGGTAGTGTAATGGCTCTACTAACAGGTTAGAGAACTTTTGGAGCTAAACAGGGTTGGCGGACCGGTGTCATGATTCCATGTGCTATACTGTCTGTCAGGTAGGAAAGCATACTTTCAAAGCGTGTGTATGGGATAGTTTGGTTTGGTTTGGTTTGGGTGGGGGGAGGGGGGTTGGCGTTTTATTTCAGGTTTACATTTTAGATCTCTGAAACGTCTTTTCATCTTGATTTGCCGTTCGCGGTTTTATCTGGAATATTTTCCGATATGATGTGTGGAGCAGTGAGTCACGATACGTTTGGAAAGCATTCACGTTACAACAATTAGTTTTTTACAGATGAAGTTTACATTCCTACGAGCATCCACATGGAGCATTCTGGGTTCCTACCCCTTCCTCTGTTTATACCGGACCAGCATTAATTTTATGTATCATATTGAAGGTGAATGAATATTTTAGAGGGGAACCGTTTGATTTGAGTTTTTGGTTCAGATTCGACTTGTTTCAGCATTTGAAGGGCATTCGGTACCTCAGCACGCTTGGCGTGGTTTTGGTCGGCTGTCGTTTAAGACTGCTTGCTTCAAACAAGCGAATGGTAACGTTGGTTCCACATTATAGCCCTAAGAAAATTATGTATAGTTTAAGAGGAGTCACTTTCCAAACTTCCCAGATTTATTAACTTGAAGAATTGTAAGCTGATTTGTGTGATTACTTGCTTTAAGAGTAGATCATCTTCTGTGTTGGGCAGTATTAATTCTGTGTCAGTATTAATTCATGTGGGTCACAAAGAGAGATTGGGATTCTTTGAAAAAGTTCAAGCCTTTCATGTAAAAGTCGAAGGTCGAAACCATGGACTCTTCTATTCAAAGTTGTCAACTTGTATACGCCAGTGTTCTAATTAAGAATTCAACGTTTATGATAACGTCAGTGAGGTGTTCACTCACCACACAGTGATTGTTACAATGTCTTCTATAATTCAGAAGATAATATTTCAAAAGAATAAAATCATGAACAATGGGAAATTTTACGTGTGCCATTTATTGGTTTTGTCAACTAAAAAAATTTTTTTTTTCAATTTTTGCCTATGGGTTACCCTTATGGAATTTATCAAAAAACTTCAAAATTTATTTGACCCATTTTATGATGCAAAAAGGTTCTACATACAAAAATACCATTGTTTTCACTTTTTTTCTACTGAAATCGCCTGTTCTGACTTAATAAATCAACTTGAACTAAACAATGGGTATCACTGTAGGCTTAAATTCAGTTTTTCCGGCAATCACAGCCGCAGGTTCGCGCACAGTGTCACTTTTCTGTACATTATAAAATCAGGAATCGAGTTTCACTCGTTAGATATATGAAACACGAGGCAAACTATTCAAACAGAATCCATCCATATTCTGTCTAAACAGACTGAATAAATAATCTTCAGTTCATGTTTTTTTTAGTGTTCTATCTATTCAAAGTATAGCTGTTACAGCCGACAGAAAGAAACTTGTCAATTCCAATCGTTTGTTTTTCAGTACTTCCAAAGGAAAGCAATTTCTGCGATTTGGAACACTGTAGTATTTTCGATAATACCTCCACAGCGTATTCTAACCAGAAAGACGGAGGAAAGTGTGTCTAAACACAAATGTTGCCTTTCAGAAGCTGATTTTGATTGTTCCCTTTTGAAAAGGGAAACGTCTTCCTTATCTACGACTGAGCAAACCTCGAATAGCAATGGCATTTAAATATCAGTCATTAGAGGCATATAAGAAGCTCATTTCCAGTCACTTGAAGGTTTTTTTCCTCACGCTAGTCCGAGCTTGGCGAGGTTATTTTGGGGCCGAGAGATATTTCTACATACATAATGACGTGTATGACGGGGAACGGAGTGTGAGGTGATAAGGCTTTGCTTTGGATACTCCCAAGTATAGTCCCATATTTGTTCAGTGCTATGGAATGAGCTTTCAATAATAATATTGTCCTGCTACCACACAAAGGTTATCAGTGGTCATTTAGAGTAAAGAGAGTACGTTTCGAACAAATCCAATTTTCAAAGAGTCATCAGGGGTGCAGATTTTGCGATATGTGTGCTTATACCCAAAATCTCAGACTATCATGATTAATTCATTTCAGTGGAGGGCTCGGCAGAACTATGTTTGGTCCCGCCAAGCCTTTAACCCATTCACCCCCCCCCCCCCCCCCACACACACACACACATAGAGAAGCTATAGACTAGGGAGAGCATTTACGCAACAGCCGATGGATGTACATTTTATAAGAGTGCACATGACTGTATTCTTGTAGGGGCCCTGGGAGCTACAGTAGTATTGTTAACTGGGGTGACCACGTTATGCTTTACTGCTTTAATATGACACAGGACCCAAAGACTTGTGTGTTTCTTCTCCGAAGTGGCAACGTGATTGCAAACAATAGGCTAAACTTCATTTTGTTATGTTTAATAGCAATGATTTAGGCATGAATTCCCCGCGGGAACCCCGGGAAGCGAAGCAGTGCCTGTTCACTGCGGTAAACAGGTTCTGTTTTACTGGCAAAATAGGACCCAGTCACCAATGCTTGGGATGTGCAAACACTCTATAAAGTGGGCGATATGGCTTATTAACGCTCACTCCTGGTCTTGAGTTGATACTCATGTTGTGGTCATGATTAGCCATTGTGCAAGCATATGTGACCTTAAACACCAATAAATAAATTTAGGCATGAATACTGGGTAGGTGTGACCAAAAATACCAGTAAACAATTATGTGGTGGTTAAATACTGAGTCTTTGGAACTTTGAGATTGCCTTTTCCTATTAGGTGTGCTCCCTACATCGGAGGGACCTCGCATTTTCAGAAAAGTCAATGTAATCGACGTATGGAGGATTCTGTACCACAGAAATCTGCGTAACGTGACTGAGAATAGATTGGATTGTTGGACAAGAATATGGACAGGGGTAAAAAATGAGTGTCAAATTGGTAAAATTTCACAAATTTTCGACAATGCGCTTTTTTAAAAACAAGATTTTCAATGGCAAAAAAGGGTCTTTCTCTTTATTGAGGTGTTCTGGATTTTGGTTCGGAACATCTGCACTATCTATTCATTCCTTTTTGGGATATTTGTGTTCAAATTTTGACACTGGGTGATGATATTTCGTACCAAAATAAGTTCCAACATCAGTCAGTTGTTACTATTTATAGTAACTCTGAATGAAATGACAATGTGACTCCGGTCTGAACAACTAAACATATCCCCACCAAAAAATCGTCTGCTCAGTCAGTACGCTGGTTTTCGTGTAACTTATCACAGCTGCTTTGTTTCTGTTGATTTTTATTAAACAAATAGCAATTTTTTCTATACCCTCATGTACTCGAAAATTTACGTTATTATCTTCTCTGGAAACAGAATGATGGAGGTCTTACAATTTAAAGATTTCTATTTATTTTTTGCCACAGAAGAACGAATCGGGCTGTAGCTCAGTAAGTTCAGGCGTTCACTTTGCTGTATGAAAAGTTCGTGTTCAATGCGATGTGTGTTCAAAACCCACCTGTTCTTAGATTTTTCTCATTATCCTAACACACACATTTTTCGCTTTGTTCTGTTTGCATCTTCGTCTATAGTGCATGTTTTCGCAAATTAGCTGAATACTCCACAATCAGTATATTTAAACCAAAATGTTGGAAAACAACCAATTGCCCAAAAAAGACAGACCATTACTCTGCAGACCATATTGTACAATTAGGGGCGCTATTATGTTGCAAAAATTGAGTCAAATAACGAGACGATAATCATAGTCTGATGATGCCTTTTGTCTGTTCAGCACCACTGACTGTGTGCCAGATTTAATGTTTCCTTGAAATAAAAGATTGCGAATATTCTCAACTGCACTTAATAAATAGCCTTTTGTGGCAAACTAAAAGAGTATATGCACTGACACCGTCATATTACCACTATAAGCAATGTATTTCTTCTGTTATGTCAGTGGTGAGGGCCTTGATTTCAGCTGTCCATTTGGGAGCAATTTGCGGATTGTGCAAATGTGTACAGCCCGTTAATAGTACACTTTCCTTCAACCAATGCTAGCCCTTCGTGTGGTGGTTTAATAAGTTAGGAATTTAGGTAGTAGATAGATGACGCAGGATGGTTCTCTCCGTGCTATCCGCCCTCATTCATCCGACACAATACAGGTCGGGGAAAGAGCCGTGATACCCTAATAATAAACAAATTCCACCCATCACTACAAACTTTAAATATCCTGTGTATTTTGAGCTAAAATATATTTCTGTCACAGAATGACTGGTAGTGTAATGGCTCTACTAACAGGTTAGAGAACTTTTGGAGCTAAACAGGGTTGGCGGACCGGTGTCATGATTCCATGTGCTATACTGTCTGTCAGGTAGGAAAGCATACTTTCAAAGCGTGTGTATGGGATAGTTTGGTTTGGTTTGGTTTGGTTTGGGTGGGGGGAGGGGGGTTGGCGTTTTATTTCAGGTTTACATTTTAGATCTCTGAATCGTCTTTTCATCTTGATTTGCCGTTCGCGGTTTTATCTGGAATATTTTCCCATATGATGTGTGGAGCAGTGAGTCACGATACGTTTGGAAAGCATTCACGTTACAACAATTAGTTTTTTACAGATGAAGTTTACATTCCTACGAGCATCCACATGGAGCATTCTGGGTTCCTACCCCTTCCTCTGTTTATACCGGACCAGCATTAATTTTATGTATCATATTGAAGGTGAATGAATATTTTAGAGGGGAACCGTTTGATTTGAGTTTTTGGTTCAGATTCGACTTGTTTCAGCATTTGAAGGGCATTCGGTACCTCAGCACGCTTGGCGTGGTTTTGGTCGGCTGTCGTTTAAGACTGCTTGCTTCAAACAAGCGAATGGTAACGTTGGTTCCACATTATAGCCCTAAGAAAGTTATGTATAGTTTAAGAGGAGTCACTTTCCAAACTTCCCAGATTTATTAACTTGAAGAATTGTAAGCTGATTTGTGTGATTACTTGCTTTAAGAGTAGGTCATCTTCTGTGTTGGGCAGTATTAATTCTGTGTCAGTATTAATTCATGTGGGTCACAAAGAGAGATTGGGATTCTTTGGAAAAGTTCAAGCCTTTCATGTAAAAGTCGAAGGTCGAAACCATGGACTCTTCTATTCAAAGTTGTCAACTTGTATACGCCAGTGTTCTAATTAAGAATTCAACGTTTATGATAACGTCAGTGAGGTGTTCACTCACCACACAGTGATTGTTACAATGTCTTCTATAATTCAGAAGATAATATTTCAAAAGAATAAAATCATGAACAATGGGAAATTTTACGTGTGCCATTTATTGGTTTTGTCAACTAAAAAAAATTTTTTTTTCAATTTTTGCCTATGGGTTACCCTTATGGAATTTATCAAAAAACTTCAAAATTTATTTGACCCATTTTATGATGCAAAAAGGTTCTACATACAAAAATACCATTGTTTTCACTTTTTTTCTACTGAAATCGCCTGTTCTGACTTAATAAATCAACTTGAACTAAACAATGGGTATCACTGTAGGCTTAAATTCAGTTTTTCCGGCAATCACAGCCGCAGGTTCGCGCACAGTGTCACTTTTCTGTACATTATAAAATCAGGAATCGAGTTTCACTCGTTAGATATATGAAACACGAGGCAAACTATTCAAACAGAATCCATCCATATTCTGTCTAAACAGACTGAATAAATAATCTTCAGTTCATGTTTTTTTTAGTGTTCTATCTATTCAAAATATAGCTGTTACAGCCGACAGAAAGAAACTTGTCAATTCCAATCGTTTGTTTTTCAGTACTTCCAAAGGAAAGCAATTTCTGCGATTTGGAACACTGTAGTATTTTCGATAATACCTCCACAGCGTATTCTAACCAGAAAGACGGAGGAAAGTGTGTCTAAACAGAAATGTTGCCTTTCAGAAGCTGATTTTGATTGTTCCCTTTTGAAAAGGGAAACGTCTTCCTTATCTACGACTGAGCAAACCTCGAATAGCAATGGCATTTAAATATCAGTCATTAGAGGCATATACGAAGCTCATTTCCAGTCACTTGAAGGTTTTTTTCCTCACGCTAGTCCGAGCTTGGCGAGGTTATTTTGGGGCCGAGAGATATTTCTACATACATAATGACGTGTATGACGTGGAACGGAGTGTGAGGTGATAAGGCTTTGCTTTGGATACTCCCAAGTATAGTCCCATATTTGTTCAGTGCTATGGAATGAGCTTTCAGTAATATTGTCCTGCTACCACACAAAGGTTATCAGTGGTCATTTAGAGTAAAGAGAGTACGTTTCGAACAAATCCAATTTTCAAAGAGTCATCAGGGGTGCAGATTTTGCGATATGTGTGCTTATACCCAAAATCTCAGACTATCATGATTAATTCATTTCAGTGGAGGGCTCGGCAGAACTATGTTTGGTCCCGCCAAGCCTTTAACCCATTCACCCCCCCCCCCCCCCCCACACACACACACACACATAGAGAAGCTATAGACTAGGGAGAGCATTTACGCAACAGCCGATGGATGTACATTTTATAAGAGTGCACATGACTGTATTCTTGTAGGGGCCCTGGGAGCTACAGTAGTATTGTTAACTGGGGTGACCACGTTATGCTTTACTGCTTTAATATGACACAGGACCCAAAGACTTGTGTGTTTCTTCTCCGAAGTGGCAACGTGATTGCAAACAATAGGCTAAACTTCATTTTGTTATGTTTAATAGCAATGATTTAGGCATGAATTCCCCGCGGGAACCCCGGGAAGCGAAGCAGTGCCTGTTCACTGCGGTAAACAGGTTCTGTTTTACTGGCAAAATAGGACCCAGTCACCAATGCTTGGGATGTGCAAACACTCTATAAAGTGGGCGATATGGCTTATTAACGCTCACTCCTGGTCTTGAGTTGATACTCATGTTGTGGTCATGATTAGCCATTGTGCAAGCATATGTGACCTTAAACACCAATAAATAAATTTAGGCATGAATACTGGGTAGGTGTGACCAAAAATACCAGTAAACAATTATGTGGTGGTTAAATACTGAGTCTTTGGAACTTTGAGATTGCCTTTTCCTATTAGGTGTGCTCCCTACATCGGAGGGACCTCGCATTTTCAGAAAAGTCAATGTAATCGACGTATGGAGGATTCTGTACCACAGAAATCTGCGTAACGTGACTGAGAATAGATTGGATTGTTGGACAAGAATATGGACAGGGGTAAAAAATGAGTGTCAAATTGGTAAAATTTCACAAATTTTCGACAATGCGCTTTTTTAAAAACAAGATTTTCAATGGCAAAAAAGGGTCTTTCTCTTTATTGAGGTGTTCTGGATTTTGGTTCGGAACATCTGCACTATCTATTCATTCCTTTTTGGGATATTTGTGTTCAAATTTTGACACTGGGTGATGATATTTCGTACCAAAATAAGTTCCAACATCAGTCAGTTGTTACTATTTATAGTAACTCTGAATGAAATGACAATGTGACTCCGGTCTGAACAACTAAACATATCCCCACCAAAAAATCGTCTGCTCAGTCAGTACGCTGGTTTTCGTGTAACTTATCACAGCTGCTTTGTTTCTGTTGATTTTTATTAAACAAATAGCAATTTTTTCTATACCCTCATGTACTCGAAAATTTACGTTATTATCTTCTCTGGAAACAGAATGATGGAGGTCTTACAATTTAAAGTTTTCTATTTATTTTTTGCCACAGAAGAACGAATCGGGCTGTAGCTCAGTAAGTTCAGGCGTTCACTTTGCTGTATGAAAAGTTCGTGTTCAATGCGATGTGTGTTCAAAACCCACCTGTTCTTAGATTTTTCTCATTATCCTAACACACACATTTTTCGCTTTGTTCTGGTTGCATCTTCGTCTATAGTGCATGTTTTCGCAAATTAGCTGAATACTCCACAATCAGTATATTTAAACCAAAATGTTGGAAAACAACCAATTGCCCAAAAAAGACAGACCATTACTCTGCAGACCATATTGTACAATTAGGGGCGCTATTATGTTGCAAAAATTGAGTCAAATAACGAGACGATAATCATAGTCTGATGATGCCTTTTGTCTGTTCAGCACCACTGACTGTGTGCCAGATTTAATGTTTCCTTGAAATAAAAGATTGCGAATATTCTCAACTGCACTTAATAAATAGCCTTTTGTGGCAAACTAAAAGAGTATATGCACTGACACCGTCATATTACCACTATAAGCAATGTATTTCTTCTGTTATGTCAGTGGTGAGGGCCTTGATTTCAGCTGTCCATTTGGGAGCAATTTGCGGATTGTGCAAATGTGTACAGCCCGTTAATAGTACACTTTCCTTCAACCAATGCTAGCCCTTCGTGTGGTGGTTTAGTAAGTTAGGAATTTAGGTAGTAGATAGATGACGCAGGACGGTTCTCTCCGTGCTATCCGCCCTCATTCATCCGACACAATACAGGTCGGGGAAAGAGCCGTGATACCCCAATAATAAACAAATTCCACCCATCACTACAAACTTTAAATATCCTGTGTATTTTGAGCTAAAATATATTTCTGTCACAGAATGACTGGTAGTGTAATGGCTCTACTAACAGGTTAGAGAACTTTTGGAGCTAAACAGGGTTGGCGGACCGGTGTCATGATTCCATGTGCTATACTGTCTGTCAGGTAGGAAAGCATACTTTCAAAGCGTGTGTATGGGATAGTTTGGTTTGGTTTGGTTTGGGTGGGGGGAGGGGGGTTGGCGTTTTATTTCAGGTTTACATTTTAGATCTCTGAATCGTCTTTTCATCTTGATTTGCCGTTCGCGGTTTTATCTGGAATATTTTCCGATATGATGTGTGGAGCAGTGAGTCACGATACGTTTGGAAAGCATTCACGTTACAACAATTAGTTTTTTACAGATGAAGTTTACATTCCTACGAGCATCCACATGGAGCATTCTGGGTTCCTACCCCTTCCTCTGTTTATACCGGACCAGCATTAATTTTATGTATCATATTGAAGGTGAATGAATATTTTAGAGGGGAACCGTTTGATTTGAGTTTTTGGTTCAGATTCGACTTGTTTCAGCATTTGAAGGGCATTCGGTACCTCAGCACGCTTGGCGTGGTTTTGGTCGGCTGTCGTTTAAGACTGCTTGCTTCAAACAAGCGAATGGTAACGTTGGTTCCACATTATAGCCCTAAGAAAATTATGTATAGTTTAAGAGGAGTCACTTTCCAAACTTCCCAGATTTATTAACTTGAAGAATTGTAAGCTGATTTGTGTGATTACTTGCTTTAAGAGTAGATCATCTTCTGTGTTGGGCAGTATTAATTCTGTGTCAGTATTAATTCATGTGGGTCACAAAGAGAGATTGGGATTCTTTGGAAAAGTTCAAGCCTTTCATGTAAAAGTCGAAGGTCGAAACCATGGACTCTTCTATTCAAAGTTGTCAACTTGTATACGCCAGTGTTCTAATTAAGAATTCAACGTTTATGATAACGTCAGTGAGGTGTTCACTCACCACACAGTGATTGTTACAATGTCTTCTATAATTCAGAAGATAATATTTCAAAAGAATAAAATCATGAACAATGGGAAATTTTACGTGTGCCATTTATTGGTTTTGTCAACTAAAAAATTTTTTTTTTTCAATTTTTGCCTATGGGTTACCCTTATGGAATTTATCAAAAAACTTCAAAATTTATTTGACCCATTTTATGATGCAAAAAGGTTCTACATACAAAAATACCATTGTTTTCACTTTTTTTCTACTGAAATCGCCTGTTCTGACTTAATAAATCAACTTGAACTAAACAATGGGTATCACTGTAGGCTTAAATTCAGTTTTTCCGGCAATCACAGCCGCAGGTTCGCGCACAGTGTCACTTTTCTGTACATTATAAAATCAGGAATCGAGTTTCACTCGTTAGATATATGAAACACGAGGCAAACTATTCAAACAGAATCCATCCATATTCTGTCTAAACAGACTGAATAAATAATCTTCAGTTCATGTTTTTTTTAGTGTTCTATCTATTCAAAGTATAGCTGTTACAGCCGACAGAAAGAAACTTGTCAATTCCAATCGTTTGTTTTTCAGTACTTCCAAAGGAAAGCAATTTCTGCGATTTGGAACACTGTAGTATTTTCGATAATACCTCCACAGCGTATTCTAACCAGAAAGACGGAGGAAAGTGTGTCTAAACACAAATGTTGCCTTTCAGAAGCTGATTTTGATTGTTCCCTTTTGAAAAGGGAAACGTCTTCCTTATCTACGACTGAGCAAACCTCGAATAGCAATGGCATTTAAATATCAGTCATTAGAGGCATATAAGAAGCTCATTTCCAGTCACTTGAAGGTTTTTTTCCTCACGCTAGTCCGAGCTTGGCGAGGTTATTTTGGGGCCGAGAGATATTTCTACATACATAATGACGTGTATGACGGGGAACGGAGTGTGAGGTGATAAGGCTTTGCTTTGGATACTCCCAAGTATAGTCCCATATTTGTTCAGTGCTATGGAATGAGCTTTCAATAATAATATTGTCCTGCTACCACACAAAGGTTATCAGTGGTCATTTAGAGTAAAGAGAGTACGTTTCGAACAAATCCAATTTTCAAAGAGTCATCAGGGGTGCAGATTTTGCGATATGTGTGCTTATACCCAAAATCTCAGACTATCATGATTAATTCATTTCAGTGGAGGGCTCGGCAGAACTATGTTTGGTCCCGCCAAGCCTTTAACCCATTCACCCCCCCCCCCCCCCACACACACACACACACATAGAGAAGCTATAGACTAGGGAGAGCATTTACGCAACAGCCGATGGATGTACATTTTATAAGAGTGCACATGACTGTATTCTTGTAGGGGCCCTGGGAGCTACAGTAGTATTGTTAACTGGGGTGACCACGTTATGCTTTACTGCTTTAATATGACACAGGACCCAAAGACTTGTGTGTTTCTTCTCCGAAGTGGCAACGTGATTGCAAACAATAGGCTAAACTTCATTTTGTTATGTTTAATAGCAATGATTTAGGCATGAATTCCCCGCGGGAACCCCGGGAAGCGAAGCAGTGCCTGTTCACTGCGGTAAACAGGTTCTGTTTTACTGGCAAAATAGGACCCAGTCACCAATGCTTGGGATGTGCAAACACTCTATAAAGTGGGCGATATGGCTTATTAACGCTCACTCCTGGTCTTGAGTTGATACTCATGTTGTGGTCATGATTAGCCATTGTGCAAGCATATGTGACCTTAAACACCAATAAATAAATTTAGGCATGAATACTGGGTAGGTGTGACCAAAAATACCAGTAAACAATTATGTGGTGGTTAAATACTGAGTCTTTGGAACTTTGAGATTGCCTTTTCCTATTAGGTGTGCTCCCTACATCGGAGGGACCTCGCATTTTCAGAAAAGTCAATGTAATCGACGTATGGAGGATTCTGTACCACAGAAATCTGCGTAACGTGACTGAGAATAGATTGGATTGTTGGACAAGAATATGGACAGGGGTAAAAAATGAGTGTCAAATTGGTAAAATTTCACAAATTTTCGACAATGCGCTTTTTTAAAAACAAGATTTTCAATGGCAAAAAAGGGTCTTTCTCTTTATTGAGGTGTTCTGGATTTTGGTTCGGAACATCTGCACTATCTATTCATTCCTTTTTGGGATATTTGTGTTCAAATTTTGACACTGGGTGATGATATTTCGTACCAAAATAAGTTCCAACATCAGTCAGTTGTTACTATTTATAGTAACTCTGAATGAAATGACAATGTGACTCCGGTCTGAACAACTAAACATATCCCCACCAAAAAATCGTCTGCTCAGTCAGTACGCTGGTTTTCGTGTAACTTATCACAGCTGCTTTGTTTCTGTTGATTTTTATTAAACAAATAGCAATTTTTTCTATACCCTCATGTACTCGAAAATTTACGTTATTATCTTCTCTGGAAACAGAATGATGGAGGTCTTACAATTTAAAGATTTCTATTTATTTTTTGCCACAGAAGAACGAATCGGGCTGTAGCTCAGTAAGTTCAGGCGTTCACTTTGCTGTATGAAAAGTTCGTGTTCAATGCGATGTGTGTTCAAAACCCACCTGTTCTTAGATTTTTCTCATTATCCTAACACACACATTTTTCGCTTTGTTCTGTTTGCATCTTCGTCTATAGTGCATGTTTTCGCAAATTAGCTGAATACTCCACAATCAGTATATTTAAACCAAAATGTTGGAAAACAACCAATTGCCCAAAAAAGACAGACCATTACTCTGCAGACCATATTGTACAATTAGGGGCGCTATTATGTTGCAAAAATTGAGTCAAATAACGAGACGATAATCATAGTCTGATGATGCCTTTTGTCTGTTCAGCACCACTGACTGTGTGCCAGATTTAATGTTTCCTTGAAATAAAAGATTGCGAATATTCTCAACTGCACTTAATAAATAGCCTTTTGTGGCAAACTAAAAGAGTATATGCACTGACACCGTCATATTACCACTATAAGCAATGTATTTCTTCTGTTATGTCAGTGGTGAGGGCCTTGATTTCAGCTGTCCATTTGGGAGCAATTTGCGGATTGTGCAAATGTGTACAGCCCGTTAATAGTACACTTTCCTTCAACCAATGCTAGCCCTTCGTGTGGTGGTTTAATAAGTTAGGAATTTAGGTAGTAGATAGATGACGCAGGATGGTTCTCTCCGTGCTATCCGCCCTCATTCATCCGACACAATACAGGTCGGGGAAAGAGCCGTGATACCCTAATAATAAACAAATTCCACCCATCACTACAAACTTTAAATATCCTGTGTATTTTGAGCTAAAATATATTTCTGTCACAGAATGACTGGTAGTGTAATGGCTCTACTAACAGGTTAGAGAACTTTTGGAGCTAAACAGGGTTGGCGGACCGGTGTCATGATTCCATGTGCTATACTGTCTGTCAGGTAGGAAAGCATACTTTCAAAGCGTGTGTATGGGATAGTTTGGTTTGGTTTGGTTTGGGTGGGGGGAGGGGGGTTGGCGTTTTATTTCAGGTTTACATTTTAGATCTCTGAATCGTCTTTTCATCTTGATTTGCCGTTCGCGGTTTTATCTGGAATATTTTCCGATATGATGTGTGGAGCAGTGAGTCACGATACGTTTGGAAAGCATTCACGTTACAACAATTAGTTTTTTACAGATGAAGTTTACATTCCTACGAGCATCCACATGGAGCATTCTGGGTTCCTACCCCTTCCTCTGTTTATACCGGACCAGCATTAATTTTATGTATCATATTGAAGGTGAATGAATATTTTAGAGGGGAACCGTTTGATTTGAGTTTTTGGTTCAGATTCGACTTGTTTCAGCATTTGAAGGGCATTCGGTACCTCAGCACGCTTGGCGTGGTTTTGGTCGGCTGTCGTTTAAGACTGCTTGCTTCAAACAAGCGAATGGTAACGTTGGTTCCACATTATAGCCCTAAGAAAATTATGTATAGTTTAAGAGGAGTCACTTTCCAAACTTCCCAGATTTATTAACTTGAAGAATTGTAAGCTGATTTGTGTGATTACTTGCTTTAAGAGTAGATCATCTTCTGTGTTGGGCAGTATTAATTCTGTGTCAGTATTAATTCATGTGGGTCACAAAGAGAGATTGGGATTCTTTGGAAAAGTTCAAGCCTTTCATGTAAAAGTCGAAGGTCGAAACCATGGACTCTTCTATTCAAAGTTGTCAACTTGTATACGCCAGTGTTCTAATTAAGAATTCAACGTTTATGATAACGTCAGTGAGGTGTTCACTCACCACACAGTGATTGTTACAATGTCTTCTATAATTCAGAAGATAATATTTCAAAAGAATAAAATCATGAACAATGGGAAATTTTACGTGTGCCATTTATTGGTTTTGTCAACTAAAAAAATTTTTTTTTTCAATTTTTGCCTATGGGTTACCCTTATGGAATTTATCAAAAAACTTCAAAATTTATTTGACCCATTTTATGATGCAAAAAGGTTCTACATACAAAAATACCATTGTTTTCACTTTTTTTCTACTGAAATCGCCTGTTCTGACTTAATAAATCAACTTGAACTAAACAATGGGTATCACTGTAGGCTTAAATTCAGTTTTTCCGGCAATCACAGCCGCAGGTTCGCGCACAGTGTCACTTTTCTGTACATTATAAAATCAGGAATCGAGTTTCACTCGTTAGATATATGAAACACGAGGCAAACTATTCAAACAGAATCCATCCATATTCTGTCTAAACAGACTGAATAAATAATCTTCAGTTCATGTTTTTTTTAGTGTTCTATCTATTCAAAATATAGCTGTTACAGCCGACAGAAAGAAACTTGTCAATTCCAATCGTTTGTTTTTCAGTACTTCCAAAGGAAAGCAATTTCTGCGATTTGGAACACTGTAGTATTTTCGATAATACCTCCACAGCGTATTCTAACCAGAAAGACGGAGGAAAGTGTGTCTAAACACAAATGTTGCCTTTCAGAAGCTGATTTTGATTGTTCCCTTTTGAAAAGGGAAACGTCTTCCTTATCTACGACTGAGCAAACCTCGAATAGCAATGGCATTTAAATATCAGTCATTAGAGGCATATAAGAAGCTCATTTCCAGTCACTTGAAGGTTTTTTTCCTCACGCTAGTCCGAGCTTGGCGAGGTTATTTTGGGGCCGAGAGATATTTCTACATACATAATGACGTGTATGACGTGGAACGGAGTGTGAGGTGATAAGGCTTTGCTTTGGATACTCCCAAGTATAGTCCCATATTTGTTCAGTGCTATGGAATGAGCTTTCAATAATATTGTCCTGCTACCACACAAAGGTTATCAGTGGTCATTTAGAGTAAAGAGAGTACGTTTCGAACAAATCCAATTTTCAAAGAGTCATCAGGGGTGCAGATTTTGCGATATGTGTGCTTATACCCAAAATCTCAGACTATCATGATTAATTCATTTCAGTGGTGGGCTCGGCAGAACTATGTTTGGTCCCGCCAAGGCTTTAACCCATTCACCCCCCCCCCCCCCCCCCCACACACACATAGAGAAGCTATAGACTAGGGAGAGCATTTACGCAACAGCCGATGGATGTACATTTTATAAGAGTGCACATGACTGTATTCTTGTAGGGGCCCTGGGAGCTACAGTAGTATTGTTAACTGGGGTGACCACGTTATGCTTTACTGCTTTAATATGACACAGGACCCAAAGACTTGTGTGTTTCTTCTCCGAAGTGGCAACGTGATTGCAAACAATAGGCTAAACTTCATTTTGTTAAGTTTAATAGCAATGATTTAGGCATGAATTCCCCGCGGGAACCCCGGGAAGCGAAGCAGTGCCTGTTCACTGCGGTAAACAGGTTCTGTTTTACTGGCAAAATAGGACCCAGTCACCAATGCTTGGGATGTGCAAACACTCTATAAAGTGGGCGATATGGCTTATTAACGCTCACTCCTGGTCTTGAGTTGATACTCATGTTGTGGTCATGATTAGCCATTGTGCAAGCATATGTGACCTTAAACACCAATAAATAAATTTAGGCATGAATACTGGGTAGGTGTGACCAAAAATACCAGTAAACAATTATGTGGCGGTTAAATACTGAGTCTTTGGAACTTTGAGATTGCCTTTTCCTATTAGGTGTGCTCCCTACATCGGAGGGACCTCGCATTTTCAGAAAAGTCAATGTAATCGACGTATGGAGGATTCTGTACCACAGAAATCTGCGTAACGTGACTGAGAATAGATTGGATTGTTGGACAAGAATATGGACAGGGGTAAAAAATGAGTGTCAAATTGGTAAAATTTCACAAATTTTCGACAATGCGCTTTTTTAAAAACAAGATTTTCAATGGCAAAAAAGGGTCTTTCTCTTTATTGAGGTGTTCTGGATTTTGGTTCGGAACATCTGCACTATCTATTCATTCCTTTTTGGGATATTTGTGTTCAAATTTTGACACTGGGTGATGATATTTCGTACCAAAATAAGTTCCAACATCAGTCAGTTGTTACTATTTATAGTAACTCTGAATGAAATGACAATGTGACTCCGGTCTGAACAACTAAACATATCCCCACCAAAAAATCGTCTGCTCAGTCAGTACGCTGGTTTTCGTGTAACTTATCACAGCTGCTTTGTTTCTGTTGATTTTTATTAAACAAATAGCAATTTTTTCTATACCCTCATGTACTCGAAAATTTACGTTATTATCTTCTCTGGAAACAGAATGATGGAGGTCTTACAATTTAAAGTTTTCTATTTATTTTTTGCCACAGAAGAACGAATCGGGCTGTAGCTCAGTAAGTTCAGGCGTTCACTTTGCTGTATGAAAAGTTCGTGTTCAATGCGATGTGTGTTCAAAACCCACCTGTTCTTAGATTTTTCTCATTATCCTAACACACACATTTTTCGCTTTGTTCTGGTTGCATCTTCGTCTATAGTGCATGTTTTCGCAAATTAGCTGAATACTCCACAATCAGTATATTTAAACCAAAATGTTGGAAAACAACCAATTGCCCAAAAAAGACAGACCATTACTCTGCAGACCATATTGTACAATTAGGGGCGCTATTATGTTGCAAAAATTGAGTCAAATAACGAGACGATAATCATAGTCTGATGATGCCTTTTGTCTGTTCAGCACCACTGACTGTGTGCCAGATTTAATGTTTCCTTGAAATAAAAGATTGCGAATATTCTCAACTGCACTTAATAAATAGCCTTTTGTGGCAAACTAAAAGAGTATATGCACTGACACCGTCATATTACCACTATAAGCAATGTATTTCTTCTGTTATGTCAGTGGTGAGGGCCTTGATTTCAGCTGTCCATTTGGGAGCAATTTGCGGATTGTGCAAATGTGTACAGCCCGTTAATAGTACACTTTCCTTCAACCAATGCTAGCCCTTCGTGTGGTGGTTTAGTAAGTTAGGAATTTAGGTAGTAGATAGATGACGCAGGACGGTTCTCTCCGTGCTATCCGCCCTCATTCATCCGACACAATACAGGTCGGGGAAAGAGCCGTGATACCCCAATAATAAACAAATTCCACCCATCACTACAAACTTTAAATATCCTGTGTATTTTGAGCTAAAATATATTTCTGTCACAGAATGACTGGTAGTGTAATGGCTCTACTAACAGGTTAGAGAACTTTTGGAGCTAAACAGGGTTGGCGGACCGGTGTCATGATTCCATGTGCTATACTGTCTGTCAGGTAGGAAAGCATACTTTCAAAGCGTGTGTATGGGATAGTTTGGTTTGGTTTGGTTTGGGTGGGGGGAGGGGGGGTTGGCGTTTTATTTCAGGTTTACATTTTAGATCTCTGAAACGTCTTTTCATCTTGATTTGCCGTTCGCGGTTTTATCTGGAATATTTTCCGATATGATGTGTGGAGCAGTGAGTCACGATACGTTTGGAAAGCATTCACGTTACAACAATTAGTTTTTTACAGATGAAGTTTACATTCCTACGAGCATCCACATGGAGCATTCTGGGTTCCTACCCCTTCCTCTGTTTATACCGGACCAGCATTAATTTTATGTATCATATTGAAGGTGAATGAATATTTTAGAGGGGAACCGTTTGATTTGAGTTTTTGGTTCAGATTCGACTTGTTTCAGCATTTGAAGGGCATTCGGTACCTCAGCACGCTTGGCGTGGTTTTGGTCGGCTGTCGTTTAAGACTGCTTGCTTCAAACAAGCGAATGGTAACGTTGGTTCCACATTATAGCCCTAAGAAAATTATGTATAGTTTAAGAGGAGTCACTTTCCAAACTTCCCAGATTTATTAACTTGAAGAATTGTAAGCTGATTTGTGTGATTACTTGCTTTAAGAGTAGATCATCTTCTGTGTTGGGCAGTATTAATTCTGTGTCAGTATTAATTCATGTGGGTCACAAAGAGAGATTGGGATTCTTTGAAAAAGTTCAAGCCTTTCATGTAAAAGTCGAAGGTCGAAACCATGGACTCTTCTATTCAAAGTTGTCAACTTGTATACGCCAGTGTTCTAATTAAGAATTCAACGTTTATGATAACGTCAGTGAGGTGTTCACTCACCACACAGTGATTGTTACAATGTCTTCTATAATTCAGAAGATAATATTTCAAAAGAATAAAATCATGAACAATGGGAAATTTTACGTGTGCCATTTATTGGTTTTGTCAACTAAAAAAATTTTTTTTTTCAATTTTTGCCTATGGGTTACCCTTATGGAATTTATCAAAAAACTTCAAAATTTATTTGACCCATTTTATGATGCAAAAAGGTTCTACATACAAAAATACCATTGTTTTCACTTTTTTTCTACTGAAATCGCCTGTTCTGACTTAATAAATCAACTTGAACTAAACAATGGGTATCACTGTAGGCTTAAATTCAGTTTTTCCGGCAATCACAGCCGCAGGTTCGCGCACAGTGTCACTTTTCTGTACATTATAAAATCAGGAATCGAGTTTCACTCGTTAGATATATGAAACACGAGGCAAACTATTCAAACAGAATCCATCCATATTCTGTCTAAACAGACTGAATAAATAATCTTCAGTTCATGTTTTTTTTAGTGTTCTATCTATTCAAAGTATAGCTGTTACAGCCGACAGAAAGAAACTTGTCAATTCCAATCGTTTGTTTTTCAGTACTTCCAAAGGAAAGCAATTTCTGCGATTTGGAACACTGTAGTATTTTCGATAATACCTCCACAGCGTATTCTAACCAGAAAGACGGAGGAAAGTGTGTCTAAACACAAATGTTGCCTTTCAGAAGCTGATTTTGATTGTTCCCTTTTGAAAAGGGAAACGTCTTCCTTATCTACGACTGAGCAAACCTCGAATAGCAATGGCATTTAAATATCAGTCATTAGAGGCATATAAGAAGCTCATTTCCAGTCACTTGAAGGTTTTTTTCCTCACGCTAGTCCGAGCTTGGCGAGGTTATTTTGGGGCCGAGAGATATTTCTACATACATAATGACGTGTATGACGGGGAACGGAGTGTGAGGTGATAAGGCTTTGCTTTGGATACTCCCAAGTATAGTCCCATATTTGTTCAGTGCTATGGAATGAGCTTTCAATAATAATATTGTCCTGCTACCACACAAAGGTTATCAGTGGTCATTTAGAGTAAAGAGAGTACGTTTCGAACAAATCCAATTTTCAAAGAGTCATCAGGGGTGCAGATTTTGCGATATGTGTGCTTATACCCAAAATCTCAGACTATCATGATTAATTCATTTCAGTGGAGGGCTCGGCAGAACTATGTTTGGTCCCGCCAAGCCTTTAACCCATTCACCCCCCCCCCCCCCCCCCACACACACACACACATAGAGAAGCTATAGACTAGGGAGAGCATTTACGCAACAGCCGATGGATGTACATTTTATAAGAGTGCACATGACTGTATTCTTGTAGGGGCCCTGGGAGCTACAGTAGTATTGTTAACTGGGGTGACCACGTTATGCTTTACTGCTTTAATATGACACAGGACCCAAAGACTTGTGTGTTTCTTCTCCGAAGTGGCAACGTGATTGCAAACAATAGGCTAAACTTCATTTTGTTATGTTTAATAGCAATGATTTAGGCATGAATTCCCCGCGGGAACCCCGGGAAGCGAAGCAGTGCCTGTTCACTGCGGTAAACAGGTTCTGTTTTACTGGCAAAATAGGACCCAGTCACCAATGCTTGGGATGTGCAAACACTCTATAAAGTGGGCGATATGGCTTATTAACGCTCACTCCTGGTCTTGAGTTGATACTCATGTTGTGGTCATGATTAGCCATTGTGCAAGCATATGTGACCTTAAACACCAATAAATAAATTTAGGCATGAATACTGGGTAGGTGTGACCAAAAATACCAGTAAACAATTATGTGGTGGTTAAATACTGAGTCTTTGGAACTTTGAGATTGCCTTTTCCTATTAGGTGTGCTCCCTACATCGGAGGGACCTCGCATTTTCAGAAAAGTCAATGTAATCGACGCATGGAGGATTCTGTACCACAGAAATCTGCGTAACGTGACTGAGAATAGATTGGATTGTTGGACAAGAATATGGACAGGGGTAAAAAATGAGTGTCAAATTGGTAAAATTTCACAAATTTTCGACAATGCGCTTTTTTAAAAACAAGATTTTCAATGGCAAAAAAGGGTCTTTCTCTTTATTGAGGTGTTCTGGATTTTGGTTCGGAACATCTGCACTATCTATTCATTCCTTTTTGGGATATTTGTGTTCAAATTTTGACACTGGGTGATGATATTTCGTACCAAAATAAGTTCCAACATCAGTCAGTTGTTACTATTTATAGTAACTCTGAATGAAATGACAATGTGACTCCGGTCTGAACAACTAAACATATCCCCACCAAAAAATCGTCTGCTCAGTCAGTACGCTGGTTTTCGTGTAACTTATCACAGCTGCTTTGTTTCTGTTGATTTTTATTAAACAAATAGCAATTTTTTCTATACCCTCATGTACTCGAAAATTTACGTTATTATCTTCTCTGGAAACAGAATGATGGAGGTCTTACAATTTAAAGTTTTCTATTTATTTTTTGCCACAGAAGAACGAATCGGGCTGTAGCTCAGTAAGTTCAGGCGTTCACTTTGCTGTATGAAAAGTTCGTGTTCAATGCGATGTGTGTTCAAAACCCACCTGTTCTTAGATTTTTCTCATTATCCTAACACACACATTTTTCGCTTTGTTCTGTTTGCATCTTCGTCTATAGTGCATGTTTTCGCAAATTAGCTGAATACTCCACAATCAGTATATTTAAACCAAAATGTTGGAAAACAACCAATTGCCCAAAAAAGACAGACCATTACTCTGCAGACCATATTGTACAATTAGGGGCGCTATTATGTTGCAAAAATTGAGTCAAATAACGAGACGATAATCATAGTCTGATGATGCCTTTTGTCTGTTCAGCACCACTGACTGTGTGCCAGATTTAATGTTTCCTTGAAATAAAAGATTGCGAATATTCTCAACTGCACTTAATAAATAGCCTTTTGTGGCAAACTAAAAGAGTATATGCACTGACACCGTCATATTACCACTATAAGCAATGTATTTCTTCTGTTATGTCAGTGGTGAGGGCCTTGATTTCAGCTGTCCATTTGGGAGCAATTTGCGGATTGTGCAAATGTGTACAGCCCGTTAATAGTACACTTTCCTTCAACCAATGCTAGCCCTTCGTGTGGTGGTTTAGTAAGTTAGGAATTTAGGTAGTAGATAGATGACGCAGGACGGTTCTCTCCGTGCTATCCGCCCTCATTCATCCGACACAATACAGGTCGGGGAAAGAGCCGTGATACCCCAATAATAAACAAATTCCACCCATCACTACAAACTTTAAATATCCTGTGTATTTTGAGCTAAAATATTTTTCTGTCACAGAATGACTGGTAGTGTAATGGCTCTACTAACAGGTTAGAGAACTTTTGGAGCTAAACAGGGTTGGCGGACCGGTGTCATGATTCCATGTGCTATACTGTCTGTCAGGTAGGAAAGCATACTTTCAAAGCGTGTGTATGGGATAGTTTGGTTTGGTTTGGTTTGGGTGGGGGGAGGGGGGTTGGCGTTTTATTTCAGGTTTACATTTTAGATCTCTGAATCGTCTTTTCATCTTGATTTGCCGTTCGCGGTTTTATCTGGAATATTTTCCGATATGATGTGTGGAGCAGTGAGTCACGATACGTTTGGAAAGCATTCACGTTACAACAATTACTTTTTTACAGATGAAGTTTACATTCCTACGAGCATCCACATGGAGCATTCTGGGTTCCTACCCCTTCCTCTGTTTATACCGGACCAGCATTAATTTTATGTATCATATTGAAGGTGAATGAATATTTTAGAGGGGAACCGTTTGATTTGAGTTTTTGGTTCAGATTCGACTTGTTTCAGCATTTGAAGGGCATTCGGTACCTCAGCACGCTTGGCGTGGTTTTGGTCGGCTGTCGTTTAAGACTGCTTGCTTCAAACAAGCGAATGGTAACGTTGGTTCCACATTATAGCCCTAAGAAAATCATGTATAGTTTAAGAGGAGTCACTTTCCAAACTTCCCAGATTTATTAACTTGAAGAATTGTAAGCTGATTTGTGTGATTACTTGCTTTAAGAGTAGGTCATCTTCTGTGTTGGGCAGTATTAATTCTGTGTCGGTATTAATTCATGTGGGTCACAAAGAGAGATTGGGATTCTTTGGAAAAGTTCAAGCCTTTCATGTAAAAGTCGAAGGTCGAAACCATGGACTCTTCTATTCAAAGTTGTCAACTTGTATACGCCAGTGTTCTAATTAAGAATTCAACGTTTATGATAACGTCAGTGAGGTGTTCACTCACCACACAGTGATTGTTACAATGTCTTCTATAATTCAGAAGATAATATTTCAAAAGAATAAAATCATGAACAATGGGAAATTTTACGTGTGCCATTTATTGGTTTTGTCAACTAAAAAAATTTTTTTTTTCAATTTTTGCCTATGGGTTACCCTTATGGAATTTATCAAAAAACTTCAAAATTTATTTGACCCATTTTATGATGCAAAAAGGTTCTACATACAAAAATACCATTGTTTTCACTTTTTTTCTACTGAAATCGCCTGTTCTGACTTAATAAATCAACTTGAACGAAACAATGGGTATCACTGTAGGCTTAAATTCAGTTTTTCCGGCAATCACAGCCGCAGGTTCGCGCACAGTGTCACTTTTCTGTACATTATAAAATCAGGAATCGAGTTTCACTCGTTAGATATATGAAACACGAGGCAAACTATTCAAACAGAATCCATCCATATTCTGTCTAAACAGACTGAATAAATAATCTTCAGTTCATGTTTTTTTTAGTGTTCTATCTATTCAAAATATAGCTGTTACAGCCGACAGAAAGAAACTTGTCAATTCCAATCGTTTGTTTTTCAGTACTTCCAAAGGAAAGCAATTTCTGCGATTTGGAACACTGTAGTATTTTCGATAATACCTCCACAGCGTATTCTAACCAGAAAGACGGAGGAAAGTGTGTCTAAACACAAATGTTGCCTTTCAGAAGCTGATTTTGATTGTTCCCTTTTGAAAAGGGAAACGTCTTCCTTATCTACGACTGAGCAAACCTCGAATAGCAATGGCATTTAAATATCAGTCATTAGAGGCATATAAGAAGCTCATTTCCAGTCACTTGAAGGTTTTTTTCCTCACGCTAGTCCGAGCTTGGCGAGGTTATTTTGGGGCCGAGAGATATTTCTACATACATAATGACGTGTATGACGTGGAACGGAGTGTGAGGTGATAAGGCTTTGCTTTGGATACTCCCAAGTATAGTCCCATATTTGTTCAGTGCTATGGAATGAGCTTTCAATAATATTGTCCTGCTACCACACAAAGGTTATCAGTGGTCATTTAGAGTAAAGAGAGTACGTTTCGAACAAATCCAATTTTCAAAGAGTCATCAGGGGTGCAGATTTTGCGATATGTGTGCTTATACCCAAAATCTCAGACTATCATGATTAATTCATTTCAGTGGAGGGCTCGGCAGAACTATGTTTGGTCCCGCCAAGCCTTTAACCCATTCACCCCCCCCCCCCCCCCCCCACACACACACACACACATAGAGAAGCTATAGACTAGGGAGAGCATTTACGCAACAGCCGATGGATGTACATTTTATAAGAGTGCACATGACTGTATTCTTGTAGGGGCCCTGGGAGCTACAGTAGTATTGTTAACTGGGGTGACCACGTTATGCTTTACTGCTTTAATATGACACAGGACCCAAAGACTTGTGTGTTTCTTCTCCGAAGTGGCAACGTGATTGCAAACAATAGGCTAAACTTCATTTTGTTATGTTTAATAGCAATGATTTAGGCATGAATTCCCCGCGGGAACCCCGGGAAGCGAAGCAGTGCCTGTTCACTGCGGTAAACAGGTTCTGTTTTACTGGCAAAATAGGACCCAGTCACCAATGCTTGGGATGTGCAAACACTCTATAAAGTGGGCGATATGGCTTATTAACGCTCACTCCTGGTCTTGAGTTGATACTCATGTTGTGGTCATGATTAGCCATTGTGCAAGCATATGTGACCTTAAACACCAATAAATAAATTTAGGCATGAATACTGGGTAGGTGTGACCAAAAATACCAGTAAACAATTATGTGGTGGTTAAATACTGAGTCTTTGGAACTTTGAGATTGCCTTTTCCTATTAGGTGTGCTCCCTACATCGGAGGGACCTCGCATTTTCAGAAAAGTCAATGTAATCGACGTATGGAGGATTCTGTACCACAGAAATCTGCGTAACGTGACTGCGAATAGATTGGATTGTTGGACAAGAATATGGACAGGGGTAAAAAATGAGTGTCAAATTGGTAAAATTTCACAAATTTTCGACAATGCGCTTTTTTAAAAACAAGATTTTCAATGGCAAAAAAGGGTCTTTCTCTTTATTGAGGTGTTCTGGATTTTGGTTCGGAACATCTGCACTATCTATTCATTCCTTTTTGGGATATTTGTGTTCAAATTTTGACACTGGGTGATGATATTTCGTACCAAAATAAGTTCCAACATCAGTCAGTTGTTACTATTTATAGTAACTCTGAATGAAATGACAATGTGACTCCGGTCTGAACAACTAAACATATCCCCACCAAAAAATCGTCTGCTCAGTCAGTACGCTGGTTTTCGTGTAACTTATCACAGCTGCTTTGTTTCTGTTGATTTTTATTAAACAAATAGCAATTTTTTCTATACCCTCATGTACTCGAAAATTTACGTTATTATCTTCTCTGGAAACAGAATGATGGAGGTCTTACAATTTAAAGTTTTCTATTTATTTTTTGCCACAGAAGAACGAATCGGGCTGTAGCTCAGTAAGTTCAGGCGTTCACTTTGCTGTATGAAAAGTTCGTGTTCAATGCGATGTGTGTTCAAAACCCACCTGTTCTTAGATTTTTCTCATTATCCTAACACACACATTTTTCGCTTTGTTCTGGTTGCATCTTCGTCTATAGTGCATGTTTTCGCAAATTAGCTGAATACTCCACAATCAGTATATTTAAACCAAAATGTTGGAAAACAACCAATTGCCCAAAAAAGACAGACCATTACTCTGCAGACCATATTGTACAATTAGGGGCGCTATTATGTTGCAAAAATTGAGTCAAATAACGAGACGATAATCATAGTCTGATGATGCCTTTTGTCTGTTCAGCACCACTGACTGTGTGCCAGATTTAATGTTTCCTTGAAATAAAAGATTGCGAATATTCTCAACTGCACTTAATAAATAGCCTTTTGTGGCAAACTAAAAGAGTATATGCACTGACACCGTCATATTACCACTATAAGCAATGTATTTCTTCTGTTATGTCAGTGGTGAGGGCCTTGATTTCAGCTGTCCATTTGGGAGCAATTTGCGGATTGTGCAAATGTGTACAGCCCGTTAATAGTACACTTTCCTTCAACCAATGCTAGCCCTTCGTGTGGTGGTTTAGTAAGTTAGGAATTTAGGTAGTAGATAGATGACGCAGGACGGTTCTCTCCGTGCTATCCGCCCTCATTCATCCGACACAATACAGGTCGGGGAAAGAGCCGTGATACCCCAATAATAAACAAATTCCACCCATCACTACAAACTTTAAATATCCTGTGTATTTTGAGCTAAAATATATTTCTGTCACAGAATGACTGGTAGTGTAATGGCTCTACTAACAGGTTAGAGAACTTTTGGAGCTAAACAGGGTTGGCGGACCGGTGTCATGATTCCATGTGCTATACTGTCTGTCAGGTAGGAAAGCATACTTTCAAAGCGTGTGTATGGGATAGTTTGGTTTGGTTTGGTTTGGGTGGGGGGAGGGGGGTTGGCGTTTTATTTCAGGTTTACATTTTAGATCTCTGAATCGTCTTTTCATCTTGATTTGCCGTTCGCGGTTTTATCTGGAATATTTTCCGATATGATGTGTGGAGCAGTGAGTCACGATACGTTTGGAAAGCATTCACGTTACAACAATTAGTTTTTTACAGATGAAGTTTACATTCCTACGAGCATCCACATGGAGCATTCTGGGTTCCTACCCCTTCCTCTGTTTATACCGGACCAGCATTAATTTTATGTATCATATTGAAGGTGAATGAATATTTTAGAGGGGAACCGTTTGATTTGAGTTTTTGGTTCAGATTCGACTTGTTTCAGCATTTGAAGGGCATTCGGTACCTCAGCACGCTTGGCGTGGTTTTGGTCGGCTGTCGTTTAAGACTGCTTGCTTCAAACAAGCGAATGGTAACGTTGGTTCCACATTATAGCCCTAAGAAAGTTATGTATAGTTTAAGAGGAGTCACTTTCCAAACTTCCCAGATTTATTAACTTGAAGAATTGTAAGCTGATTTGTGTGATTACTTGCTTTAAGAGTAGGTCATCTTCTGTGTTGGGCAGTATTAATTCTGTGTCAGTATTAATTCATGTGGGTCACAAAGAGAGATTGGGATTCTTTGGAAAAGTTCAAGCCTTTCATGTAAAAGTCGAAGGTCGAAACCATGGACTCTTCTATTCAAAGTTGTCAACTTGTATACGCCAGTGTTCTAATTAAGAATTCAACGTTTATGATAACGTCAGTGAGGTGTTCACTCACCACACAGTGATTGTTACAATGTCTTCTATAATTCAGAAGATAATATTTCAAAAGAATAAAATCATGAACAATGGGAAATTTTACGTGTGCCATTTATTGGTTTTGTCAACTAAAAAAATTTTTTTTTTCAATTTTTGCCTATGGGTTACCCTTATGGAATTTATCAAAAAACTTCAAAATTTATTTGACCCATTTTATGATGCAAAAAGGTTCTACATACAAAAATACCATTGTTTTCACTTTTTTTCTACTGAAATCGCCTGTTCTGACTTAATAAATCAACTTGAACTAAACAATGGGTATCACTGTAGGCTTAAATTCAGTTTTTCCGGCAATCACAGCCGCAGGTTCGCGCACAGTGTCACTTTTCTGTACATTATAAAATCAGGAATCGAGTTTCACTCGTTAGATATATGAAACACGAGGCAAACTATTCAAACAGAATCCATCCATATTCTGTCTAAACAGACTGAATAAATAATCTTCAGTTCATGTTTTTTTTAGTGTTCTATCTATTCAAAATATAGCTGTTACAGCCGACAGAAAGAAACTTGTCAATTCCAATCGTTTGTTTTTCAGTACTTCCAAAGGAAAGCAATTTCTGCGATTTGGAACACTGTAGTATTTTCGATAATACCTCCACAGCGTATTCTAACCAGAAAGACGGAGGAAAGTGTGTCTAAACACAAATGTTGCCTTTCAGAAGCTGATTTTGATTGTTCCCTTTTGAAAAGGGAAACGTCTTCCTTATCTACGACTGAGCAAACCTCGAATAGCAATGGCATTTAAATATCAGTCATTAGAGGCATATAAGAAGCTCATTTCCAGTCACTTGAAGGTTTTTTTCCTCACGCTAGTCCGAGCTTGGCTAGGTTATTTTGGGGCCGAGAGATATTCTACATACATAATGACGTGTATGACGTGGAACGGAGTGTGAGGTGATAAGGCTTTGCTTTGGATACTCCCAAGTATAGTCCCATATTTGTTCAGTGCTATGGAATGAGCTTTCAATAATATTGTCCTGCTACCACACAAAGGTTATCAGTGGTCATTTAGAGTAAAGAGAGTACGTTTCGAACAAATCCAATTTTCAAAGAGTCATCAGGGGTGCAGATTTTGCGATATGTGTGCTTATACCCAAAATCTCAGACTATCATGATTAATTCATTTCAGTGGAGGGCTCGGCAGAACTATGTTTGGTCCCGCCAAGCCTTTAACCCATTCACCCCCCCCCCCCCCCACACACACACACATAGAGAAGCTATAGACTAGGGAGAGCATTTACGCAACAGCCGATGGATGTACATTTTATAAGAGTGCACATGACTGTATTCTTGTAGGGGCCCTGGGAGCTACAGTAGTATTGTTAACTGGGGTGACCACGTTATGCTTTACTGCTTTAATATGACACAGGACCCAAAGACTTGTGTGTTTCTTCTCCGAAGTGGCAACGTGATTGCAAACAATAGGCTAAACTTCATTTTGTTATGTTTAATAGCAATGATTTAGGCATGAATTCCCCGCGGGAACCCCGGGAAGCGAAGCAGTGCCTGTTCACTGCGGTAAACAGGTTCTGTTTACTGGCAAAATAGGACCCAGTCACCAATGCTTGGGATGTGCAAACACTCTATAAAGTGGGCGATATGGCTTATTAACGCTCACTCCTGGTCTTGAGTTGATACTCATGTTGTGGTCATGATTAGCCATTGTGCAAGCATATGTGACCTTAAACACCAATAAATAAATTTAGGCATGAATACTGGGTAGGTGTGACCAAAAATACCAGTAAACAATTATGTGGTGGTTAAATACTGAGTCTTTGGAACTTTGAGATTGCCTTTTCCTATTAGGTGTGCTCCCTACATCGGAGGGACCTCGCATTTTCAGAAAAGTCAATGTAATCGACGTATGGAGGATTCTGTACCACAGAAATCTGCGTAACGTGACTGAGAATAGATTGGATTGTTGGACAAGAATATGGACAGGGGTAAAAAATGAGTGTCAAATTGGTAAAATTTCACAAATTTTCGACAATGCGCTTTTTTAAAAACAAGATTTTCAATGGCAAAAAAGGGTCTTTCTCTTTATTGAGGTGTTCTGGATTTTGGTTCGGAACATCTGCACTATCTATTCATTCCTTTTTGGGATATTTGTGTTCAAATTTTGACACTGGGTGATGATATTTCGTACCAAAATAAGTTCCAACATCAGTCAGTTGTTACTATTTATAGTAACTCTGAATGAAATGACAATGTGACTCCGGTCTGAACAACTAAACATATCCCCACCAAAAAATCGTCTGCTCAGTCAGTACGCTGGTTTTCGTGTAACTTATCACAGCTGCTTTGTTTCTGTTGATTTTTATTAAACAAATAGCAATTTTTTCTATACCCTCATGTACTCGAAAATTTACGTTATTATCTTCTCTGGAAACAGAATGATGGAGGTCTTACAATTTAAAGTTTTCTATTTATTTTTTGCCACAGAAGAACGAATCGGGCTGTAGCTCAGTAAGTTCAGGCGTTCACTTTGCTGTATGAAAAGTTCGTGTTCAATGCGATGTGTGTTCAAAACCCACCTGTTCTTAGATTTTTCTCATTATCCTAACACACACATTTTTCGCTTTGTTCTGGTTGCATCTTCGTCTATAGTGCATGTTTTCGCAAATTAGCTGAATACTCCACAATCAGTATATTTAAACCAAAATGTTGGAAAACAACCAATTGCCCAAAAAAGACAGACCATTACTCTGCAGACCATATTGTACAATTAGGGGCGCTATTATGTTGCAAAAATTGAGTCAAATAACGAGACGATAATCATAGTCTGATGATGCCTTTTGTCTGTTCAGCACCACTGACTGTGTGCCAGATTTAATGTTTCCTTGAAATAAAAGATTGCGAATATTCTCAACTGCACTTAATAAATAGCCTTTTGTGGCAAACTAAAAGAG
The DNA here is from genome assembly GCA_031216915.1 of Pictodentalium vernedei. NCBI lineage: Eukaryota > Metazoa > Mollusca > Scaphopoda > Dentaliida > Dentaliidae > Pictodentalium > Pictodentalium vernedei. The sequence goes on from CM062289.1 coordinate 388,683,576, forward strand.
TATATGCACTGACACCGTCATATTACCACTATAAGCAATGTATTTCTTCTGTTATGTCAGTGGTGAGGGCCTTGATTTCAGCTGTCCATTTGGGAGCAATTTGCGGGTTGTGCAAATGTGTACAGCCCGTTAATAGTACACTTTCCTTCAACCAATGCTAGCCCTTCGTGTGGTGGTTTAGTAAGTTAGGAATTTAGGTAGTAGATAGATGACACAGGACGGTTCTCTCCGTGCTATCCGCCCTCATTCATCCGACACAATACAGGTCGGGGAAAGAGCCGTGATACCCCAATAATAAACAAATTCCACCCATCACTACAAACTTTAAATATCCTGTGTATTTTGAGCTAAAATATATTTCTGTCACAGAATGACTGGTAGTGTAATGGCTCTACTAACAGGTTAGAGAACTTTTGGAGCTAAACAGGGTTGGCGGACCGGTGTCATGATTCCATGTGCTATACTGTCTGTCAGGTAGGAAAGCATACTTTCAAAGCGTGTGTATGGGATAGTTTGGTTTGGTTTGGTTTGGGTGGGGGGAGGGGGGTTGGCGTTTTATTTCAGGTTTACATTTTAGATCTCTGAATCGTCTTTTCATCTTGATTTGCCGTTCGCGGTTTTATCTGGAATATTTTCCGATATGATGTGTGGAGCAGTGAGTCACGATACGTTTGGAAAGCATTCACGTTACAACAATTAGTTTTTTACAGATGAAGTTTACATTCCTACGAGCATCCACATGGAGCATTCTGGGTTCCTACCCCTTCCTCTGTTTATACCGGACCAGCATTAATTTTATGTATCATATTGAAGGTGAATGAATATTTTAGAGGGGAACCGTTTGATTTGAGTTTTTGGTTCAGATTCGACTTGTTTCAGCATTTGAAGGGCATTCGGTACCTCAGCACGCTTGGCGTGGTTTTGGTCGGCTGTCGTTTAAGACTGCTTGCTTCAAACAAGCGAATGGTAACGTTGGTTCCACATTATAGCCCTAAGAAAGTTATGTATAGTTTAAGAGGAGTCACTTTCCAAACTTCCCAGATTTATTAACTTGAAGAATTGTAAGCTGATTTGTGTGATTACTTGCTTTAAGAGTAGGTCATCTTCTGTGTTGGGCAGTATTAATTCTGTGTCAGTATTAATTCATGTGGGTCACAAAGAGAGATTGGGATTCTTTGGAAAAGTTCAAGCCTTTCATGTAAAAGTCGAAGGTCGAAACCATGGACTCTTCTATTCAAAGTTGTCAACTTGTATACGCCAGTGTTCTAATTAAGAATTCAACGTTTATGATAACGTCAGTGAGGTGTTCACTCACCACACAGTGATTGTTACAATGTCTTCTATAATTCAGAAGATAATATTTCAAAAGAATAAAATCATGAACAATGGGAAATTTTACGTGTGCCATTTATTGGTTTTGTCAACTAAAAAAAATTTTTTTTTCAATTTTTGCCTATGGGTTACCCTTATGGAATTTATCAAAAAACTTCAAAATTTATTTGACCCATTTTATGATGCAAAAAGGTTCTACATACAAAAATACCATTGTTTTCACTTTTTTTCTACTGAAATCGCCTGTTCTGACTTAATAAATCAACTTGAACTAAACAATGGGTATCACTGTAGGCTTAAATTCAGTTTTTCCGGCAATCACAGCCGCAGGTTCGCGCACAGTGTCACTTTTCTGTACATTATAAAATCAGGAATCGAGTTTCACTCCTTAGATATATGAAACACGAGGCAAACTATTCAAACAGAATCCATCCATATTCTGTCTAAACAGACTGAATAAATAATCTTCAGTTCATGTTTTTTTTAGTGTTCTATCTATTCAAAATATAGCTGTTACAGCCGACAGAAAGAAACTTGTCAATTCCAATCGTTTGTTTTTCAGTACTTCCAAAGGAAAGCAATTTCTGCGATTTGGAACACTGTAGTATTTTCGATAATACCTCCACAGCGTATTCTAACCAGAAAGACGGAGGAAAGTGTGTCTAAACACAAATGTTGCCTTTCAGAAGCTGATTTTGATTGTTCCCTTTTGAAAAGGGAAACGTCTTCCTTATCTACGACTGAGCAAACCTCGAATAGCAATGGCATTTAAATATCAGTCATTAGAGGCATATAAGAAGCTCATTTCCAGTCACTTGAAGGTTTTTTTCCTCACGCTAGTCCGAGCTTGGCGAGGTTATTTTGGGGCCGAGAGATATTTCTACATACATAATGACGTGTATGACGTGGAACGGAGTGTGAGGTGATAAGGCTTTGCTTTGGATACTCCCAAGTATAGTCCCATATTTGTTCAGTGCTATGGAATGAGCTTTCGATAATATTGTCCTGCTACCACACAAAGGTTATCAGTGGTCATTTAGAGTAAAGAGAGTACGTTTCGAACAAATCCAATTTTCAAAGAGTCATCAGGGGTGCAGATTTTGCCATATGTGTGCTTATACCCAAAATCTCAGACTATCATGATTAATTCATTTCAGTGGAGGGCTCGGCAGAACTATGTTTGGTCCCGCCAAGCCTTTAACCCATTCACCCCCCCCCCCCCCCCCCCCCCACACACACACACACACACATAGAGAAGCTATAGACTCGGGAGAGCATTTACGCAACAGCCGATGGATGTACATTTTATAAGAGTGCACATGACTGTATTCTTGTAGGGGCCCTGGGAGCTACAGTAGTATTGTTAACTGGGGTGACCACGTTATGCTTTACTGCTTTAATATGACACAGGACCCAAAGACTTGTGTGTTTCTTCTCCGAAGTGGCAACGTGATTGCAAACAATAGGCTAAACTTCATTTTGTTATGTTTAATAGCAATGATTTAGGCATGAATTCCCCGCGGGAACCCCGGGAAGCGAAGCAGTGCCTGTTCACTGCGGTAAACAGGTTCTGTTTTACTGGCAAAATAGGACCCAGTCACCAATGCTTGGGATGTGCAAACACTCTATAAAGTGGGCGATATGGCTTATTAACGCTCACTCCTGGTCTTGAGTTGATACTCATGTTGTGGTCATGATTAGCCATTGTGCAAGCATATGTGACCTTAAACACCAATAAATAAATTTAGGCATGAATACTGGGTAGGTGTGACCAAAAATACCAGTAAACAATTATGTGGTGGTTAAATACTGAGTCTTTGGAACTTTGAGATTGCCTTTTCCTATTAGGTGTGCTCCCTACATCGGAGGGACCTCGCATTTTCAGAAAAGTCAATGTAATCGACGTATGGAGGATTCTGTACCACAGAAATTTGCGTAACGTGACTGAGAATAGATTGGATTGTTGGACAAGAATATGGACAGGGGTAAAAAATGAGTGTCAAATTGGTAAAATTTCACAAATTTTCGGCAATGCGCTTTTTTAAAAACAAGATTTTCAATGGCAAAAAAGGGTCTTTCTCTTTATTGAGGTGTTCTGGATTTTGGTTCGGAACATCTGCACTATCTATTCATTCCTTTTTGGGATATTTGTGTTCAAATTTTGACACTGGGTGATGATATTTCGTACCAAAATAAGTTCCAACATCAGTCAGTTGTTACTATTTATAGTAACTCTGAATGAAATGACAATGTGACTCCGGTCTGAACAACTAAACATATCCCCACCAAAAATCGTCTGCTCAGTCAGTACGCTGGTTTTCGTGTAACTTATCACAGCTGCTTTGTTTCTGTTGATTTTTATTAAACAAATAGCAATTTTTTCTATACCCTCATGTACTCGAAAATTTACGTTATTATCTTCTCTGGAAACAGAATGATGGAGGTCTTACAATTTAAAGTTTTCTATTTATTTTTTGCCACAGAAGAACGAATCGGGCTGTAGCTCAGTAAGTTCAGGCGTTCACTTTGCTGTATGAAAAGTTCGTGTTCAATGCGATGTGTGTTCAAAACCCACCTGTTCTTAGATTTTTCTCATTATCCTAACACACACATTTTTCGCTTTGTTCTGGTTGCATCTTCGTCTATAGTGCATGTTTTCGCAAATTAGCTGAATACTCCACAATCAGTATATTTAAACCAAAATGTTGGAAAACAACCAATTGCCCAAAAAAGACAGACCATTACTCTGCAGACCATATTGTACAATTAGGGGCGCTATTATGTTGCAAAAATTGAGTCAAATAACGAGACGATAATCATAGTCTGATGATGCCTTTTGTCTGTTCAGCACCACTGACTGTGTGCCAGATTTAATGTTTCCTTGAAATAAAAGATTGCGAATATTCTCAACTGCACTTAATAAATAGCCTTTTGTGGCAAACTAAAAGAGTATATGCACTGACACCGTCATATTACCACTATAAGCAATGTATTTCTTCTGTTATGTCAGTGGTGAGGGCCTTGATTTCAGCTGTCCATTTGGGAGCAATTTGCGGATTGTGCAAATGTGTACAGCCCGTTAATAGTACACTTTCCTTCAACCAATGCTAGCCCTTCGTGTGGTGGTTTAGTAAGTTAGGAATTTAGGTAGTAGATAGATGACGCAGGACGGTTCTCTCCGTGCTATCCGCCCTCATTCATCCGACACAATACAGGTCGGGGAAAGAGCCGTGATACCCCAATAATAAACAAATTCCACCCATCACTACAAACTTTAAATATCCTGTGTATTTTGAGCTAAAATATATTTCTGTCACAGAATGACTGGTAGTGTAATGGCTCTACTAACAGGTTAGAGAACTTTTGGAGCTAAACAGGGTTGGCGGACCGGTGTCATGATTCCATGTGCTATACTGTCTGTCAGGTAGGAAAGCATACTTTCAAAGCGTGTGTATGGGATAGTTTGGTTTGGTTTGGTTTGGGTGGGGGGAGGGGGGTTGGCGTTTTATTTCAGGTTTACATTTTAGATCTCTGAATCGTCTTTTCATCTTGATTTGCCGTTCGCGGTTTTATCTGGAATATTTTCCGATATGATGTGTGGAGCAGTGAGTCACGATACGTTTGGAAAGCATTCACGTTACAACAATTAGTTTTTTACAGATGAAGTTTACATTCCTACGAGCATCCACATGGAGTATTCTGGGTTCCTACCCCTTCCTCTGTTTATACCGGACCAGCATTAATTTTATGTATCATATTGAAGGTGAATGAATATTTTAGAGGGGAAGCGTTTGATTTGAGTTTTTGGTTCAGATTCGACTTGTTTCAGCATTTGAAGGGCATTGGGTACCTCAGCACGCTTGGCGTGGTTTTGGTCGTCTGTCGTTCAAGACTGCTTGCTTCAAACAAGCGAATGGTAACGTTGGTTCCACATTATAGCCCTAAGAAAGTTATGTATAGTTTAAGAGGAGTCACTTTCCAAACTTCCCAGATTTATTAACTTGAAGAATTGTAAGCTGATTTGTGTGATTACTTGCTTTAAGAGTAGGTCATCTTCTGTGTTGGGCAGTATTAATTCTGTGTCAGTATTAATTCATGTGGGTCACAAAGAGAGATTGGGATTCTTTGGAAAAGTTCAAGCCTTTCATGTAAAAGTCGAAGGTCGAAACCATGGACTCTTCTATTCAAAGTTGTCAAGTTGTATACGCCAGTGTTCTAATTAAGAATTCAACGTTTATGATAACGTCAGTGAGGTGTTCACTCACCACACAGTGATTGTTACAATGTCTTCTATAATTCAGAAGATAATATTTCAAAAGAATAAAATCATGAACAATGGGAAATTTTACGTGTGCCATTTATTGGTTTTGTCAACTAAAAAAATTTTTTTTTTCAATTTTTGCCTATGGGTTACCCTTATGGAATTTATCAAAAAACTTCAAAATTTATTTGACCCATTTTATGATGCAAAAAGGTTCTACATACAAAAATACCATTGTTTTCACTTTTTTTCTACTGAAATCGCCTGTTCTGACTGAATAAATCAACTTGAACTAAACAATGGGTATCACTGTAGGCTTAAATTCAGTTTTTCCGGCAATCACAGCCGCAGGTTCGCGCACAGTGTCACTTTTCTGTACATTATAAAATCAGGAATCGAGTTTCACTCGTTAGATATATGAAACACGAGGCAAACTATTCAAACAGAATCCATCCATATTCTGTCTAAACAGACTGAATAAATAATCTTCAGTTCATGTTTTTTTTAGTGTTCTATCTATTCAAAATATAGCTGTTACAGCCGACAGAAAGAAACTTGTCAATTCCAATCGTTTGTTTTTCAGTACTTCCAAAGGAAAGCAATTTCTGCGATTTGGAACACTGTAGTATTTTCGATAATACCTCCACAGCGTATTCTAACCAGAAAGACGGAGGAAAGTGTGTCTAAACACAAATGTTGCCTTTCAGAAGCTGATTTTGATTGTTCCCTTTTGAAAAGGGAAACGTCTTCCTTATCTACGACTGAGCAAACCTCGAATAGCAATGGCATTTAAATATCAGTCATTAGAGGCATATAAGAAGCTCATTTCCAGTCACTTGAAGGTGTTTTTCCTCACGCTAGTCCGAGCTTGGCGAGGTTATTTTGGGGCCGAGAGATATTTCTACATACATAATGACGTGTATGACGTGGAAGGGAGTGTGAGGTGATAAGGCTTTGCTTTGGATACTCCCAAGTATAGTCCCATATTTGTTCAGTGCTATGGAATGAGCTTTCAATAATATTGTCCTGCTACCACACAAAGGTTATCAGTGGTCATTTAGAGTAAAGAGAGTACGTTTCGAACAAATCCAATTTTCAAAGAGTCATCAGGGGTGCAGATTTTGCGATATGTGTGCTTATACCCAAAATCTCAGACTATCATGATTAATTCATTTCAGTGGAGGGCTCGGCAGAACTATGTTTGGTCCCGCCAAGCCTTTAACCCATTCACCCCCCCCCCCCCCCACGCACACACACACATAGAGAAGCTATAGACTAGGGAGAGCATTTACGCAACAGCCGATGGATGTACATTTTATAAGAGTGCACATGACTGTATTCTTGTAGGGGCCCTGGGAGCTACAGTAGTATTGTTAACTGGGGTGACCACGTTATGCTTTACTGCTTTAATATGACACAGGACCCAAAGACTTGTGTGTTTCTTCTCCGAAGTGGCAACGTGATTGCAAACAATAGGCTAAACTTCATTTTGTTATGTTTAATAGCAATGATTTAGGCATGAATTCCCCGCGGGAACCCCGGGAAGCGAAGCAGTGCCTGTTCACTGCGGTAAACAGGTTCTGTTTTACTGGCAAAATAGGACCCAGTCACCAATGCTTGGGATGTGCAAACACTCTATAAAGTGGGCGATATGGCTTATTAAAGCTCACTCCTGGTCTTGAGTTGATACTCATGTTGTGGTCATGATTAGCCATTGTGCAAGCATAGGTGACCTTAAACACCAATAAATAAATTTAGGCATGAATACTGGGTAGGTGTGACCAAAAATACCAGTAAACAATTATGTGGTGGTTAAATACTGAGTCTTTGGAACTTTGAGATTGCCTTTTCCTATTAGGTGTGCTCCCTACATCGGAGGGACCTCGCATTTTCAGAAAAGTCAATGTAATCGACGTATGGAGGATTCTGTACCACAGAAATCTGCGTAACGTGACTGAGAATAGATTGGATTGTTGGACAAGAATATGGACAGGGGTAAAAAATGAGTGTCAAATTGGTAAAATTTCACAAATTTTCGACAATGCGCTTTTTTAAAAACAAGATTTTCAATGGCAAAAAAGGGTCTTTCTCTTTATTGAGGTGTTCTGGATTTTGGTTCGGAACATCTGCACTATCTATTCATTCCTTTTTGGGATATTTGTGTTCAAATTTTGACACTGGGTGATGATATTTCGTACCAAAATAAGTTCCAACATCAGTCAGTTGTTACTATTTATAGTAACTCTGAATGAAATGACAATGTGACTCCGGTCTGAACAACTAAACATATCCCCACCAAAAAATCGTCTGCTCAGTCAGTACGCTGGTTTTCGTGTAACTTATCACAGCTGCTTTGTTTCTGTTGAATAGCAATTTTTTCTATACCCTCATGTACTCGAAAATTTACGTTATTATCTTCTCTGGAAACAGAATGATGGAGGTCTTACAATTTAAAGTTTTCTATTTATTTTTTGCCACAGAAGAACGAATCGGGCTGTAGCTCAGTAAGTTCAGGCGTTCACTTTGCTGTATGAAAAGTTCGTGTTCAATGCGATGTGTGTTCAAAACCCACCTGTTCTTAGATTTTTCTCATTATCCTAACACACACATTTTTCGCTTTGTTCTGGTTGCATCTTCGTCTATAGTGCATGTTTTCGCAAATTAGCTGAATACTCCACAATCAGTATATTTAAACCAAAATGTTGGAAAACAACCAATTGCCCAAAAAAGACAGACCATTACTCTGCAGACCATATTGTACAATTAGGGGCGCTATTATGTTGCAAAAATTGAGTCAAATAACGAGACGATAATCATAGTCTGATGATGCCTTTTGTCTGTTCAGCACCACTGACTGTGTGCCAGATTTAATGTTTCCTTGAAATAAAAGATTGCGAATATTCTCAACTGCACTTAATAAATAGCCTTTTGTGGCAAACTAAAAGAGTATATGCACTGACACCGTCATATTACCACTATAAGCAATGTATTTCTTCTGTTATGTCAGTGGTGAGGGCCTTGATTTCAGCTGTCCATTTGGGAGCAATTTGCGGATTGTGCAAATGTGTACAGCCCGTTAATAGTACACTTTCCTTCAACCAATGCTAGCCCTTCGTGTGGTGGTTTAGTAAGTTAGGAATTTAGGTAGTAGATAGATGACGCAGGACGGTTCTCTCCGTGCTATCCGCCCTCATTCATCCGACACAATACAGGTCGGGGAAAGAGCCGTGATACCCCAATAATAAACAAATTCCACCCATCACTACAAACTTTAAATATCCTGTGTATTTTGAGCTAAAATATATTTCTGTCACAGAATGACTGGTAGTGTAATGGCTCTACTAACAGGTTAGAGAACTTTTGGAGCTAAACAGGGTTGGCGGACCGATGTCATGATTCCATGTGCTATACTGTCTGTCAGGTAGGAAAGCATACTTTCAAAGCGTGTGTATGGGATAGTTTGGTTTGGTTTGGTTTGGGTGGGGGGAGGGGGGTTGGCGTTTTATTTCAGGTTTACATTTTAGATCTCTGAATCGTCTTTTCATCTTGATTTGCCGTTCGCGGTTTTATCTGGAATATTTTCCGATATGATGTGTGGAGCAGTGAGTCACGATACGTTTGGAAAGCATTCACGTTACAACAATTAGTTTTTTACAGATGAAGTTTACATTCCTACGAGCATCCACATGGAGCATTCTGGGTTCCTACCCCTTCCTCTGTTTATACCGGACCAGCATTAATTTTATGTATCATATTGAAGGTGAATGAATATTTTAGAGGGGAACCGTTTGATTTGAGTTTTTGGTTCAGATTCGACTTGTTTCAGCATTTGAAGGGCATTCGGTACCTCAGCACGCTTGGCGTGGTTTTGGTCGGCTGTCGTTTAAGACTGCTTGCTTCAAACAAGCGAATGGTAACGTTGGTTCCACATTATAGCCCTAAGAAAGTTATGTATAGTTTAAGAGGAGTCACTTTCCAAACTTCCCAGATTTATTAACTTGAAGAATTGTAAGCTGATTTGTGTGATTACTTGCTTTAAGAGTAGGTCATGTTCTGTGTTGGGCAGTATTAATTCTGTGTCAGTATTAATTCATGTGGGTCACAAAGAGAGATTGGGATTCTTTGGAAAAGTTCAAGCCTTTCATGTAAAAGTCGAAGGTCGAAACCATGGACTCTTCTATTCAAAGTTGTCAACTTGTATACGCCAGTGTTCTAATTAAGAATTCAACGTTTATGATAACGTCAGTGAGGTGTTCACTCACCACACAGTGATTGTTACAATGTCTTCTATAATTCAGAAGATAATATTTCAAAAGAATAAAATCATGAACAATGGGAAATTTTACGTGTGCCATTTATTGGTTTTGTCAACTAAAAAAATTTTTTTTTTCAATTTTTGCCTATGGGTTACCCTTATGGAATTTATCAAAAAACTTCAAAATTTATTTGACCCATTTTATGATGCAAAAAGGTTCTACATACAAAAATACCATTGTTTTCACTTTTTTTCTACTGAAATCGCCTGTTCTGACTGAATAAATCAACTTGAACTAAACAATGGGTATCACTGTAGGCTTAAATTCAGTTTTTCCGGCAATCACAGCCGCAGGTTCGCGCACAGTGTCACTTTTCTGTACATTATAAAATCAGGAATCGAGTTTCACTCGTTAGATATATGAAACACGAGGCAAACTATTCAAACAGAATCCATCCATATTCTGTCTAAACAGACTGAATAAATAATCTTCAGTTCATGTTTTTTTTAGTGTTCTATCTATTCAAAATATAGCTGTTACAGCCGACAGAAAGAAACTTGTCAATTCCAATCGTTTGTTTTTCAGTACTTCCAAAGGAAAGCAATTTCTGCGATTTGGAACACTGTAGTATTTTCGATAATACCTCCACAGCGTATTCTAACCAGAAAGACGGAGGAAAGTGTGTCTAAACACAAATGTTGCCTTTCAGAAGCTGATTTTGATTGTTCCCTTTTGAAAAGGGAAACGTCTTCCTTATCTACGACTGAGCAAACCTCGAATAGCAATGGCATTTAAATATCAGTCATTAGAGGCATATAAGAAGCTCATTTCCAGTAACTTGAAGGTTTTTTTCCTCACGCTAGTCCGAGCTTGGCGAGGTTATTTTGGGGCCGAGAGATATTTCTACATACATAATGACGTGTATGACGTGGAACGGAGTGTGAGGTGATAAGGCTTTGCTTTGGATACTCCCAAGTATAGTCCCATATTTGTTCAGTGCTATGGAATGAGCTTTCAATAATATTGTCCTGCTACCACACAAAGGTTATCAGTGGTCATTTAGAGTAAAGAGAGTACGTTTCGAACAAATCCAATTTTCAAAGAGTCATCAGGGGTGCAGATTTTGCGATATGTGTGCTTATACCCAAAATCTCAGACTATCATGATTAATTCATTTCAGTGGAGGGCTCGGCAGAACTATGTTTGGTCCCGCCAAGCCTTTAACCCATTCCCCCCCCCCCCCCCCCCCCCCACACACACACACACATAGAGAAGCTATAGACTAGGGAGAGCATTTACGCAACAGCCGATGGATGTACATTTTATAAGAGTGCACATGAGTGTATTCTTGTAGGGGCCCTGGGAGCTACAGTAGTATTGTTAACTGGGGTGACCACGTTATGCTTTACTGCTTTAATATGACACAGGACCCAAAGACTTGTGTGTTTCTTCTCCGAAGTGGCAACGTGATTGCAAACAATAGGCTAAACTTCATTTTGTTATGTTTAATAGCAATGATTTAGGCATGAATTCCCCGCGGGAACCCCGGGAAGCGAAGCAGTGCCTGTTCACTGCGGTAAACAGGTTCTGTTTTACTGGCAAAATAGGACCCAGTCACCAATGCTTGGGATGTGCAAACACTCTATAAAGTGGGCGATATGGCTTATTAACGCTCACTCCTGGTCTTGAGTTGATACTCATGTTGTGGTCATGATTAGCCATTGTGCAAGCATATGTGACCTTAAACACCAATAAATAAATTTAGGCATGAATACTGGGTAGGTGTGACCAAAAATACCAGTAAACAATTATGTGGTGGTTAAATACTGAGTCTTTGGAACTTTGAGATTGCCTTTTCCTATTAGGTGTGCTCCCTACATCGGAGGGACCTCGCATTTTCAGAAAAGTCAATGTAATCGACGTATGGAGGATTCTGTACCACAGAAATCTGCGTAACGTGACTGAGAATAGATTGGATTGTTGGACAAGAATATGGACAGGGGTAAAAAATGAGTGTCAAATTGGTAAAATTTCACAAATTTTCGACAATGCGCTTTTTTAAAAACAAGATTTTCAATGGCAAAAAAGGGTCTTTCTCTTTATTGAGGTGTTCTGGATTTTGGTTCGGAACATCTGCACTATCTATTCATTCCTTTTTGGGATATTTGTGTTCAAATTTTGACACTGGGTGATGATATTTCGTACCAAAATAAGTTCCAACATCAGTCAGTTGTTACTATTTATAGTAACTCTGAATGAAATGACAATGTGACTCCGGTCTGAACAACTAAACATATCCCCACCAAAAAATCGTCTGCTCAGTCAGTACGCTGGTTTTCGTGTAACTTATCACAGCTGCTTTGTTTCTGTTGAATAGCAATTTTTTGTTACAATGTCTTCTATAATTCAGAAGATAATATTTCAAAAGAATAAAATCATGAACAATGGGAAATTTTACGTGTGCCATTTATTGGTTTTGTCAACTAAAAAAATTTTTTTTTTCAATTTTTGCCTATGGGTTACCCTTATGGAATTTATCAAAAAACTTCAAAATTTATTTGACCCATTTTATGATGCAAAAAGGTTCTACATACAAAAATACCATTGTTTTCACTTTTTTTCTACTGAAATCGCCTGTTCTGACTGAATAAATCAACTTGAACTAAACAATGGGTATCACTGTAGGCTTAAATTCAGTTTTTCCCGCAATCACAGCCGCAGGTTCGCGCACAGTGTCACTTTTCTGTACATTATAAAATCAGGAATCGAGTTTCACTCGTTAGATATATGAAACACGAGGCAAACTATTCAAACAGAATCCATCCATATTCTGTCTAAACAGACTGAATAAATAATCTTCAGTTCATGTTTTTTTTTAGTGTTCTATCTATTCAAAATATAGCTGTTACAGCCGACAGAAAGAAACTTGTCAATTCCAATCGTTTGTTTTTCAGTACTTCCAAAGGAAAGCAATTTCTGCGATTTGGAACACTGTAGTATTTTCGATAATACCTCCACAGCGTATTCTAACCAGAAAGACGGAGGAAAGTGTGTCTAAACACAAATGTTGCCTTTCAGAAGCTGATTTTGATTGTTCCCTTTTGAAAAGGGAAACGTCTTCCTTATCTACGACTGAGCAAACCTCGAATAGCAATGGCATTTAAATATCAGTCATTAGAGGCATATAAGAAGCTCATTTCCAGTAACTTGAAGGTTTTTTTCCTCACGCTAGTCCGAGCTTGGCGAGGTTATTTTGGGGCCGAGAGATATTTCTACATACATAATGACGTGTATGACGTGGAACGGAGTGTGAGGTGATAAGGCTTTGCTTTGGATACTCCCAAGTATAGTCCCATATTTGTTCAGTGCTATGGAATGAGCTTTCAATAATATTGTCCTGCTACCACACAAAGGTTATCAGTGGTCATTTAGAGTAAAGAGAGTACGTTTCGAACAAATCCAATTTTCAAAGAGTCATCAGGGGTGCAGATTTTGCGATATGTGTGCTTATACCCAAAATCTCAGACTATCATGATTAATTCATTTCAGTGGAGGGCTCGGCAGAACTATGTTTGGTCCCGCCAAGCCTTTAACCCATTCCCCCCCCCCCCCCCCCACACACACACACACATAGAGAAGCTATAGACTAGGGAGAGCATTTACGCAACAGCCGATGGATGTACATTTTATAAGAGTGCACATGAGTGTATTCTTGTAGGGGCCCTGGGAGCTACAGTAGTATTGTTAACTGGGGTGACCACGTTATGCTTTACTGCTTTAATATGACACAGGACCCAAAGACTTGTGTGTTTCTTCTCCGAAGTGGCAACGTGATTGCAGACAATAGGCTAAACTTCATTTTGTTATGTTTAATATCAATGATTTAGGCATGAATTCCCCGCGGGAACCCCGGGAAGCGAAGCAGTGCCTGTTCACTGCGGTAAACAGGTTCTGTTTTACTAGCAAAATAGGACCCAGTCACCAATGCTTGGGATGTGCAAACACTCTATAAAGTGGGCGATATGGCTTATTAACGCTCACTCCTGGTCTTGAGTTGATACTCATGTTGTGGTCATGATTAGCCATTGTGCAAGCATATGTGAGCTTAAACACCAATAAATAAATTTAGGCATGAATACTGGGTAGGTGTGACCAAAAATACCAGTAAACAATTATGTGGTGGTTAAATACTGAGTCTTTGGAACTTTGAGATTGCCTTTTCCTATTAGGTGTGCTCCCTACATCGGAGGGACCTCGCATTTTCAGAAAAGTCAATGTAATCGACGTATGGAGGATTCTGTACCACAGAAATCTGCGTAACGTGACTGAGAATAGATTGGATTGTTGGACAAGAATATGGACAGGGGTAAAAAATGAGTGTCAAATTGGTAAAATTTCACAAATTTTCGACAATGCGCTTTTTTAAAAACAAGATTTTCAATGGCAAAAAAGGGTCTTTCTCTTTATTGAGGTGTTCTGGATTTTGGTTCGGAACATCTGCACTATCTATTCATTCCTTTTTGGGATATTTGTGTTCAAATTTTGACACTGGGTGATGATATTTCGTACCAAAATAAGTTCCAACATCAGTCAGTTGTTACTATTTATAGTAACTCTGAATGAAATGACAATGTGACTCCGGTCTGAACAACTAAACATATCCCCACCAAAAAATCGTCTGCTCAGTCAGTACGCTGGTTTTCGTGTAACTTATCACAGCTGCTTTGTTTCTGTTGATTTTTATTAAACAAATAGCAATTTTTTCTATACCCTCATGTACTCGAAAATTTACGTTATTATCTTCTCTGGAAACAGAATGATGGAGGTCTTACAATTTAAAGTTTTCTATTTATTTTTTGCCACAGAAGAACGAATCGGGCTGTAGCTCAGTAAGTTCAGGCGTTCACTTTGCTGTATGAAAAGTTCGTGTTCAATGCGATGTGTGTTCAAAACCCACCTGTTCTTAGATTTTTCTCATTATCCTAACACACACATTTTTCGCTTTGTTCTGGTTGCTTCTTCGTCTATAGTGCATGTTTTCGCAAATTAGCTGAATACTCCACAATCAGTATATTTAAACCAAAATGTTGGAAAACAACCAATTGCCCAAAAAAGACAGACCATTACTCTGCAGACCATATTGTACAATTAGGGGCGCTATTATGTTGCAAAAATTGAGTCAAATAACGAGACGATAATCATAGTCTGATGATGCCTTTTGTCTGTTCAGCACCACTGACTGTGTGCCAGATTTAATGTTTCCTTGAAATAAAAGATTGCGAATATTCTCAACTGCACTTAATAAATAGCCTTTTGTGGCAAACTAAAAGAGTATATGCACTGACACCGTCATATTACCACTATAAGCAATGTATTTCTTCTGTTATGTCAGTGGTGAGGGCCTTGATTTCAGCTGTCCATTTGGGAGCAATTTGCGGATTGTGCAAATGTGTACAGCCCGTTAATAGTACACTTTCCTTCAACCAATGCTAGCCCTTCGTGTGGTGGTTTAGTAAGTTAGGAATTTAGGTAGTAGATAGATGACGCAGGACGGTTCTCTCCGTGCTATCCGCCCTCATTCATCCGACACAATACAGGTCGGGGAAAGAGCCGTGATACCCCAATAATAAACAAATTCCACCCATCACTACAAACTTTAAATATCCTGTGTATTTTGAGCTAAAATATATTTCTGTCACAGAATGACTGGTAGTGTAATGGCTCTACTAACAGGTTAGAGAACTTTTGGAGCTAAACAGGGTTGGCGGACCGGTGTCATGATTCCATGTGCTATACTGTCTGTCAGGTAGGAAAGCATACTTTCAAAGCGTGTGTATGGGATAGTTTGGTTTGGTTTGGTTTGGGTGGGGGGAGGGGGGTTGGCGTTTTATTTCAGGTTTACATTTTAGATCTCTGAATCGTCTTTTCATCTTGATTTGCCGTTCGCGGTTTTATCTGGAATATTTTCCGATATGATGTGTGGAGCAGTGAGTCACGATACGTTTGGAAAGCATTCACGTTACAACAATTAGTTTTTTACAGATGAAGTTTACATTCCTACGAGCATCCACATGGAGCATTCTGGGTTCCTACCCCTTCCTCTGTTTATACCGGACCAGCATTAATTTTATGTATCATATTGAAGGTGAATGAATATTTTAGAGGGGAACCGTTTGATTTGAGTTTTTGGTTCAGATTCGACTTGTTTCAGCATTTGAAGGGCATTCGGTACCTCAGCACGCTTGGCGTGGTTTTGGTCGGCTGTCGTTTAAGACTGCTTGCTTCAAACAAGCGAATGGTAACGTTGGTTCCACATTATAGCCCTAAGAAAGTTATGTATAGTTTAAGAGGAGTCACTTTCCAAACTTCCCAGATTTATTAACTTGAAGAATTGTAAGCTGATTTGTGTGATTACTTGCTTTAAGAGTAGGTCATCTTCTGTGTTGGGCAGTATTAATTCTGTGTCAGTATTAATTCATGTGGGTCACAAAGAGAGATTGGGATTCTTTGGAAAAGTTCAAGCCTTTCATGTAAAAGTCGAAGGTCGAAACCATGGACTCTTCTATTCAAAGTTGTCAACTTGTATACGCCAGTGTTCTAATTAAGAATTCAACGTTTATGATAACGTCAGTGAGGTGTTCACTCACCACACAGTGATTGTTACAATGTCTTCTATAATTCAGAAGATAATATTTCAAAAGAATAAAATCATGAACAATGGGAAATTTTACGTGTGCCATTTATTGGTTTTGTCAACTAAAAAAATTTTTTTTTTCAATTTTTGCCTATGGGTTACCCTTATGGAATTTATCAAAAAACTTCAAAATTTATTTGACCCATTTTATGATGCAAAAAGGTTCTGCATACAAAAATACCATTGTTTTCACTTTTTTTCTACTGAAATCGCCTGTTCTGACTGAATAAATCAACTTGAACTAAACAATGGGTATCACTGTAGGCTTAAATTCAGTTTTTCCGGCAATCACAGCCGCAGGTTCGCGCACAGTGTCACTTTTCTGTACATTATAAAATCAGGAATCGAGTTTCACTCGTTAGATATATGAAACACGAGGCAAACTATTCAAACAGAATCCATCCATATTCTGTCTAAACAGACTGAATAAATAATCTTCAGTTCATGTTTTTTTTAGTGTTCTATCTATTCAAAATATAGCTGTTACAGCCGACAGAAAGAAACTTGTCAATTCCAATCGTTTGTTTTTCAGTACTTCCAAAGGAAAGCAATTTCTGCGATTTGGAACACTGTAGTATTTTCGATAATACCTCCACAGCGTATTCTAACCAGAAAGACGGAGGAAAGTGTGTCTAAACACAAATGTTGCCTTTCAGAAGCTGATTTTGATTGTTCCCTTTTGAAAAGGGAAACGTCTTCCTTATCTACGACTGAGCAAACCTCGAATAGCAATGGCATTTAAATATCAGTCATTAGAGGCATATAAGAAGCTCATTTCCAGTAACTTGAAGGTTTTTTTCCTCACGCTAGTCCGAGCCTGGCGAGGTTATTTTGGGGCCGAGAGATATTTCTACATACATAATGACGTGTATGACGTGGAACGGAGTGTGAGGTGATAAGGCTTTGCTTTGGATACTCCCAAGTATAGTCCCATATTTGTTCAGTGCTATGGAATGAGCTTTCAATAATATTGTCCTGCTACCACACAAAGGTTATCAGTGGTCATTTAGAGTAAAGAGAGTACGTTTCGAACAAATCCAATTTTCAAAGAGTCATCAGGGGTGCAGATTTTGCGATATGTGTGCTTATACCCAAAATCTCAGACTATCGTGATTAATTCATTTCAGTGGAGGGCTCGGCAGAACTATGTTTGGTCCCGCCAAGCCTTTAACCCATTCCCCCCCCCCCCTCCCCCCCCCCCCCCCCACACACACACATAGAGAAGCTATAGACTAGGGAGAGCATTTACGCAACAGCCGATGGATGTACATTTTATAAGAGTGCACATGAGTGTATTCTTGTAGGGGCCCTGGGAGCTACAGTAGTATTGTTAACTGGGGTGACCACGTTATGCTTTACTGCTTTAATATGACACAGGACCCAAAGACTTGTGTGTTTCTTCTCCGAAGTGGCAACGTGATTGCAAACAATAGGCTAAACTTCATTTTGTTATGTTTAATAGCAATGATTTAGGCATGAATTCCCCGCGGGAACCCCGGGAAGCGAAGCAGTGCCTGTTCACTGCGGTAAACAGGTTCTGTTTTACTGGCAAAATAGGACCCAGTCACCAATGCTTGGGATGTGCAAACACTCTATAAAGTGGGCGATATGGCTTATTAACGCTCACTCCTGGTCTTGAGTTGATACTCATGTTGTGGTCATGATTAGCCATTGTGCAAGCATATGTGACCTTAAACACCAATAAATAAATTTAGGCATGAATACTGGGTAGGTGTGACCAAAAATACCAGTAAACAATTATGTGGTGGTTAAATACTGAGTCTTTGGAACTTTGAGATTGCCTTTTCCTATTAGGTGTGCTCCCTACATCGGAGGGACCTCGCATTTTCAGAAAAGTCAATGTAATCGACGTATGGAGGATTCTGTACCACAGAAATCTGCGTAACGTGACTGAGAATAGATTGGATTGTTGGACAAGAATATGGACAGGGGTAAAAAATGAGTGTCAAATTGGTAAAATTTCACAAATTTTCGACAATGCGCTTTTTTAAAAACAAGATTTTCAATGGCAAAAAAGGGTCTTTCTCTTTATTGAGGTGTTCTGGATTTTGGTTCGGAACATCTGCACTATCTATTCATTCCTTTTTGGGATATTTGTGTTCAAATTTTGACACTGGGTGATGATATTTCGTACCAAAATAAGTTCCAACATCAGTCAGTTGTTACTATTTATAGTAACTCTGAATGAAATGACAATGTGACTCCGGTCTGAACAACTAAACATATCCCCACCAAAAAATCGTCTGCTCAGTCAGTACGCTGGTTTTCGTGTAACTTATCACAGCTGCTTTGTTTCTGATGAATAGCAATTTTTTCTATACCCTCATGTACTCGAAAATTTACGTTATTATCTTCTCTGGAAACAGAATGATGGAGGTCTTACAATTTAAAGTTTTCTATTTATTTTTTGCCACAGAAGAACGAATCGGGCTGTAGCTCAGTAAGTTCAGGCGTTCACTTTGCTGTATGAAAAGTTCGTGTTCAATGCGATGTGTGTTCAAAACCCACCTGTTCTTAGATTTTTCTCATTATCCTAACACACACATTTTTCGCTTTGTTCTGGTTGCATCTTCGTCTATAGTGCATGTTTTCGCAAATTAGCTGAATACTCCACAATCAGTATATTTAAACCAAAATGTTGGAAAACAACCAATTGCCCAAAAAAGACAGACCATTACCCTGCAGACCATATTGTACAATTAGGGGCGCTATTATGTTGCAAAAATTGAGTCAAATAACGAGACGATAATCATAGTCTGATGATGCCTTTTGTCTGTTCAGCACCACTGACTGTGTGCCAGATTTAATGTTTCCTTGAAATAAAAGATTGCGAATATTCTCAACTGCACTTAATAAATAGCCTTTTGTGGCAAACTAAAAGAGTATATGCACTGACACCGTCATATTACCACTATAAGCAATGTATTTCTTCTGTTATGTCAGTGGTGAGGGCCTTGATTTCAGCTGTCCATTTGGGAGCAATTTGCGGATTGTGCAAATGTGTACAGCCCGTTAGTAGTACACTTTCCTTCAACCAATGCTAGCCCTTCGTGTGGTGGTTTAGTAAGTTAGGAATTTAGGTAGTAGATAGATGACGCAGGACGGTTCTCTCCGTGCTATCCGCCCTCATTCATCCGACACAATACAGGTCGGGGAAAGAGCCGTGATACCCCAATAATAAACAAATTCCACCCATCACTACAAACTTTAAATATCCTGTGTATTTTGAGCTAAAATATATTTCTGTCACAGAATGACTGGTAGTGTAATGGCTCTACTAACAGGTTAGAGAACTTTTGGAGCTAAACAGGGTTGGCGGACCGGTGTCATGATTCCATGTGCTATACTGTCTGTCAGGTAGGAAAGCATACTTTCAAAGCGTGTGTATGGGATAGTTTGGTTTGGTTTGGTTTGGGTGGGGGGAGGGGGGTTGGCGTTTTATTTCAGGTTTACATTTTAGATCTCTGAATCGTCTTTTCATCTTGATTTGCCGTTCGCGGTTTTATCTGGAATATTTTCCGATATGATGTGTGGAGCAGTGAGTCACGATACGTTTGGAAAGCATTCACGTTACAACAATTAGTTTTTTACAGATGAAGTTTACATTCCTACGAGCATCCACATGGAGCATTCTGGGTTCCTACCCCTTCCTCTGTTTATACCGGACCAGCATTAATTTTATGTATCATATTGAAGGTGAATGAATATTTTAGAGGGGAACCGTTTGATTTGAGTTTTTGGTTCAGATTCGACTTGTTTCAGCATTTGAAGGGCATTCGGTACCTCAGCACGCTTGGCGTGGTTTTGGTCGGCTGTCGTTTAAGACTGCTTGCTTCAAACAAGCGAATGGTAACGTTGGTTCCACATTATAGCCCTAAGAAAGTTATGTATAGTTTAAGAGGAGTCACTTTCCAAACTTCCCAGATTTATTAACTTGAAGAATTGTAAGCTGATTTGTGTGATTACTTTCTTTAAGAGTAGGTCATCTTCTGTGTTGGGCAGTATTAATTCTGTGTCAGTATTAATTCATGTGGGTCACAAAGAGAGATTGGGATTCTTTGGAAAAGTTCAAGCCTTTCATGTAAAAGTCGAAGGTCGAAACCATGGACTCTTCTATTCAAAGTTGTCAACTTGTATACGCCAGTGTTCTAATTAAGAATTCAACGTTTATGATAACGTCAGTGAGGTGTTCACTCACCACACAGTGATTGTTACAATGTCTTCTATAATTCAGAAGATAATATTTCAAAAGAATAAAATCATGAACAATGGGAAATTTTACGTGTGCCATTTATTGGTTTTGTCAACTAAAAAAATTTTTTTTTTCAATTTTTGCCTATGGGTTACCCTTACGGAATTTATCAGAAAACTTCTAAATTTATTTGACCCATTTTATGATGCAAAAAGGTTCTACATACAAAAATACCATTGTTTTCACTTTTTTACTACTGAAATCGCCTGTTCTGACTGAATAAATCAACTTGAACTAAACAATGGGTATCACTGTAGGCTTAAATTCAGTTTTTCCGGCAATCACAGCCGCAGGTTCGTGCACAGTGTCACTTTTCTGTACATTATAAAATCAGGAATCGAGTTTCACTCGTTAGATATATGAAACACGAGGCAAACTATTCAAACAGAATCCATCCATATTCTGTCTAAACAGACTGAATAAATAATCTTCAGTTCATGTTTTTTTTAGTGTTCTATCTATTCAAAATATAGCTGTTAAAGCAGACAGATAGAAACTTGTCAATTCCAATCGTTTGTTTTTCAGTACTTCCAAAGGAAAGCAATTTCTGCGATTTGGAACACTGTAGTATTTTCGATAATACCTCCACAGCGTATTCTAACCAGAAAGACGGAGGAAAGTGTGTCTAAACACAAATGTTGCCTTTCAGAAGCTGATTTTGATTGTTCCCTTTTGATAAGGGAAACGTCTTCCTTATCTACGACTGAGCAAACCTCGAATAGCAATGGCATTTAAATATCAGTCATTAGAGGCATATAAGAAGCTCATTTCCAGTAACTTGAAGGTTTTTTTCCTCACGCTAGTCCGAGCTTGGCGAGGTTATTTTGGGGCCGAGAGATATTTCTACATACATAATGACGTGTATGACGTGGAACGGAGTGTGAGGTGATAAGGCTTTGCTTTGGATACTCCCAAGTATAGTCCCATATTTGTTCAGTGCTATGGAATGAGCTTTCAATAATATTGTCCTGCTACCACACAAAGGTTATCAGTGGTCATTTAGAGTAAAGAGAGTACGTTTCGAACAAATCCAATTTTCAAAGAGTCATCAGGGGTGCAGATTTTGCGATATGTGTGCTTATACCCAAAATCTCAGACTATCATGATTAATTCATTTCAGTGGAGGGCTCGGCAGAACTATGTTTGGTCCCGCCAAGCCTTTAACCCATTCCCCCCCCCCCCCCCACACACACACACACACATAGAGAAGCTATAGACTAGGGAGAGCATTTACGCAACAGCCGATGGATGTACATTTTATAAGAGTGCACATGAGTGTATTCTTGTAGGGGCCCTGGGAGCTACAGTAGTATTGTTAACTGGGGTGACCACGTTATGCTTTACTGCTTTAATATGACACAGGACCCAAAGACTTGTGTGTTTCTTCTCCGAAGTGGCAACGTGATTGCAAACAATAGGCTAAACTTCATTTTGTTATGTTTAATAGCAATGATTTAGGCATGAATTCCCCGCGGGAACCCCGGGAAGCGAAGCAGTGCCTGTTCACTGCGGTAAACAGGTTCTGTTTTACTGGCAAAATATGACCCAGTCACCAATGCTTGGGATGTGCAAACACTCTATAAAGTGGGCGATATGGCTTATTAACGCTCACTCCTGGTCTTGAGTTGATATTCATGTTGTGGTCATGATTAGCCATTGTGCAAGCATATGTGACCTTAAACACCAATAAATAAATTTAGGCATGAATACTGGGTAGGTGTGACCAAAAATACCAGTAAACAATTATGTGGTGGTTAAATACTGAGTCTTTGGAACTTTGAGATTGCCTTTTCCTATTAGGTGTGCTCCCTACATCGGAGGGACCTCGCATTTTCAGAAAAGTCAATGTAATCGACGTATGGAGGATTCTGTACCACAGAAATCTGCGTAACGTGACTGAGAATAGATTGGATTGTTGGACAAGAATATGGACAGGGGTAAAAAATGAGTGTCAAATTGGTAAAATTTCACAAATTTTCGACAATGCGCTTTTTTAAAAACAAGATTTTCAATGGCAAAAAAGGGTCTTTCTCTTTATTGAGGTGTTCTGGATTTTGGTTCGGAACATCTGCACTATCTATTCATTCCTTTTTGGGATATTTGTGTTCAAATTTTGACACTGGGTGATGATATTTCGTACCAAAATAAGTTCCAACATCAGTCAGTTGTTACTATTTATAGTAACTCTGAATGAAATAACAATGTGACTCCGGTCTGAACAACTAAAGATATCCCCACCAAAAAATCGTCTGCTCAGTCAGTACGCTGGTTTTCGTGTAACTTATCACAGCTGCTTTGTTTCTGTTGATTTTTATTAAACAAATAGCAATTTTTTCTATACCCTCATGTACTCGAAAATTTACGTTATTATCTTCTCTGGAAACAGAATGATGGAGGTCTTACAATTTAAAGTTTTCTATTTATTTTTTGCCACAGAAGAACGAATCGGGCTGTAGCTCAGTAAGTTCAGGCGTTCACTTTGCTGTATGAAAAGTTCGTGTTCAATGCGATGTGTGTTCAAAACCCACCTGTTCTTAGATTTTTCTCATTATCCTAACACACACATTTTTCGCTTTGTTCTGGTTGCATCTTCGTCTATAGTGCATGTTTTCGCAAATTAGCTGAATACTCCACAATCAGTATATTTAAACCAAAATGTTGGAAAACAACCAATTGCCCAAAAAAGACAGACCATTACTCTGCAGACCATATTGTACAATTAGGGGCGCTATTATGTTGCAAAAATTGAGTCAAATAACGAGACGATAATCATAGTCTGATGATGCCTTTTGTCTGTTCAGCACCACTGACTGTGTGAAAGATTTAATGTTTCCTTGAAATAAAAGATTGCGAATATTCTCAACTGCACTTAATAAATAGCCTTTTGTGGCAAACTAAAAGAGTATATGCACTGACACCGTCATATTACCACTATAAGCAATGTATTTCTTCTGTTATGTCAGTGGTGAGGGCCTTGATTTCAGCTGTCCATTTGGGAGCAATTTGCGGATTGTGCAAATGTGTACAGCCCGTTAATAGTACACTTTCCTTCAACCAATGCTAGCCCTTCGTGTGGTGGTTTAGTAAGTTAGGAATTTAGGTAGTAGATAGATGACGCAGGACGGTTCTCTCCGTGCTATCCGCCCTCATTCATCCGACACAATACAGGTCGGGGAAAGAGCCGTGATACCCCAATAATAAACAAATTCCACCCATCACTACAAACTTTAAATATCCTGTGTATTTTGAGCTAAAATATATTTCTGTCACAGAATGACTGGTAATGTAATGGCTCTACTAACAGGTTAGAGAACTTTTGGAGCTAAAGAGGGTTGTCGGACCGGTGTCATGATTCCATGTGCTATACTGTCTGTCAGGCAGGAAAGCATACTTTCAAAGCGTGTGTATGGGATAGTTTGGTTTGGTTTGGTTTGGGTGGGGGGAGGGGGGTTGGCGTTTTATTTCAGGTTTACATTTTAGATCTCTGAATCGTCTTTTCATCTTGATTTGCCGTTCGCGGTTTTATCTGGAATATTTTCCGATATGATGTGTGGAGCAGTGAGTCACGATACGTTTGGAAAGCATTCACGTTACAACAATTAGTTTTTTACAGATAAAGTTTACATTCCTACGAGCATCCACATGGAGCATTCTGGGTTCCTACCCCTTCCTCTGTTTATACCGGACCAGCATTAATTTTATGTATCATATTGAAGGTGAATGAATATTTTAGAGGGGAACCGTTTGATTTGAGTTTTTGGTTCAGATTCGACTTGTTTCAGCATTTGAAGGGCATTCGGTACCTCAGCACGCTTGGCGTGGTTTTGGTCGGCTGTCGTTTAAGACTGCTTGCTTCAAACAAGCGAATGGTAACGTTGGTTCCACATTATAGCCCTAAAAAAGTTATGTACAGTTTAAGAGGAGTCACTTTCCAAACTTCCCAGATTTATTAACTTGAAGAATTGTAAGCTGATTTGTGTGATTACTTGCTTTAAGAGTAGGTCATCTTCTGTGTTGGGCAGTATTAATTCTGTGTCAGTATTAATTCATGTGGGTCACAAAGAGAGATTGGGATTCTTTGGAAAAGTTCAAGCCTTTCATGTAAAAGTCGAAGGTCGAAACCATGGACTCTTCTATTCAAAGTTGTCAACTTGTATACGCCAGTGTTCTAATTAAGAATTCAACGTTTATGATAACGTCAGTGAGGTGTTCACTCACCACACAGTGATTGTTACAATGTCTTCTATAATTCAGAAGATAATATTTCAAAAGAATAAAATCATGAACAATGGGAAATTTTACGTGTGCCATTTATTGGTTTTGTCAACTAAAAAAATTTTTTTTTTCATTTTTTGCCTATGGGTTACCCTTATGGAATTTATCAAAAAACTTCAAAATTTATTTCACCCATTTTATGATGCAAAAAGGTTCTACATACAAAAATACCATTGTTTTCACTTTTTTTCTACTGAAATCGCCTGTTCTGACTGAATAAATCAACTTGAACTAAACAATGGGTATCACTGTAGGCTTAAATTCAGTTTTTCCGGCAATCACAGCCGCAGGTTCGTGCACAGTGTCACTTTTCTGTACATTATAAAATCAGGAATCGAGTTTCACTCGTTAGATATATGAAACACGAGGCAAAATATTCAAACAGAATCCATCCATATTCTGTCTAAACAGACTGAATAAATAATCTTCAGTTCATGTTTTTTTTAGTGTTCTATCTATTCAAAATATAGCTGTTACAGCCGACAGAAAGAAACTTGTCAATTCCAATCGTTTGTTTTTCAGTACTTCCAAAGGAAAGCAATTTCTGCGATTTGAACACTGTAGTATTTTCGATAATACCTCCACAGCGTATTCTAACCAGAAAGACGGAGGAAAGTGTGTCTAAACACAAATGTTGCCTTTCAGAAGCTGATTTTGATTGTTCCCTTTTGAAAAGGGAAACGTCTTCCTTATCTACGACTGAGCAAACCTCGAATAGCAATGGCATTTAAATATCAGTCATTAGAGGCATATAAGAAGCTCATTTCCAGTAACTTGAAGGTTTTTTTCCTCACGCTAGTCCGAGCTTGGCGAGGTTATTTTGGGGCCGAGAGATATTTCTACATACATAATGACGTGTATGACGTGGAACGGAGTGTGAGGTGATAAGGCTTTGCTTTGGATACTCCCAAGTATAGTCCCATATTTGTTCAGTGCTATGGAATGAGCTTTCAATAATATTGTCCTGCTACCACACAAAGGTTATCAGTGGTCATTTAGAGTAAAGAGAGTACGTTTCGAACAAATCCAATTTTCAAAGAGTCATCAGGGGTGCAGATTTTGCGATATGTGTGCTTATACCCAAAATCTCAGACTATCATGATTAATTCATTTCAGTGGAGGGCTCGGCAGAACTATGTTTGGTCCCGCCAAGCCTTTAACCCATTCACCCCCCCCCCCCCACACACACACAAACATAGAGAAGCTATAGACGAGGGAGAGCATTTACGCAACAGCCGATGGATGTACATTTTATAAGAGTGCACATGAGTGTATTCTTGTAGGGGCCCTGGGAGCTACAGTAGTATTGTTAACTGGGGTGACCACGTTATGCTTTACTGCTTTAATATGACACAGGACCCAAAGACTTGTGTGTTTCTTCTCCGAAGTGGCAACGTGATTGCAAACAATAGGCTAAACTTCATTTTGTTATGTTTAATAGCAATGATTTAGGCATGAATTCCCCGCGGGAACCCCGGGAAGCGAAGCAGTGCCTGTTCACTGCGGTAAACAGGTTCTGTTTTACTGGCAAAATAGGACCCAGTCACCAATGCTTGGGATGTGCAAACACTCTATAAAGTGGGCGATATGGCTTATTAACGCTCACTCCTGGTCTTGAGTTGATACTCATGTTGTGGTCATGATTAGCCATTGTGCAAGCATATGTGACCTTAAACACCAATAAATAAATTTAGGCATGAATACTGGGTAGGTGTGACCAAAAATACCAGTAAACAATTATGTGGTGGTTAAATACTGAGTCTTTGGAACTTTGAGATTGCCTTTTCCTATTAGGTGTGCTCCCTACATCGGAGGGACCTCGCATTTTCAGAAAAGTCAATGTAATCGACGTATGGAGGATTCTGTACCACAGAAATCTGCGTAACGTGACTGAGAATAGATTGCATTGTTGGACAAGAATATGGACAGGGGTAAAAAATGAGTGTCAAATTGGTAAAATTTCACAAATTTTCGACAATGCGCTTTTTTAAAAACAAGATTTTCAATGGCAAAAAAGGGTCTTTCTCTTTATTGAGGTGTTCTGGATTTTGGTTCGGAACATCTGCACTATCTATTCATTCCTTTTTGGGATATTTGTGTTCAAATTTTGACACTGGGTGATGATATTTCGTACCAAAATAAGTTCCAACATCAGTCAGTTGTTACTATTTATAGTAACTCTGAATGAAATGACAATGTGACTCCGGTCTGAACAACTAAACATATCCCCACCAAAAAATCGTCTGCTCAGTCAGTACGCTGGTTTTCGTGTAACTTATCACAGCTGCTTTGTTTCTGTTGATTTTTATTAAACAAATAGCAATTTTTTCTATACCCTCATGTACTCGAAAATTTACGTTATTATCTTCTCTGGAAACAGAATGATGGAGGTCTTACAATTTAAAGTTTTCTATTTATTTTTTGCCACAGAAGAACGAATCGGGCTGTAGCTCAGTAAGTTCAGGCGTTCACTTTGCTGTATGAAATGTTCGTGTTCAATGCGATGTGTGTTCAAAACCCACCTGTTCTTAGATTTTTCTCATTATCCTAACACACACATTTTTCGCTTTGTTCTGGTTGCATCTTCGTCTGTAGTGCATGTTTTCGCAAATTAGCTGAATACTCCACAATCAGTATATTTAAACCAAAATGTTGGAAAACAACCAATTGCCCAAAAAAGACAGACCATTACTCTGCAGACCATATTGTACAATTAGGGGCGCTATTATGTTGCAAAAATTGAGTCAAATAACGAGACGATAATCATAGTCTGATGATGCCTTTTGTCTGTTCAGCACCACTGACTGTGTGCCAGATTTAATGTTTCCTTGAAATAAAAGATTGCGAATATTCTCAACTGCACTTAATAAATAGCCTTTTGTGGCAAACTAAAAGAGTATATGCACTGACACCGTCATATTACCACTATAAGCAATGTATTTCTTCTGTTATGTCAGTGGTGAGGGCCTCGATTTCAGCTGTCCATTTGGGAGCAATTTGCGGATTGTGCAAATGTGTACAGCCCGTTAATAGTACACTTTCCTTCAACCAATGCTAGCCCTTCGTGTGGTGGTTTAGTAAGTTAGGAATTTAGGTAGTAGATAGATGACGCAGGACGGTTCTCTCCGTGCTATCCGCCCTCATTCATCCGACACAATACAGGTCGGGGAAAGAGCCGTGATACCCCAATAATAAACAAATTCCACCCATCACTACAAACTTTAAATATCCTGTGTATTTTGAGCTAAAATATATTTCTGTCACAGAATGACTGGTAGTGTAATGGCTCTACTAACAGGTTAGAGAACTTTTGGAGCTAAACAGGGTTGGCGGACCGGTGTCATGATTCCATGTGCTATACTGTCTGTCAGGTAGGAAAGCATACTTTCAAAGCGTGTGTATGGGATAGTTTATTTTGGTTTGGTTTGGGTGGGGGAGGGGGGTTGGCGTTTTATTTCAGGTTTACATTTTAGATCTCTGAATCGTCTTTTCATCTTGATTTGCCGTTCGCGGTTTTATCTGGAATATTTTCCGATATGATGTGTGGAGCAGTGAGTCACGATACGTTTGGAAAGCATTCACGTTGCAACAATTAGTTTTTTACAGATGAAGTTTACATTCCTACGAGCATCCACATGGAGCATTCTGGGTTCCTACCCCTTCCTCTGTTTATACCGGACCAGCATTAATTTTATGTATCATATTGAAGGTGAATGAATATTTTAGAGGGGAACCGTTTGATTTGAGTTTTTGGTTCAGATTCGACTTGTTTCAGCATTTGAAGGGCATTCGGTACCTCAGCACGCTTGGCGTGGTTTTGGTCGGCTGTCGTTTAAGACTGCTTGCTTCAAACAAGCGAATGGTAACGTTGGTTCCACATTATAGCCCTAAAAAAGTTATGTACAGTTTAAGAGGAGTCACTTTCCAAACTTCCCAGATTTATTAACTTGAAGAATTGTAAGCTGATTTGTGTGATTACTTGCTTTAAGAGTAGGTCATCTTCTGTGTTGGGCAGTATTAATTCTGTGTCAGTATTAATTCATGTGGGTCACAAAGAGAGATTGGGATTCTTTGGAAAAGTTCAAGCCTTTCATGTAAAAGTCGAAGGTCGAAACCATGGACTCTTCTATTCAAAGTTGTCAACTTGTATACGCCAGTGTTCTAATTAAGAATTCAACGTTTATGATAACGTCAGTGAGGTGTTCACTCACCACACAGTGATTGTTACAATGTCTTCTATAATTCAGAAGATAATATTTCAAAAGAATAAAATCATGAACAATGGGAAATTTTACGTGTGCCATTTATTGGTTTTGTCAACTAAAAAAAATTTTTTTTTCAATTTTTGCCTATGGGTTACCCTTATGGAATTTATCAAAAAACTTCAAAATTTATTTGACCCATTTTATGATGGAAAAAGGTTCTACATACAAAAATACCATTGTTTTCACTTTTTTTCTACTGAAATCGCCTGTTCTGACTTAATAAATCAACTTGAACTAAACAATGGGTATCACTGTAGGCTTAAATTCAGTTTTTCCTGCAATCACAGCCGCAGGTTCGCGCACAGTGTCACTTTTCTGTACATTATAAAATCAGGAATCGAGTTTCACTCGTTAGATATATGAAACACGAGGCAAACTATTCAAACAGAATCCATCCATATTCTGTCTAAACAGACTGAATAAATAATCTTCAGTTCATGTTTTTTTTAGTGTTCTATCTATTCAAAATATAGCTGTTACAGCCGACAGAAAGAAACTTGTCAATTCCAATCGTTTGTTTTTCAGTACTTCCAAAGGAAAGCAATTTCTGCGATTTGGAACACTGTAGTATTTTCGATAATACATCCACAGCGTATTCTAACCAGAAAGACGGAGGAAAGTGTGTCTAAACACAAATGTTGCCTTTCAGAAGCTGATTTTGATTGTTCCCTTTTGAAAAGGGAAACGTCTTCCTTATCTACGACTGAGCAAACCTCGAATAGCAATGGCATTTAAATATCAGTCATTAGAGGCATATAAGAAGCACATTTCCAGTCACTTGAAGGTTTTTTTCCTCACGCTAGTCCGAGCTTGGCGAGGTTATTTTGGGGCCGAGAGATATTTCTACATACATAATGACGTGTATGACGTGGAACGGAGTGTGAGGTGATAAGGCTTTGCTTTGGATACTCCCAAGTATAGTCCCATATTTGTTCAGTGCTATGGAATGAGCTTTCAATAATATTATCCTGCTACCACACAAAGGTTATCAGTGGTCATTTAGAGTAAAGAGAGTACGTTTCGAACAAATCCAATTTTCAAAGAGTCATCAGGGGTGCAGATTTTGCGATATGTGTGCTTATACCCAAAATCTCAGACTATCATGATTAATTCATTGCAGTGGAGGGCTCGGCAGAACTATGTTTGGTCCCGCCAAGCCTTTAACCCATTCACCCCCCCCCCCCCCCACACACACACACACACACACACATAGAGAAGCTATAGACTAGGGAGAGCATTTACGCAACAGCCGATGGATGTACATTTTATAAGAGTGCACATGACTGTATTCTTGTAGGGGCCCTGGGAGCTACAGTAGTATTGTTAACTGGGGTGACCACGTTATGCTTTACTGCTTTAATGTGACACAGGACATAAAGACTTGTGTGTTTCTTCTCTGAAGTGGCAACGTGATTGCAAACAATAGGCTAAACTTCATTTTGTTATGTTTAATAGCAATGATTTAGGCATGAATTCCCCGCGGGAACCCCGGGAAGCGAAGCAGTGCCTGTTCACTGCGGTAAACAGGTTCTGTTTTACTGGCAAAATAGGACCCAGTCACCAATGCTTCGGATGTGCAAACATTCTATTAAGTGGGCGATATGGCTTATTAACGCTCACTCCTGGTCTTGAGTTGATACTCATGTTGTGGTCATGATTAGCCATTGTGCAAGCATATGTGACCTTAAACACCAATAAATAAATTTAGGCATGAATACTGGGTAGGTGTGACCAAAAATACCAGTAAACAATTATGTGGTGGTTAAATACTGAGTCTTTGGAACTTTGAGATTGCCTTTTCCTATTAGGTGTGCTCCCTACATCGGAGGGACCTCGCATTTTCAGAAAAGTCAATGTAATCGACGTATGGAGGATTCTGTACCACAGAAATCAGCGTAACGTGACTGAGAATAGATTGGATTGTTGGACAAGAATATGGACAAGGGTAAAAAATGAGTGTCAAATTGGTAAAATTTCACAAATTTTCGACAATGCGCTTTTTTAAAAACAAGATTTTCAATGGCAAAAAAGTGTCTTTCTCTTTATTGAGGTGTTCTGGATTTTGGTTCGGAACATCTGCACTATCTATTCATTCCTTTTTGGGATATTTGTGTTCAAATTTTGACACTGGGTGATGATATTTCGTACCAAAATAAGTTCCAACATCAGTCAGTTGTTACTATTTATAGTAACTCTGAATGAAATGACAATGTGACTCCGGTCTGAACAACTAAACATATCCCCACCAAAAAATCGTCTGCTCAGTCAGTACGCTGGTTTTCGTGTAACTTATCACAGCTGCTTTGTTTCTGTTGATTTTTTTTAAACAAATAGCAATTTTTTCTATACCCTCATGTACTCGAAAATTTACGTTATTATCTTCTCTGGAAACAGAATGATGGAGGTCTTACAATTTAAAGTTTTCTATTTATTTTTTGCCACAGAAGAACGAATCGGGCTGTAGCTCAGTAAGTTCAGGCGTTCACTTTGCTGTATGAAAAGTTCGTGTTCAATGCGATGTGTGTTCAAAACCCACCTGTTCTTAGATTTTTCTCATTATCCTAACACACACATTTTTCGCTTTGTTCTGGTTGCATCTTCGTCTATAGTGCATGTTTTCGCAAATTAGCTGAATACTCCACAATCAGTATATTTAAACCAAAATGTTGGAAAACAACCAATTGCCCAAAAAAGACAGACCATTACTCTGCAGACCATATTGTACAATTAGGGGCGCTATTATGTTGCAAAAATTGAGTCAAATAACGAGACGATAATCATAGTCTGATGATGCCTTTTGTCTGTTCAGCACCACTGACTGTGTGCCAGATTTAATGTTTCCTTGAAATAAAAGATTGCGAATATTCTCAACTGCACTTAATAAATAGCCTTTTGTGGCAAACTAAAAGAGTATATGCACTGACACCGTCATATTACCACTATAAGCAATGTATTTCTTCTGTTATGTCAGTGGTGAGGGCCTTGATTTCAGCTGTCCATTTGGGAGCAATTTGCGAATTGTGCAAATGTGTACAGCCCGTTAATAGTACACTTTCCTTCAACCAATGCTAGCCCTTCGTGTGGTGGTTTAGTAAGTTAGGAATTTAGGTAGTAGATAGATGACGCAGGACGGTTCTCTCCGTGCTATCCGCCCTCATTCATCCGACACAATACAGGTCGGGGAAAGAGCCGTGATACCCCAATAATAAACAAATTCCACCCATCACTACAAACTTTAAATATCCTGTGTATTTTGAGCTAATATATATTTCTGTCACAGAATGACTGGTAGTGTAATGGCTCTACTAACAGGTTAGAGAACTTTTGGAGCTAAACAGGGTTGGCGGACCGGTGTCATGATTCCATGTGCTATACTGTCTGTCAGGTAGGAAAGCATACTTTCAAAGCGTGTGTATGGGATAGTTTGGTTTGGTTTGGTTTGGGTGGGGGGAGGGGGGTTGGCGTTTTATTTCAGGTTTACATTTTAGATCTCTGAATCGTCTTTTCATCTTGATTTGCCGTTCGCGGTTTTATCTGGAATATTTTCCGATATGATGTGTGGAGCAGTGAGTCACGATACGTTTAGAAAGCATTCACGTTACAACAATTAGTTTTTTACAGATGAAGTTTACATTCCTACGAGCATCCACATGGAGCATTCTGGGTTCCTACCCCTTCCTCTGTTTATACCGGACCAGCATTAATTTTATGTATCATATTGAAGGTGAATGAATATTTTAGAGGGGAACCGTTTGATTTGAGTTTTTGGTTCAGATTCGACTTGTTTCAGCATTTGAAGGGCATTCGGTACCTCAGCACGCTTGGCGTGGTTTTGGTCGGCTGTCGTTTAAGACTGCTTGCTTCAAACAAGCGAATGGTAACGTTGGTTCCACATTATAGCCCTAAGAAAGTTATGTATAGTTTAAGAGGAGTCACTTTCCAAACTTCCCAGATTTATTAACTTGAAGAATTGTAAGCTGATTTGTGTGATTACTTGCTTTAAGAGTAGGTCATCTTCTGTGTTGGGCAGTATTAATTCTGTGTCAGTATTAATTCATGTGGGTCACAAAGAGAGATTGGGATTCTTTGGAAAAGTTCAAGCCTTTCATGTAAAAGTCGAAGGTCGAAACCATGGACTCTTCTATTCAAAGTTGTCAACTTGTATACGCCAGTGTTCTAATTAAGAATTCAACGTTTATGATAACGTCAGTGAGGTGTTCACTCACCACACAGTGATTGTTACAATGTCTTCTATAATTCAGAAGATAATATTTCAAAAGAATAAAATCATGAACAATGGGAAATTTTACGTGTGCCATTTATTGGTTTTGTCAACTAAAAAAATTTTTTTTTTCAATTTTTTCCGATGGGTTACCCTTATGGAATTTATCAAAAAACTTCAAAATTTATTTGACCCATTTTATGATGCAAAAAGGTTCTACATACAAAAATACCATTGTTTTCACTTTTTTTCTACTGAAATCGCCTGTTCTGACTTAATAAATCAACTTGAACTAAACAATGGGTATCACTGTAGGCTTAAATTCAGTTTTTCCGGCAATCACAGCCGCAGGTTCGCGCACAGTGTCACTTTTCTGTACATTATAAAATCAGGAATCGAGTTTCACTCGTTAGATATATGAAACA
The DNA here is from genome assembly GCA_031216915.1 of Pictodentalium vernedei. Taxonomy (NCBI): domain Eukaryota; kingdom Metazoa; phylum Mollusca; class Scaphopoda; order Dentaliida; family Dentaliidae; genus Pictodentalium; species Pictodentalium vernedei. The sequence goes on from CM062289.1 coordinate 388,717,579, forward strand.
CGAGGCAAACTATTCAAACAGAATCCATCCATATTCTGTCTAAACAGACTGAATAAATAATCTTCAGTTCATGTTTTTTTTAGTGTTCTATCTATTCAAAATATAGCTGTTACAGCCGACAGAAAGAAACTTGTCAATTCCAATCGTTTGTTTTTCAGTACTTCCAAAGGAAAGCAATTTCTGCGATTTGGAACACTGTAGTATTTTCGATAATACCTCCACAGCGTATTCTAACCAGAAAGACGGAGGAAAGTGTGTCTAAACACAAATGTTGCCTTTCAGAAGCTGATTTTGATTGTTCCCTTTTGAAAAGGGAAACGTCTTCCTTATCTACGACTGAGCAAACCTCGAATAGCAATGGCATTTAAATATCAGTCATTAGAGGCATATAAGAAGCTCATTTCCAGTCACTTGAAGGTTTTTTTCCTCACGCTAGTCCGAGCTTGGCGAGGTTATTTTGGGGCCGAGAGATATTTCTACATACATAATGACGTGTATGACGTGGAACGGAGTGTGAGGTGATAAGGCTTTGCTTTGGATACTCCCAAGTATAGTCCCATATTTGTTCAGTGCTATGGAATGAGCTTTCAATAATATTGTCCTGCTACCACACAAAGGTTATCAGTGGTCATTTAGAGTAAAGAGAGTACGTTTCGAACAAATCCAATTTTCAAAGAGTCATCAGGGGTGCAGATTTTGCGATATGTGTGCTTATACCCAAAATCTCAGACTATCATGATTAATTCATTTCAGTGGAGGGCTCGGCAGAACTATGTTTGGTCCCGCCAAGCCTTTAACCCATTCACCCCCCCCCCCCCCCCCCACACACACACACACATAGAGAAGCTATAGACTAGGGAGAGCATTTACGCAACAGCCGATGGATGTACATTTTATAAGAGTGCACATGACTGTATTCTTGTAGGGGCCCTGGGAGCTACAGTAGTATTGTTAACTGGGGTGACCACGCTATGCTTTACTGCTTTAATATGACACAGGACCCAAAGACTTGTGTGTTTCTTCTCCGAAGTGGCAACGTGATTGCAAACAATAGGCTAAACTTCATTTTGTTATGTTTAATAGCAATGATTTAGGCATGAATTCCCCGCGGGAACCCCGGGAAGCGAAGCAGTGCCTGTTCACTGCGGTAAACAGGTTCTGTTTTACTGGCAAAATAGGACCCAGTCACCAATGCTTGGGATGTGCAAACACTCTATAAAGTGGGCGATATGGCTTATTAACGCTCACTCCTGGTCTTGAGTTGATACTCATGTTGTGGTCATGATTAGCCATTGTGCAAGCATATGTGACCTTAAACACCAATAAATAAATTTAGGCATGAATACTGGGTAGGTGTGACCAAAAATACCAGTAAACAATTATGTGGTGGTTAAATACTGAGTCTTTGGAACTTTGAGATTGCCTTTTCCTATTAGGTGTGCTCCCTACATCGGAGGGACCTCGCATTTTCAGAAAAGTCAATGTAATCGACGTATGGAGGATTCTGTACCACAGAAATCTGCGTAACGTGACTGAGAATAGATTGCATTGTTGGACAAGAATATGGACAGGGGTAAAAAATGAGTGTCAAATTGGTAAAATTTCACAAATTTTCGACAATGCGCTTTTTTAAAAACAAGATTTTCAATGGGAAAAAAGGGTCTTTCTCTTTATTGAGGTGTTCTGGATTTTGGTTCGGAACATCTGCACTATCTATTCATTCCTTTTTGGGATATTTGTGTTCAAATTTTGACACTGGGTGATGATATTTCGTACCAAAATAAGTTCCAACATCAGTCAGTTGTTACTATTTATAGTAACTCTGAATGAAATGACAATGTGACTCCGGTCTGAACAACTAAACATATCCCCACCAAAAAATCGTCTGCTCAGTCAGTACGCTGGTTTTCGTGTAACTTATCACAGCTGCTTTGTTTCTGTTGATTTTTATTAAACAAATAGCAATTTTTTCTATACCCTCATGTACTCGAAAATTTACGTTATTATCTTCTCTGGAAACAGAATGATGGAGGTCTTACAATTTAAAGTTTTCTATTTATTTTTTGCCACAGAAGAACGAATCGGGCTGTAGCTCAGTAAGTTCAGGCGTTCACTTTGCTGTATGAAATGTTCGTGTTCAATGCGATGTGTGTTCAAAACCCACCTGTTCTTAGATTTTTCTCATTATCCTAACACACACATTTTTCGCTTTGTTCTGGTTGCATCTTCGTCTATAGTGCATGTTTTCGCAAATTAGCTGAATACTCCACAATCAGTATATTTAAACCAAAATGTTGGAAAACAACCAATTGCCCAAAAAAGACAGACCATTACTCTGCAGACCATATTGTACAATTAGGGGCGCTATTATGTTGCAAAAATTGAGTCAAATAACGAGACGATAATCATAGTCTGATGATGCCTTTTGTCTGTTCAGCACCACTGACTGTGTGCCAGATTTAATGTTTCCTTGAAATAAAAGATTGCGAATATTCTCAACTGCACTTAATAAATAGCCTTTTGTGGCAAACTAAAAGAGTATATGCACTGACACCGTCATATTACCACTATAAGCAATGTATTTCTTCTGTTATGTCAGTGGTGAGGGCCTCGATTTCAGCTGTCCATTTGGGAGCAATTTGCGGATTGTGCAAATGTGTACAGCCCGTTAATAGTACACTTTCCTTCAACCAATGCTAGCCCTTCGTGTGGTGGTTTAGTAAGTTAGGAATTTAGGTAGTAGATAGATGACGCAGGACGGTTCTCTCCGTGCTATCCGCCCTCATTCATCCGACACAATACAGGTCGGGGAAAGAGCCGTGATACCCCAATAAGAAACAAATTCCACCCATCACTACAAACTTTAAATATCCTGTGTATTTTGAGCTAAAATATATTTCTGTCACAGAATGACTGGTAGTGTAATGGCTCTACTAACAGGTTAGAGAACTTTTGGAGCTAAACAGGGTTGGCGGACCGGTGTCATGATTCCATGTGCTATACTGTCTGTCAGGTAGGAAAGCATACTTTCAAAGCGTGTGTTTGGGATAGTTTGGTTTGGTTTGGTTTGGGTGGGGGAGGGGGGTTGGCGTTTTATTTCAGGTTTACATTTTAGATCTCTGAATCGTCTTTTCATCTTGATTTGCCGTTCGCGGTTTTATCTGGAATATTTTCCGATATGATGTGTGGAGCAGTGAGTCACGATACGTTTGGAAAGCATTCACGTTGCAACAATTAGTTTTTTACAGATGAAGTTTACATTCCTACGAGCATCCACATGGAGCATTCTGGGTTCCTACCCCTTCCTCTGTTTATACCGGACCAGCATTAATTTTATGTATCATATTGAAGGTGAATGAATATTTTAGAGGGGAACCGTTTGATTTGAGTTTTTGGTTCAGATTCGACTTGTTTCAGCATTTGAAGGGCATTCGGTACCTCAGCACGCTTGGCGTGGTTTTGGTCGGCTGTCGTTTAAGACTGCTTGCTTCAAACAAGCGAATGGTAACGTTGGTTCCACATTATAGCCCTAAGAAAGTTATGTATAGTTTAAGAGGAGTCACTTTCCAAACTTCCCAGATTTATTAACTTGAAGAATTGTAAGCTGATTTGTGTGATTACTTGCTTTAAGAGTAGGTCATCTTCTGTGTTGGGCAGTATTAATTCTGTGTCAGTATTAATTCATGTGGGTCACAAAGAGAGATTGGGATTCTTTGGAAAAGTTCAAGCCTTTCATGTAAAAGTCGAAGGTCGAAACCATGGACTCTTCTATTCAAAGTTGTCAACTTGTATACGCCAGTGTTCTAATTAAGAATTCAACGTTTATGATAACGTCAGTGAGGTGTTCACTCACCACACAGTGATTGTTACAATGTCTTCTATAATTCAGAAGATAATATTTCAAAAGAATAAAATCATGAACAATGGGAAATTTTACGTGTGCCATTTATTGGTTTTGTCAACTAAAAAAAATTTTTTTTTCAATTTTTGCCTATGGGTTACCCTTATGGAATTTATCAAAAAACTTCAAAATTTATTTGACCCATTTTATGATGCAAAAAGGTTCTACATACAAAAATACCATTGTTTTCACTTTTTTTCTACTGAAATCGCCTGTTCTGACTTAATAAATCAACTTGAACTAAACAATGGGTATCACTGTAGGCTTAAATTCAGTTTTTCCTGCAATCACAGCCGCAGGTTCGCGCACAGTGTCACTTTTCTGTACATTATAAAATCAGGAATCGAGTTTCACTCGTTAGATATATGAAACACGAGGCAAACTATTCAAACAGAATCCATCCATATTCTGTCTAAACAGACTGAATAAATAATCTTCAGTTCATGTTTTTTTTAGTGTTCTATCTATTCAAAATATAGCTGTTACAGCCGACAGAAAGAAACTTGTCAATTCCAATCGTTTGTTTTTCAGTACTTCCAAAGGAAAGCAATTTCTGCGATTTGGAACACTGTAGTATTTTCGATAATACCTCCACAGCGTATTCTAACCAGAAAGACGGAGGAAAGTGTGTCTAAACACAAATGTTGCCTTTCAGAAGCTGATTTTGATTGTTCCCTTTTGAAAAGGGAAACGTCTTCCTTATCTACGACTGAGCAAACCTCGAATAGCAATGGCATTTAAATATCAGTCATTAGAGGCATATAAGAAGCACATTTCCAGTCACTTGAAGGTTTTTTTTCCTCACGCTAGTCCGAGCTTGGCGAGGTTATTTTGGGGCCGAGAGATATTTCTACATACATAATGACGTGTATGACGTGGAACGGAGTGTGAGGTGATAAGGCTTTGCTTTGGATACTCCCAAGTATAGTCCCATATTTGTTCAGTGCTATGGAATGAGCTTTCAATAATATTATCCTGCTACCACACAAAGGTTATCAGTGGTCATTTAGAGTAAAGAGAGTACGTTTCGAACAAATCCAATTTTCAAAGAGTCATCAGGGGTGCAGATTTTGCGATATGTGTGCTTATACCCAAAATCTCAGACTATCATGATTAATTCATTGCAGTGGAGGGCTCGGCAGAACTATGTTTGGTCCCGCCAAGCCTTTAACCCATTCACCCCCCCCCCCCCCCCACACACACACACACACACACATAGAGAAGCTATAGACTAGGGAGAGCATTTACGCAACAGCCGATGGATGTACATTTTATAAGAGTGCACATGACTGTATTCTTGTAGGGGCCCTGGGAGCTACAGTAGTATTGTTAACTGGGGTGACCACGTTATGCTTTACTGCTTTAATGTGACACAGGACATAAAGACTTGTGTGTTTCTTCTCTGAAGTGGCAACGTGATTGCAAACAATAGGCTAAACTTCATTTTGTTATGTTTAATAGCAATGATTTAGGCATGAATTCCCCGCGGGAACCCCGGGAAGCGAAGCAGTGCCTGTTCACTGCGGTAAACAGGTTCTGTTTTACTGGCAAAATAGGACCCAGTCACCAATGCTTGGGATGTGCAAACATTCTATTAAGTGGGCGATATGGCTTATTAACGCTCACTCCTGGTCTTGAGTTGATACTCATGTTGTGGTCATGATTAGCCATTGTGCAAGCATATGTGACCTTAAACACCAATAAATAAATTTAGGCATGAATACTGGGTAGGTGTGACCAAAAATACCAGTAAACAATTATGTGGTGGTTAAATACTGAGTCTTTGGAACTTTGAGATTGCCTTTTCCTATTAGGTGTGCTCCCTACATCGGAGGGACCTCGCATTTTCAGAAAAGTCAATGTAATCGACGTATGGAGGATTCTGTACCACAGAAATCAGCGTAACGTGACTGAGAATAGATTGGATTGTTGGACAAGAATATGGACAGGGGTAAAAAATGAGTGTCAAATTGGTAAAATTTCACAAATTTTCGAGAATGCGCTTTTTTAAAAACAAGATTTTCAATGGCAAAAAAGTGTCTTTCTCTTTATTGAGGTGTTCTGGATTTTGGTTCGGAACATCTGCACTATCTATTCATTCCTTTTTGGGATATTTGTGTTCAAATTTTGACACTGGGTGATGATATTTCGTACCAAAATAAGTTCCAACATCAGTCAGTTGTTACTATTTATAGTAACTCTGAATGAAATGACAATGTGACTCCGGTCTGAACAACTAAACATATCCCCACCAAAAAATCGTCTGCTCAGTCAGTACGCTGGTTTTCGTGTAACTTATCACAGCTGCTTTGTTTCTGTTGATTTTTATTAAACAAATAGCAGTTTTTTCTATACCCTCATGTACTCGAAAATTTACGTTATTATCTTCTCTGGAAACAGAATGATGGAGGTCTTACAATTTGAAGTTTTCTATTTATTTTTTGCCACAAAAGAACGAATCGGGCTGTAGCTCAGTAAGTTCAGGCGTTCACTTTGCTGTATGAAAAGTTCGTGTTCAATGCGATGTGTGTTCAAAACCCACCTGTTCTTAGATTTTTCTCATTATCCTAACACACACATTTTTCGCTTTGTTCTGGTTGCATCTTCGTCTATAGTGCATGTTTTCGCAAATTAGCTGAATACTCCACAATCAGTATATTTAAACCAAAATGTTGGAAAACAACCAATTGCCCCAAAAAGACAGACCATTACTCTGCAGACCATATTGTACAATTAGGGGCGCTATTATGTTGCAAAAATTGAGTCAAATAACGAGACGATAATCATAGTCTGATGATGCCTTTTGTCTGTTCAGCACCACTGACTGTGTGCCAGATTTAATGTTTCCTTGAAATAAAAGATTGCGAATATTCTCAACTGCACTTAATAAATAGCCTTTTGTGGCAAACTAAAAGAGTATATGCACTGACACCGTCATATTACCACTATAAGCAGTGTATTTCTTCTGTTATGTCAGTGGTGAGGGCCTTGATTTCAGCTGTCCATTTGGGAGCAATTTGCGGATTGTGCAAATGTGTACAGCCCGTTAATAGTACACTTTCCTTCAACCAATGCTAGCCCTTCGTGTGGTGGTTTAGTAAGTTAGGAATTTAGGTAGTAGATAGATGACGCAGGACGGTTCTCTCCGTGCTATCCGCCCTCATTCATCCGACACAATACAGGTCGGGGAAAGAGCCGTGATACCCCAATAATAAACAAATTCCACCCATCACTACAAACTTTAAATATCCTGTGTATTTTGAGCTAAAATATATTTCTGTCACAGAATGACTGGTAGTGTAATGGCTCTACTAACAGGTTAGAGAACTTTTGGAGCTAAACAGGGTTGGCGGACCGGTGTCATGATTCCATGTGCTATACTGTCTGTCAGGTAGGAAAGCATACTTTCAAAGCGTGTGTATGGGATAGTTTGGTTTGGTTTGGTTTGGGTGGGGGGAGGGGGGTTGGCGTTTTATTTCAGGTTTACATTTTAGATCTCTGAATCGTCTTTTCATCTTGATTTGCCGTTCGCGGTTTTATCTGGAATATTTTCCGATATGATGTGTGGAGCAGTGAGTCACGATACGTTTGGAAAGCATTCACGTTACAACAATTAGTTTTTTACAGATGAAGTTTACATTCCTACGAGCATCCACATGGAGCATTCTGGGTTCCTACCCCTTCCTCTGTTTATACCGGACCAGCATTAATTTTATGTATCATATTGAAGGTGAATGAATATTTTAGAGGGGAACCGTTTGATTTGAGTTTTTGGTTCAGATTCGACTTGTTTCAGCATTTGAAGGGCATTCGGTACCTCAGCACGCTTGGCGTGGTTTTGGTCGGCTGTCGTTTAAGACTGCTTGCTTCAAACAAGCGAATGGTAACGTTGGTTCCACATTATAGCCCTAAGAAAGTTATGTATAGTTTAAGAGGAGTCACTTTCCAAACTTCCCAGATTTATTAACTTGAAGAATTGTAAGCTGATTTGTGTGATTACTTGCTTTAAGAGTAGGTCATCTTCTGTGTTGGGCAGTATTAATTCTGTGTCAGTATTAATTCATGTGGGTCACAAAGAGAGATTGGGATTCTTTGGAAAAGTTCAAGCCTTTCATGTAAAAGTCGAAGGTCGAAACCATGGACTCTTCTATTCAAAGTTGTCAACTTGTATACGCCAGTGTTCTAATTAAGAATTCAACGTTTATGATAACGTCAGTGAGGTGTTCACTCACCACACAGTGATTGTTACAATGTCTTCTATAATTCAGAAGATAATATTTCAAAAGAATAAAATCATGAACAATGGGAAATTTTACGTGTGCCATTTATTGGTTTTGTCAACTAAAAAAAATTTTTTTTTCAATTTTTGCCTATGGGTTACCCTTATGGAATTTATCAAAAAACTTCAAAATTTATTTGACCCATTTTATGATGCAAAAAGGTTCTACATACAAAAATACCATTGTTTTCACTTTTTTTCTACTGAAATCGCCTGTTCTGACTTAATAAATCAACTTGAACTAAACAATGGGTATCACTGTAGGCTTAAATTCAGTTTTTCCGGCAATCACAGCCGCAGGTTCGCGCACAGTGTCACTTTTCTGTACATTATAAAATCAGGAATCGAGTTTCACTCGTTAGATATATGAAACACGAGGCAAACTATTCAAACAGAATCCATCCATATTCTGTCTAAACAGACTGAATAAATAATCTTCAGTTCATGTTTTTTTTAGTGTTCTATCTATTCAAAATATAGCTGTTACAGCCGACAGAAAGAAACTTGTCAATTCCAATCGTTTGTTTTTCAGTACTTCCAAAGGAAAGCAATTTCTGCGATTTGGAACACTGTAGTATTTTCGATAATACCTCCACAGCGTATTCTAACCAGAAAGACGGAGGAAAGTGTGTCTAAACACAAATGTTGCCTTTCAGAAGCTGATTTTGATTGTTCCCTTTTGAAAAGGGAAACGTCTTCCTTATCTACGACTGAGCAAACCTCGAATAGCAATGGCATTTAAATATCAGTCATTAGAGGCATATAAGAAGCTCATTTCCAGTCACTTGAAGGTTTTTTTCCTCACGCTAGTCCGAGCTTGGCGAGGTTATTTTGGGGCCAAGAGATATTTCTACATACATAATGACGTGTATGACGTGGAACGCAGTGTGAGGTGATAAGGCTTTGCTTTGGATACTCCCAAGTATAGTCCCATATTTGTTCAGTGCTATGGAATGAGCTTTCAATAATATTGTCCTGCTACCACACAAAGGTTATCAGTGGTCATTTAGAGTAAAGAGAGTACGTTTCGAACAAATCCAATTTTCAAAGAGTCATCAGGGGTGCAGATTTTGCGATATGTGTGCTTATACCCAAAATCTCAGACTATCATGATTAATTCTTTTCAGTGGAGGGCTCGGCAGAACTATGTTTGGTCCCGCCAAGCCTTTAACCCATTCACCCCCCCCGCCCCCCCCCCCCCCCCCCCACACACACACATAGAGAAGCTATAGACTAGGGAGAGCATTTACGCAACAGCCGATGGATGTACATTTTATAAGAGTGCACATGACTGTATTCTTGTAGGGGCCCTGGGAGCTACAGTAGTATTGTTAACTGGGGTGACCACGTTATGCTTTACTGCTTTAATATGACACAGGACCCAAAGACTTGTGTGTTTCTTCTCCGAAGTGGCAACGTGATTGCAAACAATAGGCTAAACTTCATTTTGTTATGTTTAATAGCAATGATTTAGGCATGAATTCCCCGCGGGAACCCCGGGAAGCGAAGCAGTGCCTGTTCACTGCGGTAAACAGGTTCTGTTTTACTGGCAAAATAGGACCCAGTCACCAACGCTTGGGATGTGCAAACACTCTATAAAGTGGGCGATATGGCTTATTAACGCTCACTCCTGGTCTTGAGTTGATACTCATGTTGTGGTCATGATTAGCCATTGTGCAAGCATATGTGACCTTAAACACCAATAAATAAATTTAGGCATGAATACTGGGTAGGTGTGACCAAAAATACCAGTAAACAATTATGTGGTGGTTAAATACTGAGTCTTTGGAACTTTGAGATTGCCTTTTCCTATTAGGTGTGCTCCCTACATCGGAGGGACCTCGCATTTTCAGAAAAGTCAATGTAATCGACGTATGGAGGATTCTGTACCACAGAAATCTGCGTAACGTGACTGAGAATAGATTGGATTGTTGGACAAGAATATGGACAGGGGTTGAAAATGAGTGTCAAATTGGTAAAATTTCACAAATTTTCGACAATGCGCTTTTTTAAAAACAAGATTTTCAATGGCAAAAAAGGGTCTTTCTCTTTATTGAGGTGTTCTGGATTTTGGTTCGGAACATCTGCACTATCTATTCATTCCTTTTTGGGATATTTGTGTTCAAATTTTGACACTGGGTGATGATATTTCGTACCAAAATAAGTTCCAACATCAGTCAGTTGTTACTATTTATAGTAACTCTGAATGAAATGACAATGTGACTCCGGTCTCAACAACTAAACATATCCCCACCAAAAAATCGTCTGCTCAGTCAGTACGCTGGTTTTCGTGTAACTTATCACAGCTGCTTTGTTTCTGTTGATTTTTATTAAACAAATAGCAATTTTTTCTATACCCTCATGTACTCGAAAATTTACGTTATTATCTTCTCTGGAAACAGAATGATGGAGGTCTTATAATTTAAAGTTTTCTATTTATTTTTTGCCACAGAAGAACGAATCGGGCTGTAGCTCAGTAAGTTCAGGCGTTCACTTTGCTGTATGAAAAGTTCGTGTTCAATGCGATGTGTGTTCAAAACCCACCTGTTCTTAGATTTTTCTCATTATCCTAACACACACATTTTTCGCTTTGTTCTGGTTGCATCTTCGTCTATAGTGCATGTTTTCGCAAATTAGCTGAATACTCCACAATCAGTATATTTAAACCAAAATGTTGGAAAACAACCAATTGCCCAAAAAAGACAGACCATTACTCTGCAGACCATATTGTACAATTAGGGGCGCTATTATGTTGCAAAAATTGAGTCAAATAACGAGACGATAATCATAGTCTGATGATGCCTTTTGTCTGTTCAGCACCACTGACTGTGTGCCAGATTTAATGTTTCCTTGAAATAAAAGATTGCGAATATTCTCAACTGCACTTAATAAATAGCCTTTTGTGGCAAACTAAAAGAGTATATGCACTGACACCGTCATATTACCACTATAAGCAATGTATTTCTTCTGTTATGTCAGTGGTGAGGGCCTTGATTTCAGCTGTCCATTTGGGAGCAATTTGCGGATTGTGCAAATGTGTACAGCCCGTTAATAGTACACTTTCATTCAACCAATGCTAGCCCTTCGTGTGGTGGTTTAGTAAGTTAGGAATTTAGGTAGTAGATAGATGACGCAGGACGGTTCTCTCCGTGCTATCCGCCCTCATTCATCCGACACAATACAGGTCGGGGAAAGAGCCGTGATACCCCAATAATAAACAAATTCCACCCATCACTACAAACTTTAAATATCCTGTGTATTTTGAGCTAAAATATATTTCTGTCACAGAATGACTGGTAGTGTAATGGCTCTACTAACAGGTTAGAGAACTTTTGGAGCTAAACAGGGTTGGCGGACCGGTGTCATGATTCCATGTGCTATACTGTCTGTCAGGTAGGAAAGCATACTTTCAAAGCGTGTGTATGGGATAGTTTGGTTTGGTTTGGTTTGGGTGGGGGGAGGGGGGTTGGCGTTTTATTTCAGGTTTACATTTTAGATCTCTGAATCGTCTTTTCATCTTGATTTGCCGTTCGCGGTTTTATCTGGAATATTTTCCGATATGATGTGTGGAGCAGTGAGTCACGATACGTTTGGAAAGCATTCACGTTACAACAATTAGTTTTTTACAGATGAAGTTTACATTCCTACGAGCATCCACATGGAGCATTCTGGGTTCCTACCCCTTCCTCTGTTTATACCGGACCAGCATTAATTTGATGTATCATATTGAAGGTGAATGAATATTTTAGAGGGGAACCGTTTGATTTGAGTTTTTGGTTCAGATTCGACTTGTTTCAGCATTTGAAGGGCATTCGGTACCTCAGCACGCTTGGCGTGGTTTTGGTCGGCTGTCGTTTAAGACTGCTTGCTTCAAACAAGCGAATGGTAACGTTGGTTCCACATTATAGCCCTAAGAAAGTTATGTATAGTTTAAGAGGAGTCACTTTCCAAACTTCCCAGATTTATTAACTTGAAGAATTGTAAGCTGATTTGTGTGATTACTTGCTTTAAGAGTAGGTCATCTTCTGTGTTGGGCAGTATTAATTCTGTGTCAGTATTAATTCATGTGGGTCACAAAGAGAGATTGGGATTCTTTGGAAAAGTTCAAGCCTTTCATGTAAAAGTCGAAGGTCGAAACCATGGACTCTTCTATTCAAAGTTGTCAACTTGTATACGCCAGTGTTCTAATTAAGAATTCAACGTTTATGATAACGTCAGTGAGGTGTTCACTCACCACACAGTGATAGTTACAATGTCTTCTATAATTCAGAAGATAATATTTCAAAAGAATAAAATCATGAACAATGGGAAATTTTACGTGTGCCATTTATTGGTTTTGTCAACTAAAAAAATTTTTTTTTCAATTTTTGCCTATGGGTTACCCTTATGGAATTTATCAAAAAACTTCAAAATTTATTTGACCCATTTTATGATGCAAAAAGGTTCTACATACAAAAATACCATTGTTTTCACTTTTTTTCTACTGAAATCGCCTGTTCTGACTGAATAAATCAATTGAACTAAACAATGGGTATCACTGTAGGCTTAAATTCAGTTTTTCCGGCAATCACAGCCGCAGGTTCGCGCACAGTGTCACTTTTCTGTACATTATAAAATCAGGAATCGAGTTTCACTCGTTAGATATATGAAACACGAGGCAAACTATTCAAACAGAATCCATCCATATTCTGTCTAAACAGACTGAATAAATAATCTTCAGTTCATGTTTTTTTTAGTGTTCTATCTATTCAAAATATAGCTGTTACAGCCGACAGAAAGAAACTTGTCAATTCCAATCGTTTGTTTTTCAGTACTTCCAAAGGAAAGCAATTTCTGCGATTTGGAACACTGTAGTATTTTCGATAATACCTCCACAGCGTATTCTAACCAGAAAGACGGAGGAAAGTGTGTCTAAACACAAATGTTGCCTTTCAGAAGCTGATTTTGATTGTTCCCTTTTGAAAAGGGAAACGTCTTCCTTATCTACGACTGAGCAAACCTCGAATAGCAATGGCATTTAAATATCAGTCATTAGAGGCATATAAGAAGCTCATTTCCAGTCACTTGAAGGTTTTTTCCTCACGCTAGTCCGAGCTTGGCGAGGTTATTTTGGGGCCGAGAGATATTTCTACATACATAATGACGTGTATGACGTGGAACGGAGTGTGAGGTGATAAGGCTTTGCTTTGGATACTCCCAAGTATAGTCCCATATTTGTTCAGTGCTATGGAATGAGCTTTCAATAATATTATCCTGCTACCACACAAAGGTTATCAGTGGTCATTTAGAGTAAAGAGAGTACGTTTCGAACAAATCCAATTTTCAAAGAGTCATCAGGGGTGCAGATTTTGCGATATGTGTGCTTATACCCAAAATCTCAGACTATCATGATTAATTCATTTCAGTGGAGGGCTCGGCAGAACTATGTTTGGTCCCGCCAAGCCTTTAACCCATTCACCCCCCCCCCCCCCCACACACACACACACATAGAGAAGCTATAGACTAGGGAGAGCATTTACGCAACAGCCGATGGATGTACATTTTATAAGAGTGCACATGACTGTATTCTTGTAGGGGCCCTGGGAGCTACAGTAGTATTGTTAACTGGGGTGACCACGTTATGCTTTACTGCTTTAATATGACACAGGACCCAAAGACTTGTGTGTTTCTTCTCCGAAGTGGCAACGTGATTGCAAACAATAGGCTAAACTTCATTTTGTTATGTTTAATAGCAATGATTTAGGCATGAATTCCCCGCGGGAACCCCGGGAAGCGAAGCAGTGCCTGTTCACTGCGGTAAACAGGTTCTGTTTTACTGGCAAAATAGGACCCAGTCACCAATGCTTGGGATGTGCAAACACTCTATAAAGTGGGCGATATGGCTTATTAACGCTCACTCCTGGTCTTGAGTTGATACTCATGTTGTGGTCATGATTAGCCATTGTGCAAGCATATGTGACCTTAAACACGAATAAATAAATTTAGGCATGAATACTGGGTAGGTGTGACCAAAAATACCAGTAAACAATTATGTGGTGGTTAAATACTGAGTCTTTGGAACTTTGAGATTGCCTTTTCCTATTAGGTGTGCTCCCTACATCGGAGGGACCTCGCATTTTCAGAAAAGTCAATGTAATCGACGTATGGAGGATTCTGTACCACAGAAATCTGCGTAACGTGACTGAGAATAGATTGGATTGTTGGACAAGAATATGGACAGGGGTAAAAAATGAGTGTCAAATTGGTAAAATTTCACAAATATTCGACAATGCGCTTTTTTAAAAACAAGATTTTCAATGGCAAAAAAGGGTCTTTCTCTTTATTGAGGTGTTCTGGATTTTGGTTCGGAACATCTGCACTATCTATTCATTCCTTTTTGGGATATTTGTGTTCAAATTTTGACACTGGGTGATGATATTTCGTACCAAAATAAGTTCCAACATCAGTCAGTTGTTACTATTTATAGTAACTCTGAATGAAATGACAATGTGACTCCGGTCTGAACAACTAAACATATCCCCACCAAAAAATCGTCTGCTCAGTCAGTACGCTGGTTTTCGTGTAACTTATCACAGCTGCTTTGTTTCTGTTGAATAGCAATTTTTTCTATACCCTCATGTACTCGAAAATTTACGTTATTATCTTCTCTGGAAACAGAATGATGGAGGTCTTACAATTTAAAGTTTTCTATTTATTTTTTGCCACAGAAGAACGAATCGGGCTGTAGCTCAGTAAGTTCAGGCGTTCACTTTGCTGTATGAAAAGTTCGTGTTCAATGCGATGTGTGTTCAAAACCCACCTGTTCTAAGATTTTTCTCATTATCCTAACACACACATTTTTCGCTTTGTTCTGGTTGCATCTTCGTCTATAGTGCATGTTTTCGCAAATTAGCTGAATACTCCACAATCAGTATATTTAAACCAAAATGTTGGAAAACAACCAATTGCCCAAAAAAGACAGACCATTACTCTGCAGACCATATTGTACAATTAGGGGCGCTATTATGTTGCAAAAATTGAGTCAAATAACGAGACGATAATCATAGTCTGATGATGCCTTTTGTCTGTTCAGCACCACTGACTGTGTGCCAGATTTAATGTTTCCTTGAAATAAAAGATTGCGAATATTCTCAACTGCACTTAATAAATAGCCTTTTGTGGCAAACTAAAAGAGTATATGCACTGACACCGTCATATTACCACTATAAGCAATGTATTTCTTCTGTTATGTCAGTGGTGAGGGCCTTGATTTCCGCTGTCCATTTGGGAGCAATTTGCGGATTGTGCAAATGTGTACAGCCCGTTAATAGTACACTTTCCTTCAACCAATGCTAGCCCTTCGTGTGGTGGTTTAGTAAGTTAGGAATTTAGGTAGTAGATAGATGACGCAGGACGGTTCTCTCCGTGCTATCCGCCCTCATTCATCCGACACAATACAGGTCGGGGAAAGAGCCGTGATACCCCAATAATAAACAAATTCCACCCATCACTACAAACTTTAAATTTATTTTGAGCTAAAATATATTTCTGTCACAGAATGACTGGTAGTGTAATGGCTCTACTAACAGGTTAGAGAACTTTTGGAGCTAAACAGGGTTGGCGGACCGGTGTCATGATTCCATGTGCTATACTGTCTGTCAGGTAGGAAAGCATACTTTCAAAGCGTGTGTATGGGATAGTTTGGTTTGGTTTGGTTTGGTTTGGGTGGGGGGAGGGGGGTTGGCGTTTTATTTCAGGTTAACATTTTACATCTCTGAATCGTCTTTTCATCTTGATTTGCCGTTCGCGGTTTTATCTGGAATATTTTCCGATATGATGTGTGGAGCAGTGAGTCACGATACGTTTGGAAAGCATTCACGTTACAACAATTAGTTTTTTACAGATGAAGTTTACATTCCTACGAGCATCCACATGGAGCATTCTGGGTTCCTACCCCTTCCTCTGTTTATACCTGACCAGCATTAATTTTATGTATCATATTGAAGGTGAATGAATATTTTAGAGGGGAACCGTTTGATTTGAGTTTTTGGTTCAGATTCGACTTGTTTCAGCATTTGAAGGGCATTCGGTACCTCAGCACGCTTGGCGTGGTTTTGGTCGGCTGTCGTTTAAGACTGCTTGCTTCAAACAAGCGAATGGTAACGTTGGTTCCACATTATAGCCCTAAGAAAGTTATGTATAGTTTAAGAGGAGTCACTTTCCAAACTTCCCAGATTTATTAACTTGAAGAATTGTAAGCTGATTTGTGTGATTACTTGCTTTAAGAGTAGGTCATCTTCTGTGTTGGGCAGTATTAATTCTGTGTCAGTATTAATTCATGTGGGTCACAAAGAGAGATTGGGATTCTTTGGAAAAGTTCAAGCCTTTCATGTAAAAGTCGAAGGTCGAAACCATGGACTCTTCTATTCAAAGTTGTCAACTTGTATACGCCAGTGTTCTAATTAAGAATTCAACGTTTATGATAACGTCAGTGAGGTGTTCACTCACCACACAGTGATTGTTACAATGTCTTCTATAATTCAGAAGATAATATTTCAAAAGAATAAAATCATGAACAATGGGAAATTTTACGTGTGCCATTTATTGGTTTTGTCAACTAAAAAAATTTTTTTTTTCAATTTTTGCCTATGGGTTACCCTTATGGAATTTATCAAAAAACTTCAAAATTTATTTGACCCATTTTATGATGCAAAAAGGTTCTACATACAAAAATACCATTGTTTTCACTTTTTTTCTACTGAAATCGCCTGTTCTGACTGAATAAATCAACTTGAACTAAACAATGGGTATCACTGTAGGCTTAAATTCAGTTTTTCCGGCAATCACAGCCGCAGGTTCGCGCACAGTGTCACTTTTCTGTACATTATAAAATCAGGAATCGAGTTTCACTCGTTAGATATATGAAACACGAGGCAAACTATTCAAACAGAATCCATCCATATTCTGTCTAAACAGACTGAATAAATAATCTTCAGTTCATGTTTTTTTTAGTGTTCTATCTATTCAAAATATAGCTGTTACAGCCGACAGAAAGAAACTTGTCAATTCCAATCGTTTGTTTTTCAGTACTTCCAAAGGAAAGCAATTTCTGCGATTTGGAACACTGTAGTATTTTCGATAATACCTCCACAGCGTATTCTAACCAGAAAGACGGAGGAAAGTGTGTCTAAACACAAATGTTGCCTTTCAGAAGCTGATTTTGATTGTTCCCTTTTGAAAAGGGAAACGTCTTCCTTATCTACGACTGAGCAAACCTCGAATAGCAATGGCATTTAAATATCAGTCATTAGAGGCATATAAGAAGCTCATTTCCAGTAACTTGAAGGTTTTTTTCCTCACGCTAGTCCGAGCTTGGCGAGGTTATTTTGGGGCCGAGAGATATTTCTACATACATAATGACGTGTATGACGTGGAACGGAGTGTGAGGTGATAAGGCTTTGCTTTGGATACTCCCAAGTATAGTCCCATATTTGTTCAGTGCTATGGAATGAGCTTTCAATAATATTGTCCTGCTACCACACAAAGGTTATCAGTGGTCATTTAGAGTAAAGAGAGTACGTTTCGAACAAATCCAATTTTCAAAGAGTCATCAGGGGTGCAGATTTTGCGATATGTGTGCTTATACCCAAAATCTCAGACTATCATGATTAATTCATTTCAGTGGAGGGCTCGGCAGAACTATGTTTGGTCGCGCCAAGCCTTTAACCCATCCCCCCCCCCCCACACACACACACACACACATAGAGAAGCTATAGACTAGGGAGAGCATTTACGCAACAGCCGATGGATGTACATTTTATAAGAGTGCACATGAGTGTATTCTTGTAGGGGCCCTGGGAGCTACAGTAGTATTGTTAACTGGGGTGACCACGTTATGCTTTACTGCTTTAATATGACACAGGACCCAAAGACTTGTGTGTTTCTTCTCCGAAGTGGCAACGTGATTGCAAACAATAGGCTAAACTTCATTTTGTTATGTTTAATAGCAATGATTTAGGCATGAATTCCCCGCGGGAACCCCGGGAAGCGAAGCAGTGCCTGTTCACTGCGGTAAACAGATTCTGTTTTACTGGCAAAATAGGACCCAGTCACCAATGCTTGGGATGTGCAAACACTCTATAAAGTGGGCGATATGGCTTATTAACGCTCACTCCTGGTCTTGAGTTGATACTCATGTTGTGGTCATGATTAGCCATTGTGCCAGCATATGTGACCTTAAACACCAATAAATAAATTTAGGCATGAATACTGGGTAGGTGTGACCAAAAATACCAGTAAACAATTATGTGGTGGTTAAATACTGAGTCTTTGGAACTTTGAGATTGCCTTTTCCTATTAGGTGTGCTCCCTACATCGGAGGGACCTCGCATTTTCAGAAAAGTCAATGTAATCGACGTATGGAGGATTCTGTACCACAGAAATCTGCGTAACGTGACTGAGAATAGATTGGATTGTTGGACAAGAATATGGACAGGGGTAAAAAATGAGTGTCAAATTGGTAAAATTTCACAAATTTTCGACAATGCGCTTTTTTAAAAACAAGATTTTCAATGGCAAAAAAGGGTCTTTCTCTTTATTGAGGTGTTCTGGATTTTGGTTCGGAACATCTGCACTATCTATTCATTCCTTTTTGGGATATTTGTGTTCAAATTTTGACACTGGGTGATGATATTTCGTACCAAAATAAGTTCCAACATCAGTCAGTTGTTACTATTTATAGTAACTCTGAATGAAATGACAATGTGACTCCGGTCTGAACAACTGAACATATCCCCACCAAAAAATCGTCTGCTCAGTCAGTACGCTGGTTTTCGTGTAACTTATCACAGCTGCTTTGTTTCTGTTGATTTTTATTAAACAAATAGCAATTTTTTCTATACCCTCATGTACTCGAAAATTTACGTTATTATCTTCTCTGGAAACAGAATGATGGAGGTCTTACAATTTAATGTTTTCTATTTATTTTTTGCCACAGAAGAACGAATCGGGCTGTAGCTCAGTAAGTTCAGGCGTTCACTTTGCTGTATGAAAAGTTCGTGTTCAATGCGATGTGTGTTCAAAACCCACCTGTTCTTAGATTTTTCTCATTATCCTAACACACACATTTTTCGCTTTGTTCTGGTTGCATTTTCGTCTATAGTGCATGTTTTCGCAAATTAGCTGAATACTCCACAATCAGTATATTTAAACCAAAATGTTGGAAAACAACCAATTGCCCAAAAAAGACAGACCATTACTCTGCAGACCATATTGTACAATTAGGGGCGCTATTATGTTGCAAAAATTGAGTCAAATAACGAGACGATAATCATAGTCTGATGATGCCTTTTGTCTGTTCAGCACCACTGACTGTGTGCCAGATTTAATGTTTCCTTGAAATAAAAGATTGCGAATATTCTCAACTGCACTTAATAAATAGCCTTTTGTGGCAAACTAAAAGAGTATATGCACTGACACCGTCATATTACCACTATAAGCAATGTATTTCTTCTGTTATGTCAGTGGTGAGGGCCTCGATTTCAGCTGTCCATTTGGGAGCAATTTGCGGATTGTGCAAATGTGTACAGCCCGTTAATAGTACACTTTCCTTCAACCAATGCTAGCCCTTCGTGTGGTGGTTTAGTAAGTTAGGAATTTAGGTAGTAGATAGATGACGCAGGACGGTTCTCTCCGTGCTATCCGCCCTCATTCATCCGACACAATACAGGTCGGGGAAAGAGCCGTGATACCCCAATAATAAACAAATTCCACCCATCACTACAAACTTTAAATATCCTGTGTATTTTGAGCTAAAATATATTTCTGTCACAGAATGACTGGTAGTGTAATGGCTCTACTAACAGGTTAGAGAACTTTTGGAGCTAAACAGGGTTGGCGGACCGGTGTCATGATTCCATGTGCTATACTGTCTGTCAGGTAGGAAAGCATACTTTCAAAGCGTGTGTATGGGATAGTTTGGTTTGGTTTGGTTTGGGTGGGGGGAGGGGGGTTGGCGTTTTATTTCAGGTTTACATTTTAGATCTCTGAATCGTCTTTTCATCTTGATTTGCCGTTCGCGGTTTTATCTGGAATATTTTCCGATATGATGTGTGGAGCAGTGAGTCACGATACGTTTGGAAAGCATTCACGTTACAACAATTAGTTTTTTACAGATGAAGTTTACATTCCTACGAGCATCCACATGGAGCATTCTGGGTTCCTACCCCTTCCTCTGTTTATACCTGACCAGCATTAATTTTATGTATCATATTGAAGGTGAATGAATATTTTAGAGGGGAACCGTTTGATTTGAGTTTTTGGTTCAGATTCGACTTGTTTCAGCATTTGAAGGGCATTCGGTACCTCAGCACGCTTGGCGTGGTTTTGGTCGGCTGTCGTTTAAGACTGCTTGCTTCAAACAAGCGAATGGTAACGTTGGTTCCACATTATAGCCCTAAGAAAGTTATGTATAGTTTAAGAGGAGTCACTTTCCAAACTTCCCAGATTTATTAACTTGAAGAATTGTAAGCTGATTTGTGTGATTACTTGCTTTAAGAGTAGGTCATCTTCTGTGTTGGGCAGTATTAATTCTGTGTCAGTATTAATTCATGTGGGTCACAAAGAGAGATTGGGATTCTTTGGAAAAGTTCAAGCCTTTCATGTAAAAGTCGAAGGTCGAAACCATGGACTCTTCTATTCAAAGTTGTCAACTTGTATACGCCAGTGTTCTAATTAAGAATTCAACGTTTATGATAACGTCAGTGAGGTGTTCACTCACCACACAGTGATTGTTACAATGTCTTCTATAATTCAGAAGATAATATTTCAAAAGAATAAAATCATGAACAATGGGAAATTTTACGTGTGCCATTTATTGGTTTTGTCAACTAAAAAAATTTTTTTTTTCAATTTTTGCCTATGGGTTACCCTTATGGAATTTATCAAAAAACTTCAAAATTTATTTGACCCATTTTATGATGCAAAAAGGTTCTACATACAAAAATACCATTGTTTTCACTTTTTTTTCTACTGAAATCGCCTGTTCTGACTGAATAAATCAACTTGAACTAAACAATGGGTATCACTGTAGGCTTAAATTCAGTTTTTCCGGCAATCACAGCCGCAGGTTCGCGCACAGTGTCACTTTTCTGTACATTATAAAATCAGGAATCGAGTTTCACTCGTTAGATATATGAAACACGAGGCAAACTATTCAAACAGAATCCATCCATATTCTGTCTAAACAGACTGAATAAATAATCTTCAGTTCATGTTTTTTTTAGTGTTCTATCTATTCAAAATATAGCTGTTACAGCCGACAGAAAGAAACTTGTCAATTCCAATCGTTTGTTTTTCAGTACTTCCAAAGGAAAGCAATTTCTGCGATTTGGAACACTGTAGTATTTTCGATAATACCTCCACAGCGTATTCTAACCAGAAAGACGGAGGAAAGTGTGTCTAAACACAAATGTTGCCTTTCAGAAGCTGATTTTGATTGTTCCCTTTTGAAAAGGGAAACGTCTTCCTTATCTACGACTGAGCAAACCTCGAATAGCAATGGCATTTAAATATCAGTCATTAGAGGCATATAAGAAGCTCATTTCCAGTAACTTGAAGGTTTTTTTCCTCACGCTAGTCCGAGCTTGGCGAGGTTATTTTGGGGCCGAGAGATATTTCTACATACATAATGACGTGTATGACGTGGAACGGAGTGTGAGGTGATAAGGCTTTGCTTTGGATACTCCCAAGTATAGTCCCATATTTGTTCAGTGCTATGGAATGAGCTTTCAATAATATTGTCCTGCTACCACACAAAGGTTATCAGTGGTCATTTAGAGTAAAGAGAGTACGTTTCGAACAAATCCAATTTTCAAAGAGTCATCAGGGGTGCAGATTTTGCGATATGTGTGCTTATACCCAAAATCTCAGACTATCATGATTAATTCATTTCAGTGGAGGGCTCGGCAGAACTATGTTTGGTCCCGCCAAGCCTTTAACCCATCCCCCCCCCCACACACACACACACACACACATAGAGAAGCTATAGACTAGGGAGAGCATTTACGCAACAGCCGATGGATGTACATTTTATAAGAGTGCACATGAGTGTATTCTTGTAGGGGCCCTGGGAGCTACAGTAGTATTGTTAACTGGGGTGACCACGTTATGCTTTACTGCTTTAATATGACACAGGACCCAAAGACTTGTGTGTTTCTTCTCCGAAGTGGCAACGTGATTGCAAACAATAGGCTAAACTTCATTTTGTTATGTTTAATAGCAATGATTTAGGCATGAATTCCCCGCGGGAACCCCGGGAAGCGAAGCAGTGCCTGTTCACTGCGGTAAACAGATTCTGTTTTACTGGCAAAATAGGACCCAGTCACCAATGCTTGGGATGTGCAAACACTCTATAAAGTGGGCGATATGGCTTATTAACGCTCACTCCTGGTCTTGAGTTGATACTCATGTTGTGGTCATGATTAGCCATTGTGCAAGCATATGTGACCTTAAACACCAATAAATAAATTTAGGCATGAATACTGGGTAGGTGTGACCAAAAATACCAGTAAACAATTATGTGGTGGTTAAATACTGAGTCTTTGGAACTTTGAGATTGCCTTTTCCTATTAGGTGTGCTCCCTACATCGGAGGGACCTCGCATTTTCAGAAAAGTCAATGTAATCGACGTATGGAGGATTCTGTACCACAGAAATCTGCGTAACGTGACTGAGAATAGATTGGATTGTTGGACAAGAATATGGACAGGGGTAAAAAATGAGTGTCAAATTGGTAAAATTTCACAAATTTTCGACAATGCGCTTTTTTAAAAACAAGATTTTCAATGGCAAAAAAGGGTCTTTCTCTTTATTGAGGTGTTCTGGATTTTGGTTCGGAACATCTGCACTATCTATTCATTCCTTTTTGGGATATTTGTGTTCAAATTTTGACACTGGGTGATGATATTTCGTACCAAAATAAGTTCCAACATCAGTCAGTTGTTACTATTTATAGTAACTCTGAATGAAATGACAATGTGACTCCGGTCTGAACAACTGAACATATCCCCACCAAAAAATCGTCTGCTCAGTCAGTACGCTGGTTTTCGTGTAACTTATCACAGCTGCTTTGTTTCTGTTGATTTTTATTAAACAAATAGCAATTTTTTCTATACCCTCATGTACTCGAAAATTTACGTTATTATCTTCTCTGGAAACAGAATGATGGAGGTCTTACAATTTTAAGTTTTCTATTTATTTTTTGCCACAGAAGAACGAATCGGGCTGTAGCTCAGTAAGTTCAGGCGTTCACTTTGCTGTATGAAAAGTTCGTGTTCAATGCGATGTGTGTTCAAAACCCACCTGTTCTTAGATTTTTCTCATTATCCTAACACACACATTTTTCGCTTTGTTCTGGTTGCATCTTCGTCTATAGTGCATGTTTTCGCAAATTAGCTGAGTACTCCACAATCAGTATATTTAAACCAAAATGTTGGAAAACAACCAATTGCCCAAAAAAGACAGACCATTACTCTGCAGACCATATTGTACAATTAGGGGCGCTATTATGTTGCAAAAATTGAGTCAAATAACGAGACGATAATCATAGTCTGATGATGCCTTTTGTCTGTTCAGCACCACTGACTGTGTGCCAGATTTAATGTTTCCTTGAAATAAAAGATTGCGAATATTCTCAACTGCACTTAATAAATAGCCTTTTGTGGCAAACTAAAAGAGTATATGCACTGACACCGTCATATTACCACTATAAGCAATGTATTTCTTCTGTTATGTCAGTGGTGAGGGCCTTGATTTCAGCTGTCCATTTGGGAGCAATTTGCGGATTGTGCAAATGTGTACAGCCCGTTAATAGTACACTTTCATTCAACCAATGCTAGCCCTTCGTGTGGTGGTTTAGTAAGTTAAGAATTTAGGTAGTAGATAGATGACGCAGGACGGTTCTCTCCGTGCTATCCGCCCTCATTCATCCGACACAATACAGGTCGGGGAAAGAGCCGTGA
Source organism: Pictodentalium vernedei (assembly GCA_031216915.1). Taxonomy (NCBI): domain Eukaryota; kingdom Metazoa; phylum Mollusca; class Scaphopoda; order Dentaliida; family Dentaliidae; genus Pictodentalium; species Pictodentalium vernedei. Next base: position 388,741,756 of record CM062289.1, read on the forward strand.
TACCCCAATAATAAACAAATTCCACCCATCACTACAAACTTTAAATATCCTGTGTATTTTGAGCTAAAATATATTTCTGTCACAGAATGACTGGTAGTGTAATGGCTCTACTAACAGGTTAGAGAACTTTTGGAGCTAAACAGGGTTGGCGGACCGGTGTCATGATTCCATGTGCTATACTGTCTGTCAGGTAGGAAAGCATACTTTCAAAGCGTGTGTATGGGATAGTTTGGTTTGGTTTGGTTTGGGTGGGGGGAGGGGGGTTGGCGTTTTATTTCAGGTTTACATTTTAGATCTCTGAATCGTCTTTTCATCTTGATTTGCCGTTCGCGGTTTTATCTGGAATATTTTCCGATATGATGTGTGGAGCAGTGAGTCACGATACGTTTGGAAAGCATTCACGTTACAACAATTACTTTTTTACAGATGAAGTTTACATTCCTACGAGCATCCACATGGAGCATTCTGGGTTCCTACCCCTTCCTCTGTTTATACCGGACCAGCATTAATTTTATGTATCATATTGAAGGTGAATGAATATTTTAGAGGGGAACCGTTTGATTTGAGTTTTTGGTTCAGATTCGACTTGTTTCAGCATTTGAAGGGCATTCGGTACCTCAGCACGCTTGGCGTGGTTTTGGTCGGCTGTCGTTTAAGACTGCTTGCTTCAAACAAGCGAATGGTAACGTTGGTTCCACATTATAGCCCTAAGAAAGTTATGTATAGTTTAAGAGGAGTCACTTTCCAAACTTCCCAGATTTATTAACTTGAAGAATTGTAAGCTGATTTGTGTGATTACTTGCTTTAAGAGTAGGTCATCTTCTGTGTTGGGCAGTATTAATTCTGTGTCAGTATTAATTCATGTGGGTCACAAAGAGAGATTGGGATTCTTTGGAAAAGTTCAAGCCTTTCATGTAAAAGTCGAAGGTCGAAACCATGGACTCTTCTGTTCAAAGTTGTCAACTTGTATACGCCAGTGTTCTAATTAAGAATTCAACGTTTATGATAACGTCAGTGAGGTGTTCACTCACCACACAGTGATTGTTACAATGTCTTCTATAATTCAGAAGATAATATTTCAAAAGAATAAAATCATGAACAATGGGAAATTTTACTTGTGCCATTTATTGGTTTTGTCAACTAAAAAAATTTTTTTTTTCAATTTTTGCCTATGGGTTACCCTTATGGAATTTATCAAAAAACTTCAAAATTTATTTGACCCATTTTATGATGCAAAAAGGTTCTACATACAAAAATACCATTGTTTTCACTTTTTTTTCTACTGAAATCGCCTGTTCTGACTGAATAAATCAACTTGAACTAAACAATGGGTATCACTGTAGGCTTAAATTCAGTTTTTCCGGCAATCACAGCCGCAGGTTCGCGCACAGTGTCACTTTTCTGTACATTATAAAATCAGGAATCGAGTTTCACTCGTTAGATATATGAAACACGAGGCAAACTATTCAAACAGAATCCATCCATATTCTGTCTAAACAGACTGAATAAATAATCTTCAGTTCATGTTTTTTTTAGTGTTCTATCTATTCAAAATATAGCTGTTACAGCCGACAGAAAGAAACTTGTCAATTCCAATCGTTTGTTTTTCAGTACTTCCAAAGGAAAGCAATTTCTGCGATTTGGAACACTGTAGTATTTTCGATAATACCTCCACAGCGTATTCTAACCAGAAAGACGGAGGAAAGTGTGTCTAAACACAAATGTTGCCTTTCAGAAGCTGATTTTGATTGTTCCCTTTTGAAAAGGGAAACGTCTTCCTTATCTACGACTGAGCAAACCTCGAATAGCAATGGCATTTAAATATCAGTCATTAGAGGCATATAAGAAGCTCATTTCCAGTAACTTGAAGGTTTTTTTCCTCACGCTAGTCCGAGCTTGGCGAGGTTATTTTGGGGCCGAGAGATATTTCTACATACATAATGACGTGTATGACGTGGAACGGAGTGTGAGGTGATAAGGCTTTGCTTTGGATACTCCCAAGTATAGTCCCATATTTGTTCAGTGCTATGGAATGAGCTTTCAATAATATTGTCCTGCTACCACACAAAGGTTATCAGTGGTCATTTAGAGTAAAGAGAGTACGTTTCGAACAAATCCAATTTTCAAAGAGTCATCAGGGGTGCAGATTTTGCGATATGTGTGCTTATACCCAAAATCTCAGACTATCATGATTAATTCATTTCAGTGGAGGGCTCGGCAGAACTATGTTTGGTCCCGCCAAGCCTTTAACCCATTCCCCCCCCTCCCCCCCCCCCCCCACACACACACACACACATAGAGAAGCTATAGACTAGGGAGAGCATTTACGCAACAGCCGATGGATGTACATTTTATAAGAGTGCACATGAGTGTATTCTTGTAGGGGCCCTGGGAGCTACAGTAGTATTGTTAACTGGGGTGACCACGTTATGCTTTACTGCTTTAATATGACACAGGACCCAAAGACTTGTGTGTTTCTTCTCCGAAGTGGCAACGTGATTGCAAACAATAGGCTAAACTTCATTTTGTTATGTTTAATAGCAATGATTTAGGCATGAATTCCCCGCGGGAACCCCGGGAAGCGAAGCAGTGCCTGTTCACTGCGGTAAACAGGTTCTGTTTTACTGGCAAAATAGGACCCAGTCACCAATGCTTGGGATGTGCAAACACTCTATAAAGTGGGCGATATGGCTTATTAACGCTCACTCCTGGTCTTGAGTTGATACTCATGTTGTGGTCATGATTAGCCATTGTGCAAGCATATGTGACCTTAAACACCAATAAATAAATTTAGGCATGAATACTTTGTAGGTGTGACCAAAAATACCAGTAAACAATTATGTGGTGGTTAAATACTGAGTCTTTGGAACTTTGAGATTGCCTTTTCCTATTAGGTGTGCTCCCTACATCGGAGGGACCTCGCATTTTCAGAAAAGTCAATGTAATCGACGTATGGAGGATTCTGTACCACAGAAATCTGCGTAACGTGACTGAGAATAGATTGGATTGTTGGACAAGAATATGGACAGGGGTAAAAAATGAGTGTCAAATTGGTAAAATTTCACAAATTTTCGACAATGCGCTTTTTTAAAAACAAGATTTTCAATGGCAAAAAAGGGTCTTTCTCTTTATTGAGGTGTTCTGGATTTTGGTTCGGAACATCTGCACTATCTATTCATTCCTTTTTGGGATATTTGTGTTCAAATTTTGACACTGGGTGATGATATTTCGTACCAAAATAAGTTCCAACATCAGTCAGTTGTTACTATTTATAGTAACTCTGAATGAAATGACAATGTGACTCCGGTCTGAACAACTAAACATATCCCCACCAAAAAATCGTCTGCTCAGTCAGTACGCTGGTTTTCGTGTAACTTATCACAGCTGCTTTGTTTCTGTTGAATAGCAATTTTTTCTATACCCTCATGTACTCGAAAATTTACGTTATTATCTTCTCTGGAAACAGAATGATGGAGGTCTTACAATTTAAAGTTTTCTATTTATTTTTTGCCACAGAAGAACGAATCGGGCTGTAGCTCAGTAAGTTCAGGCGTTCACTTTGCTGTATGAAAAGTTCGTGTTCAATGCGATGTGTGTTCAAAACCCACCTGTTCTTAGATTTTTCTCATTATCCTAACACACACATTTTTCGCTTTGTTCTGGTTGCATCTTCGTCTATAGTGCATGTTTTCGCAAATTAGCTGAATACTCCACAATCAGTATATTTAAACCAAAATGTTGGAAAACAACCAATTGCCCAAAAAAGACAGACCATTACTCTGCAGACCATATTGTACAATTAGGGGCGCTATTATGTTGCAAAAATTGAGTCAAATAACGAGACGATAATCATAGTCTGATGATGCCTTTTGTCTGTTCAGCACCACTGACTGTGTGCCAGATTTAATGTTTCCTTGAAATAAAAGATTGCGAATATTCTCAACTGCACTTAATAAATAGCCTTTTGTGGCAAACTAAAAGAGTATATGCACTGACACCGTCATATTACCACTATAAGCAATGTATTTCTTCTGTTATGTCAGTGGTGAGGGCCTTGATTTCAGCTGTCCATTTGGGAGCAATTTGCGGATTGTGCAAATGTGTACAGCCCGTTAGTAGTACACTTTCCTTCAACCAATGCTAGCCCTTCGTGTGGTGGTTTAGTAAGTTAGGAATTTAGGTAGTAGATAGATGACGCAGGACGGTTCTCTCCGTGCTATCCGCCCTCATTCATCCGACACAATACAGGTCGGGGAAAGAGCCGTGATACCCCAATAATAAACAAATTCCACCCATCACTACAAACTTTAAATATCCTGTGTATTTTGAGCTAAAATATATTTCTGTCACAGAATGACTGGTAGTGTAATGGCTCTACTAACAGGTTAGAGAACTTTTGGAGCTAAACAGGGTTGGCGGACCGGTGTCATGATTCCATGTGCTATACTGTCTGTCAGGTAGGAAAGCATACTTTCAAAGCGTGTGTATGGGATAGTTTGGTTTGGTTTGGTTTGGGTGGGGGGAGGGGGGTTGGCGTTTTATTTCAGGTTTACATTTTAGATCTCTGAATCGTCTTTTCATCTTGATTTGCCGTTCGCGGTTTTATCTGGAATATTTTCCGATATGATGTGTGGAGCAGTGAGTCACGATACGTTTGGAAAGCATTCACGTTACAACAATTAGTTTTTTACAGATGAAGTTTACATTCCTACGAGCATCCACATGGAGCATTCTGGGTTCCTACCCCTTCCTCTGTTTATACCGGACCAGCATTAATTTTATGTATCATATTGAAGGTGAATGAATATTTTAGAGGGGAACCGTTTGATTTGAGTTTTTGGTTCAGATTCGACTTGTTTCAGCATTTGAAGGGCATTCGGTACCTCAGCACGCTTGGCGTGGTTTTGGTCGGCTGTCGTTTAAGACTGCTTTCTTCAAACAAGCGAATGGTAACGTTGGTTCCACATTATAGCCCTAAGAAAGTTATGTATAGTTTAAGAGGAGTCACTTTCCAAACTTCCCAGATTTATGAACTTGAAGAATTGTAAGCTGATTTGTGTGATTACTTGCTTTAAGAGTAGGTCATCTTCTGTGTTGGGCAGTATTAATTCTGTGTCAGTATTAATTCATGTGGGTCACAAAGAGAGATTGGGATTCTTTGGAAAAGTTCAAGCCTTTCATGTAAAAGTCGAAGGTCGAAACCATGGACTCTTCTATTCAAAGTTGTCAACTTGTATACGCCAGTGTTCTAATTAAGAATTCAACGTTTATGATAACGTCAGTGAGGTGTTCACTCACCACACAGTGATTGTTACAATGTCTTCTATAATTCAGAAGATAATATTTCAAAAGAATAAAATCATGAACAATCGGAAATTTTACGTGTGCCATTTATTGGTTTTGTCAACTAAAAAAATTTTTTTTTTCAATTTTTGCCTATGGGTTACCCTTATGGAATTTATCAAAAAACTTCAAAATTTATTTGACCCATTTTATGATGCAAAAAGGTTCTACATACAAAAATACAATTGTTTTCACTTTTTTTCTACTGAAATCGCCTGTTCTGACTGAATAAATCAACTTGAACTAAACAATGGGTATCACTGTAGGCTTAAATTCAGTTTTTCCGGCAATCACAGCCGCAGGTTCGCGCACAGTGTCACTTTTCTGTACATTATAAAATCAGGAATCGAGTTTCACTCGTTAGATATATGAAACACGAGGCAAAATATTCAAACAGAATCCATCCATATTCTGTCTAAACAGACTGAATAAATAATCTTCAGTTCATGTTTTTTTTAGTGTTCTATCTATTCAAAATATAGCTGTTACAGCCGACAGAAAGAAACTTGTCAATTCCAATCGTTTGTTTTTCAGTACTTCCAAAGGAAAGCAATTTCTGCGATTTGGAACACTGTAGTATTTTCGATAATACCTCCACAGCGTATTCTAACCAGAAAGACGGAGGAAAGTGTGTCTAAACACAAATGTTGCCTTTCAGAAGCTGATTTTGATTGTTCCCTTTTGAAAAGGGAAACGTCTTCCTTATCTACGACTGAGCAAACCTCGAATAGCAATGGCATTTAAATATCAGTCATTAGAGGCATATAAGAAGCTCATTTCCAGTCACTTGAAGGTTTTTTTCCTCACGCTAGTCCGAGCTTGGCGAGGTTATTTTGGGGCCGAGAGATATTTCTACATACATAATGACGTGTATGACGTGGAATGGAGTGTGTGGTGATAAGGCTTTGCTTTGGATACTCCCAAGTATAGTCCCATATTTGTTCAGTGCTATGGAATGAGCTTTCAATAATATTGTCCTGCTACCACACAAAGGTTATCAGTGGTCATTTAGAGTAAAGAGAGTACGTTTCGAACAAATCCAATTTTCAAAGAGTCATCAGGGGTGCAGATTTTGCGATATGTGTGCTTATACCCAAAATCTCAGACTATCATGATTAATTCATTTCAGTGGAGAGCTCGGCAGAACTATGTTTGGTCCCGCCAAGCCTTTAACCCACCCCCCCCCCCCCCCACACACACACACACATAGAGAAGCTATAGACTAGGGAGAGCATTTACGCAACAGCCGATGGATGTACATTTTATAAGAGTGCACATGAGTGTATTCTTGTAGGGGCCCTGGGAGCTACAGTAGTATTGTTAACTGGGGTGACCACGTTATGCTTTACTGCTTTAATATGACACAGGACCCAAAGACTTGTGTGTTTCTTCTCCGAAGTGGCAACGTGATTGCAAACAATAGGCTAAACTTCATTTTGTTATGTTTAATAGCAATGATTTAGGCATGAATTCCCCGCGGGAACCCCGGGAAGCGAAGCAGTGCCTGTTCACTGCGGTAAACAGGTTCTGTTTTACTGGCAAAATAGGACCCAGTCACCAATGCTTGGGATGTGCAAACACTCTATAAAGTGGGCGATATGGCTTATTAACGCTCACTCCTGGTCTTGAGTTGATACTCATGTTGTGGTCATGATTAGCCATTGTGCAAGCATATGTGACCTTAAACACCAATAAATAAATTGAGGCATGAATACTGGGTAGGTGTGACCAAAAATACCAGTAAACAATTATGTGGTGGTTAAATACTGAGTCTTTGGAACTTTGAGATTGCCTTTTCCTATTAGGTGTGCTCCCTACATCGGAGGGACCTCGCATTTTCAGAAAAGTCAATGTAATCGACGTATGGAGGATTCTGTACCACAGAAATCTGCGTAACGTGACTGAGAATAGATTGGATTGTTGGACAAGAATATGGACAGGGGTAAAAAATGAGTGTCAAATTGGTAAAATTTCACAAATTTTCGACAATGCGCTTTTTTAAAAACAAGATTTTCAATGGGAAAAAAGTGTCTTTCTCTTTATTGACGTGTTCTGGATTTTGGTTCGGAACATCTGCACTATCTATTCATTCCTTTTTGGGATATTTGTGTTCAAATTTTGACACTGGGTGACGATATTTCGTACCAAAATAAGTTCCAACATCAGTCAGTTGTTACTATTTATAGTAACTCTGAATGAAATGACAATGTGACTCCGGTCTGAACAACTAAACATATCGCCACCAAAAAATCGTCTGCTCAGTCAGTACGCTGGTTTTCGTGTAACTTATCACAGCTGCTTTGTTTCTGTTGAATAGCAATTTTTTCTATACCCTCATGTACTCGAAAATTTACGCTATTATCTTCTCTGGAAACAGAATGATGGAGGTCTTACAATTTAAAGTTTTCTATTTATTTTTTGCCACAGAAGAACGAATCGGGCTGTAGCTCAGTAAGTTCAGGCGTTCACTTTGCTGTATGAAAAGTTCGTGTTCAATGCGATGTGTGTTCAAAACCCACCTGTTCTTAGATTTTTCTCATTATCCTAACACACACATTTTTCGCTTTGTTCTGGTTGCATCTTCGTCTATAGTGCATGTTTTCGCAAATTAGCTGAATACTCCACAATCAGTATATTTAAACCAAAATGTTGGAAAACAACCAATTGCCCAAAAAAGACAGACCATTACTCTGCAGACCATATTGTACAATTAGGGGCGCTATTATGTTGCAAAAATTGAGTCAAATAACGAGACGATAATCATAGTCTGATGATGCCTTTTGTCTGTTCAGCACCACTGACTGTGTGCCAGATTTAATGTTTCCTTGAAATAAAAGATTGCGAATATTCTCAACTGCACTTAATAAATAGCCTTTTGTGGCAAACTAAAAGAGTATATGCACTGACACCGTCATATTACCACTATAAGCAATGTATTTCTTCTGTTATGTCAGTGGTGAGGGCCTTGATTTCAGCTGTCCATTTGGGAGCAATTTGCGGATTGTGCAAATGTGTACAGCCCGTTAATAGTACACTTTCCTTCAACCAATGCTAGCCCTTCGTGTGGTGGTTTAGTAAGTTAGGAATTTAGGTAGTAGATAGATGACGCAGGACGGTTCTCTCCGTGCTATCCGCCCTCATTCATCCGACACAATACAGGTCGGGGAAAGAGCCGTGATACCCCAATAATAAACAAATTCCACCCATCACTACAAACTTTAAATATCCTGTGTATTTTGAGCTAAAATATATTTCTGTCACAGAATGACTGGTAGTGTAATGGCTCTACTAACAGGTTAGAGAACTTTTGGAGCTAAACAGGGTTGGCGGACCGGTGTCATGATTCCATGTGCTATACTGTCTGTCAGGTAGGAAAGCATACTTTCAAAGCGTGTGTATGGGATAGTTTGGTTTGGTTTGGTTTGGGTGGGGGGAGGGGGGTTGGCGTTTTATTTCAGGTTTACATTTTAGATCTCTGAATCGTCTTTTCATCTTGATTTGCCGTTCGCGGTTTTATCTGGAATATTTTCCGATATGATGTGTGGAGCAGTGAGTCACGATACGTTTGGAAAGCATTCACGTTACAACAATTAGTTTTTTACAGATGAAGTTTACATTCCTACGAGCATCCACATGGAGCATTCTGGGTTCCTACCCCTTCCTCTGTTTATACCGGACCAGCATTAATTTTATGTATCATATTGAAGGTGAATGAATATTTTAGAGGGGAACCGTTTGATTTGAGTTTTTGGTTCAGATTCGACTTGTTTCAGCATTTGAAGGGCATTCGGTACCTCAGCACGCTTGGCGTGGTTTTGGTCGGCTGTCGTTTAAGACTGCTTGCTTCAAACAAGCGAATGGTAACGTTGGTTCCACATTATAGCCCTAAGAAAGTTATGTATAGTTTAAGAGGAGTCACTTTCCAAACTTCCCAGATTTATTAACTTGAAGAATTGTAAGCTGATTTGTGTGATTACTTGCTTTAAGAGTAGGTCATCTTCTGTGTTGGGCAGTATTAATTCTGTGTCAGTATTAATTCATGTGGGTCACAAAGAGAGATTGGGATTCTTTGGAAAAGTTCAAGCCTTTCATGTAAAAGTCGAAGGTCGAAACCATGGACTCTTCTATTCAAAGTTGTCAACTTGTATACGCCAGTGTTCTAATTAAGAATTCAACGTTTATGATAACGTCAGTGAGGTGTTCACTCACCACACAGTGATTGTTACAATGTCTTCTATAATTCAGAAGATAATATTTCAAAAGAATAAAATCATGAACAATGGGAAATTTTACGTGTGCCATTTATTGGTTTTGTCAACTAAAAAAATTTTTTTTTTCAATTTTTGCCTATGGGTTACCCTTATGGAATTTATCAAAAAACTTCAAAATTTATTTGACCCATTTTATGATGCAAAAAGGTTCTACATACAAAAATACCATTGTTTTCACTTTTTTCTACTGAAATCGCCTGTTCTGACTGAATAAATCAACTTGAACTAAACAATGGGTATCACTGTAGGTTTAAATTCAGTTTTTCCGGCAATCACAGCCGCAGGTTCGCGCACAGTGTCACTTTTCTGTACATTATAAAATCAGGAATCGAGTTTCACTCGTTAGATATATGAAACACGAGGCAAACTATTCAAACAGAATCCATCCATATTCTGTCTAAACAGACTGAATAAATAATCTTCAGTTCATGTTTTTTTTAGTGTTCTATCTATTCAAAATATAGCTGTTACAGCCGACAGAAAGAAACTTGTCAATTCCAATCGTTTGTTTTTCAGTACTTCCAAAGGAAAGCAATTTCTGCGATTTGGAACACTGTAGTATTTTCGATAATACCTCCACAGCGTATTCTAACCAGAAAGACGGAGGAAAGTGTGTCTAAACACAAATGTTGGCCTTTCAGAAGCTGATTTTGATTGTTCCCTTTTGAAAAGGGAAACGTCTTCCTTATCTACGACTGAGCAAACCTCGAATAGCAATGGCATTTAAATATCAGTCATTAGAGGCATATAAGAAGCTCATTTCCAGTAACTTGAAGGTTTTTTTCCTCACGCTAGTCCGAGCTTGGCGAGGTTATTTTGGGGCCGAGAGATATTTCTACATACATAATGACGTGTATGACGTGGAACGGAGTGTGAGGTGATAAGGCTTTGCTTTGGATACTCCCAAGTATAGTCCCATATTTGTTCAGTGCTATGAAATGAGCTTTCAATAATATTGTCCTGCTACCACACAAAGGTTATCAGTGGTCATTTAGAGTAAAGAGAGTACGTTTCGAACAAATCCAATTTTCAAAGAGTCATCAGGGGTGCAGATTTTGCGATATGTGTGCTTATACCCAAAATCTCAGACTATCATGATTAATTCATTTCAGTGGAGGGCTCGGCAGAACTATGTTTGGTCCCGCCAAGCCTTTAACCCATTCCCCCCCCCCCCCCCACACACACACACATAGAGAAGCTATAGACTAGGGAGAGCATTTACGCAACAGCCGATGGATGTACATTTTATAAGAGTGCACATGAGTGTATTCTTGTAGGGGCCCTGGGAGCTACAGTAGTATTGTTAACTGGGGTGACCACGTTATGCTTTACTGCTTTAATATGACACAGGACCCAAAGACTTGTGTGTTTCTTCTCCGAAGTGGCAACGTGATTGCAAACAATAGGCTAAACTTCATTTTGTTATGTTTAATAGCAATGATTTAGGCATGAATTCCCCGCGGGAACCCCGGGAAGCGAAGCAGTGCCTGTTCACTGCGGTAAACAGGTTCTGTTTTACTGGCAAAATAGGACCCAGTCACCAATGCTTGGGATGTGCAAACACTCTATAAAGTGGGCGATATGGCTTATTAACGCTCACTCCTGGTCTTGAGTTGATACTCATGTTGTGGTCATGATTAGCCATTGTGCAAGCATATGTGACCTTAAACACCAATAAATAAATTTAGGCATGAATACTGGGTAGGTGTGACCAAAAATACCAGTAAACAATTATGTGGTGGTTAAATACTGAGTCTTTGGAACTTTGAGATTGCCTTTTCCTATTAGGTGTGCTCCCTACATCGGAGGGACCTCGCATTTTCAGAAAAGTCAATGTAATCGACGTATGGAGGATTCTGTACCACAGAAATCTGCGTAACGTGACTGAGAATAGATTGGATTGTTGGACAAGAATATGGACAGGGGTAAAAAATGAGTGTCAAATTGGTAAAATTTCACAAATTTTCGACAATGCGCTTTTTTAAAAACAAGATTTTCAATGGCAAAAAAGGGTCTTTCTCTTTATTGAGGTGTTCTGGATTTTGGTTCGGAACATCTGCACTATCTATTCATTCCTTTTTGGGATATTTGTGTTCAAATTTTGACACTGGGTGATGATATTTCGTACCAAAATAAGTTCCAACATCAGTCAGTTGTTACTATTTATAGTAACTCTGAATGAAATGACAATGTGACTCCGGTCTGAACAACTAAACATATCCCCACCAAAAAATCGTCTGCTCAGTCAGTACGCTGGTTTTCGTGTAACTTATCACAGCTGCTTTGTTTCTGTTGAATAGCAATTTTTTCTATACCCTCATGTACTCGAAAATTTACGTTATTATCTTCTCTGGAAACAGAATGATGGAGGTCTTACAATTTAAAGTTTTCTATTTATTTTTTGCCACAGAAGAACGAATCGGGCTGTAGCTCAGTAAGTTCAGGCGTTCACTTTGCTGTATGAAAAGTTCGTGTTCAATGCGATGTGTGTTCAAAACCCACCTGTTCTTAGATTTTTCTCATTATCCTAACACACACATTTTTCGCTTTGTTCTGGTTGCATCTTCGTCTATAGTGCATGTTTTCGCAAATTAGCTGAATACTCCACAATCAGTATATTTAAACCAAAATGTTGGAAAACAACCAATTGCCCAAAAAAGACAGACCATTACTCTGCAGACCATATTGTACAATTAGGGGCGCTATTATGTTGCAAAAATTGAGTCAAATAACGAGACGATAATCATAGTCTGATGATGCCTTTTGTCTGTTCAGCACCACTGACTGTGTGCCAGATTTAATGTTTCCTTGAAATAAAAGATTGCGAATATTCTCAACTGCACTTAATAAATAGCCTTTTGTGGCAAACTAAAAGAGTATATGCACTGACACCGTCATATTACCACTATAAGCAATGTATTTCTTCTGTTATGTCAGTGGTGAGGGCCTTGATTTCAGCTGTCCATTTGGGAGCAATTTGCGGATTGTGCAAATGTGTACAGCCCGTTAATAGTACACTTTCCTTCAACCAATGCTAGCCCTTCGTGTGGTGGTTTAGTAAGTTAGGAATTTAGGTAGTAGATAGATGACGCAGGACGGTTCTCTCCGTGCTATCCGCCCTCATTCATCCGACACAATACAGGTCGGGGAAAGAGCCGTGATACCCCAATAATAAACAAATTCCACCCATCACTACAAACTTTAAATATCCTGTGTATTTTGAGCTAAAATATATTTCTGTCACAGAATGACTGGTAGTGTAATGGCTCTACTAACAGGTTAGAGAACTTTTGGAGCTAAACAGGGTTGGCGGACCGGTGTCATGATTCCATGTGCTATACTGTCTGTCAGGTAGGAAAGCATACTTTCAAAGCGTGTGTATGGGATAGTTTGGTTTGGTTTGGTTTGGGTGGGGGGAGGGGGAGGGGGGTTGGCGTTTTATTTCAGGTTTACATTTTAGATCTCTGAATCGTCTTTTCATCTTGATTTGCCGTTCGCGGTTTTATCTGGAATATTTTCCGATATGATGTGTGGAGCAGTGAGTCACGATACGTTTGGAAAGCATTCACGTTACAACAATTAGTTTTTTACAGATGAAGTTTACATTCCTACGAGCATCCACATGGAGCATTCTGGGTTCCTACCCCTTCCTCTGTTTATACCGGACCAGCATTAATTTTATGTATCATATTGAAGGTGAATGAATATTTTAGAGGGGAACCGTTTGATTTGAGTTTTTGGTTCAGATTCGACTTGTTTCAGCATTTGAAGGGCATTCGGTACCTCAGCACGCTTGGCGTGGTTTTGGTCGGCTGTCGTTTAAGACTGCTTGCTTCAAACAAGCGAATGGTAACGTTGGTTCCACATTATAGCCCTAAAAAAGTTATGTATAGTTTAAGAGGAGTCACTTTCCAAACTTCCCAGATTTATTAACTTGAAGAATTGTAAGCTGATTTGTGTGATTACTTGCTTTAAGAGTAGGTCATCTTCTGTGTTGGGCAGTATTAATTCTGTGTCAGTATTAATTCATGTGGGTCACAAAGAGAGATTGGGATTCTTTGGAAAAGTTCAAGCCTTTCATGTAAAAGTCGAAGGTCGAAACCATGGACTCTTCTATTCAAAGTTGTCAACTTGTATACGCCAGTGTTCTAATTAAGAATTCAACGTTTATGATAACGTCAGTGAGGTGTTCACTCACCACACAGTGATTGTTACAATGTCTTCTATAATTCAGAAGATAATATTTCAAAAGAATAAAATCATGAACAATGGGAAATTTTACGTGTGCCATTTATTGGTTTTGTCAACTAAAAAAATTTTTTTTTTCAATTTTTGCCTATGGGTTATCCTTATGGAATTTATCAAAAAACTTCAAAATTTATTTGACCCATTTTATGATGCAAAAAGGTTCTACATACAAAAATACCATTGTTTTCACTTTTTTTCTACTGAAATCGCCTGTTCTGACTGAATAAATCAACTTGAACTAAACAATGGGTATCACTGTAGGCTTAAATTCAGTTTTTCCGGCAATCACAGCCGCAGGTTCGTGCACAGTGTCACTTTTCTGTACATTATAAAATCAGGAATCGAGTTTCACTCGTTAGATATATGAAACACGAGGCAAACTATTCAAACAGAATCCATCCATATTCTGTCTAAACAGACTGAATAAATAATCTTCAGTTCATGTTTTTTTTAGTGTTCTATCTATTCAAAATATAGCTGTTACAGCAGACAGAAAGAAACTTGTCAATTCCAATCGTTTGTTTTTCAGTACTTCCAAAGGAAAGCAATTTCTGCGATTTGGAACACTGTAGTATTTTCGATAATACCTCCACAGCGTATTCTAACCAGAAAGACGGAGGAAAGTGTGTCTAAACACAAATGTTGCCTTTCAGAAGCTGATTTTGATTGTTCCCTTTTGAAAAGGGAAACGTCTTCCTTATCTACGACTGAGCAAACCTCGAATAGCAATGGCATTTAAATATCAGTCATTAGAGGCATATAAGAAGCTCATTTCCAGTAACTTGAAGGTTTTTTTCCTCACGCTAGTCCGAGCTTGGCGAGGTTATTTTGGGGCCGTGAGATATTTCTACATACATAATGACGTGTATGACGTGGAACGGAGTGTGAGGTGATAAGGCTTTGCTTTGGATACTCCCAAGTATAGTCCCATATTTGTTCAGTGCTATGGAATGAGCTTTCAATAATATTGTCCTGCTACCACACAAAGGTTATCAGTGGTCATTTAGAGTAAAGAGAGTACGTTTCGAACAAATCCAATTTTCAAAGAGTCATCAGGGGTGCAGATTTTGCGATATGTGTGCTTATACCCAAAATCTCAGACTATCATGATTAATTCATTTCAGTGGAGGGCTCGGCAGAACTATGTTTGGTCCCGCCAAGCCTTTAACCCATCCCCCCCCCCCCCCCCACACACACACACACACACATAGAGAAGCTATAGACTAGGGAGAGCATTTACGCAACAGCCGATGGAAGTACATTTTATAAGAGTGCACATGAGTGTATTCTTGTAGGGGCCCTGGGAGCTACAGTAGTATTGTTAACTGGGGTGACCACGTTATGCTTTACTGCTTTAATATGACACAGGACCCAAAGACTTGTGTGTTTCTTCTCCGAAGTGGCAACGTGATTGCAAACAATAGGCTAAACTTCATTTTGTTATGTTTAATAGCAATGATTTAGGCATGAATTCCCCGCGGGAACCCCGGGAAGCGAAGCAGTGCCTGTTCACTGCGGTAAACAGGTTCTGTTTTACTGGCAAAATAGGACCCAGTCACCAATGCCTGGGATGTGCAAACACTCTATAAAGTGGGCGATATGGCTTATTAACGCTCACTCCTGGTCTTGAGTTGATACTCATGTTGTGGTCATGATTAGCCATTGTGCAAGCATATGTGACCTTAAACACCAATAAATAAATTTAGGCATGAATACTGGGTAGGTGTGACCAAAAATACCAGTAAACAATTATGTGGTGGTTAAATACTGAGTCTTTGGAACTTTGAGATTGCCTTTTCCTATTAGGTGTGCTCCCTACATCGGAGGGACCTCGCATTTTCAGAAAAGTCAATGTAATCGACGTATGGAGGATTCTGTACCACAGAAATCTGCGTAACGTGACTGAGAATAGATTGCATTGTTGGACAAGAATATGGACAGGGGTAAAAAATGAGTGTCAAATTGGTAAAATTTCACAAATTTTCGACAATGCGCTTTTTTAAAAACAAGATTTTCAATGGCAAAAAAGGGTCTTTCTCTTTATTGAGGTGTTCTGGATTTTGGTTCGGAACATCTGCACTATCTATTCATTCCTTTTTGGGATATTTGTGTTCAAATTTTGACACTGGGTGATGATATTTCGTACCAAAATAAGTTCCAACATCAGTCAGTTGTTACTATTTATAGTAACTCTGAATGAAATGACAATGTGACTCCGGTCTGAACAACTAAACATATCCCCACCAAAAAATCGTCTGCTCAGTCAGTACGCTGGTTTTCGTGTAACTTATCACAGCTGCTTTGTTTCTGTTGAATAGCAATTTTTTCTATACCCTCATGTACTCGAAAATTTACGTTATTATCTTCTCTGGAAACAGAATGATGGAGGTCTTACAATTTAAAGTTTTCTATTTATTTTTTGCCACAGAAGAACGAATCGGGCTGTAGCTCAGTAAGTTCAGGCGTTCACTTTGCTGTATGAAAAGTTCGTGTTCAATGCGATGTGTGTTCAAAACCCACCTGTTCTTAGATTTTTCTCATTATCCTAACACACACATTTTTCGCTTTGTTCTGGTTGCATCTTCGTCTATAGTGCATGTTTTCGCAAATTAGCTGAATACTCCACAATCAGTATATTTAAACCAAAATGTTGGAAAACAACCAATTGCCCAAAAAAGACAGACCATTACTCTGCAGACCATATTGTACAATTAGGGGCGCTATTATGTTGCAAAAATTGAGTCAAATAACGAGACGATAATCATAGTCTGATGATGCCTTTTGTCTGTTCAGCACCACTGACTGTGTGCCAGATTTAATGTTTCCTTGAAATAAAAGATTGCGAATATTCTCAACTGCACTTAATAAATAGCCTTTTGTGGCAAACTAAAAGAGTATATGCACTGACACCGTCATATTACCACTATAAGCAATGTATTTCTTCTGTTATGTCAGTGGTGAGGGCCTTGATTTCAGCTGTCCATTTGGGAGCAATTTGCGGATTGTGCAAATGTGTACAGCCCGTTAATAGTACACTTTCCTTCAACCAATGCTAGCCCTTCCTGTGGTGGTTTAGTAAGTTAGGAATTTAGGTAGTAGATAGATGACGCAGGACGGTTCTCTCCGTGCTATCCGCCCTCATTCATCCGAAACAATACAGGTCGGGGAAAGAGCCGTGATACCCCAATAATAAACAAATTCCACCCATCACTACAAACTTTAAATATCCTGTGTATTTTGAGCTAAAATATATTTCTGTCACAGAATGACTGGTAGTGTAATGGCTCTACTAACAGGTTAGAGAACTTTTGGAGCTAAACAGGGTTGGCGGACCGGTGTCATGATTCCATGTGCTATACTGTCTGTCAGGTAGGAAAGCATACTTTCAAAGCGTGTGTATGGGATAGTTTGGTTTGGTTTGGTTTGGGTGGGGGGAGGGGGGTTGGCGTTTTATTTCAGGTTTACATTTTAGATCTCTGAATCGTCATTTCATCTTGATTTGCCGTTCGCGGTTTTATCTGGAATATTTTCCGATATGATGTGTGGAGCAGTGAGTCACGATACGTTTGGAAAGCATTCACGTTACAACAATTAGTTTTTTACAGATGAAGTTTACATTCCTACGAGCATCCACATGGAGCATTCTGGGTTCCTACCCCTTCCTCTGTTTATACCGGACCAGCATTAATTTTATGTATCATATTGAAGGTGAATGAATATTTTAGAGGGGAACCGTTTGATTTGAGTTTTTGGTTCAGATTCGACTTGTTTCAGCATTTGAAGGGCATTCGGTACCTCAGCACGCTTGGAGTGGTTTTGGTCGGCTGTCGTTTAAGACTGCTTGCTTCAAACAAGCGAATGGTAACGTTGGTTCCACATTATAGCCCTAAGAAAGTTATGTATAGTTTAAGAGGAGTCACTTTCCAAACTTCCCAGATTTATTAACTTGAAGAATTGTAAGCTGATTTGTGTGATTACTTGCTTTAAGAGTAGGTCATCTTCTGTGTTGGGCAGTATTAATTCTGTGTCAGTATTAATTCATGTGGGTCACAAAGAGAGATTGGGATTCTTTGGAAAAGTTCAAGCCTTTCATGTAAAAGTCGAAGGTCGAAACCATGGACTCTTCTATTCAAAGTTGTCAACTTGTATACGCCAGTGTTCTAATTAAGAATTCAACGTTTATGATAACGTCAGTGAGGTGTTCACTCACCACACAGTGATTGTTACAATGTCTTCTATAATTCAGAAGATAATATTTCAAAAGAATAAAATCATGAACAATGGGAAATTTTACGTGTGCCATTTATTGGTTTTGTCAACTAAAAAAAATTTTTTTTTCAATTTTTGCCTATGGGTTACCCTTATGGAATTTATCAAAAAACTTCAAAATTTATTTGACCCATTTTATGATGCAAAAAGGTTCTACATACAAAAATACCATTGTTTTCACTTTTTTTCTACTGAAATCGCCTGTTCTGACTGAATAAATCAACTTGAACTAAACAATGGGTATCACTGTTGGCTTAAATTCAGTTTTTCCGGCAATCACAGCCGCAGGTTCGCGCACAGTGTCACTTTTCTGTACATTATAAAATCAGGAATCGAGTTTCACTCGTTAGATATATGAAACACGAGGCAAACTATTCAAACAGAATCCATCCATATTCTGTCTAAACAGACTGAATAAATAATCTTCAGTTCATGTTTTTTTTAGTGTTCTATCTATTCAAAATATAGCTGTTACAGCCGACAGAAAGAAACTTGTCAATTCCAATCGTTTGTTTTTCAGTACTTCCAAAGGAAAGCAATTTCTGCGATTTGGAACACTGTAGTATTTTCGATAATACCTCCACAGCGTATTCTAACCAGAAAGACGGAGGAAAGTGTGTCTAAACACAAATGTTGCCTTTCAGAAGCTGATTTTGATTGTTTCCTTTTGAAAAGGGAAACGTCTTCCTTATCTACGACTGAGCAAACCTCGAATAGCAATGGCATTTAAATATCAGTCATTAGAGGCATATAAGAAGCTCATTTCCAGTAACTTGAAGGTTTTTTTCCTCACGCTAGTCCGAGCTTGGCGAGGTTATTTTGGGGCCGAGAGATATTTCTACATACATAATGACGTGTATGACGTGGAACGGAGTGTGAGGTGATAAGGCTTTGCTTTGGATACTCCCAAGTATAGTCCCATATTTGTTCAGTGCTATGGAATGAGCTTTCAATAATATTGTCCTGCTACCACACAAAGGTTATCAGTGGTCATTTAGAGTAAAGAGAGTACGTTTCGAACAAATCCAATTTTCAAAGAGTCATCAGGGGTGCAGATTTTGCGATATGTGTGCTTATACCCAAAATCTCAGACTATCATGATTAATTCATTTCAGTGGAGGGCTCGGCAGAACTATGTTTGGTCCCGCCAAGCCTTTAACCCATTCCCCCCCCCCCCCCCACACACACACACACACATAGAGAAGCTATAGACTAGGGAGAGCATTTACGCAACAGCCGATGGATGTACATTTTATAAGAGTGCACATGAGTGTATTCTTGTAGGGGCCCTGGGAGCTACAGTAGTATTGTTAACTGGGGTGACCACGTTATGCTTTACTGCTTTAATATGACACAGGACCCAAAGACTTGTGTGTTTCTTCTCCGAAGTGGCAACGTGATTGCAAACAATAGGCTAAACTTCATTTTGTTATGTTTAATAGCAATGATTTAGGCATGAATTCCCCGCGGGAACCCCGGGAAGCGAAGCAGTGCCTGTTCACTGCGGTAAACAGGTTCTGTTTTACTGGCAAAATAGGACCCAGTCACCAATGCTTGGGATGTTCAAACACTCTATAAAGTGGGCGATATGGCTTATTAACGCTCACTCCTGGTCTTGAGTTGATACTCATGTTGTGGTCATGATTAGCCATTGTGCAAGCATATGTGACCTTAAACACCAATAAATAAATTTAGGCATGAATACTGGGTAGGTGTGACCAAAAATACCAGTAAACAATTATGTGGTGGTTAAATACTGAGTCTTTGGAACTTTGAGATTGCCTTTTCCTATTAGGTGTGCTCCCTACATCGGAGGGACCTCGCATTTTCAGAAAAGTCAATGTAATCGACGTATGGAGGATTCTGTACCACAGAAATCTGCGTAACGTGACTGAGAATAGATTGGATTGTTGGACAAGAATATGGACAGGGGTAAAAAATGAGTGTCAAATTGGTAAAATTTCACAAATTTTCGACAATGCGCTTTTTTAAAAACAAGATTTTCAATGGGAAAAAAGGGTCTTTCTCTTTATTGAGGTGTTCTGGATTTTGGTTCGGAACATCTGCACTATCTATTCATTCCTTTTTGGGATATTTGTGTTCAAATTTTGACACTGGGTGATGATATTTCGTACCAAAATAAGTTCCAACATCAGTCAGTTGTTACTATTTATAGTAACTCTGAATGAAATGACAATGTGACTCCGGTCTCAACAACTAAACATATCCCCACCAAAAAATCGTCTGCTCAGTCAGTACGCTGGTTTTCGTGTAACTTATCACAGCTACTTTGTTTCTGTTGATTTTTATTAAACAAATAGCAATTTTTTCTATACCCTCATGTACTCGAAAATTTACGTTATTATCTTCTCTGGAAACAGAATGATGGAGGTCTTACAATTTAAAGTTTTCTATTTATTTTTTGCCACAGAAGAACGAATCGGGCTGTAGCTCAGTAAGTTCAGGCGTTCACTTTGCTGTATGAAAAGTTCGTGTTCAATGCGATGTGTGTTCAAAACCCACCTGTTCTTAGATTTTTCTCATTATCCTAACACACACATTTTTCGCTTTGTTCTGGTTGCATCTTCGTCTATAGTGCATGTTTTCGCAAATTAGCTGAATACTCCACAATCAGTATATTTAAACCAAAATGTTGGAAAACAACCAATTGCCCAAAAAAGACAGACCATTACTCTGCAGACCATATTGTACAATTAGGGGCGCTATTATGTTGCAAAAATTGAGTCAAATAACGAGACGATAATCATAGTCTGATGATGCCTTTTGTCTGTTCAGCACCACTGACTGTGTGAAAGATTTAATGTTTCCTTGAAATAAAAGATTGCGAATATTCTCAACTGCACTTAATAAATAGCCTTTTGTGGCAAACTAAAAGAGTATATGCACTGACACCGTCATATTACCACTATAAGCAATGTATTTCTTCTGTTATGTCAGTGGTGAGGGCCTTGATTTCAGCTGTCCATTTGGGAGCAATTTGCGGATTGTGCAAATGTGTACAGCCCGTTAATAGTACACTTTCCTTCAACCAATGCTAGCCCTTCGTGTGGTGGTTTAGTAAGTTAGGAATTTAGGTAGTAGATAGATGACGCAGGACGGTTCTCTCCGTGCTATCCGCCCTCATTCATCCGACACAATACAGGTCGGGGAAAGAGCCGTGATACCCCAATAATAAACAAATTCCACCCATCACTACAAACTTCAAATATCCTGTGTATTTTGAGCTAAAATATATTTCTGTCACAGAATGACTGGTAGTGTAATGGCTCTACTAACAGGTTAGAGAACTTTTGGAGCTAAACAGGGTTGGCGGACCGGTGTCATGATTCCATGTGCTATACTGTCTGTCAGGTAGGAAAGCATACTTTCAAAGCGTGTGTATGGGATAGTTTGGTTTGGTTTGGTTTGGGTGGGGGGAGGGGGGTTGGCGTTTTATTTCAGGTTTACATTTTAGATCTCTGAATCGTCTTTTCATCTTGATTTGCCGTTCGCGGTTTTATCTGGAATATTTTCCGATATGATGTGTGGAGCAGTGAGTCACGATACGTTTGGAAAGCATTCACGTTACAACAATTAGTTTTTTACAGATGAAGTTTACATTCCTACGAGCATCCACATGGAGCATTCTGGGTTCCTACCCCTTCCTCTGTTTATACCGGACCAGCATTAATTTTATGTATCATATTGAAGGTGAATGAATATTTTAGAGGGGAACCGTTTGATTTGAGTTTTTGGTTCAGATTCGACTTGTTTCAGCATTTGAAGGGCATTCGGTACCTCAGCACGCTTGGCGTGGTTTTGGTCGGCTGTCGTTTAAGACTGCTTGCTTCAAACAAGCGAATGGTAACGTTGGTTCCACATTATAGCCCTAAAAAAGTTATGTATAGTTTAAGAGGAGTCACTTTCCAAACTTCCCAGATTTATTAACTTGAAGAATTGTAAGCTGATTTGTGTGATTACTTGCTTTAAGAGTAGGTCATCTTCTGTGTTGGGCAGTATTAATTCTGTGTCAGTATTAATTCATGTGGGTCACAAAGAGAGATTGGGATTCTTTGGAAAAGTTCAAGCCTTTCATGTAAAAGTCGAAGGTCGAAACCATGGACTCTTCTATTCAAAGTTGTCAACTTGTATACGCCAGTGTTCTAATTAAGAATTCAACGTTTATGATAACGTCAGTGAGGTGTTCACTCACCACACAGTGATTGTTACAATGTCTTCTATAATTCAGAAGATAATATTTCAAAAGAATAAAATCATGAACAATGGGAAATTTTACGTGTGCCATTTATTGGTTTTGTCAACTAAAAAAATTTTTTTTTTCAATTTTTGCCTATGGGTTATCCTTATGGAATTTATCAAAAAACTTCAAAATTTATTTGACCCATTTTATGATGCAAAAAGGTTCTACATACAAAAATACCATTGTTTTCACTTTTTTTCTACTGAAATCGCCTGTTCTGACTGAATAAATCAACTTGAACTAAACAATGGGTATCACTGTAGGCTTAAATTCAGTTTTTCCGGCAATCACAGCCGCAGGTTCGTGCACAGTGTCACTTTTCTGTACATTATAAAATCAGGAATCGAGTTTCACTCGTTAGATATATGAAACACGAGGCAAACTATTCAAACAGAATCCATCCATATTCTGTCTAAACAGACTGAATAAATAATCTTCAGTTCATGTTTTTTTTAGTGTTCTATCTATTCAAAATATAGCTGTTACAGCAGACAGAAAGAAACTTGTCAATTCCAATCGTTTGTTTTTCAGTACTTCCAAAGGAAAGCAATTTCTGCGATTTGGAACACTGTAGTATTTTCGATAATACCTCCACAGCGTATTCTAACCAGAAAGACGGAGGAAAGTGTGTCTAAACACAAATGTTGCCTTTCAGAAGCTGATTTTGATTGTTCCCTTTTGAAAAGGGAAACGTCTTCCTTATCTACGACTGAGCAAACCTCGAATAGCAATGGCATTTAAATATCAGTCATTAGAGGCATATAAGAAGCTCATTTCCAGTAACTTGAAGGTTTTTTTCCTCACGCTAGTCCGAGCTTGGCGAGGTTACTTTGGGGCCGTGAGATATTTCTACATACATAATGACGTGTATGACGTGGAACGGAGTGTGAGGTGATAAGGCTTTGCTTTGGATACTCCCAAGTATAGTCCCATATTTGTTCAGTGCTATGGAATGAGCTTTCAATAATATTGTCCTGCTACCACACAAAGGTTATCAGTGGTCATTTAGAGTAAAGAGAGTACGTTTCGAACAAATCCAATTTTCAAAGAGTCATCAGGGGTGCAGATTTTGCGATATGTGTGCTTATACCCAAAATCTCAGACTATCATGATTAATTCATTTCAGTGGAGGGCTCGGCAGAACTATGTTTGGTCCCGCCAAGCCTTTAACCCATCCCCCCCCCCCCCCCACACACACACACACATAGAGAAGCTATAGACTAGGGAGAGCATTTACGCAACAGCCGATGGATGTACATTTTATAAGAGTGCACATGAGTGTATTCTTGTAGGGGCCCTGGGAGCTACAGTAGTATTGTTAACTGGGGTGACCACGTTATGCTTTACTGCTTTAATATGACACAGGACCCAAAGACTTGTGTGTTTCTTCTCCGAAGTGGCAACGTGATTGCAAACAATAGGCTAAACTTCATTTTGTTATGTTTAATAGCAATGATTTAGGCATGAATTCCCCGCGGGAACCCCGGGAAGCGAAGCAGTGCCTGTTCACTGCGGTAAACAGGTTCTGTTTTACTGGCAAAATAGGACCCAGTCACCAATGCCTGGGATGTGCAAACACTCTATAAAGTGGGCGATATGGCTTATTAACGCTCACTCCTGGTCTTGAGTTGATACTCATGTTGTGGTCATGATTAGCCATTGTGCAAGCATATGTGACCTTAAACACCAATAAATAAATTTAGGCATGAATACTGGGTAGGTGTGACCAAAAATACCAGTAAACAATTATGTGGTGGTTAAATACTGAGTCTTTGGAACTTTGAGATTGCCTTTTCCTATTAGGTGTGCTCCCTACATCGGAGGGACCTCGCATTTTCAGAAAAGTCAATGTAATCGACGTATGGAGGATTCTGTACCACAGAAATCTGCGTAACGTGACTGAGAATAGATTGCATTGTTGGACAAGAATATGGACAGGGGTAAAAAATGAGTGTCAAATTGGTAAAATTTCACAAATTTTCGACAATGCGCTTTTTTAAAAACAAGATTTTCAATGGCAAAAAAGGGTCTTTCTCTTTATTGAGGTGTTCTGGATTTTGGTTCGGAACATCTGCACTATCTATTCATTCCTTTTTGGGATATTTGTGTTCAAATTTTGACACTGGGTGATGATATTTCGTACCAAAATAAGTTCCAACATCAGTCAGTTGTTACTATTTATAGTAACTCTGAATGAAATGACAATGTGACTCCGGTCTGAACAACTAAACATATCCCCACCAAAAAATCGTCTGCTCAGTCAGTACGCTGGTTTTCGTGTAACTTATCACAGCTGCTTTGTTTCTGTTGATTTTTATTAAACAAATAGCAATTTTTTCTATACCCTCATGTACTCGAAAATTTACGTTATTATCTTCTCTGGAAACAGAATGATGGAGGTCTTACAATTTAAAGTTTTCTATTTATTTTTTGCCACAGAAGAACGAATCGGGCTGTAGCTCAGTAAGTTCAGGCGTTCACTTTGCTGTATGAAAAGTTCGTGTTCAATGCGATGTGTGTTCAAAACCCACCTGTTCTTAGATTTTTCTCATTATCCTAACACACACATTTTTCGCTTTGTTCTGGTTGCATCTTCGTCTATAGTGCATGTTTTCGCAAATTAGCTGAATACTCCACAATCAGTATATTTAAACCAAAATGTTGGAAAACAACCAATTGCCCAAAAAAGACAGACCATTACTCTGCAGACCATATTGTACAATTAGGGGCGCTATTATGTTGCAAAAATTGAGTCAAATAACGAGACGATAATCATAGTCTGATGATGCCTTTTGTCTGTTCAGCACCACTGACTGTGTGAAAGATTTAATGTTTCCTTGAAATAAAAGATTGCGAATATTCTCAACTGCACTTAATAAATAGCCTTTTGTGGCAAACTAAAAGAGTATATGCACTGACACCGTCATATTACCACTATAAGCAATGTATTTCTTCTGTTATGTCAGTGGTGAGGGCCTTGATTTCAGCTGTCGATTTGGGAGCAATTTGCGGATTGTGCAAATGTGTACAGCCCGTTAATAGTACACTTTCCTTCAACCAATGCTAGCCCTTCGTGTGGTGGTTTAGTAAGTTAGGAATTTAGGTAGTAGATAGATGACGCAGGACGGTTCTCTCCGTGCTATCCGCCCTCATTCATCCGACACAATACAGGTCGGGGAAAGAGCCGTGATACCCCAATAATAAACAAATTCCACCCATCACTACAAACTTTAAATATCCTGTGTATTTTGAGCTAAAATATATTTCTGTCACAGAATGACTGGTAGTGTAATGGCTCTACTAACAGGTTAGAGAACTTTTGGAGCTAAACAGGGTTGGCGGACAGGTGTCATGATTCCATGTGCTATACTGTCTGTCAGGTAGGAAAGCATACTTTCAAAGCGTGTGTATGGGATAGTTTGGTTTGGTTTGGTTTGGGTGGGGGGAGGGGGGTTGGCGTTTTATTTCAGGTTTACATTTTAGATCTCTGAATCGTCTTTTCATCTTGATTTGCCGTTCGCGGTTTTATCTGGAATATTTTCCTATATGATGTGTGGAGCAGTGAGTCACGATACGTTTGGAAAGCATTCACGTTACAACAATTAGTTTTTTACAGATGAAGTTTACATTCCTACGAGCATCCACATGGAGCATTCTGGGTTCCTACCCCTTCCTCTGTTTATACCGGACCAGCATTAATTTTATGTATCATATTGAAGGTGAATGAATATTTTAGAGGGGAACCGTTTGATTTGAGTTTTTGGTTCAGATTCGACTTGTTTCAGCATTTGAAGGGCATTCGGTACCTCAGCACGCTTGGCGTGGTTTTGGTCGGCTGTCGTTTAAGACTGCTTGCTTCAAACAAGCGAATGGTAACGTTGGTTCCACATTATAGCCCTAAAAAAGTTATGTACAGTTTAAGAGGAGTCACTTTCCAAACTTCCCAGATTTATTAACTTGAAGAATTGTAAGCTGATTTGTGTGATTACTTGCTTTAAGAGTAGGTCATCTTCTGTGTTGGGCAGTATTAATTCTGTGTCAGTATTAATTCATGTGGGTCACAAAGAGAGATTGGGATTCTTTGGAAAAGTTCAAGCCTTTCATGTAAAAGTCGAAGGTCGAAACCATGGACTCTTCTATTCAAAGTTGTCAACTTGTATACGCCAGTGTTCTAATTAAGAATTCAACGTTTATGATAACGTCAGTGAGGTGTTCACTCACCACACAGTGATTGTTACAATGTCTTCTATAATTCAGAAGATAATATTTCAAAAGAATAAAATCATGAACAATGGGAAATTTTACGTGTGCCATTTATTGGTTTTGTCAACTAAAAAAATTTTTTTTTTCAATTTTTGCCTATGGGTTACCCTTATGGAATTTATCAAAAAACTTCAAAATTTATTTGACCCATTTTATGATGCAAAAAGGTTCTACATACAAAAATACCATTGTTTTCACTTTTTTTCTACTGAAATCGCCTGTTCTGACTGAATAAATCAACTTGAACTAAACAATGGGTATCACTGTAGGCTTAAATTCAGTTTTTCCGGCAATCACAGCCGCAGGTTCGCGCACAGTGTCACTTTTCTGTACATTATAAAATCAGGAATCGAGTTTCACTCGTTAGATATATGAAACACGAGGCAAACTATTCAAACAGAATCCATCCATATTCTGTCTAAACGGACTGAATAAATAATCTTCAGTTCATGTTTTTTTTAGTGTTCTATCTATTCAAAATATAGCTGTTACAGCCGACAGAAAGAAACTTGTCAATTCCAATCGTTTGTTTTTCAGTACTTCCAAAGGAAAGCAATTTCTGCGATTTGGAACACTGTAGTATTTTCGATAATACCTCCACAGCGTATTCTAACCAGAAAGACGGAGGAAAGTGTGTCTAAACACAAATGTTGCCTTTCAGAAGCTGATTTTGATTGTTCCCTTTTGAAAAGGGAAACGTCTTCCTTATCTACGACTGAGCAAACCTCGAATAGCAATGGCATTTAAATATCAGTCATTAGAGGCATATAAGAAGCTCATTTCCAGTCACTTGAAGGTTTTTTTCCTCACGCTAGTCCGAGCTTGGCGAGGTTATTTTGGGGCCGAGAGATATTTCTACATACATAATGACGTGTATGACGTGGAACGGAGTGTGAGGTGATAAGGCTTTGCTTTGGATACTCCCAAGTATAGTCCTATATTTGTTCAGTGCTATGGAATGAGCTTTCAATAATATTGTCCTGCTACCACACAAAGGTTATCAGTGGTCATTTAGAGTAAAGAGAGTACGTTTCGAACAAATCCAATTTTCAAAGAGTCATCAGGGGTGCAGATTTTGCGATATGTGTGCTTATACCCAAAATCTCAGACTATCATCATTGATTAATTCATTTCAGTGGAGGGCTCGGCAGAACTATGTTTGGTCCCGCCAAGCCTTTAACCCATTCCCCCCCCCCCCCCCCCCTCACACACACACACACATAGAGAAGCTATAGACTAGGGAGAGCATTTACGCAACAGCCGATGGATGTACATTTTATAAGAGTGCACATGAGTGTATTCTTGTAGGGGCCCTGGGAGCTACAGTAGTATTGTTAACTGGGGTGACCACGTTATGCTTTACTGCTTTAATATGACACAGGACCCAAAGACTTGTGTGTTTCTTCTCCGAAGTGGCAACGTGATTGCAAACAATAGGCTAAACTTCATTTTGTTATGTTTAATAGCAATGATTTAGGCATGAATTCCCCGCGGGAACCCCGGGAAGCGAAGCAGTGCCTGTTCACTGCGGTAAACAGGTTCTGTTTTACTGGCAAAATAGGACCCAGTCACCAATGCTTGGGATGTGCAAACACTCTATAAAGTGGGCGATATGGCTTATTAACGCTCACTCCTGGTCTTGAGTTGATACTCATGTTGTGGTCATGATTAGCCATTGTGCAAGCATATGTGACCTTAAACACCAATAAATAAATTTAGGCATGAATACTGGGTAGGTGTGACCAAAAATACCAGTAAACAATTATGTGGTGGTTAAATACTGAGTCTTTGGAACTTTGAGATTGCCTTTTCCTATTAGGTGTGCTCCCTACATCGGAGGGACCTCGCATTTTCAGAAAAGTCAATGTAATCGACGTATGGAGGATTCTGTACCACAGAAATCTGCGTAACGTGACTGAGAATAGATTGCATTGTTGGACAAGAATATGGACAGGGGTAAAAAATGAGTGTCAAATTGGTAAAATTTCACAAATTTTCGACAATGCGCTTTTTTAAAAACAAGATTTTCAATGGCAAAAAAGGGTCTTTCTCTTTATTGAGGTGTTCTGGATTTTGGTTCGGAACATCTGCACTATCTATTCATTCCTTTTTGGGATATTTGTGTTCAAATTTTGACACTGGGTGATGATATTTCGTACCAAAATAAGTTCCAACATCAGTCAGTTGTTACTATTTATAGTAACTCTGAATGAAATGACAATGTGACTCCGGTCTGAACAACTAAACATATCCCCACCAAAAAATCGTCTGCTCAGTCAGTACGCTGGTTTTCGTGTAACTTATCACAGCTGCTTTGTTTCTGTTGAATAGCAATTTTTTCTATACCCTCATGTACTCGAAAATTTACGTTATTATCTTCTCTGGAAACAGAATGATGGAGGTCTTACAATTTAAAGTTTTCTATTTATTTTTTGCCACAGAAGAACGAATCGGGCTGTAGCTCAGTAAGTTCAGGCGTTCACTTTGCTGTATGAAAAGTTCGTGTTCAATGCGATGTGTGTTCAAAACCCACCTGTTCTTAGATTTTTCTCATTATCCTAACACACACATTTTTCGCTTTGTTCTGGTTGCATCTTCGTCTATAGTGCATGTTTTCGCAAATTAGCTGAATACTCCACAATCAGTATATTTAAACCAAAATGTTGGAAAACAACCAATTGCCCAAAAAAGACAGACCATTACTCTGCAGACCATATTGTACAATTAGGGGCGCTATTATGTTGCAAAAATTGAGTCAAATAACGAGACGATAATCATAGTCTGATGATGCCTTTTGTCTGTTCAGCACCACTGACTGTGTGCCAGATTTAATGTTTCCTTGAAATAAAAGATTGCGAATATTCTCAACTGCACTTAATAAATAGCCTTTTGTGGCAAACTAAAAGAGTATATGCACTGACACCGTCATATTACCACTATAAGCAATGTATTTCTTCTGTTATGTCAGTGGTGAGGGCCTTGATTTCAGCTGTCCATTTGGGAGCAATTTGCGGATTGTGCAAATGTGTACAGCCCGTTAATAGTACACTTTCCTTCAACCAATGCTAGCCCTTCCTGTGGTGGTTTAGTAAGTTAGGAATTTAGGTAGTAGATAGATGACGCAGGACGGTTCTCTCCGTGCTATCCGCCCTCATTCATCCGACACAATACAGGTCGGGGAAAGAGCCGTGATACCCCAATAATAAACAAATTCCACCCATCACTACAAACTTTAAATATCCTGTGTATTTTGAGCTAAAATATATTTCTGTCACAGAATGACTGGTAGTGTAATGGCTCTACTAACAGGTTAGAGAACTTTTGGAGCTAAACAGGGTTGGCGGACCGGTGTCATGATTCCATGTGCTATACTGTCTGTCAGGTAGGAAAGCATACTTTCAAAGCGTGTGTATGGGATAGTTTGGTTTGGTTTGGTTTGGGTGGGGGGAGGGGGGTTGGCGTTTTATTTCAGGTTTACATTTTAGATCTCTGAATCGTCTTTTCATCTTGATTTGCCGTTCGCGGTTTTATCTGGAATATTTTCCGATATGATGTGTGGAGCAGTGAGTCACGATACGTTTGGAAAGCATTCACGTTACAACAATTAGTTTTTTACAGATGAAGTTTACATTCCTACGAGCATCCACATGGAGCATTCTGGGTTCCTACCCCTTCCTCTGTTTATACCGGACCAGCATTAATTTTATGTATCATATTGAAGGTGAATGAATATTTTAGAGGGGAACCGTTTGATTTGAGTTTTTGGTTCAGATTCGACTTGTTTCAGCATTTGAAGGTATTCGGTACCTCAGCACGCTTGGAGTGGTTTTGGTCGGCTGTCGTTTAAGACTGCTTGCTTCAAACAAGCGAATGGTAACGTTGGTTCCACATTATAGCCCTAAGAAAGTTATGTATAGTTTAAGAGGAGTCACTTTCCAAACTTCCCAGATTTATTAACTTGAAGAATTGTAAGCTGATTTGTGTGATTACTTGCTTTAAGAGTAGGTCATCTTCTGTGTTGGGCAGTATTAATTCTGTGTCAGTATTAATTCATGTGGGTCACAAAGAGAGATTGGGATTCTTTGGAAAAGTTCAAGCCTTTCATGTAAAAGTCGAAGGTCGAAACCATGGACTCTTCTATTCAAAGTTGTCAACTTGTATACGCCAGTGTTCTAATTAAGAATTCAACGTTTATGATAACGTCAGTGAGGTGTTCACTCACCACACAGTGATTGTTACAATGTCTTCTATAATTCAGAAGATAATATTTCAAAAGAATAAAATCATGAACAATGGGAAATTTTACGTGTGCCATTTATTGGTTTTGTCAACTAAAAAAAATTTTTTTTTCAATTTTTGCCTATGGGTTACCCTTATGGAATTTATCAAAAAACTTCAAAATTTATTTGACCCATTTTATGATGCAAAAAGGTTCTACATACAAAAATACCATTGTTTTCACTTTTTTTCTACTGAAATCGCCTGTTCTGACTGAATAAATCAACTTGAACTAAACAATGGGTATCACTGTTGGCTTAAATTCAGTTTTTCCGGCAATCACAGCCGCAGGTTCGCGCACAGTGTCACTTTTCTGTACATTATAAAATCAGGAATCGAGTTTCACTCGTTAGATATATGAAACACGAGGCAAACTATTCAAACAGAATCCATCCATATTCTGTCTAAACAGACTGAATAAATAATCTTCAGTTCATGTTTTTTTTAGTGTTCTATCTATTCAAAATATAGCTGTTACAGCCGACAGAAAGAAACTTGTCAATTCCAATCGTTTGTTTTTCAGTACTTCCAAAGGAAAGCAATTTCTGCGATTTGGAACACTGTAGTATTTTCGATAATACCTCCACAGCGTATTCTAACCAGAAAGACGGAGGAAAGTGTGTCTAAACACAAATGTTGCCTTTCAGAAGCTGATTTTGATTGTTTCCTTTTGAAAAGGGAAACGTCTTCCTTATCTACGACTGAGCAAACCTCGAATAGCAATGGCATTTAAATATCGGTCATTAGAGGCATATAAGAAGCTCATTTCCAGTCACTTGAAGGTTTTTTTCCTCACGCTAGTCCGAGCTTGGCGAGGTTATTTTGGGGCCGAGAGATATTTCTACATACATAATGACGTGTATGACGTGGAACGGAGTGTGAGGTGATAAGGCTTTGCTTTGGATACTCCCAAGTATAGTCCCATATTTGTTCAGTGCTATGGAATGAGCTTTCAATAATATTGTCCTGCTACCACACAAAGGTTATCAGTGGTCATTTAGAGTAAAGAGAGTACGTTTCGAACAAATCCAATTTTCAAAGAGTCATCAGGGGTGCAGATTTTGCGATATGTGTGCTTATACCCAAAATCTCAGACTATCATGATTAATTCATTTCAGTGGAGGGCTCGGCAGAACTATGTTTGGTCCCGCCAAGCCTTTAACCCATTCACCCCCCCCCCCCCCCCCCACACACACACACACACATAGAGAAGCTATAGACTAGGGAGAGCATTTACGCAACAGCCGATGGATGTACATTTTATAAGAGTGCACATGAGTGTATTCTTGTAGGGGCCCTGGGAGCTACAGTAGTATTGTTAACTGGGGTGACCACGTTATGCTTTACTGCTTTAGTATGACACAGGACCCAAAGACTTGTGTGTTTCTTCTCCGAAGTGGCAACGTGATTGCAAACAATAGGCCAAACTTCATTTTGTTATGTTTAATAGCAATGATTTAGGCATGAATTCCCCGCGGGAACCCCGGGAAGCGAAGCAGTGCCTGTTCACTGCGGTAAACAGGTTCTGTTTTACTGGCAAAATAGGACCCAGTCACCAATGCTTGGGATGTGCAAACACTCTATAAAGTGGGCGATATGGCTTATTAACGCTCACTCCTGGTCTTGAGTTGATACTCATGTTGTGGTCATGATTAGCCATTGTGCAAGCATATGTGACCTTAAACACCAATAAATAAATTTAGGCATGAATACTGGGTAGGTGTGACCAAAAATACCAGTAAACAATTATGTGGTGGTTAAATACTGAGTCTTTGGAACTTTGAGATTGCCTTTTCCTATTAGGTGTGCTCCCTACATCGGAAGGACCTCGCATTTTCAGAAAAGTCAATGTAATCGACGTATGGAGGATTCTGTACCACAGAAATCTGCGTAACGTGACTGAGAATAGATTGCATTGTTGGACAAGAATATGGACGGGTAAAAAATGAGTGTCAAATTGGTAAAATTTCACAAATTTTCGACAATGCGCTTTTGTAAAAACAAGATTTTCAATGGGAAAAAAGGGTCTTTCTCTTTATTGAGGTGTTCTGGATTTTGGTGCGGAACATCTGCACTATCTATTCATTCCTTTTTGGGATATTTGTGTTTAAATTTTGACACTGGGTGATGATATTTCGTACCAAAATAAGTTCCAACATCAGTCAGTTGTTACTATTTATAGTAACTCTGAATGAAATGACAATGTGACTCCGGTCTGAACAACTAAACATATCCCCACCAAAAAATCGTCTGCTCAGTCAGTACGCTGGTTTTCGTGTAACTTATCACAGCTGCTTTGTTTCTGTTGATTTTTATTAAACAAATAGCAATTTTTTCTATACCCTCATGGACTCGAAAATTTACGTTATTATCTTCTCAGGAAACAGAATGATGGAGGTCTTACAATTTAAAGTTTTCTATTTATTTTTTGCCACAGAAGAACGAATCGGGCTGTAGCTCAGTAAGTTCAGGCGTTCACTTTGCTGTATGAAAAGTTCGTGTTCAATGTGATGTGTGTTCAAAACCCACCTGTTCTTAGATTTTTCTCATTATCCTAACACACACATTTTTCGCTTTGTTCTGGTTGCATCTTCGTCTATAGTGCATGTTTTCGCAAATTAGCTGAATACTCCACAATCAGTATATTTAAACCAAAATGTTGGAAAACAACCAATTGCCCAAAAAAGACAGACCATTACTCTGCAGACCATATTGTACAATTAGGGGCGCTATTATGTTGCAAAAATTGAGTCAAATAACGAGACGATAATCATAGTCTGATGATGCCTTTTGTCTGTTCAGCACCACTGACTGTGTGCCAGATTTAATGTTTCCTTGAAATAAAAGATTGCGAATATTCTCAGCTGCACTTAATAAATAGCCTTTTGTGGCAAACTAAAAGAGTATATGCACTGACACCGTCATATTACCACTATAAGCAATGTATTTCTTCTGTTATGTCAGTGGTGAGGGCCTTGATTTCAGCTGTCGATTTGGGAGCAATTTGCGGATTGTGCAAATGGGTACAGCCCGTTAATAGTACACTTTCCTTCAACCAATGCTAGCCCTTCGTGTGGTGGTTTAGTAAGTTAGGAATTTAGGTAGTAGATAGATGACGCAGGACGGTTCTCTCCGTGCTATCCGCCCTCATTCATCCGACACAACACAGGTCGGGGAAAGAGCCGTGATACCCCAATAATAAACAAATTCCACCCATCACTACAAACTTTAAATATCCTGTGTATTTTGAGCTAAAATATATTTCTGTCACAGAATGACTGGTAGTGTAATGGCTGTACTAACAGGTTAGAGAACTTTTGGAGATAAACAGGGTTGGCGGACCGGTGTCATGATTCCATGTGCTATACTGTCTGTCAGGTAGGAAAGCATACTTTCAAAGCGTGTGTATGGGATAGTTTGGTTTGGTTTGGTTTGGGTGGGGGGAGGGGGGTTGGCGTTTTATTTCAGGTTTACATTTTAGATCTCTGAATCGTCTTTTCATCTTGATTTGCCGTTCGCGGTTTTATCTGGAATATTTTCCGATATGATGTGTGGAGCAGTGAGTCACGATACGTTTGGAAAGCATTCACGTTACAACAATTAGTTTTTTACAGATGAAGTTTACATTCCTACGAGCATCCACATGGAGCATTCTGGGTTCCTACCCCTTCCTCTGTTTATACCGGACCAGCATTAATTTTATGTATCATATTGAAGGTGAATGAATATTTTAGAGGGGAACCGTTTGATTTGAGTGTTTGGTTCAGATTCGACTTGTTTCAGCATTTGAAGGGCATTCGGTACCTCAGCACGCTTGGCGTGGTTTTGGTCGGCTGTCGTTTAAGACTGCTTGCTTCAAACAAGCGAATGGTAACGTTGGTTCCACATTATAGCCCTAAGAAAGTTATGTATTGTTTAAGAGGAGTCACTTTCCAAACTTCCCAGATTTATTAACTTGAAGAATTGTAAGCTGATTTGTGTGATTACTTGCTTTAAGCGTAGGTCATCTTCTGTGTTGGGCAGTATTAATTCTGTGTCAGTATTAATTCATGTGGGTCACAAAGAGAGATTGGGATTCTTTGGAAAAGTTCAAGCCTTTCATGTAAAAGTCGAAGGTCGAAACCATGGGCTCTTCTATTCAAAGTTGTCAACTTGTATACGCCAGTGTTCTAATTAAGAATTCAACGTTTATGATAACGTCAGTGAGGTGTTCACTCACCACACAGTGATTGTTACAATGTCTTCTATAATTCAGAAGATAATATTTCAAAAGAATAAAATCATGAACAATGGGAAATTTTAAGTGTGCCATTTATTGGTTTTGTCAACTAAAAAAAATTTTTTTTTCAATTTTTGCCTATGGGTTACCCTTATGGAATTTATCAAAAAACTTCAAAATTTATTTGACCCATTTTATGATGCAAAAAGGTTCTACATACAAAAATACCATTGTTTTCACTTTTTTTCTACTGAAATCGCCAGTTCTGACTGAATAAATCAACTTGAACTAAACAATGGGTATCACTGTAGGCTTAAATTCAGTTTTTCCGGCAATCACAGCCGCAGGTTCGCGCACAGTGTCACTTTTCTGTACATTATAAAATCAGGAATCGAGTTTCACTCGTTAGATATATGAAACACGAGGCAAACTATTCAAACAGAATCCATCCATATTCTGTCTAAACAGACTGAATAAATAATCTTCAGTTCATGTTTTTTTTAGTGTTCTATCTATTCAAAATATAGCTGTTACAGCCGACAGAAAGAAACTTGTCAATTCCAATCGTTTGTTTTTCAGTACTTCCAAAGGAAAGCAATTTCTGCGATTTGGAACACTGTAGTATTTTCGATAATACCTCCACAGCGTATTCTAACCAGAAAGACGGAGGAAAGTGTGTCTAAACACAAATGTTGCCTTTCAGAAGCTGATTTTGATTGTTCCCTTTTGAAAAGGGAAACGTCTTCCTTATCTACGACTGAGCAAACCTCGAATAGCAATGGCATTTAAATATTAGTCATTAGAGGCATATAAGAAGCTCATTTCCAGTCACTTGAAGGTTTTTTTCCTCACGCTAGTCCGAGCTTGGCGAGGTTATTTTGGGGCCGAGAGATATTTCTACATACATAATGACGTGTATGACGTGGAACGGAGTGTGAGGTGATAAGGCTTTGCTTTGGATACTCCCAAGTATAGTCCCATATTTGTTCAGTGCTATGGAATGAGCTTTCAATAATATTGTCCTGCTACCACACAAAGGTTATCAGTGGTCATTTAGAGTAAAGAGAGTACGTTTCGAACAAATCCAATTTTCAAAGAGTCATCAGGGGTGCAGATTTTGCGATATGTGTGCTTATACCCAAAATCTCAGACTATCATGATTAATTCATTTCAGTGGAGGGCTCGGCAGAACTATGTTTGGTCCCGCCAAGCCTTTAACCCATTCACCCCCCCCCCCCCCCCCCACACACACACATAGAGAAGCTATAGACTAGGGAGAGCATTTACGCAACAGCCGATGGATGTACATTTTATAAGAGTGCACATGAGTGTATTCTTGTAGGGGCACTGGGAGCTACAGTAGTATTGTTAACAGGGGTGACCACGTTATGCTTTACTGCTTTAATATGACACAGGACCCAAAGACTTGTGTGTTTCTTCTCCGAAGTGGCAACGTGATTGCAAACAATAGGCTAAACTTCATTTTGTTATGTTTAATAGCAATGATTTAGGCATGAATTCCCCGCGGGAACCCCGGGAAGCGAAGCAGTGCCTGTTCACTGCGGTAAACAGGTTCTGTTTTACTGGCAAAATAGGACCCAGTCACCAATGCTTGGGATGTGCAAACACTCTATAAAGTGGGCGATATGGCTTATTAACGCTCACTCCTGGTCTTGAGTTGATACTCATGTTGTGGTCATGATTAGCCATTGTGCAAGCATATGTGACCTTAAACACCAATAAATAAATTTAGGCATGAATACTGGGTAGGTGTGACCAAAAATACCAGTAAACAATTATGTGGTGGTTAAATACTGAGTCTTTGGAACTTTGAGATTGCCTTTTCCTATTAGGTGTGCTCCCTACATCGGAGGGACCTCGCATTTTCAGAAAAGTCAATGTAATCGACGTATGGAGGATTCTGTACCACAGAAATCTGCGTAACGTGACTGAGAATAGATTGCATTGTTGGACAAGAATATGGACAGGGGTAAAAAATGAGTGTCAAATTGGTAAAATTTCACAAATTTTCGACAATGCGCTTTTTTAAAAACAAGATTTTCAATGGGAAAAAAGGGTCTTTCTCTTTATTGAGGTGTTCTGGATTTTGGTTCGGAACATCTGCACTATCTATTCATTCCTTTTTGGGATATTTGTGTTTAAATTTTGACACTGGGTGATGATATTTCATACCAAAATAAGTTCCTACATCAGTCAGTTGTTACTATTTATAGTAACTCTGAATGAAATGACAATGTGACTCCGGTCTGAACAACTAAACATATCCCCACCAAAAAATCGTCTGCTCAGTCAGTACGCTGGTTTTCGTGTAACTTATCACAGCTGCTTTGTTTCTGTTGATTTTTATTAAACAAATAGCATTTTTGTCTATACCCTCATGTACTCGAAAATTTACGTTATTATCTTCTCTGGAAACAGAATGATGGAGGTCTTACAATTTAAAGTTTTCTATTTATTTTTTGCCACAGAAGAACGAATCGGGCTGTAGCTCAGTAAGTTCAGGCGTTCACTTTGCTGTATGAAAAGTTCGTGTTCAATGCGATGTGTGTTCAAAACCTACCTGTTCTTAGATTTTTCTCATTATCCTAACACACACATTTTTCGCTTTGTTCTGGTTGCATCTTCGTCTATAGTGCATGTTTTCGCAAATTAGCTGAATACTCCACAATCAGTATATTTAAACCAAAATGTTGGAAAACAACCAATTGCCCAAAAAAGACAGACCATTACTCTGCAGACCATATTGTACAATTAGGGGCGCTATTATGTTGCAAAAATTGAGTCAAATAACGAGACGATAATCATAGTCTGATGATGCCTTTTGTCTGTTCAGCACCACTGACTGTGTGCCAGATTTAATGTTTCCTTGAAATAAAAGATTGCGAATATTCTCAACTGCACTTAATAAATAGCCTTTTGTGGCAAACTAAAAGAGTATATGCACTGACACCGTCATATTACCACTATAAGCAATGTATTTCTTCTGTTATGTCAGTGGTGAGGGCCTTGATTTCAGCTGTCGATTTGGGAGCAATTTGCGGATTGTGCAAATGTGTACAGCCCGTTAATAGTACACTTTCCTTCAACCAATGCTAGCCCTTCGTGTGGTGGTTTAGTAAGTTAGGAATTTAGGTAGTAGATAGATGACGCAGGACGGTTCTCTCCGTGCTATCCGCCCTCATTCATCCGACACAATACAGGTCGGGGAAAGAGCCGTGATACCCCAATAATAAACAAATTCCACCCATCACTACAAACTTTAAATATCCTGTGTATTTTGAGCTAAAATATATTTCTGTCACAGAATGACTGGTAGTGTAATGGCTCTACTAACAGGTTAGAGAACTTTTGGAGCTAAACAGGGTTGGCGGACCGGTGTCATGATTCCATGTGCTATACTGTCTGTCAGGTAGGAAAGCATACTTTCAAAGCGTGTGTATGGGATAGTTTGGTTTGGTTTGATTTGGGTGGGGGAAGGGGGGTTGGCGTTTTATTTCAGGTTTACATTTTAGATCTCTGAATCGTCTTTTCATCTTGATTTGCCGTTCGCGGTTTTATCTGGAATATTTTCCGATATGATGTGTGGAGCAGTGAGTCACGATACGTTTGGAAAGCATTCACGTTACAACAATTAGTCTTTTACAGATGAAGTTTACATTCCTACGAGCATCCACATGGAGCATTCTGGGTTCCTACCCCTTCCTCTGTTTATACCGGACCAGCATTAATTTTATGTATCATATTGAAGGTGAATGAATATTTTAGAGGGGAACCGTTTGATTTGAGTTTTTGGTTCAGATTCGACTTGTTTCAGCATTTGAAGGGCATTCGGTACCTCAGCACGCTTGGCGTGGTTTTGGTCGGCTGTCGTTTAAGACTGCTTGCTTCAAACAAGCGAATGGTAACGTTGGTTCCACATTATAGCCCTAAGAAAGTTATGTATAGTTTAAGAGGAGTCACTTTCCAAACTTCCCAGATTTATTAACTTGAAGAATTGTAAGCTGATTTGTGTGATTACTTGCTTTAAGAGTAGGTCATCTTCTGTGTTGGGCAGTATTAATTCTGTGTCAGTATTAATTCATGTGGGTCACAAAGAGAGATTGGGATTCTTTGGAAAAGTTCAAGCCTTTCATGTAAAAGTCGAAGGTCGAAACCATGGGCTCTTCTATTCAAAGTTGTCAACTTGTATACGCCAGTGTTCTAATTAAGAATTCAACGTTTATGATAACGTCAGTGAGGTGTTCACTCACCACACAGTGATTGTTACAATGTCTTCTATAATTCAGAAGATAATATTTCAAAAGAATAAAATCATGAACAATGGGAAATTTTACGTGTGCCATTTATTGGTTTTGTCAACTAAAAAAAATTTTTTTTTCAATTTTTGCCTATGGGTTACCCTTATGGAATTTATCAAAAAACTTCAAAATTTATTTGACCCATTTTATGATGCAAAAAGGTTCTACATACAAAAATACCATTGTTTTCACTTTTTTTCTACTGAAATCGCCTGTTCTGACTGAATAAATCAACTTGAACTAAACAATGGGTATCACTGTAGGCTTAAATTCAGTTTTTCCGGCAATCACAGCCGCAGGTTCGCGCACAGTGTCACTTTTCTGTACATTATAAAATCAGGAATCGAGTTTCACTCGTTAGATATATGAAACACGAGGCAAACTATTCAAACAGAATCCATCCATATTCTGTCTAAACAGACTGAATAAATAATCTTCAGTTCATGTTTTTTTTAGTGTTCTATCTATTCAAAATATAGCTGTTACAGCCGACAGAAAGAAACTTGTCAATTCCAATCGTTTGTTTTTCAGTACTTCCAAAGGAAAGCAATTTCTGCGATTTGGAACACTGTAGTATTTTCGATAATACCTCCACAGCGTATTCTAACCAGAAAGACGGAGGAAAGTGTGTCTAAACACAAATGTTGCCTTTCAGAAGCTGATTTTGATTGTTCCCTTTTGAAAAGGGAAACGTCTTCCTTATCTACGACTGAGCAAACCTCGAATAGCAATGGCATTTAAATATTAGTCATTAGAGGCATATAAGAAGCTCATTTCCAGTCACTTGAAGGTTTTTTTCCTCACGCTAGTCCGAGCTTGGCGAGGTTATTTTGGGGCCGAGAGATATTTCTACATACATAATGACGTGTATGACGTGGAACGGAGTGTGAGGTGATAAGGCTTTGCTTTGGATACTCCCAAGTATAGTCCCATATTTGTTCAGTGCTATGGAATGAGCTTTCAGTAATATTGTCCTGCTACCACACAAAGGTTATCAGTGGTCATTTAGAGTAAAGAGAGTACGTTTCGAACAAATCCAATTTTCAAAGAGTCATCAGGGGTGCAGATTTTGCGATATGTGTGCTTATACCCAAAATCTCAGACTATCATGATTAATTCATTTCAGTGGAGGGCTCGGCAGAACTATGTTTGGTCCCGCCAAGCCTTTAACCCATTCACCCCCCCCCCCCCCCCCCCCACACACACACACACACATAGAGAAGCTATAGACTAGGGAGAGCATTTACGCAACAGCCGATGGATGTACATTTTATAAGAGTGCACATGAGTGTATTCTTGTAGGGGCACTGGGAGCTACAGTAGTATTGTTAACAGGGGTGACCACGTTATGCTTTACTGCTTTAATATGACACAGGACCCAAAGACTTGTGTGTTTCTTCTCCGAAGTGGCAACGTGATTGCAAACAATAGGCTAAACTTCATTTTGTTATGTTTAATAGCAATGATTTAGGCATGAATTCCCCGCGGGAACCCCGGGAAGCGAAGCAGTGCCTGTTCACTGCGGTAAACAGGTTCTGTTTTACTGGCAAAATAGGACCCAGTCACCAATGCTTGGGATGTGCAAACACTCTATAAAGTGGGCGATATGGCTTATTAACGCTCACTCCTGGTCTTGAGTTGATACTCATGTTGTGGTCATGATTAGCCATTGTGCAAGCATATGTCACCTTAAACACCAATAAATAAATTTAGGCATGAATACTGGGTAGGTGTGACCAAAAATACCAGTAAACAATTATGTGGTGGTTAAATACTGAGTCTTTGGAACTTTGAGATTGCCTTTTCCTATTAGGTGTGCTCCCTACATCGGAGGGACCTCGCATTTTCAGAAAAGTCAATGTAATCGACGTATGGAGGATTCTGTACCACAGAAATCTGCGTAACGTGACTGAGAATAGATTGCATTGTTGGACAAGAATATGGACAGGGGTAAAAAATGAGTGTCAAATTGGTAAAATTTCACAAATTTTCGACAATGCGCTTTTTTAAAAACAAGATTTTCAATGGCAAAAAAGGGTCTTTCTCTTTATTGAGGTGTTCTGGATTTTGGTTCGGAACATCTGCACTATCTATTCATTCCTTTTTGGGATATTTGTGTTCAAATTTTGACACTGGGTGATGATATTTCGTACCAAAATAAGTTCCAACATCAGTCAGTTGTTACTATTTACAGTAACTCTAAATGAAATGACAATGTGACTCCGGTCTGAACAACTAAACATATCCCCACCAAAAAATCGTCTGCTCAGTCAGTACGCTGGTTTTCGTGTAACTTATCACAGCTGCTTTGTTTCTGTTGATTTTTATTAAACAAATAGCAATTTTTTCTATACCCTCATGTACTCGAAAATTTACGTTATTATCTTCTCTGGAAACAGAATGATGGAGGTCTTACAATTTAAAGTTTTCTATTTATTTTTTGCCACAGAAGAACGAATCGGGCTGTAGCTCAGTAAGTTCAGGCGTTCACTTTGCTGTATGAAAAGTTCGTGTTCAATGCGATGTGTGTTCAAAACCCACCTGTTCTTAGATTTTTCTCATTATCCTAACACACACATTTTTCGCTTTGTTCTGGTTGCATCTTCGTCTATAGTGCATGTTTTCGCAAATTAGCTGAATACTTCACAATCAGTATATTTAAACCAAAATGTTGGAAAACAACCAATTGCCCAAAAAAGACAGACCATTACTCTGCAGACCATATTGTACAATTAGGGGCGCTATTATGTTGCAAAAATTGAGTCAAATAACGAGACGATAATCATAGTCTGATGATGCCTTTTGTCTGTTCAGCACCACTGACTGTGTGCCAGATTTAATGTTTCCTTGAAATAAAAGATTGCGAATATTCTCAACTGCACTTAATAAATAGCCTTTTGTGGCAAACTAAAAGAGTATATGCACTGACACCGTCATATTACCACTATAAGCAATGTATTTCTTCTGTTATGTCAGTGGTGAGGGCCTTGATTTCAGCTGTCCATTTGGGAGCAATTTGCGGATTGTGCAAATGTGTACAGCCCGTTAATAGTACACTTTCCTTCAACCAATGCTAGCCCTTCGTGTGGTGGTTTAGTAAGTTAGGAATTTAGGTAGTAGATAGATGACGCAGGACGGTTCTCTCCGTGCTATCCGCCCTCATTCATCCGACACAATACAGGTCGGGGAAAGAGCCGTGATACCCCAATAATAAACAAATTCCACCCATCACTACAAACTTTAAATATCCTGTGTATTTTGAGCTAAAATATATTTCTGTCACAGAATGACTGGTAGTGTAATGGCTCTACTAACAGGTTAGAGAACTTTTGGAGCTAAACAGGGTTGGCGGACCGGTGTCATGATTCCATGTGCTATACTGTCTGTCAGGTAGGAAAGCATACTTTCAAAGCGTGTGTATGGGATAGTTTGGTTTGGTTTGGTTTGGGTGGGGGAGGGGGGTTGGCGTTTTATTTCAGGTTTACATTTTAGATCTCTGAATCGTCTTTTCATCTTGATTTGCCGTTCGCGGTTTTATCTGGAATATTTTCCGATATGATGTGTGGAGCAGTGAGTCACGATACGTTTGGAAAGCATTCACGTTGCAACAATTAGTTTTTTACAGATGAAGTTTACATTCCTACGAGCATCCACATGGAGCATTCTGGGTTCCTACCCCTTCCTCTGTTTATACCGGACCAGCATTAATTTTATGTATCATATTGAAGGTGAATGAATATTTTAGAGGGGAACCGTTTGATTTGAGTTTTTGGTTCCGACTCGACTTGTTTCAGCATTTGAAGGGCATTCGGTACCTCAGCACGCTTGGCGTGGTTTTGGTCGGCTGTCGTTTAAGACTGCTTGCTTCAAACAAGCGAATGGTAACGTTGGTTCCACATTATAGCCCTAAGAAAGTTATGTATAGTTTAAGAGGAGTCACTTTCCAAACTTCCCAGATTTATTAACTTGAAGAATTGTAAGCTGATTTGTGTGATTACTTGCTTTAAGAGTAGGTCATCTTCTGTGTTGGGCAGTATTAATTCTGTGTCAGTATTAATTCATGTGGGTCACAAAGAGAGATTGGGATTCTTTGGAAAAGTTCAAGCCTTTCATGTAAAAGTCGAAGGTCGAAACCATGGACTCTTCTATTCAAAGTTGTCAACTTGTACACGCCAGTGTTCTAATTAAGAATTCAACGTTTATGATAACGTCAGTGAGGTGTTCACTCACCACACAGTGATTGTTACAATGTCTTCTATAATTCAGAAGATAATATTTCAAAAGAATAAAATCATGAACAATGGGAAATTTTACGTGTGCCATTTATTGGTTTTGTCAACTAAAAAAAATTTTTTTTTCAATTTTTGCCTATGGGTTACCCTTATGGAATTTATCAAAAAACTTCAAAATTTATTTGACCCATTTTATGATGCAAAAAGGTTCTACATACAAAAATACCATTCTTTTCACTTTTTTTCTACTGAAATCGCCTGTTCTGACTGAATAAATCAACTTGATCTAAACAATGGGTATCACTGTAGGCTTAAATTCAGTTTTTCCGGCAATCACAGCCGCAGGTTCGCGCACAGTGTCACTTTTCTGTACATTATAAAATCAGGAATCGAGTTTCACTCGTTAGATATATGAAACACGAGGCAAACTATTCAAACAGAATCCATCCATATTCTGTCTAAACAGACTGAATAAATAATCTTCAGTTCATGTTTTTTTTAGTGTTCTATCTATTCAAAATATAGCTGTTACAGCCGACAGAAAGAAACTTGTCAATTCCAATCGTTTGTTTTTCAGTACTTCCAAAGGAAAGCAATTTCTGCGATTTGGAACACTGTAGTATTTTCGATAATACCTCCACAGCGTATTCTAACCAGAAAGACGGAGGAAAGTGTGTCTAAACACAAATGTTGCCTTTCAGAAGCTGATTTTGATTGTTCCCTTTTGAAAAGGGAAACGTCTTCCTTATCTACGACTGGGCAAACCTCGAATAGCAATGGCATTTAAATATCAGTCATTAGAGGCATATAAGAAGCTCATTTCCAGTCACTTGAAGGTTTTTTTCCTCACGCTAGTCCGAGCTTGGCGAGGTTATTTTGGGGCCGAGAGATATTTCTACATACATAATGACGTGTATGACGTGGAACGGAGTGTGAGGTGATAAGGCTTTGCTTTGGATACTCCCAAGTATAGTCCCATATTTGTTCAGTGCTATGGAATGAGCTTTCAATAATATTGTCCTGCTACCACACAAAGGTTATCAGTGGTCATTTAGAGTAAAGAGAGTACGTTTCGAACAAATCCAATTTTCAAAGAGTCATCAGGGGTGCAGATTTTGCGATATGTGTGCTTATACCCAAAATCTCAGACTATCGTCATTAATTCATTTCAGTGGAGGGCTCGGCAGAACTATGTTTGGTCCCGCCAAGCCTTTAACCCATTCACTCCCCCC
Organism: Pictodentalium vernedei; assembly: GCA_031216915.1. NCBI lineage: Eukaryota > Metazoa > Mollusca > Scaphopoda > Dentaliida > Dentaliidae > Pictodentalium > Pictodentalium vernedei. The sequence continues at coordinate 388,786,691 of CM062289.1, forward strand.
CCCCCCCCCCCCCCCACACACACACACACATAGAGAAGCTATAGACTAGGGAGAGCATTTACGCAACAGCCGATGGATATACATTTTATAAGAGTGCACATGAGTGTATTCTTGTAGGGGCCCTGGGAGCTACAGTAGTATTGTTAACTGGGGTGGCCACGTTATGCTTTACTGCTTTAATGTGACACAGGACATAAAGACTTGTGTGTTTCTTCTCTGAAGTGGCAACGTGATTGCAAACAATAGGCTAAACTTCATTTTGTTATGTTTAATAGCAATGATTTAGGCATGAATTCCCCGCGGGAACCCCGGGAAGCGAAGCAGTGCCTGTTCACTGCGGTAAACAGGTTCTGTTTTACTGGCAAAATAGGACCCAGTCACCAATGCTTGGGATGTGCAAACATTCTATTAAGTGGGCGATATGGCTTATTAACGCTCACTCCTGGTCTTGAGTTGATACTCATGTTGTGGTCATGATTAGCCATTGTGCAAGCATATGTGACCTTAAACACCAATAAATAAATTTAGGCATGAATACTGGGTAGGTTTGACCAAAAATACCAGTAAACAATTATGTGGTGGTTAAATACTGAGTCTTTGGAACTTTGAGATTGCCTTTTCCTATTAGGTGTGCTCCCTACATCGGATGGACCTCGCATTTTCAGAAAAGTCAATGTAATCGACGTATGGAGGATTCTATACCACAGAAATCTGCGTAACGTGACTGAGAATAGATTGGATTGTTGGACAAGAATATGGACAGGGGTAAAAAATGAGTGTCAAATTGGTAAAATTTCACAAATTTTCGACAATGCGCTTTTTTAAAAACAAGATTTTCAATGGGAAAAAAGGGTCTTTCTCTTTATTGAGGTGTTCTGGATTTTGGTTCGGAACATCTGCACTATCTATTCATTCCTTTTTAGGATATTTGTGTTCAAATTTTGACACTGGGTGGTGATATTTCGTACCAAAATAAGTTCCAACATCAGTCAGTTGTTACTATTTATAGTAAAGCGGGCCATCCACACTCAATATGATTGTCAATATAATTGTCAATAATTTATATTGACAATCTTATTGATCATGAATGGGCGATATTGAAGACTTGCTCAATGTATTGAAGAATATCAGAGAGCTCAAATATTTATTGACGTATTGTCAATAATATTGATGTGCATTTTTGTCACATCAATTGTATTGATCAATATTTCATTCTTGTCAAAAACACAGAGCCATCAACATGGCAAAATCAATCAAAGATGATGAACGGAAATTTCTACTAGAATGTATAGAGCTGTATAGAGAGCTCCCGGCTCTCTGGAAAGTAAAAAGCACTGATTACAGTAACCGTGTGAAGAAAGAGGATGCATATAATACTCTATTAGAGAAGTACAAAGAACGGTATGAAGATGCTACAAAAGAAGATCTCAAGAAAAAATTAAATGCTCTTCGAACCAATTTTCGAAAAGAGTTAAAGAAAGTTCTTGATTCCGAAAAGTCTGGAGCTGGAAGTGATGACTTGTACGAATCTAGTCTATGGTACTATGATGCGATGCTGTTTCTACAAGACCAAGAAACACCAGCATCATCACGGAGCTCACTTGATGCAGACATAGAAGAATCTATTGAAGATGACAACACCCTTGAAAATGTAAGTGCTTAGAATTATGGTAATAATTAATACTCCCCTACTAGTTTGGCTGACAGTCTGACTGAACAACCATCTTATTGGCTAATTGATGATTGAACAAACTGACTGATCGCCAAACCAACTGATCTCACTGACTGAAAAATCCACTCACTGACTGTTGTCATGTCTGACTTTCATTAACCATTTGGGTACATTTGGAAATCGTTAATTTATGATTTGCAAGTATGGAGTGATTGAATTCCCAAGTTTTTTTTATGTAATTCTGTTTTGTATGTCTGTATTTATTTCATAGACAGGAATACATATACATACTTATGGTATTTTGAGCAAACTCATCTTGTAACAATAGTCTTCGATATATGGCAATAAAATGAGGATTTATAGTTTGATTTGACCCACTTTGAGCAACACATTTCACATAAATTTGGGATTTTTAGGTGAAATTAAATATGGTCTTGTTGCCATGGAACCATGCCTCGTGTACAAAAGTAGTTCTGGAACATGACTCTTGTTTGTTTTGCTATAGCAGTTGAATTTCTCTGATTGGTTGTGAGGAGATTGGCTAGTTCTGCTTGAGATGCTCTCCATTCTCCCTCGTGACGATTACCGTATTCATCTTCCCAATCAGCATTCCCACATGTAAGATATGTGCTTGATTTTGTTCTCAGAAAATTGTGAAGATAACAACATGTTAGCGTAACAGTCTCTGCCTTTTCTGGAGATAGGAGTATTTGTCGTTGGAATACACCAAATCGTGACGACATAATGCCAAAGGCATTTTCAACTACCCTGCGGGCTCGGCTTAAACGATAATTAAATACACGTTGGTCATTGTTGAGTTTGCCATGTGCTTCACTGTAAGGTTTCAGTAGGTTTTCATTCAGTGCAAAAGCATCATCACCCACAAAAACATATGGCACAGGCACAGAGTCACATTCATTAAGAACCTCCGGTCGCGGCAAATTAAGTAGATGTTCATTGAAACGTCTACCGAATTCAGTGTGGTTTATAACACCTCCGTCCGAAACACGTCCATTGATGCCAACATCAACCATCATAAACTCGTACTTGGCATTTACCACCGCCATTAAAACAATACTGAAGAATTTCTTGTAGTTGTAATAAAATGACCCCGATCCTGCTGGTTTCTTTATACCAATATGCTTTCCATCAATTGCGCCTAGGCAATGTGGAAAGTTCCACTTGTTTTCAAACTCTTCACCCACATGACGCCACTCATCCTCACAACTCGGTAGCTACAAGAGATAAAATATGCAATTTACTATAATATATATGACACCGTTTGTATAATAAAATAAACGCTTAATAATTTATATGGTTAACAAAATAAAATTTGTTTATTACAGAAATAAAGACGAATGCTATTCTTAATCAAAAACGAAAAAAAATAAATCCACTACCACTACCCTAATCTGTGGTAACACTCGAAGATAGCCAATGCCACGCGAAGACAACTGATGCTACACGATTCAATATTGACCGGTCAATATCCATTATCGCAAATTATTGACAATAAGGTTGAGGTCGCCGAGGTTAGTGTCTTAAATAGAGTTGGAACAAGGGTGAGAGGTAGCACGTATATAAATTTATACATTTTGCATGGATAAACTGCCCCACCACACTTGCTCACGACCCCCACCCCCTCCCTTAAGAAAATTATTTTCCATCCTAGACCCTAGCAGTACCCAGAAAGGTGTGACCCCCTTTTTGGTGACCCGCCTACTTTTTGGAGCTTTCGCCACCTCTGTTAGTATGAAAAGAAACTAACTTCAAATTGCAGTAATGTTAAACCATGCAACCACCAATAACTTTGCATATATGGCTAAGGCGTATATTGTTTGGTTTATTTGGTTTTGATGGCAAGGGTTGAACTCTTTATATTTCTGGCATGAATTAACGCTTAAAAAGGCCTGGGGTGGTACAGATGGACGACGTCCATCCCCTCTATGGGGAAAAAGTAAAAAAAAAACAGACGCCTGCACCAGGAGGGGGGGGGGGGGGCGTGGAGGGGAGAAATGCATGAAAATAGATGTCAATTTTTATTTTGCAGATTTTTTGACCCACCCACCCTTTCCTGCATATTTTTACATGATATTTTGATGGACGTCTCCCTTTCCATTCATTGTATATACAAAACTTTGGCACTTGAACACTAACTCGAAATGCACACGGATGCAATGCATATTTTTTGTTGTTGTCCAAACATGTTTCCATTTCAGATGCAAGACTTACCAGATTCACATCAGTGCACAAAGACACATTACTGTATTGCTGTTCATACAGACATTTTAATACTATACTGATGCAGCAAATTGTAAGGAATTTGTTTTATCCTTACACTGAGGTATCTGTGTGGATGAGCTTGTTAGTTCCTCTGGTGGTTGGTGGATTCCTTAGGCCATCCAGTGGATCTGTTTGAATAATTCAACCTTCATCTTGGGAACTAACGATGTTGTGATATAGGCATAGTTGTTGAAAGCGATGTAAAACCCCAATCAAAACAGCTCAGACAATTGAGACAAACTAAATGTGCACCTTAATATTCTTACAAATCTAGTTTCTCGGTGTTTACCTTGCAGATGAAACTCAGTTATTCTTTTTCCCAGGAACCTTTATCTAAATAAGCTTTTTTATACTTTTATCTCTGATATGCAGTAATATGCTCTTGGAACAGTCTAGTTTCTGTGAATCATGGCATATGTGAGCACTGTGCCTGTTGTATCCATAATTAACTAACTACTGCTTATACTTATTTATTTATTACGGTTTACCGACACTAACAGCCAAGGTCATATTGTGTCGGTGACAGTTTTACGGGTGGAGGAAGCCGGAGTACCCAGAGAGAACCATCGAGCAATGACAAGCCGCTGCCAACTCCTGAACATCGTAACTCCGCACTGCAGCACAGGCAGGGTTAGATTGTTTGAAGGCATGCGCACCATCGACGTGCAGTACGCCTTAGTGCATGGCATCATCTTTCCCTCATGTGTAGTTGTGATTGTGAACTGATTATCAAAACTTGTTATGAACCGATTACCGATTATTTCTCTGCCGATTCTGGCGGTTGAAATTGGGCACAGAATCTATTGGTGCCGGTTATATTACAGAATTTCATTGATAAATCACCAATTACGAAAGCGTAAAAGCACATAAGTTCTAAGAGTATGCATAATGCTGGGCAATATTAGCCAAAATAATTTTTTAAATTTTGGGGGAATGGGTTGGGGGCAGAAGACCATTATTTACGACACAATTGCACAATATTGTTCTCTTGTGAAGACTGTGTTAAGTTTATTCTGGTAAATAGTGTTAATACGGTTTTGTGTAACAATACAATACACTTGGCTGTATTAATTGGAAATATACTGAGCACACATACTTTGTTTCTTAATTGAATAATAATTTTGATGTTAATATGTGTTGTGAACTTGTATGATGCATGGTTTACAGATCGATACACACGCGACATGTCAGTTTTATATTCATTTCTATACGCCCGCTCGCACTGGTCCTCACCCGAGGGTTTAGACCAAAAAATATCAGAAGACCACCACAACTCCCATGAACACCATAATCCCGGACATCTGCCCAGTACCCCACCATTTTCCTCATTTGACGCGCTTGGACATGTTGCTAAAATCTATATTCTACAGTTAAAGAAGGTCGAAGGGGGCTTGCCCCACACCGCCCTTGCACACCTTCGGCGCTCGAAACCATTTCATTTCGATGCAATTATTTCATTAGTTAATGTCAGAGACATTTTTTTAATTGGGAGTGGCCTGTCTACGAATTTAAGCACCAGCAATTCTGTCGGAAAACTTTAAAAAGTTAGATTATAACTATAATTCAGCTCTTTAACTTTGTAGTTTTTTCTTCTTTAAACTCTCCCCACCCACCCACCCACCCACCCAATATGGACTTTTTACCATCCTATCCTACCATGACAGTCAAAAACGTGTATACTTGTCGATGAGGTCCCGCAATCAATCTCTGATATTCGCTGACTCGAAAAGAAAGTTCTTTGGGACTAAGGACGAGAAGTGGAATAACAAATGACCAAGTGTAATTAAGTTTGTAAACACATGTTAAACTAGGATAGTAATGTGATCCAAAAATGAGGGTTTTAGAGCCCCAATCCCTCCCCGTCCCACACCTGGCTCCGCTACCTCTGACATATACAACAAAGGATTGGAACATTCTACCGAGAAACGCGATAACAGTTGAGATTTTTGAATGTTTCAAGGCCCAACATTTCGATAAAGTTATGTAAAGTTGGGGAGGGATGTTATGTTTATAAAGACTGGTCCATAAAGACTGGGCACGTTCAGCCTGTGCACTTTGCAAGTACAGTTGACAACTGCATTTGCAAAGTGCACAGGCTGAACGCACCCAGTCGAAAAATACCGTCCACTTAATAGCAGAACAAACTGGATAATTACAAAATATAATAAATAGACGGGGGTCCGTGAACCGAGGACTCGGACTGAAAACACGCACTGAATTGAGAACTCGTACTCGGACTCAAGTTAATTGCCTAGTTGTTTGTTGAATAGCTTGTGTTTTACTTCGCTCTGGTATTCTTTATTTATCGCTAGGATGAAAATACAAAATGATTAGTTCAATGAGTTAAATACAAACCGTTTAACGACGATACTGCTGTGGCATGTGACCAATGGGCATCGTACGTACTTATACAGAATTCCATAGGCTCTGTTATGTAGAAAAGCATGCCTCGGTGATGGAGTTGGGTATTTTATCAGTCAGCTGGGCTGGAGTTATTACAGTCCTGATAAATGAGGTCTCACTACCAGTCATTTTTGGGACGTCTTAGGCTGTTAGTGGTGTCATGACTTAGCATTCAAACGAAAAATCGATAAAAAGTGGGACAGAGAACTGAAATTGATAAGCAGGCTGGATACTGTTGTGACAGCAATAGTCTCCAGTGACCCATGTTTACAATATCAATCACCTGGATTGACCCATAGAAACAGACCTCATCTTAACACAAACTTTTACAACCTAAAATTTGCTATTTCCAGAAATATATGAATTTTTTGACTGAAAGAAAAATAAAAAAAAACTTGTGCATGCAGTGTTGGAATGTCTAAAGACGCCCTTCGACTGAAAATACAATGTAACAAGAAGTTAAGGCACCACAATATGCATAAAAGCTGACCTAAACACTAATTCTTACAGAAAAAATAACAAAGTTTTGGCTAAAGACCCTATCATATTCCTGTAAAATACAAAAAACGAGGGTTAAATATTACCGAAATGGACTTCACTTTCCAAAGTCTACAATATCAATCACATGGGAAGACGCATAGAAAGACAACTCACCTTAACACAAATGTTTACAACCTAAAGGTGACCAAGTCCGAGAAAAACATGAACATTTTGACCGAAAAATGAAAAAAAAATCAATTATATCTTCGCATATATTAGGGTTAATACGTAAATATGTTTTTGAAATAAAAAAAATCGTAATAATATGAAGTTAATGCCTCACAATCTGTGCAAAAGTTGATTTATGTGAAATTGGAAAACAAGTCAGAATACTAGGGTTGGATACTGTTGTAATAATCCCTTACAACCTACATATGCACTATAAAAGCTCTGACCCGCTGCACTTTGAGATAATAATCTAAACACAAACTCTTACAAAATTGGACACGTACACGGAGTCACCACATAACTTCACCACTTATTTGAAGTAGGTGAGCTAATAAAATTACTTTAACACAACTTCTAATAACAGAACATTAACTGAGTTTTCTTCTAAAACAAAATTCCAAAATAAGGGTTAAGTACTGTAGTCAGTCTCCTAAATAGGCCCCAACTCAAACACAAACGCTTACAATTTGGATATTGGGGGTGACTTTAAATGCTACAAGTTCACAGATTTTGGGGGGAGTCATTGCAATCACAATAAAACACACCTATAAGCAATATAGATCATCACACTGTGCAAAAAAGTTAACTTCTTACTACTTAAAAAAACAATTGAAGAAACATTTCCAGAAAACAAGGGTTAAGTATAGTTAAAGTCATAAATAACACACAATTGAAATTTGAGCCATGGGGCTACTAGGTTCCAAGAAATTCACTTAAACACAAACTCTTACATAATTGTTCACCGCCGGAGTCACGACTTTACTTCACCTCTACTTCGTAGTAGGTCAGCTAAAATAAAAAAACAAACAATTATCTCTATCTGTATTATATGTTGCGGCAATCCACTTCTGGCGTATTGCAACGTGTAGGAGGACGCTTTGCGGTGTTGTCAGATTGCTGCCGAGTTTCTTCTTGAACGCTTCCGGTGTTTTCGCATAGACCAACCGTGTTATCCAGATGGTTCCACTCCACCAATGTTTTATAAAAAACTAATTTTTATATTGTTCAGTTTTTGCTGTTTGTACAGTTAAGCCCCTGTTGTTGTTTAGTTCAATTATATTATCACTATAATAGCTTGGTAGGTGCCTTGCTGTTATACGTCTGCCTTGTTTCTTTGCTTCCAGGAATTGGTCTGGTGGTAAAGCTGGCATCAGCCCCTCAGCCACTTTGTACATGTACTGTAGTCGGATTTGCTGTCGTCTGGATTTTAGTGATGGCATTTCAAGATTATGCAGTATTTTGGTGACACACCCACTATCTATTGATTTGTAATCTTCTGTGATGAAGCGAGCGGTCCCATATTACTGCCCCATACTCGAGAGCGCTTCTGACGAGAGATAGATATGCGATGCGTTTGCTTACCTGTGGACAATTTTTTAGGTTTCTTCGCAGGAAGCCTAGTGTTGAGTTGGCCTTTTTTAGTGATGTTGCTGATGTGCGTGGTCCACTTCATGTCCTCAGATAATTGGATGCCTAGGTACGGGTTGCTGGTAACCTATGAGTGGCTTATCTTATTCTTTATGCTGAAAATGTAACACTTTTTGGCGTTGAACCTCATACCCCAAGTTGATGCCCATGTTTCTAGGTGTTTGAGATCCTCTTGGAGTGTAATTTGGTCTCTGTTGGAAGTAATTTGTCTGTATAACAGGCAGTCATCGGCAAAGAGGTGTACTTGTGATGACACGCATTCTCGTCGGTCGTTTATGTGGCATGAGAATAATAACGGACCAAGGACTGTGCCTTGTGGTACGCCCGAGTCAACTTTTACATCTAAGGATGCCTCCCATTCTAGAACCACCATCATGGTGCGTCTGGTTAGGAAATCAGTCAGCCAGGTGTGAATTGGACCTTTTATGCCATATTTATCGATCTTGTGCAGCAATTTTGAGTGTGACACGGCGTCAAATACCTTTGAAAAGTCGTGGATGGCTATGTCGACCTGTTTCTTGTTGTCAAGTGATTTGAGGAAGTTGTTTGTTGCTATTAAGAGCTGGGTTTCGCATGAGTAGCCCGAGCGGAAACCATGGTTCAGATTTGTAAGGATGTTGTTTTTCTCAAGATGGTGTAGTATGTGGCTACATATTATGTGCTCCAGTAATTTGCATGGCACAGAGGTTAGAGATATTGGTCTGTAATTCTCAGTTAGGTGTCTGTCTCCTTTTTATAGTCACATGATATGTTTGCTGCTAGCCAGTCGGTGGGGAATACTCCTGAATTAATTGATGTCTGGAATATGCTACAGAGACCTGGTGCTATGCTGGTTGCGCATTTGTGTAGGATCATATTTGGGATGTTATCTGGTCCACTAGCTTTCGATGGATTTATTGGTTAAAATAATTTTTCAACATCTGCTTCTGTTATTTCTAATGGTCTGATGTTATGTGTAACCTGTTTGTTGACTATGGGCATTGCACTGGTGTTTTCTATGGTGAAGTACTGATCTAAATTGATTTATTAGCAGCTGAGCCTTGCTTTTACTGCCGTTTACTAGTTGTCCTGGGTACTTTAATGGTGAGACGCCCAAGCTGTCTTGTTTTTTGACTTGATATATTTCCAGAATGCCTTTGTGGTGTTTCTGTTAAGGCCGTTCTGGATGATGTGTTGACATATTCCCGCTCTGCTCTTCGAATGGTCTTTTGCATTCTTTTTTTTAAATTCTGTAATTCTTCCAATTCTTGGTTTTGGATGCTTGTGTTCGTAGTTTTTGTTCCGCCGAAGCATCCGTCGGATTGACTTGTTGATCCAAGGTAGTGTTCTTTTTTATTTCTGCAGTTTTGATAGTATTAAGTGGGACCCCTATCTACAAAAAGACATCCAGAAATTAGATATAAATCGACGACGAGCTGCGCGTTTTGTCTGCAATGACTATCGCAGAGACAGCAGCGTAAGTGAAATGCTCCACTCACTTGGTTGGCCATTGCTTCAAGAGCGTCGGAAAAATAAACGTATCCAGACACTCGGCAACATCATCCCTGGAAGTAGTGCCATCCCAAAAGATCCATATATTAAGAAAGACCATCTCGTACAAGGAGTAATAACAACATGAAACTGGCGGTATACAGAATACACACTGAGGAATCCAAGAACTCTTTCTTCCCACGCACGACCGTGGATTGAAAGGCCAGTACCCAGACCGCCATTTACACACTTTGTTTCAAGGTCACAGAGCGCAACTAACTACCACCATCCTTCCAACCTGTGTTATAATACGCGATCTACACAGTAAACATATTCAGATTCAGATTTCTCAGTTAATTGTGATTTTTCTTGAAATTTTTCTTTCCGAGTTGAAAACACGTCTTCTTCTCTGGTCAGAGATTTGTATATAGTTTTAATAAAACACATAAAACAATAAAAAAATGACCTATAATCATCATTGTGTCTGCCTCAGTGGCGTAGGAACTGGGGGTGGGGGTGGGGGGGTAAGGGGGTATTTACCCCCCCCCCCCCCCCATCTCCAAAACTTTGTAAATCATATCTAGTATCTACACGAAAATAACCACATACATCTGCACATTCTACATCATACAGGCACACATAAAAACTGTATGATCTACACCATTTGCAGTGCATAAAAAAATTGGTAGCCGATGTCACTGACTGAGAATATAATAGTCCAAAAATTACCCTTTAACAAACAATTTAACCTTTGCCGCGCACATATAAAAATATTACCGAATTTAATCGAATTGTGTTTTTTTTTTTTTTTGCCGCTAAACATAGCTTTCAAAAGATGAAAACAATTCAATCAAGTTAACTGTGAATGCACTCCTACAACACTTCCATTGTTTCCATGAAGGTTTGATCAGATTATAGTATATAATCATCAGATAAACTGTGGTTAATTAATTAACGACCCGGCCGGGGTACACTTTTTAGTGTGTTTCTGAAGGGAAAACTTCGATAAAACCCACAAAAATAAAATAATTCTAAATATTTCTCCAATAATACCCAATACTACCCAATAACACCCAATACTACACAATAGCACCCAATACTACCCAATAACACCTAACAGCACTCAATACTACCCAATTGGCACCCGGACAAATTCCCCAAGACCTAAAGTTAATGCACTTAGTCTCCCGGACAGAATGTTCTGGATAAAATATGGTCTGATTTGTTTGTGAATCATTCCATCCTCAAATTCATGCTGTTTGAGGGCCCATGTGCATAAAAAGTGAATGCAGTGTCAGCCGCGCTGAGATAGCGGCGATTGGGCTCGCATTCTGAGAAGTTTGCCCATAGGAGAACTCGGCCCTTGTTATCGTTCGGCCCCAAGCGAAGTCAGTTGAGAAAGTCGACAAGACAAAAACAGCGCAGGCTATTTTCTTCTAGTTACCTCGAAATTTAGTTCCCAGATGCGCGATCAGTATTAGATTTATTCACCATATCAAGCTACAGCTTTGCTTCGTTCAAAGCTCAAAAGCTGCCATTTTGTATGTATTTTCTCAAACAAATATTGTCATGAGGACAGTTAACCCTTTACCTACTACGTGGAATTATGCGACAGAAAGATATGAAAATCATTCAGGACTCCCTTACTAATGGTAGTTTCAAAAATCTTTTCTGGTCCAACTTACAAAGGGTGGTGCGTTATGCTCCCCTCATGCTTCCCTGATGTGCTGACCGTCATCAAGGGCATCGGAGGGGAGACCCCCCCCCCCCCTTCCGACGCCTTCGGTGATGGTCAGCGCTTCGAGATGACTTAGCATCCATCTACTATTTTACAGCCCACCCACTATTTTATTCAGCAATTCGTCACTGGCCTGTACAATCTGACAAACTACTTATTGGATGACAGAGGGTAGACGGCACCAACCATAGTGTGGTTTACAATAGCTGTGGAAGCCAATGTTTGGTGGGCACGTGGGGAATTTTATGGTATGACGTCCCTTCTGGTGTCATGAGAAAAAGGCACGGGATGAACAGTGACAATGAGTTGGCTCGATTTGAAAGCAAAATGAAGCTTCACCCTAACGAAAAACAATTATCTTGATTCACAGGACCCTCGAAGCGCGATACTTCTACATCTCCAACTACAAATGGAATATTTGCTCACTATTTCAAAAACACTGCACATAGTACTCACAAAACAATTATCAGTAACAAAACAGAAACGCTGCAAAATTAGTATCCTTATACCCCCCCCCCCCCCCCCCACACACACACACATTTATTTTTTACTTTAATTATATCTGGTTTCAACTTTCCAAACAGCATAAAGGGTAAGTAGATGGTACAATATCATATTTGGTGCTCAATAGTCATGAATTCATCTGAATTCATGAGCATAAAAACCTGATTTCATGTATCCATTTATTTTCACAACGTCCTGCAACATCGAGCGGGCTGACACGACAACATGCGTACTTTCTGAGTTTTTCTCGGTGAGTTTTCTGTGAACTTCAACTTACAACTGAAGGATGAGTATTTTACAGGGGAGTAGGAAGGTAGGCCTGCACAATATTCAAAACTGAATACCGGTATCGGTATTCCAAAAAAATACCGCGATATACCGGTATATCGAAAACTGTTCAGATATATGAACACAAGTACCACAATCGAGACTCGAAGCATCACAGTCGGAACGAATTAGCACGCCTTGATGATGCGGTTCGAAAAACCTTAACCCAACGCAGACGATATCAAAATTTATTACTTTCAAAATTTGTTTACCAGATTTTAACCAAAGATTTTAACAAAACTATATCATGTGGCCCCTCATTGGAACGAGCTCATTCCAGTGAGGGGGGTCACATGATATAGTTCTGTTGAAACTTTTGAACTTGTGTATTACGCGGGCTCAAGCAGACGATTCCTTGGATAAAGGGATAATATTATTCAATCGAAGCTACAGTTAAAAAAAACTCAAGACATCTTGAAAATTAAATTGAGGGTAAATAAATAATGACGATAAACCGATATTTTTGTAATTACACCGGTATTCAATCGATACTGGTTTGAATACCGGTATATATCGGTTTATCGATATACCGTGCAGCCCCATAGGGAGGTAAAAAAACTTAAAAATGAATGACAGTGGATTCCTAGTCTTATTATATCGTCACCTGATTTTCACTGTACCATACATGAAACTCGGGTGACAATGGAATTGCTTGTCCCTTTTTTAATTACAAAATGAAAAAAGTGAGACAAGCTCAGCAAGAAAGAAATATTGATTATGCCCTCTCATAAGTGATCATAACCTAGCAATGTTTTGAAATAAAAAAAAAAAAGAATTCAGGAGCGGCGGAAGCTCGCAAAAAGTTTGTTTTTTATTGCCCCCCCCCCCCCCCTTTCAATTTGTCTTTGTTCAATTATTGTTCTCTGTCCGATATTTTAGTGGAAATGACCGAATAAATTGGGGGGGGGACCATACCATTCCCGCACGTTGATTGATTGATTGATTAAATAGGGGGGGGGGGGGGCAGACACCACCCAGCAGCTCAGAGTAGCCATGGAATTAATCTGTCAGTAAATGTCAGTTATCGACGAATGAAGTTAATCAACACAATATATCAAAGATTGACACTCCCAATCTGCTCAAATTTGCTGATAATAACCAATCAAATAACTGCAGTGAAATAATGAGACAGTGCGGTAATCCTTTGATCAACTCTTTTGAGCAGGGAATATTGGGGAGTTATTTGATATTTTCAAGTGTTTGTTGACGTAGTTAGATGTTCTGATAGGTTCGGATAAAAACTTTAAGGATTTTCTCCGAATGTTCCCCCGAAAGCCTTGTTTTTATCACATAATTGCAAAACCCTCGCAATAAATGAACCACTTAAAATATGCTATGTGCGATATATGCTGTATATATTCGTTATTTTACTTAAAATAACAGAATATTGGATAAAGAAGTGAATAAAAAATAACTAAATGGGTGAAGAAATTACCACGAAATTGTTCACTGGAAAAGCGCAACATGAAAGCCACGCTTTTTAAGCCATCGATTTCGAGTAAATCTTTGACATTTCAACATACATTGAACATGCATAGAAAAGCACATCGGCTACTTATTTTTCCATTATTTTATCAGCCTTTACGACGAAACGTCGAAAAGTTACCTGGAATAATTCAAAAAATGTAGCAACCACTGAAAAGAAAGGAAAATTATTTTAACAACCGAAGGTAGGTTTGTGGCATTAGACTTCTGTGCTTTCATCCTTTTCCGATGAGAAGTGAGTTTTTATTTTTTCACTTTATTGAAAACAAGTCAAAAACTAATGGGCAAAAAAAATTAAACACACAATTACCCCCCCCCCCCCCCCCACCTCCCCATCTCAGAAACTCTGAGTGAGGGGCTATTACTGGAACTGGTTAGCTCCGTCGATTCCAATGATATTCATATTTGCATGGTTTCACAACTTATCAGTTTGTTGAAACTGCCTTAAAAGTAATTTTCTGGGCTTTTTGCGCAATTTTGTCGAGTAAAGGCTTAACACTACATATGCCGCAGTGTTCTGCGCTTCGGAATTACTATGTTGGTAATTTGACAGGTGCTTGTGAAAATAAATATTACTTACCGATTTTATTCTTGTTAGGCCAGAACAATAAAGAAAACGGGGTGTTCGAGCTCAAACGTATTTTGGAACTGGGTAAATAAACGGGGGAAAAGTAGTGTGCAGAGTATCAAAGTGGATGGGGAAAGTACAGAAGATAAAGGCCGTATCGCTTCAGAGTTAGTCAAGCACTGGGAAAAGATAAACGATAGGCGATGGGGCAGTGGGTCCCCACCAAAAAGAAATACACTGGTGGAGGAGAACCTATCCAATCGTGTATGTAGCGAAATAACGGCAGAAGAAGTGCGGAACGTGGTCTCGAAATTAAAAAATGGTAAAGCGGGAGGGACTGATGAAATTCCGAACGAATTCCTCAAAAATGGAGGGGAGGCACTTATTGAAGTCCTGACAAACCTTTTCAACCTGGCTCTGCGAAAGCAAAAGGTCCCCAGAGAGTGGAGGGAAAGTAAGGTGTCGTTCATACACAAAAAGGGGGATAAGGAAGTTCTAGATAACTATAGGGGGATATCAGTTAGTAGTAACATCGGAAAAGTATTCTGTAAGGTCATATACGGTAGACTTGAGGAAGTTATTGAAGAGAAAGGTTTTTTTAGGAGAAATTCAAAATGGTTTCAGGAAAGGTCGAAGAGTCACTGATCACCTATTTACACTCACCCAACTGATAGAATCAACAAAGGCTGAAAAGAAAAAGATGTTTCTGGCATTTCTAGATGTGAAAAAAGCGTACGACCGAGTGTGGAGGGAAGGTATGTGGCGAAAGCTCGAGGGCATCGGACTGGGGGGTGACTTTGTGGGAATCATGAAAGCACTGTATACAGATGTGCAAAGCCAACTCAGTCTAGGGAGTATCACTACAAAACGAGTCCCTATGGATATAGGCCTCAAGCAGGGGTGTATCTTTTCACCGATTTTGTTTGCATTGTATGTTAAAGATTTAGGGGACGAACTAATTCAGAGTGCGGAGGGGGTAAATGTTGGAGACATAAAGGTACCAGGCTTATTCTTTGCGGACGACATGGTGTTAATGTCTAGAACTGAACAGGGGCTAGAGAAATTGCTGGAAATTGATGGTAGATATGGGAACACTTGGCGGCTCGAACTAAATGAAAATAAAAGCAAGGTAATACCCGTTGGACGCAAGGTAGATATGACGAAGAGATGGAGAGTGGGGGAGTTCTCAATCCCCGAAGGGGAAAGCAAACAAATCAGTGTAGGAGAAACGGGAGAGTATGAGTATCTAGGGGTAAGCATAAATATAACGGGAAGAGGGGTGTACAGAAATTACTCAGCCAAACTGATTCTGAAGGGGAAAAGAATTCTGAACCAACTAAAACTTTTAGGGAAAAATAGTTTCAACAAGGTCTTTGTGGGGAAAACACTGTGGGAGAGGGTGGGTTTACCAAGTATAACGTATGGCACGGACGTGATTCCATTAAACCAAACCGTTATTAAGAAGTTGGAAAGTACTCAGAATGATGCCGGCAGATGGATAACAGGGTCGAGTAATGCTGCAGCTTTGGAAGCAGTAAGGGGGGAGCTTGGGTGGATGAAAATCAAGGACAGGGTAGATTTGGGAAAACTGTGTTACTTTAACTACTTGAGAAACCTGCCTGACAACCGGTGGTGCAAATTGATGCTCGATACCATTTGGAATTCTAATATAGATACGGGGTGGTCAAAACATGTGAGGGAACTAATGGACAATTACTCTATAGAGGTCACAAACATAGAAGTAGGAATGAAAGAAGGCAAAAGGTTTGTCAAAGAGAGACTCATGGAAGATTGCAATCGAAACTGGCGAGCAGGGGTTAGCGTGAAAAGATCACTGCAGGGGTTACAATATAAAGAAAAGCCAGCTTTTGAGAAGTACCTAGATGGCACCTTTGGAGGGTCACTGCTGTTCAAACTGAGATCAAGATCACTGGAGCTTCGGGGAAAAATTGGGAGAGATGGAGAAAAGGGATGCCAAATGTGCCACTCTGGAGTAGTGGAGACCCTGGAACATTTTCTCTTGGAATGCCCACAGTATATACCTCATAGAATAAAATTTACTGGAAGAATAATGCAGAAGTGGGGTGAAGAAACAAAGGATAGATGGCTGAAGGGGGACACGAGGGAGAGGGTAGGAATGCTTATTGAAGAAATTGAAAAAGAGGAAGTGAGGGACACTATTAAGCAGTTTATATCTGAATGCTGGGAGGAGAGGAAGGGAAGAGGGGGTGCAGGGGGAATGATGGCCTTCTCTTATGAGGACCGCGACAAATCAGCGGCTGGCCAAAGAGTTATTATTAGGCCAGCAGGCAGTCGTACTCATTTTCAACCGATCTGCAAGATCGACATATGTAAGATCCACTGGACGATGCGAAGAGTGAAAATTTATCGTCATCTATATTTTCACATTTTGAATGACACCACATATTACAAAATTCACACAACAAACTCTGCACGTTGTGTATCTCTTTTTGGCATGTTTTACATGGCCATCTGACTGCTTTGCGCTTGGGCATCTTGGAAGATTGTACTGACCATGAATGAATGAATGAATGAATGAATGAATGAAAGGTTTTAGCGCGCCGATGTAGGATTTACAAATCCCTTGCGATCCGGATTTACAAATCCCTTGCGACCCGGGATCCTTTGCGACCCGGTTGTACTGACCATATCTATTGTACTGACCATATCAAATAGCAAATGGACACATTTTCACGTCTAAACAACCTTCAAGTTTTTTATTTTATTCTATAAACTGGGTAACGTTGGGGTTAATTTAATTCTTTAAAATCTCCCTCGAAGAAATTGCTTCTCCATAAAATTGGGAATAACAAAATAACGCTTTCTTTAGAAGAGAACATCAGTCGGTCCGTGTAAAAAAGCTGGGAGTTGTTTTTGCAAATTCAAAAGATATCACACTTGGGCAGAAACATGGTTTGGACAAGGGTCAAAGGGAAGTAGGAGTCATTGTTTTTTGGAACTTCACAGTGCGTCAGTCAGAGAGTAAAAACATTAGCAACGCCTTCAACTACAATAAAAAGATCGCAAGAATTGATGTGTTGCACTAAAGACAAACCAAAAGAAACCGAGTGATTACCTTATGGGCATTGAAATTTAAATAATGAAAAAAATACCTTTCAGAGGGGTCCTACAAGTGGAATTGAACTTTCTAGCCTCTCTCTCTCTCTCTCCATTGTTCTCAAGTTTTAACCCAAATCAGGCATTTCTACGCTTTTTCAACACAAACAGAAAGATTCTTTTTGTTGTCCTGCACCCCTACCCCCGAAATTTCCGACGGACACATTTTCCGGACTATTTTTAGGAGAGGCCACCCCCACTCTCCCACCGCTGCCTAATCTTCACCACTTATCATACTTATTATTATATTGATTTAGAGAACTATACCGAGTATACCCGATACTTTACTTTTTAAACACAAAATAGCTTGGATCGGGTGAGGTTTCTCTCCGAGGCGTTTTGTTGAGGGGGATTCTGTCCATGTGTAAGAGAAGGGACCGGGTCCATAGAAAAATTTGTTCCGACACTGTTATCAGATAGTATTGGGTGCTATTGGGTATTATTGGGTATTATTGGGTGTTATTGGGTAGTATTGGGTGTTATTGGGTAGTATTGGGTGTTATTGGGTAAATCGACGTGCCGCTTTAAAGTACCCCTAAAAGATGCTACATACCAAAACTGATCACGTTATACATACGAATAAGAAAGAAATGCAACTTTATATTTCTCAGGTGCACCTTCAGGAGCCGGCGCGGGGCGGGGTACACATTTTAGTGTTTCCCCTGATTTGACGCTCAACAGGTTAACACCTTCCTCTCTGACATACATCCTCCTATAAAGACCAAAAATTAACAGCAACGATACCTTGATTTTGTCACTTGAGAAGCGAGGAAATGAGCTCTCAGTAGTTCATTTTTCACAAATTTTCCCCGGGATGGTCCCCCACCAGCGGGAAGGGGTATCCCCCTCCCGCACTCTCCCACGGGCTCGGCTACCCTCCCCCCCCCCCCCCAATGTTATAAGCTTCCTACGTCCCTGGTCTGCCTCTGTGGCGCTAACACACTGAACTATCACCCTCACTATCTCTGAAAATCACAAGATATGTTGTAGAGTCCCCCAGACTGCCCATAAAAGTCAATATTGATTGCAATATTGATGGAATCAACTTGAAGAAGAAGAATAGAACTAATTTTATATTTCTCTTGCATCCAAATCCATATCCTTGAGCCCGATTTTTCAAACACAAGTTTCCTTGATTTCGTTATGTTTTGCTTCCCGCGATGTTGCTCAAACAGAAAGGATGCTGTCATACAATATGCTGTTTTATGGTGATAGATAACACCAAACAGCTTTAACGAAATGAAGACATATTTTAACTACAAATGAAAACCCCGAATTAGCAGTTGATTGTTCAATATGGTAACGTTAGAAATCCAAAACGAAACGACTATTTACCGAAATGAAATATTATTACTGTAACATTTGATTTGGTAATGGTAGAACTGGAGTGGAGAATTGGAACTCGGCAATTTATGTATATACGATAATACCATAGTGTGTTTTGATATGTTTGACATCTCAACGAGTTGAAAGTGAGTTTTTTTTTCGCGAGGCTTGCCGAGCGAAAAAAACTCACTTTCAACGAGTTGAGATATCAAGCATATCAAAACACACTATGGTATTGTTGTATTTATCTTATACCGACCATTTTTGTTCTTTTCTGCATTTTTAAAAGGGTTTTGGGGATGATTTCGTGTCAAAATGTCGACTCATCTGGAGTCTCCAATCTATATGACATAGGGGTATGTGTTATAGATAATCTAGTTCAGCGATCTGAACGTAGTGGCTGCCCCTCTACGTTCAGATTCTTCCCATTCAATCCTATAGAAAAAGTTCCCATCAAGTTTTTATGGGAACTCAAAACTCGAAATTAGGAATATATATCAAGCTTTCGCCCTTATTACCGGCTGCAATCGATAGATAGTACACGTATTTCCTTACATTTGGGAAGAGTTTATTAATCCAAACTAGGTTTTATCCTTTAATTGTCGTCAATTGTGTACTCGTGAGGTGGCGACGGAGATTTCAAAATCGGCCATGTTGTTGTTTAAATATAAAACAGTAAAAACGATAACCCGGTAATGGCGCCGAAACGAATAGACCTTTTCATCGATGCGGAATAGGAAATTCGATCGCAATTGTGCAGAATGGGTTTGATAATTTGCTCTGTGCGAATGCGACCGAGTTTGATGGCCTCCTCTGCGCGAATGAGATCGAATTTCCTATTCTGCATCGATGAAAAGGTCTATTCGTTTCGGCGCCATTACCGGGTTATCGTTTTTACTGTTTTATATTTAAACAACAACATGGCCGATTTTGAAATCTCCGTCGCCGCCTCACGAGTACACAATTGACGACAATTAAAGGATAAAACCTAGTTTGGATTAATAAACTCTTCCCAAATGTAAGGAAATACGTGTACTATCGATTGCAGCCGGTAATAAGGGCGAAAGCTTGATATATATTCCTAATTTCGAGTTTTGAGTTCCCATAAAAACTTGATGGGAACTTTTTCTATAGGATTGAATGGGAAGAATCTGAACGTAGAGGGGTAGCCACTACGTTCAGATCGCTGAACTAATAGATAATCTATAACACATGGGCTATATCTTCAACAGGTATAAGATAAAAACAAATAATACATTCTCCTCTATTAACAGTTTTCAATAAGTTGAATAAAGGTGCCATTTGATTATTTACAGTGTAGTAATAAACAAAATAAATTTCTATTACTAATTGACTATAAAATTTGGTAAAGGTGTAGAATAGGGGACTTTTCGTTTTTTTTTTTTTTAAGGGGTCGTCCAACCTAACTTTGGTCAATTTTTTGACATTTTTCCCAATGCCTTAGAAGCAGATAAGAGAAGTAAGGAAAGGCAAAGTATATATCAAAATAATGAGTAAAGTGCATAGAAAAGGTACATATAATTTTTTTCAGGAAAAAAAGTGAATTTTAGGATTTTGAAGAAGATTAATTTGCAAATGGCATAACTTAACGAACCGGTAAAACCACAAAATAATCGGTAATTCGAAAGCCTTGGCCTCAATATAATGATAACATACTACAGACTCGGAGAAAGCATTATTTTTATACTGTACCAATGACCCAGACATAGCTGGTGCTAACTCTTAAAATATAGGGCCAAACACAAATTTTGCCCCCCAATCCCCAAAATTTGCATCTAAAACCAAAGAAAACATGTCCTGAAAGGCCCTCCACACTTCTCCCCTACTGCGCATGCGCAGTGTCAAGGACGTTCCGAAATTGGCGCCATTAAACATTCTAAGTTTGGCCCTTCATCAGTTAACATCTGACTGATCTTTGTGCTTATAAATCTCAGTTTAAATGATGCCAGACACATAAATATTAGAGAAATGGTGATTCTAAGGAGGATAGAGAAGGAGGAGAGGAAAAAATGTGTGACAGAATATTATCAGGGCTGTAACTTAAAATTTTTTAATGAAATTATGTTAAGTTACCTATTTTCGAGGCAGCAGCCATTTTGTTGTCATTCTGATTATTTAGTTACACTGTTTTTTAAGTGTTTTCCTCTCTCCCTGTTCTTTAAGTCCCCCCTTGCTATTCTCCCATGCTTTTGGCATAGTTTTTGTAATTATTATTACTAAATTTTCTTGGGAGTTTTAGCTGAATAACAGAATGAATTCTGTTCTTTTCCCCATGTTTACGTCTTCACCTACGGGTGGTTAGGCGTTGTGTTCTGCATCTACCATCTGATGTTCTGCAGTTTCTTCCCTGGAAGTCTCTGTTTTGCATCAGATAGTGTATTTTTGGTAACTGATTTCGGGCCTGGGTGCCTGGAGTCTTATTTTAGTGTTTTTACACTCATTGTTTACATTTACAACAGCCCTCTGTGTGAGGGGGGGATTTCTGGAAAATAATATCTTGATGTTATTTTAATCATAACTAGATACATTATTATTGTTCGTAAGTGTTGAATAAATTGTTTAAAATATTTTTAAAATTTTTGTCCACACTTAGGCTTGGGATCCATTGGGGCTCAACGTTACTTTTCAGAAACTTGGGCTGTTCTGAAAAAATATTTTTTCAAAATATTTTGATTTCAGTTATTTTTTCTATATTAATGGATCATATTATTATTATGTATTTTGATTGCCAGGGGTTAGTGCGAGTACCAGGACTTGTTTTCTTTTCACATTGAAAGGATATTGATCAATTGTATTAAGAGGAAGTCTTCCTCTGACTTTATAATCATTCTATATGTGGTCAGTGTACTCGCATTAACTCCTGTTCTGTATCGTATGATTTCGATGACAATATGGGAAGCGTATTTCACGGTATGTTATTGGGGATTTGGACACTCCGGTCCTTTCCCCGCAGGGTCACTCTACTTTATCAATTTCTATTTCAGACGATCAAGATTAGGGTGATGTATCTGTGATGTCTTCCAACAGTGTGCCTCCGTCGTCACAATTAATGAAGGGCTAGCGGAAAAGTGCTCATGTAAATACGCCAATTGCCTAAGAGGACCCTAGTAGGTTCGACGGCCTTTGACGTCCGCTAGCTCGCCCGGTGTAGCGTCCATTCACCGAATGGTTCGGCAGCCGGGTTCGTCCGTTGCGGTCTAGAAGGAATTTTGGGGTGATGCGAGCACTATAAATTAACCTAATGCACACCCAGTGACGGCGGATCGGAGGGAAAACAGAGGAAGCCTTTTAGTCCGGTTCATAGCTCGTTCCGGTCCATCCGGACGGCAAGCGAGAGAGGCCCCTCTCTCATTCAACAACATCTGGCCCCAGATGTTGTGGTACAAAATGTGTCGCAAGCGGAGCATACGTCCGTCGCTCGGGACGCTCCGTTGTATAGGCAGTCCGCGGAGACTGCTAAGGCTTCCTCTTCTCGTCAGCGCACACGACCGCACCTTGGCTGCGTGACCGCCGATATATTACCAGCTTCGCCGATCAAGGATTCTTCGGCGACCAGGTCACACCATCCGGTAGCCAGGGACACGAGGCCTGCAGACTCCGGACGTTCGCATAGGAAGTGTGCGGGAGTCAACGTTCATGGAGCTTCCGGCGGCAATGCATCGTAAGACCGCTACTGCACAGGCCTCGGGAACGGACGTGCTTTCCTTAATAGCACAGTTTATCGCAGCATCCCAGCATCAACTGAATCTGTCGCATATATTTTATCCGACGATGCTGGGGCGGGACGCTCCGCGGAAGCGGGTACGGACGTCCGTACGGGTAGCCAAGGGACACGAGGCCTATACACTCCGTTCGCTCGCTTATTGGTAGTATGCACGGGGTAACGATCATGGAGCTTCCAGCGGCAATGCATCGTAAGACCGCTTCTCCTCAGGCCTCAGTGACGGACGTGCTATCCGAGTTAGCACAGTTGTTTCGCAGCATCCCAGCAATTGACAGTTTCTCGGTCGAATCAGGAATTATCCGACGGCGCTGGGTCGGTGCGGTCCGCGGTTGCATCAGCTACGGACGACCGAACGCTTTATAGGGTCCGACAGGATGGCGAAAGGGATTCGAAAGATTTCGAGTTTTCCCTTTAGTAGTATCGGAAGCTGCCTTTCATATCTTCTGGCATTATCTTCCAGTGATTGTTATTTCGGACTTCATTGCTGCGATCTTGGATAAGAGACTTATAGCGTCATTGGACTCGGATTTTTCGATCGGTTCAGGGACATTGTCCCTGACTTACCGACGCAGTCCAATATTGTCATTACAACATGTGTTTTATTTTTCGACGCTATATATATATATATATATACAAGCCTGCTACCAAGCATGATAGTTTAGTTTCTTGTCCGCGTTGCTCATTTCTGCCATTTTATCTTTTATACGAATAGTTTATTTTGGCAGAGCAGGGCATACCGAGAGTTCTTATGCGTCTAGACGGTGTGGTTAAAGACTGCATATATTCTTTTTCGCCGTTTATGTCTTTTCCAATTTCAATGTTGGAAACGACATGATGTATAGTAGACTTAACTTAGACGCTTTATCATACGTAATCCGCCTTACTGAGGCGTTATCATTACGTCTTCAAGAAAAGATTTACGGGATATTATTCTCAATGTAATTTCTTTTGAGGGCAGTAGTTTGTTCACGTATAACTCCGCCCTTGAGTGGCTGATTGGAGTTGGTTAGACGTGACGCAGCCCTAGCTACATCCACACGCGTGGATAGTAAGGTTAAGAACTCTCTCACAGTCGCTTCGTTCTCGGAGGAGCTTCTCTTCGATGGCAACTTTTCGGCAATCCATGATTTGCTCGATTTACACGTTCTCTTGTCTATCTAGTGTTACAAGAGATTCAGTCTGGGGCAAACATTCGGTGGTTGACTCAGAGAGTGCCACCGCAGTTGCCGGACCCGAGTGTGGCTGTTATGACGGTTGCCAGTCAAACAGATTGGGATATAATACTGATCCCTACGGATTCGAAGTGCCAGGGTCTTTGGGTTCCGCAGTCTCTTAGCAATCAGTTTTCTTCCGCGGAATAATGTTTTTTAGGCTTGCTTTATGTCATTGCATGAACATTATTCAGAAACGCATGCCCAAATCCTGTCCTTTAATTCGACAGTAGTGGCGTATCTCCGGAACCAGGGAGGCACTCTTTCGTTTCCGTTATTCAATTTTATGGAAAGAATCCGTCTGTTGGTTATAGTACACCAAGTTCTGTTTTGGTCCGTCATATTCCGGGTAGTCTGATTGTTTTACTGGACTCCCGTTCTCTTACGGGTCACTTGTTGCTGTCAGAATATACTCTCAACAAACAAGTATTCAATCAGATTTGCTATCTATGGGAGCGCCCAATGATGATTTATTTACGACACAGTTTGCTAATCAATTGCAGACGTATGTGTTAGCTTGTCCAGATCTCTGAGCTAATGTTGTTAACGCTCTATTGATCTATAGGACGGAATGATAGGATACGCGTATCCTCCGGCACTGTTGTTTCAGCAGGTATTGCTAAGATAAACAACCACAATACATTTCTGTTGATAGCATCTCTATCTTCACAGAGATCATGGGTAATTTACTCTCTTGTCTACTGTGGGTCTTAACGTGAAATCTTCCTCTATGTGAGGATCTTTTTTCACTGGGTAAATCGTGTCATCTTTATCACAACCCGCAAGGTCGCAACCTTCATGTATTCCGTTGTGTGGTCCGTATTGCATTGTATGCACTGTACTGGACGAGCTTTGGACGCGATTTCTTACTATAGGAGATCCTCTTCTTCGCTATTCTATGCGGCTAAAGTGGAGGCTCTTCCGTCGTGGTGTAGGGATCATTATGTTCATATTGTTGATCCCTCCATACTACTCATTGCAATTTTTTAGTAAACTTGTTTCATAAGATCTACTGCAGCCTGTTATTATTTAGGTTATAGGTTTATGTTACCTCATACCTATGCACTCTACGATAGTTTACAATTGAGTCTTTTGTCTCTTTATCTAAGTCAGTTAGTAACTTGTTGATAAATAGACTTAGAATCTTTAGATTAAATTCCTATATGGATTTTAACTTCGGTTCTTATTTAGCTAAGTAATCATTTGAGCCTCTGGAAACAGTAGTTTTCAAATTCTGACCTTTTAGACAGTAATTCTGTTGGTTTCTCTTTTACTGTAGAGTCAGTGAGTTTCATGCACTATCGATGGATGATTTTCACTTTCGTAGTTTCGGAATCACTACTTCCATTACTATTTAGGTTGGATTTTTGCATAAGAGTTAGGCTCCTATTATCCGGAACCTATTATTTTAAGGTCCTTCCGTCTTCGTATGGGCATAGGCCTTTACTCTTTCCGGGTACAGTTTATGTATTTATAAACAGATATCTTTTTATTACTATGGGCGTAAGCTTCTTCTGTCTTTGATGCCTAGTAGAAGGACGTTACGCTCCATTTTATTGTTAATGGATTCTATTTACTATCGGTACTGCTTATGGTATATCATTGACTTAGCAGTTGTGCTTAAGATTTCGGCTCATGAAGTAAGAGCTCTTCTACTTCTTGGGCTTACATTAATAGTGTCGCTATTATAGATTTTTGAAGGCCGCTCATTGCGCTCAGCCATCCACATTCATGAATTTTATCTCAGAAATATCGAGTCCATTTCTGGAGGCCTCTATTGTTAGGTCTATTATCTACTGCTCAGAATGTCATTCACTTAACAGTTGCTACTATAGCTAGGTAGGCTGTCTGTTTCGGCAGTGTCTCCGTTCTGCTGCCCTCTTCGCTCTGGGCTATTTGACCCAGGGCAAGAAAAAGGGGGGGGGGGGGGGGGGAGGGTGTTCCCTCGGGTCACCTGTTTTACTATGAAAACAAAGGGATACCTCCTCCGGAGTTAGTTATTCTGAGCTGTTATTGGGATGGTTGTTTAGTGAGAAGTTTAGGTTTTTAAAATTCATTCAAGTCTTAGTTTTTAAAGTATAGCTTTTGAATATTGCATATGTCAACGGACATGATTATGCAATCCTCAGACACTTTTAGGAGTATAAGAGTCTCTATTCTATAGACTTACTTTATTTATTGGCTTACTTTAAAAATTATTAGTATAAGGATTATATTGGATATTAATAGAGTACATGGATGTATTAAGCTCAATTTTGGAAGGTGTTGTATCTTTCTAATTTATCATAAATAAGAAAGATACATGTAAGGCCTATTACTTCTTTTTCCCTACAGGGGATGACTCTATTTTATTTTATTGAGCGTATTCCATTTTGCTCTATGTCCTTGGCCCTCCAGCCTTTTTACTATTCAGCTATGTCTGGGTCATTGGTACAGTATAAAAATGTTAAAAAATTTATAGTAATTTATATATTTTTTATACTTACCAATGACCCAGACGGGGATGGCCCTCCCAGGAGTTGGGAACTCTTGCCTCCCCGCTGAGTACATAGCGCTTACCAGGCACTGGTTATTAGAATGATTAATGGCGCCAATTTCGGAACGTCCTTGACACTGCGCATGCGCAGTAGGGGCGAAGTGTGGAGGGCCTTCCAGGATATGTTTTCTTTGGTTTTAGATGCAAATTTTGGGGATTGGGGGGCAAAATTTGTGTTTGGCCCTATATTTTAAGAGTTAGCACCAGCTATGTCTGGGTCATTGGTAAGTATAAAACATATATAAATTACTATAAATTTTTTAACTTTTTGACACACACTCTGGTGGGTTTTGACGTTTGAATGTAATAACACCAACACAAATTTTTGATGTTCCGGATGTGGCCATGTTTCAATGATGTTTTTCCGGTCATGTGATTACGATGTGGTTCTTGCAGAAATACTCAATTTGGGCAATCGTAAGAATGCAAGGACGTGATCACGCCCCTTATTTGTTCGAGACAATGTATGAGCGGATTTGCAAACAGGTGACAGCAAGTACTTGAGCTGTTAATGTCAAAACTGCAAAATATGGTTCGAAATTCCCTCTCGTGTTTACAGGCCGTCTGAACTTTTTTGTTGACAAAAAATCTGAATTATTGCGCACTAGAAAGACAACATGAACCACTTGTAAAAAAAATAACCGAGTATATAAAATCGGGACGATACACATAAAATAAGGCAATATTCATAACAAAGTAAGCAGAATGCTTCAGAAATCACTTTTTCACGAAGTATATTCCAAGTGACCTGGAACTATATTGAGCGTGTTAATTTCCCCCTGTCGCTGCGAAGTTATTTACTTCCTAGTAACCATGGAATTTGAAGGCGGGTATGTTTGATGTCTGCAAAGGACCGATTGAAGATGGGTTGAAAATGATGCATTCGTGCTTTTAAATAAGGTGCGCTTGGACGATGCTGAGAATTTAGTTTTTTCTTGCAACCAACCATAGTAATACAAGCGTCGATCAGTGTCTTTTATGATCGCTTTACACTGACAAATGTGACAAATCTCCTTCACCGGAAACCATCCCCCAATTTGCATATCACAATAAACATAACCGCTGTCACGGAGTGTCAGCGTGGCCGTGTGGTCAAAACCGAAACGAATTATCGAATGCACGGTCAATATTAGCTGCAATTGGCTTTTAAACAAATGGAATACACGAAATGTTCGCAATTTCTTCATTATTCATGCCGAGTTACTTTTTAACCAAACCACATGCATTCAGTTTTGTTTGTCGGCATCAAACTGATATTGTTTGTGGTAATTAAATAGTACGAGAAGGCGAAGGAAGCCAAATATTTTCCATCATCTATTAATTAATTAAAATTGATAATTTCTTTTATTTTACTGAAATATGAACTGATAAGGTGGGTGTGTTGCGATTATGCCCCAGACCTGGAAGTTGTAAAATCAAAGGTGCATCTAGGGCCGTGCAGTGGTGACCCCTGTCCTCTTAATCTTAGTCTTACCTTAGGATCTCTTGATGGACGCAGGCACTTGGTTGCCTCTATGTCCACATCAATATTTATATTCGTCTTTTCCGGTTTCGTATATTCAGATTGAAAATCATATTTCACATCTATGTCTTACCCATTCATCATTACATGTACCAACATTGT
This sequence comes from Pictodentalium vernedei, assembly GCA_031216915.1. Lineage (NCBI taxonomy): Eukaryota > Metazoa > Mollusca > Scaphopoda > Dentaliida > Dentaliidae > Pictodentalium > Pictodentalium vernedei. The sequence continues at coordinate 388,814,857 of CM062289.1, forward strand.
CCCTTGTATCTCAACCATTGCTACTCCAACTTGAAGGATATTTGGTGTTGTGATCGAGCATCATGGGGAAACAATGCCTGTGTAGCTGCTGTAGCATGTGTTTCTTCCCACATTTTTTCAGAGTTGTGGTACTTTTTCACTCTTTTGAGTTAGAAAATTTTGTTTATAACTAGTTGATTTGTTACAATTTGTTGCAAAGTGCCTGCTAATACCTCAGTTGTATTGCTACAGAATTTTCTTGTGAAGATTTTGTTCCTATTACTTATCAAGCAACGACCTAATGAATATTCTGTATAAAGCCACCAATCTGATGTTTGACACTTTTATCGGAGCTGTTTTGAAGGCTTATGGAACTCAAAATGTTGATTATGGCAGGACTTTTCTATTCACCCATTAATCGATAAATTAAGTGTTATAGTTGGAAGTAAGAAGCATGAAAGGTCCAAAACTAAAACTCTAAAAAGAATGTTTTGCAATGTAACATGATTTTTGCATTATTTGGAGGGTTACCTGTCTGATAGTGTTTGGAACATGTGTGGCCAGGATCTTCAAAAAGAAAAAAGAGTTAAACTTTGAGAAAAAAGGCATATGCCTTGAGTGCCGGAGGTAGAGTCATACAAGGAAGAGAGCCCCCTCCCCCAGGAAATTTTTTGTGTCAAATGGAGCTCACTTGTCATCTTTTGGGGATTGCTTTGTGTAATGCGTTCTTGAAAAAAATACGTGAGACCCTCTGGATGTGCCCTTCTGATCTCAATATGTCAATAAGCCACCTTGGGGGAAAGTACATGCAATAATGGTTATGTAAGGTTGATTTGATGTGTTTTGAATAACAATGTACTTTTAAGTACATTAGATGGTTTATTGCAGTGACAGGTTCCAGTTACCCTTATTTCTTCACCAACAGATATCATGAGTGTATTGGTGTCCAAGAGTTAAACAAAGCTAATATACTTATTGATAAACCAGACAAATTTAACAATTTAATCACTATCAAATTGATGCATGGGATAAAAGGGGTTACAGTGCAAGGGGTTTGTAAATATATTTATTCAACTACAATGAATGACTTTGCAGTGCATTCTACGTAGGAGAATATCATATTTTCTTTCCAAACCATTACAGTAACACATACATCTTGATATTGGGAGACACTCTTTTGTCCTTCCATACTTCTTCTGCTGGACTCCTTCAAGTTTACCTTTGTTGAACTCCCCAAATCAAAACATAAACAAAAGAAAATGTCTGCCTTCAATCAGTGAGCACTCCACTTATAACATTTGGTCTCAATCTTTATTACTTTCATGAATTAGGAAAAGATTTCTTCGAGTATGTACTTAAATGTTTATAGAATACAGCTGTTATTTTATTTTGAGGTATTTTATTGTAAAAATTTTGTTCTCTTACTTATGCCACAGCAGACTTTCAGGTGGTGCTATTTACACATGGCAGCAGTTCCATGGCAAATTTCAGTTCCCACATGTTCTATGTTTCATTCCAAGCATTTTGGTATATAATTTATTGGGGTTATTCATTTTGGGCCTTTTTTAGACTTGAAAGAAAATTACATGAAATTTGACCAAAGTTAGGTTGGACGTCCCCTTAAAATAACGCTTTTCTCGCTATTTTTTCTCTGTTTTCTTAAAGTAAACTATATTTTGAACAAAATTACACAAAATCACTTTTATCGTTTTTTTCAAGAAATATTATTATTAACGATTTTATTGTGACAGCGCTGTCGAACTCACTGCAATCGCTCCGTTCCATTATCGCTATCATAGGGGGAGAGTTTAGTAATTGAAATGTCGGCTGACAAACCCTGCCCCCTCACTAAACTGACCCTAGGGTCAGTCTGGTGAGGGCCAGGGTTAGCTTACCGATGAGCTCGCCCTGGTCCTACCTGAACTGACCTTACAGTACGTGGAGAGTGTATTATCATTAAATCACCCACAGAGTGGAGATTCCACCCGAGCAATAATTGCAAATTTGTTGCAGAGCATAACCATCACAAGCAAAATTTTAGCCAATGGACCTCCGGGTTAAACCCGGAGATCCATTGGCTGAAACTTTGCTTGTGTTTTTTGTTCATATGTACAGAATTTGAAACTGATACTCTGGGTGATACTCCACTCCGAGGGTGTTTTAGTTACAATCCACTCTCCACGTACTGTAAATCGAGGAACACGCACACAAGCGAAGCGCACATGCTTACATGCACACAAGCGAAGCGCACCTACTATCATATAGAATGATTTCTCCCCTGTGACGTCACTCGTAACAACGAATGAAAACAACAGATGCTGCGAAATTTTCAGCGGATGAAACAAATGGCAATTGAGAAACTCGCAATTCAACGGGATTTAAAATCTATTCTCTTACATGTTAAAACATGATAGAGGTTCCTAATTTTGTGTCATTTTGTTCAAAATATAGTTTACTTTAAGAAAACACACACAAAATAGCGAGAAAATCGTTAATTTAAAAAAACCCCGAAAAGTCCTCTTTTCTACACCTTTACCTAAAAAAGCTCAGGTTTGAAATGTCATAAAATTTAATTTAAAATTGAAATAATGAAATTAAAATATTTAAGGGCCTATATAAATAATGAAATTTTGTTTATTTTGAAAATTCTCACCGCTGATATTCCTTAAACATTATGTGTACACTCCATATAAAAAAAGTATCCCAGTATCGATTGAGTGTGTTATGTATGATTATATAACAGCAGGTATTTACTCACTAATCAGTGTTGATTGGGAAAACACCTCACACTTTACATAACAAGTTCTTTTCACTAAATCCTTTTTCTGTGCCAGAAATATTTTTGGGGGAATTTTCTGTATCAAAAAAATCCTTTAAATGTGAAAATGGGTCCAATAATTCACGTTTTGTGTTCTAATAAATCTTGAAAAAAAAAGTGAATTTTGACGATCCCGTGAAGCAGTGTGGCTCTTCCATCAATTGGATTTACATGACATAAAATAGTCTGAACTCACTTAATCGAGGTCATTGTTGTTGAAAAAAACATTCTCAACCGAAACAGACGGGTACAGATAACTACACATTTTTCTTTTTGAACATACTGGCAATTTATCTGCTTTTCGCCTGGGATATAACATCATAATCCGCCCAAATGTTAAATTAAACGCATTTTTTATTCTATCTGACAGCCGCTATTTAACCCCAGGCACAGGGGAGATTATCTTCAAAACACGGATCAGATCCAATTCGGGTAAAACCGGTCTGTGCTTCTCTTGTCGTTTTTCCCGGAGCTACTTGAAAACACGGTATCAAAATTCAACTCGGGATCATTACGATCGATGAAGTGTGTCCCCACAGGAACGAAATGACTCCACCCAGGAATACATTACTTGAGTTTATGGTCACGAGAGCACCGTCGTGACAATTTAAACAATCCGGGGAATCAATCATATCAGCGGTGACTGATATTGGTGATAAAACAAGTTTTGGCTCCCATTCTTTTCTTTTTTTTGGTGGAGGGGGGGGGGGGGGTGGAATTTTGAAAAGATTAGGACCAAAATGCATGTGATAATGTTGCGGGCATCATACTATGATGTGGATAATTAATGCTACTACCCCGCCCCCTTCTTTTTTTTAAAGAACTTCATGAACTGCAATGTGGGGAACCACAGGATCATTCCAGTTGTCCCTTAACCCAACGTGGACCCCCACGGGTGGCACTTACAAAATAAATTCTAGGATTACAACTACCAATTTCCAATTTTGTCTATAAACATAGCTTGTGGCCCCCTCATTGGAACGACTCATTTATTTACCTATTTACCAGTAAAACAGCAAATCGCGATTAGCGAGCTCATTCCGACGAGGGGTCATAAGTTATGTTTTTTTTTGAGAGAAAAATTGGAAGTGTAATAAAATTTGAATGGAGACTTTTGTAAAAAAAAAATGTCAATTTTGGCATTGGCTTTGGGGATTAAAAACAAACAAAGGATTTAATTTAACACGCCACTGAACAGAAGTAACTAATTGAGCTTAATTGTATACTAGTATGTCATATCTTCATCACCTTTTCCAAGGCTAATTTACTTATTAATCTGTCAAAGGGCCGATGCATTTGATGCATCTATTGAAAAGAAACCCATCTGGCTGGGGAGAGAATTATTATTACCAAAACACCAACATACAGACGACAGTGTCTGGCCAAAATGTTATCAGTCTACCCAGTTTCCAGGCTTGAAAATAAACATACTATTTCCAAGGAAAAACGTACCAAATGCTAGGAATATAAACCCGGTGATCCATTAGTCTCCACCGGCCTACAGGACCAGGTGGCACTTGCAAGATAAATTCTTTAATAATAACTAAAAATTTGAAATTTTTTGTCTCAAAACAGAGCTTGGGACCCCTCAATGGAATGACTCAGTATCCACTAGCTCGTTCCAATGAAGGGTCATAAGCTATGTTTTTGAAACAAAAACTTAAACATAATAAAATTTGAATGCAGATTTTTGTATAGCCTGAGTGCTGGCCAAATTTGGCCATTGGCGTTGGATGTAGGGCTATAGTGAATTTCCATATGTTGTCTCAGTCACATAGTTTATGGCCCCTCATTGGAAGGCTCCCCTCCCCCATCAATGAGGGCCACAAGCTGTAAAAAAAGGAAAATATATAAAATTTTAAGGGAGAATTTTTCCAGGCATGGCGGATCAGATTTAAAAGTGGAGAGACCCATACTGTTGATCGCTGACTCACGGGAGGCGTGAATATGCCAGGGTTAGGGGGGGGGGCAGACAGAGAGAGAGAGAGCGTGTGTGTGTGTTATGGACGTGGGAAGCAAATGTGGGCAAAATCTACGTTTAAGGGGCAAATGAAAAATCCACCTGAGTTGTTATGAAAATGACCGGAAGGAGTAGATGGAATTATTTATTTATTAATTCTGTTCCATTCTCAATTTAGTTCATCAAAAATAATTACTGAGGTAAACGTGAAGCAGCTTATCTGCAATGATATTAATTCATATGCCGGGTTCGTAATGATCCCGAGTCTGAAAAACGGGCCGCACTTCGTAAAGACAGGATGTATCGCTGAGACTGTCACATTATTGTTCTAAAAAACATAACAACTCACAGAATACATTTTATTTTAAAATACTTCCTCTATTTGGTAATTTTATTTAAAAATGTGTCGACGAACTGTTTCGAGAATGAAGGTGGACAAGATCATGTTCGATGACGACAACTTTACCTTTAATTATACAGGGGGGGAATCCAAATGACATATTGGCAAAACATTTTATTTTAATTCGGAAACAAGTGCAATATCTCAAAAAATACTGGGCGAATTGTTTAAAATCGGACATTATTCCGGGGTACAATGATCTGGAAAAGACAGATATGGTATTTTTATGTCATTATTTTATGAAGTGCAGGTTTTAGAAAGTCGCTGACTGAAGACTGATATTGCTAATCTGGTTCAGACTCTGGAAGAAATTTCTTGTCGCGCACTAATTGATTATGTAATGCTTCTCTCCTAACCGCACTTGGGTACCCCACTTTTCTGCACAAAAAGTGGGGTACACGAAGTGCGGTTTTATATGGACTGTACACGTAATGTTCAAATTAAATGTACACAAATTGTACATCAAAATGAAGGTTGAGATGTAAAGATCACAAAACACATGTGTAATCAACTCATAGAGTCGACCGTAGGCACCACTGGTTCCTGGAAGTCTGCTACCGTATTCGTACCAGAACTGATAATTTAATAATATTTCACAATAACAACTTGTGGCCAAATGTGCTTCACATATTCAACAACAAAGCCAGGCATTCAAAACACTTTCGGGTACAGCAATAGGACTGCATTTTGGAAAAGGACAACACTGTCTGCATTTTTTATTGAAGATGGTTTCCATGTTCGACAGACATGTGCAAATCACTCGATACCACAAATTTCCATCGGAAAACAAAATCGTAATTCTAAGAAATTTCAACAGGTATCATGATACCTTTCATTGAATATGGCATTTGTGCAGTCTCTATATAATAATAGTATATTGTATTAAGACGATCTTTCTCATTATTTGATTTTAGATGGCGTTGTGTATCGATGCTTTTTCTGTCCGATGACGTCGACAGGAAATCGAAAGTACATTCATATGTAAACAAAACCAAAGGTTTTGGAATTTACCTCCATGCGGCCCTGTCGTTGTGTTGATACCATAGCTTTGTTCTTAGATATGTAAAGCACATTTGGCCACAAGTTATTCTTGTGAAATATTATTAAATTCTCAGTTCTGGTACGAATATGGTAGCAGACTTCCAGGAACCAGTGGTGTCTACGGTCGACTCTTTGAGTTGATTACACAGGCGTTTCGTGTTCTATACATCTCAGTCGTCATTTTGATGTACAATTTGTGTATATTTTATTTTCGTTTAAGGAATATCTGAGGTGAGACTTGTCAAAATAAACAAAATTTCATTACTTATATAGGCCCTTAATAAATAAGTTTATTTCCTATCAACCTGCTCACAATTGTTTACAACAGGCTTGCACTACAGTGGAAGTCCCTAACTCGGATGAATATTCTCTATTCTTGGTTTTTTCCCGAACAATTTGGGGGATTTGGGGAAAGAAACGGTGGTGCGAAAACACCAAGAAAAAATAAGCCCAAAAAGTGGGCCGGGTGCAAACGGCACACATCCAGTCGGGTATACTCTTCTCTGTACCAATCCATGGCTTCCGGGTACCAGTGCGCAGACGTACAGCCATCGTGTCTATTCTTTTTTTTCTTCCGCCATCTTGTGAAGATGTGTTTCGTGCTGCTCTCAACAGTGATACCTATTGACTCGATATTGACATTGTTCTTGTTCTGAATTGTGGACACATAGCTATTGCTTCACCATCCCGACATACAGGGCTGTTTTTGTATATTCTCTCAATTATTCACCGTATTTTACGTGATATATATTTTTTTTCTCTGCGCCGATTTCGTAGGTGATATTTGCATACCATGCTGTTTGGTCTCTTGTTCATTAATGCTAACACTTTGGGTACTGCTTTTATTGGAGTTAGGTGTCAGCAGGGGCTGTTGTGGCTGCATTTCTCCCCTCTGTTGAGGGTCGAATTTCTGCCGGTTTTTCTCCTTTTGGCTGTTGGGGTACTCTTGTGTTCCCGCCAGGCCTTAGTGTCCTACCACCTTCCTTTGGTAGCTGGGGGTGACCCGATTTATTTTTTCTTTGGGCTCGCCTTCCCATCTACATTACTCTCACCAGATATGCTTAGGATGGTACCTTGATGGCAATGTTTGTTGCCAAAGCATGTTGAGGACTCCAATGCTTCATGCTCCACATGCAATGGGTGTTTGGCTGTGGTTCTTGGTCTTCCACCTTTTTGGCTTCAGTAAATCGTGTAGTACGTGCCCGTGGCTGTTCCTCCCACACATGGAAAGGACAGGAAAACGCAGTTGTTTGGGGCCTCCCAAAACGACCCTGTCTGGAAAGAGTTCTATCCCCTCCATGGGGATCTGCAGTCTTTTCTGGCAGTGGATACTGTGGTAGCTGCTTACATTTCTGGCGAAGAGATACCTAGTTCCGGGACACTTGTTCCCTCCAGTCGACATCTGAGGCTGTCACTAGGGTTGTGACTCCTACTTTGCGCTGAGCTCGGTTGCTCTCTCCCCTTTTCCACCATTGTCAACAGCTACTGATGTATCCGCACTTCTGTTGCTGCTCTGTCAGTGATGTCTTCAGTATCCATTTCAACTGGCCTCAGCTTTTCCCTGCAGGGTTTCTGCTCCTAACGATGTGGGATATGGCCTCAACCTTCCCTGACTTCAACTCGGCAAAGTCAGAAAGAGTTGCCAGCCGGTCCTTCTGCTTCAGTCTCCCACCTGTTGGACCAAGCAGGTCTTGTTTGGATTCAGATGTCCACGGTGGGGTCACCATGGACTCTGTTGGGCTACTGTGACTGCATTCTGGCCCTTTGGCCAGTTTAGCGGGACCAGTGCAATCTGTGCAGCCTTGACCTTCTGTCCCTCAGAGGTGTGTGGTGACTCTCCTGATTTCCCATGCTTCAGATCCTCTGGAGTATTTCATACTCCTATAAGCATCTTCCTTTGGATGCTTCGGCTGCAACCCGTTGTTCCGCATCGGGTGTTTTTGAGGATTGTGACCCTTTGCTGGTTAGACAGGTCAGACGCGAAACCACTTTGCCTGGCTCATTCCTCATCAGACCAATAGTTTAGGGTTGAGAGCTTAGGGGGGCCCACTCCTTATTCACGCAGGTTCTTTCCAAGAGCCTTGCCATTCCCACCAGCGAGGCTATTTGTGGTTTTCAAGTGCCCTTGGCAGCACCACCACCTGGGATTGGAAGCAGACTGTCTTCCGATTTTGCTAGTGTTCCTACACCTTGGTAGGCTTTGGCTGTATGCCCAAGATGGGTTATGTGTCTTCTGACTCCGAATCTGGGACCGATACACCTGACGCAAAGAGTCATCAGTCTTTTGACTTTTGGGCAGCTCGCGACTTGGTTTTTGAATTCCTTTCGGAGCTTAAACTGTCAGACGGGCCGGAAGTTTAAGCCAGGCCACAATTGTCGGTCACACGCCTACATCCTGTGGAACAACCTGCTTCTGGTCGAGGCTTTTTTAGCTTTTTTTTTAGCCTTAGACTCTAAGCTGAGTTCTAAAGCTATGAAGATGTCGTTCTTCACCAGGGTTGATATCTTTTTGCCCCTGTATGTTATCGTTCTTATGATTCTGCTAGTCTGTCGGTCTGCCAGACTTTGACGGTCTTGGATCAGGACTCTTCCCTCAGACTTTACAAGCCCAAGTCTGCCGTTGTTCCGCTGGCAACTTTGGAGTCCCTGTTGGGCTTATCTTATTGGGCAGCTTATCTGCCTCCAGATAAGTTTGACAACATACAGACTCCCTTGCGTGTGCTTTCCAAGGCACTCATGCACCTTACTCACATGCAAGCCTGTAACACGGCTAGTCTGGAATTAGTTCGCCGGGGTGCTGTGCTTGACACTAGCCGTTCTCTTCCCGAAGTGCAGTGTGCTGCTCTTCGATCCACTTCTCTGGTTTTTCTGCATTCCATGATTCCGTGAGAATGGTCTGGGATGATGTTCTGCATTTTTCCAAAGAGCAGCTGTTGCTTTGCCAGCGTGATCCACCTTCTGATGGAGGTTGTGGGCATTCCAAGCCTAACAACCACTCTTATGCTTCATCCTCTGCAAAGCCAAGGGCTGATCCTCCTGCCTATGCTACTTCCTCTTACTCGCATGGCAAGGGTAAGGGTCTGCAGAACAGAGGGAGGTCTCAAGAACATTCTACTAGTAGAGGAGGTGGTTTCTCATCTTGCAGGCGTCGCCGGGATTTAAAATGAAGGTCCACACCTTGATGCGTCCCAGGTTGGAGGAAGGATATCCATTGGACCAAAGTCACACCCAGTCCTTGTGTGTTAGATGTTGTTCAGTCCGGTCTGTGGATATCCTTTCGGGGGCATCCCTTTCTGTCATGTGTGCCACTTCCAACCCCAGTTCCTTCCGACTTTTCATGTTGGGAACTTTTGTTCATGGATATAGACAATCTCACGCCAAAGGGAGCGATCAAGATCGTCAAGAACATTCATTCAGTGGATTTTTATTCCCACCTGTTCTTGGTGCCGAAAAAGGACGACTGGCTCAGACAGTTATCAATATGAGTATCTTGAACCAGTCTATCATTGTTCCCAAGTTTAGCATGGAGACTTTCAGGTCTGTTCGTCGCTCCATTCTGCAAGATGCTTACTTTCATGTGCCGATTCATTGGACATTGGGAAAGTTTAATCCAGTTTGATTTTCGTGTGTTTACCAGTTCAAGGCCATGCCTTTTGGCCTCAGTCTAGCTCCTTGGCCTTTCACTGATGTTGCATGTGCTTGCTTTCCATTGCACTCAGCCCATGGTGACCACTTTAGCTTATCTGGAATACATCCTCCAGAGATACTCCAATGTCAGCTACGCCTTCCTGTCGGTTCCGATCCTGCCTCAGGTTCTAGCCAAGATACGAAGCTGCAGTTGTTGAATCATTCTGATCGCTCCCCTGTTGTCTCACTTGGTGTGGAGCAGTACGCTCTGCCCTCTGTGACATTTTCTGTCAAGGTCACCCGAGGAGGTTTCACGTCAACCCAACATCATTGTGCCTTCACTCATATCTTTTGTCCTGTCGTACCTCTTCCGTAGAGGTTTTTCGAGACGAGCAGTGGAGTGCATTTCTTATTCAAGGCGGTTTAGCCTATGTGGCTAAGTGGAAGCTCTTCTGTCGTTGGGTGTGCTGATCTCACGGTTGATTATTCCAATCCTTCGATTGCACAGATTGTGGAGTTTCTGGTCTATCTGTTTGATGCTCGGGGTCTCCAGCCTGTTACCATCAAGGGTAGAGGCCTAGCGTTTTGTGGCTGACTCCAAGATGGAATCTTTCTTGTGTGCCTCTTTGCTTGGGCGGTGGAGGAGGGTGTTCAAACCATTATCCCAGGTGGATAAGCGTTTTCTTACATACAAGGTGGCTTTTCTGATGGCTTTTGCCTCAGCCGGGAGAGTTAGCGAGCTTAATGCCTTCTTGGTTGATCCAGCTTTTTTCAGTAGCTCCGCCAACAGTGTTACTTTTACCACTGATTGCTTCTTTTTAGCCAAGAATCAGATACCAGAAACATATCTGCCTCCTATCTATATCAGGGCTCTTCCTTTGGTTGATGGTAGTCGCTATGAGATTACCATCATTTATCTATTACTTGTAATATTCCAGGTTCACAACAGGCCTGAAAATAAGCAATCTGACATTTGCAGAATGAGGTCCCCAGAGGGTGAATTTGATGATGCTATCCCATACAGTGGGTCATTTTATCCTCTGGGTACCTCTTTCTGTTTAGTTTTGAGACCCTGTTCCAGATTGAGGTCCACAGAGGGTAAATTTAGTGATGCTACCCTGCTGTGCAGGGTAGCATCAGGGCGATTCTCCCATTACGTACGTTACATTCAGACAAAATTTGTGACTGTAAACAAGCCATAGAAAGAACACTCATTACATTGTGCTCAAATGAGTGATGTTTCCCAATAGCCTAAGACCCATCCTTCCAAAAAATTAAACAAGTCTGGTCTTTGTTTTAAAAGTTTGTATGTTGAAGAAAATTATTTCCATGTTATGTACGTTAACTCAGAAAATTCAGATTTTAATTAACTATTGTATTCTATCTCATATTTTTATACTGTACCAATGACCCAGACTTAGCTGGTGCTAACTCCAACAAAACCAGGGCCAAACACAAATTTTGCCCCCCAATCCCCAAAATTTGCATCCAAAACAAAAAGAAATCATGACCTAAAGGACCTCCATAGTACGCCTCTACTGCGCATGCGCAGTGACGCAGTCGTCCCGAAATTGGCGCCAATTATCATTTTCTCTGTTTGGCCCTTCATCAGTCAACATCTCACTGATCTTTGTGCTTGTAAATCTCAGTTTAAAGGATGCCAGACACGTAATTTTTGGAGAAAATGTGATTCTAAGGAGGATAGAAGGAGGAGAGGAAAAAGAAGTGGCAAAAAATAATCAGGGCTGTACTTAAAATTTTTTGATGAAATTATGTTAAGTTGCCTATTTTCGAGGCATGGGCCTCTTGTTGTCATTCTTGCTAATTGTTGCACTGCTTATTCAGTGTTTCCTCTCCCCTAGCCTTCTAAAGTCCCCCCTGGCAATTCTCCCATGCTTTTGGCATATTTTTGAGAAGTTTCATTTCTAAAATTTCCTGGGAGAGTTGCTTGGTTACAGAATGTTTTCTGTTATTTTCCCCATAGTTACGTTTTCACCCATGGGTGTATAACGTTTGTGTTCTGCATCTTCCATCTGATGTTCTACAGATTCTCCCCTGGGAGTCTCTGTTTTGCATCAGATAGAGTGTAATTGATGACTGATTCCGGGCCAGTTTTTTCAGTGCCTGGAGTCATGTTTTCTGGTGTGTTTACACTGTTTGTTTTCATTGGCAACAGCCTTTTTTGAGGGGGGCTGTTTGCCTTTGTGGTAGTTTATCTCATTATAAGATACATTTATATTATCCGAAAGTGTCTCATTAATTATTTTATATAATTTTAAAATTTTTGACCACACTTTGCCATCGGATCCATCGGGGCTCAACGTTACTTTTCAGCAACTTGGGCTTTTCTGAAAAAATATTTTTTCAAAATTATTTTGTTTTGCAATTGTTTTTTCATTTATTAATGGATCATGTTATTATGTATCTTTGTGTCAGGGTTTTTTGCGAGTAACTAGGACTTATTGTTGTTCTTTCACAATGAAGGGACATTGTTCAAATTGTAATAGGAAGAAATCTTCCTCTGACTTTCATGATCATTGTATTAATTGTAGTCAGTGTTCTCGCATTAATCCCTGTCCTATATGTGAACATTGGGATGAGAAACATTGGAAACGTGTGTCACGATATGTCGTTTCTGGAGAAAGAGCGATGCCGGCTCTTTCTCCACAAGGTCACTCTACTCTCTCAGTTTCTATTTCAGAGGAACCAGAACAGGGTGATGTTTCCATGTTATCTTCTTCAAGTGTGCGTCCGTCGTCACAAATGAATTCAGAGCTAGCGGCAAAAGTGCTCATGGAGATTAGACAAATGTCGTCCGCTAGCTCGCCCGGTGTAGCGTCCATTCACCGAATGGTTCGGCAGCCGGGTTCGTCCGATGCGGTCCAAGAGGACATTTTGGGTGATGCGAGCACTATAAACATAATAGATGCACACCCAGTGACGGCGGATAGTCAACGAGAACGGAGGAAGCCTTTTAGTCCGGTTCCTAGCTCGTCCAGGTCCAGCCGGGCCGCGAGCGAGAGAGGTCCCTCTCTCGTACAACAACATCTGGGACCAGATGTTGTGGTACAAAATGTGTCTTTAGCGGAGCATACGTCCGTCGCTCGGGACGCTCCGTTGTATAAGCAGTCCGCAGAGACTGTTAAGGCTTCCTCTTCTCGTCAGCGCACACGACCGCACCTTGGCTGCGTGACCGCCGATATTTTACCAGCTTCGCCGATGAAGGATTCTTCGGCGACCAGGTCACACCATCCGGCAGCCAGGGATTCGAGACCGATGGACTCCGGACGTTCGCATAGGAAAAGTATGCGGGAGCCATCTGATGCGGAGCTGCCCTCGGCGAAGCAGCGAAAGACTGCGCCTCCGCAGGTCTCGACGTCGGACATTCTTGTGCAGATAGCACAGCTTATCGCAGCATCCCAGCAGCCGACAGGAACGGTGTCGGATCGAGAATTATCCGACGGCGCTGGGTCGGTACGCTCCGCCGAAGCATCGGGGGCGGACGACCGGGAACATCGGGAGGTCCGACCGGATGGTGAAAGGGATACGGATGAATTGGAGCTATCCCTTTTGGAACAACATAAAGCTGCCGTGGACTTCATCCGGCACTTTCTCCCTCAAGTTGTTCCATCGGGCCAGACTGCTGCGCTTCCGGACAAGAGAATTATAGCGTCATTGGACTCTGAATTTTTTGAGCGGTTCAGGGACATCGCTCCCGAGTTTCCGTCGCAGTCCAATAATGTTGCAAGAACATTTGAATTATTGAACGACGCTATTTTTAAACTTGCTTCCAGGACGGGGAAAGCAGGTTTCTTGTCCGCTAATACTCTTAACCTGCCTTTCATTAATGCAAGGAATAAATTCGATACGGCAGGACAGGATATACCGAGAGTTCCTCTGCGTATGGACGACGAGGCGGAAGACTTAGAGCTATCATTACCGTCGTCAGCTTCTATTCCAAACGCGGTGTTGGAAACAGCTATTGCGTCTAACAGAGCCAATTTAGATGCCTTATCTTACGCAGATCACCTTACTAAGGCGTTATCACTGCGCCTTCAAGGGGAAGAGTTTCAGGATATACAATCCTCTTTAAGACTTCTTTCAAGGGCAGTAGCTTATTCCACGTGTAACTCCGCCCTTTCAGTGGCAAATCTGGAGTTGGTTAGACGTGACGCAGCCCTAGCTACATCCACACTAGTGGATTCTAAGGTGAAGAACTCTCTTAGAGTCGCTTCGGTCTCAGGAGAACTTCTCTTTGACGGCAAGCTTTCCGCTATTTATGATAAAATTAAAAAGAAAGCTAATGATTCTCTGTTGTTCAGATCGGCTCCTAAAAAGTCGGATACAGCAGACACGAATAAGACAGGCACTTCTGGGTCTAATGCGCCCAAGAGAGGTTCCTATAGAGGTTCCGGTGCGTCCTCTTGGTCTTATTCGAGAGACCGTCAGGATAGCGACTCTCGTTCGGGACGTCCTTCAGGCCGGGACAATCGGTCGGACGCCCCGAGGTCGACGAGGAGAGGTGCGGGTCGTGGAAGACGTGGTTTCTCCTACCGCAGGCCTCGCAGGTCCAGGAGGTGATGGCTTAAACCTCTATCGCGTTCCGGTTGGCGGAAGGTTGTCGAGTTTTTCACAAGAGTGGGCGTCGATTACGGACGACCCTTGGGTGAGAGGAGTGACTTCGGAAGGTCTAAAGATATCCTTCAAACGAAAGCCTCCATTAACTCGAAGTCCAAAGTGGACTCATCTTCCGTCAAATCCACAGAAAAGAGACGCTCTGTTATCAGAGGTGCAGTCTCTTTTAATGAAGAACGCGGTAGAGGTCGTAGAAAACCAGGAATCTCTGGGATTCTACAGCCATCTGTTTCTGGTTCCGAAACCAGACGGCTCGTTCCGTCCAGTCATAGATTTGAGCTGGATAAACAAGCTGATCGTCGCTCCGAAGTTTTATATGGAGACGATTCGATCGGTCAGAGCGAGTATTCGGGTGAACGATTATGCAACGAGCATAGATCTCAAAGATGCGTACTTTCCTGTCATGGTACATCCGACATTCCGAAAGTATCTACGCTTCGCAGTCCTAGGAGTGGTGTATCAATTCCGGGCGATGTGCTTCGGATTGAATCTAGCACCATGGGCTTTCACTCGGGTAATGAACTCGGTAATGATCTACTTCCGAGCTCATTCGTCTGCGGTAACGTCGGCCTACCTGGACGACATTCTTCAGAGGTACGGCAACGAGTTAACGCTTCAGAACGATGTTCAGAATCTTCTTCTATTGCTCCGACGTCTCGGTTTTATAGTAAACGAGGAGAAGTCGGATCTGGTGCCGTCCAAGTCATTCACTCATCTGGGAATGAGCTTCGAGACGCACAACAATCTCGTTCGTCTGCCGTTAACCAGAGCGAAATTAGTCAGTTGTTACGCTCGCTATTGTCTGCACGCAGACAAAGTCACGGCGAGAGAATTTATGAGACTGATAGGTCTGTGCGGAGCCGCCGCGGATCTCATTCCGATGGGGCGGCTACGCACACGTCCTCTTCAAATTTTCCTGACTCAGAATTGGAGTGTGAAAATTCATTCGCTCGATGTAGACGTTCTCTTGTCAGATCAAGTGAAACAAGAGATTCAGACTTGGGCAAACATTCAGTGGTTAACTCAAGGAGTTCTGCTGCAGTTGCCGGATCCGAGTTTTACCGTTATGACGGATGCCAGTCAAACAGGTTGGGGTGCATCATTAATCCCAACGGATTCGGGATGCCAGGGGCTTTGGGATCCGCAATTCCTGTGCAAGCACATAAACATCAAGGAAATGATGTCAATTTGGCTTGCGTTACGTCACTGGATGGACATTATTCACAATGCTCATGTCCAAATCCTATCCGACAATAGTGGCGTATATACGGAATCAGGGAGGCACTCATTCAGTTCCGTTGTTCAATCTAACGGAAAGAATCCTTCTGTTTGCGTTAGAACATCATGTTCTTCTTTCGGTCCGTCACATACCGGGTCGTCTGAATGTGCTAGCGGACTCCCTTTCACGAAAGGGTCGCTTGTTGCCGTCGGAGTGGACTCTCAACAAACAAGTATTCAATCAGATTTGCTACCAATGGGAATGGCCAATGATAGACTTATTTGCGACACATCTCAACAATCAGTTGCAGACGTATGTGTCTCCGTGTCCGGATCCAAGAGCATTTGCAGTAGACGCTCTGTCGATCCCTTGGGACGGAATGATAGGATATGCGTATCCTCCAGCGCCGTTAATTCAACAAGTATTGCTAAAGATAAAACAATCTCAATGCAAGATTCTGTTGGTAGCATCTCTGTCGCCACAGAGACCGTGGATAAATCTACTCAGGTGTCTGTTGTGGGACCTACCGCGGAAGCTTCCTCCACGAGAGGATCTTCTTTCGCAGGGGAAATCGCGCCAACTCCATCACAACCCGCAAGGTCTCAACCTTCACGTTTTTCCGTTGTGCGGTCCTTCTTGCATGGCAAGCACTTTACAGGACGAGCAGTGGACGCGATTTCTAACTGTAGGAGGACCTCCTCTTCGCTAAACTATGCGGCTAAGTGGAAGGTTTTTCGTCGTTGGTGTAGGGATCATTCTGTAGATATATTTGATCCCTCTATACCAGACATTGCAAACTTTCTAGTATACTTGTTTGACGAAATCAAACTGCAGCCTGTTACTATAAAGGGTTATAGATCTATGTTATCTGATACCTATGCACATCATGATAGTTTACAAATTGGATCTAATGTCTCTTTATCGAAATTGGTTAGAAACTTTTCGATAAATAGACCCAGAACTCTTAGATTATTTCCTAAGTGGAATTTAGCTTGGGTTCTCCTTAAATTGAAGGAAAAGCCATTTGAACCTCTTGGGACAGTAGATTTCAAATTCTTATCTTATAAGACAGCTTTTCTCTTAGCTTTCTCTTCTGCCAGAAGAGTCAGTGAGCTTCATGCACTATCGGTGGATGATTCTCATTATCGTAGTGTTGGGAACACTATCACCTTCACTACTAATGTCGGTTTTTTAGCTAAGAATCAGGCTCCTAATAAATATCCGGAACCTATTGTTATTAAGGCTCTTCCGTCTTCAGACGGGCGTACGCCTTTACTCTGTCCTGTTAGAGCACTACGTATCTATAAACAGAGATCTCAGTTTATCAGAAAGGGACGGAAACGTTTCTTTCTGTCTTTGATGCCTAATAGAAAGGACATTTCAGTCCATTCTATTGCTAGATGGATTCAGTTAACTATCCGTACTGCTTATGAAGATTTATCTTCTTCTCAGCAGTCTGTGCTTAAGATTTCTGCACATGAAGTAAGAGCTCTTTCTACTTCCTGGGCTTATGCTAATAGTGTTGCTATTACAGATTTAATGAAGGCTGCTTATTGGTCTCAGCCATCCACATTTACGAATTTTTATCTCAGAAATATTGAGTCCATTTCTGGAGACCTGCATTGTTTAGGTCCGTTATCTGTTGCTCAGAATGTCGTCCACTAAACAGTTGCAACTATAGTTATGCAGGCTTTCTGTTCCGGCAGTGACTCCGTCCGGCTGCCCTCTTCGCTCTGGGCTATTTGACCCAGGGCAAGGGGAAGGTGGGGGGGGGGGGGGGCGGGTGTTCCCTTAGGTCACCTGCTTTATAGTGAAAAGCAAGGGAATGCCTCCTCCAAGTCAGTATTTCTGAGTCGCTTCCGGGATGGTTTTAAAGTGTAATATTAATGTTTAAATTCATTCATGTCTTATTTTTAAAGTGTAGCTCGGTGTGAAGCATTTGTATATGTCAAGTGTCAAACGGGCTTTAATATACAATACTCGGACACTTTTAAATGATTATAAAGAGTCTCAATTCTCTGGACTACTTTATTTATTGGCTTGCTTTAAAAATAATTAGTATAAGGGTTATACTGGATGTTAATAGAGAACATGAATGTTATTGTGCTCAATTATTAAGGGTAGTGTATCTTTCTAATTTAATATTAAATAAGAAAGATACATGTAAAGCCTAATACTCCTTTTCTCCTTAAGGGGTTACCTCTTTACTATATAATTGAGCTTATTGGATTTTCCTCTATGTCCTAGGCCCTCCAGCCTGTTTACTATTCAGCTAAGTCTGGGTCATTGGTACAGTATAAAAATGTTAAAAAATTTATAGTAATTTATATATTTTTTATACTTACCAATGACCCAGACGGGGATGGCCCTCCCTGGAGTTGGGAACTCTTGCCTCCCCGCTGAGTACATAGCGCTGACCAGGCACTGCCAGTAAGAATGATAATTGGCGCCAATTTCGGGACGACTGCGTCACTGCACATGCGCAGTAGAGGCGTACTATGGAGGTCCTTTAGGACATGATTTCTTTTAGTTTTGGATGCAAATTTTGGGGATTGGGGGGCAAAATTTGTGTTTGGCCCTGGTTTTGTTGGAGTTAGCACCAGCTAAGTCTGGGTCATTGGTAAGTATAAAAAATATATAAATTACTATAAATTTTTTAACGTTTCTGTGATTCCACCAATTTACACACAGGAACTTAGCTATTCCTAATAACAGCAGCATCTGTTCTATCTAAAAATACAGTATGAAAAACTCAGGACACGTACATTGTGTAACAACACTTGTTTCCTTTTGTTAATACTCTGTTACGTACGTTACATTACGTTCTTTACATGTGCAACTAGAGTTAACATTGAAATGACACTGTACAGTACAGTCAGTTTGACAGGCATTTTTCCATTTGTCCATCCTGGCAGTGTGTGTAGAGAACAGGGGCGGGGGCTGTGAGACATCCAGCATATTTTTTACTAATGAAGCAAAGGTCAAAACCAGTGCTTCATCAATAGAGACTCTGCTAGCCTCTAATGCAAGACATCTCGGACCACCGCAGTCGAAATTGTGTAACTCATCGGCTGGATTACATGTATGTTAAGCTCTCTCAATTATCAATTTGTAAACCTATTTGTCACTCCTACAAATTTGATCAAGATAATGATATGTACAAATAGATTAGGAATACTAATAATAATCAGTTGCATGAAAGAACCCATTTTCAGGCTCAGCAAAATTTAAATTCTGGTAGTCCTGTCAAAAGATATGATGGGGCAGGCAGAGTGCCCATTCATGACTTGCAGTACATACATCATGTAGGCAGATCCACAGTTTTCTTAGCTGGTAATACACCCCCAACTTGTCTTATAATCCCCGACACCCCCCCCCCCCCCCCCCCCCCCCCCCCCCCCGATTCTCCCTCCCCCCTCCCATGAACCTTTGTCTATAGACTATTGATGACAAACTGTAAAATAGCGATTCTGAAATTTGAATTTATTAAAGAACAAATTCATCGAGGATTATAAATATTTTGAAACAATTAATAATGAAAAATTTCAAATAACCTAATTAATGTGAAACTTTAGTCGAGGAGCGGTGAAAATTGGAATGAAAAATACTGATGGTGATAACAACATTTCATTCTTCAGAATAAGAAGACAAAAGAATTCAGGTTCAAAATACTTCCAACTTCAACTAAATGGCCTTCAACTTTCAAATTCAGTCGAAACATTGATTTATTTGTAAACAAATTGAACTGATTCAAATTTAATGGAACCCAATAATCTCAGGATTATTGAATTCCATCAAACTTGAATTGCCCCCGAGTTCCAATAACTTCAGGCGGATCAATGGACTTGACAATATTCTGCTTATTGTAATAAATATTGTCAGGGTTGGACGGTCACTTCCAAGCATTCCCTGATCTGTGCATCACAGACACCCTGACTTCGTCAGACAAAACTTCAGTGATTTCCCCTGGAAAGTGTTCCTGGTCATAAACTACAAGCACCCAATTTCCATTTTTAAATGGAATATTGGTAGACGAATTGATATTGAATGTTGCAGTGCTCGTAAAATTGAAAATTGCATCAGGAAGAGTCTGACCTGACACATGACACAGGGTCAGTGTTTGATTACAAAAAGAAAAATCGGCCTGGTGCATTTTTCTTATCCCAGGGATTTCAACAGTATCTGACCATGGGTTAACCACTTTGGAAATTATTTTCCTGGAAGCCCCTCTGAACTGCCACTGGGCCCAGAGATACACAACCTTGAAATGTAATGTCTAGGTGATATCTGGCTACTTAGGGTTTTCATAAGTGTAAATTAGGAATCTCTCATAAGTTTCTGAATTGTTTTGCTTAGAGATCAGACAGACATTCAATGTAACGTACGTAACGTTATGTACGTTACATAAATTCTTATGTGGTCATTGGCAACACCATGATCATGATATTTTTATACTGTACCAATGACCCAGACATAGCTGGTGCTAACTCTTATAATATAGGGCCAAACACAAATTTTGCCCCCCAATCCCCAAAATTTGCATCTAAAACCAAAGAAAACATGTCCTGAATGGCCCTCCACACTTCACCTCTACTGCGCATGCGCAGTGTCAAGGACGTTCCGAAATTGGCACCATTAATCATTCTTAGTTTGGCCCTTCATCAGTTAACATCTCACTGATCTTTGTGCTTGTAAATCTCAGTTTAAATGATGCCAGACACATAAATATTAGAGAAATGGTGATTCTAAGGAGGATATAGAAGGAGGAGAGGAAAAATGTGTGACAGAAAATTATCAGGGCTGTAACTTAAAATTTTTTAATGAAATTATGTTAAGTTACCTATTTTCGAGGCAACAGCCATTTTGTTGTCATTCTTGTTATCAAGTTACACTGTTTGTTCAGTGTTTTCCTCTCTCCCTTTCCTTTAAGTCCCCTCTTGCTATTCTCCCATGCTTTTGGCATATTTTCTGTAATTTTTTTACTAAAATTTCTTGGGAGTTTTAGCTGAATAACAGAATGAATTCTGTTCTTTTCCCCATGTTTACGTCTTCATCTACGGGTGGTTAGGCGTAGTGTTCTACATCTACCATCTGATGTTCTACAGTTTCTTCCCTGGAAGTCTCTGTTTTGCATCAGATAGTGTATTATTGGTAACTGATTTCAGGCCAGGGTGCCTGGAGTCTTATTCTAGTGTTTTTACACTTATTGTTTACATTTACAACAGCCCTCTGTGTGAGGGGGGATTTCTTGGAAATAATATCTTGATGTTAATTTAATCATAACTAGATATATTATTATTGTTCGTAAGTGTTGGTTAAATTGTTTAAAATATTTTTAAAATTTTTGTCCACTCTTAGGCTTGGGATCCATTGGGGCTCAACGTTACTTTTCAGAAACTTGGGCTGTTCTGAAAAAATATTTTTTCAAAATTTTTTGATTTCAATTATTTTTTCTATGTTAATGGATCATATTATTATGTATTTTGATTGTCAGGGGTTGGTGCGAGTACTAGGGCTTTGTTTTCTTTTCACATTGAAAGGATTTTGGTCAATTGTAATAAGAGGAAATCTTCCTCTGACTCTTATAATCATTGTATATGTAGTCAGTGTACTCGCACTAACTCCTGTTCTGTATGTGATAATTTCGATGACAACATGGGAAGCGTGTGTCACGGTATGTTAGTGGGGAATTGGACATTCCGGTCCTTTCCCTGCAGGGTCACTCTACTTTATCAATTTCTATTTCAGACGATCAAGATTAGGGTGATGTATCCGTGATGTCTTCCAAAAGTGTGCCTCCGTCGTCACAATTAATGAAGAGCTAGCGGAAAAGTGCTCATGTAAATACGCCAATTGCCTAAGAGGACCCTAGTAGGTTCGACGGCCTTTGACGTCCACTAGCTCGCCCGGTGTAGCGTCCATTCATCGAATGGTTCGGCAGCCGGGTTCGTCCGTTGCGGTTTAGAAGGAGTTTTGGGGTGATGCGAGCACTATAAATCAACCAAATGCACACCCAGTGACGGCGGATTAGAGGAGAACGGAGGAAGCCTTTTAGTCCGGTTCCTAGCTCGTCCAGGTCCATCCGGACGGCGAGCGAGAGAGGCCCCTCTCTCGTACAACAACATCTGGCCCCAGATGTTGTGGTACAAAATGTTTCGCATTCGGAGCATACGTCCGCCGCTCGGGACGCTCCGACATATAGTCAGTCCGGAGAGACTGTCAATAAGGCTTCCTCATTCTCATGGTAGCGCACACGACCGCTCTTGGCTACGTGACCTCGGATATCCAGTCAGCTTCGTCAATCAGAGAATCATCGGCGACCAGGTCACACCATCCGGTAGCCAGGGACACGAGGCCTGCAGACTCCGGACGTTCGCATAAGAAAGTGTGCGGGAGTCAACGTACACGGAGCTTCCGGCGGCAATGCATCGTAAGACCGCTACTGCACAGGCCTCGGTGATGGACGTACTATCCCAAATAGCACAGCTTATCGCAGCATCCCAGCAACGACTGAATCTGTCGCATCATGTATTATCTGACGATGCTGGATCGGGACGCTCCGCGCAAGCAGGTACGGACGTCCGAAAATTTCATCCGGTCCGACGGGATGCCGAAAGGGATTCGGAGGATTTCGAGCTTTCCCTTTCGGAACAACATATGCTGTTGTGTATGTCATCTGACTTTATCTTCTACAGGTTCTTTCGTCGGACCAGAATGCTGCGATGCCGGATAAGAAACTGATAGCGTCGGTGGACTTAGAAATTTTTGGTTCAGTTCAGGGACATCGTCCCTCAGTTCTGACATAGTCCAATAATGTCACACAATCTTTCGAATTATTGAACGACGCTATATATATTATTATATGCTTGCTATTACCAAGCATTTCTGGTTTCTTGTTCGCAAAGTTACGGAGATGTCTTTCAAAGTGTGCCTCTGTCGTCATAGTTAATGAAGAGCTAGCGGCAATAAGTGCTCATGGAATATGTCTATCGCCTAAGAGGTCCCTTGTAGGATCGACGGAGTGACATTCGCTAGCTCACCCGGTGTAGTGTCCATTCATCGAATGGTTCGGCAGCCGGGTTCGTCCGTTGCGGTCTAGGAAGGAGATTTGGGTGATGCGAGCACTATAATAACTTTAGTACTCACCCAGTGACGACGGATTGAGGACAGATCGGAGGAAGCCTGTTAGTCCGGTTCCTGGCTCGTCCAAGTCCGTCCGGACAGTGAGCGAGAGAGGTCCCTATCTTGTACAACAACATAGGGGACCGCATGTTGTGGTTCAGATATTTCGCATTCGGAGCATATGTCCGTAGCTTGGGACGCTCCGTTATATTGACAGTCCGAGAGACTGTCGATAATGCTTCCTCATCCTCACAGCAGCGCACACGACCACACATTGGCTATGTGACCTCGAGTATCCGACCAGTTTCGTCATTCAGTGATTCCACGGCGAACAGGTCACGCCATCCGGTAGCCAAGGGACACGAGGCCTATACACTCCGTTCGCTTGCATAATAGAAGTATGCACGGGGTAACGATCATGGAGCTTCCAGCGGCAAGGCATTGTAAGACCGCTTCTCCACAGGCCTCAGTGACGGACGTGCTATCCAAGTTAGCACAGTTTATCACAGCATCCCAGCAATCGACAGATTCTCGGTCGGATCAGGAATTATCCGACGGCGCTGGGTCGGTGCGCTCCGCTGTTGCATCAGGTTCGGACGACCGAACGCTTTATAGGGTCCGACAGGATGGTGAAAGGGATTCGGACGATTTCGAGCTTTCCCTTTCGGAACAACGGAAGCTGCCATACATTTCTTCCGGCATTATCTTCCAGAGGTTGTTCCTTCGGACTACATTGCTGCGATGTTGGATAAGAGACTTATAGCGTCATTGGACACGGAATTTTGGATCGGTTCAGGGACATTGTCCCTGACTTACCGACACAGTCCAATAATGTCATTAGAACATTTCTATTATTTATCGACGCTATATATATATAAGCCTGCTACCAAGCATGATAGTTTAGTTTCTTGTCCGCAATGCTCTATTCTGCCTTTTATCATTCCCAGGAATAATTTATTTTGGCAGAACAGGGCATACCGAGAGTTCATATGCGTCTAGACGGCAGGGTTAAAGACTGGAATTTATCTTTTTCGCCGTCTATGTCTTTTCCAACCACTATGTTGGAAACGACAATGATGTCTAATAGACTTAACTTAGACGCTTTATCATACGTAGTCCACCTTACTGAGGCGTTATCATTACGTCTTCAAGAGAAAGAATTCCGGGATATGATCCTCAATGTGATTTCTTTCAAGGGCAGTAGTTTTTCCACGTATAACTCCGCCCTTCAGTGGCAACCTGGAGTTGGTTAGACGTGACGAAGCCCTAGCTACATCCACGCGCGTGGATAGTAAGGTGAAGAACTCTCTCAGAGTCGCTTCGGTCTCGGAGAAGCTTCTCTTCGACGGCAACTTTTCAGCAATCCATGAATTGCTCGATATACACGTTCTCTTGTCTATCAAGTGTAGCAAGAGATTCAGACTGGGGCAAACATTCAGTGGTTGACTCGGAGAGTGCCACTGCAGTTGCCTGATCCGAGTTTTATAATTATGACGGTTGCCAGTCAAACGGGTTGGGGTACAATATTGGTCCCAACGGATTCGATGTGCCAGGGTCTTTGGGTTCTGCAGTCTCTAGGCAAGCACTTATCTTCCACGGAATAATGTTATTTAGGCTTGCTTTATGTCATTGGATGAACATTATTCAGAAACGCATGTCCAAATCCTGTCCGATAATACGACAGTGGTTGCGTATCTCCGGAACCAGGGAGGCACTCATTCGATTCCGTTATTCAATTTAACGGAAAGAATCCTTTCGTTTGTTATAGTACACCAAGTTCTGCTTCGGTCCGTCATATTCCAGGTCGCCTGATTGTATTAGCGGACTCCCTTTCACGTATGGGTCGCTTGTTGCTGTCAGAATGGACTCTCAACAAACAAGTATTCAATCAGATTTGCTATCAATGGGAGCGCCCAATGATAATTTTTTACGACACAACTTGCTAATCAATTGCAGACGTATGTGTTTGCATGTCCGGATCTCTGAGCTTATGTTGTTAACGCTCTATTGATCTAATAGGACGGAATGATAGGATATGCGTATCCTCCTGCGCTGTTGTTTCGGCAAGTATTGCTAAGATAAACAACCACAATACATTTCTGTTGATAGCATCTCTGTCTTCACAGAGACCGTGGGTAAATTTACTCAGATGTCTTCTGTGGGACTTAACGCGAAAACTTCCTCTATGAGAGGATCTTCTTTCGCTGGGGAAAATCGTGTCATCTTCATCACAACTCGCAAGGTCTCAACCTTCACGTATTCCGTTGTGTGGTCCTTATTGCATTGTAAGCATTGTACTGGACGAGCTTTGGACGCGATTTTTTACTGTAGGAGAACCTCTTCTTCGCTATACTATGCGGCCAAAGTGGAGGCTCTTCTGTCGTTGGTGTAGGGATCACTATGTTGATATTGTTGATCCCTCCATACTAGTCATTGCAACTTTCTAGTATACTTTTTTGACAAGATCTACTGCAGCCTGTTACTATTAAGGTTATAGGTCTATGTTATCTCATACCTATGCACTCTATGATAGTTTACAATTGAGTCTTATGTCTCTTTATCTAAGTCAGTTAGTAACTTTTCGATAAATAGACTTAGAATCATTAGATTAAATTTCTATATGGAATTTAACTTCGGTTCTTTTTTAGCTAAGTAATCATTTGAGCCTCTGGAAACAGTAGTTTTCAAATTCTGACCTTTTAGACAGTAATTCTGTTGGCTTCTCTTTTACTGAAGAATCAGTGAGCTTCATGCACTATCGGTGGATGATTCTCACTTTCGTAGTTTTGGAATCACTACTTCCTTTACTATTTAGGTTGGATTTTTGGTTAAGAGTCAGGCTCCTAATAAATATCCGGAACCTATTGTTATTAAGGTCCTTCCATCTTCGTACGGGCATAGGCCTTTACTCTGTCCGGTTAGAGTTTACGTATTTATAAACAGATATCTGTTTATTACTACGGACGTAAGCTTCTTCTGTCTTTGATGCCTAATAGAAGGACGTTACGCTCCATTCTATTGCTAATGGATTCAATTAACTATCGGTACTGCTTATAGTATATCATTGACTCAGCAGTTGTGCTTGAGATTTCGGCTCATGAAGTAAGAGTTTTTTCTACATCTTGGGCTTACATTAATAGTGTCGCTATTATAGATTTTTGAAGGCTGCTTATTGCGCTCAGCCATCCACATTCATGAATTTTTATCTCAGAAATATCGAGACCATTTCCAGAGGCCTCTATTGTTAGGTCTATTATCTACTGCTCAGAATGTCATTCACTTAACAGTTGCTACTATAGCTAGGTAGGCTTTCTGTTGCGGCAGTGACTCCGTTCTGCTGCCCTCTTCGCTCTGGGCTATTTGACCCAGGGCAAGAAAAAGGGGGGGGGGGAGGGTGTTCCCTTGGGTCACCTGTTTTACTATGAAAACAAGGGGATACCTCCTCCGGAGTTAGTAATTCTGAGCTGTTACTGGGATGGCTTTTTAGTGAGAAGTTTATGTTTTAAAAATTCATTCAGGTCTTAGTTTTTAAAGTATAGCTTTTGAATATAGCACGTGTCATACGGACGTTATTATACATTCCTCAGACACTTTTAAGGAGTATAAAGAGTCTCTCTTCTCTAGACTTTCTTTATTTATTGGCTTACTTTAAAAATTATTAGTATAAGGATTATACTAGATATTAATAGAGTACATGGATGTATGATGCTCAATTTTGGAAAGTGTTGTATCTTTCTAATTTATTATAAATAAGAAAGATACATGTAAGGCCTAATACTTCTTTTTCCCTAGAGGGGATGACTCTATTTTATATAATTGAGCGTATTCCAACTTGCTCTATGTCCTAGGCCCTCCAGCCTTTTTACTATTCAGCTATGTCTGGGTCATTGGTACAGTATAAAAATGTTAAAAAATTTATAGTAATTTATATATTTTTTATACTTACCAATGACCCAGACGGGATGGCCCTCCCAGGAGTTGGGAACTCATACCTCCCCGCTGAGTACATAGCGCTTACCAGGCACTAGTTATAAGAATGATTAATGGCGCCAATTTCGGAACGTCCTTGACACTGCGCATGCGCAGTAGAGGTGAAGTGTGGAGGGCCATTCAGGACATGTTTTCTTTGGTTTTAGATGCAAATTTTGGGGATTGGGGGGCAAAATTTGTGTTTGGCCCTATATTTTAAGAGTTAGCACCAGCTATGTCTGGGTCATTGGTAAGTATAAAAAATATATAAATTACTATAAATTTTTTAACATTTTTGGCCACCAATTACCCCTCACCTAGATTACTTTTGAGAACATATTTGTTTGAGATGATAAGTAATGTTGCTTACAATCAGTGAAAAAACCTGCACAAAATGTTACATGCTTTACATCGTGATTGTCAATTGAGGGAGAGCCTATAAAAAATTTTCTTTTTGAGAATATTCAAAATGTTATGCTAAATTTAGGTTCAACTATTCTCAAACTTAACTTAGAGTGGAAAATGTAAGACAGAAACCGATTCACCAAGATTATATTTAATTCATTGGCAAATAGTCATTTCTGCGAGAGAAAAAATATGTTTCCGTCACCTTAATGTTGAAAGTGGTCTACAAGGTTTACAATGATTGCAGGGTCACATATTTGTTAGAAATTGGTTCCTTGGGTACTGAAGAAGAGACAGCCACTAAAATTTGATGCCTCACTGAGATTTATTTTTTCCCCATTTAGCCCATGTCTGGTGGAGAATCGCCCATCACCATATTCACCCTCTGGAGACCTCATTTTGCAGATGACAGTCTGCTTATTTTCTGGCTTGGTTAACAATAAATGAACAGAGAAGCGATGTCGCTCATTTTGGATATGGTTGTTTTTCTGTGTCATGTATTTTCCAGTAAAAGCTGTCAAATATTTGGGGCCGACATGCGCTAAGAATTAAGGACCATCCTCATTGAGGGGAATGTGGCTGAGGCCGGGCCATTGAGACGGTTTGGTGTAAACCCTATCAAAATAAAACGAGAATGAACAGAACTGTTTTTTGGTGGTTGGAGATCAAAGTTAGATGCCGTTTGTACTTAACTCATTCCACTAAGGGCTGTACTGAAAAATATACTTGCATTGTTCATTACCTTGGGACATGGGGCTTACGGAAAAATGCTTGCGTGGGATCAAAGCTGTGTGAGCGGTAGGCACGCCAAAAAATTGCGTGCCTCAGATTTTCAG
Organism: Pictodentalium vernedei; assembly: GCA_031216915.1. NCBI lineage: Eukaryota > Metazoa > Mollusca > Scaphopoda > Dentaliida > Dentaliidae > Pictodentalium > Pictodentalium vernedei. The sequence goes on from CM062289.1 coordinate 388,842,868, forward strand.
GCCTGTAATATACATTTGCATGCCTTTACCGGAAAGCCATGGATTGGTACAGAGAAGAGTGTTCCCTACTGGGAGTGTGTCAGTTGCACTCAGTCCAGTTTTTGACTTATGTTTTCTTGGTGCTTTTGCACCACCTTTTCTTTCCGAAATTGCTTGGGAAAGAACCAAAAATACAGTATTCTTATGAGTTAGGGACTTCCACTGCAGTGCAAGCTTGTTGCAAACAAATGGGGTAGGTATACTAAAAAAGGAAATTTACTATAAAATTTAAATTTTCATTAAAAATACATAAATTGTATGACAAAATGAAGCTTGTGGTGTATAGAACATGAAAAAAGCACACTTTTGGCTCACATTGTTGAGGACCGGATGGAATGGTTCCCAAAAGTCTGCTTGTCCTACTGCCTTTGTACAAGAAGTAATAAGTAAATAATATTTCTGGGATTTATATAAGCGTGAGTGGCCAAATTTGCTTCAGATATCCAAGAACAAAGATAGAAATTCAAAAAGTTTCAAGGTGCATCAACAGAGCTGCATTGCAAGAAAATGCTAGTGTTACCCCCACAAGGAAACTCCATTTTGTTGTTTTGCTGGGATCAGGAGAACTCATGCATACAAAAATTAGGTAGTGATGAGTCAATAAGATAAATGACCTGTCATCCGAATGCCTATGTTTTGGATTTGAAATCTGCTGATTGCCGATGTCAGATCATGAGATGATCAATGTTTTATGTTTAATTGATGGTAATATTTAGGTAATGCACCATGTAAACCTCCAATGCTGACATTGCCAGCAACAGTTTTAGTGGTGTTTGTTATCAATGTTGGGGGCTTTAATTAACAATTTAGTTACTGATGAGGGGCATTTATTTTGATAATGGTCACTGCCATCTTGCATACATAATATTTGATAAATATAATAAAACGAAACGAAACACATAAACCCAAACACTACAGTTTTATCTTTTATGGAAGCCGTAGCCAAAATGCATCAAATGTAATATACACAATGTCACAAGCAAGTTTCTGCAATTTCTTGCTGTTGTTTTTGGATTTCTTTGATACCAAGCTGCCACTCATCACTTGAGCGAACACGGTTGTCTCTCAATTTCTGCCAGTGCTTGGCGAAATTTGTCGAGCTCAAACGGAAGTACGAATCACTCAAAAGTCCTTTCAATAAAAAACGTCTTAAATCTGGATGATGAATTGAGGAATCTTGACATTTTTTTTACATGTGACCTTTGGCGAGGGCTGATCCCCGACAACTGACTGTCAACCGTTGGGTGCTTTTCGGTCATTGGCTGATTGTATACCGATTAATCATCTCATCACGAACAGGGGGAAAGCTCTGCGTAAATCAGTAAGTTAACATATTTTGCCCCATCTCGATACTGATTTTACTTATGTTTTTTATGACAGAAGATAGATTCTGAGAAAAACTTCAGAAAATGTTTAGTTTAACTAAAATAAATGATCATTTATTATGCTTCCTCTTTGGTACTAGTGTGAAAGTAGTCCCTTGAGATTCATCTACACTGCGGTGCTTAGAAACTTTGCCAAGTGCATATAAGGTTGCACTGATCCAGGGCTTATATTTCGTCGAGAATCGATTCGCACAAAGATTCGCGCAATAAAACCGGCGAGAATCCAGGTAGATTCTCGCTGCACCTCTGCTAGGATTCGCGTGAAAAGAATTGAGTCAATTTAACCCTCTATTTAACACAGCGGCAACAAATTTACCAGCAGAAGGCTAATATGACCTGAAATATCCTGACACTATGTCAATAAAATCTTACAAATATGGCTGTCATTGGAACCGGCTTATTGAGCCGGTTCCAATGACAGCCATATTTGTAAGATTTTATTGGTAAATATTGTTCATTTAATTATTTTATCATCTATTTATTATTTATTGTTTAAAAATTATCAAATTTAGTTTTAACAATTAAAAAGGTGTGTTGGGTAAAAGTTTAACATGTGTTATCAGTATACAACAGTGGTTCAACCTTGGTGACGTCATGGGATCCTGGGACACTCATAGTAGGTATGGATTCTCGCAACGATTTTCACGAGAATCCAATTGGATTCTCACAAATTTAGACGAAATATAAGCCCTGTGATCACAGGGAAAAGTGGTGGATTTTTGAGAAGAGATTTGTCACGACATTTAATATATATACGCCATATATATGGATATGGCTAAATTAGTTGTTTATGTCTAAGTTACCCCAATGTCCTTATTACGGAACCTAAATTCTGGTAAAGAATGATTCATTAGATAAAACACTAGACCCTGGAGCACACGAGTGTCGTACATCCCGAAAACATACCACTTGTGACTCATCATCTGGATTCATTTTTTATGTGAAGCAGCATAGCTAAAATGACTCACTGCAGCTTTATTCACAAATTGAACAAGCGTGTATTGATACATGATATTGTCGAGTTTGTACTGATTATCAATAGGTTTTGTCCATATGCAGGAGGTTCTGTATAATGCTTGACGTGAAAATTTCTGTTGTCTTTCCAACCCCTGTTTGTGATTTATTGTGTTTTGGGGAGTGGTGATATCTTTACATGCTGATATCTTTACTGTAAGCGATCAAAGTTTGTAATAATAATACTTGATTGAGATAAAAAATATTGGGTCCTGACAGTCATAGAAATGAGGCGAGTGCAATGGCTCCCATCAGCACCCGTGTTTTCTATTTTACGGGAGCTAAAAAATGCACTCGTTGAAAAATATTGTAGAGCACTAATATTCTTTGAGGGCATATAAATGTGTGTTGTTTTGAGAAAGCAGCACACTGTGGCCAGTGGCAAGTTACTGTCATATTTCAGCAATTCCTTATACATTTAACCCTTTGAACACTAGTGGTATCTTCCATGCCAGTTAAATGGCAGCAATTAGAAGAGTCAATATTCATTATTTGGGGTGGAACAATCAATATTTTCAACGTGCAGCCTCTGGGCTGCGCATTGAAAATACTGATTGGTCTACCCCACACATTTACTGAACAGCCATCCTATTTAATGACGTATAATGTTCCTGGCTGGAAAAGCGGCTGCTCGGGCTCAAAGGGTTAAGGTTTCTGTACCTCCAATACAAATTTGACCTGTTAATTGAATATAGGTTATAGAGTAAACTCCTGTTAATAAATAATCTTGTTACCTGTCAAGAAATTACCCCGACTCGCCCCAGTTTTCCTTTGTTTATAGACCTATTTGGCCTCAGTACATCCAATACAAGCATTTAATCTCTTGCACCTTGTTTGACAGAGCTCATGGAGCAGCCATGACTAGATTTGAGGAAAAATTCTTACAAATTTAACTGAAGAGATCATTGGTAAAAAAAATCCATTCAATTCACAAAATTGAAATTTGGTTAAATGTGCCCAAATTATACATATTTTAATGCAGCCCTGGTAATTCACCCATAGCAATCAGCAGTGCCAAGGAAACTGCCGAGGAAACGAAAAATTTCTGCATCAAAAATACTGCCGAGGATGGCTTCTTCAGAAAGCCTTGTGGTGGTAGAAATTGCACAACTTCCAGATTACACAAGGAATCAAACCATGTGGGTTGCACTAGACTGTATTGCTAATCTTACAATCCACAGTAGAAGATGCAGCATAACCACTAGAAACTGTGTGTTCTGCTTCTTCTATGTTGATAACACCAGAATCTGACATCAGTTTCTGGAAAGCTCTTACAGAGCTTTCCAGAAACTGATGTCAGATTCTGGTGTTATCAACATAGAAGCAGTGAGATACTTAGTTAGTTGTTATGCTACATCTTATTTTCACTCCCTACTTACTTAATAATATTTTTATACTGTACCAATGACCCAGACTTAGCTGGTGCTAACTCTAACAAAACCAGGGCCAAACACAAATTTTGCCCCCCAATCCCCAAAATTTGCATCCAAAACAAAAAGAAATCATGTCCTAAAGGACCTCCATACTACGCCTCTACTGCGCATGCGCAGTGACGCAGTCGTCCCGAAATTGGCGCCAATTATCATTCTCTGTTTGGCCCTTCATCAGTCAACATCTCTAGACTGCTAATCTTATAATTTACTGTACAAATTGCAGCATAACCACTAGAAAATAGTTGTACTGCTTCTTCAGTGTTGATAACACTAGAATCTGACATCAGCTTTCCAGAAACTGATGTCAGATTCTAGTGTTATCAACATAGAAGCAGTGAGATACTTAGTTTGTGGTTATGCTGCATCTTATTTTCACTCATAATACACATATTGAGCAAGGCGCCTGCTTAATTCCAAAGTTTTTTCACAGCATTCACTTGGTTCATGATTTTGGCATGATCTAATTGAGTGAAAGATTCTGCACATTGATTGTGATTATATACACATGTATCTCGAACTATTTTCACATTTTCAAGTTATTTGAAAGTTTTCTCTTCACCGCATACTACTTATACATGGCAATTGAGACTAGGCCCTGCCCCTGAAGATTTTTATACAATCGAACAGGCTTCACCAGCAATTGCCAGAGAAGCACCAGTTTTCCACAGCAATTTCTTTGCTGAGGAAAAAAGGATGAATTACCAGGACTGTTTAATGAAAAGAGAAATCTTGTCCTGGGCATATGTAGCCGACAGGGTGTTAAACTTGGCTCATGTGCAAAAAATTTGATATATGTTCATGCCAGTATTTTATTTAATTTAAGATTCGCATTGCCGCATTGAATGACAGTGTTTTCGTGGAGGAAGATGACAGTAATTTGGGAGTCACCACAACTACCAAAGAAGCGAGGGTATAGTATTTTAATTCAGTATATACAACTGTGTGTGCAGCAACAGTGAATTCCCTGTTTTTTCCCATAAATGGGCAACATACCAAAAAACCGAACAGATATCGATATCATGGGGATACCGAAAAACTGAACCGAACAAATCATTGAATACTGATGCTGTCTGAATTTTCAAATTTTCCTACATTCGCTATTTGTAAGTCACTGTTGAGGCTTGATAATAGTTGAATGGTTCATTTTCTTGAAAAAAGTGACTGACTTTCTTTTCAGTTTTGTTAACTCTCAGTGGACTGGGCAACTGTCCTGAATTCCCACTAGGCTGCAGTACATGTCCAATTGCTTAGCAGTGATTTCTAGTTAAGTCTTGACTGCCTGTTAAGGCATCACTGCCCAGGCGTTTTGTCATCTGTCAGCAGGACCTCCTAATGATGGCACGGTTACGACACAAGCTCTGAGAACACAAAAGCCTGAAATAGGTCTTTAAACAGTAAGGTGCTTTTAGAACAAGTCACAAAATTACTGTAGATATGATTTGTGGTCGTAAAAGAATGCCACTGTTGAGCTCACTGACAGTGTCATTTATAGCATTGTGGTAAAAAGATACTACAACTTATTCTGTTTTTCCTGATGTGAATTCCTCTTTGGTACAACCAGCAAATCTCTGTCAAGTCACAAACCGATACTGTACTAAAAATTCGAATACTGCCCATCTCTAAAATGAAGTGAAATATATTCAAATAAAATAAAATAATCAATCAATAAATTTGATGTTAGTAGAGACTCTTCATGATACAACTGTGTTCATCACTCCTTTACACTTGCAGTTAAACTTGGTAATTTACCTGCTGCTTACAGGTTCTTTGGAAATCTTGAAGTCATTGAAAATTGGCTTTTCAAGGCCCGTCTGACATGAGCTGATCCTGGCTGTCAAAAGTGTTGTTAAACCCAATAAATAAATAAATAAATAAATAAATAAATAAATAAATAAATAAATAAATAAATAAATAAGTGACTCTCGTCACTTAGTCTGTCAGGAAAAGAGGCAAATATACGTTGTGTTCTCATTGTCACATTTTCTCCCTTATTGACTCGTCCTGTGAATGAGTCCGTAAGGGAGAAAATGTGACAATGAGAACACTACATAGATTATGAGATGAACTTTATAACCCTGATTTTTTTTCTGATTGGATATGCTTGGCAATTAATCCCCCAGAACCTCTAAGAAAGGTCAAAGAGAAGTTAGGCTGAACCTAGAGGAAATACTTAAAGACAAGGCTTTCATGGTGAATGGTGTCTTACAAACTATTGTGGAGTTTTTTCAAGTTAAGGAGTCTGAAGTATTATTTACTGTCTATTCCTAGCCCTTTACCCAATGAATTGGCCACATCTGTCTGTGTAATATGCAAATTCAGCAACTGAAAAAATACCATTTTTTCAAAAAATTTCAACAAAACCATATCATGTGACCCCTCTTTGGAACGAGCTCATTGAGCTCGTTCTAAAAAGAGGTCACATGATATGGTCTTGTTGAAATTTTTTTTAAAAATTTAAAAAATTACATTTAAAATAATAAATTTTGAAATTGTCTGCGTTGGGTAAAGGGTTAACATATAAAAAAATGAACCAAAACCAAGTTTTTTTACTGAAATTAAACCGAAACCCCAAAATATCAAAACCACCCAGCTCCAACAGGAGCTACATGCACATGAACATTCTGTAGAAACATGGCATCCTGTTTATATGCTCAGGATTTTACCTCTGGGTTCAGAATTTGGTGATTACTTCGTCCCTCATATTTCAGAATCTGGGGGGGGGGGGGGGGGGGCATCGCTTAGTTTTAAGCAACTAAAATTAATTATCTTCTTTTAACTATTTTAGGAGTCAGAAGTGTTTGTCCTGTACAACAGAGCATTACAACATCAGAAAATTGGAAATACAGATGAAGCAGAGAAGCTGTTTGAAGAAATCATTGAGGACCCATTCATGCAAGATGTAAGAATTTGCTGCTTCAGATTCCATTTGTGCCTGTGAAATAAGTAATCTTAGGCATCGCTAAAGGGGTTTAGCATGGTTGTGACCCTCCCCCCCCCTTCAAAAACTTTTTATCCCCCGCCAAACTGAAGTTTCTGGGGTCCAAAACAAAGTTTGCAGGGGTCCAAAACAAAGTTTGCGAGAGATATAGAAATGGGTTCTGTCCATTCGTCCATCTGTCCATCCGTCCGTCCGACCATCCATCCGTAATAAGTTTGGACCTTCATATCTCAGTCAGTGGATGTTGGATTTAAAGGATCTTTAGTATGCTGATAGACCACCATGGGGGAAAGGATATTCACAAGTAACAAGCTTTGTCCATTTTTAGCCGATTGTTTAAAGTCAGGGCTATAGTCATGACTTTCGTCCTCTGTCCTTCTGTATGTTCGTCTGTTAACATTTAGAGTTTTGGTTAACGTTTGTGGTTAAAGTTTTTGTAGTAAAGGTTAAAGCATTTTTTTTCCTTTTAATTAATATTAATTACTATTGATCGTATCATTCTCATTATGTTTCATATTATTTTGGGAAATATTTAACCCATTCTTGCAATCAATTTAACTTGGAACTTCCAGGTTCAAGTTTTTAATTGAAGTTTTTTGTTCACAAAGTACATCTTTAATTCTTCAAACAGATTAGTGCAATGTCACTGTTTCTCATTTAGGACAATGTCTACTGAAGCTTTCTACACTGATTTTAATTAATATTGGCATGATTTTAACCCCTTTTAAACATGTTTTCAGACTAAGTTTCTTTGTATTTGAAATTAGGCTTTTACCATATACTTTGTTACTTTAATTCTTGTATGCTCAATACAACTTAATCATTGCATTTACATCAATGATTTTTTTTCTTTTCAAAACCGTTTTCGAACTTAGCTTCTTTAAATTTGAAATTAGGCTTTTACCACATACATTGTTACTTTTTATCCCTGCAAGGGAGGGATATAGTGTAGAGCTCTGTGTGCCTGACTTCTACCTCCCCCCCACCTCCCACAGTGCCAATTAGGCAATTTTTGTTCTTTGTTCTGCTCCAAAATGCTGTTTGAAGGATTTGGAGAGCCAACAATGCAGAAAAAATTTAACTTCTATAACCTCCCCCTCAAGGTCCCCCCCCCCCCCCCCCCCCCCCCCCAGTCCCCCCTCCGTGCAGGGGCCAATTAGCCAATTTTTTTTTGGTCCAAAATGCTTTTTGAATGATTTAAAATTTTTACTCCTATGACCCCCACCCCCATGTCAGTTAGGCATTTTCCCTTTTCTTTGCTCAAAAGTGCATTTTGAACTATTTAGAGTGATTGCAAAAAAAATAAAATTGCCTCCCCCGCAGAATATTTTTTTTGTCACTTTTTCCCAAAAATTATTTTTCAGTAGTATTATAATAGAAGATTTATCCTCTGGGTTCCTCTCGCTGTTTTGGTTTGAGACCTTGATTCGGATTAAGGTTCACAGAAGGTAAATTTAGTGATGCTGCCCTGCTGTGCAGGGCAGCATCACCAAATTCACCATCTGGGGTCCTCGTTCTGAAGATGACAGTCTGTTTATTTTCAGGCTTGGTTATGGGTCTTTTTCTGCTTTTTACACCTTAGAATTCCCCTTTTTAGTAAAGAACTTCTTGGCGGGGATACTGGTGGCGTTTCATTTTGTTCCTGTTGAGACATTTTTGTCAGGATTGGAGTCGAAGATATCAATTCTCTCTTGCTAGTCATCATGTAAATTCTGAAATGACAAGATTTGATACTTGGATCTGTCGATTGTACAAATGGTGGTCTGTAATATTTGATTTGGGCTGTATGGGTGGGGGGGGGGGGGTGGGGGGGGGAAGCAGCATAACCATTTTGTATTACAGTGGAGCCCACTTAATTGGATATCTCTTTAACTGAATAACCCTGTTTATTGAATAGAACTTCCCATCACAAAACCATTTACCATACCTCCAGTACAAAGTTAACTTGTTAGTTAATTGAATTTAGGCTATAGAGGAAACTCCTGTTAATTGAATAAAAAATCTTGTAACCTGTCGAGAAATTGCCCTGACTCTCCGATTTTTCCTTTGTCTATAGACCTATTTGGCCTCAGTACATCCAATACAGGCATTTAATCTATTATACAGATATAATAGAATACATGCTCTTTTTATCTGTAGAATACAGGAAAGTGACTCCATCCCTGGCTGTTAATTGAGTATCCTGTTAATTGAATAATTTTCATTGGCAAATCGGCTATTCAATTAAAAGGGTTTCACTGTACTGGTACAATAATGTTAATTGAATAAGATGTGCCACTACGACTACATACATATTTTAGAAAAAAAAATTATTTTCAAAAAAGTCTTATGTTTTTTTTTTTTTTTAACTATTATCCACACTGACTAATATTCCAACTGCAACAATAAATCATCTTGATGATGTAGTTGGAATATTTTATCAGGCTGAACTTGATTCATTGCAGCCAGGACACATCTGGTTTGCAATATGTTTAATTCTGTAACTTTAACCCTGAAGACAGTTACTCATTTTTGCCCATTTTGACAGTCTATAACCTGTGACTTTACAGTTGTTTCTAGTCAAGTCTCTACTGCCTTTATAGGTGGCGAAGAATTGCCTTAAACAACTGCCAAGGTGCTTTGAATGTTATGGAGAATATGTGCTACTTACAACTTGTGGCCATCTATTGGGAGTATTCATCCATCTGCAGGACCCAAAATTTCACGAGAATGCTCATTTCATTCCCATGAAGGTTCTGTAAAAGTAAATTTACATGAGCGGTTGACCTACCTGTATCCCAGATAGCAATTCCACCAACATGAATGTGTGCTAAACATCCTTGAACAAAGCATAATGCCCACTCCCGGGTTCCTGCACCTCCATGAATTCCTTGAAAGTCCTTGAATTTAAAAACTCTTCCTTGGTATTTCCTGGAAAATGGGAGAACTGAGTGATCCCTCAGAGATGTATCCTGATAACATTAAAATCTTCACACAACCGATGATGTTTTGCTTTTTATAATAATGTTACACTCCAGACTCTCCAGTCTGGAAACAGCTGATCAACGATTTGTCCCGTGAGTAATTCTTTTCGAATATACCATGCTACCTTACCCACTTTCCTCCTTTGGGAGCACTGGCGAAGCGAGGCCAGTTCTCGTTAGATCACTGAAGTTAAGCAATGTTGAGCCCCGTTAATCCTTGGATGGGTGACCATCCGGCGATTGATACGAGTGCTTCCCATAGTAGTGGCTGGTGTGCGATAAGCTAAGTTTGAATGTGTGATTCTGCGACATTGCATCACATGCCAGCTGTGAATGTTGGGAATGTTCACCAGTACTATGCGGTCCCCACCGTACCTAGGTGTAAAATAAGGACCTGTTGAGGTGCTTGCTTTGTGTGCCCATCTGTGGAGCACTGGCAGTATGCTCCGTTGAGTTGATCTGAGAATGTCATAGAATGAATAAAGGGTGTGAACACCTGTGATACAGGGTAATAATATAAGTCAGAGAGCACTGCGATGGATTCTACACGTTAACATTGCATTGCATTGCATTGAAAATTCTTGAATTTTTATTATTTGACTCCTTGAAAACCTTCAAAAATACACTGAAAATCTCCTGGATACTCCTACAATTTAATACTCATTTCAGTGCAGGAACCCTGAACTCCTATTTGAATGGCATCTGAACAGATTCACCCAGTATAACTGAGATCATTCTCCCTTTATACTAAAGAAATGCTGTTTTTTGACGCACTGAAGGAAAGGGCTCTGGGAGCACTTTCCAACAGTGTGTCACTTAATGGCATTATCCAAGCTTTTGTAAAGGCACACAGCAATTAATTTAATGAATTCTTTGGTCTTCCAACAAGGAGGCTACATCAACTCAGTTCCCCATCGGGTTATTCTACCCCACTCACCTATCTAATCTCCCAGAATTCAAACAAAAGCTGTTTCAAAATTCCATCCATTGGTGCTTTCTCGATCTCCCTAACCAAGAAATAAGCAGACTGTCATCTGCAGAATGAGGTCCCCAGAGGGTGAATTTAGTGATGCTACCCTGCACAGCAGGGTAGCATTAATAAATTTACCCTATGTGAACCTCAGTCTGAATCAAGGTCTCAAGCCTAAACAGAGAGGTTTCCAGGGGATAAATTGGCCCACTGTATGGGATAGCATCAGCAAATTCACCCTCTGTGGACTTCATTTTGCAAATGACAGATTGCTAAAATCCAGGTTTCTCCCCAACTATAAAATTGACCCTTTCCCTCATTATACCCCCGCTTCGAAGAAGTGGGGGCTATATAGGAATCGCCCTGTCCGTCCGTCCGTCCGTCCGTCCGTCCGTCCGTCCGTCCATACGTCCGTCCGTACGTCTTTCCGGACATGAAATTCTTGTGTGCGCAACTCCTCCTACATTTATCAATCAATTTGGACAAAACTTTTCAGACATCATCACTACTAAGTGAACATGCGCATATTCCAAGATTTTTGATCTGCGACAATTTTAACCAGGTTATCTCCCTTTGACTTAGATTTATTATGTATTTCCGTTCGAACAAATTCTTGTGTGCGCAACTCCTCCTACATTAATGAACCGATTTTGATGAAACCTTTCAAACATCATCTCTACTAAGTGAACATGTGCATATTCCAAACTTTTTGATCTGCGACAATTTTAACCAGGTTATCTCTCTTGAACTTTGATTTAATATGGGTTTCTACATGAAATTCTTGTGTGCGCAACTCCTCCTACATTTATCAATCAATTTGGACAAAACTTTTCAGACATCATCACTACTAATTGAACATGCGCATATTCCAAGATTTTTGATCTGTGACAATTTTAACCAGGTTATCTCCCTTTGACTTAGATTTATTATGTTTTTCCGTTCGAACAAATTCTTGTGTGCGCAACTCCTCCTACATTAATGAACCGATTTTGATGAAACCTTTCAAACATCATCTCTACTAAGTGAACATGTGCATATTCCAAACTTTTTGATCTGCGACAATTTTAACCAGGTTATCTCTCTTGAACTTTGATTTAATATGGGTTTCGGCATGAAATTCTTGTGTGCACAACTCCTCCTACATTTATCAATCAATTTGGACGAAAGTTTACAGACATCATCACTACTAAGTGAACATGCGCATATTCCAAAATTTTTGAGCTGTGGCAATTTTAACTAGGTTATCTCCCTTTAACTTAGATTTATTATGGGTTTCTACATGAAATTCTTGTGCGTGCAACTCCTCCTACATTTATCAATCAATTTGGACAAAACTTTTCAGACATCATCACTACTAAGTGAACATGCGCATATTCCAAGATTTTTGATCTGCGACAATTTTAACCAGGTTTTCTCCCTTTGACTTAGATTTATTGTGTCTTTCCATCCGAACAAATTCTTGTGTGCGCAACTCCTCCTACATTAATGAACCGATTTTGATGAAACCTTTCAAACATCATCTCTACTAAGTGAACATGTGCATATTCCAAACTTTTTAATCTGCGACAATTTTAACCAGGTTATCTCTCTTGAACTTTGATTTAATATGGGTTTCTACATGAAATTCTTGTGTGCGCAACTTCTCCTACATTTATCAATCAATTTGGACAAAACTTTTCAGACATCATCACTACTAAGTGAACATGCGCATATTCCAAGATTTTTGATCTGTGACAATTTTAACCAGGTTATCTCCCTTTGACTTAGATTTATTATGTTTTTCCGTTCAAACAAATTCTTGTGTGCGCAACTCCTCCTACATTAATGAACCGATTTTGATGAACCCTTTCAAACATCATCTCTACTAAGTGAACATGTGCATATTCCAAACTTTTTGATCTGCGACAATTTTAACCAGGTTATCTCTCTTGAACTTTGATTTAATATGGGTTTCGGCATGAAATTCTTGTGTGCGCAACTCCTCCTACATTTATCAATCAATTTGGACAAAAGTTTACAGACATCATCACTACTAAGTAAACATGCGCATATTCCAAAATTTTTGAGCTGTGGCAATTTTAACTAGGTTATCTCCCTTTAACCTAGATTTATTATGGGTTTCTACATGAAATTCTTGTGCGTGCAACTCCTCCTACATTTATCAATCAATTTTGACGAAACCTTTCAAACATTATCACAACTAAGTGAACATACGCATATTCCCAAATTTTTGATCTGCGACAATTTTAACCAGGTTATCTCCCTTTAACTTGGATTTATTATGGGTTTTCAAATGGGATTCTTGTGTGTGCAACTCCTCCTACATTAATGAACCGATTTTGCATACATGTTGCACATTGTAAATGTGTTTTTCCAAATGTAAACCATATATGTGTGGGCTCTTTAAGTATTCAGTGCTGTTCTGTGGAAGGCCACATGCAAATACAAATTTCAACAACAAAAAATGATCTTTATGTATACATTTCCTTATGGCCTTCGCCTACATGATCAGAAGTGCATTCCTCTAAAAACCCAAAGCGGGGGTATTAATCACCTTCAGTGATAGTTCTAGTTTCATTCTTCATCCACTGATCTTTCAGCCCATTTTTCCATTAGTTTGATCTATGAGGCATATATTTGGGGCATTCTAAAATGAAATGTTCCAGGGTGTCCATTACTCCTAAGCTACACATTTAGCACACTCTTCCCCCCCTCCCCCCAACTATCATTCTTTGTTTGGCCCTAAAGTCAATAACAATGATCTGACATCTGTGCTTTAAAATCTCCTTTCTTGAGGATGCCAGACACAAATCAATGAAAGAATTGGTGGATCCAAGGCTGTAAATGGATGATGGAAGTAAACAACGGTGGTTTCAAATGTTCAGTTCTGTAGCTTTATAATAATTATAAAAATTATTTCATGTTTCCCAATTTCGGGACATACGCCTGACGTCATCATTCTTGCTAATGATTAATCCACTGTTTGTTAAGTGTTCCTTCCCTATCCTTTCTTGAAGCCCTCCTGTTAATAGGGCTGCATGATTCAAAACTGAACACCGGTATCGGTATTAAAAACAAATACCGCGGGATACCGGTCTATCGAAGACTGTTCAGATATATGAACATAAGTACCACAATCGAGACTTGAGGCATCAAAGTCGGAACAAATTAGCATGCTTTGATGATGTGGTTCGATAAACGATAGACAATATCAAAATGTATTATTTAAAAAATCAGATTTTCCCCAAACATTTCTACAAAACAATATCATGTGACCTCTCATTGGAATGAGCTCGTTTCAATGAGCGGGTCACATGATATAATTTAGTTGAAAGTTTTGAAGATTATTTTTTCAGCTGCTGAAATTGTACACAACGTGAGCACATGCAGACGATTCCTTGGGTAAAGGGTTAATATTATTCATTCGGGGCTACAGTTAAGAAACTCCAGACATCTTGAAAATTAAATTGTGGGTAAATAAATAATGACGATAAACCGATATTTTTGTAATTACACCGGTATTCAATCGATATTGGTTTGAATACCGGTATATACCGGTTTATCAATATACCGTGCAGCCCTATCTGTTAAACTACTAAGCGTTTTAACTATTTTTTATTGAAATTTTTTATTAAATTTCTTGGGGGTTTAACTTGTATTACAGAATGTTTATTCTGTTTATCTGCATGGTTATATTCTCACCCTAGGGGTGTTGGGTCATTTTGGCCTTGCATCTTCTATGCGATATATCGTTTTTTCTTTGTATGAAGATCCAGCTTTGCATCTGGTAGCATTTTAATCAGTTACTAACTTTGGGCATTTTTGTGTGCCTGATGTCTTGTTTCTTTTTTTTTCCTTTGACGTTGTTTACATTGGTAACTGTAGGATACATTGATTATGATTCTGGTAGTGTAGCTCCAAAAAATTGGATTTTGTCCACATTTATACTCTATTGGGATGCTCTTGAGCTCATCATGTTCCCTTGGGGAACTTAGGCATTTTTAAAAATTAAATTTTTTTTTTTGTATTTTTTCGAGTTTAATTTTGATTGCTGTTATTCATGTATCTCTTTATCATATATTTTATTGTGGAGTTTGTAGGAGTGCTATCGACTTTGTATTTTGATTGTAATTATGAAAGCTTACTGCTCTAAATGCAAGGCGAGGAAGTCTTCCTCGGATTTACATGCTTGTTGCCTTGCCCTTGCCTGTAGTCGATGCATGCCTACGGATTCTTTTCCTACATGTGTACATTGGGATACCAAACAATGGAGATGGGTGTCGCGATACGTCGTGGTGGTGAGGTTCCTATGCCGGAGCTCACACCGCAAGATAATTCGAGTTTTTCAGTTTCTTTTTCAGAGGAACAAGAACATGGTGATGGTATTGTGACACCCATCCAAAGTGTGCTACCGTCGTCGTTCTCTGATGAGCAAACAGAGCTAGCTGCAAATGTGCTCATGAATATTAAGCAAGGGATAAGGTCTCTAGTTAGTGTTCTTAATCCCTTGCAAGCAGCTAGCTCGACCGGTTACTCTGTCCATGGGAGCTGTGACACCGGGTAAGTCTGTTGCAGTCGAAGGAAATGTACATTTGGATAGAGCGAGCACCTCCAAATCAAAAGCTCACCCAGCGACGATGGAAATAAGGAGGAAGTTAGCAAGTTTCTTTTCGGGAGGCTTGACGAGGTCTGATAGACCGTGAGCGGGAGATCCTTCTCTAACCCAACAAAATTTGGGGCCAAATGTTGTTTTGCAAAACTTGCATGAGCCGGAGCATATGTCCACAGCTGCTCGGGACGCTCCATCTAGACTGCAGCCGGGGTCGCCTACAGTCACGGCTTCCCCCGCTACATCACAAAAGCACACACGACTGCATGCTAGCTTCCTGACTTCGTATATCCAGCCAGCTATGCGAAGACAGAGCCAGTCTTCACCCGTGAAGTCGGACCATCTGGTAGCTAGCGATCCGAGGCTTTGTTCATTGGGATGTGCGGAGAAAAGATCTATATCCGGATCTTCGTCCCAGGAGCAGCAAGCAAAAGACCGCTGCTCCTCAAGCCTCATTAAAGGACTTGCTGTCGCAGATTGTGCAGCTGATCGCAGCATCCCAGCAAGTGCAAGAGCAGCCTTCCGCAGACTCCGGTGGTAAGCTGTCGAAAGGTGCTGGGTCGGTCCAGTCATCTGCACACGCAGATGCGATGGACCGAACGTCACAGCTGAATCAGTCGGATGATGGAAGGGACAAGGGAGAGGATTACCCTTCCCTTTCGGAACAGCATATGGTAGCGATGAATTTTATTCATCAATACGATCCTGAAATTGTTCCACCTGATCAGCAAGCTGCGACTACTAGAGAGAAACTGCCGTCGTCTCTGGACGATGTTCTTTCCTTCCTGAAACAGTCTAGACAGGTGTCGCAGGCCTTCGGCCATGTTGATGACACAATATTCAACCTCTCTAGTGCTAAGAGGAAAGACAGTTTCTTATCAACATCTATAAATATACCGTTCCTTGGACCACTTTCATTTAAAACAGTTGGAGAAGATGTCCTGAGAGCTCCTCTGCGTTTAGATGAGCAGGCTGGGGATTTAGATATGCCCCTACCTGCTTCATTCAATATACGCTCGAAAGTGATGGAATGTGCTATTGCATCCAATAGAGCGAATCTGGATGCGATGTCCTATGCAGATCACCTTACCAGAGCTATGGTGCAACGTCTTAATGGGAAGGAATTTGAGAGTGTTTGTTCCTCGCTTAGAGTTATTTCCAGAGCAGTCATGTATGCCACGTACAACTCCGCGCTGACAGTGGCAAATTTGGAGTTGATCAGACGTGATGCTGCCCTTGCGTCAAAATCACTTATAGATGACAAGGGGCAGGGACCAGCTTAGGGGGGAATTTTAGGGAGACTTCATGTCTCCCTCCAGAAAAAATACCCAGCCTGCAGAGTCAAGTAGGGAGACTTCATAGGCAAGTGGGGAAAATTAAGAATATTTATGCACCACCCCCTGCTGCCCTTCATTTTTTCAGCTCATTGTCCTCCATTAAAGCCTGATTAAACCAGGTACATGTATGCCAGGTTAAAAAATCAGAAAATGATTATTGATTGAAAATCCCCCACTGCTACCCTCTCCTTCATGACCCCTCCCCTTGTCTTCGTGCCAATCCCCCAGCACCCTCCTGTGGTTGCCTTTCACCAAAGTGTTCTAAGCTAATAATTTCCGAAGTCTGAAAGTGTGAACAGGACCAGATGTAAGAAGGATGCTTGAAAGGTACTTTTTCCAGATCCTTCATATGCACACTTGTGCCCTGTACAAAGCTTTTCTTGTCATCACTAAAACTTTTTTTTCACGTGTTTCAGTTCGATTTGTGTTTTTCTGGGAATAAACGGTCCAACAGTTAACAGTCATCAGCAAAACGAAAAAAAATACAGTGTTAGAAAATACATTTGTTGTGTATACATTTTCAGCATCCTAAGCGACGTAACCTACTTTCAAACTGGGTTATTTTGTTGAGTCACACAAGTCACCTATTTTCGTTTCAACACTTGAAGCTCTGACAGAAACGCAACAAAATAGAAAAAAAAAATCCGCAAAAAGCGACAATTGACAATTGATTCTCCTGCGATTTCAAATAGATGGTTGCTTATTTGACGAAAGAGAATGCCCATTTATCACACTCAAGCACATTCGATTCTTGAAAATAATAATGGATCACTCAGTTCAGCCTTTCCTCATTTTGGCCAAAGGCCAACTATTTTTCTAGGCGACTTTGGGCTTAGAAGGCAGACATAATTGCCCTAGTCACCCTCATGGCTGGTCCCTGACAAGGTGAAAAGCTCGCTCCGAGTTGCTCCGGTCTCCAGACATACTCCGTTTGACGACAAGCTTTCGTTAGTCTATGAACAGGCTACAAAGAAAGCTTCCAGTGCACTGCTATTGAAGTCGGTGTCTCAACAACACGCTTCACCAGGGTAAGCGAGACCGTTCCACTTCAAAATCAACTAAAGGGAACTCCTTGTGAGGGTACAAGAAACCCTCTTATTCTTAGTCTGGAGGTCGTCAGTATAGCGACTCGGGAAAGGGGCGCAGGTCTGATCAAGACTTTTGGCCAGACGCCCCTAAGCCGGCGGGACGAGGTTCTTCGCAGGGAGGATGTAGTTTCTCCTCCCGTAAGCCTTGTAAATTGTACAGGTGATGGACAAGACCTCTATTGCTTGCCAGTTGGCGGAAGGTTATCAAACTTCGTGAGAAACTGGATAGAAGTTACGGAAGATCAGTGGGTGAGAAGTGTAGTCTCGGAAGGACTACGGCAATCATTCCGAGGAAAACCCCCCACTTACAAGATGTTCGCGTTGGACAATCTTCTGGCAGATCCTTTCAAAAGAGAGTCTATCCTAGCGGAGGTACAGGGTCTCTTATTAAAGGAAGCAATAGAGGTCATCGAATAATCAAAATTCTCAAGGTTTTTACATTCACCTGTTCCTCGTACCGAAGCTAGATGGCTCGTTCTGACCAGTAATAGACTTGAGCTGGATAAACAAGTTGATCGTGGCTCCAAAGTTCTGTATGGAAACCATTCGGTCGGTAAGAGCAAGCATTCGAGTTGACGACTCTGCGGCAAGCATAGATCTAAAGGACGGCTACTTTCTTGTCCTGGTACATCCGGCATTCAGAAAGTACCTGTGTTTTTCCGTACAAGGAGAGGTTTATCAGTTCAGAGCAATGTGCTTCGGTCTGAACCTGGCTCGTTGGACTTTCACTCGAATAATGAACTCGATAATGTCATACTTCTGAGCTCCTTCGTCTGTGGTAAAGTCAGCTTACTTGGACGACATTCTTCAGAGATACGGCAACAGAAGTATTCTTCAGAACAATGTTCAGAGTCTGCTTCAATTGTTCCGATGTCTCGGTTTCATAGTAAACAAGAAAAAGTCGGATCTAGGGAATGAGCTTCTAGACTCACAACAATCTGTTTTTTCTGGCATTACCCAGAGAGAAATTAGTCAGTTGTTATGCTCGCTTTTGTTTAATCGCTCCCGCAGTAACAGCGAGGGAGTTTATGCGACTGATGGAACTGTGCGGAGTGGCTGCAGATCTTATTCCGATGGGCCGTCTGCGCATGCGTCCCTTCCAGATATTCTTTACTCAGAACTGGATTGTGAAGACGCATTCTCTCAAAACCAGTATTGTTTTAACAGACCTAGTAAAACAAAAGATTCAGATTTGTGTGGATCTTCAGTAGTTGACTCAGGGAGTTCCGCTTCAACTGCCGGATCCGGCTTTCACGATTATGACAGATGCGAATCTGATGGGCTGGGGCGCGTCTCTAAGTCCCGCAGACTTGAAGTGTCAGGGTCTTTGGGACTCTTGCTTCCTAGAGAAGCACATAAATATCAAGGATATGATGTCAATCTAGCTAGCACTACAACATTGGATTCGTCAAATAGCGAACATCCATGTTCAAATTCTGTCGGACAACTCGACAGTGGTAGCTTACCTCAGGAACCAAGGTGGCACTCATTCGATTCCGTTATGCGAAATAACAGAGAAGATTCTCCTATTCATTCTGAATCACCAGGTTCATCTCTCAGTCTGGCATATACCGAGTCGGCTGAATGTACTAGTAGACTTGCTCTCTCGGAAAGGTCGCCTATTACCATCAGAGTGGACTCTCAACAAGCTAATATTCAGTCAGATCTGCTACCAATGGGATCGTCGCATGATAGATCTTTTTGCAACACACCTAAACCATCAGTTACTGACGTTTGTGTCGCCATGTCCAGATCATCGAGCGTACGCAGTAGATGCTGTATCGATCTCATGGGACAGAATGATAGAATATGCATATCCTTCTGCTCTGTTGATTCAGCAGATTCTGTTAAAGATCAAACAGTCTAACTGCAAAATCCTGCTAGTAGCACCTCTGTCATCACAGAAACCATGGATCAATCTTCTCAAGTGTCTGTTATGGGATTCCCTGGAAGCTTCCTCCTCGAATGGATCTTCTATTTCAGGGGAAGTCACACACACTGCATCACAACCCAGAAGGTCTCAACCTTCACGTATTTCCATTGTGCGGTCCTTGCACAAAAAACATTTTACAGGACGAGCAGTGGACGCAATTTCTAACTGTAGGAGGGCCTCCTCTTTGTTAAATTATGCAGCGAAATGTTCTTCTGTTGGTGTATTGATCAGTCGATAGACATATATGATCCGTCCAATCCACAGATTGCCAATTTCCTGGTCTACCTGTTTGATGAAGTCAAACTGCAGCCCATCACTATTAAGGGCTATAGGTCTATATTATCAGACACTTATGCTCATCATGATAACTTGGCTATTGGATCAGATACTTCCTTATCCAAGCTAGTTAGAAATTTCTCTATTAATAGACCTAGAACCCTCAGATTAATTCCTATGTGGAATTTGGCTTCGGTTCTGTTGAAGCTTCAAGAAGCTCCGTTTGAGTCGTTAGATGATGTAGAGTTCAAATTCATGACCTATAAAATGGCTTTTCTCTTAGCCTTTGCATCTGCCAGAAGAGTGAGTGAACTTCATGCATTATCTATTGATGATTCCCATTACCGTATAGTGGGTAATACTGTTACCCTCACTACAGAAGTGGGATTCTTGGCTAAAAATCAGATTCCAGATAAGCGGCCGGAGCCTATTGTCATTAAGGCTTTACCATCCTTGGTTAACTGTAGACCCTTGCTGTGTCCAATTAGAGCAATGCACATTTATAAACGTCGATTGGATTTTATTAGAAAGGGAAGAAAAAGATTCTTTCTTTCTCTGATTCCTAACAGAAAAGATATATCTGTTCATTCTATCGCTAGATGGATTCAGTTGGCAATACGTATTGCCTATGAAAGTCGATCTTCGGATCAATATTCTGTCAACAAGATTTCAGCACACGAGGTCAGACCACTGTCCACTTCTTGGGCTTATTCTAACGGTATAGCCATTACTGATCTTATGAAGGCTACATACTGGACACAGCCCTCTTCATTTACCAAGTTCTACCTTAGAAATTTAGAGTCCATCTCCGGTGACGTTAGATCTTTGGGTCCTCTTTCTGTTCCTCAGAATGTCATCCATTAATATTACATCTACAAGGTCTTTAGGCAGTCTACTTGTGCACTGACGCTGTTCCGCTGCCCTCTTCATTCTGAGGAATTTTACCTCAGAACAAGGGGAAGGGGAGGGGGGTGGGTTGGGGTGGGGGGACGTTTTTTCCCTTATGTTATCTGGCGTTATAGTGGAAAGCAAGGGAATACCTCCTCCAGAGACAGTAATCCAGCATCGGTGCTGGGTGGTTTTAATGTGTTGCTCGGTGTGAAGCAATAACGATGTCTCATTTATGTACTGTTTTTAAAGTGTAGCTCACTGTGAAGCATTTGTATATGTTACGTGTCATACGAGCGTTAATATACAATCCTCGGACACTTTTAAATGAGTATAAAGCATCTCATTCTCTGGACTATCTTTATATATTGGTTGCCTTGACCGAATTAGCATAATGGGTTATGCTGGCATTAAATGGAGAAATTATGTAATTCTCAATTACATTGTTGGTGTTATACCATTCTCTTTTCTTGTAAAAGAGGACATATGTAATTCCTATGTATTTTCCCGTTCTCCTGTAGGAGCTATCCTTTATCGAAGTAATTGAGAGATTGGATTTTCATTTAAATCCTAGGCCCTCCAGCCTTTTTACGATTCAGCTAGTCTGGGCCATTGTTTGTGGTATAAAAATATGATAAATTTTAAGTAATTTGTATATTTTTTATATTTACCAATGGTCCAGATGGGTATGGCCCTCCCATGAGTGGGCACTCATCCCTCCCCGATGATTATAACATTTAGCAGGCACTGTAGAAAGAATGATGGTTGGCGCCAGTTTCGGTACCTTTCTGGATACTGCACATGAGCAGGTAACAAAAGTATGGAGGACCAGATAGGAGTTATTTTTTTTGGTTTTGTATGCAAATTTGGGGAATTGGGGGGCAAAATTTGTGTTTGGCCCTGAATTAAATTGAGTTAGTACCAGCTAGTCTGGGCCCTTGGTAAGTATAAAAAATATACAAATTACTTAAAATTTATCATTTTTCTGCCTTCTTTGGGGAAAGAGTTCGGGAACCATATAATTGTAAAAATTTGCGTCATGAAGGTGACAGTTGGGAATTTGTTTTGGAGGAGAAGAAAGAATAAGAAATATTGCCTTCAAATTGAACTGAGAAGATTAATAGATATATGCTACATTTAAGTTTTATAACAAACAGTTACATGAAATCATGATCAATTCAGTCTCTGTAATCTCCATTAAACTGTTCTTATACTATTAACTCTTAAGAGCCTGAAATATTGATGCATTTTAACTACACTTTGACAGTTGACATTCTTTGGCACTGCAGTTGTGTCTAGGCGAGTATTGTCTTCCTATATGGGCAGCCAAGAGTTGTCTAGAAACAACTGATTAGGTTCTTAGAATACAACTTTCAGGTGTACCTCAGAACTGCTTGTTGGGGCAACTGTTCTGCAAAACAAAGTGTTTGAATTAGTCCTTTCTGGGTTGAAAAAGAACCTGTAGTTTGTCCTTGAATTCAGTTGCTTCCTATGCTTCGTTAGGCATTATTTATTTGTTTTCTAAGAACTTATGACCACTCAGTTCAGGACACCAATAGTGAATAAAATTTTTGTTTGAATGGGGACTAAGACTGGGAAATTTGGGGTTTAACTTGGGAAAAATAATTGTCAAATGCCATTGGAGAAAGGGTCCCAAATTTGGCTTCTGAAGACACCCAAAAGAATCCCTGTAGAATAATCCATACATTATGTCGTGTGTTTTAGTACAAACAGAACCATTTGTTGTGAAATCGTGTATTGCTGTGGGACAACAATTTGAGTCCATTGTTAAAATATAGGAACATGATTGCCCACAAGGTGAACTTAACAAACTGTTAGCCTTATTAAATTCACCTAAGGCTTAAAAAAAAATTAAAAATCTGCTTCTCAGGCCCTCCCACGTGGTCCTTTTAGCTGCTGCATGCTCTCTTTTTATAACCAATGTAAACTTAAAAAAAAAAAAAAAATTAAATTGTTTATGTCTGATATTTTACCCAAGTTAAAAAAAAAATTGATGAATTTGTCCCTTGAGTGCAAGAAGGCTTTGCAATGCTTCAATTACAGAGAATGTGATACTGAATATAGTTTCATGAATTATAAGGGCCTGGCGAATATCAAATATCAGTTGAGGCCTAAAAAAGTTGAAAATCTGTTTTTGAAGCCCTTCTGCATTGTTGTTTTGGCTGCCGCATACTCTCTTTTTATTACCAATACAAACTTAAAAAAATAAAAATTAAATGCCTTATGTCTGAAAATTTACCCAAGTTAATAAAATTGATAAATTTGTCCCTTGAGTGCAAGAAGGCTTTGCAGTGCTTTAGCATTGCAAAGCCTCCTTGCTCTCAAGGGATGAAATACACCACCACCCATGCTTTTCCGTAGATTATGAGGCCTAAAACATAAACCAAGAACATGAATTTCTAATGGCAAAGACATAATTACAGACTTAAAAAATAAAATAAAAACTCGCTCCAGCATGCAATTTTATGAATAATGGCCTGAGAAACAGAAGATCTACTTTGTATGGCCCAACCTATATGTTGGTAAATGTAGTTACAGAATTTTGTGCCCTACATTTGTGCAGCCATCCATCTGCTTGGCTATCTATTGAGCCATCCACCTTCTGTCCATTCACTCATCGCATCATCATCCATCTTGTTATTCATTTTATATTTTGTAGTTTGAAATATTTATTCTTATATTTTTAAGGCTGCCAGGCGTGTTGAAGAAGAAAATGAATCAATGGTTCATCCCGGCTTACAGCTGCTCTATTCAACCTGTAAAAACATGGCCTCCATACACTCTCATAGAAAGGATTATGAAACAGCACTGAAATTTTACATTGATGTAAATATCTTACTTATCCATCTGTCTGTCCTACAAGACTTTACATTTCTGTGTCTGTGTGTCTGAAGATTTCATCTCTTAATTCTATGTATCTTACAACAAAAAGTGTTTCTCCAATACAAGTAAAACATATTGACAAAATACATAGAGATTATTACCATCATGTGGATGAACAAAATATGTTTCTGAGTTGAGCTCTGGGTTCTAAGGGCAGATCACGACGAGTTGAAGACAAGTCATGATCTACTCTTAGAACCTGGAGCGGGACTTGGATACATATTTTGTACATCCACATAATGATAATAATCATTTTATCTTACAGTATATTGGGGGTAAGTCAAGAATGTAGACGAATATATAACGAACTATTTATTCATACAGATGAACAAAAAAGAAAAAAAATGGAACTCACGCGAAAGGAAAGTGCTTGTATCCGACCCCCTGATACAAACATCTGTATCAGGGGGTCGGATACATGACAGTTGCAGAGTTAATACAGACAAAATACATATTGATTGCAAGATAAAAATCTGTATTGAGGGTAGCAACTGCACATGCAGTCATTCAATTCAGAAAGAGAAGAATTTTTTACCTACACTCAATTGGCATCAAGTTATTACATGTGTCGAGATCACTGTTTATCACTATTTTGGATAACAGTAAATCAAATGATAAATAAATCACAGCTCAAATAAATAAATTAGACTAGATCATTTTTTTGCCATGATCATATTTTTATATAACTTACCATGTGTTGAACATGAAAAATAAAACAAAAGAAACATGCAACTGAGAAACTACATGTACTATAAACTTCAGCAGTTATAGTACTAGTAGAATAATGAATGGGGATTACCTCAGGCACAAGCCTGAAAATAAGCAGACTGTTATCCACAAAATGAGGTCACCAGAGGGTGAATTTGGTGATGCTACCCTGCACAGCAGGGTAGCATCACAAAATTTACCCTCTGTGAACCTCAGTCTGAATCAAGGTCTCAAACCAAAACAAAGATGTACCTAGAGAATAAATTGGCCCACTGAATGAGATAGCATCAGCAAATTCACCCTCTGGGGACCTCATTTTGCAAATGACAGGTTGCTTATATTCAGGCTTGATCATGCATAATGCAATACCATGACATCATGATCTTATTCATAAAAAATCAGTTCATAGATGTGGAATGATTTTCAAAACAGATGCCATTAAAAACTCTACCCAGTCTCTTCATTATACAAACAAGTCAAGAAAGAGTGGAATGTTGTAAGATAAATTGGTTCTATCACCCTGTCTTGATCTCATCTCTGGGTTCTAACGGACTTGTTGATATATGCCTAAAGACAAGGTCTCGACTTCAATATACTATCTCGGGTGGTAGTAGCCAATATATAGTCCACATCTGTGGAAATCTGTGAGACCATCTCTTATTCAAATTTCCTGACTGCTGCAGAATC
The DNA here is from genome assembly GCA_031216915.1 of Pictodentalium vernedei. Lineage (NCBI taxonomy): Eukaryota > Metazoa > Mollusca > Scaphopoda > Dentaliida > Dentaliidae > Pictodentalium > Pictodentalium vernedei. The sequence goes on from CM062289.1 coordinate 388,868,040, forward strand.
AAAAAGCTCAATCATGAGGCCTAAAAATGTAAAAAATCTCTTTCTCTGCTTTAGCATTGCAAAGCCTTCTTGCACACAAGAGACGAAATACACCACCACCCATGCTTTTATGCAGATTATGAGGCATAAAACATAAAACAAACCAAGAACATGAACTTTTGATAGCAAAGAAATAATTACTAAAATAAAAAACTGCCCGCCCACCCACATGCAATTTTACAAAAAATGGCCTGAGAAACAGAAAATCTACTTTATGGGGCCTTATTTGAAATAACCAGTTTCCTTTATTGATTCTGCAGGACTTCTGAAATTTGAAAACTAGATTTTCTTGCAGAAGTGCTGTACAGTACTGTGATCACAAAAGCAGACAGAATATTGATTGGATCATGAACCATTTGAAATTCTCTGATACTTAGCTTCCTGCATCACTAGAATCTCACCTATTGATTCGGACTCCCGCGTTGTGTCCTTGGGCAAGGCACTTAACCCTGATTGTCCTTTTACTAAGGCAGACTGCACATTGATGGTGTGCATGTCTTCAACCAGTCTAACCTTGCCTGTGCTGCAGTGCGGAGTTACGATATTGAGGAGCTGGCAGCTGCTCGTCATTGCTCGGTGGTTCTCTCTGGGTACTCCGGCTCCTCCACCCATAAAACTGTCACCGACATGATATGACCTTGGTTGCTAAAGTGTTGTTAAATCCTAATAAATAAATAAATAATCTCACCTATCGAAAAAGGAATACAAGGCCATTGAATCTGAGGTGCTATTTTTGTTTAACCCTCCAGTGCCTGGAGATTTTTATACCATTTTCAGTACGTCGACAGTCCATATACTATGACTTTGCAGTTGTTTCTAAGCAAATCTTGGCTGCCTATGTAGGCAGCCAAGACTGGCGGAGAAACAACTGCCAAGGCACTTGGAATGTAACTTAGAAGTTTATCCAAAGACTGCATGTTGGGAAACCAGTTTTGTTGCAAAAAAAATTTATTAAAGTTAGAATTAGGCCCTTAAGGGTTAATTGTTAATGATGCACTCTTTGTTTTTGCAGTATATTATTTACAAAATCTCAACCCAATGTTTTATGTGTGTTGTGCTCAGATCACAAAAAAGACAGTGAGATAACAGTACATGTAGAATTCAGTGATGCATTCCATAATTAATAAAAAAAAATCATTTTTTAATCTCCAAAACATTCCTTATCATCCTCTATTGGAACAAGCTGCAATAGGGGATCATAAGCTGTGTTGTAGAGGTAAAAAATTTAAAAATAATAAGACATGTCTTTAGTTACACTCCATTAAATCAATTCGAATCTTGTCGTTTGAACAAAATAACCTAAGGTGCACACGTATAGTAGGGTCATAAGCTATGTTGTAGAATCCAAAATTGAAAAAATTAATAAGACATGTTTTTAGGCACACTCCAGCAAATCATGATAGAACTGTCATTTGAACAAAATAATCTCAAGGTGCACAAGCAAAGTACTAGTCAATAGAAAATTGTGTTGCGTTTGATGGTCTATAAGCTGAACTTTTCTTGTGCTTCTCAAGCTTTTTTTTTATGGATTTTGAGAATGACAGTTTGGGTGAATATTGGTACCAATCTGTGGGGGATTCACTTGTAAGCCATGCTACTCATAATATAACAGTGCAAACCTTTCTGAATATTTCACTTTAGGTCTCGGAATTTGTGTGCATATGCAGTATCATCTTAACTCTTAGAAGCTGGGGAATCAGCATGAATTTATTGAACATGACATACCGTGAAATACTTACAGTAAAGCAGGTGCTTCTAGTAAAGTGTTGGCTGCCTATTCAGCTAGAAACACCTGATTAGTGTTTAATTCTCCCCCAGCCCAAAGATAGCCGAACCGTCACAGCCAGATTACCTGCCGTATTACATCACAGGCAAGAAAACTCGACTCCCGGCTTCTAAGAGTTAATATATGAAGGTACTTTTGCTCTTAACCTAGGAGTGTGGCGGCTCATTGTTAATAGCATTGGACTTCAAACTGAAAAGTCTGTGATTCGATCCCCACCCTGCATTGTGTTCTTGGGCAAGGCATTTAATCCTGCTTGCCCATGTGGTGGCACCGTGGAGCTGTGTACAAAGGCATACTGCATGGCGATTGTGCACTTGTCTTCAACCAATGCTAACCCGGCTTGTGTGGAGTTAGTACATTTGGTAGTCTGTAAGATACTGCTTCTCAGTGGCTCTCTCGGGGTATTCTACCTTCCTTCACCCATACCGCTGTCCTACATGAGGTGACCTTGGTTGTTAAAGATTTTGTTAAACCCCAATAAAAACAATCAAAATCTTAACCCGCTGAGTATTTTTAAGAAATTTTTCATGAAATCTAGTCATGGCTGCTTAAAAGCAGCCATGACTAGATTTCCTGAAAAATTCATTTGAATTTAGCTCAAGAAATCACTGGAGAAAAAAATCCATTCAATTTATAGAAGGAAAATTTGAATTTGATTAAATATGCCCAAATTATACTTATTTTAGTGGCAAAAGAAATTCTGTCCTGGGCAGGAATATCCACCAGCAGCATGCAAGGAGTTAATTGCCTTTTGGTTGTCTTTGGGTACTTACAAATAAATAAATAAAGAAATAATTTTTTTCTTTTTTTCAGGCAGTAAAGATTGACACAACTGAAGTGACAGTCTGGTACAAGATTGGAATGTTGTCATTGGAGATTGTGAACTACCCCCTTGCAAGACTTGGATTTGAACAGGTATTATAGAAATGCAACTGATCATACTAACATTTATGCAACAACTGGGAAGTAAAATAACTTATAACATAACCCGGAAATTTCCAGTGTGGACAACCCAATTTATTCAGCATTCACTGGTATAGCTATAAAAATACAATTAAGAACTAGGAATGTCTATAAATAACAAAATTAATGAACTTAAAACATGTCATGATAGTGAAAGTGGGTGTAAACCGCCATTCCTGCATTAAAAACCAGAGATAAAAACTTGTGAAAAAAAACTCTGGAAAAGCATGGAACACTACCAGTGGATGAATGCTATAATTATCAAACAAAAATGTGGTGTCAAGAGCAATCTGAACTATTAAAAGGAACAAAGGGAGGGAGGGCAGGTATTGAAACGTCTTAAAGACAAAGCAAAAGAATACTTATCTTGGCAGTGTAGAACAAAGAACTGACCAATTCTTCGGAAGTGAGGCTGCCGTCTTTGAACACAGGCTGTTGATTGGACAGAAAATTTTGTGATTCACTTTCATTTGCGCAGTAGTTCCTTTAATGTTTTATGAGTCACTTGACCGTAAATCGACACGAAGTGCTAATAATTAACACTCCCCAAGCTGTTGCATAAAGCTCATTACTTTGTAAATTGCATTCATGCAACAACTGGGAAGTAAAATAACTTATAACATAACTCAGAAATTTCCAGTGTGGACAACCCAAAGGTTGCCAATTTATTCAGCATTCACTGGTATAACTATAAAAATACAATTAAGAACTAGGAATGTCTATAAATAACAAAATTAATGAACTTAAAACATGTCATGATAGTGAAAGTGGGTGTAAACCACCACAATGACCTTTCCCAATGCTATCCCCCAAATGATGCAGGAAGCATAAGGAAAGGGCATACACACACAACATATTTGTAATTTTCCATGTTACAGATCTTCACCTTATCAGCATTAAATATATATTATCCCTTTACCCTTACTGCCACACTACTAAATTAAAATTAAATGATATCTTGAACAATGTATATTTTTCCTGTTAGGGAACACAGTTATTTTCAAAACAGTGTTTGGTGATAATTTATTGCAGAGCACTCATAGCCACTCTCAAATAGATTATAATGAACAGAAAAATGTGACTAATGTACCTCCAATTGCTTGGCCAGTGTTCATATAGCCTTTTGCACTGAACTTTTGATTTTGCCCCAAACAATCTCTGTTGGCTCAAATTTTGGCTTAAAAAATTCTATTTCACTTGTGTAGGATCACCATTGCAGCAGCAGAGAGCATGATCGATGACGAAACAAAAATAAAAAAGTTTATTACTTCTAGTACAAGAAAATCGTCAGCTGGCATATAAAGGTTAAACAATACCTGATTTTCATGAAACACATTCAAACCCAGTATTTGTGTCAAGAAGATGTTAAAAATGGTGTCTAAATAACTTTCAATGTTAATTGTCAGCAAGTGGTAATGAGGCATTCTTTTTTCTTCAATAAAATATTGTAGGTTATCAGCTTTAACCCTTTACGCAACATAATGGTCAAAACCGACCAGCGCTATTCTAAAAAATCGCCAATAAATTTCCATCATTTGTCTCAAAAACATAGGTTATGACCCCTCATTGGAACAAGCTCGTCGAGCTCATTCCAATGAGGGGTCATAACCTATGTATTTTTATACTGTACCAATGACCCAGACTTAGCTGGTGCTAACTCTAACAAAACCAGGGCCAAACACAAATTTTGCCCCCCAATCCCCAAAATTTGCATCCAAAACAAAAAGAAATCATGTCCTAAAGGACCTCCATACTACGCCTCTACTGCGCATGCGCAGTGACGCAGACGTCCCGAAATTGGCGCCAATTATCATTCTCTGTTTGGCCCTTCATCAGTCAACATCTCACTGATCTTTGTGCTTGTAAATCTCAGTTTAAAGGATGCCAGACACGTAATTTTTGGAGAAAATGTGATTCTAAGGAGGATAGAAGGAGGAGAGGAAAAAGAAGTGACAAAAAATAATCAGGGCTGTACTTAAAATTTTTTGGTGAAATTATGTTAAGTTGCCTATTTTCGAGGCATGGGCCTCTTGTTGTCATTCTTGCTAATTGTTGCACTGCTTATTCAGTGTTTCCTCTCCCCTAGCCTTCTAAAGTCCCCCCTTGCAATTCTCCCATGCTTTTGGCATATTTTTGAGAAATTTCATTTCTAAAATTTCCTGGGAGAGTTGCTTGGTTACAGAATGTTTTCTGTTATTTTCCCCATAGTTACGTTTTCACCCATGGGTGTATAACGTTTGTGTTCTGCATCTTCCATCTGATGTTCTACAGATTCTCCCCTGGGAGTCTCTGTTTTGCATCAGATAGAGTGTAATTGATGACTGATTCCGGGCCAGTTTTTTTCAGTGCCTGGAGTCATGTTTTCTGGTGTTTTTACACTGTTTGTTTTCATTGGCAACAGCCTTTTTTGAGGGGGGCTGTTTGCCTTTGCTGTAGTTTATCTCACTATAAGATACATTTATATTATTCGAAAGTGTCTCATTAATTATTTAATATAAATTTAAAATTTTTGACCACACTTTGCCATCGGATCCATCGGGGCTCAACGTTACTTTTCAGCAACTTGGGCTTCGCTGAAAAAATATTTTTTCAAAATTATTTTGTTTTGCAATTGTTTTTTCATTTATTAATGGATCATGTTATTATGTATCTTTGTGTCAGGGGGTTTTGCGAGTAACTAGGACTTACTGTTGTTCTTTCACAATGAAGGGACATTGTTCAAATTGTAATAGGAAGAAATCTTCCTCTGACTTTCATGATCATTGTATTAATTGTAGTCAGTGTTCTCGCATTAATCCCTGTCCTATATGTGAACATTGGGATGAGAAACATTGGAAACGTGTGTCACGATATGTTGTTTCTGGAGAAAGAGCGATTCCGGCTCTTTCTCCGCAAGGTCACTCTACTCTCTCAGTTTCTATTTCAGAGGAACCAGAACAGGGTGATGTTTCTATGTTATCTTCTTCAAGTGTGCGTCCGTCGTCACAAATGAATTCAGAGCTAGCGGCAAAAGTGCTCATGGAGATTAGCCAAATGTCGTCCGCTAGCTCGCCCGGTGTAGCGTCCATTCACCGAATGGTTCGGCAGCCGGGTTCGTCCGATGCGGTCCAAGAGGAAATTTTGGGTGATGCGAGCACTATAAACATAATAGATGCACACCCAGTGACGGCGGATAGTAAGCGAGAACGGAGGAAGCCTTTGAGTCCGGTTCCTAGCTCGTCCAGGTCCAGCCGGGCCGCGAGCGAGAGAGGCCCCTCTCTCGTACAACAACATCTGGGACCAGATGTTGTGGTACAAAATGTGTCTTTAGCGGAGCATACGTCCGTCGCTCGGGACGCTCCGTTGTATAAGCAGTCCGCAGAGACTGTTAAGGCTTCCTCTTCTCGTCAGCGCACACAACTGCACCTTGGCTGCGTGACCGCCGATATATTACCAGCTTCGCCGATGAAGGATTCTTCGGCGACCAGGTCACACCATCCGGCAGCCAGGGATTCGAGACCGATGGACTTTGGACGTTCGCATAGGAAAAGTATGCGGGAGCCATCTGATGCGGAGCTGCCCTCGGCGAAGCAGCGAAAGACTGCGCCTCCGCAGGTCTCGACGCCGGACATTCTTGTGCAGATAGCACAGCTTATCGCAGCATCCCAGCAGCCGACAGAAACGGTGTCGGATCGAGAATTATCCGACGGCGCTGGGTCGGTACGCTCCGCCGAAGCATCGGGGGCGGACGACCGGGAACATCATGAGGTCCGACCGGATGGTGAAAGGGATACGGATGACTTGGAGCTATCCCTTTCGGAACAACATAAAGCTGCCGTGGACTTCATCCGGCACTTTCTCCCTCAAGTTGTTCCGTCGGGCCAGACTGCTGCGCTTCCGGACAAGAGAATTATAGCGTCATTGGACTCTGAATTTTTTGAGCGGTTCAGGGACATCGCTCCCGAGTTTCCGTCGCAGTCCAATAATGTTGCAAGAACATTTGAATTATTGAACGACGCTATATTTAAACTTGCTTCCAGGACGGGGAAAGCAGGTTTCTTGTCCGCTAATACTCTCAACCTGCCTTTCATTAATGCAAGGAATAAATTCGATACGGCAGGACAGGGTATACCGAGAGTTCCTCTGCGTATGGACGACGAGGCGGAAGACTTAGAGCTATCATTACCGTCGTCAGCTTCTATTCCAACCGCGGTGTTGGAAACAGCTATTGCGTCTAACAGAGCCAATTTAGATGCCTTATCTTACGCAGATCACCTTACTAAGGCGTTATCACTGCGCCTTCAGGGGAAAGAGTTTCAGGATATACAATCCTCTTTAAGACTTCTTTCAAGGGCAGTAGCTTATTCCACGTGTAACTCCGCCCTTTCAGTGGCAAATCTGGAGTTGGTTAGACGTGACGCAGCCCTAGCTACATCCACACTAGTGGATTCTAAGGTGAAGAACTCTCTTAGAGTCGCTTCGGTCTCAGGAGAACTTCTCTTTGTCGGCAAGCTTTCCGCCATTTATGATAAAATTAAAAAGAAAGCTAATGATTCTCTGTTGTTCAGATCTGCTCCTAAGAAGTCGGATACAGCAGACACGAATAAGACAGGCACTTCTGGGTCTAATGCGCCCAAGAGAGGTTCCTATAGAGGTTCCGGTGCGTCCTCTTGGTCTTATTCGAGAGACCGTCAGGATAGCGACTCTCGTTCGGGACGTCCTTCAGGCCGGGACAATCGGTCGGACGCCCCGAGGTCGACGAGGCGAGGTGCGGGTCGTGGAAGACGTGGTTTCTCCTACCGCAGGCCTCGCAGGTCCAGGAGGTGATGGCTTAAACCTCTATCGCGTTCCGGTTGGCGGAAGGTTGTCGAGCTTTTCACAAGAGTGGGCGTCGATTACGGATGACCCTTGGGTGAGAGGAGTGACTTCGGAAGGTCTAAAGATATCCTTCAAACGAAAGCCTCCATTAACTCGAAGTCCAAAGTGGACTCATCTTCCGTCAAATCCACAGAAAAGAGACGCTCTGTTATCAGAGGTGCAGTCTCTTTTAATGAAGAACGCGGTAGAGGTCGTAGAAAACCAGGAATCTCCGGGATTCTACAGCCATCTGTTTCTGGTTCCGAAACCAGACAGCTCGTTCCGTCCAGTCATAGATTTGAGCTGGATAAACAAGCTGATCGTCGCTCCGAAGTTTTATATGGAGACGATTCGATCAGTCAGAGCGAGTATTCGGGTGAACGATTATGCAACGAGCATAGATCTCAAAGATGCGTACTTTCACGTCATGGTACATCCGACATTCCGAAAGTATCTACGCTTCGCAGTCCTAGGAGTGGTGTATCAATTCCGGGTGATATGCTTCGGATTGAATCTAGCACCCTGGGCTTTCACTCGGGTAATGAACTCGGTAATGATCTACTTCCGAGCTCATTCGTCTGCGGTAACGTCGGCCTACCTGGACGACATTCTTCAGAGGTACGGCAACGAGTTAACGCTTCAGAACGATGTTCAGAATCTTCTTCTATTGCTCCGACGTCTCGGTTTTATAGTAAACGAGGAGAAGTCGGATCTGGTGCCGTCCAAGTCATTCACTCATCTGGGAATGAGCTTCGAGACGCACAACAATCTCGTTCGCCTGCCGTTAACCAGAGCGAAATTAGTCAGTTGTTACGCTCGCTATTGTCTGCACGCAGACAAAGTCACGGCGAGAGAATTTATGAGACTGATAGGTCTGTGCGGAGCTGCCGCGGATCTCATTCCGATGGGGCGGTTACGCACACGTCCTCTTCAAATTTTCCTGACTCAGAATTGGAGTGTGAAAATTCATTCGCTCGATGTAGACGTTCTCTTGTCAGATCAAGTGAAACAAGAGATACAGACTTGGGCAAACATTCAGTGGTTAACTCAAGGAGTTCCGCTGCAGTTGCCGGATCTGAGTTTTACCGTTATGACGGATGCCAGTCAAACAGGTTGGGGTGCATCATTAATCCCAACGGATTCGAGATGCCAGGGTCTTTGGGATCCGCAATTCCTGTGCAAGCACATAAACATCAAGGAAATGATGTCAATTTGGCTTGCGTTACGTCACTGGATGGACATTATTCACGATGCTCATGTCCAAATCCTATCCGACAATACGACAGTAGTGGCGTATATACGGAATCAGGGAGGCACTCATTCAGTTCCGTTGTTCAGTCTAACGGAAAGAATCCTTCTGTTTGCGTTAGAACATCACGTTCTTCTTTCGGTCCGTCACATACCGGGTCGTTTGAATGTGCTAGCAGACTCCCTTTCACGAAAGGGTCGCTTGTTGCCGTCGGAGTGGACTCTCAACAAACAAGTATTCAATCAGATTTGCTACCAATGGGAACGGCCAATGATAGACTTATTTGCGACACATCTCAACAATCAGTTGCAGACGTATGTGTCTCCGTGTCCGGATCCAAGAGCTTTTGCAGTAGACGCTCTGTCGATCCCTTGGGACGAAATGATAGGATATGCGTATCCTCCAGCGCCGTTAATTCAACAAGTATTGCTAAAGATAAAACAATCTCAATGCAAGATTCTGTTGGTAGCATCTCTGTCGCCACAGAGACCGTGGATAAATCTACTCAGGTGTCTGTTGTGGGACCTACCGCGGAAGCTTCCTCCACGGGAGGATCTTCTTTCGGAGGGGAAATCGCGCCAACTCCATCACAACCCACAAGGTCTCAACCTTCACGTTTTTCCGTTGTGCGGTCCTTCTTGCATGGCAAGCACTTTACAGGACGAGCAGTGGACGCGATTTCTAACTGTAGGAGGACCTCCTCTTCGCTAAACTATGCGGCTAAGTGGAAGGTTTTTCGTCGTTGGTGTAGGGATCATTCTGTAGATATATTCGATCCCTCTATACCAGACATTGCAAACTTTCTAGTATACTTGTTTGACGAAATCAAACTGCAGCCTGTTACTATAAAGGGTTATAGATCTATGTTATCTGATACCTATGCACATCATGATAGTTTACAAATTGGATCTAATGTCTCTTTATCGAAGTTGGTTAGAAACTTTTCGATAAATAGACCCAGAACTCTTAGATTAATTCCTAAGTGGAATTTAGCTTGGGTTCTCCTTAAATTGAAGGAAAAGCCATTTGAACCTCTTGGGACAGTAGATTTCAAATTCTTATCTTATAAGACAGCTTTTCTCTTAGCTTTCTCTTCTGCCAGAAGAGTCAGTGAGCTTCTTGCACTATCGGTGGATGATTCTCATTATCGTAGTGTTGGGAACACTATCACCTTCACTACTAATGTGGGTTTTTTAGCTAAGAATCAGGCTCCTAATAAATATCCGGAACCTATTGTTATTAAGGCTCTTCCGTCTTCAGACGGGCGTAGGCCTTTACTCTGTCCTGTTAGAGCACTACGTATATATAAACAGAGATCTCAGTTTATCAGAAAGGGACGGAAACGTTTCTTTCTGTCTTTGATGCCTAATAGAAAGGACATTTCAGTCCATTCTATTGCTAGATGGATTCAGTTAACTATCCGTACTGCTTATGAAGATTTATCTTCTTCTCAGCAGTCTGTGCTTAAGATTTCTGCTCATGAAGTAAGAGCTCTTTCTACTTCCTGGGCTTATGCTAATAGTGTTGCTATTACAGATTTAATGAAGGCTGCTTATTGGTCTCAGCCATCCACATTTACGAATTTTTATCTCAGAAATATTGAGTCCATTTCTGGAGACCTGCATTGTTTAGGACCGTTATCTGTTGCTCAGAATGTCGTCCACTAAACAGTTGCAACTATAGTTATGCAGGCTTTCTGTTCCGGCAGTGACTCCGTCCGGCTGCCCTCTTCGCTCTGGGCTATTTGACCCAGGGCAAGGGGAAGGGGGGGGGGGGGTGTTCCCTTAGGTCACCTGCTTTATAGTGAAAAGCAAGGGAATGCCTCCTCCAAGTCAGTATTTCTGAGTCGCTTCCGGGATGGTTTTAAAGTGTAATATTAATGTTTAAATTCATTCATGTCTTATTTTTAAAGTGTAGCTCGGTGTGAAGCATTTGTATATGTCAAGTGTCAAACTGGCTTTAATATACAATACTCGGACACTTTTAAATGACTATAAAGAGTCTCAATTCTCTGGACTACTTTATTTATTGGCTTGCTTTAAAAATAATTAGTATAAGGGTTATACTGGATGTTAATAGAGAACATGAATGTTATTGTGCTCAATTATTAAGGGTAGTGTATCTTTCTAATTTAATATTAAATAAGAAAGATACATGTAAAGCCTAATACTCCTTTTCTCCTTAAGGGGTTACCTCTTTACTATATAGTTGAGCTTATTGGATTTTCCTCTATGTCCTAGGCCCTCCAGCCTGTTTACTATTCAGCTAAGTCTGGGTCATTGGTACAGTATAAAAATGTTAAAAAATTTATAGTAATTTATATATTTTTTATACTTACCAATGACCCAGACGGGGATGGCCCTCCCTGGAGTTGGGAACTCTTGCCTCCCCGCTGAGTACATAGCGCTGACCAGGCACTGCCAGTAAGAATGATAATTGGCGCCAATTTCGGGACGTCTGCGTCACTGCGCATGCGCAGTAGAGGCGTAGTATGGAGGTCCTTTAGGACATGATTTCTTTTTGTTTTGGATGCAAATTTTGGGGATTGGGGGGCAAAATTTGTGTTTGGCCCTGGTTTTGTTAGAGTTAGCACCAGCTAAGTCTGGGTCATTGGTAAGTATAAAAAATATATAAATTACTATAAATTTTTTAACTTTTGAGACAAAAAATGAAAAAATTAGTTATTCAAGAATTTTTTTTGCAACTGTCTTCTTTTCATGTTACATAAAGGTTTAAGAGTAAGCTGTGTTTTGAGACAAAAAGTGAACATTTTTAGTTACTTGTGTCGTCTGCTTCTAGGATTGGGTAAAGTCTTAGAAGGCTATTTGTCATTTTTCATCCAAAGCATTATATTTATTTCATAACATTTTTGTTTTAGGGTCTTCAGTGTAACCCAAACCACTGGCCATGTATGGACAATCTTATAACCCTGCTGTATACCATGAATGATTATTGGTGTAAGTTTGTTTTTATTGTTTTTAATTCATGTAATTTGTTTATTTCATACATCACCTCGAGGAGTACAACATAGTATTGTAAGATTAAACCACACTTTTAACCCTAAGGATCTGGTAATGACTTTAACAAACTTTGTGGCCACAGAACAGATGCCTCAATATGTGGTCATGAGGCAATGTTTCATGTTTATGAAGGCAACCAAGTATTGACCAGAAATCACTTCCCAATCAGGCTTGTAGCTTTAAGGCAAGTGATCGCCCTTGCTCTCAAAAACTCACCTGATTTGCAAATGCTGACCTAGAAAATCTTGATAAGGCCCTACAAAGTAGATCTTCTGTTTCTCAGGCCATTTTTTTGTAAAATTGCATGTGGGCGGGTGGTTTTTTATTTTATTTTTTCTTTTTGTAATTATTTCTTTGCCATCAAAAGTTCCTGTTCTTGGTTTGTTCTAGGCTGCACAATCTACAGAATAGCATGTGTGGTGGTATATTTCGGCCCTTAAGTGCAAGAAGGCTTTGCAGTGCTAAAGCATTGCAAAGCCTTCTTGCACTCAGGGAACAAATTTATCAATTTTATTAACTTGGGTAAAATATCAGACATAGACCATTTAATTCTTATTTTTTCAAGTTTGCTTTGATTATAGAAAGAGAGCATGTGGCAGCCAAAATGACGATGTGGGAGGGTCTAAGCTACAGATTTTTAACTTTTTAAGGCCTAAACTAAGAATTTCTAAAATATGTGTTCGTACAATAAATCTAATATAAACATACAAAGTCTCTTTTAACACTTAAGGGTCTGGGTAATTTCCCAGAAGAGTTTTACAACACCACACCATGTCAGCACAGCAGCTTTGAAGAGATTTCTAGCCATGTCTTGGCTGCCTGTAGAGGCAGCCAAAACTTGGCTAGAAACAATTGCCAAGGTAATTTGACTACTGTACACAAGATATCCCTTCTTGAATGTATATTTAAAGTACCTGTTCTGAGACCCCAACATTTTTCAGAGTCGGTTAAAGACATTTGATGAGTAATGGCCCCCACAGGATGATGTTTAAAAAAGTCTGTGGTGCATGGTTTCCACTATTAGGAAATCGAGGCTCTCCAACGAGTCCTTATTTTTTTTTAAATTTACAAAACGAGTTCAATAAATTAGGTCAGGCCTGAGCTTAGCAATTCTAAACCCTCACAAACAACACTTAAATGAAATGTGAAACAAGCAGCGGTTTCTGTAAGGCCGTCAATTACATTACAACTTGAGATGCATTGTTTTTCTGCAGTATCCTTGTCTGAAAATAGACCCAATAGAAAATAAATTTTGATGTATTTAATGACACAAAGCATGGATGTATGTTGAGGAGAACTAGACTCAACATTTGTTCCAACCCATCAGTTTTTGAATGGAATGACTTATGATTACCAGTTCCACGGAAATAGTGTGTTAAGCATGCCTGCATTCGTTTCTTACAACATCGTGTGACTTGTATTGTTACTGCAATAACGATACAAGATTTTTTATCACCAAAGTTTTATTGCTGTTGGTATTTCTGTTTGTGATTATGTTTTTTGGTGGATGGTAAATAAAAGAATAAAAGCTCAGTTTATCACTAGAATGCTGGAGAATGACCTCATTCCTATTAGTTGGATACTCCTGTTAATTGGACACCTTTCACTGTCAAAGAGGCTCTGCAGTTAACAGGGTGTCTGTGTGTAAGGACAAATTGGTTTTGGTCAAAAATTAATATTTTTTCGAAATAAACATTTATCAGTAAGGTGCGTTCTGTTCATTTGGGCATCGTAATATGCGATACATGGTGATCTTCGACACATTATCATAGCATTGATTTTTATTTTGTGATGCTAGATCAATCATCTCCATCTTGAAATTTTAATATAAAACATTCCTGAAACACTGAATTGGGAAACATTAAAACGATTATATTTGATAGAGATTTCATCATGAGCCACATTCTGGATGCCCTTGGGATTGCTTTTTGTGATATTTTTAGATAGCATCAAAATTTATGGTTATTTATTTGAAGTTGTTAAAAGGAAAACTGCAAGCCATTCCATTTTTAAAAGAAAGTACACATGTAAAATTATGTTGTCAATTACACTTTCTTTTTCTTATTTTTAACATTCAGATTGCCTGTACTTCATATCAAAGGCTCTTCAAAGGGATTGTGAATATCTTAAAGGACTTGCATTAAAGGAGCAGATATTCAAAGAAGATCCATATCTGAAGGGAGAATCTGTTGATATGTTTAAAAACTGGTAAGAAAAAACTCAACCTTTTCCATGTAAGAATTAAGAAGGTTATTTCACCACTGCATCATAAAAATTGTATACATTCATTCATTTGTTTGTTTGTTCATTCATTAATTTGTTTACAGATCAACCTAAAGGCTTGATTGGAGCCAACAAAAATGCATCCGATGATTCTTCCAGAACATTTTTTTTTTTTATTATTATTACTTTTGACACTCAAGGACACCTCGTGTCAGACAGTTTTACAGGTGGAGGAAGCTGGAGTACCCGGAGAGAACCCCTGAGCAATGGTGAGCAGCTATCGGACTCTGCAGCATACTAAGTCTACACAAGCAGGGTTAGCTTTGGTTGAAGACAAGAGCATCATTGACGTGCAGTATGCCTTAGTGCACAGCACCACTGTTCCCCCACATGGGCCATCGGGATTAAGTGCCTTGCCTTGCCTTGCCCTAGTGGGGATTGAACTGTGGACCTTTCGGTTTGATGTCCAATGCCATATCCACTGATCCACTGTGCTCCCCCAGAACAGAGTTAGCACTCCGCATGCTGATGTCGAAATATAAAAATTTCAAGCTGCAATTTTTTCCCATAATGCAACTAAGAAGTTTAGCAATTCAATTGATTAAATTCCAAGTTGCATTGTGGGAAAAAATGTGTTCAGTATTTTGACATCAGCGTGCAGAGATTAATGACATGTGCCAAATTTGTACTCAGTATCTTCCAAATGTCAAAATGTGTAGTGGGCAAAGAGAGAGAATACGACAGAAACCACTTGTGTGAGAAATTTATGTTCATTAATTGAGCAGGTCATCTCTCAATAAGCTTGTGACATTTTTGGTTCAGATAAAACAGAAAATATAGAACAGCAAGAAATAAGCTGCAGTGCTCTAGGGTTCTCATTTCAGCCTTTGCACCAGCATGGGTAAATATATCAGTATTGTCCCATGACAACCCTTGTAATGTGGTAGAGACATTTTGCTATCCTGGTAGAACTGGATCTGGTAAATGATACCTGAGGAATGGGTTCTCTAAAGTGGGCGACCTTATTTGTTTTATTTATTTATTGTTGTTTAAGGTCACATATTTCTGCACAATGGCTATCGTGACCACAACATGGATACAAAGTCAAGTCCACCCAATTGTTTATACCCATGTTGCCCTTTTTAGAGGACTTCCACTCCAGGCATTGGTTACCAGATCATATTTTACCAGTAAAACAGAGCTTGTTTATCACAGGAAATAAACAGTGCTTCACTTCCTGGGATTCCCACGGGGAGACTTCATTTCAAGCAATTGGTTAAACTTAACCTTATACTTGTGTTGTGGTCTTGACATATATAGCATACAGGCCCTGACAGGCCTGGAAATAACATGCGAAAGATCGTTTAGATTATGTGGGTGTTATGTCAATTTAAAATATGCGAATACAGTATTTATTTATTTATTTATTGGGGTTTAATGACACTTTTGCCAGCCAGGATCATCTCATGGCGGACAGTTTTATGGGTGGAGGAAGCTGGAGTACCTGGAGAGAACCACCGAGCAATGGCGAGCAACTGTCAGACTCCCCAACGTACTAACTCCACACCAGCAGGGTTAGCATTGGTTGAAGACAAGTGCACCATCGACGTGCAGTACACCTTAGTACACAATGCCACCATTCCCCCACATGGCAATTGGGATTAAGTGCCTTTCCCAAGGACACAACACGGTTTCCGCAGGACGGATTCAAACCGAGGACTTCTCGGCTTGCAGCCTGCATTGCTAGCTACTAAATACAGTACAGGTTACGATAAAACAACACAGTATAAATTAATTTTTTAATCCTGCATATTTTTCCAGTCAGATATGGCAATCTTTCGGAACAAACATGACTAAACGGTTGCGCATTGCATCCACATATGACCAGTGTGGCATGCCATTTACATCTCAACAGAATTTCCGTCAAAAAAGTAGCAACAACTAACATGCTATCTTTCCAAAGCGAGATCGCACATTAGTTGTTACTTATTTTAGCGAAAATTCTAGAAACACCTAACCAAGTTTTTAACAACATGACTTGTGTAGTAAAAACAGAGAAAGCAAAAAAGTTAAGATAACCTTTTCCCAAAGCTGTTGTTTATTCTTGCTTGAATCTTAATTAACCCATTTCCTAATGGTGTGGCATAATCTGCTCAGTCCTACACACAAAGGTTGCCATTCAAAATTTTGTTATTGTGGTCATTAGCTGTTTGAAAGAAAAAATTTTTTAAAAATTTAGTTAGGCTATTAAACAAAAAGTCTTGTTTCTCAGGCACTTCCCTCATCATTGAAAATCCACTTCATTACTTTTTAGCTCACCTGAGCGAAGCTCAAGGGGAGCTTTACTAATCACTTTCTGTCCGGCATCCGTCGTCCGTCGTCGTCCGTCCGGCATTAACTTTACATTATCGACTTCTCCTCCTAAACCACTAGCCCAATTTTATTCAAATGTTGGCTAAATGTTTATTACCTAATGCCAATTCAGATTTGTTCAAATGAAGTTGCCCCTCCTCCTGGGTGGTGCCACGCCCCCAAGGGGCACCAAAATCTTTGTAAATCTTCTTCTCATGAACCAGCAGTAGCAGAGACTTGATATTTGGTGTGCAGCTTCCTTTTGAGGTGTAGACTCAGATTTGTTCAAGAGAAGTTTGTGGGGCTATACTTGGCGTCGTTATGGGAGGGGCAAAATTTTTTGCCCCGCCCAAAATTTCTATTTTCCAAACCGAGAGGCTGATTTGAACCAAATTTTATGTGAGGGCTTATTGGGTCATGAGTACTTGATTTATGCAAAAAAAAATTTTCCCGCAGCCCCGTGGGAACCGCAGGAGCTAAAAATAGAAAAAATTTAAAACGCCCATATCTCCAAAACTGCACGGCACTGAGAATTTTTATTTGGTGTGCAGCTTCCTTAGGACCAACAGAAAGGATTGGTAAAAAAAAATTGCCATCGGTTTTATCATAGGGTACAGTTTCAGGACTTTGAAAAAGTGCTGAGTCAGCACTTTTTAACTCTGTAGGCAATGGGAAAAACATTAAAAAATCTTCTTCTCCAGATCCAGCAGGCAGAATCTTTTGATATTTGGTATGCAACATTGTAGAGTGGATCTGATTCAAGTTTGTTCAAATCGGCCCCCTGGGTTCATATTTGGGCTCAGTATAGGAGCCCGATTTCGAACTTAGTGCATTTCAGGCAAATTTCTTAAAAAATCTTCTTCTCCAGATCCAGCAGGCAGAATCTTTTGATATTTGGTATGCAACATTGTGGGGTGGATCTGATTCAAGTTTGTTCAAATCGGCCCTCTGGGTTTATATTTGGGCTCAGTATAGGAGCCCAAATTTGAACTTACTGCATTTCAGGCAAATTTCTTTGAAAATCTTCTTCTCCAGATCCAGCAGGCAGAATCTTTTGATATTTGGCATGCAACATTGTAGGGTGGATCTGATTCAAGTTTGTTCAAATCGGCTCCCTAGATTCATATTTGGGCTCACTATAGGAGCTTGAATTCAAACTTAGTGCATTTCAGGCACATTTCTTCAAAAATCTTCTTCTCCAGATCCAGCAGGCAGAATCTTTTGATATTTGGTATGCAACGTTGCGGGGTAGATCTGATTCAAGTTTGTTCAAATCAGCCCCCCTGGATTCATACTTGGGCTTACTATAGAAGCCCGAATTCGAACTTAGTGCATTTCAGGCAAATTTCTTAAAAAATCTTCTTCTCCAGATCCAGCAGGCAGAATCTTTTCATATTTGGTAAGCAACATTGTGGGGTGGATCTGATTCAAGTGTGTTCAAATCGGATCCCTGGGTTAATATTTGGGCTCAGTATAGGAGCCCAATTTCGAACTTAGTGCATTTCAGGCAAATTTCTTAAAAAATCTTCTTCTCCAGATCCAGCAGGCAGAATTTTTTGATATTTGGCATGCAACATTGTAGGGTGGATCTGATTCAAGTTTGTTCAAATCGGCTCCCTAGATTCATATTTGGGCTCACTATAGGAGCTTGAATTCAAACTTAGTGCATTTCAGGCACATTTCTTCAAAAATCTTCTTCTCCAGATCCAGCAGGCAGAATCTTTTGATATTTGGTATGCAACGTTGCGGGGTAGATCTGATTCAAGTTTGTTCAAATCGGCCTCCCTGGATTCATATTTGGGCTTACTATAGAAGCACGAATTCGAACTTAGTGCATTTCAGGCAAATTTCTTAAAAAATCTTCTTCTCCAGATCCAGCAGGCAGAATCTTGTCATATTTGGTAAGCAACATTGTGGGGTGGATCTGATTCAAGTGTGTTCAAATCGGATCCCTGGGTTAATATTTGGGCTCAGTATAGGAGCCCAATTTCGAACTTAGTGCATTTCAGGCAAATTTCTTAAAAAATCTTCTTCTCCAGATCCAGCAGGCAGAATCTTTTGATATTTGGTATGCAACATTGTAGGGTGGATCTGATTCAAGTTTGTTCAAATCGGCCCCCTGGGTTCATATTTGGGCTCAGTATAGAAGCCCGATTTTGAACTTAGTGCATTTAGGCAAATTTCTTAAAAAATCTTCTTGTCCAGATCCAGTAGGCAGAATCTTTTGATATTTGGTATGCAACATTGTGGGGTGGATCTGATTCAAGTTTGTTCAAATCGGCTTCCTAGATTCATATTTGGGCTCACTATAGAAGCTCGAATTTGAACTTAGTGCATTTCATGCAAATTTCTTAAAAAATCTTCTTCTCCAGATCCAGCAGGCAGAATCTTTTCATATTTGGTAAGCAACATTGCGGGGTGGATCTGATTCAAGTTTGTTCAAATCGGCCCCCTGGGTTTATATTTGGGCTCAGTATAGGAGCCCAAATTTGAACTTAGTGCATTTCAAGCAAATTTATTAAAAAATCTTCTTCTCCAGATCCAGCAGGCAGAATCTTTTGATATTTGGTATGCAACATTGTGGGATGGATCTGATTCAAGTTTGTTCAAATCGGCTTCCTAGATTCATATTTGGGCTCACTATAGAAGCTCGAATTCGAACTTAGTGCATTTCAGGCAAATTTCTTAAAAAATTTTCTTCTCCAGATCCAGAAGGCAGAATCTTTTGATATTTGGTATGCAACATTGTGGGATGGATCTGATGCAAATTTGTTCAAATCGGCTCCTTAGATTCATATTTGGGCTTACTATAGAAGCTCGAATTCGAACTTAGTGCATTTCAGGCAAATTTCTTAAAAAATCATCTTCTCCAGATCCAGCAGGCAGAATCTTTTGATATTTGGTATGCAACATTGCGGGGCGGATCTGATTCAAGTTTGTTCAAATCGGCCCCCTGGATTCATATTTGGGCTCACTATAGAAGCTCGAATTCAAACTTAGTGCATTTCGGGCAAATTTCTTCAAAAATCTTCTTCTCCAGATCCAGCAGGCAGAATCTTTTGATATTTGGTATGCAACATTGCGGGGTGGATCTGATTCAAGTTTGTTCAAATCGGCTCGGCCCCCTGGATTCATATTTGGGCTTAATATAGAAGCCTGAATTCGCACTTAGTGCATTTTGGGCAAATTTCTTAAAAAATCTTCTTCTCCAGATCCAGCAGGCAGAATCTTTTGATATTTGGTATGCAACATTGTGGGGTGGATCTGATTCAAGTTTGTTCAAATCGGGCCCCTGGGTTTATATTTGGGCTCCGTATAGGAGCCCAAATTTTAACTTAGTGCATTTCAGGCATATTTCTTAAAAAATCTTCTTCTCCAGATCCAGCAGGCAGAATCTTTTGATATTTGGTATGCAACATTGTGGGGTGGATCTGATTGTGATTCATGAACGTATTTATTTGTAAAGTTGATAGAATCTTAGACAAAATTTGCAGAAAAGATCTACTATAGACGGGGTGGTATCCAGGGTGAACCGTTTACCCAAATCTAGCAGTACTAATGCATTATTCACACAAATCTCCGTTCAAATTTTATGACCCCTCATTGGAACACACGCATTCAGCTCATTCCAACAAAGGTCATATGCCATGTTTTCGAGACAAAAGAATAAAAATTTTAGTTATTCATGAAATTTTTAGGCAACTGTTGTCTGTTATTCACATTGCTTCATGAAATTTCAGTACTTTTAGAAGTTACCTCAGTAATCAAGGGTTAATTCCCCTTAATTAAATGTCGCCTCTAAAAAACAACCACTTTGCATATCTTACCTTTTTACCAGCATAACTGCCAAAACTTGTCAGCATTCTTCGCAAAAATCGCTATTCAAATTTTAATTTTTGTCTCTTAAACATACATGTACTTATCGCTTGTAAATACCCCATTGGAATGAGCTTTTTGAGCTCATTCCAATGAGAGGTCGCACACCATGCTTTTTGAGTCAAAAAAGCAATTTTTTAGTTATTCCAGAATTTCGTACGTAAAACACAGCCTTATGACTTCACATTAAAATGAGCTCTCTAAGCTTGTTCCAATCAACATTCACGCACTATGTCTTTCACACAAAAAATAAAATTTTCCATTTATTCAGGAATTTTGTTTGCAAGAACACTCTTACCCCCCCCCCCCCCCACACACACACACACACACATACACACACACACACACACACACACACACACACACACACACACACACACACACACACACACAAACACAGACACACACATCTAAAAGTTCGGCAGCAAAAAAACAGTTACTTCAATTTTTAAATGCATTATAGGAACAACTTGCCTAATCAAATTTAAATACTTTTGCATCATTCTGTATCTAGAACAAACCATTTACCATATCTTTACGCAAAATTCTCCAGCATCATTCACAAAAAAACACCATTATTTATATATTCACATTTCTGTCTCAAAAATATACCTGATCTTCCCATACCCCTATTGGAATAAGCTGTTTGAGCTTGTTCCAATGATGATAAAAAAAACTAATATTTTGGAAAATTTGTGAAAATTTTTGTTTTCTTGCATGCAAATATGTACATGTAGCACATGGAAGATATCCACAGTTGGGGAGAGATGTCCAAGGCTATCTCTTCACGTTCCTTGTTTGTGCTTCATGCTAAACCAGTTTGTCTGCAGAGATAAATTTGCTTTATTAAAAATCATTGGAGATTGGCCACACACCAATGATTTTAAATAAAACTAATTTTAGGTAACAAATGTTGAACTTCAAACAAAATCTATCACTCAACCAGTTAATGTTGATGAGGCATGACATGGTGAAGGTGACCTAAAATACTTCTTAGAGTCACTTTGTCAGGTGAGCGATTAAGGCCACGTGGGGCCTCTTGTTTTGATCAGGAAATCATTTGATCATACTATTTTGCACTTTAAGGACTAAAATATCTGTCAAGCAAGTTTAGTTGGTTAAATGTGTAACTGCATCATTGGAAATGTTTTGGGGGCGCGGTGGCTCAGTTGGTAGAGGTGCAGGCTGCAAGCCGAGAGGTCCTTGGTTCGAATCCCACCTGCGGCAACCGTGTTGTGTCCTTGGGCAAGACATTTCACCCTGATTGCCTACATGGGGGCACGATGATGCTGTGTACTGAGGCGTATTGCACGTCGATGGTGCGCATGTCTTCAACCAATCTAACCCTGCCTGTGCTGCGGTGCAGAGTTCAGAGTTACGATGTTGGAGAGCTGACAGCTGCTCGTCGTTGCACGGTGATTCTCTCCGGGTACTCCAGCTTCCTCCACCCGTAAAACTGTCATGGTCACGATTAGCCATTGTGCATAAGTATGTGACCTTAAACACCAATAAATAAATAAATGAATTGGAAATGTTTTGCGGCTGAAAATATTGGTTTATTGTGCAGAGAATTCAATTTCTAATTCCAATTATTTTCCTGACTGTTTTGTGGATTCACAAAAAGACACTCCTTCTTCCCCTATCATAAAACTAAGGAAAAATTGCCTGACAAAATCAAATTCTTCTCATTTATAGGCCTTATTCAAAAGTATTTTTTGCAAGTATCATTTTAGACTCAAGTTAGGTAAAGATTAATTGTGACTTTTGTTTTTTAGCTTAATTTGACAAAGTCAAAATAAGCTATTGCCATCACGCGTGCAGAAGGCTGTTAGTCTGTTAACATTTTCTTTACCACAAGCTACACCCTGTAGTTCTTGTCCGATCATCACAAAATTTCATATGCAGGTTCAAGGTCATGTCTAGATGAAAACATCCCCTTTTGGTCGTGGCTACGCAAGTCCGAAACCCAAAAACCTTTAGCACAGTCTGCAGGTCGTATTTATGAAGGGATGTCATCATTGTAACTTGGTAGGTTAACTTGGTAGGATAACTTGGTATGATGTCTAGATGAGATTTCTCTATTTGCGTCATGATCAGTCAGCTGTTACCACTGCCTGGTTATGTGACCTAGATTCCTTTAGCACTGTCTACAGGTTGTTTTTATGAAGGGATTTCATCGTAACTTGGTAGGATAACTTGGTATGATATCTAGATGAGAGTGTCATATTTTGGTCATGATTGGTCAACCGTGACCACCTGACCATCATGTGACCTAGATTCCTTTAGCAAAGTCTGCAAGTTATATTTATGAAGGGATTTCACTGTATCTTGGCAGGTTGACTCATTTTGGAATAATTTTACTGTAACTTGGTAACTTTGGCTGACAGACATTAACTGTGAGGGCCACATTAACCCAGGCCTCAATTCTTCAGTACAGTCTGCACCTCAAATTATTCTTATTGAAAACATAGCATGTAGGGAAGAGAAATTAACATATTCTCAATTATCACAATTCTTGTCTTATTTCATAATCCTTTCATAAGCATCAATCCTTTCAAACACTACACACAGTCAAGTTAAGCTACAGTGTCATTGACTCTTTCATTTTATTTTGCTTTCAGTGATACAAGTATCTTCACAACAGTTCTAGATCCTGAAGAAACCCAAGAGGTGAGTTCAAAGAGTGTATTCAATACTTACCCAACAAGCTGGCCTAATATTGTAACAAAATTCATAAAGCTATTAAAAAAAGTCTTGTTATTTTTATACCACAACCAATGGCCCAGACTAGCCGGTGCTACCTCAATTTTATTCAGGGCCAAACACAAATTTTGCCCCCAATCCCCCAAATTTGCATACAAAACCCAAAAAAATAAGTCCTATCTGGTCCTCCATACTTTTGTTATCTGCACATACACATTATCCAGGAAGGTTCCGAAATTGGTGCCAACCACCATTCTTTGTTTGGCCCTAAAGTCAGTAACAGTGATCTGACATCTGTGCTTTAAAATCTCCTTTTTTGAGGATGCCAGACACAAATCAGTGAAAGAATTGGTGGATCCAAGGCTGTAAATGGATGATGGAAGTGAACAATGGTGGTTTCAACATTCAGGGCTGCAACTTTATAATAATTATAAAAATTATTTCCTTTTTCCCAATTTCGGGACATACGCCTGATGTCATCATTCTTGCTAATGATTAATCCACTGTTTGTTAAGTGTTCCTTCCCTATCCTTCCTTGAAGCCCCTCCTGTTAAACTCCTAAGCTTTTTGGCTATTTTTTACTGAAATTCTTTATTAAATTTCTTGGGAGTTTAACGTGCATTACATAATGTTTATTCTGTTTATCCCCATGGTTATGTCCTTACCCTAGGGGTGTTAGGTCATTTTGGTCTTGCATCTTCTATCCGATGTATCGTTTTTTCTTCGTATGAAGATCTAGCTTTGCATCTGGTAGCATTTTAATCAGTTACTGACTTTGGGCCTCTTTGTGTGCCTGATGTCTTGTTTCTGGTTTTTTCCTTTGACGTTTTTTACATTGACAACGTCCTCAAATATATGTTGTATTTCATATTATATTACTGTAGGATTATTGTAGGATACATTGATTATGATTCCGGTAGTGTAGCTAAAAAAATTTGGATTTTGTCCACACTTAGGCTTTATCGGGATACCCTTGGGCTCTTCATTTCCCTTGGAATTTTTTGAAAATTTTTGTTTGTTTAATTTTTCGAATTTAATTTTGATTGCTTTTATTCATTTATCTTTATCATATATTTTATTGTGGAGTTTGTAGGAGTGCTATCGACTTTTTATTTTGATTGTTATTATGAAAGCTTACTGCTCTAAATGCAAGGCGTGGAAGTCGACCTCGGATTTACATGTTTTGCCTTGCCTGTAGTCGATACACGCCTTTGGATTCTTGTCCTACATGTATTCATTGGGATACCAAACATTGGAGATGGGTGTTGTGGTACGTTGTTGGCGGTGAGGTTCCAATACCGGCGCTCTCACCGCAAGATAATTCAAGTTTTTCAGTTTCTTTTTCAGAGGAACAAGAACATGGTGATAGTATAGTGACACTCATCCAAAGTGTGCTACTGATGAGCAAACAGAGCTAGCTGCAAAGGTGCTCATGAATATTAAGCAAGGGATAAGGCCTCTAATTAGTGTTCTTAATCCCTTGCAAGCAGCAAGCTCGACCAGTGAAGCCTTTACTCTGTCCGTGGGAGCCGTGACAGTGTAGATTTGGGTAGAGCGAGCACCTCAAAATCTAAAGCTCACTTTGGATATCCAGCCAGCTGCGCAAAGTCAGAGCCAGTCTTTGCACGTGAAGTCGGACCATCTGGTAGCTAGTGATCCAAGACTTCGTTCATTGGGACATTCGGCGGAAAGATCTATCTCCGGATCTTCGTCCCAGGAGCAGCAAGCGGCGAAAAAACAGAAGACCGCTCCTCCTCAAGCCTCGGTAATGGACTTGCTGTCGCAGATTGCGCAGCTCATCCCAGCATCCCAGCAAGCACAAGAGCAGCCTTCTGCAGACTCCAGTGGTGAGCTGTCGGACGGTGCTGGGTCGGTCCAGTCATCTGCACACGCAGATGCGATGGACCGAACGTCACAGCTAAATCAGTCGGATGGTGAAAGGGACAAGGAAGAGGATTACCCTTCCCTTTCGGAACAGCATATGGTAGCGATGAATTTTATTCATCAATACTCTCCTGATATTGTTCCACCTGATCAGCACGCTGCGACTACCAGAGAGAAACCGCTGCCATCTCTGGACGCAGATTTTGTGTGGAGGAAAGAGGATGTTCTTTCCTTCCGGATACAGTCTAGACAAGTGACGCAGGCCTTCGGTCATGTTGACCACGCCATATTCAACCTCTCTAGTGTTAAGAGGAAAGGCGGTTTCTTATCAACATCTTCTATAAATATACCGTTCCTTGGACCACGTTCATTTAAAACAGTTGGAGAAGATTCTAGAGAGCTCCTCTGCATTCATATGAGCAGGCCGGGGATTTTGATATGTCCCTACGTGCTTCAGTCAGTATACTCTTGGAAGTGATGGAATGCGCTATTTCATCCAATAGAGCGAATCTGGACGCGATGATCACCTTACCAGAGCTGTGGTGCAACATCTTAATGGGAAGGAATTTGAGGATGTTTGTTCCTCGCTTAGAGTTCTTTCCAGGGCAGTCATGTATGCCTCGTACTACTCTGCCCTGACAGTGGCAAATTTGGAGTTGATCAGACGTGATGCTGCCCTTGCTTCGTCATCACTTATAGATGACAAGGTGAAAAGCTCTCTCCGAGTTGCTCCGGTCTCCGGACATACTCTGTTTGACGACAGTCTTTCGTTAGTCTAATAACAGGCTACAAAGAATGCTTCCAGTGCACTGCCATTGAAGTCAGTGTCTCAACAACATGCTTCAGCAGACCGGGGTAAGCGAGGCCGCTCCACTTCAAAGTCATCTAAAAGGAACTCCTCGCGAGAGTACAAGAAACCCTCTTATTCTTACTCCAGAGGTCATCAGTATAGCGAAAGGGGCGCAGGTCTGATCAAGACTATAGGTCAGACGCCCCTAAGCCGACTGGACGAGGTTCTTCGTGGGGAGGACGTAGTTTCTCCTCCCATAAGCCTCGTAAGTCGTACAGGTGATGGACAAGACCTCTATTGCTTGCCAGTTGGTGGAAGGTTATCAAACTTCACGAGAAACTGGATAGAAATCACAGAAGATCAGTGGGTGAGAAGTGTAGTCTCGGAAGGACTACGGCTATCATTCCGAGCAAAACCCCCACTTACAAGATGTCCCCGTTGGACAAATCTTCTGGCGGATCCTTTCAAAAGATTGTCTCTCCTAGCAGAGGTACAGGCTCCCTTATTAAAGGAAGCAATAGATTTCGCCGAGAATCAAAATTCTCAAGGTTTTTACAGTCACCTGTTCCTCGTACCAAGGCCAGACTTCTCGTTCCGAGTGGTAATAGACTTGAGCTGGATAAACAAGTTGATTGTGGCTCCAAAGTTCTATATGGAAACCATTCGGTCGGTAAGAGCGAGCATTCGAGTGGACGACTATGCGGCAAGCATAGATCTAAAGGACGCCTACTTTCATGTCCTGGTACATCCGGCATTCAGAAAGTACCTGCGTTTTGCCATGCAAGGAGAGGTTTATCAGTTCAGAGCAATGTGCTTTGGTCTGAACCTGGCTCCTTGGGCTTTCACTCGAATAATGAACTCGGTAATGTCATACTTCCGAGCTCATTCGTCTGTGGTAACATCGGCTTACTTGGACGACATTCTTCAGAGATACTGCAACAGAATTTTTCTTCAGAACAATGTTCAGAATCTGCTTCATTTGTTCCGACGTCTTGGTTTCATAGTAAATGAGAAAAAGTCGGATCTAGCTCTGTCCAGGTTGTTTATTCACTTGGGAATGAGCTTCGAGACTCCCAACAATCTGGTTCGTCTGCTATTACCCAGAGCAAAATTAGTCAGTTGTTATGCTCGCTTTTGCCTGAACTCTCCCCAGTAACAGTGAGGGAGTTTATGTGACTGATGGGGGCTATGCGGCATGGCTGCGGATCTTATTCCAATGGGCCGCCTGCGCACGTGTCCCCTCCAGATATTCTTTACTCAGAACTGGAGTGTGAAGACGCATTCGCTTGAAGCCAGTATTGTTGTAACGGACCTAGGAAAACAAAGGATTCAGATTTGGGCAGATCTTCAGTGGTTATCTCAGGGAGTTCCGCTTCAACTGCCTTTCACGATTATTACAGATGCGAGTCAGACAGGCTGGGGGCGTCTCTATGTCCAGCAGACTTGAAGAGTCAGGGTCTTTGGGACTCTCGGTTCCTAGAGAAGCACATAAACATCAAGGAGATGATGTCAATCTGGCTAGCACTACAACATTGGATTCTTCAAATAGCGAACGTCCTTGTTTAAATTCTGTCGGACAACTCAACAGTAGTAGCTTACCTCAGGAACTAAGGTGGCACTCACTCGATTCTGTTCTGCGAATTAACGGAGAAGATTCTCATATTCGTTCTGAATGATCACGTTCATCTCTCAGTCCATCATATACTTGTTCGCCTGACTGTACTAGCAGACTCGCTGTCTCGGAAAGGTCGCCTGTTGCCATCAGAGTGGACTCTCAACAAGCGAATATTCAGTCAGATCTGCTACCAGTGGGATCGTCCCGTGATAGATCTTTTTGCGACACACCTAAACAATCAGTTACCTACGTTTGTGTCACCATGTCCAGAACATCGAGCATACTCAGTAGACACTCTATCGATCTCATGGGACGGAATGATAGGATATGCATATCCTCCTGCTCCATTGATTCAGCAGATTCTGTTAAAGATCAAACAGTCTCACTGCAAAATCCTGCTAGTAGCACCTCGGTCATCACAGAAACCTTGGATCAATCTTCTCAGGTGTCTGTTATGGGACATTCCCCGGAAGCTTCTTCCTCGAGGTGGATCTTCTATTTCAGGGGAAGTCTTGTGCACTGCATCACACCTCGGAAGGTCTCAACCTTCGCGTATTTCTGTTGTGCAGTCCTTTTTGCACGGAAAACATTTTACAGGACGAGCAGTGGACACAATTTCTAAGTGTAGGAGGGCCTCCTCTCCATTGAATTATGCAGTGAAGTGGAGGGTTTTCTTCAGTTGGTGTATGGATCAGTCGATAAACATATGATCCGTCCATTCCACAGATTGCCAATTTCCTGGTGTACCTGTTTGATGAACTCAAACTGCAGCCTGTCACTATTAAGGGCTATAGGTCTATGTTGTCAGACACTTACGCTCATCACGATAACTTGGCTATTGGATCAGATACTTCTTTATCCAAGCTAGTTAGAAATTTCTCTATTAATAGACCTAGAACCCTCAGATTAATTCCTAAGTGGAATTTGGCTTGGGTTCTGTTGAAGCTTCAAGAAGCTGCGTTTGAGCCGTTAAATGATGTAGAGTTCAAATTCTTGACCTATAAAATGGCGTTTCTCTTAGCCTTTGGCTTTGCTAGAAGAGTTAGTGAACTTCTTGCACCTATTACCGTAGTGTGGGTAATACTATTACCCTCACTACGGAAATGGGATTTTTGGCTAAGAATCAGATTCCGGATAAGCGGCCGGAGTATATTATCATTAAGGCTTTACCGCTTTCAGATAACTGTTGACCTTTGCTGTGTCCAGTAAGTGCAATGCGCATTTATAAATTGGATTTTATTAGAAAAGGAAAAAAAGATTCTTTCTTTCCTTGATTCCTAACAGAAAATATATTTCTGTTCATTCTATCGCTAGATGGATTCAGTTGGCAATACGTATTGCCTATGAAAGTCTATTTTCAGATCAACGTTCTGACAACAAGATTTCAGTGCACGGGGTTAGAGCACTGTCCACTTCTTGGGATTATTCTAACAGTATAGCCATAACTGATCTTATGAGGGCTGCTTACTGGATACAGCCCTCTTCATTTACCAAGTTTTACCTGAGAAATTTAGAGTCCATCTCTGGTGACCTTAGATCTTTGGGTCCTCTCTCTGTTGCTCAGAATGTCGTCCATTAATATTACATCTATAAGGTCTTTAGGCTGTCTGCTCGAGCACTGACGCCGTCCCGCTGCCCTCTTCGTTCTGAGGAACCCTTACCTCAGAACAAGGAGAAGGGGGGCACGGTTTTTCCCTTATGTTATCTGGCTTTTTATAGTGAAAAGCAAGGGAATACCTCCCCCAGAGACAGTAGTCCAGCGTCGGTGCTGGGTGGTTTTAATGTGTAGCTCAGTGTGAAGCAATAACTATGTCTCATTTATGTACTGTTTTTAAAGTGTAGCTCACTGTGAAGCATTTGTATATGTTATGTGTCATACGAGCATTAATATACAATCCTCGAACACTTTAAATGAGTATAAAGCGTCTCATTCTCTGGACTATCTTTATATATTGGTTTCCTTTACTGAATTAGCATAATGGGTTATGCTGGCATTAAATGGAGAAATTATGTAATTCTCAATTACATTGTTGGTGTTATGCCATTCCCTTTTCTCGTAAAAGAGAAGGACATATGTAATTCCTATGTCTTCTCCTACTCTCCTGTAGGAGGTATCCTTTATCGAAGTAATTGAGAGATTGGATTTTCATTTAAATCCTAGGCCCTCCAGCCTTTTTACGATTCAGCTGGTCTGGTCCATTGGTTATGGTATAAAAATATGATAAATTTTAAGTAATTTGTATATTTTTTATACTTACCAATGGCCCAGACCGAGATGGCCCTCACATGAGTGGGCACACCTACCTCCCCACTGATTATAATATTTAGCAGACACTGTAGAAATAATGATGGTTGGCGCCAATTTTGGTACCTTCAAGGGTACTGCACATGCACAGATAACAAAAGTATGGAGGACCAGATAGGACTTATTTTTTTCGGTTTTGTATGCAAATTTTGGGGATTGGGGGGCAAAATTTGTGTTTGGCCCTGAATTAAATTGAGTTAGCACCAGCTAGTCTGGGCCATTGCTAAGTATAAAAAATATAAAAATTACTTAAAATTTATCATTTTTAGTAACCTCCTCCTCATTGAAAATCTACCCTCATCATCACACTTTTTGCTTAACTGGACATTTCTCTGAGGATACTATTTTTCACTTGTAGGACTAAACATTTAACCATCTATATCTTACTTGACAGAACCCACTTAATTGGATATCTCTTAACTGAATAACCCTGATAATTGGATATAATTTCCCAACACAAACCCATTTACCATACCTCTAGTACAAATTTGACCTGTTAATTGAATAAAGGTTATAGAGTAAACTCCTGTTAATTGAATAAAAAATCTTGTAACCTGTTGGGAAATTATCCTGACACGCCCCAGTTTTCCTTTGTTTTTAGAGCTATTTGGCCTCAGTACATCCAATACAGGAATTAAATGTATTATATCTTGTTTGACAGAGCTCATGGAGCTCTGTCAAACAAGATGTAATGGAATAAATGCTAAGTTTATCTCTAGAATACAGGAAAGTGACACAATCCCTGTTCATTGAATACTCTTGTTAATTGAATAATTTTCATATGCAAAGTGGCTATTCAATTAACAGTGTTCCACTGTAGTTGGTTGGTTAAATTTACAACTGCACAGTACGGAAATTTTGCTGCTGAGAATTCAATTTACAAACTGTATTGGACATTTGCTGCTGAAAAAATTGCTTTTTCCACAGAAAAATATAAGGAGTTCAATTAGTAAATCCAACTACTTTGAGGGTTGTTTTGTGAGTTAACAGAAGAAAAAAAGCCTCTCTAAAATTGAGAGAAAATTGCCTGAGAAACAATTTACTTTAATGAGTCTAAGAATAATTTTTTTTCAAAACCTATGTTTGATCTCACACTGGATCGAGAATGGCATTATTACACTGTCAGGCATTTGGATTGTAACAAATGCAGGTGTTACAGTTTGTGTAAATATGTAGTTGTGTTCCCCATTGGAACTTCAGGAAGTGAAGCAGTGCTTGTTTACGTTGGTAAACATTGACTGGACTTGACTTTATCCCCATGTCGTGGTCATCATTCGCCATGGTAATGAAGTATGTAGCCTTAAATACCAATAAATAATAATAATAATGATGCAGTTTGTAAATCTCATTTCTTCTTTTTGATAGTTTGTAGATGAAGGACTGAAACTCAGAGAAAAAAGAAGAGCACTGATGAAAAAGCCTGAAGAAAAACTAATCCAATTGAGTCGACCTGTTTCAGTTTTTACGTAAGTTTTTTTTATTTAATTTCTGGGGTCTCCTGAAAATATTTTGCATTGGTAATCAGTTGGTAGTAATCAACTGATAGAAAATAGACTTGGTACTCAATTTCTCAATGGTCATAACAAAATTATCATTATCCAAATGAAATATATTCAGCATCCTCAGTCACATAACCGCTAAGGAAATTGGTGATGTGGTAGATAAGTGTGCTAGACTTCCATGGTAGAAGTTTGAGGTTTGATTTAAAATCATGAAAGATTGAGTTATAATATGCTTTTCCACTCAGTGTTAATCCTTGAGGGCCTATTTCATACTTTAGCATACTTTATGGGCCTCAGAACATGTTTCTGAACATGCAGTTTTGCAGAAAACTTACAGATTAGCAGTTCTTCATTTCTGTCAAATGAAGTAAGGTGAAAAATAGTGCACCTAATATAGCAATGTTAGAGGAACTAAAATTGTCACTAGTTTGATCAAATCCAAGAATTATTCAACATACTTGTCCTCAAGAAATATACTGACATTTTAATGTGAATGGAAAATTAACAATTAAATTAGGAGTTTGAATATTCATGAGTTCTTGGTATGTACTTTTTGAAGTTTTTTGAAAACCAAGTACGAAATAACCAAAGCAAAAAATCCAGCATCAGAGTTTGGCAGCTTCAAAAAAACAGAATGATGCATGATATCTATACTGACATTATGTCATTATTTGGCTCCTCGGGTTCCAGCAGATAGGTTTTAATTGACGTAATCAACACAAATAACTGCTGTGAGATTTGTTTACCTCACGCAGCATCCAAAGTTACAAAGCAGAAACAGAACATTCAGAGTGGAAGATAATACGGTCATGTGACGTGTCAGCCCAGCATGTCACATGATTTATTGTATACTAATGCCCAAGAAATTAGCTATAAAGGCATTAGTAATGCCCTCTAAAGTGGTAATAATTTTTTCCAAAAAGGAATGAAAGAGAAAAAAGCAATGTTCCAATAAGTCTAAAATCCTCGTCCTCTGATTGGATGAGAGCTCGTTTAGTATATTCTATGTTTACGGCTCAAGTGGCAAACACGAAATATTTGCAATGACGTCGTCTGTTGTGTAACTGCTTCATCAATGGAGTGACTAGCAAGCCGTTTCATATTTTTATACTGTACCAATGACCCAGACATAGCTGGTGCTAACTCTTAAAGTATAGGGCCAAACACAAATTTTGCCCCCCAATCCCCAAAATTTGCATCTAAAACCAAAGAAAACATGTCCTGAATGGCCCTCCACACTTCACCTCTACTGCACATGCGCAGTGTCAAGGACGTTCCGAAATTGGCGCCATTAATCATTCTTAGTTTGGCCCTTCATCAGTTAACATCTGACTGATCTTTGTGCTTGTAAATCTCAGTTTAAATGATGCCAGACACATAAATATTAGAGAAATGGTGATTCTAAGGAGGATATAGAAGGAGGAGAGGAAAAAGGAGTGACAGAAAATTATCAGGGCTGTAACTTAAAATTTTTTAATGAAATTATGTTAAGTTACCTATATTTTTATACTGTACCAATGACCCAGACATAGCTGGTGCTAACTGTTAAAATATAGGGCCAAACACAAATTTTGCCCCCCAATCCCCAAAATTTGTATCTAAAACTAAAGAAAACATGTCCTGAAAGGCCTTCCACACTTCGCCCCTACTGCGCATGCGCAGTGTCAAGGACGTTCCGAAATTGGCGCCATTAATCATTCTAAGTTTGGCCCTTCATCAGTTAACATCTGACTGATCTTTGTGCTTTTAAATCTCAGTTTAAATGATGCCAGACACATAAATATTAGTGAAATGGTGATTCTAAGGAGGATAGAGAAGGAGGAGAGGAAAAGAATGTGTGACAGAATATTATCAGGGCTGTAACTTAAAATTTTTTAATGAAATTATGTTAAGTTACCTATTTTCAAGGCAGCAGCCATTTTGTTGTCATTCTGATTATTTAGTTACACTGTTTTTTTAAGTGTTTTCCTCTCTCCCTGTCCTTTAAGTTCCCCCTTGCTATTCTCCCATGCTTTTGGCATAGTTTCTGTAATTATTATTACTAAAATTTCTTGGGAGTTTTAGCTGAATAACAGAATAAATTCTGTTCTTTCCCCATGTTTACGTCTTCACCTACGGGTGGTTAGGCATTGTGTTCTGCATCTACCATCTGATGTTCTGCAGTTTCTTCCCTGGAAGTCTCTGTTTTGCATCAGATAGTGTATTTTTGGTAACTGATTTCGGGCCTGGGTGCCTGGAGTCTTATTTTAGTGTTTTTACACTCATTGTTTACATTTACAACAGCCCTCTGTGTGAGGGGGGGATTTCTAAAAAATAATATCTTTATGTTATTTTAATCATAACTAGATACATTATTATTGTTCGTAAGTGTTGAATAAATTGTTTAAAATATTTTTAAAATTTTTGTCCACACTTAGGCTTGGGATCCATTGGGGCTCAACGTTACTTTTCAGAAACTTGGGCTGTTCTGAAAAAATATTTTGATTTCAGTTATTTTTTCTATATTAATGGATCATATTATTATTATGTATTTTGATTGCCAGGGGTTAGTGCGAGTACCAGGACTTGTTTTCTTTTCACATTGAAAGGATATTGATCAATTGTTTTAAGAGGAAGTCTTCCTCTGACTTTATTATCATTCTGTATGTGGTCAGTGTACTCGCATTAACTCCTGTTCTGTATCGTATGATTTCGATGACAATATGGGAAGCGTATGTCACGGTATGTTATTGGGGATTTGGACACTCCGGTCCTTTCCCCGCAGGGTCACTCTACTTTTTCAATTTCTATTTCAGACGATCAAGATTAGGGTGATGTATCTGTGATGTCTTCCAACAGTGTGCCTCCGTCGTCACAATTAATGAAGGGCTAGCGGAAAAGTGCTCATGTAAATACGCCAATTGCCTAAGAGGACCCTAGTAGGTTCGACGGCCTTTGACGTCCGCTAGCTCGCCCGGTGTAGCGTCCATTCACCGAATGGTTCGGCAGCCGGGTTCGTCTGTTGCGGTCTAGAAGGAATTTTGGGGTGATGCGAGCACTATAAATTAACTTAATGCACACCCAGTGACGGCGGATCGGAGGGAGAACGCAGGAAGCCTTTTAGTCCGGTTCATAGCTCGTTCCGGTCCATCCGGACGGCAAGCGAGAGAGGCCCCTCTCTCGTTCAACAACATCTGGCCCCAGATGTTGTGGTACAAAATGTGTCGTAAGCGGAGCATACGTCCGTCGCTCGGGACGCTCCGTTGTATAGGCAGTCCGCTGAGACTGCTAAGGCTTCCTCTTCTCGTCAGCGCACACGACCGCACCTTGGCTGCGTGACCGCCGATATATTACCAGCTTCGCCGATCAAGGATTCTTCGGCGACCAGGTCACACCATCCGGTAGCCAGGGACACGAGGCCTGCAGACTCCGGACGTTCGCATAGGAAGTGTGCGGGAGTCAACGTACACGGAGCTTCCGGCGGCAATGCATCGTAAGACCGCTACTGCACAGTCCTCGGGAACGGACGTGCTTTCCTTAATAGCACAGTTTATCGCAGCATCCCAGCATCAACTGAATCTGTCGCATATATTTTATCCGACGATGCTGGGTCGGGACGCTCCGCGGAAGCGGGTACGGACGTCCGAAAGTTTCATCCGGTCCGACGGGATACCGAAAGGGATTCGGAGGATTTCGAACTTTCCCTTTCGGAACAACATATGCTGTTGTGTATGTCATCTGACTTGGTCTTCTACAGCTTCTTTCGTCGGACCAGAATGCTGCGATGCCGGATAAGAAACTGATAGCGTCGGTGGACTTAGAAATTTTTGGTTCGGTTCAGGGACATCGTCCCTCAGTTCCGACATAGTCCAATAATGTCACACAAACTTTCGAATTATTGAACGACGCTATATATATTATTATTTTATGCTTGCTATCCAAGCATTTCTGGTTTCTTGTTCGAAGAGTTATGGAGATGTCTTTCAAAAGTGTGCCTCTGTCGTCATAGTTAATGAAGAGTTAGCGGCAATAAGTGCTCATGGAATATGTCTATCGCCTACGGAGTGACATTCGCTAGCTCACCCGGTGTAGCGTACATTCATCGAATGGTTCGGCTGCCGGGTTCGTCCGTTGCGGTCTAGGAAGGAGATTTGGGTGATGCGAGCACTTTAATTACTTTAGTACTCACCCAGTGACGGCAGATTGAGGACAGATCGGAGGAAGCCTGTTAGTCCAGGTCCGTCCGGGCTGTGAGCGAGAGAGGTCCCTCTCTCGCCCAACAACATAGGGGACCGCATGTTGTGGTTCAGATATTTTACATTTGGAGCATATGTCCGTTGGTCGGGACGCTCCGTTATATTGACAGTCCGAGAGACTGTCTTTAATGCTTCCTCATCCTCATAGCAGGGCACACGACCGCACATTGGCTACGTGACCTCGAGTATCCGATCAGTTTCGGCATTCAGTGATTCCACGGCGAATAGGTCGCGCCATCCGGTAGCCAAGGGACACGAGGCCTATACACTCCGTTCGCTCGCATATTGGAAGTATGCACGGGGTAACGATCACGGAGCTTCCAGCGGCAATGCATCGTAAGACCGCTTCTCCTCAGGCCTCAGTGACGGACGTGCTATCCGAGTTAGCACAGTTGTTTCGCAGCATCCCAGCAATTGACAGTTTCTCGGTCGAATCAGGAATTATCCGACAGCGCTGGGTCGGTGCGGTCCGCGGTTGCATCAGCTACGGACGACCGAACGCTTTATAGGGTCCGACAGGATGGCGAAAGGGATTCGAAAGATTTCGAGTTTTCCCTTTAGTTGTATCGGAAGATGCCTTTCATATCTTCTGGCATTATCTTCCAGTGATTATTATTTCGGACTTCATTGCTGCGATCTTGGATAAGAGACTTATAGCGTCATTGGACTCGGATTTTTCGATCGGTTCAGGGACATTGTCCCTGACTTACCGACGCAGTCCAATATTGTCATTACAACATGTGTTTTATTTTTCGACGCTATATATATATATATACAAGCCTGCTACTAAGCATGATAGTTTAGTTTCTTGTCCGCGTTGCTCATTTCTGCCATTTTATCATTTATACAAATAGTTTATTTTGGCAGAACAGGGCATACCGAGAGTTCATATGCGTCTAGACGGTGTGATTAAAGACTGCATATATTCTTTTTCGCCGTTTATGTCTTTTCCAATTTCAATGTTGGGAACGACATTATGTATAGTAGACTTAACTTAGACGCTTTATTATATGTAATCCGCCTTACTGAGGCGTTATCATTACGTCTTCAAGAAAAGATTTACGGGATATTATTCTCAATGTAATTTCTTTTGAGGGCAGTAGTTTGTTCACGTATAACTCCGCCCTTCAGTGGCTGATTGGAGTTAGTTAGACGTGACGCAGCCCTAGCTACATCCACACGCGTGGATAGTAAGGTTAAGAACTCTCTCAGAGTCGCTTCGTTCTCGGAGGAGCTTCTCTTCGACGGCAACTTTTCGGCAATCCATGAATTGCTCGATTTATACGTTCTCTTGTCTGTCTAGTGATTACAAGAGATTCAGACTGGGGCAAACATTCGGTGGTTGACTCAGAGAGTGCCGCCGCAGTTGCCGGACCCGAGTGTGGCTGTTATGACGGTTGCCAGTCAAACAGATTGGGATATAATACTGATCCCTACGGATTCGAAGTGCCAGGGTCTTTGGGTTCTGCAGTCTTTTAGCAATCAGTTTAACTTCCGCGGAATAATGTTTTTTTAGGTTGCTTTATGTCATTGCATGAACATTATTCAGAAACGCATGCCCAAATTCCTGTCCTTTAATTCGACAGTAGTGGCGTATCTCCGGAACCAGGGAGGCACTCTTTCGTTTCCGTTATTCAATTTAATGGAAAGAATCCGTCTGTTGGTTATAGTACACCAAGTTCAGTTTTGGTCCGTCATATTCCGGGTCGTCTGATTGTTTTATCGGACTCCCGTTCTCTTACGGGTCGCTTGTTGCTGTCAGAATGGACTCTCAACAAACAAGTATTCAATCAGATTTGCTATCTATGGGAGCGCCCAATGATGATTTATTTATGACACTGCTTGCTAATCAATTGCAGACGTATGTGTTGGCTTGTCCAGATCTCTGAGCTAATATTGTTAACGCTCTATTGATCTGTAGGACGGAATGATAGGATACGCGTATCCTCCGGCGCTGTTGTTTTAGCAGGTATTGCTAAGATAAACAACCACAATACATCTCTGTTGATAGCATCTCTATCTTCACAGAGATCATGAGTAATTTACTCTCTTGTCTACTGTGGGTCTTAACGTGAAATCTTCCTCTATGTGAGGATCTTTTTCACTGGGTAAATCGTGTCATCTTTATCACAACCAGCAAGGTCGCAACCTTCGTGTTTTCCGTTGTGTGGTCCGTATTGCATTGTAAGCACTGTACTGGACGAGCTTTGGACGCGATTTCTTACTATAGGAGATCCTCTTCTTCGCTATTCTATGCGGCTAAAGTGGAGGCTCTTCCGTCGTGGTGTAGGGATCATTATGTTCATATTGTTAATCCCTCCATACTACTCATTGCTATTTTTTAGTATACTTGTTTCACAAGATCTACTGCAGCCTGTTATTATTTAGGTTATAGGTTTATGTTACCTCATACCTATGCACTCTACGATAGTTTACAATTGAGTCTTTTGTCTCTTTATCTAAGTCAGTTAGTAACTTTTTGATAAATAGACTTAGAATCTTTAGATTAAATTCCTATACGGATTTTAACTTCGGTTCTTATTTAGCTAAGTAATCATTTGAGCCTCTGGAAACAGTAGTTTTCAAATTCTGACCTTTTAGACAGTAATTCTGTTGGTTTCTCTTTTACTGTAGAGTCAGTGAGTTTCATGCACTATCGATGGATGATTTTCACTTTCATAGTTTCGGAATCAATACTTCCGTTACTATTTAGGTTGGATTGTTGCATAAGAGTTAGGCTCCTATTATCCGGAACCTATTATTTTAAGGTCCTTCCGTCTTCGTATGGGCATAGGCCTTTACTCTTTCCGGGTACAGTTTATGTATTTATAAACAGATATCTGTTTATTACAAAGGGCGTAAGCTTCTTCTGTCTTTGATGTCTAGTAGAAGGACGTTACGCTCCATTTTATTGTTAATGGATTCTATTAACTATTGGTACTGCTTATGGTATATCATTGACTTAGCAGTTGTGCTTAAGATTTCGGCTCATGAAGTAAGAGTTCTTCTACTTCTTGGGCTTACATTAATAGTGTCGCTATTATAGATTTTTGAAGGCCGCTCATTGCGCTCAACCATCCACATTCATGAATTTTATCTTAGAAATATCGAGTCCATTTCTGGAGGCCTCTATTGTTAGGTCTATTATCTACTGCTCAGAATGTCATTCACTTAACAGTTGCTACTATAGCTAGGTAGGCTGTCTGTTTCGGCAGTGTCTCCGTTCGGCTGCCCTCTTTGCTCTGGGCTATTTGACCCAGGGCAAGAAAAAGGGGGGGGGGGGAGGGTGTTCCCTTGGGTCACCTGTTTTACTATGAAAACAAGGGGATACCTCCTCCGGAGTTAGTAATTCTGAGCTGTTATTGGGATGGTTGTTTAGTGAGAAGTTTAGGTTTTTAAAATTCATTCAAGTCTTAGTTTTTAAAGTATAGCTTTTGAATATTGCATATGTCAACGGACATGATTATGCAATCCTCAGACACTTTTAGGAGTATAAGAGTCTCTATTCTCTAGACTTACTTTATTTATTGGCTTACTTTAAAAATTATTAGTATAAGGATTATATTGGATATTAATAGAGTACATGGATGTATGAAGCTCAATTTTGGAAGGTGTTGTATCTTTCTAATTTATCATAAATAAGAAAGATACATGTAAGGCCTATTACTTCTTTTTCCCTACAGGGGATGACTCTATTTTATTTTATTGAGCGTATTCCATTTTGCTCTATGTCCTTGGCCCTCCAGCCTTTTTACTATTCAGCTATGTCTGGGTCATTGGTACAGTATAAAAATGTTAAAAAATTTATAGTAATTTATATATTTTTTATACTTACCAATGACCCAGACGGGGATGGCCCTCCCAGGAGTTGGGAACTCTTGCCTCCCCGCTGAGTACATAGCGCTTACCAGGCACTGGTTATTAGAATGATTAATGGCGCCAATTTCGGAACGTCCTTGACACTGCGCATGCGCAGTAGGGGCGAAGTGTGGAGGGCCTTTCAGGACATGTTTTCTTTAGTTTTAGATGCAAATTTTGGGGATTGGGGGGCAAAATTTGTGTTTGGCCCTATATTTTAAGAGTTAGCACCAGCTATGTCTGGGTCATTGGTAAGTATAAAAAATATATAAATTACTATAAATTTTTTAACTTTCGAGGCAACAGCCATGTTGTTGTCATTCTTGTTATCAAGTTACACTGCTTGTTCAGTGTTTTCCTCTCTCCCTTTCCTTTAAGTCCCCTCTTGCTATTCTCCCATGCTTTTGGCATATTTTCTGTAATTTTATTACTAAAATTTCTTGGGAGTTTTAGCTGAATAACAGAATGAATTCTGTTCTTTTCCCCATGTTTACGTCTTCACCTATGGGTGGTTAGGCGTAGTGTTCTGCATCTACCATCTGATGTTCTGCAGTTTCTTCCCTGGAAGTCTCTGTTTTGCATCAGATAGTGTATTATTGGTAACTGATTTCGGGCCTGGGTGCCTGGAGTCTTATTCTAGTGTTTTTACACTTATTGTTTACATTTACAACAGCCCTCTGTGTGAGGGGGGATTTCTTGAAAATAATATCTTGATGTTAATTTAATCATAACTAGATACATTATTATTGTTCGTAAGTGTTGCATAAATTGTTTAAAATATTTTTAAAATTTTTGTCCACACTTAGGCTTGGGATCCATTGGGGCTCAATGTTACTTTTCAGAAACTTGGGCTGTTCTGAAAAAATATTTTTTCAAAATTTTTTGATTTCAATTATTTTTTCTATGTTAATGGATCATATTATTATGTATTTTGATTGTCAGGGGTTGGTGCGAG
The DNA here is from genome assembly GCA_031216915.1 of Pictodentalium vernedei. Taxonomy (NCBI): domain Eukaryota; kingdom Metazoa; phylum Mollusca; class Scaphopoda; order Dentaliida; family Dentaliidae; genus Pictodentalium; species Pictodentalium vernedei. Next base: position 388,908,231 of record CM062289.1, read on the forward strand.
TACTAGGGCTTTGTTTTCTTTTCACATTGAAAGGATTTTGGTCAATTGTAATAAGAGGAAATCTTCCTCTGACTTTTATAATCATTGTATATGTAGTCAGTGTACTCGCACTAACTCCTGTTCTGTATGTGATAATTTCGATGACAACATGGGAAGCGTGTGTCACGGTATGTTAGTGGGGAATTGGACATTCCGGTCCTTTCCCCGCAGGGTCACTCTACTTTATCAATTTCTATTTCAGACGATCAAGATTAGGGTGATGTATCCGTGATGTCTTCCAAAAGTGTGCCTCCGTCGTCACAATTAATGAAGAGCTAGCGGAAAAGTGCTCATGTAATACGCCAATTGCCTAAGAGGACCCTAGTAGGTTCGACAGCCTTTGACGTCCGCTAGCTCGCCCGGTGTAGCGTCCATTCATCGAATGGTTCGGCAGCCGGGTTCGTCCGTTGCGGTCTAGAAGGAGTTTTGGGGTGATGCGAGCACTATAAATCAACCAAATGCACACCCAGTGACGGCGGATTAGAGGGAGAACGGAGGAAGCCTTTTAGTCCGGTTCCTAGCTCGTCCAGGTCCATCCGGACGGCGAGCGAGAGAGGCCCCTCTCTCGTACAACAACATCTGGCCCCAGATGTTGTGGTACAAAATGTTTCGCATTCGGAGCATACGTCCGCCGCGCGGGACGCTCCGACATATAGTCAGTCTGGAGAGACTGTCAATAAGGCTTCCTCATTCTCATGGTAGCGCACACGACTGCTCTTGGCTACGTGACCTCGGATATCCAGTCAGCTTCGCCAATCAGAGAATCATCGGCGACCAGGTCACACCATCCGGTAGCCAGGGACACGAGGCCTGCAGACTCCGGACGTTCGCATAAGAAAGTGTGCGGGAGTCAACGTACACGGAGCTTCCGGCGGCAATGCATCGTAAGACCGCTACTGCACAGGCCTCGGTGACGGACGTGCTATCCCAAATAGCACAGCTTATCGCAGCATCCCAGCAACGACTGAATCTGTCGCATCATGTATTATCCGATGATGTTGGGTCGGGACGCTCCGCGGAAGCAGGTACGGACGTCCGAAAATTTCATCCGGTCCGACAGAATGCCGAAAGGGATTCGGAGGATTTCGAGCTTTCCCTTTCGGAACAACATGTGCTGTTGTGTATGTCATCTGACTTTATCTTCTACAGGTTCTTTCGTCGGACCAGAATGCTGCGATGCCGGATAAGAAACTGATAGCGTCGGTGGACTTAGAAATTTTTGGTTCGGTTCAGGGACATCGTCCCTCAGTTCCAACATAGTCCAATAATGTCACACAAACTTTTGAATTATTGAACGACGCTATATATATTATTATATGCTTGCTATTACCAAGCATTTCTGGTTTCTTGTTCGCAAAGTTACGGAGATGTCTTTCAAAGTGTGCCTCTGTCGTCATAGTTACTGAAGAGCTAGCGGCAATAAGTGCTCATGGAATATGTCTATCGCCTAAGAGGTCCCTTGTAGGATCGACGGAGTGAGATTCGCTAGCTCACCTGGTGTAGCGTCCATTCATCGAATGGTTCGGCAGCCGGGTTCGTCCGTTGCGGTCTAGGAAGGAGATTTGGGTGATGCGAGCACTATAATAACTTTAGTACTCACCCAGTGACGACGGATTGAGGACAGATCGGAGGAAGCCTGTTAGTCCGGTTCCTGGCTCGTCCAGGTCCGTCCGGGCTGTGAGCGAGAGAGGTCCCTCTCTCGTACAACAACATAGGGGACCGCATGTTGTGGTTCAGATATTTTGCATTCGGAGCTTATGTCCGCCGCTCGGGACGCTCCGTTATATTGACAGTCCGAGAGACTGTCGATAATGCTTCCTCATCCTCACAGCAGCGCACACGACCGCACATTGGCTACGTGACCTCAAGTATCCGACCAGTTTCATCATTCAGTGATTCCACGGCGAACAGGTCACGCCATCCGGTAGCCAAGGGACACGAGGCCTATACACTCCGTTCGCTCGCATAATAGAAGTATGCACGGGGTAACGATCACGGAGCTTCCAGCGGCAATGTATCGTAAGACCGCTTCTCCACAGGCCTCAGTGACGGACGTGCTATCCAAGTTAGCACAGTTTATCGCAGCATCCCAGCAATCGACAGTTTCTCGGTCAGATCAGGAATTATCCGACGGCGCTGGGTCGGTGCGCTCCGCTGTTGCATCAGGTTCGGACGACCGAACGCTTTATAGGGTCCGACAGGATGGCGAAAGGGATTCGGACGATTTCAAGTTTTTCCTTTTGGAACAATGGAAGCTGCCATACATTTCTTCCGGCATTATCTTCCAGAGGTTGTTCCTTTGGACTACATTGCTACGATGTTGGATAAGAGACTTATAGCGTCATTGGAACGGAATTTTGGATCGGTTCAGGGACATTGTCCCTGACTTACCGACACAGTCCAATAATGTCATTAGAACATTTGTCTTATTTATCGACGCTATATATATATAAGCCTGCTACCAAGCATGATAGTTTAGTTTCTTGTCCGCAATGCTCATTTTTGCCTTTTATCATTTCTAGGAATATTTTATTTTGGCAGAACAGGGCATACCGAGAGTTCATATGCGTCTAGACGGCGGGGTTAAAGACTGGAAATTATCTTTTTCGCCGTTTATGTCTTTTCCAACCACAATGTTGGAAACGACAATGATGTCTAATAGACTTAACTTAGACGCTTTATCATACGTAGTCCACCTTACTGAGGCGTTACCATTACGTCTTCAAGAGAAAGAATTCCGGGATATGATCCTCAATGTGATTTCTTTCAAGGGCAGTAGTTTTTCCACGTATAACTCCGCCCTTCAGTGGCAACCTGGAGTTGGTTAGACGTGACGCAGCCCTAGCTACATCCACGCCGTGGATAGTAAGGTGAAGAACTCTCTCAGAGTCGCTTCGGTCTCGGAGAAGCTTCTCTTCGACGGCAACTTTTCAGCAATCCATGAATTGCTCGATATACACATTCTCTTGTCTATCAAGTGTAGCAAGAGATTCAGACTGGGGCAAACATTCGGTGGTTGACTCAGAGAGTGCCACTGCAGTTGCCGGATCCGAGTTTTATAATTATGACGGTTGCCAGTCAAACAGGTTGGGGTACAATATTGATCCCAACGGATTCGAAGTGCCATTGTCTTTGGGTTCCGCAGTCTCTAGGCAAGCACTTATCTTCCACGAAATAATGTTTTTTATGCTTGTCATGTCATTGGATGAACATTATTCAGAAACGCATGTCCAAATCCTGTCCGATAATACGACAGTAGTTGCCTATCTCCGGAACCAGGGAGGCACTCATTCGATTCCGTTATTCAATTTAACGGAAAGAATCCTTCTGTTTGTTATAGTACACTAAGTTCTGCTTCGGTCCGTCATATTCCGGGTCGTCTGATTGTATTACCGGACTCCCTTTCACGTATGGGTCGCTTGTTGTCGTCAGAATGGACTCTCAACAAACAAGTATTCAATCAGTTTTGCTATCAATGGGAGCGCCCAATGATAATTTATTTACGACACAACTTGCTAATCAATTGCAGACGTATGTGTTTGCATGTCCGGATCTCTGAGCTTATGTTGTTAACGCTCTATTGATCTAATAGGACGGAATGATAGGATATGCGTATCCTCCTGCGCTGTTGTTTCAGCAAGTATTGCTAAGATAAACAACCACAATACATTTCTGTTGATAGCATCTCTGTCTTCACAGAGACCGTGGGTAAATTTACTCAGATGTTTACTGTGGGACTTAACACGAAAACTTCCTCCATGAGAGGATCTTCTTTCGCTGGGAAAAATCGTGTCATCTTCATCACAACCCGCAAGGTCTCAACCTTCATGTATTCCGTTGTGTGGTCCTTATTGCATTGTAAGCATTGTACTGGACGAGCTTTGGACGCGATTTCTTACTGTAGGAGAACCTCTTCTTCGCTATACTATGCGGCTAAAGTGGAGGTTCTGCCGTTGTTGGTGTAGGGATCACTATGTTGATATTGTTGATCCCTCCATACTAGTCATTGCAACTTTCTAGTATACTTGTTTGACAAGATCTACTGCAGCCTGTTACTATTAAGGTTATAGGTCTATGTTACCTCATACCTATGCACTCTATGATAGTTTACAATTGAGTCTTATGTCTCTTTATCTAAGTCAGTTAGTAACTTTTCGATAAATAGACTTAGAATCATTAGATTAAATTCCTATATGGAATTTAACTTCGGTTCTTATTTAGCTAAGTAATCATTTGAGCCTCTGGAAACAGTAGTTTTCAAATTCTGACCTTTTAGACAGTAATTCTGTTGGTTTCTCTTTTAATGAAGAGTCAGTGAGCTTCATGCACTATCGGTGGATGATTCTCACTTTCGTAGTTTCGGAATTACTACTTCCTTTACTATTTAGGTTGGATTTTTGGTTAAGAGTCAGGCTTCTAATAAATATCCGGAACCTATTGTTATTAAGGTCCTTCCATCTTCGTACGGGCATAGGCCTTTACTCTTTCCGGTTAGAGTTTACGTATTTATAAACAGATATCTGTTTATTACTACGGACGTAAGCTTCTTCTGTCTTTGATGCCTAATAGAAGAACGTTACGCTCCATTCTATTGCTAATGGATTCAATTAACTATCGGTACTGCTTATGGTATATCATTGACTCAGCAGTTGTGCTTGAGATTTCGGCTCATGAAGTAAGAGTTCTTTCTACATCTTGGGCTTACATTAATAGTGTCGCTATTATAGATTTTTGAAGGCTGCTCATTGCGCTCAGCCATCCACATTCATGAATTTTTATCTCAGAAATATCGAGTCCATTTCTGGAGGTCTCTATTGTTAGGTCTATTATCTACTGCTCAGAATGTCATTCACTTAGCAGTTGCTACTATAGCTAGGTAGGCTGTCTGTTTCGGCAGTGACTCCGTTCTGCTGCCCTCTTCGCTCTGGGCTATTTGACCCAGGGCAAGAAAAAGGGGGGGGGGAGGGTGTTCCCTTGGGTCACCTGTTTTATTATGAAAACAAGGGGATACCTCCTCCGGAGTTAGTAATTCTGAGCTGTTACTGGGATGGCTTTTTAGTGAGAAGTTTATGTTTTAAAAATTCATTCAGGTCTTAGTTTTTAAAGTATAGCTTTTGAATATAGCATGTGTCAAACGGACGTTATTATACAATCCTCAGACACTTTTAAGGAGTATAAAGAGTCTCTATTCTCTAGACTTACTTTATTTATTGGCTTACTTTAAAAATTATTAGTATAAGGACTATACTAGATATTAATAGAGTACATGGATGTATGATGCTCAATTTTGGAAGGTGTTGTATCTTTCTAATTTATCATAAATAAGAAAGATACATGTAAGGCCTAATACTTCTTTTTCCCTAGAGGGGATGACTCTATTTTATATAATTGAGCGTATTCCAACTTGCTCTATGTCCTAGGCCCTCCAGCCTTTTTACTATTCAGCTATGTCTGGGTCATTGGTACAGTATAAAAATGTTAAAAAATTTATAGTAATTTATATATTTTTTATACTTACCAATGACCCAGACGGGGATGGCCCTCCCAGGAGTTGGGAACTCATACCTCCCCGCTGAGTACATAGCGCTTACCAGGCACTGGTTATAAGAATGATTAATGGCGCCAATTTCGGAACGTCCTTGACACTGCGCATGCGCAGTAGAGGTGAAGTGTGGAGGGCCATTCAGGACATGTTTTCTTTGGTTTTAGATGCAAATTTTGGGGATTGGGGGGCAAAATTTGTGTTTGGCCCTATATTTTAAGAGTTAGCACCAGCTATGTCTGGGTCATTGGTAAGTATAAAAAATATATAAATTGCTATAAATTTTTTAACTTTTCTGGATGTTTCACATGTGCAGCAGACGGTGTTCCGGATGAAGTGTTGTTTAAATTACAAACTGATTTACTATTTGAACTAAGATGGAATGAGTTTATCTGGTTTATTGATTATTTATCCAGTGCCGTCGTGGATACACGTGAGGTTTATTTACTAAACCTGTGATCGTTAAAAGTTGCCTTGAACAAGGCAACTTTTAATGATCACAAGTTTAGTAAATAAGCCTCTCATGTTTCAAAATGTAGGTTTTGGGCAATGGGTAGTATCTATTGGAACATATACGTTATTGTGATGCATTGATGGTAACATGGTCTGAGGTTTGTGGCTCGGAGCATATGTTCAACCTCGATGCTTTGCGTCTTGGTTGAACATAAGCTCAGAATCGCAACCTCAGACCATGTTACCGTCAATTTATCACAATAACTTTTACTGTTAGGTGAAGCTAAAATTGTCTCCACAAATGGTCACTACAAGTGGTTTTGGAAAGTCTATGTTATATCCCCACTCTCAAATAGAGTCTGTATGTGTATGTCTCTTAAATAGAGAGTGGGAGTATAATAACATAAACTTTAAAAAAATAAAAGAGAAAGGTGGGTAAACTAGATTACAGTACAGTCACCGTGGATTGGATGTATTCCACACATGGGCAGTGAAGTCCATGCATACATTTACCAGGTAATAAAAATCATCATCAGCAGAATTTTGGGTTGTACTCGGTGCTTCATAAATTAAATTTTTGATGATTATTCCTATAATTTGTGTTTGGAATCTAATATTATTACATGCCTGTTCTATGTAATCCCCATCTACAGCAACACTAAACCATGCGGAAAATGAAAATATGTTCCGCACATATGTGCAGAATGGAAATTCGTTTACAGACTATTTTTTATAAAGAAGCGAAATTTCACTGGAATTTTCTACAAATCGTGCACCGCAATTACAATTTGAATTGCTAGCGATAGCTAAAAATCGTCCCCTGAGTACCAGTGTGTTCTATGTGCCAGTAGGCACATAGAACACATTGGAACTCAGGGGACGAAATAGTAACACAGGCTTCCCTCACAAATTTGGTTGGCGATAAAATGTGTTCTTTTTTGTTCATAGTTGTCAAATGAATTGCTGATTGTCCTTCCAATAATTGTTTTTGTAGACAGGAAGGTGTGTAATAAACACAACGACACGCGTGTGTGAACGGGTTAATCGATATGGCATTTGTGCCATCGCGGAAGGCTAAAACTCCAGGCCTGCGGCCTCTCACTCTATCCTTCTGTGCTGGCACTCGTGCCATATCGATTAACACATTCACTCACGAGTGCGTCGTTCTGTGTATTTATTGCATCCATGGAAATATTGCCTAGCCATGGAAAGTGACCAGTCCACATTAGCTGTACTGTACATCAGTTCTTCCATTTTTCTGTTCTTCTATTTTTCTGTCTGTATGTTCAACCATACAAACATTTTCTCTTGTTATTCCAAAATGATCAGTAATATATACTACTAGTGGGTGAATACCCGGTGTTGCATGGGAGAAGATGGTTATATCAATATACCCTCAGATGTGATCGATAGAAGGTCAAGGTCATCAATTTCAAGGTCAAGGTCGCCCCGTAACCCGATAAAGTCAAAATGATCGATGGGTCAATATACCCGCACATATGCCATATGAAATTTTAGCCTGATTGGCCCAACCATTTTCAAAATAAAAGGTCAAGGTCACCAATTTCAAGGTCAAGGTCACCCCGATAAAGTCAAAATGATTGATGGGTCAATATACCCGCACATATGAAATTTTAGCCCAATCGGCCCAACCGTTTTCAAACTAAAAGGGCAAGGTCATGAATTTCAAGGTCAAGGTCACCCCGTACAGGCACGGCACCCATCCCATGTTACTCGCAGGGATGAATTACCCCCGTGTAGAAAATTTGAGATCGATTGGTCGAGAAAGGGAGGAGTTCACCCGGAACAAAGATAGAGAGAGACAGAGAGAGAGATTTAGATGCAGACATTCGCATTTATATATTAGATTAAAAAAAAAGTAGGGATATCCAAACTGATGTTGATATTTTTGGAAAGTGGCATTGGATACGCGTAATTGGACAGATGTGTGAGTCAGTCGTCAGACTATCCGAAATGGCCTGCACAGCTGGAATTTGTACGCTCGACGACCTCGAATAATTCCACATTTGACTGGAAGTCACATCACGGCAAGGCGTAATTGGTGTGGAGCACGACAGCACTGAGACAATCGTTGGTGGAGCATCATCATGTTTTCCGATGAATCGAGGTTCACTGTCGACTTCCACGACAGGTGAAACAGAGTATGGCGTCGGCTGAACGAACCCTAGGCACGATCGTTAGGCAGCACGATCGTTTTGGTGGTGGATTGGTTATGGTGTGGGGGTGACATAACCATGACAAGCAGAACAGCATTACATGTCATCTAAGGGCGTGTCACAGGGCAGTACTATCTTGACAACATGTTAGGTCATGTGCCATTTTTGCAACGTCACAGCCATTGATTCATGTTCCAAGATGATAATGCAAGACCCAACCTTCGCTGAAATCATTCTCCTTTGGTTTGGTGATACTACAGAATAGTGAAAAGGAAATGCATCTGCAGTGGGTTGTGTCCACTCATTTTTACCAAATATGTGGCTCCCTGTGGGAAACACAGGTAAAATAGGACCCAGTCACCAATGCTTGGGATGGAAGTCCTCTAAACTGGGAAACAAATGGGGGTGGGGGGGTGGTTGCAAACAACCCCTTTTACGTTTTTTCAAGAACGGAGAACGCAAAAAAGTCCCCAAAAGGCTCAAGAGAGAGCTCCATTTGATACTCTATTTATTTAAAAATTTTCCTGGGGGGCAACTCCCCGGAAATTCCTAGTACGCTCATGCCTTCAGCAATTGGGCATCTACTAAGTGTATTCCTGGTATACCTTTTTAATCAAAGTTGAACCCCTTTTGAAAAATTCTAGTGACACCCATGTTTATGTGACTTAAAAAGTGGGTTAGGAGGCCAAAATGTTACAAGTATTTTATGTTAAGGTTAGTGTAAGGGAAAGGGTTAAGGTTAAAGTCAGTAAGCTGAAGGAGTTGGGGTTTGCTACCACCCAGAAATAAGCCTTGAAAAAGAATTCTTAGTGGTTGTCCATGTATTTTAAATTCCTCTAATATTTTATCCAGTTAAACCCTGATTCGTTAGAATAGGCTTTTGACTGTTCATCCATACAGACATTTCACATTCTTATTTCCAAACCACCAGTTAACCATCAGTCATATATGAATCTACTTTGATATGGTGATACAGCAGCATGGGGTAAATAATATACACCTGCAACAGGTTTCATTCTCTCATTATATGCCTTTGCAACAAAGTTGTGTGTTGGGGGGGTGGGGGGGGGTATACTGGTATCAGCTTGTCTCTCCGTCTCTCTGTGGACATAATTTTGTCCGGAGCTTTTCTTGGTTGTTTATGAACCAATTTCTTTGAACATTGGTATGGATGCACTCCCATGGGAACCTGTGCACCTGTGATTATAGTTACTATCGGCCTTTTTTTGCCAGAGTTATGCCCCTTTCCATCTTAAAAAATCGTGGACATAATTTTTTTGTCCAGAGCTTTTCTCGGTTGCTTATGAATCAATTTCTTTGAAAGTTGGTATGGATGTTCACTTCCATGGGAACCTGTGCACCTGAGATTATAGTTTCGAGTGAACTTTTTTTGCCAGTGTTATGCCCCTTTCCATCTTATAATATCGTAGACATCATTGTTTTGTCCACAGCTTTTCTCAGTTGTTTATGAACCAATTTCTTTGAATGTTGGTGTGGATGTTCACTACCATGGGAACCTATGCACCTGTGATTATAATTTTGATTGGACTTTTTTTTGCCAGAGTTATGCCCCTTTTCCTCTGAATATTTTTGTCCGGAGATGTTCTCAGACGTTTATGGGTCGATTCCTTTGAAACTTGGTATGGGTGTTCACTACCATGGGAACCTGTGCACCTGCGATGATAGTTTTGATCGGACTTTTTTTGCCAGAGTTATTCCCTTTTCATCTTAGAATATGGCTTCGCGGATATCTGGGACAGTCACACCTCTAGTTTTTACGAGAGGAATGACCCTAGATTGTTCATTTGTCCATCTGGGTGTCCATCCATCTAGCAGAGATTCTTCTGTCCTCTTTGGGGAAGAGTCCGGCGCCAATGCCATTAGGAAAATTTGCATTGTGGGGGGGGCTCCGATTGGGATTTTGTTTTGGAGGAGAAGAAACAAAGACTTGAGAAACTTTACATTCGAATTGAACAGAGAACATTAAAACGGATACCTAAGCAACTATGTATACTACAAGCAAGTTTTATAACCAACAGTCACATGGATTCATGTTCACCACATTCTCTGTAGTCTCCATTAACCTTTTACCTAACAAATCACCCGCATCTGCCCAGGTAATATGCAAATTGAGCAATTGAAAAAATTAAATTTTTCAAAATATTTCAACAAAACCATATCATGTGACCCCTCATTGGAACGAGCTCATTGAGCTCGTTCCAATGAGGGGTCACATGTTATGGTTTTGTTGAAATTTTTTGAAAAATTTAAAAAAATTATATTTAAAATAATAAATTTTTATATCGTTTGCGTTAGGTAAAGGGTTAAACTGTACTTATACTATTAAAGAAGAACTTGGCATTTGCCTTTGAATTCCAAGCTTCTAACTTTTTGAGCTTCACTAGGTTAGTCAGTTAAATTTAATGCACAATTGGTGTCCTGAACTGGCCATGGGTGGTCCGAAAGCCTCAGAAAACCAATGGTTTTCTGAGGCTTCCTGACTACCCAATGTAGTGCACCAGTTTTTGTTTGAGTGGGACTGAGATTGGGAAATTTTTGGTTGGAAATGATCTGGTCTAATTTATTTTGTTGACCTATTGATTTATTTATCATTTAATTACTGTTATCCAAAACAGTGGCCCTGGCACATGTAATATTTCGATGCCAATTGAGTACAGGTAGAAAACGTTCTCTCTCTGAATCGAATGATCGCACGTGCAGTTGATACTCTCAATACCAATTTGTATTTGATCTAGACGTTTTTACTTGTATTGGTGTAATACATTGTTGTAAGATAAATGAGTAAATTCAAATTGTTGTCAGAGTAATTATCCAATAAATTACAAGTTTTTTTTATGCTATTAACAGGTGTTCACTCAATGACCTATATGTAGTTACAGGTCAAATTTGTACTGAAGGTTCAGTAAATGGTTCGATGCTTGGAAGTTATATGCAATTAATCAGCTTATTCAGTTAAGAAATATCCAATATCCAATAAAGTCAGCTTTACCGCATTTCGTTTTGAGGATTTCAGTTGTCGATTTGAAGTTTTTATTGTAAATTCACATAGATTTTCATCAGTATATTTTGATACCAATCCTGACTTGATTGGATGAAAATTTATTTAAAAATTTAAAGAATATCGTCAAAAGAATTATTCACATATAAATCATGCCATATTTTTATACTGTACCAATGACCCAGACTTAGCTGGTGCTAACTCCACAAAAACCAGGGCCAAACACAAATTTTGCCCCCCAATCCCCAAAATTTGCATCCAAAACAAAAAGAAATAATGTCCTAAAGGACCTCCATAATACGACTCTACTGCGCATGCGCAGTGACGCAGTCGTCCCGAAATTGGCGCCAAATATCATTCTCTGTTTGGCCCTTCATCAGTCAACATCTCACTGATCTTTGTGCTTGTAAATCTCAGTTTAAAGGATGCCAGACACGTAATTCTTGGAGAAAATGTGATTCTAAGGAGGATAGAAGGAGGAGAGGAAAAAAGAAGTGGCAAAAAATAATCAGGGCTGTACTTAAAATTTTTTGTTAAAATTATGTTAAGTTGCCTATTTTCGAGGCAAACGCCTCTTGTTGTCATTCTTGCTAATTGTTGCACTGCTTATTCAGTGTTTCCTCTCCCCTAACCTTCTAAAGTCCCCCCTTGCAATTCTCCCATGCTTTTGGCATATTTTTGAGAAGTTTCATTTCTAAAATTTCCCTGGGAGAGTTGCTTGGTTACAGAATGTTTTCTGTTATTTTCCCCATAGTTACGTTTTCACCCATGGGTGTATAACGTTTGTGTTCTGCATCTTCCATCTGATGTTCTGCAGATTCTCCCCTGGGAGTCTCTGTTTTGCATCAGATAGAGTGTAATTGAGGACTGATTCCGGGCCAGTTTTTTCAGTGCCTGGAGTCATGTTTTCTTCTGTGTTTACACTGTTTGTTTTCATTGGCAACAGCCTTTTTTGAGGGGGGCTGTTTGTCTTTGAGGTAGTTTATCTCATTATAAGATACATTTATATTATCCGAAAGTGTCTCATTAATTATTTTATATAATTTTAAAATTTTTGACCACACTTTGCCATCGGATCCATCGGGGCTCAACGTTACTTTTCAGCAACTTGGGCTTCTCTGAAAAAATATTTTTTCAAAATTATTTTGTTTTGCAATTGTTTTTTCATTTATTAATGGATCATGTTATTATGTATCTTTGTGTCAGGGGTTTTTGCGAGTAACTAGGACTTATTGTTGTTCCTTCACAATGAAAGGAACTTGTTCAAATTGTAATAGGAAGAAATCTTCCTCTGACTTTCATGATTATTGCATAAATTGTAGTCAGTGTTCTCGCATTAATCCCTGTCCTGTATGTGAACATTGGGATGAGAAACATTGGAAACGTGTGTCACGATATGTTGTTTCTGGAGAAAGAGCGATGCCGGCTCTTTCTCCACAAGGTCACTCTACTCTCTCAGTTTCTATTTCAGAGGAACCAGAACAGGGTGATGTTTCCATGTTATCCTCTTCAAGTGTGCGTCCGTCGTCACAATTAAATACAGAGCTAGCGGCAAAAGTGCTCATGGAGATTAGACAAATGTCGTCCGCTAGCTCGCCCGGTGTAGCGTCCATTCACCGAATGGTTCGGCAGCCGGGTTCGTCCGATGCGGTCCAAGAGGAAATTTTGGGTGATGCGAGCACTATAAAAATAATAGATGCACACCCAGTGACGGCGGATAGTGATCGAGAACGGAGGAAGCCTTTTAGTCCGGTTCCTAGCTCGTCCAGGTCCAGCCGGGCCGCGAGCGAGAGAGGCCCCTCTCTCGTACAACAACATCTGGGACCAGATGTTGTGGTACAAAATGTGTCTTTAGCGGAGCATACGTCCGTCGCTCGGGACGCTCCGTTGTATAAGCAGTCCGCAGAGACTGTTAAGGCTTCCTCTTCTCGCCGGCGCACACGACCGCACCTTGGCTGCGTGACCTCCGATATCTTGCCAGCTTCGCCGAGGAAGGATTATTCGGCGACCAGGTCACACCATCCGGCAGCCAGGGACTCGAGACCGATGGACTCCGGACGTTCGCATAGGAAAAGTATGCGGGAGCCATCCGATGCGGAGCTGCCCTCGGCAAAGCAGCGAAAGACCGCTCCTCCGCAGGTCTCGACGTCGGACATTCTAGTGCAGATAGCACAGCTTATCGCAGCATCCCAGCAGCCGACAGAAACGGTGTCGGATCGAGAATTATCCGACGGCGCTGGGTCGGTACGCTCCGCCGAAGCATCGGGGGCGGACGACCGGGAACATCGGGAGGTCCGACCGGATGGTGAAAGGGATACGGATGAATTGGAGCTATCCCTTTCGGAACAACACAAAGCTGCCGTAGACTTCATCCGGCACTTTCTTCCTCAAGTTGTTCCGTCGGGCCAGACTGCTGCGCTTCCGGACAGGAGAATTATAGCGTCATTGGACTCTGATTTTTTCGAGCGGTTCAGGGACATCGCTCCCGAGTTTCCGTCGCAGTCCAATAATGTTGCAAGAACATTTGAATTATTGAACGACGCTATTTTTAAACTTGCTTCCAGGACAGGGAAAGCAGGCTTCTTGTCCGCAAATACTCTCAACCTGCCTTTCATTAATGCAAGGAATAAATTCGACACGGCAGGTCAGGGTATACCGAGAGTTCCTCTGCGTATGGACGACGAGGCGGAAGACTTAGAGCTATCATTACCGTCGTCAGCTTCTATTCCAACCGCAGTGTTGGAAACAGCTATTGCGTCTAACAGAGCCAATTTAGATGCCTTATCTTACGCAGATCACCTTACGAAGGCGTTATCACTGCGTCTTCAAGGGGAAGAGTTTCAGGATATACAATCCTCCTTAAGACTTCTTTCAAGGGCAGTAGCTTATTCCACGTGTAACTCCGCCCTTTCAGTGGCTAATCTGGAGTTGGTTAGACGTGACGCAGCCCTGTCTACATCCACACTAGTGGATTCTAAGGTGAAGAACTCTCTTAGAGTCGCTTCGGTCTCAGGAGATCTTCTCTTTGACGGCAAGCTTTCCGCTATTTATGATAATATTAAAAAGAAAGCTAGTGATTCTCTGTTGTTTAGATCCGCTCCTAAAAGGTCGGATTCAGCAGACACGAATAAGGCGGGCACTTCTGGGTCTTATCCGCCCAAGAGAGGTTCCTATAGAGGTTCCGGTGCGTCCTCTAGCTCTTATTCGAGAGACCGTCAGGATAGCGACTCTCGTTCGGGACGTCCTTCAGGCCGGGACAATCGGTCGGACGCCCCGAGGTCGACGAGGCGAGGTGCGGGTCGTGGAAGACGTGGTTTCTCCTACCGCAGGCCTCGCAGATCCAGGAGGTGATGGCTCAAACCTCTATCGCGTTCCGGTTGGCGGAAGGTTGTCGAGTTTTTCTCAAGAGTGGGCGTCGATTACGGACGACCCTTGGGTGAGAGGAGTGACTTCGGAAGGTCTAAAGATTTCCTTCAAACGAAAGCCTCCATTAACTCGAAGTCCAAAGTGGACTCATCTTCCGTCAAACCCTCAGAAAAGAGACGCTCTGCTATCAGAGGTGCAGTCTCTTTTAATGAAGAACGCGGTAGAGGTCGTAGAAAACCAGGAATCGCTGGGATTCTACAGCCATCTGTTTCTGGTTCCGAAACCAGACGGCTCGTTCCGTCCAGTAATAGATTTGAGCTGGATAAACAAGCTGATCATCGCTCCGAAGTTTTATATGGAGACGATTCGATCGGTCAGAGCGAGTATTCGGGTGAACGATTATGCAACGAGCATAGATCTCAAAGATGCGTACTTTCACGTCATGGTACATCCGACATTCCGAAAGTATCTACGCTTCGCAGTCCTAGGAGTGGTGTATCAGTTCCGGGCCATGTGCTTCGGATTGAATCTAGCACCCTGGGCTTTCACTCGAGTAATGAACTCGGTAATGATTTACTTCCGAGCTCATTCGTCTGCGGTAACGTCGGCCTACCTGGACGACATTCTTCAGAGGTACGGCAACGAGTTAACGCTTCAGAACGATGTTCAGAATCTTCTTCTATTGCTCCGACGTCTCGGTTTCATAGTAAACGAGGAGAAGTCGGATCTGGTGCCGTCCAAGTCATTCACTCATCTGGGAATGAGCTTCGAGACGCACAACAATCTCGTTCGTCTGCCGTTAACCAGAGCGAAATTAGTCAGTTGTTACGCTCGCTATTGTCTAAATACAGACAAAGTCACAGCGAGAGAATTTATGAGACTGATAGGTCTGTGCGGAGCCGCTGCGGATCTCATTCCGATGGGACGGCTACGCACACGGCCTCTTCAAATTTTCTTGACTCAGAATTGGAGTGTGAAAATTCATTCGCTCGATGTAGACGTTCTCTTGTCAGATCAAGTGAAACAAGAGATTCAGACTTGGGCAAACATTCAGTGGTTAACTCAAGGAGTTCCGCTGCAGTTGCCGGATCCGAGTTTTACCATTATGACGGATGCCAGTCAAACAGGTTGGGGTGCATCATTAATCCCAACGGATTCGAGATGCCAGGGTCTTTGGGATCCGCAATTCCTGGGCAAGCACATAAACATCAAGGAAATGATGTCAATTTGGCTTGCGTTACGTCACTGGATGGACATTATTCACGATGCTCATGTCCAAATCCTATCCGACAATACGACAGTAGTGGCGTATATACGGAATCAGGGAGGCACTCATTCAGTTCCGTTGTTCAATCTAACGGAAAGAATCCTTCTGTTTGCGTTGGAACATCACGTTCTTCTTTCGGTCCGTCACATACCGGGTCGTCTGAATGTGCTAGCAGACTCCCTTTCTCGAAAGGGTCGCTTGTTGCCGTCGGAGTGGACTCTCAACAAACAAGTATTCAATCAGATTTGCTACCAATGGGAACGGCCAATGATAGACTTATTTGCGACACATCTCAACAATCAGTTGCAAACGTATGTGTCCCCGTGTCCGGATCCAAGAGCTTTTGCTGTAGACGCTCTATCGATCCCTTGGGACGGAATGATAGGATATGCATATCCTCCAGCGCCGTTAATTCAACAAGTATTGCTAAAGATAAAACAATCTCAATGCAAGATTCTGTTGGTAGCATCTCTGTCGCCACAGAGACCGTGGATAAATCTACTCAGGTGTCTGTTGTGGGACCTACCGCGGAAGCTCCCTCCACGAGAGGATCTTCTTTGGCAGGGGAAGTCGCGCCAACTGCATCACAACCCGCAAGGTCTCAACCTTCACGTTTTTCCGTTGTGCGGTCCTTCTTGCATGGCAAGCACTTTACAGGACGAGCAGTGGACGCGATTTCTAACTGTAGGAGGACCTCCTCTTCGCTAAACTATGCGGCTAAGTGGAAGGTTTTCCGTCGTTGGTGTAGGGATCATTCTGTTGATTTATTTGATCCCTCTATACCAGACATTGCTAACTTTCTAGTATACTTGTTTGACGAAATCAAACTGCAACCGGTTACTATAAAGGGTTATAGATCTATGTTATCTGATACCTAGGCACATCATGATAGTTTACAAATTGGATCTAATGTCTCTTTATCGAAATTGGTTAGAAACTTTTCGATAAATAGACCCAGAACTCTTAGATTAATTCCTAAGTGGAATTTAGCTTGGGTTCTCCTTAAATTGAAGGAAAAGCCATTTGAACCTCTTGGGACAGTAGATTTCAAATTCTTATCTTATAAGACAGCTTTTCTCTTAGCTTTCTCTTCTGCCAGAAGAGTCAGTGAGCTTCATGCACTATCGGTGGATGATTCTCATTATCGTAGTGTTGGGAACACTATCACCTTCACTACTAACGTCGGTTTTTTAGCTAAGAATCAGGCTCCTAATAAATATCCGGAACCTATTGTTATTAAGGCTCTTCCGTCTTCAGACGGGCGTAGGCCTTTACTCTGTCCTGTTAGAGCACTACGTATCTATAAACAGAGATCTCAGTTCATCAGAAAGGGACGGAAACGTTTCTTTCTGTCTTTGATGCCTAATAGAAAGGACATTTCAGTCCATTCTATTGCTAGATGGATTCAGTTAACTATCCGTACTGCGTATGAAGATTTATCTTCTTCTCAGCAGTCTGTGCTTAAGATTTCTGCTCATGAAGTAAGAGCTCTTTCTACTTCCTGGGCTTATGCTAATAGTGTTGCTATTACAGATTTAATGAAGGCTGCTTATTGGTCTCAGCCATCCACATTTACTAATTTTTATCTCAGAAATATTGAGTCCATTTCTGGAGACCTGCATTGTTTAGGTCCGTTATCTGTTGCTCAGAATGTCGTCCACTAAACAGTTGCAACTATAGTTATGCAGGCTTTCTGTTCCGGCAGTGACTCCGTCCGGCTGCCCTCTTCGCTCTGGGCTATTTGACCCAGGGCAAGGGGAAGGGGGGGGGCGGGTGTTCCCTTAGGTCACCTGCTTTATAGTGAAAAGCAAGGGAATGCCTCCTCCAAGACAGTATTTCTGAGTCGCTTCCGGGATGGTTTTAAAGTGTAATATTAATGTTTAATTTCATTCATGTCCTATTTTTAAAGTGTAGCTCGGTGTGAAGCATTTGTATATGTCAAGTGTCAAACGGGCTTTAATATACAATACTCGGACACTTTTAAATGATTATAAAGAGTCTCAATTCTCTGGACTACTTTATTTATTGGCTTGTTTTAATAATAATTAGTATAAAGGTTATACTGGATATTAATAGAGAACATGAATGTTATTGTGCTCAATTATTAAGGGTAGTGTATCTTTCTAATTTAAATATTAAATAAGAAAGATACATGTAAAGCCTAATACTCCTTTTCTCCTTAAGGGGTTATCTCTTTATTTTATAATTGAGCTTATTGGATTTTCCTCTATGTCCTAGGCCCTCCAGCCTGTTTACTATTCAGCTAAGTCTGGGTCATTGGTACAGTATAAAAATGTTAAAAAATTTATAGTAATTTATATATTTTTTATACTTACCAATGACCCAGACGGGGATGGCCCTCCCTGAGTTGGGAACTCTTGCCTCCCCGCTGAGTACATAGCGCTGACCAGGCACTGCCAGTAAGAATGATATTTGGCGCCAATTTCGGGACGACTGCGTCACTGCGCATGCGCAGTAGAGTCGTATTATGGAGGTCCTTTAGGACATTATTTCTTTTTGTTTTGGATGCAAATTTTGGGGATTGGGGGGCAAAATTTGTGTTTGGCCCTGGTTTTTGTGGAGTTAGCACCAGCTAAGTCTGGGTCATTGGTAAGTATAAAAAATATATAAATTACTATAAATTTTTTAACTTTTTAAAAGAACTTGAATTCCATCCATATTGTTTGATTTGGTAATGATGTTCTTATTAGAAACTTTTGTCAGCATTTGAGTTAGTACCTATTCATTGTAGGTGGACAGATGTTGGACGTAGCTTACTGAACCTATATCAACATGCCAGAAAAGCAGATCCACCCTTGGTGTGTAGTAGTTATTTTGCAGAATTTTAACAATCTCTTAACTGGTCAGGTGCTAAATAGGGCTGCAACGATTCATCGCTATTTCAATGCGTCGCGATACATTTGTACACGATATGCATATCTTATCATTTCATGTGTATCACGATACAAACGATACACGTCCAGAAGGCTGGCATGATGTAGTCAGAAGGTGCATTTTCAGGCCCAACAAGTCTATTTTGTGCTTTTCCAACTTATAATTCCACCAGAGGATTCTGGTAAATATCACGTTGAAAGTGAATTATAGGTATACTGATAGAATTTCAGACTCCTGTGATTCCACTTGTATTTCAGTAAAATATCAACTCTGTCTAAATTATAAGCATAGTTTGAGGCAACAGACCTCTCACCTCTGAGTGGAACCCAGACTCCCAGAGATCCATTGGCTGAAACTTGATTGTCTTTCTCAAGCACTAAAAAAAAAATTGGATGTTACTGGCCAAATGAAAGTTGGACTCTGTGCAGTTTTGGGGCCTTTTATTACTGATAATTCACTCTCAATGTACTGCATGTAATGTATCGTGAAAAAATTGTATCGTTAAAACAATTCGTGATGCATATTGTATCTTGAGTGAGACGTATCGTTGCAGCCCTAGTTCTAAATTATTTTTCAAAGGTGATTTCAAACATGGGTATATTTTTATACTGTACCAATGACCCAGACATAGCTGGTGCTAACTCTTAAAAAACTAGGGCCAAACACAAATTTTGCCCCCCCAATCCCCAAAATTTGCATCTAAAACCAAAAGAAATCATGTCCTGAAGGACCTCCATACTTTGCCCTTACTGCACATGCGCAGTGTCAAGGACGTTCCGAAATTGGCGCCAATTATCATTCTCTGTTTGGCCCTTCATCAGTCAACATCTCACTGATCTTTGTGCTTGTAAATCTCAGTTTAAAGGATGCCAAACACGTAATTATTGGAGAAATGGTGATTCTAAGGAAGATATAGAAGGAGGAGAGGAAAAAGGAGTGACAAAAAATAATCAGGGCTGTACTTAAAAATTTTTATGAAATTATGTTAAGTTGCCTATTTTCGAGGCATGGGCCTGTTGTTGTCATTCTTGCTATAAGTTGCACTGCTTATTCAGTGTTTCCTCTTCCCTGGTCTTCTAAGTCCCCCCTTGCTATTCTCCCATGCTTTTGGCATATTTTTGAGAAAGATCATTTCTAAATTCTCTTGGGAGAATTAGCTTGGTTACAGAATGAATTCTGTTATTTTCCCCATATTTACGTTTTCACCCATGAGTGTATAAACGTTGTGTTCTGCACCTACCATCTGATGTTCTGCAGATTCTCCCCTGGGAGTCTCTGTTTTGCATCAGATAGGTGTAATTTTGATGACTGATTTCGGGCCAGTATTGTCAGTGCCTGGAGTCATGTTTTCTGGTGTTTTTACACTGTTTGTTTACATTGGCAACAGTCTCTTTTGAGGGGGGCTGTTTGCCTTTGGAGTAGTTTATCTCACTATAAGATACATTAATATTATCCGTAAGTGTTGCATTAATTATTTAATATAATTTAAAAATTTTTGACCACACTTAGCCTTGGGATCCATTGGGGCTCAGCGTTACTTTTCAGAAACTTGGGCTTCGCTGAAAAAATATTTTTCAAAAATTATTTTGATTTTCAATTGTTTTTTCTATATTAATGGATCATGTTATTATGTATCTTTGTGTTTAGGGGTTTGTGCGAGTACTAGGACTTGTTGACTTTTCACAATGAAAGGATATTGTTCAAATTGTAATAGGAAGAAATCTTCCTCTGACTTTCATGATCATTGTATTAATTGTAGTCAGTGTACTCGCACTAATCCCTGTTCAATATGTCAATATTGGGATGACAAACATTGGAAACGTGTGTCACGATATGTTGTTAGTGGAGAAAGGGCTATGCCGGCTCTTTCTCCGCAGGGTCACTCTACTCTATCAGTTTCTATTTCAGAGGAACAAGAACAGGGTGATGTTTCCATGTTATCTTCCGCAAGTGCGCTTCCGTCGTCACAAATGAATACAGAGCTAGCGGCAAAAGTGCTCATGGAGATAAGACAAATGTCGTCCGCTAGCTCGCCCGGTGTAGCGTCCATTCACCGAATGGTCCGGCAGCCGGGTTCGTCCGATGCGGTCCAGGAGGAAATGTTGGGTGATGCGAGCACTATTAACATTCAACGTGCACACCCAGTGACGGCGGATAGTAGGAGAGATCGGAGGAAGCCTTCGAGTCCGGTTCCTAGCTCGTCCAGGTCCAGCCGGGCCGCGAGCGAGAGAGGCCCCTCTCTCGTACAACAATATCTGGGACCAGATGTTGTGGTACAAAATGTGTCGCAAGCGGAGCACACGTCCGTCGCTCGGGACGCTCCGTTGTGTAGGCAGTCCGCTGAGACTGCTCAGGCTTCTTCCTCTCACCAGCGCACACGACCGCACCTTGGCTACGTGACCGCCGATATTTTACCAGCTTCGCCGATCAGGGATCCTTCGGCGACCAGGTCACGCCATCCGGTAGCCAGGGACACGAGGCCGGTTGACTCCGGACGTTCGCATAGGAAGAGTATGCGGGAGTCAACAGATGCAGAGCTGCCCTCGGCGAAGCAGCGAAAGACTGCGCCTCTGCAGGCCTCGATGTCGGACGTGCTTGTTCAAATAGCACAACTTATCGCAGCATCCCAGCAACCGACAGAAACGGTGTCGGATCGGGAATTATCCGACGGCGCTGGCTGGGTCGGTACGCTCCGCCGAAGCATCGGGTGCGGACGACCGGGAGCATCATGAGGTTCGACCGGATGGTGAAAGGGATACGGATGACTTGGAGCTATCCCTTTCGGAACAACATAAAGCTGCCATGGACTTCATCCGGCACTTTCTTCCTCAAGTTGTTCCATCGGGCCAGACTGATGCGGTACCGGAGAAGAGAATTATAGCGTCATTGGACACTGATTTCTTTGAGCGGTTCAGGGACATCGCTCCCGAGTTTCCGTCTCAGTCCAATAATGTCACAAGAACATTTGAATTATTGAACGACGCTATATTCAAACTTGCTTCCAAAACAGGAAAAGCGGGTTTCTTGTCCGCCAATACTCTTAACCTGCCTTTCATTAATGCAAGGAATAAATTCGATACGGCAGGACAGGGTATCCCGAGAGTTCCTCTGCGTATGGACGACGAGGCGGAAGACTTAGAATTATCATTACCGTCGTCTGCGTCTATTCCAACCGCGGTGTTGGAGACGACTATTTCGTCTAACAGAGCCAGTTTAGATGCTTTATCTTACGCAGACCACCTTACTAAGGCGTTATCACTGCGTCTTCAAGGGAAAGAATTCCAGGATATACAATCCTCTTTAAGACTTCTTTCAAGGGCAGTAGCTTATTCCATGTGTAACTCCGCCCTTTCAGTGGCAAACCTGGAGTTGGTTAGACGTGACGCAGCCCTAGCTACATCCGCACTCGTGGATAGTAAGGTGAAGAACTCTCTCAGAGTCGCTTCGGTCTCCGGAGAACTTCTCTTCGATGGCAAGCTTTCTGCAGATTACGATAAAATTATTAAGAAAGCTTCGGATTCTCTGCTGTTTAAATCTGCTTCTAGGAAGTCGGACACGGCAGATAAGAGTAAGACAGGCACTTCTGGGTCTAATGCGCCCAAGAGAGGTTCCTATAGAGGTTCCGGTGCATCCTCTTGGTCTTATTCAAGAGACCATCAAGGCAGCGACTCACGTGCGGGACGTCCTTCAGGCCGGGACAACCGGTCGGATGCCCCGAGGTAGACGGGATGAGGTGCGGATCGCGGAGGACGTGGTTTCTCCTCCCGCAGGCCTTGCAGGTCCAGGAGGTGATCGCTTCAACCTCTATCGCGTGCCGGTTGGCGGAAGGTTGTCGAGTTTTTCACAAGAGTGGGCGTCGATTACGGACGACCCTTGGGTGAGAGGGGTGATTTCGGAAGGTCTAAAGATATCCTTCAAACGAAAGCCTCCATTAACTCGAAGTCCAAAATGGACTCAACTTCCGTCAGATCCGCAGAAAAGAGACGCTCTGTTATCAGAGGTGCAGTCTCTTTTAGGGAAGAACGCGGTTGAGGTCGTAGAAAACCAGGAGACATCGGGATTCTACAGCCATCTGTTTCTGGTTCCGAAACCAGACCGCTCGTTCCGTCCAGTCATAGATTTGAGCTGGATAAACAAGCTGATCGTCGCTCTGAAGTTTTATATGGAGACGATTCGATCGGTCAGAGCGAGTATTCGGGTGAACGATTATGCAACAAGCATAGATCTCAAAGATGCGTACTTTCACGTCATGGTACATCCGACATTCAGAAAGTATCTACGCTTCGCAGTCCTAGGGGTGGTGTATCAATTCCGGGCGATGTGCTTCGGATTGAATCTAGCACCCTGGGCTATCACTTGGGTAATGAACTCGGTAATGATGTATTTCCGAGCTCATTCGTCTGCGGTAACGTCGGCCTACCTGGATGACATTCTTCAGAGGTACGGCAACGAGTTAACGCTTCAGAACGATGTGCAGAATCTGCTTCTATTGCTCCGACGTCTCGGTTTTATAATAATTGAGGAGAAGTCGGATCTGGTGCCGTCCAAGTCATTCACACATCTGGGAATGAGCTTCGAGACGCACAACAATCTCGTTCGTCTGCCGTTAACCAGAGCGAAATTAGTCAGTTGTTACGCTCGCTATTGTCTGCACGCAGACAAAGTCACAGCGAGGGAGTTCATGAGACTGATAGGTCTGTGCGGAGCCGCTGCGGATCTCATTCCGATGGGGCGGTTACGCACTCGTCCTCTCCAAATTTTCTTGACTCAGAATTGGAGTGTGAAAATTCATTCGCTCGACATAGTCGTTCTCTTGTCAGATCAAGTGAAACGAGAGATTCAGACTTGGGCAGACATTCAGTGGTTAACTCGGGGAGTTCCGCTGCAGTTGCCGGATCTGAGTTTTACCATTATGACGGATGCCAGTCAAACAGGTTGGGGTGCATCATTGATCCCAACGGATTCGAGATGCCAGGGTCTTTGGGATCCGCAATTCCTGTGCAAGCACATAAACATCAAGGAAATGATGTCAATTTGGCTTGCGTTACGTCATTGGATGGACATTATTCACAATGCTCATGTCCAAATCCTATCTGACAATACGACAGTAGTGGCGTATATACGGAATCAGGGAGGCACTCATTCAATTCCGTTGTTCAATCTAACGGAAAGAATCCTTCTGTTTGCTCTAGAACATCAAGTTCTACTTTCGGTCCGTCATATACCGGATCGTCTGAATGTACTAGCAGACTCCCTTTCACGAAAGGGTCGCTTGTTGCCGTCGGAGTGGACTCAACAAACAAGTATTCAATCAGATTTGCTACCAATGGGAACGGCCAATGATAGACTTATTTGCGACACATCTCAACAATCAGTTGCAGATGTATGTGTCTCCGTGTCCGGATCCAAGAGCATTTGCAGTAGATGCTCTGTCGATCCCTTGGGACGGAATGATAGGATATGCGTATCCTCCAGCGCCGTTAATTCAGCAAGTATTGCTAAAGATAAAACAATCTCAATGCAAGATTCTGTTGGTAGCATCTCTGTCTCCACAGAGACCGTGGATAAATCTACTCAGGTGTCTGTTGTGGGACCTACCGCGAAAGCTTCCTCCACGGGAGGATCTTCTTTCGCAGGGGGAAACCGCGTCAACTCCATCACAACCCGCAAGGTCTCAACCTTCACGTTTTTCCGTTGTGCGGTCCTTCTTGCATGGCAAGCACTTTACAGGACGAGCAGTGGACGCGATTTCTAACTGTAGGAGGACCTCCTCTTCGCTAAACTATGCGGCTAAGTGGAAGGTTTTTCGTCGTTGGTGTAGGGATCATTCTGTTGATATTTTTGATCCCTCCATACCAGACATTGCAAACTTTCTAGTATACTTGTTTGACGAAATCAAACTGCAGCCTGTTACTATTAAGGGTTATAGGTCTATCAGAGCTTGCATTTTAGAATTGTGACCAGGCTGATTGATAGGCCTGATAAAAGGAGCTACCAGGCCTGATTTGTACTGTTCGGGGCTGATTTCCCATATTACATATATTGGCAACCAGCCTTGAACCAGGCCTACTGATCAGCCTCGTGAGAATTTTATAGGGGCTGATTACCAGGCTTGGGCTGATAGGCCTGGTGAAAATGCAAGCCCTGGTCTATGTTATCTGATACCTATGCACATCATGATAGTTTACAAATTGGATCTAATGTCTCTTTATCTAAGTTAGTTAGAAACTTCTCGATAAATAGACCCATAGAACTCTTAGGTTAATTCCCACGTGGAATTTAGCTTGGGTTCTTCTTAAACTGAAGGAAAAGCCATTTGAACCTCTTGGGACAGTAGATTTCAAATTCTTGTCTTATAAGACAGCTTTTCTCTTAGCTTTCTCTTCTGCTAGAAGAGTCAGTGAGCTTCATGCACTGTCGGTGGATGATTCTCACTATCGTAGTGTCGGGAACACTCTCACCTTCACTACTAATGTGGGATTTTTAGCTAAGAATCAGGCTCCTAATAAATATCCGGAACCTATTGTTATTAAGGCTCTTCCGTCTTCAGACGGGCGTAGGCCTTTACTCTGTCCTGTTAGAGCGTTACGTATCTATAAACAGAGATCTCAGTTTATCAGAAAGGGACGAAAACGTTTCTTTCTGTCTCTGATGCCTAATAGAAAGGACATTTCGGTCCATTCTATTGCTAGATGGATTCAATTAACTATCCGTACTGCTTATGAAAATTTATCTTCTTCTCAGCAGTCTGTGCTTAAGATTTCGGCTCATGAAGTAAGAGCTCTTTCTACATCTTGGGCTTACGCTAATAGTATTGCTATTACAGATTTAATGAAGGCTGCTTATTGGTCTCAGCCATCCACATTCACAAATTTTTATCTCAGAAATATTGAGTCCATTTCTGGAGACCTGCATTGTTTAGGTCTGTTATCTGTTGCTCAGAATGTCGTCCACTAAACAGTTGCAACTGTAGTTATGCAGGCTTTCTATTCCGGCAGTGACTCCATCCGGCTGCCCTCTTCGCTCTGGGCTATTTGACCCAGAGCAAGGGGAAGGGGGGGGGGGGGGGGGTGGGGGTGTTCCCTTTGGTCACCTGCTTTATAGTAAAAAGCAAGGGAATGCCTCCTCCGAAGTCAGTATTTCTGAGTCGTTTCCGGGATGGTTTTAAAGTGTAATATTAATGTACAATCCTCGGACACTTTTAAAGAATATAAAGAGTCTCAATTCTCTGGACTAACTTTATTTATTGGCTTACTTTAAAAATAATTAGTATAAAGGGTTATACTGGATGTTAATAGAGAACATGAATGTTATTGTGCTCAATTATGAAGGGTATTGTATCTTTCTAATTTAACATAAAATAAGAAAGATACATGTAAAGCCTAATACTCCTTTTCTCCTTGAGGGGTTGACTCTATATTATATAGTTGAGCTTAATGGATTTTCCTCTATGTCCTAGGCCCTCCAGCCTTTTTACTATTCAGCTATGTCTGGGTCATTGGTACAGTATAAAAATGTTAAAAAATTTATAGTAATTTATATATTTTTTATACTTACCAATGACCCAGACGGGGATGGCCCTCCCAGGAGTTGGGAACTCATACCTCCCCGCTGAGTACATAGCGCTGACCAGGCACTGCTTGTAAGAATGATAATTGGCGCCAATTTCGGAACGTCCTTGACACTGCGCATGTGCAGTAAGGGCAAAGTATGGAGGTCCTTCAGGACATGATTTCTTTTGGTTTTAGATGCAAATTTTGGGGATTGGGGGGGCAAAATTTGTGTTTGGCCCTAGTTTTTTAAGAGTTAGCACCAGCTATGTCTGGGTCATTGGTAAGTATAAAAAATATATAAATTACTATAAATTTTTTAACTTTCCAGTTTAGCAAGATTTTGTTCATAAATAATTGTTTTGTTATAATTTATTGGAGAGTGCCAATGGTAACACTCCAATAAATTTCTTCTAACAATTTTATATGAAAATATGTTGTTCTACAGCTGAACAAGCATCACGCTAATGGATGCAGTGTAAAGCCATTCAAATGGCTTCCAGCACTTTTCTATAGAGTCTTGATAGTGGCTTCTAGCTCTCCAGCAGTTAACTGGTTGATTACTGGAAGTCCATGATTGGACTTTACTCTAAAGTTCAGGTACTGCATATCAAAGGCTTCAAAATCTCTGGATGTTCTTCATTTTATCTTTGATTCTTAATTATTTAGTCTATGTGTATTTTCCTTGTTTCAGTTTATGGGAGAGTGCCTGTAGGCTCTCTCCCATAAACTGTAACTTGACAAACATGGCAAAGACTTGTGAACAAATTTTAAGGACTTAAAATAATTCTGTACTTTACCAGTTAATACAAAATCTGCAGTCCTTGTTGTGACACATCTATTTACATGTATAACCATCAAAACTTCTGCTCACTGATGTCAAAATATCAAAATTTCACCCCATAAATTTTTCTCATAATGCAACATGGGGCACTGCAGCTTATTTCTTTATGTCCTTGGATCCACCAATTTTACCATTGATTTGTGTCTAGCATCATTAAAACAGATTTAAAAGCACAGATGTCAGTTTGTTGTTACTGACTGGAGGGCCAAACAAAGAAAGAATGATGATTGGCGCCAATTTTGGTGTCTTCCTGGATACTGCGCATGCGCAGTTTGCAAAAGTATGGAGGACCAGATAGGATATCAAATTTTTGGTTTTGCATGCAAATTTTGGGGATTGGGGGGCAAAATTTGTGTTTGGCCCTGGATTATTTTTTGAGTTAGCCCCAGTTAGTCTGGGCCATTGGTAAGTATAAAAAATATACAAATTACTTTGAATTTATAATTCTCATCAAATCTAGTCGTGGCTGATTTAGAGCAGCCATGACTAGATTTGATGAAAAATATCTTCAAAATACTCAGCGGGTTAAGAGTTACGACCTCTCATTGGAATGAGCAAAATGTGCTCATTTAGGCTATTAAAAAAATTCTTGTTTCTCAGGCACCTCCATTGTCATAGAAAATCTGCCTCATCACCTTATTGTCACATGGAAATCTCTTCTATGACACTACTTTGCAGTTGTAGGTCAAATATTTAACCAACTATACCTTGTTTGACAGAGCTTACAGAGCTGTGTCAAATAAGATATAGTTGGCTATATTTTCAACTAAATTATGGAAAATTTGCACTTGCTGAAAATATTGGTTTGCCACACAATAGTGTAAGTAGTTAAATTTCTGATTTATAAATACATGTAAACAAAAAAAAAGCCTCCCTCCCTCCCTCTTCATAAAATTGAGGACTAATTTGCCTGAGAAACAAGAAATTTTTTTATAGGCCTTACTGAGGGGTAATAAGCTATGTTTTCATATTTGGAGAAATAGCACATGAATGAACACTGGGGAAGTTCAATCTCATTTCAAGTTGGAGCTGAAGGCTAGAGCTTACAGGCGAGAAAGAACAAAATAATGTAATTTGAATTGGGATTTTTGGAAATCTTGCTTGCTGAATATGGCTGTTGCCATAGGTAATGGGTTAATTTGAAATAAACTTGATTTTACAGTGCTGGAAATGAACAAAAATGACGGGTGCAGTTTTATGCTTCCGTGAATTCAGGCACGGGAGTAAATTGCACCCGTAAAATGTTAGTATATGAATTTTCGAGGGAATATTGTCACTAAACACCAGAAACCTTAACCCTTTGAACTCTAGTAGTATCTTCCATGCCAGTTCAATGGCAGCAATTAGAAGAGTCCGTATTCATTATTTGGGGTAGACCAATCAATATTTTCAACGTGCAGCCCAGAGGCTGCACGTTGAAAATATTGATTGTTCTACCCCACACATTTACTGAACAGCCATCCTGTTTAATAGCGTTATGATGTATCATGTTCCTGGCCAGAAAAGTGGCCGGATGGGTTCAAAGGCCTAAATGTATAAGGAATTGCTGAATTATGACAGTAACTTGTCACTGGCTGCACAGTACTGCTTTCTCAAAACAACAAACATTTATATGCCCTAATATTTTTCAATGAGTGCTTTTTTATCTCCCGTAAAATAGAAAACATGGGTGCTGACGGGAGCAATTGCACTCGCACCCGTCTTATTGTGATTTTGAGATGAAAACTGAAATAAATTCACAAGAGGAGAACAGTTTTTCATTCAGCCTCCCATTTGGAATGTAGATATGCTTTTTACAAAGTATTTCTTGTATAAATTTAAGATAAATGTTATTGTTCTTTGCTTTTATTTCAATTTTAGAGTTTAGGAACCAGAGTTGATTTCACCACAATCAAGAAGAAGTTGGATGAATCCCTGACTGATTCAGATTCAATGTCTGATTCAGAAATGGATGTTAGTGGGTCACAGCCTGTGAAGGAGCCCAATCCCAAATTAAATAATGAAACCATATTAAAGCTCTTAGAAGCTGAAGACAGTGATCTAGAATCCCAAATATCATCGAGTTCAGTTTTACCAACTCAACTGACTCAACAAATTCCCCAAGTTTCGGTCCAAATTGATAAGCAACCTGTGTCAAGTACTATTACTTCTACTGCTTTGATTTCTGATAGGTCTGCAGACTGTCATCAAAACATGAACGTATCGGCATCAACTTCAGGACCATTCTCTAATGATATGACACATTCTAGCATTTGTGTTCCAACAAACTGCCCAAAGTCTCTCTCTCCAACAAACATTATCAATGCGACTAGGATTGACACACCATCTGTTCATCAGTCGACAAGTGTCTGCAACCAGCACTTCTCAGATATCCAGTCTACTGCCCAAGTCATTCAGACATCACAGAACTCTCAGTCACATTCACCATATGGACAGTTGTCTGCAAACCTTCCGACAGCTGTGTCCCTTCCTTCAACCTTTAGAACACCTGGATCATCACCAGTTGTCAGCGGCTATCTGAAAGCACCAGTTTCTCAGTCAGCATTTCAAAGAAATGTTCCTGTTGAAGGTATCTTTATTTTAGTTTTTTCTGTTTTGTCTTTGTTATGTCTTTAACCCTTTACCCAACGTAACGGCCAAAACAGGCCAGCGCTATTCTCAAAAATTGCCAATTAATTTTAATTATTAGCTCAACTTTGAGGTATGTCAAATTTGAGGTTATGCCATGGCCTGTCGTCTGTCTGTCCATCAGCAATTCAATACGGCTCAGGCTAGAGGCCGTATTTATGAACCAATCTTTATGAAACTTCTTGTGTACCTTTGTTATCACCCATGGGACGAGAACGAGTGTTTTTGTGTGTGGTCCGAAATTCAAGATGGCCACCAGCAGCCATTTTGTACTTTAGTTAGTGCAATCAGTTTTTTGTACAGAACTTCTGTATGAAAGTTCTGATTCGAATAAATTTCTGTCTGAATGTTTAGTAACATGGAATACATCACATATAATACGGGTTTTTTTCTCGTGCAGAAATTATGCAAATTAGATGAACTTTGATTTTTTTCAGTGCTACTTACACACAGTAAGTACACATGTCAATACGGCTCAGGCTAAGGGTTGTATTTATGAACCTCTCTTCACGAAACTTCTTGGGTACTTTTGTTATCACCATGGGACAAGAACAACTGTATTTTTATACTGTACCAATGACCCAGACTTAGCTGGTGCTAACTCTAACAAAACCAGGGCCAAACACAAATTTTGCCCCCCAATCCCCAAAATTTGCATCCAAAACAAAAAGAAATCATGTCCTAAAGGACCTCCATACTACGCCTCCACTGCGCATGCGCAGTGACGCAGACGTCCCGAAATTGGCGCCAATTATCATTCTCTGTTTGGCCCTTCATCAGTCAACATCTCACTGATCTTTGTGCTTGTAAATCTCAGTTTAAAGGATGCCAGACACGTAATTTTTGGAGAAAATGTGATTCTAAGGAGGATAGAAGGAGGAGAGGAAAAAGAAGTGACAAAAAATAATCAGGGCTGTACTTAAAGATGAAATTATGTTAAGTTGCCTATTTTCGAGGCATGGGCCTCTTGTTGTCATTCTTGCTAATTGTTGCACTGCGTATTCAGTGTTTCCTATCCCCTAGCCTTCTAAAGTCCCCCCTTGCAATTCTCCCATGCTTTTGGCATATTTTTGAGAAATTTCATTTCTAAAATTTCCTGGGAGAGTTGCTTGGTTACAGAATGTTTTCTGTTATTTTCCCCACAGTTACGTTTTCACCCATGGGTGTATAACGTTTGTGTTCTGCATCTTCCATCTGATGTTCTACAGATTCTCCCCTGGGAGTCTCTGTTTTGCATCAGATAGAGTGTAATTGATGACTGATTCCGGGCCAGTTTTTTCAGTGCCTGGAGTCATGTTTTCTGGTGTTTTTACACTGTTTGTTTTCATTGGCAACAGCCTTTTTTGAGGGGGGCTGTTTGCCTTTGCTGTAGTTTATCTCACTATAAGATACATTTATATTATCCGAAAGTGTCTCATTAATTATTTAATATAAATTTAAAATTTTTGACCACACTTTGCCATCGGATCCATCGGGGCTCAACGTTACTTTTCAGCAACTTGGGCTTCGCTGAAAAAATATTTTTTCAAAATTATTTTGTTTTGCAATTGTTTTTTCATTTATTAATGGATCATGTTATTATGTATCTTTGTGTCAGGGGTTTTTGCGAGTAACTAGGACTTATTGTTGTTCTTTCACAATGAAGGGACGTTGTTCAAATTGTAATAGGAAGAAATCTTCCTCTGACTTTCATGATCATTGTATTAATTGTAGTCAGTGTTCTCGCATTAATCCCTGTCCTATATGTGAACATTGGGATGAGAAACATTGGAAACGTGTGTCACGATATGTTGTTTCTGGAGAAAGAGCGATTCCGGCTCTTTCTCCGCAAGGTCACTCTACTCTCTCAGTTTCTATTTCAGAGGAACCAGAACAGGGTGATGTTTCTATGTTATCTTCTTCAAGTGTGCGTCCGTCGTCACAAATGAATTCAGAGCTAGCGGCAAAAGTGCTCATGGAGATTAGACAAATGTCGTCCGCTAGCTCGCCCGGTGTAGCGTCCATTCACCGAATGGTTCGGCAGCCGGGTTCGTCCGATGTGGTCCAAGAGGAAATTTTGGGTGATGCGAGCACTATAAACATAATAGATGCACACCCAGTGACGGCGGATAGTAAGCGAGAACGGAGGAAGCCTTTGAGTCCGGTTCCTAGCTCGTCCAGGTCCAGCCGGGCCACGAGCGAGAGAGGCCCCTCTCGTACAACAACATCTGGGACCAGATGTTGTGGTACAAAATGTGTCTTTAGCGGAGCATACGTCCGTCGCTCGGGACGCTCCGTTGTATAAGCAGTCCGCAGAGACTGTTACGGCTTCCTCTTCTCGTCAGCGCACACGACCGCACCTTGGCTGCGTGACCGCCGATATATTACCAGCTTCGCCGATGAAGGATTCTTCGGCGACCAGGTCACACCGTCCGGCAGCCAGGGATTCGAGACCGATGGACTCTGGACGTTCGCATAGGAAAAGAATGCGGGAGCCATCTGATGCGGAGCTGCCCTCGGCGAAGCAGCGAAAGACTGCGCCTCCGCAGGTCTCGACGCCGGACATTCTTGTGCAGATAGCACAGCTTATCGCAGCATCCCAGCAGCCGACAGAAACGGTGTCGGATCGAGAATTATCTGACGGCGCTGGGTCGGTACGCTCCGCCGAAGCATCGGGGGCGGACGACCGGGAACATCATGAGGTCCGACCGGATGGTGAAAGGGATACGGATGACTTGGAGCTATCCCTTTCGGAACAACATAAAGCTGCCGTGGACTTCATCCGGCACTTTCTCCCTCAAGTTGTTCCGTCGGGCCAGACTGCTGCGCTTCCGGACAAGAGAATTATAGCGTCATTGGACTCTGAATTTTTTGAGCGGTTCAGGGACATCGCTCCCGAGTTTCCGTCGCAGTTCAATAATGTTGCAAGAACATTTGAATTATTGAACGACGCTATATTTAAACTTGCTTCCAGGACGGGGAAAGCAGGTTTCTTGTCCGCTAATACTCTCAACCTGCCTTTCATTAATGCAAGGAATAAATTTGATACGGCAGGACAGGGTATACCGAGAGTTCATCTACGTATGGACGATGAGGCGGAAGACTTAGAGCTATCATTACCGTCGTCAGCTTCTATTCCAACTGCGGTGTTGGAAACAGCTATTGCGTCTAACAGAGCCAATTTAGATGCCTTATCTTACGCAGATCACCTTACTAAGGCGTTATCACTGCGCCTTCAGGGGAAAGAGTTTCAGGATATACAATCCTCTTTAAGACTTCTTTCAAGGGCAGTAGCTTATTCCACATGTAACTCCGCCCTTTCAGTGGCAAATCTGGAGTTGGTTAGACGTGACGCAGCCCTAGCTACATCCACACTAGTGGATTCTAAGGTGAAGAACTCTCTTAGAGTCGCTTCGGTCTCAGGAGAACTTCTCTTTGACGGCAAGCTTTCCGGTATTTATGATAAAATTAAAAAGAAAGCTAATGATTCTCTGTTGTTCAGATCTGCTCCTAAGAAGTCGGATACAGCAGACACGAATAAGACAGGCACTTCTGGGTCTAATGCACCCAAGAGAGGTTCCTATAGAGGTTCCGGTGCGTCCTCTTGGTCTTATTCGAGAGACCGTCAGGATAGCGACTCTCGTTCGGGACGTCCTTCAGGCCGGGACAATCGGTCGGACGCCCCGAGGTCGACGAGGCGAGGTGCGGGTCGTGGAAGACGTGGTTTCTCCTACTGCAGGCCTCGCAGGTCCAGGAGGTGATGGCTTAAACCTCTATCGCGTTCCGGTTGGCGGAAGGTTGTCGAGCTTTTCACAAGAGTGGGCGTCGATTACGGACGACCCTTGGGTGAGAGGAGTGACTTCGGAAGGTCTAAAGATATCCTTCAAAGGAAAGCCTCCATTAACTCGAAGTCCAAAGTGGACTCATCTTCCGTCAAATCCACAGAAAAGAGACGCTCTGTTATCAGAGGTGCAGTCTCTTTTAATGAAGAACGCGGTAGAGGTCGTAGAAAACCAGGAATCTCCGGGATTCTACAGCCATCTGTTTCTGGTTCTGAAACCAGACGGCTCGTTCCATCCAGTCATAGATTTGAGCTGGATAAACAAGCTGATCGTTGCTCCGAAGTTTTATATGGAGACGATTCGATCGGTCAGAGCGAGTATTCGGGTGAACGATTATGCAACGAGCATAGATCTCAAAGATGCGTACTTTCACGTCATGGTACATCCGACATTCCGAAAGTATCTACGCTTCGCAGTCCTAGGAGTGGTGTATCAATTCCGGGCGATGTGCTTCGGATTGAATCTAGCACCCTGGGCTTTCACTCGGGTAATGAACTCGGTAATGATCTACTTCCGAGCTCATTCGTCTGCGGTAACGTCGGCCTACCTGGACGACATTCTTCAGAGGTACGGCAACGAGTTAACGCTTCAGAACGATGTTCAGAATCTTCTTCTATTGCTCCGACGTCTCGGTTTTATAGTAAACGAGGAGAAGTCGGATCTGGTGCCGTCCAAGTCATTCACTCATCTGGGAATGAGCTTCGAGACGCACAACAATCTCGTTCGTCTGCCGTTAACCAGAGCGAAATTAGTCAGTTGTTACGCTCGCTATTGTCTGCACGCAGACAAAGTCACGGCGAGAGAATTTATGAGACAGATAGGTCTGTGTGGAGCCGCCGCGGATCTCATTCCGATGGGGCGGTTACGCACACGTCCTCTTCAAATTTTCCTGACTCAGAATTGGAGTGTGAAAATTCATTCGCTCGATGTAGACGTTCTCTTGTCAGATCAAGTGAAACAAGAGATTCAGACTTGGGCAAACATTCAGTGGTTAACTCAAGGAGTTCCGCTGCAGTTGCCGGATCCGAGTTTTACCGTTATGACGGATGCCAGTCAAACAGGTTGGGGTGCATCATTAATCCCAACGGATTCGAGATGCCAGGGTCTTTGGGATCCGCAATTCCTGTGCAAGCACATAAACATCAAGGAAATGATGTCAATTTGGCTTGCGTTACGTCACTGGATGGACATTATTCACGATGCTCATGTCCAAATCCTATCCGACAATACGACAGTAGTGGCTTATATATACGGAATCAGGGAGGCACTCATTCAGTTCCGTTGTTCAATCTAACGGAAAGAATCCTTCTGTTTGCGTTAGAACATCACGTTCTTCTTTCGGTCCGTCACATACCGGGTCGTCTGAATGTGCTAGCAGACTCCCTTTCACGAAAGGGTCGCTTGTTGCCGTCGGAGTGGACTCTCAACAAACAAGTATTCAATCAGATTTGCTACCAATGGGAACGGCCAATGATAGACTTATTTGCGACACATCTCAACAATCAGTTGCAGACGTATGTGTCTCCGTGTCCGGATCCAAGAGCATTTGCAGTAGACGCTCTGTCGATCCCTTGGGACGGAATGATAGGATATGCGTATCCTCCAGCGCCGTTAATTCAACAAGTATTGCTAAAGATAAAACAATCTCAATGCAAGATTCTGTTGGTAGCATCTCTGTCTCCACAGAGACCGTGGATAAATCTACTCAGGTGTCTGTTGTGGGACCTACCGCGGAAGCTTCCTCCACGGAAGGATCTTCTTTCGCAGGGGAAATCGCGCCAACTCCATCACAACCCGCAAGGTCTCAACCTTCACGTTTTTCCGTTGTGCGGTCCTTCTTGCATGGCAAGCACTTTACAGGACGAGCAGTGGACGCGATTTCTAACTGTAGGAGGGCCTCCTCTTCGCTAAACTATGCGGCTAAGTGGAAGGTTTTTCGTCGTTGGTGTAGGGATCATTCTGTAGATATATTCGATCCCTCTATACCAGACATTGCAAACTTTCTAGTATACTTGTTTGACGAAATCAAACTGCTGCCTGTTACTATGAAGGGTTATAGATCTATGTTATCTGATACCTATGCACATCATGATAGTTTACAAATTGGATCTAATGTCTCTTTATCGAAGTTGGTTAGAAACTTTTCGATAAATAGACCCAGAACTCTTAGATTAATTCCTAAGTGGAATTTAGCTTGGGTTCTCCTTAAATTGAAGGAAAAGCCATTTGAACCTCTTGGGACAGTAGATTTCAAATTCTTATCTTATAAGACAGCTTTTCTCTTAGCTTTCTCTTCTGCCAGAAGAGTCAGTGAGCTTCATGCACTTTCGGTGGATGATTTTCATTATCGTAGTGTTGGGAACACTATCACCTTCACTACTAATGTGGGTTTTTTAGCTAAGAATCAGGCTCCTAATAAATATCCGGAACCTATTGTTATTAAGGCTCTTCCGTCTTCAGACGGGCGTAGGCCTTTACTCTGTCCTGTTAGAGCACTACGTATCTATAAACAGAGATCTCAGTTTATCAGAAAGGGACGGAAACGTTTCTTTCTGTCTTTGATGCCTAATAGAAAGGACATTTCAGTCCATTCTATTGCTAGATTGATTCAGTTAACTATCCGTACTGCTTATGAAGATTTATTTTCTTCTCAGCAGTCTGTGCTTAAGATTTCTGCTCATGAAGTAAGAGCTCTTTCTACTTCCTGGGCTTATGCTAATAGTGTTGCTATTACAGATTTAATGAAGGCTGCTTATTGGTCTCAGCCATCCACATTTACGAATTTTTATCTCAGAAATATTGAGTCCATTTCTGGAGACCTGCATTGTTTAGGTCCGTTATCTGTTGCTCAGAATGTCGTCCACTAAACAGTTGCAACTATAGTTATGCAGACTTTCTGTTCCGGCAGTGACTCCGTCCGGCTGCCCTCTTCGCTCTGGGCTATTTGACCCAGGGCAAGGGGAAGGGGGGGGGGGGGGGGGGGGTGGGGGCGGGTGTTCCCTTAGGTCACCTGCTTTATAGTGAAAAGCAAGGGAATGCCTCCTCCAAGTCAGTATTTCTGAGTCGCTTCCAGGATGGTTTTAAAGTGTAATATTAATGTTTAAATTCATTCATGTCTTATTTTTAAAGTGTAGCTCGGTGTGAAGCATTTGTATATGTCAAGTGTCAAACGGGCTTTAATATACAATACTCGGACACTTTTAAATGACTATAAAGAGTCTCAATTTTCTGGACTACTTTATTTATTGGCTTGCTTTAAAAATAATTAGTATAAGGGTTATACTGGATGTTAATAGAGAACATGAATGTTATTGTGCTCAATTATTAAGGGTAGTGTATCTTTCTAATTTAATATTAAATAAGAAAGATACATGTAAAGCCTAATACTCCTTTTCTCCTTAAGGGGTTACCTCTTTACTATATAGTTGAGCTTATTGGATTTTCCTCTATGTCCTAGGCCCTCCAGCCTGTTTACTATTCAGCTAAGTCTGGGTCATTGGTACAGTATAAAAATGTTAAAAAATTTATAGTAATTTATATATTTTTTATACTTACCAATGACCCAGACGGGGATGGCCCTCCCTGGAGTTGGGAACTCTTGCCTCCCCGCTGAGTACATAGCGCTGACCAGGCACTGCCAGTAAGAATGATAATTGGCGCCAATTTCGGGACGTCTGCGTCACTGCGCATGCGCAGTGGAGGCGTAGTATGGAGGTCCTTTAGGACATGATTTCTTTTTGTTTTGGATGCAAATTTTGGGGATTGGGGGGCAAAATTTGTGTTTGGCCCTGGTTTTGTTAGAGTTAGCACCAGCTAAGTCTGGGTCATTGGTAAGTATAAAAAATATATAAATTACTATAAATTTTTTAACTTTTGGGTGCGGTCCGAAATTCAGGATGGCTGCAAGTGGCCATTTTGTACCAGAATTAGGTACAATCAGTTTTTGGTACAGAACTTCTGTATGAAGGTTCTGATTTGAATAAATTTCTGTATGAATGTTTAGTAACATGGAATACATCACATATAATACAGGTTTTTTTCTGGTGCAGAAATTATTCAAATTAGATGAACTTTGATTTATTCAGTGCTACTTATACCCAGAAAGTGCACGTGTCAATATAGCTTGGACTAAAGCCTGTATTTATGAACCGATCTTCATGAAACTTCTTGGGTACCTTTGTTATCACCTTGGGACAGTAACGAGTGTTTTTGGGTGCCTTTGTTATCACTGTGCTATGAGAACAAATATTTTGGGGTTCAGTCAGATTCACTCTGGGACTCAAAGATTTCTTTTCTAGTTTAGCATCCAACTGTCGCCCACCTTTATAATACTTTACCTATACATTTGTTAGAGGCTATGGTCAGCATTTATGTACAGACCATTACAATACTTTATATGTGCCTTTGTTATCAGGTCATTACCTAGATGTGTGTCATTGCTGTGTCACATACTATACATGTACATGTCTTACACAAGTTGAGCTACAGTGTCAATGACACTTTCATTTTTTCATTTTTTGTCTCTAAGACATAGGTTATGACCCCTCGTTGGAATGAGCTCATTGATCTCATTTCAATGAGGGGTCATAACCTATGTTTTTGAGACAAAAATGAAAAAAATTAGTTATTCAAGAATATTTTTGGCAAGTGTCCTCTGCTTTCATGTTAGGTAAAGGGTTAAATAAGTCCATGATTATACAGAAGTTTAGGAAAAATAATCATTGTGTTTTTTGAAAACTTTATGGAATTCAGTCTAAACCTATCACTGCCATGAACTTAGGTCACTATTTGTAGGGCTCAGACAATTTATTAAATGATCTTGATATAAGATCCCATATTTGCTAAAAAATATGTAACTATATCAACCTTTCGGCAAAACCTTTGATGTGTAGTGCTTGCTTACTGTGCCAGTTCTGCATTACTGGTAAAGTAGTCGCTGGTAACCAAAGTCTAGAGTTAATCCTTTACCTAATGCACACATTATCAAAATAATATATTATTTTTCAAAATTAAAAAAAAAATTTCAATAAAACCATATCATGTGACCCCAAGGTCGTTCCAAGGAAGGTTCACTATAACTATTCACTTGTTGAAATTTTTTTTAAATAATTTTTTTTCAACAGCTCAATTTGGATATTACGTGGGTAAATGTCGGTAGGATACATTTGTAGGTATAAACAGTTGGCTTAACTTTACTGTATAATTGGATTGGCGTCAAAAATAAGTTTCAGAATAATCACAAGAAAATTTGTAAAATTTGTACTTTATTCATAACTCCATCATTGACATCATTTTTTAGGAAGCTCTCATAAAGGATGTGTTATAAAAAAATTAAAAAATGAGCAATAGCTCTAGTAAAATGATGTGAAATGTTGGTCTTGAATTAAAAAAAATTTCTGGGCTTCAGTTTTCTACTGGTAGTCTACACAACCACTCATTTCATCTGGTACTGTACAATTCCTGGTCATAATGTTTTACATTTTATTTTTTTCTGCGAAATGATCACGAATACTAACAGGTATACCCCATGAGAGTGTCATAGCCAGGATATTTTTATACTGTACCAATGACCCAGACTTAGCTGGTGCTAACTCTAACAAAACCAGGGCCAAACACAAATTTTGCCCCCCAATCCCCAAAATTTGCATCCAAAACAAAAGGAAATCATGTCCTAAAGGACCTCCATACTACGCCTCTACTGCGCATGCGCAGTGACGCAGACATCCCGAAATTGGCGCCAATTATCATTCTCTGTTTGGCCCTTCATCAGTCAACATCTCACTGATCTTTGTGCTTGTAAATCTCAGTTTAAAGGATGCCAGACACGTAAATTTTTATACTGTACCAATGACCCAGACATAGCTGGTGCTAACTCTTAAAATATAGGGCCAAACACAAATTTTGCCCCCCAATCCCCAAAATTTGCATCTAAAACTAAAGAAAACATGTCCTGAAAGGCCCTCCACACTTCGCCCCTACTGCGCATGCGCAGTGTCAAGGACGTTCCGAAATTGGCGCCATTAATCATTCTAAGTTTAGCCCTTCATCAGTTAACATCTGACTGATCTTTGTGCTTATAAATCTCAGTTTAAATGATGCCAGACACATAAATATTAGTGAAATGGTGATTCTAAGGAGGATAGAGAAGGAGGAGAGGAAAAGAATGTGTGACAGAATATTATCAGGGCTGTAACTTAAAATTTTTTAATGAAATTATGTTAAGTTACCTATTTTCAAGGCAGCAGCCATTTTGTTGTCATTCTGATTATTTAGTTACACTGTTTTTTAAGTGTTTTCCTCTCTCCCTGTCCTTTAAGTTCCCCCTTGTTATTCTCCCATGCTTTTGACATAGTTTCTGTAATTATTATTACTAAAATTTCTTGGGAGTTTTAGCTGAATAACAGAATGAATTCTGTTCTTTCCCCATGTTTACGTCTTCACCTACGGGTGGTTAGGCGTTGTGTTCTGCATCTACCATCTGATGTTCTGCAGTTTCTTCCCTGGAAGTCTCTGTTTTGCATCAGATAGTGTATTTTTGGTAACTGATTTCGGGCCTGGGTGCCTGGAGTCTTATTTTAGTGTTTTTACACTCATTGTTTACATTTACAACAGCCCTCTGTGTGAGGGGGGGATTTCTAAAAAATAATATCTTGATGTTATTTTAATCATAACTAGATACATTATTATTGTACGTAAGTGTTGAATAAATTGTTTAAAATATTTTTAAAATTTTTGTCCACACTTAGGCTTGGGATCCATTGGGGCTCAACGTTACTTTTCAGAAACTTGGGCTGTTCTAAAAAAATATTTTTTCAAAATATTTTGATTTCAATTATTTTTTCTATGTTAATGGATCATATTATTATTATGTATTTTGATTGCCAGGGGTTAGTGCGAGTACCAGGACTTGTTTTCTTTTCACATTGAAAGGATATTGATCAATTGTTTTAAGAGGAAGTCTTCCTCTGACTTTATTATCATTCTATATGTGGTCAGTGTACTCGCATTAACTCCTGTTCTGTATCGTATGATTTCGATGACAAGTCACTCTACTTTATCAATTTCTATTTCAGACGATCAAGATTAGGGTGATGTATCTGTGATGTCTTCCAACAGTGTGCCTCCGTCGTCACAATTAATGAAGGGCTAGCGGAAAAGTGCTCATGTAAATACGCCAATTGCCTAAGAGGACCCTAGTAGGTTCGACGGCCTTTGACGTCCGCTAGCTCGCCCGGTGTAGCGTCCATTCACCGAATGGTTCGGCAGCCGGGTTCGTCCGTTGCGGTCTAGAAGGAATTTTGGGGTGATGCGAGCACTATAAATTAACTTAATGCACACCCAGTGACGGCGGATCGGAATGAGAACGCAGGAAGCCTTTTAGTCCGGTTCATAGCTCGTTCCGGTCCATCCGGACGGCAAGCGAGAGAGGCCCCTCTCTCGTTCAACAACATCTGGCCCCAGATGTTGTGGTACAAAATGTGTCGCAAGCGGAGCATACGTCCGTCGCTCGGGACGCTCCGTTGTATAGGCAGTCCGCTGAGACTGCTAAGGCTTCCTCTTCTCGTCAGCGCACACGACCGCACCTTGGCTGCGTGACCGCCGATATATTACCAGCTTCGCCGATCAAGGATTCTTCGGCGACCAGGTCACACCATCCGGTAGCCAGGGACACGAGGCCTGCAGACTCCGGACGTTCGCATAGGAAGTGTGCGGGAGTCAACGTACACGGAGCTTCCGGCGGCAATGCATCGTAAGACCGCTACTGCACAGGCCTCGGGAACGGACGTGCTTTCCTTAATAGCACAGTTTATCGCAGCATCCCAGCATCAACTGAATCTGTCGCATATATTTTATCCGACGATGCTGGGTCGGGACGCTCCGCGGAAGCGGGTACGGACGTCCGAAAGTTTCATCCGGTCTGACGGGATACCGAAAGGGATTCGGAGGATTTCGAGCTTTCCCTTTCGGAACAACATATGCTGTTGTGTATGTCATCTGACTTGGTTTTCTACAGCTTCTTTCGTCGGACCAGAATGCTGCGATGCCGGATAAGAAACTGATAGCGTCGGTGGACTTAGAAATTTTTGGTTCGGTTCAGGGACATCGTCCCTCAGTTCCGACATAGTCCAATAATGTCACACAAACTTTCGAATTATTGAACGACGCTATATATATTATTATTTTATGCTTGCTATCCAAGCATTTCTGGTTTCTTGTTCGAAGAGTTATGGAGATGTCTTTCAAAAGTGTGCCTCTGTCGTCATAGTTAATGAAGAGTTAGCGGCAATAAGTGCTCATGGAATATGTCTATCGCCTACGGAGTGACATTCGCTAGCTCACCCGGTGTAGCGTACATTCATCGAATGGTTCGGCTGCCGGGTTCGTCCGTTGCGGTCTAGGAAGGAGATTTGGGTGATGCGAGCACTTTAATTACTTTAGTACTCACCCAGTGACGGCAGATTGAGGACAGATCGGAGGAAGCCTGTTAGTCCGGTTCCTGGCTTGTCCAGGTCCGTCCGGGCTGTGAGCGAGAGAGGTCCCTCTCTCGCCCAACAAAATAGGGGACCGCATGTTGTGGTTCAGATATTTTACATTCGGAGCATATGTCCGTTGGTCGGGACGCTCCGTTATATTGACAGTCCGAGAGACTGTCTTTAATGCTTCCTCATCCTCACAGCAGGGCACACGACCGCACATTGGCTACGTGACCTCGAGTATCCGATCAGTTTCGGCATTCAGTGATTCCACGGCGAATAGGTCGCGCCATCCGGTAGCCAAGGGACACGAGGCCTATACACTCCGTTCGCTCGCATATTGGTAGTATGCACGGGGTAACGATCACGGAGCTTCCAGCGGCAATGCATCGTAAGACCGCTTCTCCTCAGGCCTCAGTGACGGACGTGCTATCCGAGTTAGCACAGTTGTTTCGCAGCATCCCAGCAATTGACAGTTTCTCGGTCGAATCAGGAATTATCCGACGGCGCTGGGTCGGTGCGGTCCGCGGTTGCATCAGCTACGGACGACCGAACGCTTTATAGGGTCCGACAGGATGGCGAAAGGGATTCGAAAGATTTCGAGTTTTCCCTTTAGTAGTATCGGAAGATGCCTTTCATATCTTCTGGCATTATCTTCCAGTGATTATTATTTCGGACTTCATTGCTGCGATCTTGGATAAGAGACTTATAGCGTCATTGGACTCGGATTTTTCGATCGGTTCAGGGACATTGTCCCTGACTTACCGACGCAGTCCAATATTGTCATTACAACATGTGTTTTATTTTTCGACGCTATATATATATATATATACAAGCCTGCTACTAAGCATGATAGTTTAGTTTCTTGTCCGCGTTGCTCATTTCTGCCATTTTATCATTTATACAAATAGTTTATTTTGGCAGAGCAGGGCATACCGAGAGTTCATATGCGTCTAGACAGTGTGATTAAAGACTGCATATATTCTTTTTCGCCGTTTATGTCTTTTCCAATTTCAATGTTGGGAACGACATTATGTATAGTAGACTTAACTTAGACGCTTTATTATACGTAATCCGCCTTACTGAGGCGTTATCATTACGTCTTCAAGAAAAGATTTACGGGATATTATTCTCAATGTAATTTCTTTTGAGGGCAGTAGTTTGTTCACGTATAACTCCGCCCTTCAGTGGCTGATTGGAGTTAGTTAGACGTGACGCAGCCCTAGCTACATCCACACGCGTGGATAGTAAGGTTAAGAACTCTCTCAGAGTCGCTTCGTTCTCGGAGGAGCTTCTCTTCGCCGGCAACTTTTCGGCAATCCATGAATTGCTCGATTTATACGTTCTCTTGTCTATCTAGTGTTACAAGAGATTCAGACTGGGGCAAACTTTCGGTGGTTGACTCAGAGAGTGCCGCCGCAGTTGCCGGACCCGAGTGTGGCTGTTATGACGGTTGCCAGTCAAACAGATTGGGATATAATACTGATCCCTACGGATTCGAAGTGCCAGGGTCTTTGGGTTCCGCAGTCTTTTAGCAATCAGTTTAACTTCCGCGGAATAATGTTTTTTAGGCTTGCTTTATGTCATTGCATGAACATTATTCAGAAACGCATGCCCAAATTCCTGTCCTTTAATTCGACAGTAGTGGCGTATCTCCGGAACCAGAGAGGCACTCTTTCGTTTCCGTTATTCAATTTAATGGAAAGAATCCGTCTGTTGGTTATAGTACACCAAGTTCAGTTTTGGTCCGTCATATTCCGGGTCGTCTGATTGTTTTATCGGACTCCCGTTCTCTTACGGGTCGCTTGTTGCTGTCAGAATGGACTCTCAACAAACAAGTATTCAATCAGATTTGCTATCTATGGGAGCGCCCAATGATGATTATTTATGACACAGCTTGCTAATCAATTGCAGACGTATGTGTTGGCTTGTCCAGATCTCTGAGCTAATATTGTTAACGCTCTATTGATCTATAGGACGGAACGATAGGA
This sequence comes from Pictodentalium vernedei, assembly GCA_031216915.1. Taxonomy (NCBI): domain Eukaryota; kingdom Metazoa; phylum Mollusca; class Scaphopoda; order Dentaliida; family Dentaliidae; genus Pictodentalium; species Pictodentalium vernedei. The sequence continues at coordinate 388,952,297 of CM062289.1, forward strand.
TACGTGTATCCTCCGGCGCTGTTGTTTTAGCAGGTATTGCTAAGATAAACAACCACAATACATTTCTGTTCATAGCATCTCTATCTTCACAGAGATCATGAGTAATTTACTCTCTTGTCTACTGTGGGTCTTAACGTGTAATCTTCCTCTATGTGAGGATCTTTTTCACTGGGTAAATCGTGTCATCTTTATCACAACCAGCAAGGTCGCAACCTTCATGTATTCCGTTGTGTGGTCCGTATTGCATTGTAAGCACTGTACTGGACGAGCTTTGGACGCGATTTCTTACTATAGGAGATCCTCTTCGCTATTCTATGCTGCTAAAGTGGAGGCTCTTCCGTCGTGGTGTAGGGATCATTATGTTCATATTGTTGATCCCTCCATACTACTCATTGCTATTTTTTAGTATACTTGTTTCACAAGATCTACTGCAGCCTGTTATTATTTAGGTTATAGGTTTATGTTACCTCATACCTATGCACTCTACGATAGTTTACAATTGAGTCTTTTGTCTCTTTATCTAAGTCAGTTAGTAACTTATTGATAAATAGACTTAGAATCTTTAGATTAAATTCCTATACGGATTTTAACTTCGGTTCTTATTTAGCTAAGTAATCATTTGAGCCTCTGGAAACAGTAGTTTTCAAATTCTGACCTTTTAGACAGTAATTCTGTTGGTTTCTCTTTTACTGTAGAGTCAGTGAGTTTCATGCGCTATCGATGGATGATTTTCACTTTCATAGTTTCGGAATCAATACTTCCGTTACTATTTAGGTTGGATTGTTGCATAAGAGTTAGGCTCCTATTATCCGGAACCTATTATTTTAAGGTCCTTCCGTCTTCGTATGGGCATAGGCCTTTACTCTTTCCGGGTACAGTTTATGTATTTATAAACAGATATCTGTTTATTACAAGGGCGTAAGCTTCTTCTGTCTTTGATGTCTAGTAGAAGGACGTTACGCTCCATTTTATTGTTAATGGATTCTATTAACTATCGGTACTGCTTATGGTATATCATTGACTTAGCAGTTGTGCTTAAGATTTCGGCTCATGAAGTAAGAGTTCTTCTACTTCTTGGGCTTACATTAATAGTGTCGCTATTATAGATTTTTGAAGGCCGCTCATTGCGCTCAGCCATCCACATTCATGAATTTTATCTTAGAAATATCGAGTCCATTTCTGGAGGCCTCTATTGTTAGGTCTATTATCTACTGCTCAGAATGTCATTCACTTAACAGTTGCTACTATAGCTAGGTAGGCTGTCTGTTTCGGCAGTGTCTCCGTTCGGCTGCCCTCTTCGCTCTGGGCTATTTGACCCAGGGCAAGAAAAAGGGGGGGGGGGGGAGGGTGTTCCCTTGGGTCACCTGTTTTACTATGAAAACAAGGGGATACCTCCTCCGGAGTTAGTAATTCTGAGCTGTTATTGGGATGGTTGTTTAGTGAGAAGTTTAGGTTTTTAAAATTCATTCAAGTCTTAGTTTTTAAAGTATAGCTTTTGAATATTGCATATGTCAACGGACATGATTATGCAATCCTCAGACACTTTTAGGAGTATAAGAGTCTCTATTCTCTAGACTTACTTTATTTATTGGCTTACTTTAAAAATTATTAGTATAAGGATTATATTGGATATTAATAGAGTACATGGATGTATGAAGCTCAATTTTGGAAGGTGTTGTATCTTTCTAATTTATCATAAATAAGAAAGATACATGTAAGGCCTATTACTTCTTTTTCCCTACTGGGGATGACTCTATTTTATTTTATTGAGCGTATTCCATTTTGCTCTATGTCCTTGGCCCTCCAGCCTTTTTACTATTCAGCTATGTCTGGGTCATTGGTACAGTATAAAAATGTTAAAAAATTTATAGTAATTTATATATTTTTTATACTTACCAATGACCCAGACGGGGATGGCCCTCCCAGGAGTTGGGAACTCTTGCCTCCCCGCTGAGTACATAGCGCTTACCAGGCACTGGTTATTAGAATGATTAATGGCGCCAATTTCGGAACGTCCTTGACACTGCGCATGCGCAGTAGGGGCGAAGTGTGGAGGGCCTTTCAGGACATGTTTTCTTCAGTTTTAGATGCAAATTTTGGGGATTGGGGGGCAAAATTTGTGTTTGGCCCTATATTTTAAGAGTTAGCACCAGCTATGTCTGGGTCATTGGTAAGTATAAAAAATATATAAATTACTATAAATTTTTTAACTTTTTGGAGAAAATGTGATTCTAAGAAGGATAGAAGGAGGAGAGGAAAAAGAAGTGACAAAAAATAATCAGGGCTGTACTTAAAATTTTTTGATGAAATTATGTTAAGTTGCCTATTTTCGAGGCATGGGCCTCTTGTTGTCATTCTTGCTAAATGTTGCACTGCTTATTCAGTGTTTCCTCTCCCCTAGCCTTCTAAAGTCCCCCCTTGCAATTCTCCCATGCTTTTGGCATATTTTTGAGAAAGTTCATTTCTAAAATTTCCTGGGAGAGTTGCTTGGTTACAGAATGTTTTCTGTTATCTTCCCCATAGTTACGTTTTCACCCATGGGTGTATAACGTTGTGTTCTGCATCTTCCATCTGATGTTCTGCAGATTCTCCCCTGGGAGTCTCTGTTTTGCATCCGATAGAGTGTAATTTTGATGACTGATTCCGGGCCAGTTTTTTCAGTGCCTGGAGTCATGTTTTCTGGTGTTTTACACTGTTTGTTTACATTGGCAACAGCCTTTTTTGAGGGGGGCTGTTTGCCTTTGCTGTAGTTTATCTCACTATAAGATACATTTATATTATCTGTAAGTGTCTCATTAATTATTTAATATAAATTTAAAATTTTTGACTACACTTTGCTATCGGATCCATCGGGGCTCAACGTTACTTTTCAGCAACTTGGGCTTCGCTGAAAAAATATTTTTTCAAAATTATTTTGATTTGCAATTGTTTTTTCATTTATTAATGGATCATGCTATTATGTATCTTTGTGTCAGGGGTTTTTGCGAGTAACTAGGACTTGTTGTCCTTTCACAATGAAGGGACATTGTTCAAATTGTAATAGGAAGAAATCTTCCTCTGACTTTCATGATCATTGTATTAATTGTAGTCAGTGTTCTCGCATTAATCCCTGTCCTATATGTGAATATTGGGATGAGAAACATTGGAAACGTGTGTCACGATATGTTGTTTCTGGAGAAAGGGCTATGCCGGCTCTTTCTCCGCAAGGTCACTCTACTCTCTCAGTTTCTATTTCAGAGGAACAAGAACAGGGTGATGTTTCCATGTTATCTTCTACAAGTGTGCGTCCATCGTCACAAATGAATTCAGAGCTAGCGGCAAAAGTGCTCATGGAGATTAGACAAATGTCGTCCGCTAGCTCGCCCGGTGTAGCGTCCATTCACCGAATGGTTCGGCAGCCGGGTTCGTCCGATGTGGTCCAGGAGGCAATTTTGGGTGATGCGAGGACTATAAACATAATAGATGCACACCCAGTGACGGCGGATAGTAAGCGAGAACGGAGGAAGCCTTTGAGTCCGGTTCCTAGCTCGTCCAGGTCCAGCCGGGCCGCGAGCGAGAGAGGCCCCTCTCTCGTACAACAAAACATCTGGGACCAGATGTTGTGGTACAAAATGTGTCGCAAGCGGAGCATACGTCCGTCGCTCGGGACGCTCCGTTGTATAGGCAGTCCACGGAGACTGCTAAGGCTTCCTCTTCTCGTCAGCGCACACGACCGCACTTTGGCTGCGTGACCGCCGATATATTACCAGCTTCGCCGATCAAGGATTCTTCGGCGACCAGGTCACACCATCTGGCAGCCAGGGATTCGAGACCGATGGACTCCGGACGTTCGCATAGGAAAAGTATGCGGTAGCCATCTGATGCGGAGCTGCCCTCGGCGAAGCAGCGAAAGACTGCACCTCCGTAGGTCTCGACGCCGGACATTCTTGTGCAGATAGCACAGTTTATCGCAGCATCCCAGCAGCCGACAGAAACGGTGTCGGATCGAGAATTATCCGACGGCGCTGGGTCGGTACGCTCCGCTGAAGCATCGGGGGCGGACGACCGGGAACATCATGAGGTCCGACCGGATGGTGAAAGGGATACGGATGATTTGGAGCTATCCCTTTCGGAACAACATAAAGCTGCCATGGACTTCATCCGGCACTTTCTCCCTCAAGTTGTTCCGTCGGGCCAGACTGCTGCGGTTCCGGACAAGAGGATTATAGCGTCATTGGACTCTGAATTTTTTGAGCGGTTCAGGGACATCGCTCCCGAGTTTCCGTCGCAGTCCAATAATGTTGCAAGAACATTTGAATTATTGAACGACGCTATATTTAAACTTGCTTCCAAGACGGGGAAAGCAGGTTTCTTGTCCGCTAATACTCTCAACCTGCCTTTCATTAATGCAAGGAATAAATTCGATACGGCAGGACAGGGTATCCCGAGAGTTCCTCTGCGTATGGACGACGAGGCGGAAGACTTAGAGCTATGATTACCGTCGTCGGCTTCTATTCCAACCGCGGTGTTGGAAACAGCTATTGCGTCTAACAGAGCCAATTTAGATGCCTTATCTTACGCAGATCACCTTACTAAGGCGTTATCACTGCCCCTTCAAGGGAAAGAGTTTCAGGATATACAATCCTCTTTAAGACTTCTTTCAAGGGCAGTAGCTTATTCCACGTGTAACTCCGCCCTTTCAGTGGCAAATCTGGAGTTGGTTAGACATGACGCAGCCCTAGCTACATCCACACTAGTGGATACTAAGGTGAAGAACTCTCTTAGAGTCGCTTCGGTCTCCGGAGAACTTCTCTTTGACGGCAAGCTTTCTGCTATTTATGATAAAATTACAAAGAAAGCTTCGGATTCTCTGTTGTTCAAATCTGCTTCTAAGAAGCCGGATACAGCAGACAAGAATAAGATGGGCACTTCTGGGTCTAATGCGCCCAAGAGAGGTTCCTATAGAGGTTCCGGTGCGTCCTCTTGGTCTTATTCGAGAGACCGTCAGGGTAGCGACTCTCGTTCGGGACGTCCTTCGGGCCGGGACAATCGGTCGGACGCCCCGAGGTCGACGGGGCGAGGTGCGGGTCGTGGAGGACGTGGTTTCTCCTGCCACAGGCCTCGCAGGTCCAGGAGGTGATGGCTTAAACCTCTATCGCGTACCGGTTGGAGGAAGGTTGTCAAGCTTTTCACAAGAATGGGCGTCGATTACGGACGACCCTTGGGTGAGAGGAGTGACTTCGGAAGGTCTAAAGATATCCTTCAAACGAAAGCCTCCATTAACTCGAAGTCCAAAGTGGACTCATCTTCCGTCAAATCCGCAGAAAAGAGACGCTCTGTTATCAGAGGTGCAGTCTCTTTTAATGAAGAACGCGGTAGAGATCGTAGAAAACCAGGAATCTCCGGGATTCTACAGCCATCTGTTTCTGGTTCCGAAACCAGACGGCTCGTTCCGTCCAGTCATAGATTTGAGCTGGATAAACAAGCTGATCGTCGCTCCGAAGTTTTATATGGAGACGATTCGGTCGGTCAGAGCGAGTATTCGGGTGAACGATTATGCAACAAGCATAGATCTCAAAGATGCGTACTTTCACGTCATGGTACATCCGACATTCCGAAAGTACCTACGCTTCGCAGTCCTAGGAGTGGTGTATCAATTCCGGGCGATGTGCTTCGGATTGAATCTAGCACCCTGGGCTTTCACTCGGGTAATGAACTCGGTAATGATCTATTTCCGAGCTCATTCGTCTGCGGTAACGTCGGCCTACCTGGACGACATTCTTCAGAGGTACGGCAACGAGTTAACGCTTCAGAACGATGTTCAGAATCTTCTTCTATTGCTCCGACGTCTCGGTTTTATAGTAAACGAGGAGAAGTCGGATCTGGTGCCGTCCAAGTCATTCACTCATCTGGGAATGAGCTTCGAGACGCACAACAATCTCGTTCGTCTGCCGCTAACCAGAGCGAAATTAGTCAGTTGTTACGCTTGCTATTGTCTGCACGCAGACAAAGTCACAGCGAGAGAATTTATGAGACTGATAGGTCTGTGCGGAGCTGCTGCGGATCTCATTCTGATGGGGCGGTTACGCACACGTCCTCTTCAAATTTTCTTGACTCAGAATTGGAGTGTGAAAATTCATTCGCTCGACGTAGACGTTCTCTTGTCAGATCAAGTGAAACAAGAGATTCAGACTTGGGCAAACATTCAGTGGTTAACTCAGGGAGTTCCGCTGCAGTTGCCGGATCCGAATTTTACCATTATGACGGATGCCAGTCAAACAGGTTGGAGTGCATCATTAATCCCAACAGATTCGAGATGCCAGGGTCTTTGGGATCCGCAATTCCTGTGCAAGCACATAAACATCAAGGAAATGATGTCAATTTGGCTTGCGTTACGTCACTGGATGGACATTATTCACAATGCTTATGTCCAAATCCTATCCGACAATACGACAGTAGTGGCGTATATACGGAATCAGGGAGGCACTCATTCAGTTCCGTTGTTCAATCTAACGGAAAGAATCCTTCTGTTTGCGCTAGAACATCACGTTCTTCTTTCGGTCCGTCACATACTGGGTCGTCTGAATGTGCTAGCAGACTCCCTTTCACGAAAGGGTCGCTTGTTGCCGTCGGAATGGACTCTCAACAAACAAGTATTCAATCAGATTTGCTACCAATGGGAACGGCCAATGATAGACTTATTTGCGACACATCTCAACAATCAGTTGCAGACGTATGTGTCTCCGTGTCCGGATCCAAGAGCATTTGCAGTAGACGCTCTGTCGATCCCTTGGGACGGAATGATAGGATATGCGTATCCTCCAGCGCCGTTAATTCAACAAGTATTGCTAAAGATAAAACAATCTCAATGCAAGATTCTGTTGGTAGCATCTCTGTCGCCACAGAGACCGTGGATAAATCTACTCAGGTGTCTGTTGTGGGACCTACCGCGAAAGCTTCCTCCACGGGAGGATCTTCTTTCGCAGGGGAAATCTCGCCAACTCCATCACAACCCGCAAGGTCTCAACCTTCACGTTTTTCCGTTGTGCGGTCCTTCTTGCATGGCAAACACTTTACAGGACGAGCAGTGGACGCGATTTCTAACTGTAGGAGGACCTCCTCTTCGCTAAACTATGCGGCTAAGTGGAAGGTTTTTCGTCGTTGGCGTAGGGATCATTCTGTAGATATATTCGATCCCACTATACCAGACATTGCAAACTTTCTAGTATACTTGTTTGACGAAATCAAACTGCAGCCTGTTACTATAAAGGGTTGTAGGTCTATGTTATCTGATACCTATGCACATCATGATAGTTTACAAATTGGATCTAATGTCTCTTTATCTAAGTTGGTTAGAAACTTTTCGATAAATAGACCCAGAACTCTTAGATTAATTCCTAAGTGGAATTTAGCTTGGGTTCTTCTTAAATTGAAGGAAAAGCCATTTGAGCCTCTTGAGACAGTAGATTTCAAATTCTTGTCTTATAAGACAGCATTTCTCTTAGCTTTCTCTTCTGCTAGAAGAGCCAGTGAGCTTCATGCACTGTCGGTGGATGATTCTCACTATCGTAGTGTCGGGAACACTATCACCTTCACTACTAATGTGGGTTTTTTAGCTAAGAATCAGGCTCCTAATAAATATCCGGAACCTATTGTTATTAAGGCTCTTCCGTCTTCAGACGGGCGTAGGCCTTTACTCTGTCCTGTTAGAGCGTTACGTATCTATAAACAGAGATCTCAGTTTATCAGAAAGGGACGGAAACGTTTCTTTCTGTCTTTGATGCCTAATAAAAAGGTCATTTCGGTCCATTCTATTGCTAGATGGATTCAATTAACTATCCGTACTGCTTATGAGAGTTTATCTTCTTCTCAGCAGTCTGTGCTTAAGATTTCCGCTCATGAAGTAAGAGCTCTTTCTACTTCCTGGGCTTATGCTAATAGTGTTGCTATTACAGATTTAATGAAGGCTGCTTATTGGTCTCAGCCATCCACATTTACGAATTTTTATCTCAGAAATATTGAGTCCATTTCTGGAGACCTGCATTGTTTAGGTCCGTTATCTGTTGCTCAGAATGTCGTCCACTAAACAGTTGCAACTATAGTTATGCAGGCTTTCTGTTCCGGCAGTGACTCCGTCCGGCTGCCCTCTTCGCTCTGGGCTATTTGACCCAGGGCAAGGGGAAGGGGGGGGGGGGTTCCCTTAGGTCACCTGCTTTATAGTGAAAAGCAAGGGAATGCCTCCTCCAAGTCAGTATTTCTGAGTCGCTTCCGGGATGGTTTTAAAGTGTAATATTAATGTTAAAATTCATTCATGTCTTATTTTTAAAGTGTAGCTCGGTGTGAAGCATTTGTATATGTCAAGTGTCAAACGGGCTTTAATATACAATACTCGGACACTTTTAAATGACTATAAAGAGTCTCAATTCTCTGGACTACTTTATTTATTGGCTTACTTTAAAAATAATTAGTATAAGGGATACACTGGATGTTAATAGAGAACATGAATGTTATTGTGCTCAATTATTAAGGGTAGTGTATCTTTCTAATTTAATATTAAATAAGAAAGATACATGTAAAGCCTAATACTCCTTTTCTCCTTAAGAGGTTACCTCTTTACTATATAGTTGAGCTTATTGGATTTTTCTCTATGTCCTAGGCCCTCCAGCCTGTTTACTATTCAGCTAAGTCTGGGTCATTGGTACAGTATAAAAATGTTAAAAAATTTATAGTAATTTATATATTTTTTATACTTACCAATGACCCAGACGGGGATGGCCCTCCCTGGAGTTGGGAACTCTTGCCTCCCCGCTGAGTACATAGCGCTGACCAGGCACTGCCAGTAAGAATGATAATTGGCGCCAATTTCGGGACGTCTGCGTCACTGCGCATGCGCAGTAGAGGCGTAGTATGGAGGTCCTTTAGGACATGATTTCTTTTTGTTTTGGATGCAAATTTTGGGGATTGGGGGGCAAAATTTGTGTTTGGCCCTGGTTTTGTTAGAGTTAGCACCAGCTAAGTCTGGGCCATTGGTAAGTATAAAAAATATATAAATTACTATAATTTTTTTAACTTTCAAACCAGGAGGAGGGGCACACTGTCTACAAGGGGGGAGGGGGCCCAGAATGACATGCCAAATGCATATCCTGAGGGCCATAAGCCCAAGAAAGGGGAGAGTTTGAGAAGTGGTACCCCCACCTCAAGGCTGCATATTGAAAATGTGATTTGGTCTACCCCCAAATAATGAAATGGACTCTTCCATTTGCTGCCATTAAACTGACATGGAAGATATCACCAGAATTCAAAGGGTTCAGGCAATATGTTTATAACAGTGGCATTTTTTTTGTTTTTCAAACGTCTTGTCAACTTATATTTGAATAGAATTCTTTTTATATCACCTGAAATAAAGTTGGGGGTGGGGGAGGGGCTGGGTAAACAGTAATCAGCCGGTCTCTCAGTATGTCTGTCCAGCCATCTGCCTGTGCACCTATGCACAAAATTTTGCCCATAGTTTTTCCTCGTCATTTGTGACTCATGATATTTTTATACTGTACCAATGACCCAGACTTAGCTGGTGCTAACTCCACAAAAACCAGGGCCAAACACAAATTTTGCCCCCCAATCCCCAAAATTTGCATCCAAAACAAAAAGAAATAATGTCCTAAAGGACCTCCATAATACGACTCTACTGCGCATGCGCAGTGACGCAGTCGTCCCGAAATTGGCGCCAAATATCATTCTCTGTTTGGCCCTTCATCAGTCAACATCTCACTGATCTTTGTGCTTGTAAATCTCAGTTTAAAGGATGCCAGACACGTAATTCTTGGAGAAAATGTGATTCTAAGGAGGATAGAAGGAGGAGAGGAAAAAAGAAGTGGCAAAAAATAATCAGGGCTGTACTTAAAATTTTTTGTTAAAATTATGTTAAGTTGCCTATTTTCGAGGCAAACGCCTCTTGTTGTCATTCTTGCTAATTGTTGCACTGCTTATTCAGTGTTTCCTCTCCCCTAACCTTCTAAAGTCCCCCCTTGCAATTCTCCCATGCTTTTGGCATATTTTTGAGAAGTTTCATTTCTAAAATTTCCCTGGGAGAGTTGCTTGGTTACAGAATGTTTTCTGTTATTTTCCCCATAGTTACGTTTTCACCCATGGGTGTATAACGTTTGTGTTCTGCATCTTCCATCTGATGTTCTGCAGATTCTCCCCTGGGAGTCTCTGTTTTGCATCAGATAGAGTGTAATTGAGGACTGATTCCGGGCCAGTTTTTTCAGTGCCTGGAGTCATGTTTTCTTCTGTGTTTACACTGTTTGTTTTCATTGGCAACAGCCTTTTTTGAGGGGGGCTGTTTGTCTTTGAGGTAGTTTATCTCATTATAAGATACATTTATATTATCCGAAAGTGTCTCATTAATTATTTTATATAATTTTAAAATTTTTGACCACACTTTGCCATCGGATCCATCGGGGCTCAACGTTACTTTTCAGCAACTTGGGCTTCTCTGAAAAAATATTTTTTCAAAATTATTTTGTTTTGCAATTGTTTTTTCATTTATTAATGGATCATGTTATTATGTATCTTTGTGTCAGGGGTTTTTGCGAGTAACTAGGACTTATTGTTGTTCCTTCACAATGAAAGGAACTTGTTCAAATTGTAATAGGAAGAAATCTTCCTCTGACTTTCATGATTATTGCATAAATTGTAGTCAGTGTTCTCGCATTAATCCCTGTCCTGTATGTGAACATTGGGATGAGAAACATTGGAAACGTGTGTCACGATATGTTGTTTCTGGAGAAAGAGCGATGCCGGCTCTTTCTCCACAAGGTCACTCTACTCTCTCAGTTTCTATTTCAGAGGAACCAGAACAGGGTGATGTTTCCATGTTATCCTCTTCAAGTGTGCGTCCGTCGTCACAATTAAATACAGAGCTAGCGGCAAAAGTGCTCATGGAGATTAGACAAATGTCGTCCGCTAGCTCGCCCGGTGTAGCGTCCATTCACCGAATGGTTCGGCAGCCGGGTTCGTCCGATGCGGTCCAAGAGGAAATTTTGGGTGATGCGAGCACTATAAAAATAATAGATGCACACCCAGTGACGGCGGATAGTGATCGAGAACGGAGGAAGCCTTTTAGTCCGGTTCCTAGCTCGTCCAGGTCCAGCCGGGCCGCGAGCGAGAGAGGCCCCTCTCTCGTACAACAACATCTGGGACCAGATGTTGTGGTACAAAATGTGTCTTTAGCGGAGCATACGTCCGTCGCTCGGGACGCTCCGTTGTATAAGCAGTCCGCAGAGACTGTTAAGGCTTCCTCTTCTCGCCGGCGCACACGACCGCACCTTGGCTGCGTGACCTCCGATATCTTGCCAGCTTCGCCGAGGAAGGATTATTCGGCGACCAGGTCACACCATCCGGCAGCCAGGGACTCGAGACCGATGGACTCCGGACGTTCGCATAGGAAAAGTATGCGGGAGCCATCCGATGCGGAGCTGCCCTCGGCAAAGCAGCGAAAGACCGCTCCTCCGCAGGTCTCGACGTCGGACATTCTAGTGCAGATAGCACAGCTTATCGCAGCATCCCAGCAGCCGACAGAAACGGTGTCGGATCGAGAATTATCCGACGGCGCTGGGTCGGTACGCTCCGCCGAAGCATCGGGGGCGGACGACCGGGAACATCGGGAGGTCCGACCGGATGGTGAAAGGGATACGGATGAATTGGAGCTATCCCTTTCGGAACAACACAAAGCTGCCGTAGACTTCATCCGGCACTTTCTTCCTCAAGTTGTTCCGTCGGGCCAGACTGCTGCGCTTCCGGACAGGAGAATTATAGCGTCATTGGACTCTGATTTTTTCGAGCGGTTCAGGGACATCGCTCCCGAGTTTCCGTCGCAGTCCAATAATGTTGCAAGAACATTTGAATTATTGAACGACGCTATTTTTAAACTTGCTTCCAGGACAGGGAAAGCAGGCTTCTTGTCCGCAAATACTCTCAACCTGCCTTTCATTAATGCAAGGAATAAATTCGACACGGCAGGTCAGGGTATACCGAGAGTTCCTCTGCGTATGGACGACGAGGCGGAAGACTTAGAGCTATCATTACCGTCGTCAGCTTCTATTCCAACCGCAGTGTTGGAAACAGCTATTGCGTCTAACAGAGCCAATTTAGATGCCTTATCTTACGCAGATCACCTTACGAAGGCGTTATCACTGCGTCTTCAAGGGGAAGAGTTTCAGGATATACAATCCTCCTTAAGACTTCTTTCAAGGGCAGTAGCTTATTCCACGTGTAACTCCGCCCTTTCAGTGGCTAATCTGGAGTTGGTTAGACGTGACGCAGCCCTGTCTACATCCACACTAGTGGATTCTAAGGTGAAGAACTCTCTTAGAGTCGCTTCGGTCTCAGGAGATCTTCTCTTTGACGGCAAGCTTTCCGCTATTTATGATAATATTAAAAAGAAAGCTAGTGATTCTCTGTTGTTTAGATCCGCTCCTAAAAGGTCGGATTCAGCAGACACGAATAAGGCGGGCACTTCTGGGTCTTATCCGCCCAAGAGAGGTTCCTATAGAGGTTCCGGTGCGTCCTCTAGCTCTTATTCGAGAGACCGTCAGGATAGCGACTCTCGTTCGGGACGTCCTTCAGGCCGGGACAATCGGTCGGACGCCCCGAGGTCGACGAGGCGAGGTGCGGGTCGTGGAAGACGTGGTTTCTCCTACCGCAGGCCTCGCAGATCCAGGAGGTGATGGCTCAAACCTCTATCGCGTTCCGGTTGGCGGAAGGTTGTCGAGTTTTTCTCAAGAGTGGGCGTCGATTACGGACGACCCTTGGGTGAGAGGAGTGACTTCGGAAGGTCTAAAGATTTCCTTCAAACGAAAGCCTCCATTAACTCGAAGTCCAAAGTGGACTCATCTTCCGTCAAACCCTCAGAAAAGAGACGCTCTGCTATCAGAGGTGCAGTCTCTTTTAATGAAGAACGCGGTAGAGGTCGTAGAAAACCAGGAATCGCTGGGATTCTACAGCCATCTGTTTCTGGTTCCGAAACCAGACGGCTCGTTCCGTCCAGTAATAGATTTGAGCTGGATAAACAAGCTGATCATCGCTCCGAAGTTTTATATGGAGACGATTCGATCGGTCAGAGCGAGTATTCGGGTGAACGATTATGCAACGAGCATAGATCTCAAAGATGCGTACTTTCACGTCATGGTACATCCGACATTCCGAAAGTATCTACGCTTCGCAGTCCTAGGAGTGGTGTATCAGTTCCGGGCCATGTGCTTCGGATTGAATCTAGCACCCTGGGCTTTCACTCGAGTAATGAACTCGGTAATGATTTACTTCCGAGCTCATTCGTCTGCGGTAACGTCGGCCTACCTGGACGACATTCTTCAGAGGTACGGCAACGAGTTAACGCTTCAGAACGATGTTCAGAATCTTCTTCTATTGCTCCGACGTCTCGGTTTCATAGTAAACGAGGAGAAGTCGGATCTGGTGCCGTCCAAGTCATTCACTCATCTGGGAATGAGCTTCGAGACGCACAACAATCTCGTTCGTCTGCCGTTAACCAGAGCGAAATTAGTCAGTTGTTACGCTCGCTATTGTCTAAATACAGACAAAGTCACAGCGAGAGAATTTATGAGACTGATAGGTCTGTGCGGAGCCGCTGCGGATCTCATTCCGATGGGACGGCTACGCACACGGCCTCTTCAAATTTTCTTGACTCAGAATTGGAGTGTGAAAATTCATTCGCTCGATGTAGACGTTCTCTTGTCAGATCAAGTGAAACAAGAGATTCAGACTTGGGCAAACATTCAGTGGTTAACTCAAGGAGTTCCGCTGCAGTTGCCGGATCCGAGTTTTACCATTATGACGGATGCCAGTCAAACAGGTTGGGGTGCATCATTAATCCCAACGGATTCGAGATGCCAGGGTCTTTGGGATCCGCAATTCCTGGGCAAGCACATAAACATCAAGGAAATGATGTCAATTTGGCTTGCGTTACGTCACTGGATGGACATTATTCACGATGCTCATGTCCAAATCCTATCCGACAATACGACAGTAGTGGCGTATATACGGAATCAGGGAGGCACTCATTCAGTTCCGTTGTTCAATCTAACGGAAAGAATCCTTCTGTTTGCGTTGGAACATCACGTTCTTCTTTCGGTCCGTCACATACCGGGTCGTCTGAATGTGCTAGCAGACTCCCTTTCTCGAAAGGGTCGCTTGTTGCCGTCGGAGTGGACTCTCAACAAACAAGTATTCAATCAGATTTGCTACCAATGGGAACGGCCAATGATAGACTTATTTGCGACACATCTCAACAATCAGTTGCAAACGTATGTGTCCCCGTGTCCGGATCCAAGAGCTTTTGCTGTAGACGCTCTATCGATCCCTTGGGACGGAATGATAGGATATGCATATCCTCCAGCGCCGTTAATTCAACAAGTATTGCTAAAGATAAAACAATCTCAATGCAAGATTCTGTTGGTAGCATCTCTGTCGCCACAGAGACCGTGGATAAATCTACTCAGGTGTCTGTTGTGGGACCTACCGCGGAAGCTCCCTCCACGAGAGGATCTTCTTTGGCAGGGGAAGTCGCGCCAACTGCATCACAACCCGCAAGGTCTCAACCTTCACGTTTTTCCGTTGTGCGGTCCTTCTTGCATGGCAAGCACTTTACAGGACGAGCAGTGGACGCGATTTCTAACTGTAGGAGGACCTCCTCTTCGCTAAACTATGCGGCTAAGTGGAAGGTTTTCCGTCGTTGGTGTAGGGATCATTCTGTTGATTTATTTGATCCCTCTATACCAGACATTGCTAACTTTCTAGTATACTTGTTTGACGAAATCAAACTGCAACCGGTTACTATAAAGGGTTATAGATCTATGTTATCTGATACCTAGGCACATCATGATAGTTTACAAATTGGATCTAATGTCTCTTTATCGAAATTGGTTAGAAACTTTTCGATAAATAGACCCAGAACTCTTAGATTAATTCCTAAGTGGAATTTAGCTTGGGTTCTCCTTAAATTGAAGGAAAAGCCATTTGAACCTCTTGGGACAGTAGATTTCAAATTCTTATCTTATAAGACAGCTTTTCTCTTAGCTTTCTCTTCTGCCAGAAGAGTCAGTGAGCTTCATGCACTATCGGTGGATGATTCTCATTATCGTAGTGTTGGGAACACTATCACCTTCACTACTAACGTCGGTTTTTTAGCTAAGAATCAGGCTCCTAATAAATATCCGGAACCTATTGTTATTAAGGCTCTTCCGTCTTCAGACGGGCGTAGGCCTTTACTCTGTCCTGTTAGAGCACTACGTATCTATAAACAGAGATCTCAGTTCATCAGAAAGGGACGGAAACGTTTCTTTCTGTCTTTGATGCCTAATAGAAAGGACATTTCAGTCCATTCTATTGCTAGATGGATTCAGTTAACTATCCGTACTGCGTATGAAGATTTATCTTCTTCTCAGCAGTCTGTGCTTAAGATTTCTGCTCATGAAGTAAGAGCTCTTTCTACTTCCTGGGCTTATGCTAATAGTGTTGCTATTACAGATTTAATGAAGGCTGCTTATTGGTCTCAGCCATCCACATTTACTAATTTTTATCTCAGAAATATTGAGTCCATTTCTGGAGACCTGCATTGTTTAGGTCCGTTATCTGTTGCTCAGAATGTCGTCCACTAAACAGTTGCAACTATAGTTATGCAGGCTTTCTGTTCCGGCAGTGACTCCGTCCGGCTGCCCTCTTCGCTCTGGGCTATTTGACCCAGGGCAAGGGGAAGGGGGGGGGCGGGTGTTCCCTTAGGTCACCTGCTTTATAGTGAAAAGCAAGGGAATGCCTCCTCCAAGACAGTATTTCTGAGTCGCTTCCGGGATGGTTTTAAAGTGTAATATTAATGTTTAATTTCATTCATGTCCTATTTTTAAAGTGTAGCTCGGTGTGAAGCATTTGTATATGTCAAGTGTCAAACGGGCTTTAATATACAATACTCGGACACTTTTAAATGATTATAAAGAGTCTCAATTCTCTGGACTACTTTATTTATTGGCTTGTTTTAATAATAATTAGTATAAAGGTTATACTGGATATTAATAGAGAACATGAATGTTATTGTGCTCAATTATTAAGGGTAGTGTATCTTTCTAATTTAAATATTAAATAAGAAAGATACATGTAAAGCCTAATACTCCTTTTCTCCTTAAGGGGTTATCTCTTTATTTTATAATTGAGCTTATTGGATTTTCCTCTATGTCCTAGGCCCTCCAGCCTGTTTACTATTCAGCTAAGTCTGGGTCATTGGTACAGTATAAAAATGTTAAAAAATTTATAGTAATTTATATATTTTTTATACTTACCAATGACCCAGACGGGGATGGCCCTCCCTGAGTTGGGAACTCTTGCCTCCCCGCTGAGTACATAGCGCTGACCAGGCACTGCCAGTAAGAATGATATTTGGCGCCAATTTCGGGACGACTGCGTCACTGCGCATGCGCAGTAGAGTCGTATTATGGAGGTCCTTTAGGACATTATTTCTTTTTGTTTTGGATGCAAATTTTGGGGATTGGGGGGCAAAATTTGTGTTTGGCCCTGGTTTTTGTGGAGTTAGCACCAGCTAAGTCTGGGTCATTGGTAAGTATAAAAAATATATAAATTACTATAAATTTTTTAACTTTTTAAACATGGCATGTGTGTGTGTTAATAACCAGCATGGGAATGATCAAGCATGTTGTTGCAGAGTTATGGCCCTTTTTAGCTCAACTTGACAAAGTCAAGCTGAGCTATTGCCTTCACTTCTCGTCCGTCGGCGTACGTACGTACTATGTTAGTACGTTAGTACGTACGTCCACAATTTCCTTTGGCACACCTCACAGGTCGCATTTATGATCAGATTACTTTGAAACTTGGTATGCTTGTTTGGGGTGACCTCTAGATGGGAGCTATCGATTTTCTTCAATTTCCGTCAAAAAATGTTGCCGCAGCCAACGTTCTTAGAACTTAGTTTAGTCAAACCACAATATTTCCCTTTGGCACACCCTACAGGGCACATTTATGATTTCATTGCTTTGAAACCTGGTACGCTTATTTAGGGTGACCTCTAGATGGGAGCTATCGATTTTCTTCAATTTCCGGCAAAAAATGTTGCCACGGCCAATGTTCGTAGAACTTAGTTTAGTCAGACTTCAATATTTCCCTTTGGCACACCCTACAGGACACATTTATGATCAGATTGCTTTGAAACCTGGTATGCTTGTTTGGGGAGACCTCTAGATGGGAGCTATCGATTTTCTTCAATTTCTGTCAAAAAATGTTGCCGCGGTCAACGTTATTAAAACTTCGTTTAGTCAGAAGACTCAATATTTCCCTTTGGCACACCCTACAGGATACATTTATGATCGGATTGCTTTGAAACCTGGTATGCTTGTTTGGGGTGACCTCTAGATGGGAGCTATCGATTTTCTTCAATTTCCGTCAAAAAATGTTGCCGCGGCCAACGTTTCTAGAACTCAGTTTAGTCAGACCACAATATTTCCCTTTGGCACACCCTACAGGGCACATTTATGATTTGATTGCTTTGAAACCTGGTATGCTTGTTTACGGTGACCTCTAGATGGGAGCTATCGATTTTTTTCCATTTCCGTCAAAAAATGTTGCCGTGGCCAACGTTCTTAAAACTTAGTTTAGTCAGAAGACTCAATATTTCCTTTTGGCACACCCGACAGGGCACATTTATGATCGGATTGCTTTGAAACCTGGTATGCTTATTTACAGTGACCTCTAGATGGGAGCTATCAATTTTCTTCCATTTCTGTCAAAAAATGTTGCCACGGCCAACGTTCTTAGAACTTAGTCTAGTCAGACCACAATATTTCCCTTTTGTACACCCTACAGGGCACATTTATGATTGGATTGCTTTGAAACCTGTCAAGCTTGTTTGGGGAGGCCTCTAGATGGGAGCTATCGATTTTCTTCGGGTTTCTGTCAAAAAATGTTGCCACTGGCAAAAAAAATAACATTGGTACCAATGATCTTCAATTTTGCCATTTCATTTATAACTTACCAAGTTCAAGTTTGTCAAGTTGAGCTACAGTGTCATTGACACTTTCATTTTACTTAGAATTTGTTGTTTACAGGCATAACTCTCTGTGCCTGTATTCCTTCATTTCCAAGTCAATGTTTTTAAAACTTGGCACAGAGAGTAACCAGAATGGAAACCTGTGTACCTGTCATTTTGAGATTGTTCAGGCTCATTTTAGTAGAGTTATGGCCTATCTTTGATTTGGAATATTTTTGTATTCTACGCAATGTAAGGTTGGGGTATTCTTAGTCCCATTGTGAGAGATAAATCTAGTTTGGCATGGGGAATGTAACAAACTTCTTGAGTATGCATGAGCTATAGAGGGAGACTAAGAGCTGTGGTGAAGTTCTATATCAAGGCACTACAAGATATGGTAACAGAAAAATGATTCCTGGTATCCTCATCATAAATCATCTTCCAAAAGCCTTTAGATACATTGGTAGAGAATTTATTATTTAGTCAACATTTACTGAATTTGTATTTATCTATCTCCAGCAACTCTCCAAGATCACATTCCAACAACATTTCTTGACAAAGGAAAGAAAAGAAAACGGCCCACCTTCGAAGAATCATATGGAAGGAGGAAATCAGCCAGAGTAAGTAATGCAGTTTCTTCCATTCGTAAAACCTCCAAGAAGCAATAAGATAGGTGATCCCCGTTAGATGCTTCCCACAAAGATTATTATTTATATATTTATTTATTGTGGTTTAATGACACTTTCAACAGCCAGGGTCACCTCGTGTCGGAAAGTATTACTGTTCCCACAAAGATGGGTCCCTGATAGACCAAACCTCTTCAAAAACATGCTTTCTAGATAGATACCTCTCGAAATGGATAAGTCCTATGTAGACACTTCGAAGATACATATAGAATATACCCATAGTAGCTTGGTGTACTAAATGTTCACCATGAGTGGTGAAGTGGTGTTAACCACGAGCCTTTGGTGTGTGGTTAACACCACTTCACCACGAGTGGTGAACATATGGTACACCAAGCTACTTTGGGTATATTTTATTTATACCATGATCGTCAGATTATTAAGAGTTGCTATTATTTTTTCTAGATTTTACTGACCTCCAGACGTACATGCGAGGGAATCTGTTTTTGTTTACACGAACATCGGTGAGCGGTACCTCTGCTGTCAATTTTATCTCCGAAACGAAATGAAAAAAAGAAACAGCCTTTTTCATTTTAATAACATAATAACATACTATTTCGAGTTATGCATGCTTTATTAACATGAGAAAATGCATGTTTGTTAATTTTTGGCATCTTACGAGGTAAACCTATTTAAAAACAAAATAAATAATTGCCACTTCCATTTCACTCTTCGTGAGGTGACGTGCAATAAATTTAGACAAGTTTGCATTCAGGTCAACATCACCAAAGGTCAACAGGGATGTAGTTCTACTGTAGGTATAAATTTTTACTATTGAAATCCCATTGCTGGCGTGTTCATCACGGTTGGTGGGTAAAGCTAACATTTATGACATAGGCTTTTCATATATAGTAGAATAGGTAATCTTGGTATAAATACATAAATACATAATCTTTATGGATCTTCAAAGCATGGAATCTCTTTAACTGTGTTTATATTCCACATTAAAAGTCTATTTACATTGCATTGCTATTTATTGTGCATGTCCGTTTTGTTTAACTGGGGGGGGGGGGGGGGGGGGGATTTACAAACAGTCTTGCATCCGTCTGTAAGTGGACAAAGTTATCCATAATTCAATTCAAGGCCATTTGTTCTGAAACTTCATGCAATGGTGCCTATTGACAAGTAGATGCGGATAACACATTTTTTATTTTGACAGCCACCCAAAATTGCTGACACTGGCTATTTTGTTCAGTTTTGTGCGTTCATCTGTAGAAAATCACCAAAACTCAATTAATTCAAGGTCATTTGTTATGAAACTTTATGCAATTGTGTTTACTGACAAAAGGAAATGGATATTTCATAATGGAGTTGGAACAATCATCAAAAAATGGCCATATTCAGCCATTTTGTTCAAAAAATACCATTTACACTTATTTTAGTAAGAACATCCCTACATTGAATTGGATACTGATTATTTTTAGCTTAACTTGACGGAAGTTTGTGAGTCTGTAAATCTGTCGGTCTGTAAGTCTGTGCATCAGTTCACATTTTCTTTAGCACAGGCTAAACCCTGTAGTTCTTGTCCGATCATCACAAAATTTCATATGCATGTTCGAGGTGATGTCTAGATGAGAATGTCCCCTTTTGGTTGCGATCAGACAAGCGTGATGGCTATGCTGGCCTGAAACCCAAAAACCTTTAGCACAGTCTACAGGTCATATTTATGAAGGGATTTCACAGTAATTTGGTAGAATGACGCCGTATATTGTCTGGATGAGAACGTCCCCTTTTGGTCGTGATCGGTCAACCATGATGGCTGCGCAGGCCCAAAACCCGAAAACCTTTAGCACAGTCCACAGGTCGTATTTATGAAGAGGTTTTATTTTAACTTTGTAAGATGACTCTGTATATTGTCTAGAGAACGTCCCATTTTGGTAGATTTCAGTCAACCGTGACGGCCACAGAGGCACATTACCCAGATTCCTTTATCACAGTCTACAGCTTGCATTTATGAAGGGATTTCATTGCAAATTAGTAGGATAACTCAGTATAATGTCTAGATGAGAACGTCCTATTTTGGCCATGATTGGTCAACCGTGATGGCCGCACAGGCACGTAACCTATATTTGTTTAGCTCAGCCTACAGTTCATATTTTTGAAGCAATTTTCACTATAACTTGGAAGGATAGCTCGGTATGATGTCTAGATGAGACTGTCCTGTTTTGGTCACAATCAGTCATCCATTACTGCCGCCTGTTCACATGACCTAGATTCCTTAAGTGCTGTCTACAGGTTGTTTTTATAAAGGGATTACTTGGTAGGATAACTTGTCATGATCTGTCATCCATGACCACCAAACTGTCACATGACCTAGATTCCTTTAGCAAAGTCTGCGAGTTATATTTATGAAGGGATTTCATTGTGACTTGGTAGGATGGCTCGTTTTGGAATGATTTTACTATAACTTGGTAACTTTGGCTGACAGACATTAACTGTTAGGGCCACATTAACCCAGGCCTCAATTCTTTAGTACAGTCTACACCTCAAATTATTATTGAAAACATAGCATATAGGGAACAGAAATTAACATATTCTCAATTATCACAATTCTTGTCTTATTTCATAATCCTTTCATAAACATTGAACATTATCCTTTTCATCAAACACTACACACAGTCAAGTTAAGCTACAGTGTCATTGACACTTTTATTTGATATAGTATAATGTATAATGTAATATACTTACTAGTATAATGTACTTAAGAAAAGAAACATCTTTTAAATTAACAAATTAACCAGAAATCTTTGTTTTCAAAACTATCCAAATACAGTGGAGCCCACTTAATTGGATATCTCTTTAACTAAATAACCCTGTTAATTGAATATAATTTCCCAACACAAAACCATTTACCATACGTCCAGTACCAATTTTACCTCTTATTTAAATATAGGTTATAGAGTAAACTCCTGTTAATTGAATAAAAAATATTGTAATCTTTTGAGAAATTACCCTGACTCTCCCCAGTTTTCCTTTGTTTATAGACCTATTTGGCCTCAGTGCATCCAATACAGGCATTTAATCTTTTATATCTTGTTTGACAGAGCTCCATGAATAAATGCTAAGTTCATCTCTAGAATACAGGAAAGTGACACAATCCCTGTTAATTGAATACCCCTGTCAATTGAATATTTTTCATTGGCAAAGTGGCTATTCAATTAACAGGGTTCCACTGCATGGCAAAAACAAAAATCTGCGATACTAAATTAATGCATATGTTCCTTTGTACTTCCTCTGTGAGTGAAGTTTCGTTCCTTGGCTTGTTGAGGCGAGAGACAAAATATCACTCAGGGAGTGAGCACATAAGAATCCAAATCTACCAGCATAAATGGGAGTAGCCATGTTTCTTTAATGTTTAACCTTCATGCAACATCAAACCTGCAGAAGGGGTGGGAGAGCTGAGACCACAAAACTTTATCTAAGTCCAAATAGATTTTAGCCCCTGTGAACCTCTCGGGGACATTATGTTTTTGCCATGTCTGTCCGTCGTCTGTCTGTTTAATTTTGGTTTCCGGCCAATAACTAAAGAACCGCTTTTTTGATCAAATCATAATTTTAGGGCTAACTTGTGGATGACGAAATAATGCTTCCTTTCGATTTTGGAACAGCTAGCCAATCCAATATGGCCACCATGGTGGTCATATGGAATTTGGTTTCCGTCCAATAACTAATGATTGCTGACTCGAATCCTTTTTTTTTTTATGCATTGATGGTGTCTAGAGGAAGTTTCCTTTCGATTTTGGGCCAGTCAGCTGACCCAAAATGGCCACCAGTGGCCAATTCATTATGGCTTCCATGGCAGCCATCTTGAATTTAGTTTCCGTCCAATAACTAATGACTACGGACTCGAATCAATTTCATTTTTTGGTTATGCATTATTGGTGTCTAGAGGAAGCTTCTTTTCGTTTTTGGATGAAATAACCAATTCAATATGGCCATCATGGTGGCCACATTTTATTTGGTTTCTGTCCAAGAACAAATAAATGCTGACTCGAATCAATTTTATTTTTTGATTATGCATTTTTGGTATCAAGAGAAAGCTTCCCTTCAATTTTGGACCAGTCAGCTGAACCAAGATGGCCACCAGTGGCTAATTCATTATGGCTTCCATCTTGAATTTGGTTTCTGTCCAATAACTAATGAATTCTGACTCAAATCAATTTTATATTTTTATACTGTACCAATGACCCAGACATAGCTGGTGCTAACTCTTAAAAGTCTAGGGCCAAACACAAATTTTGCCCCCCAATCCCCAAAATTTGCATCTAAAACCGAAAAAATCATGTCCTAAATGGTCCTCCATACTTTCCCTCCACTGCGCATGCACAGTGTCAAGGAGGTCTCGAAATTGGCGCCAATTATCATTCTTTGTTTGGCCCTTCATCAGTTCACATCTGACTGATATTTGTGCTTGTAAATCTCAGTTTAAATGATGCCAGACACATAAATATTAGAGAAATGGTGGATCTAAAGAGGAAATAGAAGGAGGAGAGGAAAAATGAGTGGCAGGAAATAATCAGGGCTGTAACTTAAAAATTTTTTACGAAATTATGTTAAGTTGCCTAATTTCGAGGCACGGGCCTGTTGTTGTCATTCTTGCTATAAAGTTACACTGCTTGTTCAGTGTTTCCTCTCTCCCTTTCCTTTAAGTCCCCCCTTGCTATTCTCCCATGCTTTTGGCATATTTTCTGTAATATTATTACTAAAATGTCTTGGGAGTTTTAGCTGGGTAACAGAATGAATTCTGTTCTTTTCCCCATGTTTACGTCCTCACCCATGGGTGTTTAGGCTTAGTGTTCTGCATCTACCATCTGATGTTCTGCAGTTTCTTCCCTGGAAGTCTCTGTTTTGCATCAGATAGTGTGTTATTGGTAACTGATTTCGGGCCATGGTTATCAGTGCCTGGAGTCATGTTTCTGGTGTTTATACACTTCTTATTTACATTGACAACAGTCTCTGTGGAGGGGGATTTCTTGTCTTTGTATTCGCTTAATCATAACAAGATACATTATTATTATATGTAAGTGTTGCATTAATTTTTTAAAATATTTTTAAAATTTTTGTCCACACTTAGGCTTCTTGGGATCCATTGGGGCTCAGTGTTACTTTTCAGAAACTTGGGCTTTTCTGAAAAAATATTTTTTCAAAAATTTTTTTTGATTTCAATTATATTTTCTATGTTAATGGATCATGTTATTATGTATCTTTGTTTTCAGGGGTTGGTGCGAGTACTAGGACTTTTTGTATTCTTTTCACAATGAAAGGATATTGTTCAAATTGTAATAAGAGGAAATCTTCCTCTGACTTTCATAATCATTGTATTAATTGTAGTCAGTGTACTCGCACTAACGCCTGTTCAGTATGTGTCAATTGGGATGACAAACATTGGAAACGTGTGTCACAGTATGTTGTTTGCGGGGAAAAGGCCATGCCGGTCCTTTCTCCGCAGAGTCACTCTAGTTTTTCAATCTCTATTTCAGAGGAACAAGAACAGGGTGATGTTTCCGTGATGTCTTCCAAAAGTGTGCCTCTGTCGTCACAGTTAATTGAAGAGCTAGCGGCAAAAGTGCTCATGGAAATATGTCAATTGCCTAAGAGGTCCCTAGTAGGATCGACGGCGTTGGCGTCCGCTAGCTCGTCCGGTGTAGCGTCCATTCATCGAATGGTTCGGCAGCCGGGTTCGTCCGTTGCGGTCCAGGAAGGAGATTTGGGTGATGCGAGCACTATAAATAGACAAAGTGCACACCCAGTGACGACGGATCAGAGGAGAGAACGGAGGAAGCCTATTAGTCCGGTTCCTAGCTCGACCAGGTCCATCCGGGCTGCGAGCGAGAGAGGTCCCTCTCTCGTACAACAACATCTGGGACCAGATGTAGTGGTACAAACCGTTTCGCATTCGGAGCATACGTCCGCTGCTCGGGACGCTCCGTTATATAGACAGTCCGGAGAGACTGTCGATAAGGCTTCCTCACGGCAGCGCACACGACCGCACCTTGGCTACGTGACCACGGATATCCAGCCAGCTTCGCCAATCAGGGATTCCACGGCGACCAGGTCACGCCATCCGGTAGCCAGGGACACGAGGCCTGTAGACTCCAGATGTTCGCATAAGAGAAGTATGCAGGAGTCAACGTACACGGAGCTTCCAGCGGCAAAGCAAAGTAAGACCGCTACTCCACAGGCCTCAGTATGGATGTGCTATCCCAAATAGCACAACTTATTGCAGCATCCCAGCAAACGACAGAATCTTTGTCGGATCAGGAATTATCCGACGACGCTGGGTCGGTACGCTCCGCTGAAGCATCAGGTACGGACGACCGAGAACTTCATAGGGTCCGACAGGATGGCGAAAGGGATTTGGAGCTTTCCCTTTCGGAATAACATAAAGCTGCCGTAGATTTCATCCGGCATTATCTTCCAGAGGTTGTTCCGTCGGACCAGAATGCTGCGATGCCGGATAAGAGACTGATAGCGTCATTGGACACGGAATTTTTTGATCGGTTCAGGGACATCGTCCCTGAGTTTCCGACACAGTCCAATAATGTCACAAGAACATTCAAATTATTGAACGACGCTATATATAAGCTTGCTACCAAAACAGGCAGGTCTGGTTTCTTGTCCGCAAATGCTCTAAATCTGTCTTTCATCAATTCAAGGAATAAATTCGAAACGGCAGAACAAAGCATACCGAGAGTTCCTCTGCGTCTAGACGACCAGTCTGAAGACTTTGAATTGTCTATACCGTCGTCTATGTCAATTCCAACAACAACGTTGGAAACGACAATAATGTCTAACAGAGTTAACTTAGACACTTTATCATACGCTGACCACCTTACTAAGGCGTTATCATTACGTCTTCAAGGGAAAGAATTCCAGGATATACAATCCTCATTAAGACTTCTTTGAAGGGCAGTAGCTTATTCCACGTATAACTCCGCCCTTTCAGTGGCAAACCTGGAGTTGGTTAGACGTGACGCAGCCCTAGCTACATCCACGCGCGTGGATAGTAAGGTGAAGAACTCTCTCAGAGTCGCTTCGGTCTCCGGAGAGCTTCTCTTTAACGGCAAGCTTTCAGCAATCTATGATAAGATAACTAAGAAAGCTTCGGATTCTCTGCTATTTAAATCCGCTTCCAAAAAGTCGGATACAGCAGAAAAGAGTAAGACAGGCACTTCTGGGACAAGTACGCCCAAGAGAAGTTCCTATAGAGGTTCTTATACGTCCTCTAGGTCTTAATCTAGGGACCGTCAATGCAGCGACTCACGTATGGGACGTTATTCTGGCCGAGACAACCGGTCAGACTTCCCTAGGTCGACGGGACAAGGTGTGGGTCGTGGAGGACGTAGAGTTTCTCCTTCCGTAAGCCTCGCAGGTCCAGGAGGTGATGGTTTGAACCTCTATTGTGTTCCGGTAGGCGGAAGATTATCGAGTTTTATAAACGAGTGGGCATCCATTACGGATGACCCCTGGTTCCGAGGGGTAATTTCGGAAGGACTAAGAATATCCTTCAAACGAAAGCCTCCATTAACTCGAAGTCCAAAATGGACTCAGCTTCCGTCAAATCCGCAGAAAAGAGATGCTCTTTTATCAGAAGTACAGTCTCTTCTGATGAAGAACGTGGTAGAGGTCGTAGAAGACCAGGAATCACCGGGTTTCTACAGCCATCTGTTTCTGGTTCCGAAACCAGATGGCTCGTTCCGTCCAGTCATAGATCTGAGCTGGATAAACAAGCTGATTGTCGCTCCGAAGTTCTATATGGAGACAATTCGATCAGTCAGAGCGAGTATTCGGGTGAACGACTATGCTACAAGCATAGATCTCAAAAATGTGTACTTTCACGTCATGGTACATCCGACATTCAGAAAGTATCTACGCTTCGCAGTCCTAGGAGTTGTATTTCAGTTCCGAGCGATGTGCTTCGGTTTGAACCTAGCACCCTGGGCTTTCACTCGAATAATGAACTCGGTAATGATACATTTTCGAGCTCATTCGTCTGCGGTAACGTCGGCCTACCTGGACGACATTCTTCAGAGGTACGGCAACGAGTTAACGCTTCAGAACGATGTGCAGAATCTGCTTATATTACTCCGACGTCTCGGTTTTATAATAAACGAGGAGAAGTCGGATCTGGTGCCATCCAAGTCATTCACTCATCTGGGAATGAGCTTCGAGACGCACAACAATCTCGTTCATCTGCCGTTAACCAGAGCGAAATTAATCAGTTGTTATGCTCTCTATTGTCTTCACTCAGACAAAGTCACAGCGAGAGAGTTCATGAGACTGATAGGTCTGTGCGGAGCCGCTGCGGATCTCATTCCGATGGGGCGGTTACGCACTCGTCCTCTCCAAATTTTCTTGACTCAGAATTGGAGTGTAAAGATTCATTCGCTCGATATAGACGTTCTCTTGTCAAATCAAGTGAAACAAGAGATTCAGACTTGGGCAAACATTCAGTGGTTAACTAAGGGAGTTCCACTGCAGTTGCCGGATCCGAGTTTTACGATTATGACGGATGCCAGTCAAACAGGTTGGGGTGCAACATTGATCCCAATGGATTCGAAGTGCCATGGTCTTTGGGATCCGCAGTTTCTAGGCAAGCACATAAACATCAAGGAAATGATGTCAATTTGGCTTGCACTACGTCATTGGATGAACATTATTCAGAAAGCACATGTCCAAATCCTGTCCGGCAATACGACAGTAGTAGCGTATATCCGGAACCAGGGAGGCACTCATTCCGTTCCATTATTCAATTTAACGGAAAGAATCCTTCTGTTTGTTCTAGAACACCAAGTTCTGCTTTCGGTCCGTCATATTCCGGGTCGTCTGAATGTATTAGCAGACTCCCTTTCACGTAAGGGTCGCTTGTTGCCGTCAGAATGAACTCTCAACAAACAGGTATTCAATCAGATTTGCTACCAATGGGAGTGGCCAATGATAGACTTATTTGCGACACAACTCAACAATCAGTTGCAGACGTATGTGTCACCATGTCCGGATCCCCGAGCATATGCAGTAGATGCTCTATCGATCTCGTGGGACGGAATGATAGGATATGCATATCCTCCAGCGCCGTTGATTCAGCAAATATTGCTAAAGATAAAACAATCACAATGCAAAATTCTGTTGGTAGCATCTCTGTCTCCACAGAGACCGTGGATAAATCTACTCAGGTGTCCGCTGTGGGACTTACCACGAAAACTTCCTCCATGAGAGGATCTTCTTTCGCAGGGGAAATCGTGTCAACTTCATCACAACCCGCAAGGTCTCAACCTTCATGTATTTCTGTTATGTGGTCCTTCTTGCACGGCAAGCATTTTACAGGATGAGCAGTGGACGCGATTTCTAACTGTAGGAGGACCTCCTCTTCGCTAAACTATGCGGCTAAGTGGAAGGTCTTTCGTCGTTGGTGTAGGGATCATTCTGTTGATATTTTTGATCCCTCCATACCAGACATTGCAAACTTTCTAGTATACTTGTTTGACGAGATCAAACTGCAGCCTGTTACTATTAAAGGTTATAGGTCTATGTTATCTGATACCTATGCACACCATGATAGTTTACAAATTGGATCTAATGTCTCTTTATCTAAATTAGTTAGAAACTTCTCGATAAATAGACCTAGAACCCTTAGATTAATTCCTAAATGGAATTTAGCTTGGGTTCTTCTTAAACTAAAAGAAAAGCCATTTGAGCCTCTTGAGACAGTAGATTTCAAATTCTTGTCTTATAAGACAGCATTTCTCTTAGCTTTCTCTTCTGCTAGAAGAGTCAGTGAGCTTCATGCACTATCGGTGGATGATTCTCACTATCGTAGTGTCGGGAACACTATTACCTTTACTACTAATGTTGGATTTTTGGCTAAGAATCAGGCTCCTAATAAATATCCGGAACCTATTGTTATTAAGGCCCTTCTATCTTCAGATGGGCATAGGCCTTTACTCTGTCCGGTTAGAGCTTTACGTATTTATAAACAAAGATCTCAGTTTATCAGAAAGGGACAAAAACGCTTCTTTCTGTCTCTGATGCCTAATAGAAAGGATATTACGGTCCATTCTATTGCTAGATGGATTCAATTAACTATCCGTACTGCTTATGATAATCTATCTTCAACTCAGCAGTCTGTGCTTAAGATTTTGGCTCATGAAGTAAGAGCTCTTTCTACATCTTGGGCTTACGCAAATAGTGTTGCTATTACAGATTTAATGAAGGCTGCATATTGGCCTCAGCCATCCACATTCACAAATTTTTATCTCAGAAATATTGAGTCCATTTCTGGAGACCTGCATTGTTTAGGTCCTTTATCTGTTGCTCAGAATGTCGTCCACTAAACAGTTGCAACTATAGTTATGCAGGCTTTCTGTTCCGGCAATGACTCCGTCCTGCTGCCCTCTTCGCTCTGGGCTATTTGACCAAGGGGAAGGGGGGGGGGGGAGGGTGTTCCCTTAGGTCACCTGCTTTATAGTGAAAAGCAAGGGGATACCTCCTCCGGAGTCAGTAATTCTGAGTCGTTACCGGGATGGTTTTAAAGTGTAAAGTTAATGTTTAAAAATT
This sequence comes from Pictodentalium vernedei, assembly GCA_031216915.1. Lineage (NCBI taxonomy): Eukaryota > Metazoa > Mollusca > Scaphopoda > Dentaliida > Dentaliidae > Pictodentalium > Pictodentalium vernedei. The sequence continues at coordinate 388,981,556 of CM062289.1, forward strand.
CATTCATGTCATATTTTTAAAGTGTAGCTCGGTGTGAAGCATTTGCATATGTCACGTGTCAAACGGGCATTAATATACAATCCTCGGCCACTTTTAAAAGAGTATAAAGAGTCTCAATTCTCTGGACTTACTTTATTTATTGGCTTACTTTAAAAATAATTAGTATAAAGGGTTATACTGGATGTTAATAGAGAACATGATTGTTATTATGCTCAATAATGGAGGGTGTTGTGTCTTTCTAATTTATCATAAAATAAGAAAGATACATGTAAAGCCTAATACTCCTTTTCTCCTCGAGGGGATGACACTATTTTATATAGTTGAGCTTATTGGATTTTCCTCTATGTCCTAGGCCCTTCAGCCTTTTTACTATTCAGCTATGTCTAGGTCATTGGTACAGTATAAAAATGTTATAGTAATTTATATATTTTTTATACTTACCAATGACCCAGACGGGGATGGCCCTCCCAGGAGTTGGGAACTCATACCTCCCCGCTGAGTACATAGTGCTGACCAGGCACTGCTTGTAAGAATGATAATTGGCACCAATTTCGAGACCTCCTTGACACTTCGCATGCGAAGTGGAGGGAAAGTATGGAGGACCATTTAGGACATGATTTTTTCGGTTTTAGATGCAAATTTTGGGGATTGGGGGGCAAAATTTGTGTTTGGCCCTAGATTTTTAAGAGTTAGCACCAGCTATGTCTGGGTCATTGGTAAGTATAAAAAATATATAAATTACTATAAATTTTTTAACTTTTTTGTGATACATTGTTGGTGTCTAGAGGAAGCTTCCTTTTGATTTTGGTTATGCCCCAAACTTGCCTAGCCTTTTATGACACTGTCGGGGGCATATGCCACGCTTCGCATTGCTCTTGTTATAATTTAAAAGAAGGATGATAAATCCATCCAATTGTTACAACACAAAAAAAAATCAAAACATTAACAATTATGTATGTATCACTAAATACTGAAACTTTTAATTGAAAAAAATAATTGTTGTGAAATATATAGCTTGTGTGCAAGTCTGAAAATAAGCAGGCTGTCATCTGCAAAATGAGGACCCCAGAGGGTGAATTTGGTGATGCTAGATGCTACCCTGCACAGCAGGGTAGCATCACAAAATTTACCCTCTGTGAACCTCAGTCTGAATCAAGGTCTCAAGCCAAAACAGAAAGATGTACCTAGAGGATAAATTGGCCAACTGTATGGGATAGCATCAGCAAATTCACCCTCTGGGGACCCCATTTTGCAAATGGCAGGTTGCTTATATTCAGACTTGCTTGTGTGGTGTCTATCTGGAACCTGTTTATCAAGAAAGCATCTCACTATGACCTGTCCACATGTGAGGAGTCTAACTGAGACCTGTCTTATCTTGGACTGTCTATCTGGAGAGTGTCCATTTGAACAGTGTCTTTCTGGCATGACACCAACACTGATGTCAATCAGTATCATAAAGCAAGTCAATTTTGCAAGTTCATAAATGGCTGTAACCCTTTATCCAAAACACGCAATATCAAAATTCAGATGTTTAAAAAAAATTCAACAAAATCCTGTCATGTGACCCCCTCATTGGAATGACCTTGATGGGCTAGTTCAATGAGAGGTCACATGATATAGTTTTGTCGAAATTTTGTTAAAAATCATTTTTTTCATCCGCTCATTTTATAAATTACGTGGTGGATCTTGCAGTTTTGTTAATTAAAGGGTTAATAAAAAAAGTAGAGAACCTTCGAGCTAGGGCTGTCGTGATTATTTGAATAGTTGAGTAACCATTGACTATTGCAGTAGTCAACGCTTTTTATTTTTAGTTGACTGTCGTTTATATTCAAAGTTGTACAATCAGGTTTAAATTGCACTGTATAATGAGATGAATAAACAGTTAGATTATTAACCTTAACTTGCTTGTATTACCCAATGGTCTTTGTTTTCCACGCAATGTAATTTGAAATTTCAGTACTGAATAACTGAGTACTGGTTTTGTATAATTAGCACACTGTTAATCGGTACTAATGAAAATCGTTCAAATGGTATACCATTTGAATAATTTGCGGTTTTGGGAGTTATTGCAGACTGACAGTAAATAGAATCTTTGGTCTTGTACACTCAAATGACCCCATTGGAACAATTTGAACTGCAAAAGTGACAAAGTTGTCACAATAGTCAGATCACTTGTAGTACTAAGTTGTAACTTGTGTTGGACTGGAGGGAGGTTTTTGTTCAAAATCTTTGGAAATTAGTTAAAGAAATGAAACAAATGCTCTTCTGTTTAAATTCTTCAGATTAATTGGAGATATTTTGGTGTTTCCATTTTATCTCAGCAGCACAGAAGTGGACACATACCTCGGCAGTATTAAATTTGGAAGTATATTTAGAGATTGTTGAATTTATGGGAAATGACTGTGAACCCTTAACCTAACATAAAAAGCAGACGACACTTGCAAAAAAAATTATGGAACAAATATTATATTTTTATACTGTACCAATGACCCAGACTTAGCTGGTGCTAACTCCAACAAAACCAGGGCCAAACACAAATTTTGCCCCCCAATCCCCAAAATTTGCATCCAAAACAAAAAGAAATCATGTCCTAAAGGACCTCCATACTACGCCTCTACTGCGCATGCGCAGTGACGCAGTCGTCCCGAAATTGGCGCCAATTATCATTCTCTGTTTGGCCCTTCATCAGTCAACATCTCACTGATCTTTGTGCTTGTAAATCTCAGTTTAAAGGATGCCAGACACGTAATTTTTGGAGAAAATGTGATTCTAAGGAGGATAGAAGGAGGAGAGGAAAAAGAAGTGGCAAAAAATAATCAGGGCTGTACTTAAAATTTTTTGATGAAATTATGTTAAGTTGCCTATTTTCGAGGCATGGGCCTCTTGTTGTCATTCTTGCTAATTGTTGCACTGCTTATTCAGTGTTTCCTCTCCCCTAGCCTTCTAAAGTCCCCCCTGGCAATTCTCCCATGCTTTTGGCATATTTTTGAGAAATTTCATTTCTAAAATTTCCTGGGAGAGTTGCTTGGTTACAGAATGTTTTCTGTTATTTTCCCCATAGTTACGTTTTCACCCATGGGTGTATAACGTTTGTGTTCTGCATCTTCCATCTGATGTTCTACAGATTCTCCCCTGGGAGTCTCTGTTTTGCATCAGATAGAGTGTAATTGATGACTGATTCCGGGCCAGTTTTTTCAGTGCCTGGAGTCATGTTTTCTAGTGTGTTTACACTGTTTGTTTTCATTGGCAACAGCCTTTTTTGAGGGGGGCTGTTTGCCTTTGTGGTAGTTTATCTCATTATAAGATACATTTATATTATCCGAAAGTGTCTCATTAATTATTTTATATAAATTTAAAATTTTTGACCACACTTTGCCATCGGATCCATCGGGGCTCAACGTTACTTTTCAGCAACTTGGGCTTCTCTGAAAAAATATTTTTTCAAAATTATTTTGTTTTGCAATTGTTTTATCATTTATTAATGGATCATGTTATTATGTATCTTTGTGTCAGGGGTTTTTGCGAGTAACTAGGACTTATTGTTGTTCTTTCACAATGAAGGGACATTGTTCAAATTGTAATAGGAAGAAATCTTCCTCTGACTTTCATGATCATTGTATTAATTGTAGTCAGTGTTCTCGCATTAATCCCTGTCCTATATGTGAACATTGGGATGAGAAACATTGGAAACGTGTGTCACGATATGTTGTTTCTGGAGAAAGAGCGATTCCGGCTCTTTCTCCACAACGTCACTCTACTCTCTCAGTTTCTATTTCAGAGGAACCAGAACAGGGTGATGTTTCCATGTTATCTTCTTCAAGTGTGCGTCCGTCGTCACAAATGAATTCAGAGCTAGCGGCAAAAGTGCTCATGGAGATTAGACAAATGTCGTCCGCTAGCTCGCCCGGTGTAGCGTCCATTCACCGAATGGTTCGGCAGCCGGGTTCGTCCGATGCGGTCCAAGAGGAAATTTTGGGTGATGCGAGCACTATAAACATAATAGATGCACACCCAGTGACGGCGGATAGTAAGCGAGAACGGAGGAAGCCTTTTAGTCCGGTTCCTAGCTCGTCCAGGTCCAGCCGGGCCGCGAGCGAGAGAGGTCCCTCTCTCGTACAACAACATCTGGGACCGTCGGACATTCTTGTGCAGATAGCACAGCTTATCGCAGCATCCCAGCAGCCGACAGAAACGGTGTCGGATCGAGAATTATCGGTACGCTCCGCCGAAGCATCGGGGGCGGACGACCGGGAACATCGGGAGGTCCGACCGGATGGTGAAAGGGATACGGATGACTTAGAGCTATCCCTTTCGGAACAACATAAAGCTGCCGTGGACTTCATCCGGCACTTTCTCCCTCAAGTTGTTCCGTCGGGCCAGACTGCAGAGCTTCCGGACAAGAGAATTATAGCGTCATTGGACTCTGAATTTTTTGAGCAGTTCAGGGACATCGCTCCCGAGTTTCCGTCGCAGTCCAATAATGTTGCAAGAACATTTGAATTATTGAACAACGCTATATTTAAACTTGCTTCCAGGACGGGGAAAGCAGGTTTCTTGTCCGCTAATACTCTCAACCTGCCTTTCATTAATGCAAGGAATAAATTCGATACGGCAGGACAGGGTATACCGAGAGTTCCTCTGCGTATGGACGACGAGGCGGAAGACTTAGAGCTATCATTACCGTCGTCAGCTTCTATTCCAACCGCGGTGTTGGAAACAGCTATTGCGTCTAACAGAGCCAATTTAGATGCCTTATCTTACGCAGATCACCTTACTAAGGCGTTATCACTGCGCCTTCAAGGGGAAGAGTTTCAGGATATACAATCCTCTTTAAGACTTCTTTCAAGGGCAGTAGCTTATTCCACGTGTAACTCCGCCCTTTCAGTGGCAAATTTGGAGTTGGTTAGACGTGACGCAGCCCTAGCTACATCCACACTAGTGGATTCTAAGGTGAAGAACTCTCTTAGAGTTGCTTCGGTCTCAGGAGAACTTCTCTTTGACGGCAAGCTTTCCGCTATTTATGATAAAATTAAAAAGAAAGCTAATGATTCTCTGTTGTTCAGATCGGCTCCTAAACAGTCGGATACAGCAGACACGAATAAGACAGGCACTTCTGGGTCTAATGCGCCCAAGAGAGGTTCCTATAGAGGTTCCGGTGCGTCCTCTTGGTCTTATTCGAGAGACCGTCAGGATAGCGACTCTCGTTCGGGACGTCCTTCAGGCCGGGACAATCGGTCGGACGCCCCGAGGTCGACGAGGCGAGGTGCGGGTCGTGGAAGACGTGGTTTCTCCTACCGCAGGCCTCGCCGGTCCAGGAGGTGATGGCTTAAACCTCTATCGCGTTCCGGTTGGCGGAAGGTTGTCGAGTTTTTCACAAGAGTGGGCGTCGATTACGGACGACCCTTGGGTGAGAGGAGTGACTTCGGAAGGTCTAAAGATATCCTTCAAACGAAAGCCTCCATTAACTCGAAGTCCAAAGTGGACTCATCTTCCGTCAAATCCACAGAAAAGAGACGCTCTGTTATCAGAGGTGCAGTCTCTTTTAATGAAGAACGCGGTAGAGGTCGTAGAAAACCAGGAATCTCTGGGATTCTACAGCCATCTGTTTCTGGTTCCGAAACCAGACGGCTCGTTCCATCCAGTCATAGATTTGAGCTGGATAAACAAGCTGATCGTCGCTCCGAAGTTTTATATGGAGACGATTCGATCGGTCAGAGCGAGTATTCGGGTGAACGATTATGCAACGAGCATAGATCTCAAAGATGCGTACTTTCACGTCATGGTACATCCGACATTCCGAAAGTATCTACGCTTCGCAGTCCTAGGAGTGGTGTATCAATTCCGGGCGATGTGCTTCGGATTGAATCTAGCACCCTGGGCTTTCACTCGGGTAATGAACTCGGTAATGATCTACTTCCGAGCTCATTCGTCTGCGGTAACGTCGGCCTACCTGGACGACATTCTCCAGAGGTACGGCAACGAGTTAACGCTTCAGAATGATGTTCAGAATCTTCTTCTATTGCTCCGACGTCTCGGTTTTATAGTAAACGAGGAGAAGTCGGATCTGGTGCCGTCCAAGTCATTCACTCATCTGGGAATGAGCTTCGAGACGCACAACAATCTCGTTCGTCTGCCGTTAACCAGAGCGAAATTAGTCAGTTGTTACGCTCGCTATTGTCTGCACGCAGACAAAGTCACGGCGAGAGAATTTATGAGACTGATAGGTCTGTGCGGAGCCGCCGCGGATCTCATTCCGATGGGGCGGCTACGCACACGTCCTCTTCAAATTTTCCTGACTCAGAATTGGAGTGTGAAAATTCATTCGCTCGATGTAGACGTTCTCTTGTCAGATCAAGTGAAACAAGAGATTCAGACTTGGGCAAACATTCAGTGGTTAACTCAGGGAGTTCCGCTGCAGTTGCCGGATCCGAGTTTTACCGTTATGACGGATGCCAGTCAAACAGGTTGGGGTGCATCATTAATCCCAACGGATTCGAGATGCCAGGGTCTTTGGGATCCGCAATTCCTGTGCAAGCACATAAACATCAAGGAAATGATGTCAATTTGGCTTACTTTACGTCACTGGATGGACATTATTCACGATGCTCATGTCCAAATCCTATCCGACAATACGACAGTAGTGGCGTATATACGGAATCAGGGAGTCACTCATTCAGTTCCGTTGTTCAATCTAACGGAAAGAATCCTTCTGTTTGCATTAGAACATCACGTTCTTCTTTCGGTCCGTCACATACCGGGTCGTCTGAATGTGCTAGCAGACTCCCTTTCACGAAAGGGTCGCTTGTTGCCGTCGGAGTGGACTCTCAACAAACAAGTATTCAATCAGATTTGCTACCAATGGGAACGGCCAATGATAGACTTATTTGCGACACATCTCAACAATCAGTTGCAGACGTATGTGTCTCCGTGTCCGGATCCAAGAGCATTTGCAGTAGACGCTCTGTCGATCCCTTGGGACGGAATGATAGGATATGCGTATCCTCCAGCGCCGTTAATTCAACAAGTATTGCTAAAGATAAAACAATCTCAATGCAAGATTCTGTTGGTAGCATCTCTGTCGCCACAGAGACCGTGGATAAATCTACTCAGGTGTCTGTTGTGGGACCTACCGCGGAAGCTTCCTCCACGAAAGGATCTTCTTTCGCAGGGGAAATCGCGCCAACTCCATCACAACCCGCAAGGTCTCAACCTTCACGTTTTTCCGTTGTGCGGTCCTTCTTGCATGGCAAGCACTTTACAGGACGAGCAGTGGACGCGATTTCTAACTGTAGGAGGACCTCCTCTTCGCTAGACTATGCGGCTAAGTGGAAGGTTTTTCGTCGTTGGTGTAGGGATCATTCTGTAGATATATTTGATCCCTCTATACCAGACATTGCAAACTTTCTAGTATACTTGTTTGACGAAATCAAACTGCAGCCTGTTACTATAAAGGGTTATAGATCTATGTTATCTGATACCTATGCACATCATGATAGTTTACAAATTGGATCTAATGTCTCTTTATCGAAGTTTGTTAGAAACTTTTCGATAAATAGACCCAGAACTCTTAGATTAATTCCTAAGTGGAATTTAGCTTGGGTTCTCCTTAAATTGAAGGAAAAGCCATTTGAACCTCTTGGGACAGTAGATTTCAAATTCTTATCTTATAAGACAGCTTTTCTCTTAGCTTTCTCTTCTGCCAGAAGAGTCGGTGAGCTTCATGCACTATCGGTGGATGATTCTCATTATCGTAGTGTTGGGAACACTATCACCTTCACTACTAATGTGGGTTTTTTAGCTAAGAATCAGGCTCCTAATAAATATCTGGAACCTATTGTTATTAAGGCTCTTCCGTCTTCAGACGGGCGTAGGCCTTTACTCTGTCCTGTTAGAGCACTACGTATCTATAAACAGAGATCTCAGTTTATCAGAAAGGGACGGAAACGTTTCTTTCTGTCTTTGATGCCTAATAGAAAGGACATTTCTGTCCATTCTATTGCTAGATGGATTCAGTTAACTATCCGTACTGCTTATGAAGATTTATCTTCTTCTCAGCAGTCTGTGCTTAAGATTTCTGCTCATGAAGTAAGAGCTCTTTCTACTTCCTGGGCTTATGCTAATAGTGTTGCTATTACAGATTTAATGAAGGCTGCTTATTGGTCTCAGCCATCCACATTTACGAATTTTTATCTCAGAAATATTGAGTCCCTTTCTGGAGACCTGCATTGTTTAGGTCCATTATCTGTTGCTCAGAATGTCGTCCACTAAACAGTTGCAACTATAGTTATGCAGGCTTTCTGTTCCGGCAGTGACTCTGTCCGGCTGCCCTCTTCGCTCTGGGCTATTTGACCCAGGGCAAGGGGAAGGGGGGGGGGGCGGGTGTTCCCTTAGGTCACCTGCTTTATAGTGAAAAGCAAGGGAATGCCTCCTCCAAGTCAGTATTTCTGAGTCGCTTCCGGGATGGTTTTAAAGTGTAATATTAATGTTTAAATTCATTCATGTCTTATTTTTAAAGTGTAGCTCGGTGTGAAGCATTTGTATATGTCAAGTGTCAAACGGGCTTTAATATACAATACTCGGACACTTTTAAATGATTATAAAGAGTCTCAATTCTCTGGACTACTTTATTTATTGGCTTGCTTTAAAAATAATTAGTATAAGGGTTATACTGGATGTTAATAGAGAACATGAATGTTATTGTGCTCAATTATTAAGGGTAGTGTATCTTTCTAATTTAATATTAAATAAGAAAGATACATGTAAAGCCTAATACTCCTTTTCTCCTTAAGGGGTTACCTCTTTACTATATAGTTGAGCTTATTGGATTTTCCTCTATGTCCTAGGCCCTCCAGCCTGTTTACTATTCAGTTAAGTCTGGGTCATTGGTACAGTATAAAAATGTTAAAAAATTTATAGTAATTTATATATTTTTTATACTTACCAATGACCCAGACGGGGATGGCCCTCCCTGGAGTTGGGAACTCTTGCCTCCCCGCTGAGTACATAGCGCTGATAATTGGCGCCAATTTCGGGACGACTGCGTCACTGCGCATGCGCAGTAGAGGCGTAGTATGGAGGTCCTTTAGGACATGATTTCTTTTTGTTTTGGATGCAAATTTTGGGGATTGGGGGGCAAAATTTGTGTTTGGCCCTGGTTTTGTTGGAGTTAGCACCAGCTAAGTCTGGGTCATTGGTAAGTATAAAAAATATATAAATTACTATAAATTTTTTAACTTTCATTGGAATGAGCTCGATGAGCTTGTTACAATGAAGGGTCATAACCTATGTTTTAGAGACAAAAAATGAAAAAATAATGAAAATTAACTGGCGATTTTTTAGAATAGCGCTGGCCTTTTTTGGCCATTACGTTAGGTAAAGGGTTAATTGATTAACTGTCATCTAATGCTGGCGATTAATTGTCTATGAAAATTGATAGCCGCAAAAGCCTTACTTCTTGCAGATTAATTCACAGGTGGAATATAGCTAAGGTTTCATTTTAGAGAAGTTACAGACAGGACAAATTAAGACATTTTGCATGTTTATTATAAATTTGAATTTTTGTCTGAGAATAGAAGATAGATGTGATGTTCTTCTCTAATAAATATATCTGGACATTGTGATTATTGTTCATAAATTAATTCAACCACTTTGAATGGTAGAGTGCTAAATTAATTGTAGTCGTCAGAATTTTTTATATGAATGCCTCGTTACAATCTATGGGAGAGTGACTACAGGCACTCTCCCATAAATTGTAGCAAAGCATATTCATTCAGACTAAATTATTTTACTTCAAAGATGATATGAAGCACTTACACCAAGTTTGAAACCTTCAAGAGGCTGAACCTGCACATCAGAATAAAGCCCAAATATGGGAGTCTATCAGAACTCTACCAGTTAAAGATCACAAAAATTGGGCATGAAATAGTTAATCCATTACTTTAATTGCTGCTTGAATTATATTTGTATTTTAAATGTTACATACTTGTATATACACCTGTAATGATTTTTTTTATTTCAGGTAAGAGATACTAGGAGGGGAAAAGATGAAGATGGAATGAGCGTCGTTGAATTATTGCAGTCTTTTTTGCCACTGTCATTGTGGTAATTGTTTTTGTTTATTCTTTACGGTTTTCCCATCTCAATAGAGCCAAATGTCCATCTGTTTAGAACATTTGTTTATGGCATATCAGTAAACATTTGTGACAAAGTCTTAAAAGTACCACAGTATACTACTAAAGTTGTTCCACATATGTATGAAAATTGGATCAGTTCTGCGATATTTGATAGAACTTTGTGGCTTCAAATAAAACTTGGTCGAGAATGAAAATTAATTTGAAAAAAAATCCCAACATTTCTGTTAAACTGTTCATTCAAGAACTAAAAGGTGTATTTATTTATTAATTTATTTATTGGTGTTTAAGGTTACATACTTATGCACAATGGCTAATCATGACCGTGACAGTTTTACGGATGGAGGAAGCAGGAGTACCCGGAGAGAACCACCAAGCAACGGCAAACAGCTGCCAGCTCCCCAACATCGTAACTTCGCACTGGAGCACAGGCAGGGTAAGATTGGTTGAAGACATGGGCACCATCGACGTGCAGTACGCCTTAGTACACGGCGTCATCGTGCCCCCATGTGGACAATCGGGGCTAAGTGCCTTGCCCAAGGACACAATGCGGGAGTCCAAATCGATCGCTCAGATGGTCACCCATCCGAGGATTAACCAGGCTTGACATTGCTTAACTTCGGTGATCTGATGAGAACCGGCTACTACAGTGCCACCGCGAAAAGGTGTATTAACTGTTAACCTGCTGAGTATTTTGGTAAGCATGAAGAATAGCAGACACAATAAATTACTAAAAAATTACTGACATTTTATAACTTTTGAAAGTTCATTTACATTCTTTGATGTTTTTTCTTCAAATGCACATAGTTTGGGAGGAAACAAGATTTTTTAGCTTTTTTTAAGACTTTTTATTTCCTTGAAGATAGAAACATCAACAAATGCATATTTTTATACTGTACCAATGACCCAGACTTAGCTGGTGCTAACTCTAACAAAACCAGGGCCAAACACAAATTTTGCCCCCCAATCCCCAAAATTTGCATCCAAAACAAAAAGAAATCATGTCCTAAAGGACCTCCATACTACGCCTCTACTGCGCATGCGCAGTGACGCAGACGTCCCGAAATTGGCGCCAATTATCATTCTCTGTTTGGCCCTTCATCAGTCAACATCTCACTGATCTTTGTGCTTGTAAATCTCAGTTTAAAGGATGCCAGACACGTAATTTTTGGAGAAAATGTGATTCTAAGGAGGATAGAAGGAGGAGAGGAAAAAGAAGTGACAAAAAATAATCAGGGCTGTACTTAAAATTTTTTGATGAAATTATGTTAAGTTGCCTATTTTCGAGGCATGGGCCTCTTGTTGTCATTCTTGCTAAATGTTGCACTGCTTATTCAGTGTTTCCTCTCCCCTAGCCTTCTAAAGTCCCCCCTTGCAATTCTCCCATGCTTTTGGCATATTTTTGAGAAATTTCATTTCTAAAATTTCCTGGGAGAGTTGCTTGGTTACAGAATGTTTTCTGTTATTTTCCCCATAGTTACGTTTTCATCCATGGGTGTATAACGTTTGTGTTCTGCATCTTCCATCTGATGTTCTGCAGATTCTCCCCTGGGAGTCTCTGTTTTGCATCAGATAGAGTGTAATTTGATGACTGATTCTGGGCCAGTTTTTTCAGTGCCTGGAGTCATGTTTTCTGGTGTTTTTACACTGTTTGTTTACATTGGCAACAGCCTTTTTTGAGGGGGGCTGTTTGCCTTTGCTGTAGTTTATCTCACTATAAGATACATTTATATTATCCGTAAGTGTCTCATTAATTATTTAATATAAATTTAAAATTTTTGACCACACTTTGCCATCGGATCCATCGTGGCTCAACGTTACTTTTCAGCAACTTGGGCTTCGCTGAAAAAATATTTTTTCAAAATTATTTTGATTTGCAATTGTTTTTTCATTTATTAATGGATCATGTTATTATGTATCTTTGTGTCAGGGGTTTTTGCGAGTAACTAGGACTTATTGTTGTTCTTTCACAATGAAGGGACGTTGTTCAAATTGTAATAGGAAGAAATCTTCCTCTGACTTTCATGATCATTGTATTAATTGTAGTCAGTGTTCTCGCATTAATCCCTGTCCTATATGTGAATATTGGGATGAGAAACATTGGAAACGTGTGTCACGATTTGTTTCTGGAGAAAGGGCGATGCCGGCTCTTTCTCTGCAAGGTCACTCTACTCTCTCAGTTTCTATTTCAGAGGAACCAGAACAGGGTGATGTTTCCATGTTATCTTCTACAAGTGTGCGTCCGTCGTCACAAATGAATTCAGAGCTAGCGGCAAAAGTGCTCATGGAGATTAGACAAATGTCGTCCGCTAGCTCGCCCGGTGTAGCGTCCATTCACCGAATGGTTCGGCAGCCGGGTTCGTCCGATACGGTCCAAGAGGAAGTTTTGGGTGATGCGAGCACTATAAACATAATAGATGCACACCCAGTGACGGCGGATAGTAAGCGAGAACGGAGGAAGCCTTTGAGTCCGGTTCCTAGCTCGTCCAGGTCCAGCCGGGCCGCGAGCGAGAGAGGCCCCTCTCTCGTACAACAACATCTGGGACCAGATGTTGTGGTACAAAATGTGTCTTTAGCGGAGCATACGTCCGTCGCTCGGGACGCTCCGTTGTATAAGCAGTCCGCAGAGACTGTTAAGGCTTCCTCTTCTCGTCAGCGCACACGACCGCACCTTGGCTGCGTGACCGCCGATATATTACCAGCTTCGCCGATCAAGGATTCTTCGGCGACCAGGTCACACCATCCGGCAGCCAGGGATTCGAGACCGATGGACTCCGGACGTTCGCATAGGAAAAGTATGCGGGAGCCATCTGATGCGGAGCTGCCCTCGGCGAAGCAGCGAAAGACTGCGCCTCCGCAGGTCTCGACGCCGGACATTCTTGTGCAGATAGCACAGCTTATCGCAGCATCCCAGCAGCCGACAGAAACGGTGTCGGATCGAGAATTATCCGACGGCGCTGGGTCGGTACGCTCCGCCGAAGCATCGGGGGCGGACGACCGGGAACATCATGAGGTCCGACCGGATGGTGAAAGGGATACGGATGACTTGGAGCTATCCCTTTCGGAACAACATAAAGCTGCCGTGGACTTCATTCGGCACTTTCTCCCTCAAGTTGTTCCGTCGGGCCAGACTGCTGCGGTTCCGGACAAGAGAATTATAGCGTCATTGGACTCTGAATTTTTTGAGCGGTTCAGGGACATCGCTCCCGAGTTTCCGTCGCAGTCCAATAATGTTGCAAGAACATTTGAATTATTGAACGACGCTATATTTAAACTTGCTTCCAGGACGGGGAAAGCAGGTTTCTTGTCCGCTAATACTCTCAACCTGCCTTTCATTAATGCAAGGAATAAATTCGATACGGCAGGACAGGGTATACCGAGAGTTCCTCTGCGTATGGACGACGAGGCGGAAGACTTAGAGCTATCATTACCGTCGTCAGCTTCTATTCCAACCGCGGTGTTGGAAACAGCTATTGCGTCTAACAGAGCCAATTTAGATGCCTTATCTTACGCAGATCACCTTACTAAGGCGTTATCACTGCGCCTTCAGGGGAAAGAGTTTCAGGATATACAATCCTCTTTAAGACTTCTTTCAAGGGCTGTAGCTTATTCCACGTGTAACTCCGCCCTTTCAGTGGCAAATCTGGAGTTGGTTAGACGTGACGCAGCCCTAGCTACATCCACACTAGTGGATTCTAAGGTGAAGAACTCTTTTAGAGTCGCTTCGGTCTCAGGAGAACTTCTCTTTGACGGCAAGCTTTCCGCTATTTATGATAAAATTACAAAGAAAGCTAAGGATTCTCTGTTGTTCAAATCTGCTCCTAAGAAGTCGGATACAGCAGACACGAATAAGACAGGCACTTCTGGGTCTAATGCACCCAAGAGAGGTTCCTATAGAGGTTCCGGTGCGTCCTCTTGGTCTTATTCGAGAGACCGTCAGGATAGTGACTCTCGTTCGGGACGTCCTTCAGGCCGGGACAATCGGTCGGACGCCCCGAGGTCGACGGGGCGAGGTGCGGGCCGTGGAAGACGTGGTTTCTCCTACCGCAGGCCTCGCAGGTCCAGGAGGTGATGGCTTAAACCTCTATCGCGTTCCGGTTGGCGGAAGGTTGTCGAGCTTTTCACAAGAATGGGCGTCGATTACGGACGACCCTTGGGTGAGAGGAGTGACTTCGGAAGGTCTAAAGATATCCTTCAAACGAAAACCTCCATTAACTCGAAGTCCAAAGTGGACTCATCTTCCGTCAAATCCGCAGAAAAGAGACGCTCTGTTATCAGAGGTGCAGTCTCTTTTAATGAAGAACGCGGTAGAGGTCGTAGAAAACCAGGAATCTCCGGGATTCTACAGCCATCTGTTTCTGGTTCCGAAACCAGACGGCTCGTTCCGTCCAGTCATAGATTTGAGCTGGATAAACAAGCTGATCGTCGCTCCCAAGTTTTATATGGAGACGATTCGATCGGTCAGAGCGAGTATTCGGGTGAACGATTATGCAACGAGCATAGATCTCAAAGATGCGTACTTTCACGTCATGGTACATCCAACATTCCGAAAGTATCTACGCTTCGCAGTCCTAGGAGTGGTGTATCAATTCCGGGCGATGTGCTTCGGATTGAATCTGGCACCCTGGGCTTTCACTCGGGTAATGAACTCGGTAATGATCTACTTCCGAGCTCATTCGTCTGCGGTAACGTCGGCCTACCTGGACGACATTCTTCAGAGGTACGGCAACGAGTTAACGCTTCAGAACGATGTTCAGAATCTTCTTCTATTGCTCCGACGTCTCGGTTTTATAGTAAACGAGGAGAAGTCGGATCTGGTGCCGTCCAAGTCATTCATTCATCTGGGAATGAGCTTCGAGACGCACAACAATCTCGTTCGGCTGCCGTTAACCAGAGCGAAATTAGTCAGTTGTTACGCTCGCTATTGTCTGCACGCAGACAAAGTCACGGCGAGAGAATTTATGAGACTGATAGGTCTGTGCGGAGCCGCCGCGGATCTCATTCCGATGGGGCGGTTACACACACGTCCTCTTCAAATTTTCTTGACTCAGAATTGGAGTGTGAAAATTCATTCGCTCGATGTAGACGTTCTCTTGTCAGATCAAGTGAAACAAGAGATTCAGACTTGGGCAAACATTCAGTGGTTAACTCAGGGAGTTCCGCTGCAGTTGCCGGATCCGAGTTTTACCGTTATGACGGATTCCAGTCAAACAGGTTGGGGTGCATCATTAATCCCAACGGATTCGAGATGCCAGGGTCTTTGGGATCCACAATTCCTGTGCAAGCACATAAACATCAAGGAAATGATGTCAATTTGGCTTGCGTTACGTCACTGGATGGACATTATTCACGATGCTCATGTCCAAATCCTATCCGACAATACGACAGTAGTGGCGTATATACGGAATCAGGGAGGCACTCATTCAGTTCCGTTGTTCAATCTAACGGAAAGAATCCTTCTGTTTGCGCTAGAACATCACGTTCTTCTTTCGGTCCGTCACATACCGGGTCGTCTGAATGTGCTAGCAGACTCCCTTTCACGAAAGGGTCGCTTGTTGCCGTCGGAGTGGACTCTCAACAAACAAGTATTCAATCAGATTTGCTACCAATGGGAACGGCCAATGATAGACTTATTTGCGACACATCTCAACAATCAGTTGCAGACGTATGTGTCTCCGTGTCCGGATCCAAGAGCATTTGCAGTAGACGCTCTGTCGATCCCTTGGGACGGAATGATAGGATATGCGTATCCTCCAGCGCCGTTAATTCAACAAGTATTGCTAAAGATAAAACAATCTCAATGCAAGATTCTGTTGGTAGCATCTCTGTCGCCACAGAGACCGTGGATAAATCTACTCAGGTGTCTGTTGTGGGACCTACCGCGGAAGCTTCCTCCACGGGAGGATCTTCTTTCGCAGGGGAAATCGCGCCAACTCCATCACAACCCGCAAGGTCTCAACCTTCACGTTTTTCCGTTGTGCGGTCCTTCTTGCATGGCAAGCACTTTACAGGACGAGCAGTGGACGCGATTTCTAACTGTAGGAGGACCTCCTCTTCGCTAAACTATGCGGCTAAGTGGAAGGTTTTTCGTCGTTGGTGTAGGGATCATTCTGTAGATATATTCGATCCCTCTATACCAGACATTGCAAACTTTCTAGTATACTTGTTTGACGAAATCAGACTGCAGCCTGTTACTATAAAGGGTTATAGATCTATGTTATCTGATACCTATGCACATCATGATAGTTTACAAATTGGATCTAATGTCTCTTTATCTAAGTTGGTTAGAAACTTTTCGATAAATAGACCCAGAACTCTTAGATTAATTCCTAAGTGGAATTTAGCTTGGGTTCTTCTTAAATTGAAGGAAAAGCCATTTGAACCTCTTGGGACAGTAGATTTCAAATTCTTATCTTATAAGACAGCTTTTCTCTTAGCTTTCTCTTCTGCTAGAAGAGTCAGTGAGCTTCATGCACTATCGGTGGATGATTCTCATTATCGTAGTGTTGGGAACACTATCACCTTCACTACTAATGTGGGTTTTTTAGCTAAGAATCAGGCTCCTAATAAATATCCGGAACCTATTGTTATTAAGGCTCTTCCGTCTTCAGACGGGCGTAGGCCTTTACTCTGTCCTGTTAGAGCATTACGTATCTATAAACAGAGATCTCAGTTTATCAGAAAGGGACGGAAACGTTTCTTTCTGTCTTTGATGCCTAATAGAAAGGACATTTCAGTCCATTCTATTGCTAGATGGATTCAATTAACTATCCGTACTGCTTATGAAGATTTATCTTCTTCTCAGCAGTCTGCGCTTAAGATTTCTCCTCATGAAGTAAGAGCTCTTTCTACTTCCTGGGCTTATGCTAATAGTGTTGCTATTACAGATTTAATGAAGGCTGCTTATTGGTCTCAGCCATCCACATTTACGAATTTTTATCTCAGAAATATTGAGTCCATTTCTGGAGACCTGCATTGTTTAGGTCCGTTATCTGTTGCTCAGAATGTCGTCCACTAAACAGTTGCAACTATAGTTATACAGGCTTTCTGTCCCGGCAGTGACTCCGTCCGGCTGCCCTCTTCGCTCTGGGCTATTTGACCCAGGGCAAGGGGAAGGGGGGGGGGGGGGGGGCAGGTGTTCCCTTAGGTCACCTGCTTTATAGTGAAAAGCAAGGGAATGCCTCCTCCAAGTCAGTATTTCTGAGTCGCTTCCGGGATGGTTTTGAAGTGTAATATTAATGTTAAAATTCATTCATGTCTTATTTTTAAAGTGTAGCTCGGTGTGAAGCATTTGTATATGTCAAGTGTCAAACGGGCTTTAATATACAATACTCGGACACTTTTAAATGACTATAAAGAGTCTCAATTCTCTGGACTACTTTATTTATTGGCTTGCTTTAAAAATAATTAGTATAAGGGTTATACTGGATGTTAATAGAGAACATGAATGTTATTGTGCTCAATTATTAAGGGTAGTGTATCTTTCTAATTTAATATTAAATAAGAAAGATACATGTAAAGCCTAATACTCCTTTTCTCCTTAAGGGGTTACCTCTTTACTATATAGTTGAGCTTATTGGATTTTCCTCTATGTCCTAGGCCCTCCAGCCTGTTTACTATTCAGCTAAGTCTGGGTCATTGGTACAGTATAAAAATGTTAAAAAATTTATAGTAATTTATATATTTTTTATACTTACCAATGACCCAGACGGGGATGGCCCTCCCTGGAGTTGAGAACTCTTGCCTCCCCGCTGAGTACATAGCGCTGACCAGGCACTGCCAGTAAGAATGATAATTGGCGCCAATTTCGGGACGTCTTCGTCACTGCTCATGCGCAGTAGAGGCGTAGTATGGAGGTCCTTTAGGACATGATTTCTTTTTGTTTTGGATGTAAATTTTGGGGATTGGGGGGCAAAATTTGTGTTTGGCCCTGGTTTTGTTAGAGTTAGCACCAGCTAAGTCTGGGTCATTGGTAAGTATAAAAAATATATAAATTACTATAAATTTTTTAACTTTCCATCTTTTCTGTCAGGCAGTTGAAAATTTCTTCTCCTGAAGGATTTTTGAAAAAAGCAGGCTTGTTTTATTCATAAAATTCAAGCCCATTAACCCGTAACCAAACAAAACCTGAAAATTAAATGATATTTTCAGAAATCATTCAAAAGATCTTTTTTCATTTATAACCTTACTAGTAGCTCAAGATCCCTCCAAATTCAGCAATATATAAAAATGTGAATGATGATTTTTGTGATCATTGCACAGATTGAGTTTGTTTGGAGAAGGATTAAAGCAGAAGGCTTAATTGGTATGTTGTTCAGAAAATACACTAAATAACCCTTTGTAAACTGAATTCAAAATATCTAAATTTCAAGCTTCAAATTTTGTCCACTATGCAAGTAGGAAGTTAACACATTGAGTCTTATTTGACAAAGCTCGTTGAGGTTGTATCATTAACTCTCAACTGGGAGCGTGGTGGCTCAGTAGGTAGAGATTCAGGTTGCATGCTTAGAGGTCCTCGGTTTGAATCCCACCTGCGGCAACTATGTTGTGTCCTTGGGCAAGACACTTCATCCCAATTGCCCATGTGGCATTGTGTACTAAGGCATACTGCACATTGAATGTGCGCTTGTCTTCAACCAGTGCTAACCCTGCTTGTGTGGAGTTAGTCTGTTGGGAAGTCTGATGGTTGCTTGCCATAGCTTGGTCGTTCTCTCCAGCTTCCTCCACTCGTAAAACTGTCAGACACGAGGTGACCGTGGCTGTCGAAAGAGGCGTTAAACCCCAATTAATAAATAAATAAATTAACCTGCTGAGTATTTTCAAAATATTTTTCATCAAATCTAGTCATGGCTGCTTCATAGCAGCCATGACTAGATTTTGATGAAAAGTTGACATAAAGAAACCATTGACTATTTCCAAAGGGTATATTTGGTTAAATGTGTCCAAATTATACTTATTTCAGCAGTAAAAATAGTTTGCATCCTGGGCAGGAATATCCGCCAGCAGCATATAAGGAGTTAAAGATTGAATTGGTTAAATTCCTAGTTGCATTGTAGAAAAATATGCTGCTTGAAATTTCAGTATTTTAACATTAGTATGCGGAGAGTTAAGTGATCCAATTTTTTTTTCCAGCCAAGTGCAAGAAAATGAAGACGAGGACAATTCTGCATCGGTATCATCTGAGCTAGTTGCTGCACAATCATCAGATAATACAGATAGCAATGGTAGTAATAGTTTATTTTGACATGAATTTCAGTTCTGCCTCTAGACCCATCCCCCACCCCCACCCTCTCACCCCTGTTGCCGTTATTCTCCAGTTGTCATTGGCAGACCCGCATTTTGATTCTCTTGTTTAATTGAAAGCTTTAGGTACCTTTGAAGACTTCACTGTCATTTTCAACAGTCTTCATAATGTTATCTTGTATTTTGAAATCACATAATTTTTCATATTTCGAAGATAATATGATATAAGTGAGAACAGAAAAATGGGAATTATTAGTATCTTGGGTATAGAGGGACAGTTTTCAGTAAACTTGTACAGTGAAACCCTGTTAATTGAATAGCCACTTTGCCAATGAAAATTATTCAATTAACAGGAGTATTCAATTAACAGGGAAGGTGTCACTTTTCAAATTCTAGAGATAAACTTAGCATTTATTCTATTATATCTTGTTTGACAGAGCTCCATGAGCTCTGTCAAACAAGATATAATAGATTAAATGCCTGTATTGGATGTACTGAGGCCAAATAGGTCTATAAACAATGGGAAAACTGCGGAGAGTCGGGGTAATTTCTTGACAGGTTGCAAGATTTTTTATTCAATTAACAGGAGTTTACTCTATAACCTATATTCAATTAACAGGTCAAATTTGTACTGGAGGTATGGTAAATGGTTTTGTGTTGGGATGTTATATTCAATTAACAAGGTTATTCAGTTAAGAGATATCCAATTAAGCGGGCTCCACTGTAGTCGGTTTTGAAATCGTCATTGCAATTATTACAGTGGGTAGGTGAATTGAAAAAAAATTAGCCTGGCATC
The DNA here is from genome assembly GCA_031216915.1 of Pictodentalium vernedei. Classification (NCBI taxonomy): domain Eukaryota; kingdom Metazoa; phylum Mollusca; class Scaphopoda; order Dentaliida; family Dentaliidae; genus Pictodentalium; species Pictodentalium vernedei. The sequence goes on from CM062289.1 coordinate 389,001,725, forward strand.
GAAATCGAAGTGTTGTCACCTAATAAACACAACTTATTGAATAATTGTAAGCACACTTGATATATGGAACAGGATGAAAGGTGGAAAGTATTGTTTGAAAGCTACAATTCCAAATGTACATGTAAGTATCCATACCACTGTAGGATCCACTAGAATGTTATGAGTGGAGTTGAGCGAGTTAGCACTCACATTCAACCGATGTTAAGTGTACTCGATTTTTGCGGAAGATGAACGGATGAGTTCTTAAAAAACAAATTGAACCATACTATAGGGTACGTTTCTACACCATTTAATGTGATTTAAAGTATTAGTGCGCATTAATAGAGCTAGTAGGAAAAACTACTTGGAAGACTGACCATATAATTTGTGGTTTTCCTCCAGAGAAGAAGAATTTAAGCTTGAAAAATGGACATCAAATTTACAACAAATGTAGATGACTGCTTAAAATAATTTAGTAGTCATGTTGAAGAAATAAAAGGGAGTTTTAGTCAGCTTTCTTAAAAAAGTAAAAGGTTTAATGAAGGAGTATTTTAAAAAGCTGATGACTTGAAAAAAATTCCACACACTTCAAATTAGAAATAATAAATAATACCATATACTGTGATGTATGTTTCTAAATTTCCCAAAGCTGTCCAATACTAATCTTGGGACAGATCGTTTCCATATCATTCAACAGGTTTGGTGCTGAATTAACCCTTTACCCAACGAATCGGCACCATTCGCAAACGTAATATGCAAATTCAGCAGCTGAAAAAATATTATATATTTTTATACGACAACCAATGGCCCAGACCAGCAGGTGCTAACTCAAATTAATCCAAGGCCAAACACAAATTTTGCATCACAATCCCCAAAATTTGCATGCAAAACCGAAAAAATTAAGTCCTTAAATGGTCCTCCATACTTTTGAGATCTGCGCATGTGCAGTATCCAGGAAGGTACCGAAATTGGCACAAACCATCATTCTTTGTTGTTTGGCCCTAAAGTCAGCAACAATGAACTGACATCTGTGCTTTTAAATCTCCTTTTTTGAGGATGCCAGACACAAATCAATGATAAAATTGGTGAATCCAAGGCTGTAAATGGATGATGGAAGGAAACAACGGTGGTTGGAAACATTCAGGGCTGTAACTTTATAATAATTATAAAAATTATATCATGTTTCCCAATTTCAGGACATACGCCTGACGTCATCATTCTTGCTAATGATTTATCCACTGTTTGTTAAGTGTTCCTCCCCTATCAGTCCTTGAAGCCCTCCTGTTAAACTCCTAAGCTTTTTGGCTATGTTTATTGAAATTTTTTATTAAATTTCTTGGGAGTTTAACGTTTATCATAGAATATTTATTCTGTTTATCCCCATGGTTATGTCCTCACCCTAGGGGTGTTGGGTCGTTTTGGTCATGCATCTTCTATCCAATGTATCGTTTTTTCATCGTATGAAGATCTAGCTTTACATCTGGTAGCATTAAAATCTGTTACTGACTTTAGGTCTTTTTTGTGTGCCTGATGTCTTGTTTCCGTTTTTTTCCTCGACGTTGTCTACATTGACAACATCTTCAATATATGTAGTATTTAGTATTATATTACTCTAGGATTATTGTAGGATACATGTATTATGATTCCGGTAGTGTAGCTAAAAAAAAATTGGATTTTATCCACACTTAGGCTCTATCGGGATGCCCTTGGGCTCTTCATGTTCCCTTTGCTTTTTAAAAAAATTTTCGAAAAATGTTTTGGATTTAATTTTTCGAATTTGATTTTGCAATTATTCATGTATCTTTATTATATATTTTATTGTGGAATTTGTAGGAGTGCTATCGACTTTATATTTTGATTGAATCATGAAAGCTTACTGCTCTAAATGCAAGGCGAGGAAGTCTTCCTCAGATTTACATGCTTGTTGCCTTGCCTGTAGTCGATGCACTTCTGCGGATTCTTGTCCTACATGTGTTGATTGGGATGACAAACGTTGGAGACGGGTGTCACGTGGTACGCCGTTGACGGTGAGATTCCTATGTCAGATAATTCGAGTTTATCAGTTTCTTTTTCAGAGGAAGAAGAACACAGTATTGTGACAGCCATCCAAAGTGTGCTACCGTCATTGCACTCTGATGCGCAAACAGAGCTAGCTGCAAAGGTGCTCATGTATATTAAGCAAGGGATTGCACACCTAATCGAGCATCCCAGCAAGTGCAAGAGCAGCCTTCCGCAGACTCCGGTGGTGAGCTGTCGGATGGTGCTGGGTCTGGCCAGTCATCTGCACACGCAGATGCGATGGACTGAACGTCACAGCTGAATCAGTCGGATGGTGAAAGGGACAAAGAGGATCACCCTTCCCTCTCGGAACAGCATATGGTAGCGATGAATTTTTATTCATCAATACCATCCTGACTTTGTTCCACCTGATCAGCAAGCTGTGACTACTAAAGAGAAACTGCTGTCATCTCTGGACGCAGATTTAGTGCGGGGGAAAGAGGATGTTCTTTCCTTCCCGAAAGAGTCTCGACAGGTGTCGGAGACCTCCGGCCATGTTAACGATGCCATATTCAACCTCTCTACTGCTAAGAGGAAGGCAGTTTCTTATCAACATCTTCAATAAATATACCGTTCCTTGGACCACGTTCATTTAAAACGGTTAGAGAAGATTCCAGAGAGCTCCTCTGCGTTTGGATGGGCAGGCCGGGGATTTAGATATGTCCCTACCTGCATCATTCAATATATGCTCGGAAGTGATGGAATGTGCTATATCATCCAATAGAGTGAATCTGGACACGATGTCCTACGCAGATCACCTCACCAGAGCTATGTTGCAACATTTTAATGGGAAGGAATTTGAGGATGTTCATTCCTCGCTTAGAGTTCTTTCCAAGTCAGTCATGTATGCCACGTACAACTCTGCCCTGACAGTGGCAAATTTGGAGTTGATCAGACGTGATGCTGCCCTTCCGTCGTCATCACTTGTAGATGACAAGATGAAAAGCTCTCTCCAAGTCGCTCTGGTCTCCGGATATACTGTATTTGATGAAAAGCTGTCGTTTGTCTATGATCAGGCTACAAAGAAAGCTTCCAGTGCACTGCTACTGAAGTCTGCGTCTCAACAACACGCTTCAGCAGACCGGGGTAAGTGAAGCCGTTCCACTTCAAATCAACTAAAGGGAACTCCTCGCGAGCGTACAAAACCCTCTTATACTTACTCCGGAGGTCGTCAGTATAGTGACTCAGGAAAGGGGCGCAGGTCTGATCCAGACTATAGGTCAGATGCCCATAAGCCGACGGGACGAGGTTCTTCGTGGGGAGGACGTAGTTTCTCCTCCTGTGAGCCTCATAAGTCGTACAGGTGATTGACAAGACCTCTATTGCTTACCAGTTGGCGGAAGGTTGTAAAACTTCACAAGAAACTGGATAGAAGTCACGGAAGATCAGTGGGTGAGAAGTGTAGTCTCGGAAGGACTATGGCTATCATTCCGAACAAACCCCCTCTTACAAGATGTCCACGTTGGAGAGTCTTTCCAAGCGGAGGTGCAGGCTCTCTTATTGAAGGAAGCAATAGAGGTCATCGGGAATAGACTTATGTTGCTTTCCTCTTAGCGGAAGGTTATCATCCTTGCAAAAAAGTGGATGAAAATTACGGAAGATCAGTAGATGAGAATGTAGTCTCGGCAGGCCTGCGGCTATCAGTCCGAGCTAAGTTCCACTTACAAGAAGTACGTGTTGGACAAATCTTCCAGCGAATTCTTCCAAGAGAGTCTCTCCTTACGGAAGTACAGGCTCTCCAATTGAAGAAAAGAAATAGAGGTTGTTGAAATATTCTCCAGGTGTTTTTCAAGTCACCTGTTTCTCGTCCCGAAGCCAGACAGATAGATAGATAGGCTGAGACTGCTGTCTTGTTTGGAATAGAGCCATTAGAGGGAATAAGCATGTCTTTTCCCTTTGGGTGTTGTATTCCTTGGCGTCAAGACATTTAATGCCATTGTGGATGCCATAGTAGCCTTATGTACTGTTACAGCAGTCTTTTCTTATAATTAGCAGCTAGTATTGTAAGTCTCCATTTGGTGAGCTTTCAAAGGCTGCTAGTGACACAGATCTGTCTTCACATAGACAAGACTCATTACTGTGTAGCTACCTTGAGATTTCTTTCTCCTTTGGAATTACGACTGTTAGAATAGCGGCTCGTCATTCCCTACCTTGCGCGACAATGGTTGTAAGTCTCCGTTTAGTGAGCTTTCAAGGTCGCTAGTTACACCGAGATATCTGTCTTCACGGAGAGGGAGACTTCTAAGCTACGTTAGCTAGGCTCTGACCGCTGTCTTTTGGGAATAAAACCGATAGAGGTAGAGTGCTTTTTCAGTGACATAACTGAATTTATTATCTCTTGGGACTACTGTCTCTTCAGGAAATATAGGGCTGTTAAAATAGCGGCTCTTCATTCCTTACTTTGCGCGACGGTAGTTGTAAGTCTCTGTTCAGTGAGCCTTCAAGGTCGCAACTTACACCGATATATCTATCTTCAACGGCTAGCATTGTAAGTCTCCTTAGTGAGCTTCTAAGGCCGCAGTTATCAGCCTTTTATTGTCTTCACATATAGGAAGACCTTTAGCTGCTTCAGCTAGGCTGAGTTTGTTCTATTGGACATGATACCGTATGTTAGAGGAGGTTATTCTCTTCCTACCGAAATGGTTTGGTGTTAGTTATAGGAGGCTATAAGCTCTATTGATGATGCCATATTTACCTAGTGTGATTATGTCTATATAGTGTATTATTTGTTCATCACGTTCCTCTCCATCCTAAGTTGCATTATGGAATCGGTCAGACGTGAGGGAGCCCTGCGGTTCCTATACTATTTGATAACTAACACAAGAGCGATTCAAGTAATGTGAGTCGGGGGGGGGGGGGGGGGGGGGGGGGGTTCGAAAGGAATTATCCGTTGAACCCACAGAACCCCCCAAAACCCTCCCCCCACCCCACTCCCGCCAATGTGTTAAGAGGCGATTACAGGCCGGATGTAGTTTTCTTCCCGTAAGCCTCATATGCATTCAAGCATATGCATGCCTTTCATGGCTCCTTGATTGGTTGCTGGGTCGTGTTTTAACGGCCTCATGGACACATCCACTATTTAGTTGGTTTATTTCTGTTTCCTGTGGTTGTTCGTTTATAAGTCATATACGAGCATATGATTCCTTATCAATAAAATTGCTAGCCTTCGTGTACCTGTGTGGCTGACATGTCGGTTATCTGGGCGACATTCTCCAGTGTGGCAATTAGTCTACTCTGAAAAGTTTTGCTCAGAGAAGTCTGGCCTTTTCTTAAGATGTATGAGTTTATTACTCAAGTTAACTGCATATTAACGTTGTATTATTCATTCACTTGTATCACTCGGTCATACCGTGGATACAGGCTGTATTCAGATGAGTACATGCAGGATTTCATTGCTTGCAGGCATAATATGTGTATTTTTATACTGTACCAATGACCCAGACTTAGCTGGTGCTAACTCTAACAAAACCAGGGCCAAACACAAATTTTGCCCCCCAATCCCCAAAATTTGCATCCAAAACAAAAAGAAATCATGTCCTAAAGGACCTCCATACTACGCCTCTACTGCGCATGCGCAGTGACGCAGACGTCCCGAAATTGGCGCCAATTATCATTCTTTGTTTGGCCCTTCATCAGTCAACATCTCACTGATCTTTGTGCTTGTAAATCTCAGTTTAAAGGATGCCAGACATGTAATTTTTGGAGAAAATGTGATTCTAAGGAGGATAGAAGGAGGAGAGGAAAAAGAAGTGACAAAAAATAATCAGGGCTGTACTTAAAATTTTTTGATGAAATTATGTTAAGTTGCCTATTTTCGAGGCATGGGCCTCATGTTGTCATTCTTGCTAATTGTTGCACTGCTTATTCAGTGTTTCCTCTTCCCTAACCTTCTAAAGTCCCCCCTTGCAATTCTCCCATGCTTTTGGCATATTTTTGAGAAATTTCATTTCTAAAATTTCCTGGGAGAGTTGCTTGGTTACAGAATGTTTTCTGTTATTTTCCCCATAGTTACGTTTTCACCCATGGGTGTATAACGTTTGTGTTCTGCATCTTCCATCTGATGTTCTACAGATTCTCCCCTGGGAGTCTCTGTTTTGCATCAGATAGAGTGTAATTGATGACTGATTCCGGGCCAGTTTTTTCAGTGCCTGGAGTCATGTTTTCTGGTGTTTTTACACTGTTTGTTTTCATTGGCAACAGCCTTTTTTGAGGGGGGCTGTTTGCCTTTGCTGTAGTTATCTCACTATAAGATACATTTATATTATCCGAAAGTGTCTCATTAATTATTTAATATAAATTTAAAATTTTTGACCACACTTTGCCATCGGATCCATCGGGGCTCAACGTTACTTTTCAGCAACTTGGGCTTCGCTGAAAAAATATTTTTTCAAAATTATTTTGTTTTGCAATTGTTTTTTCATTTATTAATGGATCATGTTATTATGTATCTTTGTGTCAGGGGTTTTTGCGAGTAACTAGGACTTATTGTTGTTCTTTCACAATGAAGGGACATTGTTCAAATTGTAATAGGAAGAAATCTTCCTCTGACTTTCATGATCATTGTATTAATTGTAGTCAGTGTTCTCGCATTAATCCCTGTCCTATATGTGAATATTGGGATGAGAAACATTGGAAACGTGTGTCACGATATGTTGTTTCTGGAGAAAGAGCGATTCCGGCTCTTTCTCCGCAAGGTCACTCTACTCTCTCAGTTTCTATTTCAGAGGAACCAGAACAGGGTGATGTTTCCATGTTATCTTCTTCAAGTGTGCGTCCGTCATCACAAATGAATTCAGAGCTAGCGGCAAAAGTGCTCATGGAGATTAGACAAATGTCGTCCGCTAGCTCGCCCGGTGTAGCGTCCATTCACCGAATGGTTCGGCAGCCGGGTTCGTCCGATGCGGTCCAAGAGGAAATTTTGGGTGATGCGAGCACTATAAACATAATAGATGCACACCCAGTGACGGCGGATAGTAAGCGAGAACGGAGGAAGCCTTTGAGTCCAGTTCCTAGCTCGTCCAGGTCCAGCCGGGCCGCGAGCGAGAGAGGCCCCTCTCTCGTACAACAACATCTGGGACCAGATGTTGTGGTACAAAATGTGTCTTTAGCGGAGCATACGTCCGTCGCTCGGGACGCTCCGTTGTATAAGCAGTCCGCAGTGACTGTTAAGGCTTCCTCTTCTCGTCAGCGCACACGACCGCACCTTGGCTGCGTGACCGCCGATATATTACCAGCTTCGCCGATGAAGGATTCTTCGGCGACCAGGTCACACCATCCGGCAGCCAGGGATTCGAGACCAATGGACTCTGGATGTTCGCATAGGAAAAGTATGCGGGAGCCATCTGATGCGGAGCTGCCCTCGGCGAAGCAGCGAAAGACTGCGCCTCCGCAGGTCTCGACGCCGGACATTCTTGTGCAGATAGCACAGCTTATCGCAGCATCCCAGCAGCCGACAGAAACGGTGTCGGATCGTGAATTATCCGACGACGCTGGGTCGGTACGCTCCGCCGAAGCATCGGGGGCGGACGACCGGGAACATCATGAGGTCCGACCGGATGGTGAAAGGGATACGGATGACTTGGAGCTATCCCTTTCGGAACAACATAAAGCTGCCGTCGACTTCATCCGGCACTTTCTCCCTCAAGTTGTTCCGTCGGGCCAGACTGCTGCGCTTCCGGACAAGAGAATTATAGCGTCATTGGACTCTGAATTTTTTGAGCGGTTCAGGGACATCGCTCCCGAGTTTCCGTCGCAGTCCAATAATGTTGCAAGAACATTTGAATTATTGAACGACGCTATATTTAAACTTGCTTCCAGAATGGGGAAAGCAGGTTTCTTGTCCGCTAATACTCTCAACCTGCCTTTCATTAATGCAAGGAATAAATTCGATGCGGCAGGACAGGGTATACCGAGAGTTCCTCTGCGTATGGACGACGAGACGGAAGACTTAGAGCTATCATTACCGTCGTCAGCTTCTATTCCAACCGCTGTGTTGGAAACAGCTATTGCGTCTAACAGAGCCAATTTAGATGCCTTATCTTACGCAGATCACCTTACTAAGGCGTTATCACTGCGCCTTCAGGGGAAAGAGTTTCAGGATATACAATCCTCTTTAAGACTTCTTTCAAGGGCAGTAGCTTATTCCACGTGTAACTCCGCCCTTTCAGTGGCAAATCTGGAGTTGGTTAGACGTGACGCAGCCCTAGCTACATCCACACTAGTGGATTCTAAGGTGAAGAACTCTCTTAGAGTCGCTTCGGTCTCAGGAGAACTTCTCTGTTGTTCAGATCTGCTCCTAAGAAGTCGGATACAGCAGACACGAATAAGACAGGCACTTCTGGGTCTAATGCGCCCAAGAGAGGTTCCTATAGAGGTTCCGGTGCGTCCTCTTGGTCTTATTCGAGAGACCGTCAGAATAGCGACTCTCGTTCGGGACGTCCTTCAGGCCGGGACAATCGGTCGGACGCCCCGAGGTCGACGAGGCGAGGTGCGGGTCGTGGAAGACGTGGTTTCTCCTACTGCAGGCCTCGCAGGTCCAGGAGGTGATGGCTTAAACCTCTATCGCGTTCCGGTTGGCGGAAGATTGTCGAGCTTTTCACAAGAATGGGCGTCGATTACGGACGACCCTTGGGTGAGAGGAGTGACTTTGGAAGGTCTAAAGATATCCTTCAAACGAAAGCCTCCATTAACTCGAAGTCCAATGTGGACTCATCTTCCGTCAAATACACAGAAAAGAGACGCTCTGTTATCAGAGGTGCAGTCTCTTTTAATGAAGAACGCGGTAGAGGTCGTAGAAAACCAGGAATCTCCGGGATTCTAGAGCCATCTGTTTCTGGTTCCGAAACCAGACGGCTCGTTCCGTCCAGTCATAGATTTGAGCTGGATAAACAAGCTGATCGTCGCTCCGAAGTTTTATATGGAGACGATTCGATCGGTCAGAGCGAGTATTCGGGTGAACGATTATGCAACGAGCATAGATCTCAAAGATGCGTACTTTCACGTCATGGTACATCCGACATTCCGAAAGTATCTACGCTTCGCAGTCCTAGGAGTGGTGTATCAATTCCGGGCGATGTGCTTCGGATTGAATCTAGCACCCTGGGCTTTCACTCGGGTAATGAACTCGGTAATGATCTACTTCCGAGCTCATTCGTCTGCGGTAACGTCGGCCTACCTGGACGACATTCTTCAGAGGTACGGCAACGAGTTAACGCTTCAGAACGATGTTCAGAATCTTCTTCTATTGCTCCGACGTCTCGGTTTTATAGTAAACGAGGAGAAGTCGGATCTGGTGCCGTCCAAGTCATTCACTCATCTGGGAATGAGCTTCGAGACGCACAACAATCTTGTTCGTCTGCCGTTAACCAGAGCGAAATTAGTCATTTGTTACGCTCGCTATTGTCTGCACGCAGACAAAGTCACGGCGAGAGAATTTATGAGACTGATAGGTCTGTGCGGAGCCGCCGCGGATCTCATTCCGATGGGGCGGTTACGCACACGTCCTCTTCAAATTTTCCTGACTCAGAATTGGAGTGTGAAAATTCATTCGCTCTATGTAGACGTTCTCTTGTCAGATCAAGTGAAACAAGAGATACAGACTTGAGCAAACATTCAGTGGTTAACTCAAGGAGTTCCGCTGCAGTTGCCGGATCTGAGTTTTACCGTTATGACGGATGCCAGTCAAACAGGTTGGGGTGCATCATTAATCCCAACGGATTCGAGATGCCAGGGTCTTTGGGATCCGCAATTCCTGTGCAAGCACATAAACATCAAGGAAATGATGTCAATTTGGCTTGCGTTACGTCACTGGATGGACATTATTCACGATGCTCATGTCCAAATCCTATCCGACAATACGACAGTAGTGGCGTATATACGGAATCAGGGAGGCACTCATTCAGTTCCGTTGTTCAATCTAATGGAAAGAATCCTTCTGTTTGCGTTAGAACATCACGTTCTTCTTTCGGTCCGTCACATACCGGGTCGTCTGAATGTGCTAGCAGACTCCCTTTCACGAAAGGGTCGCTTGTTGCCGTCGGAGTGGACTCTCAACAAACAAGTATTCAATCAGATTTGCTACCGATGGGAACGGCCAATGATAGACTTATTTGCGACACATCTCAACAATCAGTTGCAGACGTATGTGTCTCCGTGTCCGGATCCAAGAGCTTTTGCAGTAGACGCTCTGTCGATCCCTTGGGACGGAATGATAGGATATGCGTATCCTCCAGCGCCGTTAATTCAACAAGTATTGCTAAAGATAAAACAATCTCAATGCAAGATTCTGTTGCTAGCATCTCTGTCGCCACAGAGACCGTGGATAAATCTACTCAGGTGTCTGTTGTGGGACCTACCGCGGAAGCTTCCTCCACGGGAGGATCTTCTTTCGCAGGGGAAATTGCGCCAACTCCATCACAACCCGCAAGGTCTCAACCTTCACGTTTTTCCGTTGTGCGGTCCTTCTTGCATGGCAAGCACTTTACAGGACGAGCAGTGGACGCGATTTCTAACTGTAGGAGGACCTCCTCTTCGCTAGACTATGCGGCTAAGTGGAAGGTTTTTCGTCGTTGGTGTAGGGATCATTCTGTAGATATATTCGATCCCTCTATACCAGACATTGCAATCTTTCTAGTATACTTGTTTGACGAAATCAAACTGCAGCCTGTTACTATAAAGGGTTATAGATCTATGTTATCTGATACCTATGCACATCATGATAGTTTACAAATTGGATCTAATGTCTCTTTATCGAAGTTGGTTAGAAACTTTTCGATAAATAGACCCAGAACTCTTAGATTAATTCCTAAGTGGAATTTAGCTTGGGTTCTCCTTAAATTGAAGGAAATGCCATTTGAACCTCTTGGGACAGTAGATTTCAAATTCTTATCTTATAAGACAGCTTTTCTCTTAGCTTTCTCTTCTGCCAGAAGAGTCAGTGAGCTTCATGCACTATAGGTGGATGATTCTCATTATTGTAGTGTTGGGAACACTATCACCTTCACTACTAATGTGGGTTTTTTAGCTAAGAATCAGGCTCCTAATAAATATCCGGAACCTATTGTTATTAAGGCTCTTCCGTCTTCAGACGGGCGTAGGCCTTTACTCTGTCCTGTTAGAGCACTACGTATCTATAAACAGAGATCTCAGTTTATCAGAAAGGGACGGAAACGTTTCTTTCTGTCTTTGATGCCTAATAGAAAGGACATTTCAGTCCATTCTATTGCTAGATGGATTCAGTTAACTATCCGTACTGCTTATGAAGATTTATCTTCTTCTCAGCAGTCTGTGCTTAAGATTTCTGCTCATGAAGTAAGAGCTCTTTCTACTTCCTGGGCTTATGCTGATAGTGTTGCTATTACAGATTTAATGAAGGCTGCTTATTGGTCTCAGCCATCCACATTTACGAATTTTTATCTCAGAAATATTGAGTCCATTTCTGGAGACCTGCATTGTTTAGGTCCGTTATCTGTTGCTCAGAATGTCGTCCACTAAACAGTTGCAACTATAGTTATGCAGGCTTTCTGTTCCGGCAGTGACTCCGTCCGGCTGCCCTCTTCGCTCTGGGCTATTTGACCCAGGGCAAGGGGAAGGGGGGGGGGGGGGGCGGGTGTTCCCTTAGGTCACCTGCTTTATAGTGAAAAGCAAGGGAATGCCTCCTCCAAGTCAGTATTTCTGAGTCGCTTCCGGGATGGTTTTAAAGTGTAATATTAATATTTAAATTAATTCATGTCTTATTTTTAAAGTGTAGCTCGGTGTGAAGCATTTGTATATGTCAAGTGTCAAACGGGCTTTAATATACAATACTCGGACACTTTTAAATGACTATAAAGAGTCTCAATTCTCTGGACTACTTTATTTATTGGCTTGCTTTAAAAATAATTAGTATAAGGGTTATACTGGATGTTAATAGAGAACATGAATGTTATTGTGCTCAATTATTAAGGGTATTGTATCTTTCTAATTTAATATTAAATAAGAAAGATACATGTAAAGCCTAATACTCCTTTTCTCCTTAAGGGGTTACCTCTTTACTATATAGTTGAGCTTATTGGATTTTCCTCTATGTCCTAGGCCCTCCAGCCTGTTTACTATTCAGCTAAGTCTGGGTCATTGGTACTGTATAAAAATGTTAAAAAATTTATAGTAATTTATATATTTTTTATACTTACCAATGACCCAGACGGGGATGGCCCTCCCTGGAGTTGGGAACTCTTGCCTCCCCGCTGAGTACATAGCGCTGACCAGGCACTGCCAGTAAGAATGATAATTGGCGCCAATTTCGGGACGTCTGCGTCACTGCGCATGCGCAGTAGAGGCGTAGTATGGATGTCCTTTAGGACATGATTTCTTTTTGTTTTGGATGCAAATTTTGGGGATTGGGGGGCAAAATTTGTGTTTGGCCCTGGTTTTGTTAGAGTTAGCACCAGCTAAGTCTGGGTCATTGGTAAGTATAAAAAATATATAAATTACTATAAATTTTTTAACATTTATTAGGCAGACGCATTATTGTACAGATAAAATAAATTCTTGCTCTTCTTATAGAGCTCATGAGAATTTTGGGGCTATTTGGATCAGTTATGGAACTGCCAATAGGACACCTATGTATGTGGTCTCAGTTCTTGGCATCATTATTTGGAGTAGTATTTTCTTTCTCCGAACAGTCAGTGGTTGTTACGGACCTAGGAAACAATGAATTATTTCGGGGACGGTCCTTGACGAGTCTGTTAATCATAGCTCGTTTCATGTTCTAAATCCAGGTTTCCTTGAGATACAGTACACATTCTCGTATATTCGCACGTTCAATTGGAGTGTTATTATTGGAATTAATTGTACACCTGAACGGGATCGCCTGTTGGTTGCCTTAGAAACGTGTTTTCTCTTCAGATAGTTTCCATTGGGATTCAATTGGACAAGTGTATGGTTGTACACATTATATCACCAGTTTTTGACCTATCTACATATTCCGACTCTGGTATACGTTAGAAGCATGCGTTGTTAATTACCGGGATCGCCACGATAGCCTTAGCTTCTGAAGTGGCATTAAGCACCAATAATTAATTATAATTAATAACTGGGTGGCTGTTGGGTGAATATATATTGATTATTTGGTACCGCTTTTCCCTGATTCCAGAGCACTCCCCTCTTTGTTTTGAAGAATATTCCTTCAAAAAAAAAAAAAAAGTGGGGGGGATTTTTCTTTATCTCGTCCAGCTTGATAAGTGTGTAACTCTGAGTGAAGCTGTTTTGTCTGTAGATGATTGTGGATCCTAGATACAGCTTGTTTATTATTTATATATGGCGTATGTTTGTGGGGGTTAGTCTCTCATTCTCGAATACACCATCCTAATTTAAGGGGCTTAGCCTGGACTAGCCTTAAAAATTGGGGGGCTTGTTACACCCAATTAGCGTAATCTTTCATGCTAAGATTGCGGAATTACTTGAATATGGCTCCTTATTTATGATATGTCTTCTCTATTATTGTATAGAGAGACATACATGTAACTCCTTTTAAATTTATTTTCTTTTCACCTTGGAATCTAGGCTTAGGAGCTATATTTGGTCTGCTAATTCTTAAGTCCTAGGCCCTCCGCCTTTTTTACGATTCAGCTAGTCTGGGCCATTGGTTATTAGTATAAAAATATGATAAATTTTAAGTAACTTGTATATTTTTTATACTTACCAATTGTCCAGACGGGGATGGCCCTTCCATGAGTGAGCACTCATACCTCCCCGCTGAGTTATTATTAGTATGCTCATCTACAAAGAATGATGTTGGCGCCAATTCCGGTCTCTTCCTGACTACTGCGCATGGTCAGATGGTAAAGGTATGGAGGGCCAGATAGGACTTTTAATTTTCGGTATTGTATGCAAATTTGGGGGATTGGGGGGTTCAAAATTTGTGTTTGGCCCTTGATAATATCGAGTTTGCACCAGCTAGTCTGGGCCATTGGTAAGTATAAAAACAATACAAATTACTTTAAATTAATCATTTTTTTTAAACAGTGCAATTTGTAGATTATGCGGTTGAGTGAGCCTTTATTAGGTAAAGGGTTAATCCATATCCTTTTATTGTATTTACTATTACCTGACAACTTGTTAACTTGAAGAGTGCTAGAAGCCCATATTTGGGCTTTATTTTGAATGCAGGCAACGTAACTAATAGTCTTCAATTTCTGTGGCCGTATTTCACATTATCTTTTAAGTGACATTTTTCAGTTGTTACACATTTCTTTCCTTAGAAATTTATGGGAGAGTTCCTATTGACACCCAGAATTCCTAACAAGACAAATACATGTGGCTATATTTTGACAACCCCAAATAATTTAGCACTCTATCAGATAACATTTGCCCCCAAAAAAGTGCTTAGAATAATTTTCAATTTTTATCTCCAAGAGATATCTTGTTAATCCTCATTGGAAGCTCTTTTCAAATAGGACTCATAAACTACGTAAGTTCTGGGGATAATAATTGAAAAAATAAAATTTTGGAATGGCACTTTATGAAATTAGTGGTTACTGGGTATAACCTTTATGTTAGGTAAAGGGTAAATTTGCCTATATCAATGGTTACTGATAACTTTAATTTACGGATACTCTCCAAAAATGTATCAGAAAACATTGTCATGTTATCAGTCATATATGAAAATTTGGTTTATTTGTTTGTTTACTTTTAGATCTTGTACAACCAGTGGAAACTCCAATTACAAAGTCAGAATATAAAGATGTCAAGAAGTTTCTATTTGACTGTGTTGAGAATGGAGGCATCATCGATCTGATGAACAGATTTCTAATCTCTGTTGCTTATAAGGATAACTTTAAATGGTATTTGTTCTCCTTCATTTTTTTTTGTAGACCTGTACAAATTAGTAATTGGAATGTCAACAAAATGAGTTACCTGGGAAATTTCTTTTTTCTGCTACACATTTTTTGAGCAAGAGAAAGGCTAAATAATACTCATAGGCCTTCCCCGTGTGAACCCTGAGAAGGAGAGCAGTGTTGATTATTTACTATGGTAGAAAAAACTGCTTTCCTTTTATATTTTGATCTGCTTCTTTCTTGACTTTCATTTATAAATATGTTGTATGTGATGATGTAACATTGTGTTGAAAATGCCCCAGGGAGCCCTTATGAACAGTATATTACATCATGGCATTCCAGTGAGAGAATACTAAATTTTATCATAAGATTAAAATGTGAAACAAGTGTTTTAGGTTCATTTTTGTATATGGTATGTCAACCAGTTTCTGTTGAGTTATGTCATATTCTATGATATGGTACACTCAGGGACCAGCCTATGGAGGAATTTTAGAGAGACTTCATGGCTCCCTCCAGAAAAAATAGGGAGACTGCAGAGTCAAGTAGGGAGACATCATAGGCAAGTGGGGAAAATTAAGAATATTTATGTATCACCCCCTGCTGCCCCTTCATATTTTCAGCTTGTGGGCCTCCTTTAATGCCTGATTAATCCAGGTCCATTTGTCTATGATGCATCTGTGCCAGGTTAAAAAATCACAAAGTAATTATTGATTGAAAATCCCCTACTGCTACCCTCACCTTCATGACCCTTCCCCTCTTCTTCGTGCCAATCCCCACAGCACCCTGCTTTTCACCAATGTGTGCTAAGCTAATAATTGATAAGTCTGAAAGTGTGAATAGGAAAAAATGTAAAAAGGTTGCTTGGAAAGTACTTTTTCATGATCCTTCATATGCACACTTGTGCCCTGTACAAAGCTTTTTCATCACTAAAACTTTTTTTTCACGTGTTTCAATTCTCTTCATGTTTTTCTACGAATAGATGGCTCAATAGTAACAATCGTCAGCAAAATGAAATAAAAATACAGTGTTAGAAAATACGTCTGTTGTGTATACATTTTCAGCATCCTGAGTGACGTAACCTACTTTCAAACTGGGTTATTTTGTAGAGTCGTGCAATTCACCTATATTTTTCCACTATAACCAGTGGCCCAGACTTAGCTGGTGCTAACTCCAAAATATCGAGGGCCAAACACAAATTTTGCCCCCCCCCCCCCCCCCCACATCCCCAAAATTTGCATGCAAAACTGAAAATTAGAAGTCCTATCTGGCCCTCCATACATTTACTCTCCGCGCATGCGCCAGGAAGTGACCGGAATTGGCGGCAACATCATTCTTTGTTTTGCCCTCAGTCAGATAACAACAAACTGACTTTTGTGCTTTTAAATCTCAGTTTATAATGATGCCAGACACAAATCAATGGTTAATTTGGTGGATCCAAAGACACAACTGGATGAAGGAAGGAAGAAACGGTGGTTTGAAACGTTCAGGGCTGTAACTTGATAATATTTATAAAAATTAGTTCATGTTCCCCAATTTCGTGACATGGGCCTGACGTCATCATTATTGCTGATGATTTTTCCACTGTTTGTTAAGTATTCCTTCCCTATCCTTCCTTGAAGCCCTCCAGTTAAACTCCCAAGCTTTTTGGCTTGTTTTATTGAAATTTTTTATAAAATTTCTTGGGAGTTTGACATGTTACACAGACTGTTTATTCTGTATATCTCCATAGTTACGTCCTCACCCTTGGGGCGTTTTGGTCATACATCCGATGTATCGGTTTTTCTTCTGATGAAGAGCTTGCTTTACATCGGATAGTTCAAAAATCTGTTAATGACTTCAGGCCGTGTTGCCTGGAGTCTTGTTTCCGGTTTTCATTCTGACGTTGTTTACATTGACAGTGCTCTATTTATACATGTAGTTTCCTATTTATTATTTGGTAGGACTGTTGTAAGATACATTAAATATTCTGGTAGTGTAGCAATTAATTTTTTGGATAGAAAAATAATTTTTGTCCACACTTGGGCTCTATCGGGATACATTTGGGCACATCTTTCCCTTTGGGAACTTCGGCTCTTGTCAAAATTTTTCGAAAAATTTTTTTATGTAAATTATTTTTCGATTTATATTTTGAATGTTATTTGTTATGTATCTTTTTATAATATTTAATGTGGAGTTGGTGGAAGTACGATCGACTTTATTTTTTCTTCATTATGAAAGCATATTGCTCAATAAGCAAGGCGAGGGAGCCTTTCCTCTGATTTACTTGTTGCTTGCCTTGCTTGTAGTCGATGTACTCCCACTAATTCTTGCTCAACATGTGTCGCATGGAATGACAAACATTGGAGACGGGTGTCACGGTACGTTGTTAGAGGTGAGAGGCCACTGCTAGTCCTCTCGCGGTGAGAGGCCACTGCCGGTACTCTCGCAAAAAAGTCGCTCTAGTTTTTTAGTTTCTATTTACAGAGGAACAAGAACATGGTGATGTTTATGTGACGCCGTCAGAGAGTGTGCTTCTGTCGTCGCATTTAGGTAGTCAATCAGAGCGGCCAAAGTGCTCATGAATATTAGACAAGGCAATAAACCACAGCGTGGTTTCAGCTCCCTGTCGCCAGCTAGCTCGATCGGTGAAGCGGTTACTCTGTCCGTGGGTACCGAAATGCTGGGTGTGTCTGTTGCGGTCGAGGAGAGTAGAAAGGGTAGAGTGAACACTATAAAATAATAACAGGCTCACCCTGCGACGACGGAGAGGAAGAAGCCGGCAAGTTCAGTGGGAAGCTTGGCGAGATCTGAAGGACCGCAAGCGAGAGAGCCCCCTCTCTTTCATAACAACATCTGGGGCCAGATGTTGTGGTTCAGAACTTGCGTCATTCGGAGCATACGTCCTCGCCTCCCATCTGGGATGCTCCGTTCAGTTCGCAGCCGGGGGCGGCTATAGTTACAGCTTCTTCAGCGTCTACCAAGCACACATGACCACACCTTGGCTTCGTGACTTTTGATATCCAGCCTGCATCGCCTTGAAGGTCCACTCAAAGAAGTCACACCATACAGTAGCCAAGGAGATGAGGCCTCATTCATCGGGATGTCCGCAGAAAAGAGCCATCTCGGACACATTGTCCCAGGAGCAGCCAGCGGCCAAGCAACAGAAGACCACTGCTCCTCAGGCCTCCGTAACAGACTTGCTGTCGCAGATAGCGAAGCTCATCGCAGCATTACAGCAAGTGCAGAAGCAGTCTCAGAACCTGAGCTGTCGGATGGCGCTGGGTCGGTCCAGTCATCTGCGCATTCAGATGTGATGACCGTGAGTTTTATCTGATTCAGTCGGATGGTGAAAGGGATTTGGAGGAGACTTACCCTTCCCTTTTGGAACAACACAGGGTGGCGATGGATCTAATGCATCAATACTTCCCTGAGTTCATTCCTGAGAATCAGAATGCTGCAACCGCTCGAAAGTAGCACTATTCAGTAGCTAGGAGATGAGGCCTCATATATCGGGACTTCCGGAGAAAAGAGCCGTCTCAGACACACTGTCCCGGGAGCAGCCGGCGGCCAGAACAGAAGACCGCTACTCCTCAGGCCTCCATAATGGATTTGCTGTCGCAGCTCATCGCAACATCCCAGCAAGTGCAGAAGCAGCCGACGGGAGTCTCAGAACCTGAGCTGTCGGATGGGTTGGTCCAGTAAGCTGCAAGTTCAGATGCTGCTGACTGTGATTTTCAACTGATCCAGATGAATGATGAAAGGGATATGGAGAGGGATTACCCCTCCCTTTCGGAACAACACATGGTTGCAATGGATTTAATTCATCAACACTACCCTGAATTTGTTCCAGCGAATCAGAATGCTGCAACTACTTGTAAGAAACCGCTAGCGTTGTTGGACGCTGACTTCATCCGGAAAAAGAGGAGGTCATGTCTTTTCTGGTTAAGTCTAGACAGGTGTCGCAGGCCTTAGGCCATTTAGATGATGCCATATTCAACTTTCCAGTGGGAAGAAGTAAGGCGGTTTCTTATCATCATCTTCCGTAATTTTACCGATTGTTGAACTACGTTCATTTATAACGGTCGGGGAAGATGTATAGAGAGTTCCTCTGCATTTGAATGAGCAGGCTAAGGACCTAGTTATGGCCTTACCTTCGTCATTCACTATTCGCTCAGACACAATTGAGATGGCAATTTCTACATTCAGAGCGAATTTAGACTCACTGTTTTACGCAGTTCACCTTTAATAACTGTGATGCAGCGTCTCTACGGAAAGGAATTTGAGGATGTTCGTACCTCATTTAGAGTCCTTTCCAGGGCTATTATATTTATCACGTCTAACTCTATCTTAACAGTTGCTAATTTGAAGTTAATCAGACATGACGGAGTCCTTGCATCGTCATTTTTAATAGATGACAAGGTGAAAAACTCTATACGGGTCGCTCCGGTATCCGAACACTAAGTTTTTGATGATAAGCTTTCATTGGTTTATGACCAAACTACAAAGAAAGCATCAATACTCTGCTCCTTAAGTCAGCGTCTAATCCGCCCGCAATACCAGAAAAGAGTAAAGGAGGACATCCAAGACAGAAAATTGTCTAAAAAGGAATCCTCGCGAGGGTATAGGTAACCCTCCTATAATTACTCTTGTGACTCGGATAGGGGGCGTAGGTCTGATCGAGTCTACTGGTCAGACGCCCCTAAGCTGTTGGCTCGAGGCTCTTCACGAAGGAGACGTAGTTTCTCCTTCCGAAGGCCTTGCAGGAACTACAGGTGAGGGTTAGGACCTCTATTGCTTAGCAGTTGGCAGATGGTTATCAAGATTTTCATCAAACTGGATAACTATTACGGAAGACCAGTAGGCAAAAAGTGTGGTGTCAGACTGCCTATGGCTATCTTTCCGAGAGAAACCACCACTAACTTAATGTCCGTGATGGTCAATGCTTTCATCAAATCCTTGCATAAGAGTCTCCCCAATCAGAGGTAAAGATTCTCTTGACAATGAAAGTAATAGAGGTCATCGAGAATCAAGATTCTCTAGGATTCTACAGTCACTTGTTACTCGTACCGAAGCCAGAGAGCTTGTTCCTACTGATAATAGACTGGAGCTGGATAACAAGTTTATCATAGCTCTAAAAGTTTATTTATGGTAATCATTTAGTCGGTAAAAGCGAGCATTCGAGTGATTGACTATGTGGCAAGCATAGATCTAAGGATCCGTTCTTTCATGTCCTGGTATATCCGGCATTCAGAAAGTAGCTACGGTTCTTCGTCCAAGGGATAGTATTTCAGTTCCGAGTGATGTGCTTGGGTCTGAATCTAGCGCCCTGGGCTTTTACTTGAATAATGAACTCGGTAATGTCTCACAACAATCTGGTTCGTCTGCGGAGCAAAATTAGTCAGTTGTTATGCTCGCTTTTGTCTACTCTCAGACGCATTAACAGTGAGGAATTTTATGCGACTGATGGGGTTGTGCTGAGCGGCTACGCATCTTATTCCGATGGGTCGCTTACGCACATGTCCCCTCCAGTTATTCTTTACCCAGAACTGGAGTGTGAAGACGCATTCGCTCAAGACCAGTATTGTTTTAACAGATCGAGTAAACAAAAGGTCCATATTTGGGCAAATATTCAGTGGTTAACTCAAAGAGTTCCGCTGCAACTGCCAGATCCGGTTTTCAGGATTATGACGGATGTGAGTCAATAGTTTGGGGCATGACCCTGAGTCCGACAGATTCGAAATGCAGGGGTCTTGGACCCTCGGTTCCTGGAGAAACACATATATTGTTGCGCTACATCAATGTATTCACATTATTTGCGGACACGCATGTTCAGATATTGTTGAACAACTCGATATTGGTAGCATACATCAGGAACCAGGGCGGCACCCATTCATTTTTAGCTTAACTTGACATAGTCAAGATAAGCTATTGCCATCACGCGTGCGGAAGTCTGTTAGTCTGTGAGTCTGTTAGTCTGTGAGTCTGTGACGTGTGTTCACATTTTCCTTTAGCACCCTGCAGTTCTTGTCTGATCGTCACGAAATTTCATATGCAGGTTTGGGGTCATGTCCAGATGAGAACATCCACTTTTGGTTGTGATCGGGCAACCGATATGGCTGCCCGAGCCCAAAACCCGAAAACCATTAGCACAGTCTACAGGTCGTATTTATGAAGGGATTTCATTGTAACTTGGTAACTTGGTAGGATGCCTCTGTATAATGCCTAAATGAGAACGTCCCCTTTTGGGCATGATCTATCAACCGTGATGGCTGCCCAAGCCCGAAATCAAAAAACTTTTAGCACAGTCTGCTGGTCATGTTTACTGTGAAGGGATTTCATTGTTACTTGGTAGGATGACTCCTTATGAAGTCTAGATGAGAATTTCCCCATTTGGGCATGATCTGCCAACCATGACGACTGCCCGAGCCCAAAACCCCAAAACCTTTAGCACAGTCTACAGGTCATATTTATTGAGGAATTTCATTGTAACTTGGTGGATTGACTTCATACAATGTCTAGATGAGAAAGTCCCCTTTTGGACATGATTGGGCAACTATGACGGCTACAGGGGCCCGAAGCCCGAAAACCTTTAGCACAGTCTAGAGGTCATATTTATGAAGAAATTTCATTGTAACTTGGTAGGATGACTCCAAATAATGTCTAGATGAGAACATCCCATTTTGATCGTGATCATGCAGCCTTGATGGGTGCCCGAGCCCAAAAACCTTTAGCATAGGCAAAAGGTCATATTTATGGAAGGATTTCATTGTCACCTGTTAGGTTGACTCCATATAATGCCTAGATGATGACATCCCCTTTTTGTCGTGATTGGTCAGTTGTGATGGCTACAAGTGCCCGAAGCCCGAAAACCTTGAGCACAGTCTACAGGTCATATTTATGAAGGGATTTCATTGTAACTTGGTAGGTTGACTTCATATAATGTCTAGATGAGAACATCCCCTTTTGGACATGATTGGGCAACTTTGACGGCTAAAGGTGCCCGAAAACCTTTAGCACAGTCTACAGGTCATATTTATGAAGGGATTTCATTGTAACTTGGTAGGCTGACTCCAAATAATGTCTTGATGAGAACGTCCCATTTTGGTCATGATCATTCACCCTTTATGGGTGCCCGAGCCCAAAAACCTTTAGCATACTCAAAAAGGTTATATTTATAGAAGGATTTCATTGTAATCTGTTAGGTTGACTCCATATAATGCCTACATGATGACATCCCCTTTTGGTCGTGATTGGTCAACTGTGATGGCTACAGGTGCCTGAAGCCCGAAAACCTTGAGCACAGTCTACAGGTCATATTTATGAAGGGATTTCATTGTAACTTCTTAGGATCACTCCAGATCATGCCCAGATGAGATTGTCCCCTATGGTTGCGATCATTCAGCCATGATGGCTGCCCGAGCCCGAAGCCCGGAAAACCTTTAGCACAGTCTACAAGTCATATTTATGAAGGGATTTCATTGTAACATGGTAGGTTAACTTCATATAATGTCTAGATGAGAACATCCCCTTTTGGACATGATTGGCCAACTTTGATGGCTAAAGGTGCCCGAAGCCCGAAAACCTTTAGCACAGTCTACAGGTCATATTTATGAGGGGATTTCATTGTAACTTGGTAGGATGACTCCAAATAATGTCTAGATGAGAACGTCCCATTTTGATCGCGATCATTCAGCCTCGATGGGTGCCCGAGCCCAAAAACCTTTAGCTTTTTTTAAAAGGTCATATTTATGGAAGGATTTCATTGTAACCTATTAGGTTGACTTCATATAATGCCTATATGATGACATCCCCTTTTGGTCGTGATTGGTCAGCTGTGATGGCTACAAGTGCCCGAAGCCCGAAAACCGTGAGCACAGTCTACAGGTCATATTTATGAAGGGATTTCATTGTAACTTTGCAGGATCACTCCAGATGATGCCCAGATGAGATTGTCTCCTTTGGTTGCGATCATTCAACCATGATGGCTGCCGAAGCCCGAAAACCTTAAGCACAGTCTACAGGTCATATTTATGAAGGGATTTCATTGTAACTTGGTAGGTTGACTTCATATAATGTCTAGATGAGAACATCCCCTTTTGGACATGATTGGGCAACTTTGACGGCTAAAGGTTCCCGAAGCCCGAAAACCTTTAGCACAGTCTACAGGTCATATTTATGAAGGGATTTCATTGTAACTTGGTAGGCTGACTCCAAATAATGTCTTGATGAGAACGTCCCATTTTGGTCATGATCATTCACCCTTTATGGGTGCCCGAGCCCAAAAATCTTTAGCATACTCAAAAAGGTTATATTTATAAAAGGATTTCATTGTAATCTGGTAGGTTGACTCCATATAATGCCTACATGATGACATCCCCTTTTGGTCGTGATTGGTCAACTGTGATGGCTACAGGTGCCTGAAGCCCGAAAACCTTGAGCACAGTCTACAGGTCATATTTATGAAGGGATTTCATTGTAACTTCGCAGGATCACTCCAGATGATGCCCAGATTAGATTGTCCCCTTTGGTTGCGATCATTCGACCATGATGGCTGCCCGAGCCCGAAGCCTGAAAACCTTTAGCAAAGTCTGCAGGTCATATTTATCGAGGGATTTCATTGTAACTTGGTAGGTTGACTTCATATAATGTCTAGATGAGAACGTCCCCTTTTGGACATGATTCTGCAACTTTGACGGCTAAAGGTGCCCGAAGCCCGAAAACCTTTAGCACAGTCTACAGGTCATATTTATGAAGGGATTTCATTGTAACTTGGTAGGATGACTCCAAATAATGTCTAGATGAGAACGTCCCATTTTGGTCATGATCATTCAGCCTTGATGGGTGCCCGAGTCCAAAAACCTTTAGCATAGGCAAAAGGTTATATTTATAGAAGGATTTCATTGTAACCTGTTAGGTTGACTCCATATAATGCCTAGATGATGACATCCCCTTTTGGTCGTGATTGGTCAACTGTGATGGCTACAGATGCCCAAAGCCTGAAAACCTTGAGCACAGTCTACAGGTCATATTTATGAAGGGATTTCATTGTAACTTCGCAGGATCACTCCAGATGATGCCCAGATGAGATTGTCCCCTTTGGTTGTGATCATTCAACCATGATGGCTGCCCAAGCCCGAAGCCCGAAAACATTTAGCACAGTCTACAGGTCATATTTATGAAGGGATTTCATTGTAACTTGGTAGGTTGACTTCATATAATGTCTAGATGAGAACGTCCCCTTTTGGACTCGATTGGGCAGTTGTGACGGCTTCAGGGGTCCAAAGCCCGAAAACCTTTAGAACAGTCTACAGGTCATAATTATGAAGGGATTTCATTGTAGCTTGGTAGGATGACTCCAAATAGTGTACAGATGAGAACGTCCCCTTTTGGTCATGATCATTCAGCCTTGATGGCTGCCCGAGCCCAAAAACCTTTAGCATGTCTATAGGTCGTATTTATGGAAGGATTTCATTTTAACCTGTTAGGTTGACTCCATATAATGCCTAGATAATGACATCCCCTTTTGGTCGTGGTTGGTCAACTGTGATGGCTACAGGATCCTGAAGCCCGAAAATCTTGAGCACAGTCTACAGGTCATATTTATGAAGGGATTTCATTGTAACTTCATAGGATCACTCCAGGTGATGTCCAGATGAGAATGTCCCCTTTTGGTTGCGATCATTCAACCATGATGGCTGCCCAAGCCTAAAGCCCGAAAACCTTTAGCACAGTCTTCAGATCATATTTATGAAGGGATTTCATTGTAACTTGGTAGGTTGACTTCATGTAATGTCTAGATGAGAACAGCCCCTTTTGGACTCCATTAGGCATCTGTGTTGTATACAGGTGATATTTATGAAGGGATTTCATTGTACCTTGGTAGGATGACTCTAAATAATGTCTAGATGAGAACGTCCCCTTTTGGTCGCGATCATTCAGCCTTGATGGCTGCACGAACTCAAAACCTTTAGCATAGTCTGTTGGTCATATTTATGGAAGGACTTCATTGTAACCCGTAAGTTTGACTCCATATAATGCCTAGATGATGACATCCCCTTTTGGTTGTGATTGGTCAACTGTGATGGCTTCAGGGGCCCGAAGCCCAAAAACCTTGAGCACAGTCTACAGGTCATATTTATGAAGGGTTTTCATTGTAACTTTGTAGAATCGCTCCAGATGATGCCCAGATGAGAATGTCCCCTTTTGGTTGCGATCATTCAACCATGATGGCTGCCAAAGCTCAAAAACCTTTAGCACAGTCTACAGGTCATATTTATTAAGGGATTTCATTGTAACTTGGTAGGTTGACTTCATATAATGTCTAGATGAGAACGTCCCCTTTGGACGCAATTGGGAAACTGACGGCTACAGGGGCTCGAAGCCCGAAAACCTTTAGCACAGTCTACAGGCCATATTTATGAAGGGATTTTAATGTAACTTGATAGGATGACTCGTTTTGGAATAATTTCACTGTAACTTGGTAACTTTTGTTGATATACATTAACTGTGAGGGCCACATACATTGACTGTGAGGTCATATTAACCCACCCCTCAGCTCTTTAGTACAGTGTACACCTCATATTATTTTTATCATAAACATAGCATACATGGAACAGAAATGAACATATTCCCAATTATCACAATTCTTGTCTTATTTCATAATCCTTTCATAAACATTGAACATTATCCTTTTCATCAAACACAACACACAAGTTAAGCTACAGTGTCATTGACACTTTCATTTCTGTTCATGTTCATCTCTCTATCCATGATATACCGGGTCGTCTGAATGTACTAGCAGACTCACTCCTCGGAAAGGTCGCCTGTTACATCTGCATTGGATGCTCAACAAGCGAGTATTTGGACAGTTTTGCTACCAGTGGGATTGCCCCATGATAGTTCAGTTTGCGACACACTGGAACAATTAGTTACCGTCATTTGTGTTGCCATGCCCAGACCATTGAGCGCATGCAGTAGATGTTCTGCAGAATTCATGGGGATGAATGATAGAATACGCGTAGTATCCTCCAATTCATTTGATTCAATAGATTACGTTTAATATTAACAGTCTCGTTGTGAATCCTACTAGTAGCACCTCTGTCATCACAAAAACCTTGGATCAGTATTCTCAAGTGTCTATTATGGGACGCTCCCCAGAAGCTTCCTCCATGAGAGGGCCTTCTTTTTGGGGAAGTTTTATTCTTCACATCCTTCTCCGCCCATAGTGGCATAATGGAGTCGGTTAGACGTGAGGGAATCATCGCGGTTCCTATATTATTTGATAACTGGCACAGGAACGATTAAGTAATGCGGGTGAGAAGATTTTGATATGACTTCGAATCCCCCCCCCCACCACACACACACACACACTGTGTATATGTTTAGAGGCAATTACCGGGCAAGACGTACTTTTCTTCCTGCAAGCCTCATATAATTTAATACATACTATGCATTTGGGTCGTGTTCTAAGGCGACCTCATGGGCACATCCGCTGTTTAGTTGGATTAGTTTCCTGTGATTATTTGTTGATTTGTTATATACGAGCGCTTACTTAAAAATCATCACAATTAAGTTGCTACTCTTTGAGTACCTCAGAGGCTGCATAACCAGTTAACTGGTATTCAGATGATTACATGCTAAATATAAATGCTCTTGCGCATTATATTATTAGGCTAACGCTTTATTGTATTTTGTACTGAATTCGCATATTCTCATGTGATTACGATCGTAGATATCGGATAGTACACGTTGGGGAGTGTTGTTACTGGTACCTAGGAAGTCTGTTTTCTCTTCAGGGATCGTTCAGTGTGGCTCGATTGGACATGTGTATGTTATTTTTTATATCACCGGTTTTCAACGTAACTGTGTACGCTGTCTGCGGTGTACGTTATATAGTGGGCAATATTAATTACCAGAATTTTCGCTATAGCCTTAACTTCTGAAGTGGCATTAAGCACCATTTATTAATAATGAATTAATACCTGAGTGCCTGTTTGACGATTATTTATATTGTTTTTTGGTACCGCTCTTATTGATTCCAGAGCTCTCCCCCCTTTCTTTTGAAAATTCCTTCAAAAGAAAGGGGGGGGGGGGGGGGGTGATATTTTTACCTCTTCTCTGGCTTAATGGGTATGTAACTATGAAGGAAGCTGTTTTATCCGTAATTATATCCTGCATACAGCTGAAGTATTATTATATGGCGTGTGTTTGTGGGGGATTTTCTTTCATTCTCAGATTTGCCATCCCAATTTTTGGGGGCTTAGTCTGGACTAGCCTTAAAAATTAGGAACTTGTTACATCCTAATTAGTATTGTCTTCATGTTTAGAATAAGGAATTAACTTCAATTGGGCTCCTTATTTAGGATATGTCTTCTCGATTACTGAATAGAGTGACATACATGTTTTTCCTAATTATTCTAATTTCCTTTCATCATGGATTGCAGGATTGGAACTATCTTGGAAGTCCTAGGCCCTCCACCTTTTTACGATTCTGCTAAGTCTGGGCCATTGGTTATAGTGGAAAAATATAAATTCATAGTAATTTGTATATTTTTCATACTTACCAATGGCCCAGACGGGGATGGCCCTCCCATGAGTGGGCACTCATACCTCCCCACTGAATTAATTATGTAGTACTCTCTTTTACAGAGAATGATGTTGGTGCCAATTCCAGTCACTTCCTGGCGCCTGCGCATGTGCGGAGAGTAAATGTATGGAGGACTAGATAGGACTTCTAATTTTCGGTTTTGCATGCAAATTTGGGGGATTGGGGGTGCAAAATTTGTGTTTGGCCCTCGATATTTTGGAGTTAGCACCAGCTAAGTCTGGGCCATTGGGAAGTATGAAAAATATACAAATTACTATGAATTTATAATTTTCGTTTCGACACTTGAAGCTCGGACAGAAACGCAACAAAATAGAAATAAAAAATCCGCAAAAAGTGACAATGGACAATTGATTCTCCTGTGATTTCAAATAAATGGTCGCTTATTTGACGAATGAAAATGCCCATTTATCACACTCAAGCACATTCGATTCTTGAAAATAATCGTTTTTATGTAAACCTCGGATCACTCAGTTCAGCCATTCCTCATTTTGGCCATTTTTTAGAGGGCGACTTGTAATCGCCTCAACTATTTTTCTAGGTGACTTTGGGCTTAGAAGGGCGACATAATCGCCCTCACGGCTGGTCCCTTGGTACACTTACCAGGTGGCATGTCATAATTGAATAGAAACTGGTTGACATAAGTTATATTGTTTTCATCAGATATTCTGAATCTAACTTTTGCATGTTAAAAAATTGGTGAAAGAGAAAGGAACCAATAACGGGAGTGTGGTGGCTCAGTGGTTAGGACATTGGACTTCAAACCAAAAAGGTCAACAGTTCAATTCCCACTAGGGGTAACTGCATTGTGCCCTTGGGCAAGACACTTAATCCCAATTGCCCACATTGGGACACTGTGTACTAAGGAATACTGCATGTCAATGGTGGTCCTGTCTTCAACCAATGCTAACCCTGCTTGTGTTGTGTTGGATCATTGGGAAGTCTGACATTTGCTCAGCACTGTTTGGTGATTCTCTCCAGGTACTCTGGCTTCCTCCACCCATAAAACTGTCTGACACGAGGTGACCCTGGTTGTCAAATGTAAACCCCAATAAATAAATAAAAATTAACTGCAATTTTCACAGAGATTTGGAGTAGTGTATAGCAGGCTCAGGACTGATGAATTCCCTGAATCTTAATTTACACCAGCAATTATGCGATAGAACACCTTAACCCTCAGAGGCTAAATTCTGTCTTTGATGTTTTTTTTTTCTCCAAAAAGGTGATCCAACCCATATCCTTTGTGTTAACCAGCTTGTTAAATTCTATGTTCAGTGGCAGTGGTTTCTAGTCAAGTCTTGGCTGCATCCACAGGCAGCCAAGATTTGACAAGAAACAACTGCAAAGCCACAGGACTGAGCTTGTCTAATGTAAAATAAATTGTCCAGGCCTTTAAAAGTTAAACACACAGGCCTATAAATAGAACAATTAAATCAAAAAGTTGAATAAACCCAAAGGGTAGCTTGAGTCAATTTTATTGCTGTTTGTATTAGTTCTAATAACATAGCCAAACAAGAAAATGGTTGCTTTATTTCATTTGAGCCAAAAGATAAATGAACAAAATGATAATGGGCCATTTGTACATGTACATTCCTATCAGGTCTGTATCCATTAGCAGATTCTCTTCATCTGGTACAAAGTTGAATGGACCACAAAAATTTGGAGGCTATAATGTATTTTATATTGACAACATTAGCTAATGTTCCAATAAGACTAAAATCCTCCTCCTCTGATTGGATGAGAGCTTGCTTAGTATATTCTATGTTTACGGCTAAAGTGGCAAATGTTACCATCGGGACGTCACAATGCAAAATATTTGAAAAGACGTCGCCCGTTTCGTAACTGCTTCATCAACGGAGTGACTAGCAAGCCGCTTCATTTTTCTGCATGTTTCACGTGTGAAGCAGATGGTGTTCCGGATGAAGTGTTTAAATTACAAATCGATTTACAATTTGAACTAAGAGTTTATCTGGTTTATTGATTATTTATCCACTACCGTCGTGGATACACAAGAGGTTTATTTACTAAACCTGTGATTGTTAAAAGTTGCCTTGAACAAGGCAACTTTTAACAATCACAAGTGTAGTAAATGAGCCTCTCGTGTTTCACGGTGTAGGTTTTGGACTATGGGTAGTGTCTTATTGGAACATATACATTATTGTGATAAGTTGACGGTAACATGGTCTGAGGTTTGTGGCTCGGAGCGTATATTCTTGGTTGAACATAAACTATGAACCGCAAACCTCAGACTATGTTACCGTCAACTCATCACAATAACTTATAATGTTTCATTAGAGATGGGCAGTATTGATCTTGAAATTTTAAGTATCGGTACTTTTTCTTTAAAAAAAAATTATGGTTTTGGTTTGGTTTTCCATGTTAAAGTATTCCATAAAACATTACATTACATTTTTATGTGCATGTTTGTGTGTGTGGAGATGGGGGTGGGGTGGGGGAAAGTCGGATAACAGAATGTCCGAATTTGGTGGTGAAACATCTCTAATTTTGTAGAGCAAAGTGTTGGATGCATATGGCTTGACTTGGTTACATGTTAACTCATAGCTGATCAACATTACTGATATTTGATTAGAATGTTTCTTCAACTTGCACAAATGCATTACATGAGTGAAAACCTTGATGGCAAAGCTGTTGAGTGCTTTATTTATTAAACAGATTCATTGTTTGAATTCCAAACATGCAAAGGAACTTGAAAGGAAGCATGCTTAGTGGTTGTTCCTGTCCATTAGAACTGCTACATTGCTTTTTATAGAAAATTAGAAGGGAATTCTCTCTTCTTTTGCCAATTGAAGCATTTTATGAACTGTGTGACATCAAAATGATAATACACAGTCAAATCAACTCAAACAATGGGGTTTTCATGAAGATTAACATGTTAAAAATTCAGGAATTTGATCATTTTTTCACTTTTATACTAATTGATATTTTTATACTGTACCAATGACCCAGACATAGCTGGTGCTAACTCTTAAAATATAGGGCCAAACACAAATTTTGCCCCCCAATCCCCAAAATTTGCATCTAAAACTAAAGAAAACATGTCCTGAAAGGCCCTCCACACTTCGCCCCTACTGCGCATGCGCAGTGTCAAGGACGTTCCGAAATTGGCGCCATTTATCATTCTAAGTTTGGCCCTTCATCAGTTAACATCTGACTGATCTTTGTGCTTTTAAATCTCAGTTTAAATGATGCCAGACACATAAATATTAGTGAAATGGTGATTCTAAGGAGGATAGAGAAGGAGGAGAGGAAAAGAATGTGTGACAGAATATTATCAGGGCTGTAACTTAAAATTTTTTAATGAAATTATGTTAAGTTACCTATTTTCAAGGCAGCAGCCATTTTGTTGTCATTCTGATTATTTAGTTACACTGTTTTTACAAGTGTTTTCCTCTCTCCCTGTCCTTTAAGTTCCCCCTTGCTATTCTCCCATGCTTTTGGCATAGTTTCTGTAATTATTATTACTAAAATTTCTTGGGAGTTTTAGCTGAATAACAGAATGAATTCTGTTCTTTCCCCATGTTTACGTCTTCACCTACGGGTGGTTAGGCGTTGTGTTCTGCATCTACCATCTGATGTTCTGCAGTTTCTTCCCTGGAAGTCTCTGTTTTGCATCAGATAGTGTATTTTTGGTAACTGATTTCGGGCCTGGGTGCCTGGAGTCTTATTTTAGTGTTTTTACACTCATTGTTTACATTTACAACAGCCCTCTGTGTGAGGGGGGGATTTCTAAAAAATAATATCTTTATGTTATTTTAATCATAACTAGATACATTATTATTGTTCGTAAGTGTTGAATAAATTGTTTAAAATATTTTTAAAATTTTTGTCCACACTTAGGCTTGGGATCCATTGGGGCTCAACGTTACTTTTCAGAAACTTGGGCTGTTCTGAAAAAATATTTTTTCAAAATATTTTGATTTCAATTATTTTTTCTATATTAATGGATCATATTATTATTATGTATTTTGATTGCCAGGGGTTAGTGCGAGTACCAGGACTTGTTTTCTTTTCACATTGAAAGGATATTGATCAATTGTTTTAAGAGGAAGTCTTCCTCTGACTTTATTATCATTCTATATGTGGTCAGTGTACTCGCATTAACTCCTGTTCTGTATCGTATGATTTCGATGACAATATGGGAAGCGTATGTCACGGTATGTTGTTGGGGATTTGGACACTCCGGTCCTTTCCCCGCAGGGTCACTCTACTTTATCAATTTCTATTTCAGACGATCAAGATTAGGGTGATGTATCTGTGATGTCTTCCAACAGTGTGCCTCCGTCGTCACAATTAATGAAGGGCTAGCAGAAAAGTGCTCATGTAATACGCCAATTGCCTAAGAGGACCCTAGTAGGTTCGACGGCCTTTGACGTCCGCTAGCTCGCCCGGTGTAGCGTCCATTCACCGAATGGTTCAGCAGCCGGGTTCGTCCGTTGCGGTCTAGAAGGAATTTTGGGGTGATGCGAGCACTATAAAATTAACTTAATGCACACCCAGTGACGGCGGATCGGAGGGAGAACGGAGGAAGCCTTTTAGTCCGGTTCATAGCTCGTTCCGGTCCATCCGGACGGCAAGCGAGAGAGGCCCCTCTCTCGTTCAACAACATCTGGCCCCAGATGTTGTGGTACAAAATGTGTCGCTAGCGGAGCATACGTCCGTCGCTCGGGACGCTCCGTTGTATAGGCAGTCCGCTGAGACTGCTAAGGCTTCCTCTTCTCGTCAGCGCACACGACCGCACCTTGGCTGCGTGACCGCCGATATATTACCAGCTTCGCCGATCAAGGATTCTTCGGCGACCAGGTCACACCATCCGGCAGCCAGGGATTCGAGACCGATGGACTCCGGACGTTCGCATAGGAAAAGTATGCGGGAGCCATCTGATGCGGAGCTGCCCTCGGCGAAGCAGCGATAGACTGCGCCTCCGCAGGTCTCGACGCCGGACATTCTTGTGCACATAGCACAGCTTATCGCAGCATCCCAGCAGCCGACAGAAACGGTGTCGGATCGAGAATTATCCGACAGCGCTGGGTCGGTAGCCGGGGACTCGAGGCCTGCAGACTCCGGACGTTCGCATAGGAAGTGTGCGGGAGTCAACGTACACGGAGCTTCCGGCGGCAATGCATCGTAAGTCCGCTACTGCACAGGCCTCGGGAACGGACGTGCTTTCCTTAATAGCACAGTTTATCGCAGCATCCCAGCATCAACTGAATCTGTCGCATATATTTTATCCGACGATGCTGGGTCGGGACGCTCCGCGGAAGCGGGTACAGACGTCCGAAAGTTTCATCCGGTCCGACGGGATACCGAAAGGGATTCGGAGGATTTCAAGCTTTCCCTTTCGGAACAACATATGCTGCGATGCCGGATAAGAAACTGATAGCGTCGGTGGACTTAGAAATTTTTGGTTCGGTTCAGGGACATCGTCCCTCAGTTCCGACATAGTCCAATAATGTCACACAAACTTTCGAATTATTGAACGACGCTATATATATTATTATTTTATGCTTGCTATCCAAGCATTTCTGGTTTCTTGTTCGAAGAGTTATGGAGATGTCTTTCAAAAGTGTGCCTCTGTCGTCATAGTTAATGAAGAGTTAGCGGCAATAAGTGCTCATGGAATATGTCTATCGCTTACGGAGTGACATTCGCTAGCTCACCCGGTGTAGCGTACATTCATCGAATGGTTCGGCTGCCGGGTTCGTCCGTTGCGGTCTAGGAAGGAGATTTGGGTGATGCGAGCACTTTAATTACTTTAGTACTCACCCAGTGACGGCAGATTGAGGACAGATCGGAGGAAGCCTGTTAGTCCGGTTCCTGGCTTGTCCAGGTCCGTCCGGGCGGTGAGCGAGAGAGGTTCCTCTCTCGCCCAACAACATAGGGGACCGCATGTTGTGGTTCAGATATTTTACATTCGGAGCATATGTCCGTTGCTCGGGACGCTCCGTTATATTGACAGTCCGAGAGACTGTCTTTAATGCTTCCTCATCCTCACAGCAGGGCACACGACCGCACATTGGCTACGTGACCTCGAGTATCCGATCAGTTTCGGCATTCAGTGATTCCACGGCGAATAGGTCGCGCCATCCGGTAGCCAAGGGACACGAGGCCTATACACTCCGTTCGCTCGCATATTGGAAGTATGCACGGGGTAACGATCACGGAGCTTCCAGCGGCAATGCATCGTAAGACCGCTTCTCCTCAGGCCTCAGTGACGGACGTGCTATCCGAGTTAGCACAGTTGTTTCGCAGCATCCCAGCAATTGACAGTTTCTCGGTCGAATCAGGAATTATCCGACGGCGCTGGGTCGGTGCGGTCCGCGGTTGCATCAGCTACGGACGACCGAACGCTTTATAGGGTCCGACAGGATGGCGAAAGGGATTCGAAAGATTTCGAGTTTTCCCTTTAGTAGTATCGGAAGATGCCTTTCATATCTTCTGGCATTTCTTCCAGTGATTATTTTTCGGACTTCATTGCTGCGATCTTGGATAAGAGACTTATAGCGTCATTGGACTCGGATTTTTCGATCGGTACAGGGACATTGTCCCTGACTTACCGACGCAGTCCAATATTGTCATTACAACATGTGTTTTATTTTTCGACGCTATATATATATATATATATATATATATATACAAGCCTGCTACTAAGCATGATAGTTTAGTTTCTTGTCCGCGTTGCTCATTTCTGCCATTTTATCTTTTTTACAAATAGTTTATTTTGGCAGAGCAGGGCATACCAAGAGTTCATATGCGTCTAGACGGTGTGATTAAAGACTGCATATATTCTTTTTCGCCGTTTATGTCTTTTCCAATTTCAATGTTGGGAACGACATTATGTATAGTAGACTTAACTTAGACGCTTTATTATACGTAATCCGCCTTACTGAGGCGTTATCATTACGTCTTCAAGAAAAGATTTACGGGATATTATTCTCAATGTAATTTCTTTTGAGGGCAGTAGTTTGTTCACGTATAACTCCGCCCTTCAGTGGCTGATTGGAGTTGGTTAGACGTGACGCAGCCCTAGCTACATCCACACGCGTGGATAGTAAGGTTAAGAACTCTCTCAGAGTCGCTTCGTTCTCGGAGGAGCTTCTCTTCGACGGCAACTTTCCGGCAATCCATGAATTGCTCGATTTATACATTCTCTTGTCTATCTAGTGTTACAAGAGATTCAGACTGGGGCAAACATTCGGTGGTTGACTCAGAGAGTGCCGCCGCAGTTGCCGGACCCGCGTGTGGCTGTTATGACGGTTGCCAGTCAAACAGATTGGGATATATACTGATCCCTACGGATTCGAAGTGCCAGGGTCTTTGGGTTCCGCAGTCTTTTAGCTATCAGTTTAACTTCCGCGGAATAATGTTTTTTAGGCTTGCTTTATGTCATTGCATGAACATTATTCAGAAACGCATGCCCAAATTCCTGTCCTTTAATTCGACAGTAGTGGCGTATCTCCGGAACCAGGGAGGCACTCTTTCGTTTCCGTTATTCAATTTAATGGAAAGAATCCGTCTGTTGGTTATAGTACACCAAGTTCAGTTTTGGTCCGTCATATTCCGGGTCGTCTGATTGTTTTATCGGACTCCCGTTCTCTTACGGGTCGCTTGTTGCTGTCAGAATGGACTCTCAACAAACAAGTATTCAATCAGATTTGCTATCTATGGGAGCGCCCAATGATGATTTATTTATGACACAGCTTGCTAATCAATTGCAGACGTATGTGTTGGCTTGTCCAGATCTCTGAGCTAATAGTGTTAACGCTCAATTGATCTATAGGACGGAATGATAGGATACGCGTATCCTCCGGCGCTGTTGTTTTAGCAGGTATTGCTAAGATAAACAACCACAATACATTTCTGTTGATAGCATCTCTATCTTCACAGAGATCATGAGTAATTTACTCTCTTGTCTACTGTGGGTCTTAACGTGAAATCTTCCTCTATGTGAGGATCTTTTTTCACTGGGTAAATCGTGTCATCTTTATCACAACCAGCAAGGTCGCAACCTTCATGTATTCCGTTGTGTGGTCCGTATTGCATTGTAAGCACTGTACTGGACGAGCTTTGGACGCGATTTCTTACTATAGGAGATCCTCTTCTTCGCTATTTTATGCGACTAAAGTGGAGGCTCTTCCGTCGTGGTGTAGGGATCATTATGTTCATATTGTTGATCCCTCCATACTACTCATTGCTATATTTTTATACTGTACCAATGACCCAGACATAGCCGGCGCCAACTCTCAAAATACAGGGCCAAACACAAATTTTGCCCCCCAATCCCCAAAATTTGCATCTAAAACCAAAGAAAACATGTCCTGAAAGGCCCTCCACACCTCGCCCCCACTGCGCATGCGCAGTGTCAAGGACGTTCCGAAATTGGCGCCATTTATCATTCTAAGTTTGGCCCTTCATCAGTTAACATCTGACTGATCTTTGTGCTTTTAAATCTCAGTTTAAATGATGCCAGACACATAAATATTAGTGAAATGGTGATTCTAAGGAGGATAGAAAAGGAGGAGAGGAAAAGAATGTGTGACAGAATATTATCAGGGCTGTAACTTAAAATTTTTTAATGAAATTATGTTAAGTTACCTATTTTCAAGGCAGCAGCCATTTTGTTGTCATTCTGATTATTTAGTTACACTGTTTTTTCAAGTGTTTTCCTCTCTCCCTGTCCTTTAAGTTCCCCCTTGCTATTCTCCCATGCTTTTGGCATAGTTTCTGTAATTATTATTACTAAAATTTCTTGGGAGTTTTAGCTGAATAACAGAATGAATTCTGTTCTTTCCCCATGTTTACGTCTTCACCTACGGGTGGTTAGGCGTTGTGTTCTGCATCTACTATCTGATGTTCTGCAGTTTCTTCCCTGGAAGTCTCTGTTTTGCATCAGATGGTGTATTTTTGGTAACTGATTTCGGGCCTGGGTGCCTGGAGTCTTATTTTAGTGTTTTTACACTCATTGTTTACATTTACAACAGCCCTCTGTGTGAGGGGGGGATTTCTAAATAATAATATCTTTATGTTATTTTAATCATAACTAGATACATTATTATTGTTCGTAAGTGTTGAATAAATTGTTTAAAATATTTTTAAAATTTTTGTCCACACTTAGGCTTGGGATCCATTGGGGCTCAACGTTACTTTTCAGAAACTTGGGCTGTTCTGAAAAAATATTTTTTCAAAATATTTTGATTTCAATTATTTTTTCTATATTAATGGATCATATTATTATTATGTATTTTGATTGCCAGGGGTTAGTGCGAGTACCAGGACTTGTTTTCTTTTCTCATTGAAAGGATATTGATCAATTGTTTTAAGAGGAAGTCTTCCTCTGACCTTATTATCATTCTATATGTGGTCAGTGTACTCGCATTAACTCCTGTTCTGTATCGTATGATTTCGATGACAATATGGGAAGCGTATGTCACGGTATGTTGTTGGGGATTTGGACACTCCGGTCCTTTCCCCGCAGGGTCACTCTACTTTATCAATTTCTATTTCAGACGATCAAGATTAGGGTGATGTATCTGTGATGTCTTCCAACAGTGTGCCTCCGTCGTCACAATTAATGAAGGGCTAGCGGAAAAGTGCTCATGTAATACGCCAATTGCCTAAGAGGACCCTAGTAGGTTCGACGGCCTTTGACGTCCGCTAGCTCGCCCGGTGTAGCGTCCATTCACCGAATGGTTCGGCAGCCGGGTTCGTCCGTTGCGGTCTAGAAGGAATTTTGGGGTGATGCGAGCACTATAAAATTAACTTAATGCACACCCAGTGACGGCGGATCGGAGGGAGAACGGAGGAAGCCTTTTAGTCCGGTTCATAGCTCGTTCCGGTCCATCCGGACGGCAAGCGAGAGAGGCCCCTCTCTCGTTCAACAACATCTGGCCCCAGATGTTGTGGTACAAATGTGTCGCTAGCGGAGCATACGTCCGTCGCTCGGGACGCTCCGTTGTATAGGCAGTCCGCTGAGACTGCTAAGGCTTCCTCTTCTCGTCAGCGCACACGACCGCACCTTGGCTCCGTGACCGCTGATATATTACCAGCTTCGCCGATCAAGGATTCTTCGGCGACCAGGTCACACCATCCGGCAGCCAGGGATTCGAGACCGATGGACTCCGGACGTTCGCATAGGAAAAGTATGCGGGAGCCATCTGATGCGGAGCTGCCCTCGGCGAAGCAGCGATAGACTGCGCCTCCGCAGGTCTCGACGCCGGACATTCTTGTGCACATAGCACAGCTTATCGCAGCATCCCAGCAGCCGACAGAATCGGTGTCGGATCGAGAATTATCCGACAGCGCTGGGTCGGTAGCCGGGGACTCGAGGCCTGCAGACTCCGGACGTTCGCATAGGAAGTGTGCGGGAGTCAACGTACACTGAGCTTCCAGCGGCAATGCATCGTAAGTCCGCTACTGCACAGGCCTCGGGAACGGACGTGCTTTCCTTAATAGCACAGTTTATCGCAGCATCCCAGCATCAACTGAATCTGTCGCATATATTTTATCCGACGATGCTGGGTCGGGACGCTCCGCGGAAGCGGGTACGGACGTCCGAAAGTTTCATCCGGTCCGACGGGATACCGAAAGGGATTCGGAGGATTTCAAGCTTTCCCTTTCGGAACAACATATGCTGCGATGCCAGATAAGAAACTGATAGCGTCGGTGGACTTAGAAATTTTTGGTTCGGTTCAGGGACACCGTCCCTCAGTTCCGACATAGTCCAATAATGTCACACAAACTTTCGAATTATTGAACGACGCTATATATATTATTATTTTATGCTTGCTATCCAAGCATTTCTGGTTTCTTGTTCGAAGAGTTATGGAGATGTCTTTCAAAAGTGTGCCTCTGTCGTCATAGTTAATGAAGAGTTAGCGGCAATAAGTGCTCATGGAATATGTCTATCGCTTACGGAGTGACATTCGCTAGCTCACCCGGTGTAGCGTACATTCATCGAATGGTTCGGCTGCCGGGTTCGTCCGTTGCGGTCTAGGTAGGAGATTTGGGTGATGCGAGCACTTTAATTACTTTAGTTCTCACCCAGTGACGGCAGATTGAGGACAGATCGGAGGAAGTCAACAACATAGGGGACCGCATGTTGTGGTTCAGATATTTTACATTCGGAGCATATGTCCGTTGCTCGGGACGCTCCGTTATATTGACAGTCCGAGAGACTGTCTTTAATGCTTCCTCATCCTCACAACAGGGCACACGACCGCACATTGGCTACGTGACCTCAAGTATCTGATCAGTTTCGGCATTCAGTGATTCCACAGCGAATAGGTTGCGCCATCCGGTAGCCAAGGGACACGAGGCCTATACACTCCGTTCGCTCGCATATTGGAAGTATGCACGGGGTAATGATCTCGGAGCTTCCTGCGGCAATGCATCGTAAGACCGCTTCTCCTCAGGCCTCAGTGACGGACGTGCTATCCGAGTTAGCACAGTTGTTTCGCAGCATCCCAGCAATTGACAGTTTCTCGGTCGAATCAGGAATTATCCGACGGCGCTGGGTCGGTGCGGTCCGCGGTTGCATCAAGCTACGGACGACCGAACGCTTTATAGGGTCCGACAGGATGGCGAAAGGGATTCGAAAGATTTCGAGTTTTCCCTTTAGTAGTATCGGAAGATGCCTTTCATATCTTCTGGCATTTCTTCCAGTGATTATTTTTCGGACCTCATTGCTGCGATCTTGGATAAGAGACTTATAGCGTCATTGGACTCGGATTTTTCGATCGGTACAGGGACTTTGTCCCTGACTTACCGACGCAGTCCAATATTGTCATTACAACATGTGTTTTATTTTTCGACGCTATATATTTATATATATATACAAGCCTGCTACTAAGCATGATAGTTTAGTTTCTTGTCCGCGTGGCTCATTTCTGCCATTTTATCTTTTTTACAAATAGTTTATTTTGGCAGAGCAGGGCATACCGAGAGTTCATATGCGTCTAGACGGTGTGATTAAAGACTGCATATATTCTTTTTCGCCGTTATGTCTTTTCCAATTTCAATGTTGGGAACGACATTATGTGTAGTAGACTTAACTTAGACGCTTTATTATACGTAATCCGCCTTACTGAGGCGTTATCATTACGTCTTCAAGAAAAGATTTACGGGATATTATTCTCAATGTATTTTCTTTTGAGGGCTGTAGTTTGTTCACGTATAACTCCGCCCTTCAGTGGCTGATTGGAGTTGGTTAGACGTGACGCAGCCCTAGCTACATCCACGCGTGGATAGTAGGTTAAGAACTCTCTCAGAGTCGCTTCGTTCTCGGAGGAGCTTCTCTTCGACGGCAACTTTCCGGCAATCCATGAATTGCTCGATTTATACATTCTCTTGTCTATCTAGTGTTACAAGAGATTCAGACTGGGGCAAACATTCGGTGGTTGACTCAGAGAGTGCCACCGCAGTTGCCGGACCCGAGTGTGGCTGTTATGACGGTTGCCAGTCAAACAGATTGGGATATATACTGATCCCTACGGATTCGAAGTGCCAGGGTCTTTGGGTTCCGCAGTCTTTTAGCTATCAGTTTAACTTCCGCGGAATAATGTTTTTTAGGCTTGCTTTATGTCATTGCATGAACATTATTCAGAAACGCATGCCCAAATTCCTGTCCTTTAATTCGACAGTAGTGGCGTATCTCCGGAACCAGGGAGACACTCTTTCGTTTCCGTTATTCAATTTAATGGAAAGAATCCGTCTGTTGGTTATAGTACACCAAGTTCAGTTTTGGTCCGTCATATTCTGGGTCGTCTGATTGTTTTATCGCACTCCCGTTCTCTTACGGGTCGCTTGTTGCTGTCAGAATGGACTCTCAACAAACAAGTATTCAATCAGATTTGCTATCTATGGGAGCGCCCAATGATGTTTTATTTATGACACAGCTTGCTAATTAATTGCAGACGTATGTGTTGGCTTGTCCAGATCTCTGAGCTAATACTGTTAACGCTCTATTGATCTATAGGACGGAATGATAGGATACGCGTATCCTCCGGCGCTGTTGTTTTAGCAGGTATTGCTAAGATAAACAACCACAATACATTTCTGTTGATAGCATCTCTATCTTCACAGAGATCATGAGTAATTTACTCTCTTGTCTACTGTGGATCTTAACGTGAAATCTTCCTCTATGTGAGGATCTTTTTTCACTGGGTAAATCGTGTCATCTTTATCACAACCAGCAAGGTCGCAACCTTCATGTATTCCGTTGTGTGGTCCGTATTGCATTGTAGCACTGTACTGGACGAGCTTTGGACGCGATTTCTTACTATAGGAGATCCTCTTCTTCGCTATTCTATGCGACTAAAGTGGAGGCTCTTCCGTCGTGGTGTAGGGATCATTATGTTCATATTGTTGATCCCTCCATACTACTCATTGCTATTTTTTAGTATACTTGTTTCACAAGATCTACTGCAGCCTGTTGTTATTTAGGTTATAGGTTTATGTTACCTCATACCTATGCACTCTACGATAGTTTACAATTGAGTCTTTTGTCTCTTTATCTAAGTCAGTTAGTAACTTTTTGATAAATAGACTTAGAATCTTTAGATTAAATTCCTATACGGATTTTAACTTCGGTTCTTATTTAGCTAAGTAATCATTTGAGCCTCTGGAAACAGTAGTTTTCAAATTCTGACCTTTTAGACAGTAATTCTGTTGGTTTCTCTTTTACTGTAGAGTCAGTGAGTTTCATGCACTATCGATGCATGATTTTCACTTTCATAGTTTCGGAATCAATACTTCCGTTACTATTTAGGTTGGATTGTTGCATAAGAGTTAGGCTCCTATTATCCGGAACCTATTATTTTAAGGTCCTTCCGTCTTCGTATGGGCATAGGCCTTTACTCTTTCCGGGTACAGTTTATGTATTTATAAACAGATATCTGTTTATTACAAGGGCGTAAGCTTCTTCTGTCTTTGATGTCTAGTAGAAGGACGTTACGCTCCATTTTATTGTTAATGGATTCTATTAACTAGCGTACTGCTTATGGTATATCATTGGCTTAGCAGTTGTGCTTAAGATTTCGGCTCATGAAGTAAGAGTTCTTCTACTTCTTGGGCTTACATTAATAGTGTTGCTATTATAGATTTTTGAAGACGGCTCATTGCGCTCAGCCATCCACATTCATGAATTTTATCTCAGAAATATCGAGTCCATTTCTGGAGGCCTCTATTGTTAGGTCTATTATCTACTGCTCAGAATGTCATTCACTTAAC
This sequence comes from Pictodentalium vernedei, assembly GCA_031216915.1. Lineage (NCBI taxonomy): Eukaryota > Metazoa > Mollusca > Scaphopoda > Dentaliida > Dentaliidae > Pictodentalium > Pictodentalium vernedei. The sequence continues at coordinate 389,043,404 of CM062289.1, forward strand.
AGTTGCTACTATAGCTAGGTAGGCTGTCTGTTTCGGCAGTGTCTCCGTTCGGCTGCCCTCTTCGCTCTGGGCTATTTGACCCAGTGCAAGAAAAAGGGGGGGGGGGGGGGGGGAGGGTGTTCCCTTGGGTCACCTGTTTTTACTATGAAAACAAGGGGATACCTCCTCCGGAGTTAGTAATTCTGAGCTGTTATTGGGATGGTTGTTTAGTGAGAAGTTTAAGTTTATAAAATTCATTCAAGTCTTAGTTTTTAAAGTATAGCTTTTGAATATTGCATATGTCAACGGACATGATTATGCAATTCTCACACACTTTTAGGAGTATAAGAGTCTCTATTCTCTAGACTTACTTTATTATTGGCTTACTTTAAAAATTATTAGTATAAGGATTATTGGATATTAATAGAGTACATGGATGTATGAAGCTCAATTTTTGGAAGGTGTTGTATCTTTCTAATTTATCATAAATAAGAAAGATACATGTAAGGCCTATTACTTCTTTTCCCTACAGGGGATGACTCTATTTTATTTTATTGAGCGTATTCCATTTTGCTCTATGTCCTTGGCCCTCCAGCCTTTTTACTATTCAGCTATGTCTGGGTCATTGGTACAGTATAAAAATGTTAAAAAATTTATAGTAATTTATATATTTTTTATACTTACCAATGACCCAGACGGGGATGGCCCTCCCAGGAGTTGGGAACTCTTGCCTCCCCGCTGAGTACATAGCGCTTACCAGGCACTGGTTATTAGAATGATAAATGGCGCCAATTTCGGAACGTCCTTGACACTGCGCATGCGCAGTGGGGGCGAGGTGTGGAGGGCCTTTCAGGACATGTTTTCTTTGGTTTTAGATGCAAATTTTGGGGATTGGGGGGCAAAATTTGTGTTTGGCCCTGTATTTTGAGAGTTGGCGCCGGCTATGTCTGGGTCATTGGTAAGTATAAAAAATATATAAATTACTATAAATTTTTTAACTTTTTAGTATACTTGTTTCACAAGATCTACTGCAGCCTGTTATTATTTAGGTTATAGGTTTATGTTACCTCATACCTATGCACTCTACGATAGTTTACAATTGAGTCTTTTGTCTCTTTATCTAAGTCAGTTAGTAACTTTTTGATAAATAGACTTAGAATCTTTAGATTAAATTCCTATACGGATTTTAACTTCGGTTCTTATTTAGCTAAGTAATCATTTGAGCCTCTGGAAACAGTAGTTTTCAAATTCTGACCTTTTAGACAGTAATTCTGTTGGTTTCTCTTTTACTGTAGAGTCAGTGAGTTTCATGCACTATCGATGGATGATTTTCACTTTCATAGTTTCGGAATCAATACTTCCGTTACTATTTAGGTTGGATTGTTGCATAAGAGTTAGGCTCCTATTATCCGGAACCTATTATTTTAAGGTCCTTCCGTCTTCGTATGGGCATAGGCCTTTACTCTTTCCGGGTACAATTTATGTATTTATAAACAGATATCTGTTTATTACAAGGGCGTAAGCTTCTTCTGTCTTTGATGTCTAGTAGAAGGACGTTACGCTCCATTTTATTGTTAATGGATTCTATTATCTATCGGTACTGCTTATGGTATATCATTGACTTAGCAGTTGTGCTTAAGATTTCGGCTCATGAAGTAAGAGTTCTTCTACTTCTTGGGCTTACATTAATAGTGTCGCTATTATAGATTTTTGAAGGCCGCTCATTGCACTCAGCCATCCACATTCATGAATTTTATCTTAGAAATATCGAGTCTATTTCTTGAGGCCTCTTTTGTTAGGTCTATTATCTACTGCTCAGAATGTCATTCTCTTAACAGTTGCTACTATAGCTAGGTAGGCTGTCTGTTTCGGCAGTGTCTCCGTTCGGCTGCCCTCTTCGCTCTGGGCTATTTGACCCAGGGCAAGAAAAAGGGGGGGGGGGGGGGGAGGGTGTTCCCTTGGGTCACCTGTTTTACTATGAAAACAAGGGGATACCTCCTCCGGAGTTAGTAATTCTGAGCTGTTATTGGGATGGTTGTTTAGTGAGAAGTTTAAGTTTATAAAATTCATTCAAGTCTTAGTTTTTAAAGTATAGCTTTTGAATATTGCATATGTCAACGGACATGATTATGCAATTCTCAGACACTTTTAGGAGTATAAGAGTCTCTATTCTCTAGACTTACTTTATTATTGGCTTACTTTAAAAATTATTAGTATAAGGATTATTTTGGATATTAATAGAGTACATAAATGTATGAAGCTCAATTTTGGAAGGTGTTGTATCTTTCTAATTTATCATAAATAAGAAAGATACATGTAAGGCCTATTACTTCTTTTCCCTACAGGGGATGACTCTATTTTATTTTTTTGAGCGTATTCCATTTTGCTCTATGTCCTTGGCCCTCCAGCCTTTTTACTATTCAGCTATGTCTGGGTCATTGGTACAGTATAAAAATGTTAAAAAATTTATAGTAATTTATATATTTTTTATACTTACCAATGACCCAGACGGGGATGGCCCTCCCAGGAGTTGGGAACTCTTGCCTCCCCGCTGAGTACATAGCGCTTACCAGGCACTGGTTATTAGAATGATAAATGGCGCCAATTTCGGAACGTCCTTGACACTGCGCATGCGCAGTAGGGGCGAAGTGTGGAGGGCCTTTCAGGACATGTTTTCTTTAGTTTTAGATGCAAATTTTGGGGATTGGGGGGCAAAATTTGTGTTTGGCCCTATATTTTAAGAGTTAGCACCAGCTATGTCTGGGTCATTGGTAAGTATAAAAAATATATAAATTACTATAAATTTTTTAACTTTCAAACTAATGTTAGTTAATCCCACTTAATATAGATTTTCAAAAATATTTTGAATGAGGTTTGATGACCTGTTTTGATGGAAAGAGGTGTTTGGGACAAGTCGAAAATGATTGCGGCTACAGTTTGCGACTGAAATAATGCCCCAGTCAACCTCAGTTCAGTCTGGTATCATATGTCACCTATTTTTAACATATTTAATAAAAAACAAAAATCAGTCATGTAATCCATGCTCTAATTTTTTAACTGTTTTGGATTATTTTCATTTTTTAATCTAAAAAGCATCCATTTATATGACAATCTAGCTGTCGATGTGATCCAGCTTCAAAATGGCACCTGAAGTTGGGAAAATGTCAAATTAATGGAATCACAAAATTTTGCACTCATGAAGGTTTAGTTTTTGGTTCGGGGAACAAAACCGAAACCAAACCAGAAAAATCTATGAATTGATCTTCTCTATTTCTCATACAGGTATATAATCATAAGTATTTACAAGTTTTCAAATGTTTTCAGTTGCTATTTTGTAAGAATCTTTTAAGTTTTCTGTTTTGGTACAAAAATTTTGGTTTCAAGATGTTAAAATTCTTGATTCATCTCAGTCTTTGTGAAGTAACCTTAAATGACTAACTGTATTTTTTTATTTATTTATTGGGGTTTAATGAAGCTTTTGACAACCAGGGTCACTTTGTGTCAGACAATGATTTACTGTTAAAAACCCACTCTAAGCCCTATTTCACATAGGCACTTATCATAAAATTAATTGTATATAATCCGCGAATAAGAACCTGCCCACAAATAGAAAAATTATGTTGTCCCTATATCCCAATAAATTCTGTCTTTTGATTGGTCAGAATGCCTTGGACAAAGAGCCATGGCACCCAACATCAAGGGTATATGAGAGCGTGCAACATCTAGGGTATTAGCGCATGTGAAACATTGGGGGTGTATGGTTTAAACAAAAGTTTTCGCATTTGTTTGTCTCGATATAAATATCTAACCAAAAACCCTGAAAATAGTCACAAATATCAGATTTTTGACAATTCGATCATATTTTGTCGTTATAAATATTAAATAGTCAGATAATTAAAATGAAACGAGAAAAATGAAATAAGAGCAAATAATTCATCCCCTGAGTACCAATGTGTTCTATGTGCCCACTGGAACTCAGGGGACGATATGTTATGTCAACAAAATACTATTTACTCATTTCCTTAATGACCCAAGGGATATAACTCTATGTTGTCTTCTGCATTTGTAAAAACAAAACAATTGTGGACCAAGAGAAAGGCGTCCGCAAATTTATTTCCACTATGTTTCTATCAGGTTTCAAATGGGACAAAAACGTTATCTCTGCTGACATGTATGGTATATGGAGATTTAATACCTGGATGTCTCATTTAAACTCCTCACCTGCGGCTTGGTGTTTAAAAACTGACATCCAGGTATTAAATCTCCATATACCATACATGTTGGCAGAGATAACTTATTATTCATTGAGAAAAGAAAGACTGTAGTAATTTCTACATTTTGGGGTAAATTTCTCATGTTTGTCAATTTAGACAGGAATCTCTAAGTGTTAAAACTAATAAAACTTATTGAATGGTAAATATTACGTTGTGTTGTTTATCTTTTTAAATGTTATACTTCTAGGTGCTCTGATTTAACTGATGTATTTGTAAGGGTGTATGACCGAGTTAGACAGCATATAGAATTTCCCCCATTGGCCAGGTAAGAAAAGAAGTAAAGTTTTAATTATAGCGAATGTGATACTGAATATAGTTTCAGAAATTACTAGGGCCTGTCGTCAAATATCAAATGTCAGTCAAGGCCTAAAAAAGTTAAAAATGTGTTTCTCAATCCCTCCTCGTATGGTCCTTTTGGTTGCTGCATGCTCTCTTTTCATAACCAATGCAAACTTAAAATAAAAATTAAATTGTTTATGTCTGATATTTTACCCAAGTTAATAAAATTGATAAATTTGTCCCTTGAGTGCAACAAGGCTTTGCAATGCTTTAGCATTGCAATGCCTTCTTGCACTCAAGGGACGAAATATACTACCAACCGTGCTATTCTGTAGATTAGGAGGCCTACAGCATAAAACAAACCAAGAACATGAACTTTCGATGGCAAAGAAATAATTACAAAAATGAAAAATGAAATAAAAAAATGCCCGCCCGCATGCAGTTTTTCAAAAAAATGGCCTGAGAAACAGAAGATCTGCTTTGTGGGGCCTAAAATAGAATTGAATCAAACACAAGAATTTTGAATTGATTGAAATCTCAAATCAAATCTGACGACTTTTCACGTTGTAGATATTGCTTACCCCTTCTTACAACCATGCAATGTAGAAAATATTGTCAGCCTCCACTTAAGAATTGTATTCTTTGGCAACTCGTCTTTTTAGCCAAGTCCATCAAAAAAGTGGTGTCGAAGTAGTTTTGTATTACAGTGGAGCCCACTTAATTGGATATCTCTTAACTGAATAACCCTGTTAATTGAATATAATTTCACAAAACCATTTACCATCCCTCCAGTACAAATTTTACCTGTTAATTGAATATAGGTTATAGAGTAAACTCCTGTTAATTGAATAAAAAATTGTGTAACCTGTCAAGAAATTACTCTCATTCTCCCCAGTTTTCCTTTGTTTATAGACCTATTTGGCCTCAGTACATGCAATACGGCATTTAATCTATTATATCTTGTTTGACAGTGCTCATGGAGCTCTGTCGAACAAGATATAATAGAATAAATGCTAAGTTTATCTCTAGAATACAGTAAAGTGACACAATCCTCGTTAATTGAATACTCCTGTTAACTGAATAATTTTCTCTGGCAAAGTGGCTATTCAATTAACAGACTTCCACTGTACTAGAAACAGAATTAAAGTAGTTTCCAAAGCAGAATCTCTTTGAACTCTTATATCATCAAAAGGAGACATGTAATAGGATTTTGAGAACTTCTCAACACTTCTAAATTTTCCGAATCACCCCATCTTGAATCAAATAACATTGAACCATTGGGACAATTTCAGCAGATTGAATAGAATTTCGAAGCTTCGCAGGCTCTATGAATTACAGTACAGCCGCCGGGGACTCTGGTCACTTTCCACGTGTGGGCAATATTTCCATGGATGCAATAATATTAGTTTCCAAGCACTAATTATAGGAATAATATAACCCGGTACTTCTCTAATTAAAATTTTTGCTGATGATGATTTATATTACATGGTATATTCATGCGTGGACATCACTGCCCATGTATGGATTACAACCAATCTATGGTGACTGTACTGTAAATGTCTCAAAAGGGCATGTAATATTTGTGTGAATACTCCCAATAATAATGAGTTTTTCACCGATTCCATTTGTATCTGTATGATGAAATTTCTTATTTTTGCTGCATGATGGAGGAATTTTGTTTATTATTGTTAATAAATGCTCCTCCAGAATGCCCTGTCAAGAATGAAGCATTTGAAACCCTAAATTTGTCAGATGCTATGATATTATATGTTGAAGAGGAGCACAAGTAGCACAAACTACAAATTAACCTTTTAACCCTTTACCCAATGCAGACGATATTAAAATTTATTATTTTAAATATCATTTTTTTTAATTTTTCAAAAAATTTCAACAAAACCATATCATGTGACCCCTCATTGGAATGAGCTCGAAGAGCTCGTTCCAAAGAGGGGTCACATGATATGGTTTTGTTGAATTTTTTTGAAAAATAGTATTTTTTCAGCTGCTGAACTTGCATATTACGCAGGTGGATGTGGCCGATTCGCTGGGTAATGGGTTAAATGCATGTATGTTATAGAGTCAATTCTTGTTTATTGAATAAAATATAGTTTGGGTTTATCAAAACCTTCTATTGACAGCCATCCATTTCCCAAACTTTACAGATTTATCTGGCCTCTGTTAGAAAACAAAATTATTCATAGTGTGATAAATTTCAGTTGCCATTAAAATTGACATAAAAAACATTCAAAAATATGACCAATTTCTCATATTTATGATCGGTGAATTTGTTTTTATTTTTCATTCTTTATTTTTCTTCCAATAGTCAAGATGTCGATGATGAGAGAAATCAGAATATGGCAAAGGTATGTTTTGTTCTAAAGTTATTTAATTTGCAGAAGTTTGACCGCGAACAGTAAGTTGTGTCTTGGAATTTTTTCACCTTTGTTGTTTCTTCATCTGACATTGAGTAATCTTGTATCAATAATGTGCTTTTTGGGATCCTTCCAGTAAATAATGTTTACTGCTTCATTAGTAAAATAGGACTTGAAATCCAATGTATACTGCTCTACTAGTGAAGTATGACCTTGCATCAGTGCCTGAAAAGAAGGTCTTTTAAAACTACAAAGTGATTCTGCATACAAAGAAAAAGATTTTTTTTCCCAATTTCCCAATAGGACAATTGGTGTCCATTCATGTCATTGATGCTATACAGGCAGTTTAGACTTGACTGGTAATCACTACACTGATTTTTACTTTTGTTTGTCATAATCATTGCCACATTTTGAATCACTTGAGCCTTTACAGGTCTGTCAACCTCATTGGGGTGCAGTGATAATAAGATAAGAAAGAAACCAGTTTATTTCATATCAAAGCCATCTTTTTTTATTTTGTTTTCTCTTTCAACTTTATATTTAACCCTTTACCTAACATGAAAAGCAGACGACACTTGCGAAAAAAATTCTTGAATAACTAAATTTTTTCATTTTTTGTCTCAAAAACATAGGTTATGACCCCTCGTTGGAACGAGCTCGATGAGTTCGTTCCAACGAGGGGTCATAACCTATGTTTTTGAGACAAAAAATGAAAATATTTTCAAAATTAATTGGCGATTTTTGAGAATAGCGCTGGCCGGTTTTGGCCGTTACATTGGGTAAAGGGTTAACAAATATTTATTATTGCAGATGGCTCTTGTTTGGTGTGAGCTGAAATTTGATAGGTACCTATCAACAGCACCAAAGACTTTGACATCTAGTACAGCTCCCAAAACGTAAGAAATAGTTTACACTATAAATATAATTGCATCAGAGTTTTGTAGCTATTGTTTCAACTGCTCAGTCACTGGTCCTTTTGTTTGGCATTGGCCATGAATGAAAGTGGGTTATACCGATTTATCTGATAACCATAGAGTATAACAACCGTTGTATATACTTGAAGTATATACAACGGGTGTTGTATATAATTATAATTTATGCGAACGACCTCTGACCTCTTTCAATTCCATTTTCATTCATTCATTCATGAAACATCGTTATATCACAGGGCAGGTTTTAATTGTACGCTTATTGCACTTTGTCAAAATCCTCTGATGGTGTCATTTCTTATTTATTTTGCTTCAATAAAGGCAACCTAAAATTTTGCTTCAAAACATTGTAGAAATTACTTGAATGTTAATAGTAATTATTATGCGGCAACTGCGAACTATTTATAGTCACGGCCTCGATCAAAAGTACTCGCGGAACTGCGCTAATTAAAAGTTTGTCTGCTCTACCTGAAAAAAAAAACACTTCGTAAAAATTGTAAACAAATGCAAAATTATTTGTTATATTGGGACTACAGCATAAAACATGGAAGAAAACTGGAACTATGTCAAAAAAAGAATAACTCTACTGAAACACCATTTTGTTACTGTTAATAAAATAGTTGAAATTTATTTTGTTCCAGCGCAGTTACATGATGCAAGAAGTGCAATCGCACTTTACAATCGCCGTCATCGATTTTGTAATGTAAGGGACACAACTCTATGCGTCTTGTCCTATTTCTTTTGTCTCGTAGACTGGTTTTCTTTGGAGGCCCGTGGGAAGCATATATAAGTCGGGTAGACGCACGAGACGGGTGTCTGTTTGTTATCAGATAAAAACAATAAACATATAGTGTGTTTTTATATCTGTGTTATACAACTCGTTGAAATATGGTTTATTTTTTCTCGGCGAAGCCTCAAAAAAATAAACCATATTTCAACTCGTTGTATAACACAGATATAAAAACACACTATATGTTTATTGTCTATATCCCAGATGGTATAACCTACAGACCAACACCAAATAAGTTGAAACTCAATGTAGGTTCAAAATATGATTTAAGTTCACTGAGATCACCCAGGGGTCATTGAGTGCCTTATGCTTTTTCGAAGTTCATACATGTATTTTTAAACTCAAAAAAGTGGGCAGGGCCAAAAATGTTCGAATGTGGGTCACGCACAGAACTCAATCATGACCTATAGACCTGGAACCTACACCATATGAGTCAAAATATAAGTCAAGGTCACCTGGGGTCATTGAGTACATTTTTCAGACTTGCAGGAAATCACATTATATGCCCCTCCAATGCATTCCTGATGTTTTTCATGTATTTTTATACTCAAAAAAGAGGTTAAGGGCCAAACATATTGAAAGTAGCTCATATCTGAAGCATGGTATGACCTGTTGACCCTAGTCCAACACCAAATAAGTCGAAACTCTCTAGAGGTTCAAAATATGGGTTGTGGTCACCCAGGTGTCCTTAAGTGCATTTTTAAGAATTGCAGGAATTCACATTTTATGAGCTCCTGGTGCATGACTGAAGTCCATGCATGTATTTTTACACCCTAAAAAGTGGGCAGGGCCAAACCTTTTGAAAGTGGGTCACACGCATATCTCAAACATGTTATGACCTATAGACCTTGGGCCAACACCAAGTCAGTCGAAACTTGATAGGAGTTCCAAATATGTGTCAAGGTCACTGAGATCGCCAGGGTCATTGAGTGCATTTTTCACAATTGCAGGAATTCACATTTTATGACCCTCTTACACATTTCCGAAGTCCATACATGTATTTCTTCACTCAAAAAAGTGGGCACAGCCTTTAATTTTGAAAGTGGGTCATGCTCATATCTCGAGCATGGTATGATCTCTAGGCCTGTGATCAACACCAAGTGAGTTGAAATGCAGAGGAGGTTCAATCAGTCACTGGTCACCCTGGGGTCACTGAGGGCATTTTTCACAATTGCTGGGAATTACATTTATCCATCCACCTACCTCCATGCATTCATGAAGTTCATACATGCATTTCATTACTCATAAAAGTGGGTGGAGCCAAAAAATTTTGAAAGTAACCCACTTTCCAAATGATCGGCCCCTGTCCACTTTTTAGTGCATGGTAATCTTAGGCTAAACAAATAGTGCCATAAATTTTTAAAAATGGTTTTGCTGATACAGTGGAGCCCACTTAATTGGATATCTCTTAATTGTATATCCCTGTTAATTGAATATAATTTTCAAACACAAAACCATTTACCATACCTTCAGTACAAATTTGATCTGTTAATTGCATATGGGTTGTAGAGTAAACTCCTGTTAATTGTTTCTAAATTTTTGTAATATATCGAAAAAATTACTGTGACACGCACCAAATTCCCCTTATTTATCATCGTTTTTGGCCTCACTACATCCAATATAGGCATTTATTCTATTATATCTTGTTTTGTTTGACAGAGCTCTATGAGCTCTGTCAAACAAGATATAATAGAATAAATGCTCAGTTTACTTCCAGAACACAGGAAACTGACCAAATCCCTGTTAATTGTATACTCCTGTTAATTGAATAATTTTCACTGGCAAAATGGATATTCAATTAAGAGGATTCTACTGTATCTCCTACATACTATGAATTATCAACTTGGAACCTTTGAAAACCAAGTTGAAATTCATTGAAGGTTCAAAATATGTGTCAAAACTCTTTCGAATCATCATGTAATTATTGATTACATATTGCTGTGATATTGGTAGTCACAATGTAGACCATTTTTAATTTTTTTTTATTTCTGATTGAAAACAAAACATCATTAATTATGTTATAATTTACTTGAATGCAATGTTAGTGAGATAATTATAAAATAAATCCCCAAAATGTTCCATAACGTTAAGGTAAGCCACAGTGTCATTGACACTTTCATTTTAAAGAATGAAGACAACAATCTTCTGGATCATGGAGTTTACTGAATTGATAATGTAAGGTGACACACTGTTGGAAGGGGCCCCTCATGGCTCTTTTCAGCAGTTTATCACATAAGAGCATTTTATCAGATTAATAGAAGTAACATCTTTACGAACTTACTAATACAGTGGAATCCTGTTAATTGAAGAGTCACTTTGTCAGTAGAAATTATTCAGTTAGCAGGAGTATTCGATTAACAGGGATTTGGTCAATTCTCTATACTCTAGAGTTAAACTGAGCTTTTATTCTATTATATCTTGTTTGACAGAACTCATGGAGCTCTGTCAAACAAGATATAATAGATTAAATGCCAGTATTTGGTGTAGTGAGGCCAAATAGGTCTGTAAACAAAGGAAATTGACTGATTATCAAGATACATTACATGTACGCTCCATTTAAAACCTGTCTTCGTCACACCTGGTGATCACTCTATAATATACGGGTCCACAACCCACCTATCGAGGCTAATTATAGATGAGTGGGAAAATCAGACTTCAAACAGAATGCCGACCACATGTAGCAACGGATAGCAGCGAGTGATGCAGCGATATAATATAGATACACAAATAAACTCCTGATCGCAAACTCGACCAGTAAACAAAAAAATATGTTTGAAAACTCCGCATTATTCCATTACGATGACGTTACTATGTTCATTTGTATTTTTCTTGCAAGAAATGGTCCATGAAGCTAGCATTTAAGAGAGCGGATAAATACATTTCTTTCACTTTATACCCGACCTATGAAATGGAGGCCTGAACTTTTCCGTAAAAAAAGTTTTCTTTTCTTCTTAATCGATGTTGCTTAGTGGTTCTCTCCAGGTACTCCAGCTTCCCCCACCCATAAAACTGTCATGGTCATGATTAGGCATTCTGCAGAAATATGTGACCTTAAACACCAATAAATAACTTATTTTGTCAATACATTGTGTTCACTAAAAAAGTAAAACTTTCAGTTGGCTATTTTTATGAAAACTCACTTGTGACACTGGAAGAACTTTTTTACAAAATAAATATTGCCGACATAGTTGAAAAAACATGCTCGAAACAAGAGATTTTTATATAAATTCTGATACTAGTCCCAAAAGTTAAAACATATCTGGTAAAATATTTTAATAGACTTCTTGTTGGCTCACCAACTTTAGTTGTGTGAGCTTATGGCATGGCTTGATCGGTTGGCGTCTGCGTCGGCATCAGCGTACGTGTCCAGTAATGTTAAAGCCTCTGTTTAGGTCACTTACTCGCCCTATTTCCATATCATGGCTTTTATAATGCTGCTATATGATGATTATTATCATTTTACCATCATTTAACCCCTCATACCCTACATTTTAGATATTTTTCTTGACATTTTTAGTTACGTTTAGTTTTCTGTTTAGCTCAGAATTTCATGTTTAACTAAGTGTTTAGGTCAGCTGCTGTGCTCCTTCTCTTCCCATGGCACTTATATTCATCATACATGTTCCTCAGTATCATTGTTCCATGATTAACCCCTCATACCCTGCAGTTTAAACATTTTTCTTGACATTTTTAGTTGCGTTTAGTTTTCTGTTTAGCTCAGAATTTCATGTTTAACTAAGTGTTTAGGTCAGCTGCCGTGCTCCTTCTCTTCCCATGGCACTTATATTCATCATACATGTTCCTCAGTATCATTGTTCCATGATTAACCCCTCATGCCCTGCATTTTAAACATTTTTCTTGACATTTTTAGTTGCATTTAGTTTTCTGTTTAGCTCGGAATTTTATGTTTAACTTAGTGTTTAGGTCAGCTGCTGTGCTCCTTCTCTTCCCATGGCACATATATTCATCATACATGTTCTCAGCTCGGTATCATTGGTCCATGATTAACCCCTCATACCCTGCATTTTAAACATTTTTCTTGACATTTTTATTTGCGTTTAGTTTTTTGTTTAGCTCGGAAGTTCATGTTTAACTTAGTGTTTATGTCAGTTTCTGTGTTTTACTTTTAAGAGGTTGTGTTTAGGTAAGCTTTGTCGCATGTTATGAGCCTGTGTGATACAGTCCTTGTGTTTGCCAAAGTTACTATCAAAGAGGAATGTTGTTGAGCTTTTGGGCTTTGGTGTCCTTCTTGTATATTCCTTGTCATAATTTCCATCCCCACGTAATTCACGCTTTAAAAATTGAGAGGATAATTCACAGTTGAAAACCGAACCTTACCACAACCTATCGTTGATGAATGGAAAATTTTCCTGATGTAGATGCCAAAGCCATGAGTGATGATAGATGGTTTGGGGTGGAGGATCTATCTGTACCTTAATTAATTATTAATCCCTTCAATCATGATTAGTTTAATTGCATAGCCACACAACCAAACAATTCAGTTAAATAATTTGTTATTAAGTTTATATCTGATTTGTTTTTATTTAAGTAACCCAGAAAAAGTTCCAGCACAGTCAATCAGGCTGAATAGTCTATTTTTAGCACATCTGTTACATAACAGAAATCAGCAATACTGGTGTCAGTTTTAAATGAGAGGTGCACGTAATGATTTCTCAACCTATTACAAGATTTTTCAGTCTGTTAACATGAGTTTACTCTATAACCCACATGCCATTAACTGGTCAGATTTGTACTGAAAATATAAATAGTTTTGTGTTTAGTTATATTCAATTAACAGGTTTATTCAGTTGCAAGATATCCAATTAAGTTGGCTCCACTGCCTGCACATTCTTTGATGATCACCAGGGCTGTAAGTTTTCTAACCTATTGCCAGTTGTCCAGCTTTGTGTTTTGTTTTGGGTTCCATATTTCTTTCTGTCTTTCTCGAAGAAGCATTAATTTGGAAAGCATTTTTTTTGCTGTTCTGAACATTCCTATGAACATTCTTCAGTTCTCTACCGCTAGTGCTTCAAATCCACTTACATTTATGTGCAAAATATGTTTTCTTTTGTGCTTTACCTAGGCCCCTGCGAAGCTTCGAGAGTCTATTCAATTTCGAATCTTAAGTTGATATTCGATTCAATTCAAAATCAGCTGCCTGATTTGTTTCCTCTTGAATCTGTTTCATAGGAACATAGCTTGGTATCAGTCAGCTTCAGCGTCTCACAAAACATTTCATTTCGAAATCGTACATAAAGGATTTTGAAATAAAAGTCTTAAGTGTAACTTTATCTACATTAATATAAATAACATCTATTTGTGCCCCCAGCCATGCTAATTTCAATATCACTGGTCCCAACCACTGTTTACTCTCTGTTCACTGATGTCAAAATACCAAAGTTTTCAGAAGCAATATTTTCCCACAATGCAACTGAAAAGTTAATAGATTATATCTTGTTTGACAGAGCTCATTGAGCTCCGTCAAACAAGATATAATTTGTTAGTTTTCATGCAATGTGGTCAATATGGAGTTAACCCTTTACCCAATGCAGACGATATCAAAATTTATTATTTTAAATATATTTTTTTTTAATTTTTCAAAAAATTTCAACAAAACCATTTCATGTGACCCCTCGTTGGAACGAGCTCGTTCCAACGAGGGGTCACATGATATGGTTTTGTTGAAATTTTTTGAAAAATAATATTTTTTCAACTGCTGAATTTGCATATTACGCGGACGGATGCGGGCGATTCGTTGGGTAAAGGGTTAATGATAGAAATTTGGAAATACTACCAGAGTGCTAGGAGTTAAATGCAAAGTTAAAGTTTCCAAGCAATGTCGACGATGAACTATAATCTAGTACTCAAATTGTTAACCGGATAACCGGTTTGAAACTGGTTACCTACCTAACCGATTGAAAAAAAACGTCAACCAGTTATCCGAAATATCGATAGTGATCGTCATTCCACGGTTCAAATGTAGTAAATCTGCCGCTTCTTCTTTGAGATAGATTACTCCTCGAAGCAGCTCTGTATATATTGACAAATAATCGACTTTGGCATTCAAGACATCGTTAATGATCGGCAAATTCCGTGAGTACCGAGTAACCGCAGAAACTATTCTGTGGTATGTATACAAACGGACGTTGTCGAGTACTCGACAACGTTCGTTTGTATACACACTACGGAATAGTTTCTGAGGTTACTGCTTTCCAATTCCTACAGTTTTGACCCCAGATTCGGTGAAATAATGGCTACGGTTAACCGGATATTATCCGGTTATAGCTCTCGGTTAGTCGGTTGTATAAATGAGTCAACCGTTTCAGCCCTACTATAATCCTTACAGGGTAATATTCTGGCTACATCATCAAGGCTTGCCTCCTCTGAAGGCATGCCTTGATAACATGGTTGAATTATTTTATCAGTAGGGACTTAAGCCATCATATTCAGAACATCAGGTTTATAGCACCCCAACCTCCATCAGTCATCTTCAAGAAGCCACTCATTCAATTTGAGGTTCAATTTGATTTCAAATAATAAAAGTGATTTGATTCGAGGTTCAATTTTAATCGAAAATGTGTGATTTGCAGGGCCCTCGCTTTAACCCCCCTCTCTATTTATTTATTTATTTATTGGTGTTTAAGGTCACATACTTATGCACAATGGCTAATCGTGACCGTGACAGTTTTACGGGTGGAGGAAGCCGGAGTACCCGGAGAGAACCACCGAGCAACGACGAGCAGCTGTCAGCTCTTCAACATCGTAACTCTAAACTCTGCACCGCAGCACAGGCAGGGTTAGATTGGTTGAAGACATGTGCACCATCGACGTGCAGTATGCCTCAGTACACAGCGTCATCGTGCTCCCATGTAGGCAATCGGGGTGAAGTGTCTTGCCCAAGGACACAACACGGTTGCCGCAGGTGGGATTCGAACCGAGGACCTCTCGGCTTGCAGCCTGCACCTCTACCAGCTGAGCCACTGCGCCCCCAACCCCCCTCTCTCTTCAACAAGAAGGATTTTTACAGTAAAATGCCATTCTTAAAAACAACTCCACCGAAATTTCATAGTGACAGTGTTGATCATGTTTAATATATTCAGGGGGAAAGTTGTGAAAGAAGAAGACATTGGTGGAGAGTATTTTGGTGAAGATTTATGGTACATTAGTAGTGTAGTTGGATTTAGTAACTTACTTGGAGACTACACTATGGATCATTCTGTTAGAGGTAGGGTTGTTGTTTGTATTTGCTCTGTTGAATGTGGTCCTGTGTGACACTTTTTTGTAAAGTAATTTTAATATAAGGACTGTTCATGTGAAGAACTTCTTATAAAATAATTATGTGTGTGTATCTATCACTCTTCAAAAGGTGCGATATTCTGAAATATGTGGGATTGAGAAAACAAAAATGTTTCCAAAAGTGCAGTGGTGATCACTGTGGAAAGGTGAATAGAAAGGCATTCATTTGTGCAGTTAGGCTAAAAAAAAATATTTTGATACTCGGGCAATCCCTCACTGAAATTGAACTCCCTCATTGGACAGTTTTATTGCTTTGCAGTGTCTTCCAATATTACTACAAAATTGGGATACTCAAAACCTTTTAGGTGTTTGGAATGATTGATGTATGTAACTGAAATATAAAGAGCAATAATATGAAAAAAAAGTTTTAGTTTTAAAATTAACCCTTTAACCAAAGCAGACGATATCAAAATTTATTATTTTAAATATCATTTTTTCAAATTTTAAAAAAAATTTCAACAAAACCATATCATTTGACCCATCGCTGGAATGAGCTCATGAGCTTGTTCCAACAAGGGGTCACATGATATGGTTTTGTTGAAATTTTTTGAAAAATAATATTTTTTCAACTGCTGAATTTGCATATTTTGCAGGCTGATGCGGGCAATTCGTTAGGTAAAGGGTTAAATGAGTTTATTTGTATAATTGTTTGCTTTCTATACATTCTGTGAGTGAAAAAACAGCCAAAAGCATCTCAATTCATGCTCACTATCTGCAAGAAAAAACAAAAAATAAAACCCACCTTACTGATTTAAAAAAAAAATTGTCGGAAAGTCAATAAATTTATTTTGTGACCTTGCAGTGCAGTTGCCATGGACATGTCAAATTCCATGGGTAGGCAGCGATGTCCATGCATGTGTTTACCAGGAAATAAAAATCATCATCAGCAGAATTTTAATTAATGAAGCACCGGGTTGTACCCGGTGCTTCATTGATTAAATTTTTGATGATTATTCCTATAATTAGTGTTTGAAATCTAATAATGCATCTGTGGAAATATTTCCCACCTGTGGAAAGTGTACTGTATCTCATTTTGTCATAGAATGTGTTTTTGAATTCCCCCCCCCCCCCCCCCCCCCTCCTCCCGGTTTATCAGTTTGAGAGCAGCTGATTCACTGGCTCATTGAGAGATGGATTGACAGTGAAGCTGTAGTGTTGAAAATTGATGTGAAAATCGGAATTTATTCTCACAAAATCTTCATTTGATTCTTGCTAGTATCCTTAATGGCATGGAGAATTTTGCTTAACGGGGTAATAAGTTGAGTTGGCAGTGGTGTGTATAGAGGTCTAGAAGTCACTGTCAAGGTACTTTAACTTTCATCAGCAGGACCCCCAAAAGCCTGTGTGTCAGATGTGTTCTACATGTACATGTAACAGGTCTGGCATTTTCAGGTGTGCGATTTATTCACTCACCTACTGCTCGCTTTAAAAAAATTGAGGAGAGCGAAAAATAGCACTCCTAGCCTTAGAAAATAATGATTACCACAACAACCTATTTCTAAAATTCACAGGTTTTCAGCTCTCTGCTATGTTAATGGTATCTGCAATATGGCAACACTGCCCCCCCCCCCCCCCCCCACATCTCTGGGTCTTGGTGGGAGGGGCAGTGTAGCCATCTCACAGATACTACCTGGTTAGCAGCAACAAATAAAATGTACAAAGCCCACAAGGCAGAATTCATTAATAGTACAACTTCATTTTGCCACTTTTAGCTTTTGTAAGCTTGAAGAGAGCTAATTGCTCCCCTAGGCCATGTGAGGAGAGCAGTTTTTAGCCCTCCTGCATTTTTAAGAATGTCAGGCCTGTGTAAGACGAGAACTCAACAAAATTGGAACTAGACCCTTGAACATTAAACTGAATATGTGAACTATGGAATATTTGCTGCTTGTACACTCAAGACTATAACTGTATAACAGGTCTCTCAAATTCTGAATTATTTAACCCTTTTCCCAATGCAGACGATATCACACAAAATTTATTTTTTTAATTACTATTTTTTAAATTTAAAAAATTTCAACAAAATCATATCACGTGACACCCTCATTGGAACGAGCTCGATGAGATTTTTCCAATGAGGGGTCACATGATATGGTTTTGTTGAAATATTTTTAAAAAATTATTTCTTTCAACTGCTGAATTTGCAAATTATACAGGCGGTTCATTAGGTAAAGGGTTAAGAAAATGAAAATTGTTTTTTGCAGCAGGAGTTCAGGAGCATCAAAATTAATTATTGCAAATGTGGAGAAATTTTGTAAGACTTGAACTGGGTTTCAGTTTATAGTGTCATGAGGTCAGTTAATAGTCATGGAATTTTAAAATTATTTCAACATGCATTGAAAAGCCTTGCAAAATGACAAATTTCACTTGAGATATTTCAAAAGTCATGGAATTAGGCCTAAAAAAAGTAAAAAATCTGTTTCTTGGGCCCACCCACACATATTCCTATGGCCTCTGCGTGATTTCTCTTTATAATCACTTCAAACTTAAAAAAATAAAATTAAATGTTTTATGTCTGATATTTTACCCAAGTTAATAAAATTGATAAATTTGTCCCATTTAGTGCAACAAGGCTTTGCAATTGCAAAAACTTCCTACACTCAAGGGACAAAATACACCACCTCTCATGCTATTATGCAGATTATGAGGCCTAAAACATAAAGCAAACCAAGAATATGATCTTTTGATGGCAAAGAAATAATTTTAGAAATAAAAAATAAAAAAAAATGTCTGCCCACATGCATTTTAACTCAAAATGGCCGGAGAAACAAAATATCTACTTTGTGGAGCCTTATAAAAATATTTTGTCGTGTCATAAATAGTGATATCTAAATTCATGGCATATTTAGATATCAGTTTGCCTTGATGCAATAGCTTAATACTGTTATCCAAAGTTTGTTTACTTTATTTAATCTATAGGGTTATTTTAACTACCTTTGTATTTTTCCCATCCTAACTTCATAGATTGACTTTTACTGAACACTACTTGTAAATAACTTACATTATCATCCCATCATCAAATTTTGAATTTTTTGCCTCCAAAACATAGCTTCTTACCTCTCGGTGGAATGAGCTCTGTTTTTTAGAAAAAAAGTGAAGAAAAGAAAATTTGAATGATGACTTTTGCGTATAGCCCTGCAGACCTGGTAATTCATCCTTGTTTCCTTGGCAAAACAATTGCTGTGGAAAACTGGTACTTTTACGGTAATTGCTGTGAAGCCTGCTCAATTGCGTAAAAATCATCAGGGCAGGGCATAATCTCAATTGCCACATATATGTAGTAGGCAGTGAAGTGAAAACTTTCAAGTAACTTTAACATGTGAAAGTAGTTCGAGATACATGTGTATATAATCATAATCATTGTGCAGAATCTTTCACTCAGATCAGGCCAAAATCAGGTATCATGTGAAAGCCGAGAAAATATCTTTGAAGTTAACAGGTGGCTTGCTCAATATGTTTAGTATGAGTGAAAATATGATGCATGCAACATAACCACAAACTAACACAAACTAAGTATCCCACTGCCTCCATGTTGATAACATCAGAATTTGACATCAGTCTCTGGAAAGCACTGTAAGAGCTTTCCAGAAACTGGTGTCAGATTCTGGTGTTATCAACATAACCGCAATGACCGCGCACAACTTGCTACTGACACTGGTGGGGGGGGGGGGGGGGGGGGAGGGGAGGGGGACTTTGCCACTGACACCAAGTTATTCTTCAGACGTCTTCGCCTCAAACTGTTCTTTCAGGACATTGTTAAGGAGACCCCAGAGGACCCCTTTCAGGAAATACTCACCCACAAATTTTCGGAATAAAAGCTCCTGGACACCCAACCCGGGCCAGGATCCATGTCTGGAGGCTATATACAAAACTACCAGCCACCAAATTCTTGTGACCCCTACATGCCACTTTTGCCCCAATGTGAGCCATAGTGAACAGATAGCATTATATCAATTATCACGCAATCCTAACATTGTGATTAAAAAAGCTGACAAGGGTTCTACGGTAGTAATTCAGGATAGGCCTGACTACATCCAAGAAGCACTACGACAACTATCTGACCAATGCTTCTATGCCAAAACTAATAAAGATCTCACTCAATACCATACTCGTTGGACAGCAGCGACAAAAATTAGGGGATTGTCACAAAATTACTGAAAAAATACAAGGCCTGCTCAGTTCCAACCTCCAGACTCCAAAACTCTACCTGTTGTCAAAAATTCACAAGAACAAAATAAAAGGACAGGTACCGGGGAGACCTATAGTCAGCGGAAATGGATGCCCAACTGAAAATATCAGCAGTTTTGTGGACGAACACATCAAAATTTTCGTCCCTACGTACAAAAGTTACCAACGGGATACTGCCCATCTTCTGAGTACTCCAGACGACCTTGGTAACTTATCAGCAAATTTTTTGCTTTGCACGATTGACATCACATCACTGTATACAAACATACCAAATCAAGAGGGTCTTGTAGCCGTTGCACAGTGCATCAGGAGGCATAAACCCCATTGGGATGTCTCACCCCACCAATTACTAGAATTACTCAAATTGGTCTTACATTGTAATAATTTTGAATTCAGTGGGGAACACTATCTCCAGATTGGTGGCACAGCCATGGGAACTAAACTAGCCCCCCAGCTATGTCAACATTTGCATGAGCGAACTTGAAAACAAACTTCTTGAGGGCTTTAGACTTCAACCTGAACTTTACCTAAGATTCATCGACGATATTTTTCGAATTTGAACCCACAGGAAAGAATCCCTGAAGGAATTTATTTCTTATCAACCTACCTTACAGTCGTTAACTATAGGCTTGCACTACAGTGGAAGACAATAACTTGGAAAATATACTCTCTATTTTGATCTTTCCCAAGCGATTTGGAAAAGAAAAGTAGTGCAAAAGCACCAAGAAAAAATAAGCCCAAACTGGGTCGAGTGCTACTGGCGCAGGCGCAGTAGGGGACGCTCTTCTCTTAGTACAATTCCACGACTTCCGGAACCAGTGCGCAGGCAGTTACCAATGAATCATTCTTTTTTCATCCGCCTTTTGGCAGGACGCCCATTTTGCATTCAGAAACAGTGATAATTCAACTAGTTGATAATGGTTTCCTGTCACTGGAATTATGGATCTGAGGATCGTATAATAACAGCACTTATATATTCTTGTTATTATTTTCAACCACATTTTCATTGTATTTTATATATTTTCGGTGTCGTGCACGACTTTCGGGTACTGTGCGGTTTGGACATACAATTTTTCGGATGATAAATTTTATTATTATTATTGGTGTTAGGTGTGAATGGGGGACTGTATGGACAGGATTTCTCCTCTCTGTTGAGGGCAGAATTTCTGTTTTTTGAGTCCCTGTCAGCCATCTGGGTTCAGTTGTGTTCCCACCAGTACTTTTTCTGCCACCTTTTCTCGTAGTTGGGGGTGTTCTTCTACATTCTTCATCGGTTGAGTTCACCTTTTTTATTCCCCTGCTCTAACCTCTGTTATGTCCAGTACGGTTCCTTTAGGGCAATGCCTTTTGCCCTCGCTTATGGTGCATTTTCGTGGCATTCCTCCTGCACCCACGTGGGGAGGGGGGAATGCTGTCATCGTGGGGCCTCCCGACACGACCACGTCTAGTGAGAGTTATACCCCCTCCGTGGGGGATGTGCAGTTTTTAACCGTGGTGGATACTGCGGGAGCTGTTGAGTTGTCTGGTGAAGAGATGCCTGGTTCCCGGACTATAGCCCCTCTCCAGTCGACATCTGAGGCTGTCACTAGGGTTGTGACTCCTTTGGAGGCCAAGCTCAGTTGCTCTCTCCCCTTTTCCACCAGTTTCAACAGCTCCCGTGGTATCTGCTGCTACTGTTGTACCGCTGCAACGTCATTGGTCACCATTTCAGCAGGCCTTGTCTTATCCCTGCAGGGGTCTGCTGCGATATCTGGTAGTGTGGATGTGGGATATCGACCTCAGCCTTCCCTGACTTCAACTCGGCAAAGTCAGAAGTGGCTGCTGACCTAACCCCTTGCTGTGGCCTCTCCGCTGTTGAGCACAGCAGGGGTCTGCAGAGATGTCTGGTAATGTAGACATGCGGTATCGGCCTCAGCCTTCCCGGACTTCAACTCAGTGAATTCAGAAGGGGCTGCCAATCGAACCCTCAGCTGTGGCCTCTCAGCTGTTGAGCACCGCTGTTTTATCCTTGCAGGGATCTGCAGAGATGTCTGGTAGTGTAGATGTGGAGTATCGGCCTCAGCCTTCCCTGACTTCAACTCACCGAAGTCGGAAGGGGCCTCTGGCCGAACCCTCTGCTGTGGTCTCTCAGCCGTCGAACACCGCAGTTTTCTCATTGGATTCGGATGTTCATGGTGGGGCCACCATGAGCTCTGTGGCATTTCCGTCCATGCACTCTGGTCCCATGGCCAGTTTTGTGGGACCAACGCCTTTTGTGCAGCCTGGACCTTCTGTCCCTCAGAGGTCCGCAGCGACACTCCTGAGTTTCCGCTCTGTAGATCCTCGGGGTACGTCATACCCCTCTGCCATCAGATGTTTTGGCTGCAGCCTGTTGCCCCGCATTGGTGTATTTGAGGATTGTGACCCTTCGCTGGCTAAAAGGGTCAGGAGTGAAGCCACTTTGCCCGTTTGTTCCACGTCGAACCAGCTGACACGGGCAGTGAGCTTAGGGAGGCCCTCTCCTTGCTCACTCAGGTTCTGTCCAAGAGCCTTCCTGTTGCTTCCAGCAAGGCCACAGGTGGTTTCCAGGTGCCCCCTGTGGCGCCACCTCCCGGGATTGGAAACAGGCCGCTTTCTGCTCCTCCTGGGGTGCCTATACCATAGGAGCCATCAGCTGGTTTGCCCATGATGGGCTATGTGTCTTCCGACTCACAGGATGAGTCGGACATACCTGACGTCGAGAGCCAACAGTCTTCTGACTTGGGAGCAGCTCTTGACTTAGTGTTTGGGTTCCTTCCAGATCTCAAACCATCAACCCAGCCGACAGTGTCAGCCCGGCTGCGATCTTCGGTCACGTATTTACAGCCTGTGGAGCAACCTGCTTCTGGGCACCTTCGACCGTGCCAGTCGGTATAGGTGGTTGAAGCGTTTACAGCTTTGGACTCTAAGCTATGGCTATGAAGACGTCGTTCTTCACCAGGGTGGACACTTTTTTTGTCTCCGACTTGTTATCGTTCCTACGATTCCGTCAATCTGTTAGTCTTTGACGGTCTTGGATCAGGACTCCAACTCCCTCAGGCTTTCCAAGACACTTTTTTTGTCTCCGACTTGTTATCGTTCCTACGATTCCGTCAATCTGTCAGACTTTGACGGTCTTGGATCAGGCTTTCCAAGCTCAAGTCGGCCGTTATTCCTATGGCGACTCTGGAGTCTGTGTTGGGCTTATTGAGAGAGGTGCTGACATGTTTTCTCTCTCAGATCACGTCGTCTCGGCTTTGCTGCTTATCTGCCCCCAGATAAGTTTGACAATGTAAGGTTCCTTTGCGTGTGCTGTCCAAGTCGCTCATGCATCTTACACGCATGCCTGTAACACGGCTAACTTGGAATTAGTTTGCAGGGACGCTGTGCTGGACACAAGCCGTTACCTTCCTGAGGGGCAGCGCGCTGCTCTTCAATCTGCTTCTTCGGCGGGTCTGCAACGATTCCATGGTTCCGTGGTGACGGTCCGGGATGATGCCCTACGTCATTCCATAGATCAGCAGCTGCTGCTTCGTCAGCTTGATCAGCTTTCTGTTGGAGGTAGGGGCCAAGCAAAGCCTAACAAGTGTCCTTCTGCTTCCTCTGCGAAGCCAAGGGCTGATCCTCCAGCACTGCTTCTGCTTACTCACAGGGTAAGGGTAGGCGTCAGCAGTCGTCACCTCGATTTGTCACAGGTTGAGGCATCCAACTCAGTCGAGGGTGCCTCTTCCAACACAAGTCCCTTTTGATATTACACATTGGGAACTTTTTGATCATGGAGATAGGCAATCTCCTTCAAAGGGGGCGATCAAGGTCATTAAGAACATTCATTCAGTGGGATTTTAATCCCGCCTGTTCTTGGTGCCTAAGGAGGACATCAGACTCTGATCGGTTATCAATCTGAGTATCCTGAACCAGTCTATCATTGCTCCTAAGTTAGGCATGGAGACTTTCAGGTCGGTTCGCCGCTCCATTCACCAGGAAGTTTTCGCTTCCAGCATCGACCTGCGAGACACGTACTTTTGTGTTCCGATTTATCTGACATCACGAAAGTATCTCGGGTTCGCTTTTCTGGGGCGAGTTTACCAGTTCAAGGCCATGCCCTTCGGCCTCAACCTGGCTCCTTGGGTCTTCACCCGACTGATGTTGCAAATGTTAGCCTTACATCGCACACAGTCCAGGGTGACTACTTCGGCCTATCTAGACGATATCCTCCAGAGGCATTCCAATGCTGCCTTTCTGGAGTCAGATGTTGACACACTGTTGAGTCTGCTCATGTCGCTAGTGTTCCGAGTCAACGAGGAGAAGTTGGACCTGGTCCATTCTCCATCGTTTTGTCATCTAGGGATGGACTTCCGTTCTCAGCTGAATACTGTGGCATTTTCTCGGGCAAGGGCTGTGATTCTCTCAGCTTTTTGCCCTGACTCTGTCCCAGTCCACATCTGCAACAGCTTGGAGTCTTCCCTGGCTGCTTGGTCTCTGCGGTTCTGTGACGGATCTCATTCCTTTAGGTCAGCTGCATGTCAGACCTCACCAACAGTTTCTGTTCAGTCGTTGAAGGCCGAATGTCGATCCTCTAGATCTGGTGCTTCAGTTACCGGAGTCTCTTCCTCGTCACCTTCTCCCCCTGGACGGATGTTCAGTGGGTTTTTCAGGGAGTTCCGTTGGACTTTCCCAAGTCCGATCGTGTTCTGACAGCAGTCACCAGCGATCTTGGATGTGGTGAAACGTTGGATCCTCTAGGTCTTTCCCTTCACGGGTCATGGGACCAGGATCAAGCAGCTCTTCACACCAACCAGAAGGAGCCTCTTGCTCTTCTTCTGAGTTTCCGGCAGTGGATCCCCACCTTTCGAATCACCAGGTCCCTCTGTGGTCTGACAATTCGAGAGTGGTTGCTTACGTTCGGAACCAGGTTGGCACACACTCTGTTCTCATGTATGAATTAGCTAGGGACCTTCTTCTGCTCGCTCAGGTTGTCAATGCCTTGTGGTGGTTCGTCACATTCCCGGTCGTCTGAATGCCCCCGCCGACTCTCTGTCCCGATGGGGCAGTGTCATTTCCCCCGAGTGGATGCTCCATAGGGAGGTGTTACAGTTGCTTTGCAATCTCTGGGGTCGTCCCCACAGTGATCTCTCCAGATCCTCTGGCTTTTTCCGTAGATGCTCTGTCACTCGATTGGAACGGTCTTGTCGGCTACGCCTTCCCATCGGTTCTGATTCTGCCTCAGGTTCTAACAAAGATACGAACCTGCAGTTGTCGAATCATTTTGATCGCTCCCCTGTCGCCTCAGTGGATGTGGATCAATCTGCTCCGCTCTCTGTTGGTGGCAGGTATCTACGTCGTGATCTTCGTTGCGATGGTCACCCGAGGAGGTTTCACGTTGACCCGACTTCATCATTGTGCCTCTGCATATATCTTTTGTCAGCTCCTGTCTCCTCCGTTGAGGTTTTTTGAGACGGGCAGTGGAGTGCATTTCTTCTTCAAGGAGGCACTCCACTGGTTTATCCCATGCGGCTAAGTGGAAGGTCTTCTGTCGATGGTGTGTGGATCACTCTTGATTATGCCAATCCTTCGATCACACAGATTGCGCAGTTTCTGGTATACCTTTTTGATTCTCGGGGACTCCAGCCTGTTACCACCAAAGGATACAGGGCCATGCTTTCGGAGACGTTTTCGTATGTGGGATAGCGTCGTATTGGCACTAATCCATACCTCTCCAAGCTTGTTCGGCACGTTTCCTTGAAAAGGCCTAGGACTTTGCAGCTTACCCCAAGATGGAATCTTTCTTGGGGGGTGGGAGAGGGGGGCACCGTTCGAACCTTTATCCCAGGTAGATATTCGTTTTCTCACATACAAGATGGCTTTTCTGATGGCTTTTACCTCAGCCAGATGGGTTAATGAGCTTCACGCTCTCTCGGTTGACTCGGCCTTTTTCAGGAGCTCTCCCAACAGTGTTACATTTACAACTGATTGCTCCTTTCTGGCCAAGAATCAGATACCAGAAACTACTCCGCCTCCTACCTGTATCAGGGCTCTTGCTTCTGTTGAGGGTAACCGCCCTTTGCTCTGTCTGGTTCATGCAATTCGCATTTATCTCAATCGGATGCAGTTCATTAGGAAGAGTAGGAAACAATTTTTTCTGTCTCTTATTCCTGGTCGACAGAAGATCTCTCCTCTCTCCTCAATCCATTTGTCTTGCTATTCGCGCAGCTTTTGCTCATCTAGCGACTGGCGATTGTATTATCAATAGTATTTCTGCCCACGAGATGCATGCATTGTCTACCTCTTGGGCTTATACTAACTCCATCATGTTGTCTAGCTCAGTGCTGTTACTGCTCTTTTGGTCTGCATCGCGCAGAACCATACGCCTCATCTCTCATTGTCTTTTACTAATGTTTGTGATGCTATGGTTTGATAGGCCTAGGGACCTCCTACTCTGTCCACGGTTCCAGTGCAAGTGGGTTATGTGGGGGTTGGTTATGTGATTCCCGCCATCCTATTGTCTATTCAGCCTGTAGTAAACAATTGTAAGGCAGGTTGACAAGAAATTTAAATTTTATAGTAAATTTCCTTTCTTATTATACCTACCACAATTGTTTACATGGAGGCCCTCCCGTCGTCTTCTTCCTCCCCGCTGATCACATAACTCCTATGTTGGCAGACTCATAGAATAATTCTTTGGTGACTGCCTGCGCACTGGTTCCAGAAGTCATGGAATTGTACTAAGAGAAGAGTGTCCCCTACTGGGTCTGCGCCAGTAGCACTCGACTCAGTTTTGGCTTATTTTTTCTTGGTGCTTTTGCACCACTTTTCATTCCCAAATCGCTTGGGAAAGATCAAAATAGAGAGTATATTTTCTGAGTTAGGGTCTTCCACTGTAGTTCAAGCCTGTAGTGAACAATTGCGGTAGGTATAATAAGAAAGGAAATTTACTATAAAATTTAAATTTCTTACTGCAACCCACACCCCACCATTAAATTCACCACTGAATATTCATCAGTTTCCATCAATTTTCTGGACGTTACCATCACCAAGATGGAGAATAAAATCAAAACCAATTTATGCAATAAACCCACGGACACACATGCATACCTCCGCTATGATTCTTGCCACCGCCAAGAAGCAGATCCAGGGCATTCCCTACAGGCAACTGCTTAGGGTGAAACGTATCTGCAGTGATAATACTTACTTCAAAAAACATGCAGAGAGACTGAAAACTTTTTTCATCGAGCGAAGTTATCCCATTGAACTGATCAGGGAGTCGATTAAGAAGGTAGACAATTTACAAAGGAGTAATCTCCTGTGAGGTAACACTAAACCAGTGACCGAACCCAACCGCACACCCTATGTCCTCAGTTTTCACCCAGAATGCTGCAATATATACAACCATGTATACAGACTGTGGCCCATACTTGCTAGGCAGAAAACTTTTTTCTGACTACCCCCACTAGCTTTCAGATGTAACAAATCACTTCAGAATATCCTGGCACGAGCAAGATTAGCACCACTCAAACAGATTAGTGGCCTACAAATACAGAACCCCTTTTCACCATGCAACTTCCCCCAGTGCCAAGTTTGCCCGAATCTCTCTACACGATTGTGGTTCAAAAGCACGGCAACCAATAAACGGCACAGAAGGCCATTCAGATCCATTTGTCAAACAAGAAACTGTATCTACCTGATTACCTGCCACAAATGAAAGAAACAAGATGTTGGTGAAACAAAAAGACATTTCCAAGTTCGAATTAAGGAACACATTTCAGATATCCGCCACAAAAGAGAGACTCCAGTTTCAATACATTTCAGTGATGAAGGCCATTCTGGTAGTGACTTGACATACAGAATTATCCAAGTCCTCAGAAGAGACCCTGAGAGTGCCACCTCCACTCCACATAGACAAAAATGCGAAATGCAATGGATATATACACTACCCACGCTCACACCAATCGGCCTGAACAGAAAGGATTTCTAATAATATATTTTCACTTTTTAAATCCGTATGAATCCTGAGTTGGTGTTTAACTGGTTTGGTAAAGTATTTGGTGGTCCATGAAGTGCTGATTTGCTTTTGGGGTCTCCAGGTCTATTCTGTAGTAGTGGCGCTAAGGATGTGGGTGCAGGCATTTTAATAGATTGTGCTGGAGTTGGAGTGGGGAAAGCCCAAAATATTCCCAACACACTAATAAAACTTTTTGACCAATTTCAGATTGGAAAACCAAATTTCTACTTTTTACCATTTTGGCACCTAAAGTGGGTTAATTGCCAAAATTTCAGTCAAAAAACGTTTTAGACAAATTATTAAGAATTTTCTTTCCACATTACAAAATTTTACCAAGAAAAGACTTTAAAAATTTCTGAGCCAAAAATTCTTGTACAAAATTTTGGCTTGTTTGTTTATTTTTTATTGGGTAGGAGGAGAGCATCTCCATTCCAAATTCCTTCCCTGTATCTATGCCACAGTGTTGGTGGATGTGCACTGATTGAATGTTCAAGTTCCGTATCACCTTACATGCTCTGTTCACATGGTTGACAGTGTTGCCATTGATGGCATAACCCTTTACCAACTCTGAGAAAAGGCAATGGTTTAACAATAACTGTTTTTTCTCTTTACCTAAAAAACATAGCATAGGATCAAGCCTGGAAATGAGCAATCTGTCATTTGCAGAATGAGAGCCCCATAGGGTGAATTTGCTGATGCTATTCCATACAGTGGGCTAGAATCCCTCAATTTATCCTTTGGGTACCTCTTTCTGTTTATGCCTGAGACCTTATTCAGATTGAGGTTAACAGAGGGTAAGTTTGCTGATACCACCTTGCTGTGCAGGGTAGCATCACCAAATTCATCCTCTAAGGGCCTGATTCTGCAGGTGACAGTCTGCATATTTCCAGGCATCCTTATGATCCCTTATCATAATAAGTTTGACAAACTCACATCAATCTGAGGGTTCACAAGCTTTGTTTGGAGGAAAAAAGTGAAAGAGATAAGAAAATCTGGCTCTTTATAGCACTGGTTGTTGATAGACCATTTGTTTACTTAGCATATGGTAGGCCTAAAAAGTTAAAAATATGTTTGTCAGGCCCGCCCACATGGTCCTAGGGCTACCACATGCTGTTTTTTTATAACCTATGCAAACTTAAAAAAAGAAAAATTACATAGTTTACGTCTTGATATTTTACCCAAATTAATAAAACTGATAAATTAATACCTTGAATGCAACAAGGCTTTGCAAAGCTTTAGCATTGCAAAATCTTGCACTCAAGGAAGAAAATACACCACCACCCCTGTTATTCTGTAGATCGTAGGACCTAAAACCTAAAACAAACCAAGAACATGAACTTTTGATGGCAAAGAAATAGCAACAAAAATAAAAATATAAAATAAAACATGCAATTTTATAAAAATGGCCTTCGAAATAGAAGATCTAGTTTGTGGGGCCGTAGCATCGGGGTGCTGAGTTGTAGATGGAGGAACAAAGGTTTTGCTTCTTTATATGGCAGCAATCTGGTCTTGAATGTTTATACAACTATTTCAGTATATTGGTTAAGAGCAAGAATATTTTCCATTCAGGGAATGATGGATGAGGCAATTGTGTGTTTTTTGAAGGTATTTATATTATCAAATATCAAAATACACTTGTGATTTCTCATAAAGTCTTGGATGCCTGTGTTGGCAGCTAAGACTTGACAGAATTTTTTTCCAAAACTTGACACTTGAAGGTAGTGTTGTGCATATACAGTTGTCCATATTCTTAGGGGTTAACTTCAGCTGGTAGTGCTAAATTATTTTTGAAGGCTGATTGTAACACACAAAGGGCACCCTAGTTTAGCAAGATTTTGTTTTTGTTCATAATTGTTTTGTTTTGGCACTCTCCCGTGAATTGTGAAAAATCAAGTTTATATCAACAATTTTCTTGCTATTGACAAGCAAACAACACACTTTCAGCACTTTCCAAGAGAGCCATGATAGTGGCTTCTAGCACTCAACTTGTTAAAATATTTTTTTTGTCAGCTTGTTTATAGCAGTGTGTCGCTTATATTTTATATGACCACGAAATAGGCTTATTATGTCATGTCAATATCTGTATTTTCAACTGTCTAGTAATCTCTCAAGTTTTGAGTTTCCAGAACTTAACTTGAGTTACACTCTGTACATCCAATTCGTACTTGGTATATGGCCTGAACACAGAAAGTACAGATCAAGATTGATTTTGATGTTTGTGTGACATTTAACTTTGGAGTTATTGCCCTTTATCACCTTATAATCAGGCCTGAATAACATTTGCAGAATGAGGTCCCCAGAAGGTGAATTTGATGATGCTATCCCATACAGTGGGCCAATTTATCCTCTGGGTACCTCTTTCTGTTTAGTTTTGATACCCTGATTCAGATTGAGGTTCACAGAGGGTAAATTTAGTGATGCTACCCTGCTGTGCAGGGTAGCATCACAAAATTCACCCTCTGGAGACCTCATTTTGTAGATGAGAGTCTGCTTATTTTCTGGCTTGATTATAATTTCTGTGATTTCATGTTCCAACTAATAACTTGAGCTGTACTAACATAAGTAGTGGCCTGAGAAACAAGATCTACTTTGTGGGGCCTAATCAGAAAACAAAATAATCATGAGTAGATTGTTTACAGAAAGCATGAAACTCTCTTCATCCTCCCATTTCAAGTTATCAATACACTTCTTGGGGAGCTGACGGATGCTTGTCGTTGTCTAGTGGTTCTCTCCGGGTACTCCGGCTTCCTCGACCCGTAAAACTCTCATGGTCATGATTAGCCATTGTGCAGAAATATGTGACCTTAAACACCAATATATAAATAAATCAATAAATCAATACACTTCACAAAAATCTCTCTTGTTGATGTTCATGATTACGTTATCAGGGATCTTATTACACTTCCATTAAATTTTAAACCCTTGTATTCAACGGAATCGCCACTATGATATAAATGATTCTGTGTTCAACGGGTGATATACAAGCCGGAACTTTTTTACCGCACCGCTTAGTTACGCTTCGAAAAGTTTCCAAATTTCGTTATACAATCATTGATTGTCTTTCGCATAGTATGAAAATGAAAACTTCCAAAGCAAAATAAAGTCAGTTCACAAAAAATTAGTTAGCCAAAAATGAGATAATATTTTTAAAAAACCCAATCATTTCCAACCAGAACATTAACCCAGTCCCGAGGCCGTCTCGTTTTGTGGATCCCATTATATCTAAATTGGTCAACTTTATTTCGGTAAATCTTCGTACATCTTGAGAGGCTTCAAACTTCTTTTAAAAATGTTTCTCCCAGCTGTTTTGCAAATCTGCACAAATTTGTACTTATATTTTTACTAACAGTAATAGCCACCAAATGGTTAGGCGTGAATGGGCACCAGCCAAAGAGAAACAGCGATACAAATTTCAACAAACACTGGTTCCGAAAAGGTTGTTTTGATTTTTTATCGATCCATTTGATCAGTACAGCTTCAGTCAAAGCAAACTCTTCACCTTTGGGTTTAAACATCGGAATTAAAATTTGTTTATTTAAATGAATTTTAATGCATGGGTTGTGTAATAAACACAGAACATGATGTGTGTTTGAAACGGTGGGTGTTTTACATTAGAAATATGATTACGCCATTCCAACGACTCTGTTTATGTCATATCAATATCTGTATTTTCAACTGTCTAGTAATCTCTCAAGTTTTGAGTTTCCAGAACTTAACTTGAGTTACATTCTGTACATCCAATTCATACTTGGTATATGGCCTGAACATAGATCAAGATTGATTTTGACATCTGTGTGACATTTAACTTTAGTTTAAACAGTATTTATTCAATAATTGACATGTGTATACATATCACAATAACAAAAGGATAACAAAAAATTCTGAACAGCACTAGATACAATAGTATACACAAAGCAAGGAAAGCAGATTACTACGTAGGGGAGGGATTCGACAGAAAGCTGAAGCTTATGTAAGTCGTCTCCCTGACAAATTATGACTTACTCCTGTAGGTGGTAGAGATCAGCAGAAGAGCCCACGCGCCGTCGCAAGATAGCCGAGACCCTCCCTCCATTATAAATTAAGTTACAAATTAATTGCTTTGATCGGAGGTCAAGTGGAGGAGAGTTTAAGTGACACATCGGCATAGATGCGAGGCAGAGGGAAGCATCCCGACCGCCAGGCAACGACTTTGTAGATATGTTAAAACTTCAACGTGAAAAGAAAGGAAGAACGAAGAGAGAAGAAAGAAGCACTAATAAAAACAAAAGATAAAAGGAAAAAAGAAAAGAAACTAATATGTTGAAAACAGCTTGAATACTTGATACTTAGACACTATCACCATTATGCGGATTCGAAAGAGCACGTATCGAAGTCACAATCAGGCCTCCAAGGACAGCTCACGACGAGTCTAAAACAAGTCACGATCTATCTCCAGAAACCAGAGCACATTTAACTTTGGAGTTATTGCCCTTTATCACCTTATAATTTCTATGATTTTCTGTTCCAACTAATAATTTGGGCTGTACTAACATAAATAATGGCCTGAGAAACAAGATCTACTTTGTAGGGCCTAATCAAAAAACAAAATAATCATGAGTAGATTGTTTGCAGAAAGCATGAAACTCTCTTGATTCTCCCATTTCAAGTTATCAATACACTTCTTCATGACCTGATGGTTGCTTGTTGTTGCTCAGTGGTTCTCTCCTGGTACTCCGGCTTTCTCTATCCGTAAAATTGTCACGGTCATGATTAGCCATTGTGCATAAGTATGTGACCTTCAAACACCAATAAATACATAAATAAATAAATATTTGAACGTTTCAGTTCTTTTCTGTTTGAACCCATTTAAAAATAAGAAAACAACATTTTTCATCATCTTTTGATGTTCTCTAATTTTTTCCCAGAGGGTGAATTTAGTGATGCTACCCTGCAGAGCAGGGTAGCATCACTAAATTTACCCTCTGTGTACCTCAATCTGAATAAGGGTCTCAAAACTAAACAGAAAGAGGTACCCAGAGGATAAATTGGCCCACTGAATGGGATAGCATCATCAAATTCACCCTCTGGGAACCTCATTCTGCAAATGTCAGCCTGCGTTTTTTCAGGCCTGTGCGCAGCAAGAAACTGCTCACCAATTCTCTCACAGACAATGTAATCCCTTATTGCAAAAATTAAATCTAATCGCCTGTACTGTGTCAGAAAATTCCTCCTAAGTATAGGTTTTTTGAAAGAATCTTCTGAAACCATTACACAGTCATGGAAAAAATCAACATGTAAACAATATGAGTATGGGGGGTGCGTGGTGGCGTTGCAAACCAGTTCTCGTCAAATCACCGAAGTTAAGCAATGTCGAGCCTGGTTAATCCTTGGATGGGTGACTGTCTGAGTAATCGATTCAGACTCCCGTGTTGTGTCATTGGGCAAGGCACTTAACCCTGATTGCCCACATGGGGGCACGATGATGCCGTTTACTAAGGCATACTGCACGTCGATGGTGCACATGTCTTTAACCAATCTGACCTTGCCTGTGCTGCAGTGCGGAGTTACGATGTTGAGGAGCTGGCAGCTGCTCGCTGTTGCTTGGTGGTTCTCTCCAGGTATTCCAGCTTCCTCCACCCGTAAAACTGTCATGGTCATGATTAGCCGTTGTGCAGAAATATGTGACCTTAAACACCAATAAATAAATAAATAAATAAATACACTTCACAAAACTCTCCCTTGTTGATGTTCATGATTATGTTATCAGGGTTTATATGTGTCATGGAATCCTGGAAAAGTCATGTAATTTTGAAAAAAAATTCAAGGGCCTTGAAAAGTTATGGAAAATGGGATGGAAGGGTTAATGTTTTGGAAAAGTCATGGAATTCATAACCAGGATTGATTTTGTGTAAAAATTATGTGCGACTTGCACAAAAATTATGCAAAAAACAAAGCTTCTCTGTTTGGTGTGCGAACTAACCCGGTCATGGAATTTTTTTGAAAAGTTTTGGAAAAGACCTGGAATAGTCATGGAATTTGATTCTCTGAAAAGTGTATGAACCCTGTGTTATGGTCACATTTTTCGCTAAAATGAAAGTTTCTTTCCAAAGAGGGGTCACATGATATGGTTTTGTTGAAAATGTTTGAAAATTTTTTAAAATGGTATTTGAAAAAAATTTTGAAATCATCTGCATTGGGTAAAGGGTTAATGACAAAAGATATTTTAGGTCTTGTTAGCCTTGTATTGGTTAATTTGCTGCTGCTATATTAGGTAAAGGGTTAAATTGACAAAATTCTTTTCGCGTGAATCCTAGCAGAGGTGCAGTGAGAATCTATATGGCTTCTCACTGGTTTTGTTGTGTGAAACGATTCTCAGATTCTTGTTGAAATTAAAGTCTTGAAAAGTCCTTCCTTTTTGCACATAAGAGTGCATTAAACTAACTTCATGTATTGTTGAAATAATAGCATTAATAAATGGTAATTAATCCTAGTGTCATGTGTCCCTTGAGTGGAACAAGGTGACA